>CM062567.1:121734114-122959507 GCA_031468815.1 Morus bassanus
GGCAAAAATCAAAGTATTTTTGAAATATTATGAGTGAAGAAATTATAACCAAAACTGGTTTGCAATCTTAGAAAAAGCTTTTGTGTTTGTAGAAAGAATAATTAATAACTGTTTTAATTTTTAAAAAATAATTTTTAGACCATTACAATAGTTCTCACTGATGCTGTTTAAAATACAGCGAGGGTTAATTTGCTTTTAATTATTATGCATATGGCTTGTTTTTCAATGAAGAAACATAAAACTATCCTTTAAAATTTCTATTAACCTTCCACTTTTACATCCCTTTGATTTTCACTCAGAGTATTATTACTGTCATGGCACCCAACCTCTAGCTATGCATATTGCTCAGAAGGGAAGGTATATGACTTCCCTATGAGCCAATAAAATCAGTGGGATGGTTATTTGGGTAATATTGCCAGCACTTCCCACAGGACAGCATGTAAGTTGATACGCTAAGTCTACCCAGGAGCATGGAGTAAGATTCAAAAGTCTATCCTGTAACATGGGAGTCCCACATACCAGTGTGGCACACTGTTGGAAGCCACTGAGTCAACTAATTAAAGACAATTTTATAGCCAGACTATTTGTTATCCTTACCCCACACACACACAAAATAGCCTAAAGGGAGCAACAGCTCTCTAGCTTTTAAAAAAAATCCTCTTTTGTCATATATCTTCAAATGTAACTTATGTTTACACGGATATGCTGTAACAAAGTTCTTCAGTAACAATACTGATTTACAGTATTTTTTGAAAGTAAGAGATAGAAACTGATCTGAAGGTATTAGCGCAGCAAGACTGAAAAGAATGACTAGAAGAAAAGATAACATAAAAAGATTAATAGTAAATGATAAAAGACACCCAGTGGATTTTACCTAATACCAGGATGATAAACAGCCCCCTGGATCTAACTTTGTTTTTCCCTACTTTTTAATTCAGCTTTCAGCAATATATTATCATATTTCTATAACAATCCCTTCTGAAATACGCCATTTTGTAGATTATTTCATTAGTAACGCTCTCAATACCTGATGAAACAACATATCATGACTAGTTGTTAGAACCGGACATGGATTTTCTGATATATCATTCCCCAGATGGAAAATGCTTTTCTATAATAATGAAAGTGCTCATAGGAACATGCTGATTTGTTTTAAAAAGAAAAACATATAAGTTAAGGTAAAACTACTCTCATCAAACATTTGCAGACTAAACATTCCTTAATAATAACTGATTCAAAACTTATTTTAATATTTATAAAATTTAAAGTAAAATTTTTTTAAAAGAATATTCCCCCTCTTTTAAACTTTCTGTATTGTGATAAGGAGACAATATTGTCATTCCATTAAAGGAATTTACAACTGCCCTTTTATACATCTGAGAAACTCTCATTCAGTTTTAGGTGAAACATTGCTGAACTTGGTGCAATCTTAAGGTACAATGCTAAAGAGATATTGATTTATTACCATCCTCTTTTCCAGTATCATGCAACAGTCAAATAAATTTATAGAAAATCTATAAATGTTATTGGGAGGTAAGGGGGTTTTAGCAGATAAATGTTAATTAATAGAGTTAGGAAGTTACGATATTGCTACTATTTCAAAGCAAAAAGAAAGTCAAAGTATCAGTATATCTGTTAATGTTTTGGGTAACAGTATTTAATGTGTTTATCAAAAGTACAAATCCCCATATATAGATGTCTGAATTTAAAGATTTATATATCTGCACTTCAGAAATATATTATCACGCATCCAATAGCAAATACTAATGAGGACAAATTTTCACATTTCAAGAGAGTTTTGGTCATTCAAAATGTCTTGCTCAATCTTCAAAAACCACAGTAATCATTTCTATAGTAACTTTAATTGAAAGTACAATAATCACATTAGCAGCAGAAAATAAGAGCTTGTTTTGAGGTTAAGAAGACAAGGCACAACATAATCATTCTGAACATGATCCAACACTCATTATGAATTGTTATGTCAAAGAATTCTTATCTGTGTGTTTAATACAGCACATGTCAGCACTGAACCAAATGGCAATATGATAGTTTGGGGACTGTACTGTCTCTGTAGAACATAAGGTAATGAGATGCTATGAGAGTAGTTACAAATAGTACAGTGATAAAAAACGCCTGTAAGGTATAACTTCATTATTATACATGTAAATTTCGCCACATTTAGTAGCATGCATGTTAGTAAAACCAAAGTCATAACTTTTATTTAGCTGTGACATTTGTTACATTCAACTCTTAGTCATACTCAGTCAATTGGCAGCCCTTTCTCCTGTGAGAAGACAGAATCTAGGTGGTGTGCAAATCAGTGACAGCTTTCCAGTAATATCACACATGACGTGTGTTGCTGCAAGAACCAGGCACACAGATTCTTCAGCTTCTGATACTACTCAGTCCTGATCATGAATAGACAGTTTCTATCCCTCAGTGCACCGCAAGAGTTGCCCCACAGAATTTCCTTCTCTGTCTGGATCTGTGCTGAAGCCACTAGTTTCTTATGCAGATTCTCCCATATCAGGACCATTCTTCAACTCCATTTCCCTTCACTCTTCACCTCCATTTCCCTTCACCATGCTGAAAGCAAGGGTCCCTAACTTTCTCACCAAATTTCTCACCTAGTCTCTGGCCAGTTTATCCCTTCATAAGAGATTGTTTAATCTCCTTTATGGACTTAACAGTCCCATATAGCCTCCAAGCGAGGGACATCTTGCTTGAATAAAGATGTCACTCTATATCCCCTTCCTGTCAAGCTATTCAAACCTTTTTCTCTTGGCAAAAATTTCTTCCTTCTTCTTGTTCTCGCTTACTGGCTTCTATTCACCTTCACAAAATCTACAAGTCACCACAAAAAGGACATTTTATTGGACCTTTTCATAGATCTCAGGCTGGGATTTTCAATCTCACTGGTCTTTCCATTTATTACTGCATCATTCTCTTCTGCATGAGGTCTAATAGTTCATACCTGTCCATCTTAAAAATGAGATAGTGAGGATGATTGATAATTCTAACCTCCAAACTGTCCTGCTGGCTGTGCACCTCTAACTTTTTGTATTGACATGTACATCTGCATTTCTCCTTAAGGAGAAGGAACTCTGAATTAACTTTCCATTTTCAGAGTCAAGAGTTTGTTTTCCTGCTTAAATCTGGCCCTGAATCGATGAAAGCATCTGACAGCACTTCTCCCAAACTTAAAGATACAACCTATGTTGAGTTGCTTGAGGTTTTGTTTTCACCTTAGCTACAAATATGTATGACATTACCATATATTTTCACAGCCTATATAGGAAACATCCCCTTTTAGTTTTTGTACTTCATGACACTTGGAAGAAAGCATCCTAAATTTTTCAACTATCAAGACAGGCAGTTCTCATTCAGTATAATATCTCACTAGAATTTCTAGAAACCCTAGATCAGAACCTCTTGAACTGCTTCCTGTACTTTGTACTCCAGAAGTTAGGGCATTGGGTTTTTATTGTTTTCTCCCCATGGGGGTTAATCCTGTGAGGACTACTTTTTCAGCCACTCACCTCTCACCTTAAAAATATGCTTAATCTATTCCTATTGAATTATCTATCAGTTGGGGATTGAATGGTCTCACCCAGCTTCAGACTCAGAGAAGCAAAGACTGTGAAAACTTGTCCAACACGTACGCTCCATTACTACTTCAGTAAACCAGCTTTCATCTCCAGACCCTGGGTTACAAAGCCTCATAATCTCTGTATCACATTACATGAAGTCAGGACTTTTACAGAAATTGTTCAATCCAAAAATCAGAATTGAAATGCTTTTTCATTCAATCCCAACTAAAGGAGAAAATTTATCTTTATCGTTCAAAACAAAAGCAAGGTAAATGATTTGACTTTTTACTGTAAGGAAAAACTTCTGAAAGCTGTCCAAGTGAACTTTTCCAGAGAGCCACACTGGTCATCCTTCTAAAAGCCATGGCCCAACTTCTACAAATCACAGCTAGACTCCTTGAAGAGCCTTCCTGAAAATCCTGGTTCCAATGCCCTCAAAAACTTCCTCCACCCACTGGTACGAGGCCTTCTGCCCATTTCTGTTGGGTAGTAAACTGAAGACCCCGCTGAATTTTTTTGATTGTCCATAAGGTCCTGAAGGAATATTTGGTTTTGCTGGTGTTATTATCACCAGTTTAGTCTTTCCTGACTAGTCAGAAAAAGAGAGTAAATGATCTATATCTGAGGAGGCAGAGAAAAAGAGACCTTTCTGATGTAATACAAACATTTATGACATATTCTATTTTTAATTTCTTATTTTTTTTTTTTTAATTTTCAAATGGATCAGTGAGGTTTTGGATTTTATAGATGTGAATAAATGCTTTTATCTTCATTTTCCATAAAAATAATGAAGAATGACATAAAAATGACTGGGTAATAACAAGGTAAATATTCAAAGGGTGACAGTGTGTGCCTCCATTCCAGCTGTAGGCCTAGACAGAGAGCTGTCAACACCGAGACCAGCAATGTGTTCCAGTAAAAACTAAAAGAGGCTCTCAAGCATGCAGCATAATATTTCTACTTACATTTAGCCACCAAAAGCTTGACATAATCTCATAACTCCAACATTAATTTAATAACAAAATACTATTAAGAGCTCTGTTAAGAGCTACTTCATGCAATATCCGTAACTCAATGTGTAAAGGAGATGGGAGAAGAGACGAGACAGGATGAAACAGGACACATTAGGAAAAACAAATCGTGTTGTCCTAGAGAAGGAGATAAGAAAGGTAGCTCACCAAAATATCCTTACAGTTATTTTTGAAGTTAAGGTGATGATGAGCAAGTCAACATACTAGCAAGTATTTTTGACCTCAGAATTAATTTAACACAACAAAGGAGCCAAATACGGTATTTTGAAAGGACTAATATCCCTGTAAAAAGTAATAAAGTAGCAATCTCTATTTTTTAAAAAACATGTTCTTATTGTTGCTATTTCCCTTTCTTTCATATCCTGATCAGTACAGTTTTTGTGAAAACAAAGGAAAACATTAATTAATACATTGGAAACAGGAAGCAGAAGTGAATACTAAAGAGAATGTAATTGAGTAGCTTACTTTATCTGAACTATTCTAAGCTAACTGAGAAAAGTATATGATGGGCATAAAAGTAAAGAACACAAGATCAAAAGTGAATATTTAAACTATTTTTAACACAGCTACAGTTGCAAAAATCTTAATCCCCAAAGGAGAAGCATTTTAATGTTACCAGTTTCATGTAAAAACAAAGAAAATTATACATGAAAATCAGGCATTATCCATTTCCTTAGGGAAAAAAGTTTTCATGTTAAAATAATACAGAAAAGGATTTAGAGAATTGTACTTGCACCTGATTTTTCTGAAGATTTTGTGGTTATTACCACTGTGTATTTTATACTTCTCTTTCAGATAGCTCTGATTCCTCAGTTACATCTACACAGACTCTGGCTTCCAATTGCCTGGTATCAACCGCAGCATCTAAGATCCAGATGAGGATCCTGTTATGGAGTAGCTTCTGACAGTTCAGAAACAGCTTTATCCAAAAGACCAAAGTTTGACTGCTGCACTGTCATGAAGATTGCATGCACTGAGCACTATTCTTGTACTTAAGTGATTAAAAAGGAATGGAAACTTATTGACGCTGATCTTAGCCAAAATTATCTGAGATTTGTTTGTTACTGAGCACTTGGTGAAAAGGAGAAAAAGATTTTCAAGTTAGCAGAAGTTATGTCTTGTCTTTTCTTTCTCAGAGGTATCCACAAATCAAAGCAAAAGAAAACAGGGAAGAGAAAGTATACAGTAGCCCTAAGCATTAATGAAAAATTAAAAGTGCCAAAGCAAATGAAAAATTTTATAATTTTCCTAGAATTACTTCTTTATTCACAGAAATAAAGAAGTCTTCTACAGAAAAATAGCGATTTACTTCATTGGAAACACTTGCATACGGACAAGAAGATACTACTTATTTCAAACTTTTCATAAAACTGGTATCCTTTTTAGACCTAAAAAGAGCCAGAACTAACCAAATAGTTGCTTCACTTCTCACATAAAGAAACCCAGCTCTGCTAATACTCACTTCTGAATCTTTCAGGTTTTTCTTTCTAATCTGTAGTAATTCATCATATGTTTTTTCTTCCTGCTTTAACCTTTTCTCATATTCTTCTAGCTCATCTTGGAGATGATTAAATACCATCTGAACATTTTGCTGCTTAAACGTCACACCACTTAAATTTTTCCTTTGAAAGAAAAAAATATTCAATGAAGTAATCAAGATATTCTGCTATACTGATTTTCAGTCTTTACTTACAGATTTAATGTTTAATTTTAAAATAGATAAAATAGACAGTCCTCACAAATAATGATACCGTTTAAAAAAAACCAAAGAGCTATATGATGGAGCTTATAATGAATATTTAGACCACTTAAAGACACTCTGCCTATCAATCCATATCCAATGAGTCTATTGAGATACATAACTCTCACAATTTTAAAAAACAGCTTGCAATTTTAAAACAACTTTCTCAAGAATGGACTGTTTCACTCCCACATGTAAAGTATCTGCTCAGATAATGATATTTTGAGGCACAGAATGAGCCTGTGACCAGTGCCATATTGGGTAACCACTACTTTATTACTTATTGGGTCTGGAAGCAGGAGCTTCACACCATTTGTGTAATTCATTTCTGTCTCTGTCCATACCTAGTATGTTTTTTTTTAACCTGTACATATGAAATATGTAAAATTAAGCAATTTTCAGAGGATTTCACTTTGTACTAACAGTCTATTCTCTCAGGGTATGTATTTCTGTACTGTTAGACAGAAACATATTAAAAAAAAAGTATTTCTAACTGATTTTCTGCAAGATAACCTAAACTAGAGCGTTGCAGGTGATGTAACAGTTGGCTGCATAATAAAGACTGCATCACAACGTGAACACAAAAAAGGAAACTCAAGAGAGAAGCTTAAGCCTAGTTTTTTTAATTTTAAGGTTTTGTTGCGTAAACTCAGTTATTTTAACACTAAAATAAATTATTTTTAATTTTAAAACAAATCAAACAGTCTGAGAAAGGGAAAAATCTGTCATGTAAAAATTACGGTGACCGCTCAGAAGCCATTTACGCTGTCAAGCTAGGAACAGCTGGGACCAATAATAAGCTGTTATCCTTCTTATTGATTAGCTGATACTTGACAGAACAGATGTATTTAGGAGTTTTAGAATTTAGTTCTAAATTCTGGAAAGATCCTCCTCACAGTCTCTTCTGAGACTCCCTGCAGAACAACTATCCCCTTTGCAGAAAATTAGAGCATCTAAGGCCTTCTCTAAATCAATGTCTACAAAAACCTCTCTAAAGTGGTGCTAAGGGATGCATCAAAATTACCTAGAGTTCCTTTTCACTGAAATGCCCTTCCAGCCTTTCTAATATCCAGTATGTCCCTTAACTTCCTTCCTGCCCCTATTTCCTTCTTGCTGGAGGTAGGCACACCATATGGGAACAGATTTGTATAAATGGTAGGGGCTCCAATACAAGTAAGGATGCTCCTCACACAAACCTTAAGTTCACAGGATTTTTTCATCATCCTTCTGATTTAATTAGCACCAAACTCCACTGAGATTAAAAAAATTGAGTGAATGTATTTTATGTTCATTCTTAACTTCAGATATGTCTTTATCTCTTCCAAGAGTGCAAAAACAATTTTGCAAAAGTCATTGGTATAAGACGGTTTCTAGGTGGGATACCTGTGGCATATAATTTTCCCTTGGTTAGCAGGTTAGGCTAAATTTTGCAGTAGACTTCAGTTTTGTAGTAAATTTTATTGTGGAAAAAGTATTTATTTCAAATTTTTATTTTGATAACATCGTGTCAATGTTTCTATTTCACTCTAGTAGCTATTATTTAGTCTTTTTATTGCATTAATGGTAAGCAATAATAAGTCGGGGAGGTGTTATTCAGAGAACGATGCTAGGAAGTACCTGTAAAAGGACAATAGTGAAGACTGAAAGCAGAAGTAGGGACTCTTTTACCTCAAGTTTCTCTACCAGATCAGGCTAGAATTAGCCTGATGACATGTCAAAAAAATTGAAATAATAGTCAAGAGTAAAAGTAAAAACAGTTAATCCTTTATTCCCAGTTTTTCTACGAAGTCAGGCAGGTATCAGCACTCTTACAAAAAGAAGATCAGTTCAGACAGACAAGTACATTTAACATTGAACTATATGCATAACACAATATAACAAGAAATGGCTAGAGCAGACTTTCTTAAGATAGATTGATGAAATACCTTTTGATATATGCCAGATTATTGGAAATATTAATAGAATAAGGTATATTAGCCTGAAAGAATTTTTTTTTCTGAATATTGTCACCATTAATCTTCACTAATGAGAAACAGTAAGCAATAAAACAACACCAACCCCAAACTCTTCTTCTCCTTTGCCCCTCAAGCACAGAGAGGTTGAATGCTCTGACAACCAGAAGGCATAAGCATGTTGCCAGTTTTCTGCAAGTCACATGATGGAGAAATTCCCGTGTGCTGTACCTTCTGTGTTCAGAGAATGACAAAAAGGAAGGAGGCTATACTAGCCATTGGGATGCATACACAGAGGGGTCTTTTTGTATGTTTTTTTGACTTTACAGTTATTTCTACTAGATGGGTTGTCTAAAAGCCTGTTCTCAAGAAAAATGCAAAGTTTTCATTACTATCTATTTTAGGTCTAGAAGTTGGAGAACTTGCAAGAAAATTCCTCTCCAAAAGAGAGATGAACTTCTCAGCTATATAGAAAGAATGAATTGCTGGAATGAACTTTCAGTGCCATTTTGTGTTGATATTATCCCTTTCTTCTCTGAGTCTGAATATAACATGTCACTGCTATGAAACTACTGACTACTGGCTAAAGAGTTGTGGAAAATAAGAAGAGATTTTCAGTCATGGAAAGATGCCTTCTGTTCTTGAAGTTCAGTAAGTTCCACTGCATATTGGGTCCCTCTGAATCATCCAGTTTGGATTAAGGGCTGGAAAAAACCATACCCAGTCCCACATATTCAGCTAAAAATTTACATAGAAAATTTTTCAGTCAAGAATTTAATGGAATAATCTCTCAAAGATCTTTCAACACCAACAGTACATAAGTGAGTGAGATCCCAGAAAGGGAACTCTAGTATAATGACGCAAGGATCACTTTTTCACTATTTAGTCATCCTGTACAATTGAACAATCCAAGCTGCTTTCTCTTTGACATTGCACAGCAGGTTCACTTTTATCCTTGAAGAGTAAGCCTGATGTGCAGCCAGCATATATGACCCTCCAAGGTTTGCATGGCCTAGAAGGCAGCCTGCATTATCAGTTGGATAGGGCCCTTTGAGACTATTTTCAGGACTCATCAGTCACAGTAAGTGTAGGTCCGCACTTTTCAAACCAGAGAAAACACAGAGTGCATGGAATCCTTCATTAATTAAGGATGCAACTGACCATGATTATGATCAGATTTCCAAAAGTAATTCTGATGCCTGAAATTCAATTTGGTAGGCAGACAATTTATCATGAATAACTTCTACAGATGCGTTAAAACTACAAGCAGTAATCAGACAAAAATACCCTCAAGTTATTGATGAAAAGTGCATTATATTGACTAGAAATAATACTGTAAAATAATAAAACTATCTTTAGTAACAGTAATAAAGGATAATTACTAAATTACTTTAGTAAAAGTAATAAACTATCTTTTAAAATTCATATAATAGGTAGGTCTTACCACAAATCAGTGAAAGATTTTTCTGCACTTTCCATCCGCATTTGCTCCATGTTCCATAATTCATTTAGTTCTTTAAGTTCTTTTTTTAAATTTTCTGTAGTGTGATAGTTTTCAGCAATTTGACTGGAAGCAAATGAAATTTTTTCCTGGGAATTAAAACATATATAGCATGTAAACTAGGCAGGCATAGATTTAAAAATACTGCATTTTAAGCACATTATTATGGGCAACAATTAATGAAATTGTATACCCAAAGAAACAGAACTTCTTTCAGAGGGGGCAGTTGATGCACTTAGTGCAACTGGAATAATTGCATTTCTGTAAGAGCACAGCTTTGCTCATCCAGTTACAGTTGTCCAATTTGTTGCACAATGATTCCACTATATATCCATAAATTTTATTATGGCATTTGTATTTCTGCAGTTGCCTATGTTGTATATGGATGTATGCATGTTTGTAGGCCACCGTCTTCATAAAATACCTATTCTCTTTTATTTTTGCTCTCATATATAAAATTTTTGCAAATAAGCACTGGCTAGCACAGCAAAAACTTCATAAATGACAGTGAAAAGTAACAATTTTCACATATGACCCAAGTCTGGGCTTATTTGTTTCAGTGTATGCAGTCAGTGTCTTTACTGGCAGCTTTTATTGCTAGACCATCAAAGTATTTACAAAATGTAATAGTGTTTTAGGCAGATATGTAAACCACTTGATTTTCAGGAAAAATCAGTATTTTTAGATTACGTTCTCCAGGCAGACTATGGCTTCCTCATTATCTCTGAAAACTAGCATTATTCATTTAGTTGCCTAAATAGAGAGTTTTCCTCTTTTAGATGTCAAGTTTTTCATAACATAGTTGTCCTGTATTGCAGAGAGTGGAGGATTAAAGCACAGAGAACAAGACCCTGAACTCCTGCTTACTTTTCTCAGTTACAAGTACACAACTCAAAGAGATGCTGACATTAAGCTGCTGAAAACCTTTAAATTAAAAACAGTGTTTTCACTAAACTTCCTCCTCTACAGAAGAGAGACTAAACTGCAGTGTCTTTTTAATTCCAAAAGTGACTGACAGTCACAGGACCCCAAAAATGTAAAGATTCATGACACAAGCAAACTCTACTTTTAAGAGCAACAGTATCTGGTAAACAAAGCTGCAGTTTCCCCACAATGACTAAGGTAAACGTAAAGCACTGTAGCAATTCAATAGTAATAAACAGGTGGGAGTCTTCTATTTCGGTGCTACTTCTAAAGTGGTCTTGCTGCATTAGATTTTGTAACCCATGCTAATGGGCTGTAAGCAGCTATGTAAATGGGTTAAATTAAAAGGGAGGAAAATACCTTTTGATTATCCATATATATAGACATATAGACATATACACATATAACTTAGGTGCCCACATGTATAAATAGCAAATTTCAACACCTCAAATTCAGTAGGCAAAGAATGCATCACAGTATTTAAATAAAGATGAGTATTTTAAAAATTTCTTCTTTAGATACCTCCCCATTTTTCTGAAGCAGTAGCTTGATGCAGTCTAATGATCTTTTTCTGTATGAAAGAAGTGCTTCTTAGAGGTATACTTTAAGGTAGCTGTAAAATTATGAGGAATCAAAGCTTTTGCAACAGATGTTAGCACAGATATGAAGGTGTGCAAGGTACCACAAGAACATGACATTTTTAAGGCCTCTGAGCTTTGTAAAAGTGTAATATGTATCTGTATAGGATTAGATGGAAATTTCAGGTTTCTTGCAGGAACATAGAATCATTAGAAATAAAATGAAGATATGGTAATTAATGCAAATCCCTATGCAGCTGAACCACCCATAAAGAGTCTCAAACCTCTGAAGAAAAATCATATTATTTTTAGGCTCAGTACCAGGAGAACTTGGAGAAATGTGATAGCCTGTGATATACAGGATGTCTGTATGGTCTGTCCTGGCCTTAAACTTCACAAATAATGAAATCTGAGATGACTGACAAATCAGGGCCAGAAATAAATATGTACACAAAGAAGCCATGACATGTTTTTTGCCAAAGACTCAGGTTCACATATGAGCTGTGTTAGAACAAAACTGACAATGAATAAGAATTTTGTCTCTGACTTCCTGGACTTTTTTTCAGGACTTTTTAACCAAGAAGGCAAATAAAACCTGAAAATGTTGGCTTCCAAGCATATGGAATACTAGCCATTGAGTCAGTGTAATCTGGTACCCGTTATAGAATACAGAGAATTTGCAATCAGGTTTTTGAACAAACAAAAAAATGGTGAGATATTGGTGAGAATGTAGAGTATCTCAGCATTTTTTTGTTTATACTCTACATTCTGTGATCCAAGTATTGATAGACTGAATATCTGCTCTTTACGGCTTGCTGTAGTGGATAACAGTCCAGTATCCTGCCTCAACTGAATGAGTCCCTCGGCACTTGGTCATTCAGCTGTTCAATACATGAACAGGATTCTTCATTCTTCCTAGCTGCTGAACAAGACTACTGGTGTATTATGGGGTAGAATTCACATGCTCTTATCTAGATATCTAGCTTTTAGACATTTAAATGTCAGCAGACCAAACTAAGTCACTTCAAATTCAATGGTGAGATGCAGAAGCCTCCAGGGTGTGATTCATCTTGTCCTAAAATAGGTTAACTATGAAGGACTGCGTGAATTGCTTGATCAATTGGAAGTTGGAGACTGTATTACCCATGTACTAAGAATACTATGAAATTATAGCCATTTCTTCCATAACATCATTTAAGCTACACACTGGACGAGCTTTAAACAAGCCAATGTCTTCAGCATGGGAGAGCACTAAAATCTCTGAATATAACTTTAAATAACTTTTCCTTAAAACCAATATAACATGATTAACGGAATCGTATAGTGACACCCTGCACAGCTAGAAATATGAGTTATTGTTAAAAATAAGACAGCCCCTTTTACAAAGCCCTCCTTTTACAAAACTTCAGTTACTCTCAAGGATCTGTGTCAGGCACTAAGAACACAACGTTTAAGGTATCCAAGTATTGTTACCAGTTCAGAGCTCTACAGATCTCATAAAATAGGCTTTGTACATTGTTTTATTCCACTTACCCAGAACACTCCTGTAATACTCACCCAGAACACCAACTCAAATATTGCTTAAGTAACTAATGGATGCAGTTATTTACAGTTACTAGGAAAGGCAGCAATAAAAATAATAATAAAAAAGTATGGGAAATAAATGCACTGAAAAACATTATAGAATTACTGATAATCTGTATGCTGACTCATCAGTCATTTCCACATGTTCTAAGATCTATTGGTAAACCTGCAGTTTGGTAGAGCACAATCTTTAACAGAAAGGGACGTATAAACTCTGTCTTCCTTGTCAAATTTAGAAACCTGTGTGAATCAATCAATTTCCCAATGCTTAATTTAAGATTCTGTCATATATAGGAGGTCTTAGAGTTTTTCAACAGAAATTACTGGATCCATGAAAGCTTTTTTTTTTCCCCAATCTATATGACTCATCTTTGACGCTGTAATATCTAACTTAAGTTTCTAGAATATGTAAATGAAAGAATAATAAAAATGAACAGAATCTTAGAAAGAAAAGGCTTGTTTCTTCTAATGCTTATAATCATGTTTATATAAAGCATTGTGTTCAGTAATGAAATTCAATAATTCCCTTTGGAGGATTATAGAGTTTAGTATCTGATACAGCAGATATAACCCATCATTTACAAAAAGATGCCATCTGCTGAGCAAACATGCAATCAGCAGGCACTTCCTATTATACTAGAATCTTTTTCGTCCTTTATTGATTTTCTCCGTTGCATTTCTAAAACCCCTCAAGCAATCTGAGCCAGTGCAGCAAATGAATAAAGCAAAGGACTTCTCAATGACCCCAATATCAATTCTGCTTTGTACTTTACGCTGTCTCAAGGCTATGGACCTCATAGGTTAGTTCAAGCAAGAGATGGAAAATAGTACATACACTGTATGTATGTATATAGTTCCGAGGCAACTGTGTAAAAATGACAGCCTAACCTTTGAGATTAACCATACTTCAAAAAAGCCTTACAAGCATTAAATTAGTCACCTGTATATCATTTAATTGTTGTTGCATGATACTTCTTTTTTGTTCCAGTTGTTGTTCAGTTTGCTTCTGCTGTTTATCTAGCTCTTGTACTCTCTGATTCAAATAGGAGAGCTTCTGGAGAGTTTATGCATAAACAGATGTGTTAGTATTCAAAAGTTATTGTCCTACATTCTACAGAAATCAGAAAATATATTAGTCATTAAATACTTTAACAGTTACCATTCTTAAGCTTATTTTTGTTTTCCCTTCCATACCCATTTTTCATCATATAGGTTTATATACTCTATGCTTTGAATGAAAAAATGCACATCTAAAATAGAAAACATCTCTGGTACTTCATATAGTGTTTATCATCTTACAGCAAAATATCACTGCTTACTCTGCTCCCCGTGCTTCTTTACTTACTTTCTGCCAAGAAAGTTACAAATAAAGTTCTGAAATCAAAATATATATTTGGAATAGCTTCCATGGAATTTGTATAAAGGGCAAAATAAATGTTTATTACTTATCACTAACTCATATATAATATACAGGTAAGGACCGTTAACAAGAGGAGGAAGGAAGAAGAAAGAAAATAAAATATTGGGATATCTCATTTTTATATTTTTCATTAATCCATTTTATTATTAATTAGCTTCTCAAGAAAAAAGTTCTTGTCTATTGTATTAATTTCATTTGCATCATTAGTGTGAGCACCAAATAGCGAATGACAGAAATTGTTATTAATACATGTAATAAGTAAAGTTTTACATTACTAAATATGCTTATATAAATTGTATAATAGTTATATTATTCAAAGATTTAAATACCATTTTGACTAAATAACAAAGAATATGAAAATAGGCATTAATATTTCCATTCTGAAACAATAATTTAAGCCTTTAATCAATGAGAAAGTTCTTCCTTGAAATTACCAATATCTTTCACATAGCATTCACATACAAATCTACTTGTGCAAACTCTGTTTCCAAGCTTTTAGAACAGAAGCAAGTAGATAGCTATAGACCATGATGTATAACTTACACCACACCTCTCTAAGTTTCCAGGAAACTAATGATGTGATCTTTGTCACATTGTTTCTACTTAGTTTTAGTTGGGGAAGGGCTAACAACATTAGTCACTGCCATTAATGCATTGTTTTGAAAATACTATTAGCTATTAGAGGAATCTTTTGTTTTAATTTTTCAATTTGACTTATTAAACCTGCATCAAAAAAAAACTATCACATAATCCATTATCTGAACTCAAACTATTCAACATCCTCCATCTCTCCTACAAAAACAGTGAAGTATTGCTACACGCAGACTATGTCAAGAACCCTTCAAATAGAATAACACTAAAAAACTGGAGAAGACAATCTTTCTTGACAAGCTATTTACTAGTAGTTGGATAACAGAACTATAAACCTACAGACTGATTCTGCAACAAAAAAAATCTCGCTGAGGCAGCAGAAATTCTTGTTTCTGGGCTTTGAACAAAAATAAAAATTCCTGCATCTAAATTGAATAAGCTCAAAAGATGTTGATCTTAGTTGATTGTGAGAATGTTCTGTAACAAGCATATGGCTTATTGAAAACTCCTATTCTTAGTTCTGGACATAAACCATCAATAGCTAGTTTTGTTTCCTATTGATTTGGAAACAAAAATGAAGGCATTTTGCTTTTTCTTTTCTGGCAGTAAGGTCCAGTGAAAATGTCCTCCTCTTTCAGACACTGAAGAAATAATTACTTCTTTCACACTGATTACTGTATTTTCAATTCAGGTCCCTAAGACACTTATTTCCTTTGCCAAAAACCGCAAAACTTCAAATACTTTCCATAGATTGTAAAACTGCTCATTACAGTGAACAATGCATGCCCACCTATTCATACAGTGTCGGGGAGCTCACATTTGGAAGGACTCGTTTGCAAGGATTTGCACATATTTCATGGTGGCACATAGAACAAAGGCTTTGAGTAGTAGGCAAAGCCTCATTTAAGTGTAATGATAGAAAGACAGCCCCCAAATTCAGTGTTGCTGATTTGTACAAATACCAGTGTAAAAGCCAAATTCTGTTTCACTCATGAGAGAAGACTCAAAACAATTGATATTTTTCCCATGTTTCCAGTTGTTTTCAGAGCCATTACCCAAAAGAAGAAAAGGAATAGCACCTGCTCAAGAAAAAGACTTACAAAAAGGATATAGCAGAGGTATGGACATGCTTTTAATTAAAACAAAAAAAAATATCTGTGAATAAATTACATTCCAAACAATTCTGCAAAAGAAAGACTGAATAGTTTTGTTTGAGGATTTTGCTTCAGTATAATGTACAGACATTACATCTTGCGCTAAACTAGGGTTCAGATTTTTTAATATTTCCACATTATTTCAGAACGATAAGGTGTTTGTTGAGGCGGCAGGTGGATATACAACTATCAGCATCGCTTAGGGAAATGATCGTCTACCTAGTTAAGGTCTCGTGTTTGTGGGACTACTAGCGAACTGGTCTACTTGCTATCAGGTATTTTTGAAAAGCATCCATCATTGTAATACCTTGTATTCAAACAGTAATTTATTCAGATAACATTGACCACTTTGCACTCTGCTTTCTATTACCACTGTTGTAGCACTCTGTATAAGCAAAGCTTTCAAAGATCTAAAAGATCACCAGATCTAAAAGAGGAAAGTCTAATAATGAAAGAAATGTTTTTCAGTCATACAAGTTTAATTATTGTATCTGTTACTCTTTTCAGCAGGTCCAGACAAGAGGTTATTTCTCTGAAAATTTTCCCAAGGTTTTAACCTCAGGAAAGATTAACACCACTATTCCCTGAAAATATGGGGAGCAGGCTACTAGGTCATCACTGGACAACTGGAGGAAAATGGCTCTTTGGTCATACTTTAAAGATGATAGAGGGGCCAACCAAAAGATGTCATACCATAACAGTAGGAATGCTCTACCAGAAGCTGAAGAAATGCTTGGAAGAGAAGAGTGTACTTAATTAAGTCAATTCAAGTAGATTGAGGACCTGTTTTAATACAAAAATCTTCTCTTTCTTTTTCTTATTATACGAAACAGACCTTTCACGAGAGGAAGGAAAAAAAAAAATTATCAGTATCACCCATAAAGCAGGGAAGCGAAGAAGGTCTCCAGCGTGCCATGGCTGGGGACTTATACACTAGATGCTCTCTTCAGCTTGTAAGTAAACAAAGGAGTACAAAGGAAGCAAGCAAGTACCAAACAGTCTTCCCATTTGTAAGAAAACAGATCACAACAGTTAAAAGAGACAGAAAGATTTTTCTAATACAGAAAGAAAAGTGAAAAATAAGGCTGGAATTATGTTGTGTTTTGCTATGAAGTATCATGGCGCATCTGCACAGCTGCAAAATCCAAATCTTCTGAGCTATGGACTTCTGTTTCCTCTTATTTTTTTCTAATAATGGCAAAAAATCATGCTAGTGAGTGGTCTAGAATCTACTACTTTTACCTCATGGTTCTCTTTAAATATATCTTTATTTCTTTTAAATTTTGTTTCTAGATCAGCTACTTGTCTTTCAATCTCTTGTATCCTCTTCATATCTTCCTCTCTTTTCTTGAGCTTCTCTTTTTGCTTTTCCTCTAGCTCATCATATACTGCTTTAATCCTGGCCTGTTTATAAAAATATATGTAGAATTAGCTTTCAGTATTTCAAAACCAGAAGTAGAACATGAAAAATCCAAATCTGAAGGAACATTTATACTCTTAAGTAAACACCATGAATAGACTAGATGTTAACAAATACATCATAAGGTGATCAAAAACGTCTTCAAAATGAAGGAAAAGTTGGCCATTAAGTTAGCACATGTCAGAAGCCTTTGACTAGGAAAAGCCAAATAGCCAACAGAACTGGCAAACATGAATACAGCAGAGGAATCAGCAAGAAATATCAGGAAATATAAAAATTACATTGAAGCAGACAATGAATTTACAGTACTATTTAAGCAAATAGTAGAAAAGAATTCCATAAAAGAGGAATTAAGATTCTAAATATTAATGTCAAAAGTGAAAACCTTTTCTGATGGGAAACATAATCACCATAGGCATGTTTCTAGATTAAAAAAAAAAAAAAAAAGGAGTGAAAAAAGAGAAGGAAAACACTGCAGAGTGAAAAGAGTGAAAAATGAACACCCTTCAAGGTTGGGAAACACAAGATCCAGCATACATCCACTCCAAACTTCTCCCCTCTGCCCAAAGAAATAAAGAAAGAAAAAGATAGAGAAATATTATGTATCAGCAGCTGTGTCCTTCAGAATGGGCAGGTCTTACATAAACTTATGATTTCTAATATCCCAGATTCACCATCACTTGAACTCAAATAATTATTTGTCTGCGTAGCAAAGAGTGAATATACAACATCTGATATTGAGACATACACACACACGCACACACATGTCTATATATATTTAAAGTGAAACACAACTGGCAACATTTTGAATTCCTTTCAGGTGTAGAAGCAGAGGGAAATAAGCCAAGAAACTTATGGGAAAGAGGGCAAGATACGACCGTACATGTGACTTACTCTTTTCAAAGCATTATCCTTTTTCTAGTTTTAAATCATACTTATCCTTACAAGGAGTGTTTCAAGTAGTAAATGCAGCATAATTTCTGAATTCTTATAGAATGGCACAATACTAGGTGAAGGTAAGGATAAAGTTCCTGGTGACAACATGGTTGGTATGTGGAATGGACAAGCTTCCCAGAAAACCACTAACATTTCTGGATCTCTGTTGCTTTATACTCAGATGGCATTAGATTCCATTTGGCTATCTCAGAACAGAGTCTCATCTAAACTGCAATGCACTTTGACAGTCACTAGTTAATGATAGCTTTTGCACGTTCAACATCCTTTGACATCATCATTAAGTTTTGTCTTATAACTAAGAAAAAACCTCTTGGCAGCAAGGATATGAAGGTTGTTTAACCCAGAGAAATGAGGCTTTGGAAGAAAAAACAGAAAAAACAGGTTTAGTTGAAACAGAACTTTAAAACCACCTTAAAAGAAGTACAAAATGCATCTCAAGAACCTCTTTATCTTAAAAAACGTGAACAACAATGAAAAAAGCAGTTCTGAGCAAAATATTTACTTCCCAATACAAAAGCGTTCTTTTGTTTCTGTCTGTAAAATGAAAGAAGTAGGCTAAAGCTGCCACTGAGGTTCTTTACTAAGAATCAAGAGAAATAAAGGAGATTTTTAGTTTCAATGAATAATCAAAAAGGTTCAGTACTGAATACCAAAAAGGGAGGAAGATGTTTGGAAGTACCAAATCAAGCCTGTCATGCTGTGGCAGTCAGGCCCAGAAACATACCCTTCAGCCTTCTCTGAAGCAAAGCCTGAGAATCAGAGGGAAGTTGTGCATCAACCACAATTGCATGTGATGGAGACTTTGTGCACCACGTGGCTTAGAAGAAGAACATTCAACCCTTTCTGCTAATGTCTGGGACAAACAGGAACTGCAAGATCTCTCTTAGGGCTTGTCTTTCTAGAAATGGGAGACGTAGATACTAGATTCTGCTGTTGACCTCTTGCACAGTTCAAAGTCACAGAATGGAAGATAACAAGCTTCATAAGAAAAGCAAAATGGAGACTGTGAATGTCCAGAAGCAAACAAAAAAGGTTTAGACTTCCCTCTCAAAAAAAAAAAAAAAGGAACAAAAATCTCAGAAAGACTTCTGGTCATCACAGTAAACCTAACATTCAATTCTAAAGAAAAATACACTCTAATATCTCTCAGAGTAAATCTTTCCTATCTAAGACCATTGTCAAAGGAGCCAAAGGGGGTTTCTGACTCAAGGACTTGCAGCAAAAGACTGCAATACCTCCTTCCAGTTCTGGCTATGTTCTTTTGATCCCACATGATGTTGATAAGAATCCAACATCAGAACACTCACAGCACATGAGCATTCATCTCAGGATGAGCAGGAAGGAGCAATGGAGCCAAACAATCCTGTATCTCATAATGGTGAGAGTGGGAACATTAATAGCAGAAATATTTTTCCCAGAGGTATTACATGTCTCCATAGGAAAGAAGAGATGAATCTCAATCGCACTCAATTACCGACTATGAAAGGGCTCTCAGGGTGGGTTTTACACTGGACTGCTAATGATGCATCACAGGAGATTTTTTCCAGTTATTAGAGGGATCTTGGATGAGAAGAAAGTCATTAATTGTACTGTTTATCTGGTATCAAGTTTTATCTAAGAAAAAGGCAATGCTTTTTCTTCTTGCAAGGGACCTGGTTCAGCCAGTAGTGGCTCAGGGTTGGCACAGCCATTATCACTGTATCCCATCTCCTCACAAGATGTGCCCAACAATAGCAACTGGAAATCTATTACTTCCCTTTACCTTGCAAGCAGGCACCACTAACAGCAAGGTCAGTACCAACAGCTAGTTCAGCAGTTGCTGATTTTGCCAGGTCTTCTGTATCATAAAGGTCTCTGTGTTACTCAAATGAAACTTTGAAGGAAACATTGACCGATTTTCTGGCATCACAGGGAACAAAGGAGTGATCTCTGGAAAGTTGCTGCTCAGACAGAAGCCAGAGCTTGGTTCTAACAGCCCCACTTTAAGGCCTCCTAGGTGTTGCTGGTGACACTGTATGCAGAGATTAAGGACGTCTTCAGAAAATAGTCCTGGAGCTTCCACTCAGCGTCTTGCTTGAGGCTTTAAGACCTGGCAGTTATTACGACAGTTTGAATATGACCATTATCCATGCTCTTGCAGAAGGCAGCTGATGGAATCCATCTGCCAAAGGATGAATATAGATGGAATACCCCTTTTGGTGATGCCAAACTTGGGATTTCAGTCAGAGAAGCTGAAGAAATATCAACACTTGCCTGAGGATGGTTGAAAAGCATCACAGAACTCCAGAAAAAAAGAGCTACATTTGACAATCATAAAAGGGACACCCCAAAGTGTGTTGTATGAATTTAGCAGTTCACACCAGGACAAAATAAATGGTGTTAGGGCCACCCTATTTTACATATGTATGCGTCAATATAAGGTATGGTAAGGGTCTGACTGTACTTTCTACAGAAACTGTAGTAAGAAAGATACACAAATTCAAATTTTAATGTCAGTGCATATATGGATCATTACTAAAGGTTTTTTTTATATTTTAAAACAAACTGGAAATTATTGTGAATAACTGGAATACAACTAGAGTGTTTTGTGTTTTCATGAGTATTTAAATTTTCTAGTTGTTAAACAGCAGGCATAATTACTTAGCAAAACCCATTAGCCTTCTATAAGAGTTAGTCACAAGATACTCAAAGTTAATTCATGGTAGGAAGTAAAAAGAAGGTAGAAGAAGATTTTAGATTTGAAGTAAAATGGTTACTGTCATGTTTACCTGAGTCACTTTCCAAATTCCTTTTTGATCTTGAATTTCTTTTCTAAGATTCCACTCCAAATTCTTAGGAAAAAAAAAGCCATATACAACACATAAGTAAAGAAGTTAATGGACAACAGCAATGAAAATTTAACACTAACATCACAGTAAGGATGAGCACAGCTTTTAAATTTTTTCTCAAGTATCATAAAACTATATTAAAAAAGAAAATTACAACAGAGTCTCAGGCACAAGAGGTAAATACATATAGACCATACTATAAGAAAAGCAACACTATTTTCTAGATTTAATGTAATTTATTTTTGGTAGCTTAAAATAATAAATACATTAAGAAGCTGAGCTGGCTTACCTAAATGGATATTGAACATCAAATGTTCAAAATTTAAAAATCTCAGTGCCTTCTATTTTTTTATACACTAAGACTTTTTTTTTTAATTTCTAGTAAAAATCCGGACATGTTTTAGTCCTTTCTTACATGACTATCCTATTCATATCATTTCTAGGATAAGAGTTATATAGCACATTATTATAGTCTGCACCTTGAAAACCTCTAATTTAATGTATGTCAGATTAGCAGACCATCATAACTACACCTGATTACAATCTCAGTCAAGCCCTAATTAGGACTTTCTGTTTCCTTTTTAAGTGAACTTAGGGAGTGTGGAAAACTGATTATTTAAGCAAAACTAGGCACAACATGGCCAATAGTAAAGTAAGAAATTGAGTTAATAAATTCTATTATTGAAATGTATTTATTCAAGGCATTTTATTCACATCTGTATCTGCACTTTGGAAGTGCATATGCCATCAGCACTTAGAGAGAGAGATTCCTGCATAAGGAGGTCAGAAACATCTCCCAGATGCCACATACACAAGAAAATACAAAACCAGGTGCTAAACATCCCCATATATTCTCAAACCCCAAATCGCAAAGATTATTAGGAAATTCAAGGAAATAGAAGTGAAGGAGATCAGCGTTCATATGGAAAACACATCCTATAATCAATGAGTAAAAGCATTTTTTTCCAGATGAAAGTTTATACATTTGCTCCAAGGATAACTCCAAGCAACAACTCGTGTCCATGGCCCTGCCCTCCCCCTCACACCTCCTTATCCATGTATGCATATAGTCTATTTGAATCCAAATCTCTGAGTCTATTAGACAAACTGTGGCATCTGGACTACTCTCCAAAATGCAGCAACATTCTGAATGACTAATAATAACACGTGGTGATTGCATGAATATATTTTTCACTCTATTCAGTATGCCAAGGATACAGTTTAACTGCTGGCTACAGACAGACACTTTTTTCAGGCACACCAGGTGGTAATTGCTCTCACAGAATATCAGCAGAGACCAGGTAGTCAATTATAAATTGCACCTTACCTTCATTTATATGGTTGTATTCAAAATTCACCACTACTCGACTGTTGCTTAGGTAGAGAGGTATATTAGCTTCTGTGCACTGCATTCACAGTAACTTTTACCTTGTAAATAGCTCTTGCAACTGGCCACCTTCCCCATGTATGTCTTCATGTGTATATGTATGCTTTAAATTATTATAAACACAATGCTTTTGCTAACTTACGGTAACTAAGACTAAATATAGCAATGGTAACTTAAAGCTGTTGACAGAATGGTCATTCTGCAAGTGGTAGGAATGGAGGTATTCATTAACAAGGTCACTGAAACAACCTGAGTGGTGCTGGAAAGCAACCTTATCACTGAAGGCAGGACCACCAGTAATGGCTTCATGTAGAAGTTAAGTTGTGCCAACAAGTAAACCAGAACACCTACAGAATGAAATTCCATCTCTAACCATAAATGTATAAGCTTTGAGATATATTTCTGACTGACTACATGCCCAGTATGTTAACACTACGACTTGACAAGAGAGCTTAAGGTATAACAAAATCCAAAAAATAACACTGTAGTCAAATTAAAAAATGAATTTTTTATAAAAATTAGAGGAGTTTATTAAAAACTTTGTAAGGAACAGCTAAAAGAGTAAAATACTTGCAAGTCAGAAGGAGATTACTTACAGATATCATATTGGAGGCTCAAAACACATGAAGCCAATTTTTGACAGACACTTTGGAAATAGCAAAAAGAAAATCAATGCCACTAAACAGAAGGGAAACTATTAGCAGCAGGACAAAAAAGTAGAAATTATGTCTGAAAAAGGGAAAACAGAAAAGATCCTTAACTTTGCCTATTTAAATCTAAAAAGTACTATCAGGCAAGCTAAATAAGAGTTTTTGGAAAAACCTGCAAGGGACATAAAACAAGTCCTTTTCCAAACATATCTGATAGGAAGCCTGCTAGAGACAACATAAGGCCAACAGATGAACAGAAACACTTAAAGACAGACTTACCATGAAGCACTCAGAAAACAGAAAATCACAGGGGAAAAACAAGGTCAGATTCCAAAACAAATAAAGCCTTCAAAACCCTAAGAAGCAAACTCATAATATGAATTATTATGAAGAAAAGAATTAGCTGACACACAGAAAATTTGATGCATACAAGAGGACTCAGCAGGGAAGCAGTGCTTCAAAATTCATCAGTTTTCTGAAGGACTTAAGAAGTATGTGGAGAAGAGATATCTGGGTGATACAGTCTACTTGGACTCCTAAATGGTACTTGATAAAGTATTATATGAATGACTCCTTAATTAATTTCCCATGAGTTAAGGATAAAAGTCCTCACATCACTATGTAATGCATTTAAAGACAGAAGGCCTACAGTAGAAATAAATTATAAGTTTTCACAGTGGCAGTTACAGTGGGGTCCTGTAAATATCCATATGCTGGATCCTGTGGTTTCCAATTTATTCAGAAAAAATACGGAAAATGGGGCATTTTGTGGGATGACTTAGTAAAACCAGCTGGATTTCTTATTTACAGAGGACAAAATTCAATGAAGGTTAATGTACATTTGTACATTAGGACAAAGCCTTCATTTTGTATAATGCTGGACTCTAAGTGGTCTCATAATCAAACAGGAACAAGATCATGAAGAATATAGTGCTCCATTGCATTTCAAAGAATAAATGTAAAGTTAAGAACTATTATGAAAGGAATAGAGAGCAAAGCAGAAGTCATCGTTATACCACTATATATGCCCAAGATACATCTGCCTATTGAATACTCTACGCTCTTTCCCCATAATAACAGAACTGGAAAACAGAACTGGATGACAGACATGGGACAGTTTCCATTCATTAAACAAGTTAATGGATTAGGAGTCTTCAGCTTGAAAAAGAGGAACAATATGATAGAAGCCTACAAAGTCATGTGTGACATGTAGGAAGCTAATATGGAATGACTGACCAATATATCTTTGAAAGTAAGAACCAGGGCATTATATGAAGATAGTATACACTAGGCAGAAAATAAACAAAGTAATTTTTCACACAACACATGACAAAGCTGTGGAAATCCTTAACACAGAATGTTGTGGATGTCAAAAATCCAAAATGTGACTGTAAAAGTCATTGAAGAAAAATCTGTCAATTCTAAATTAATTTTTAATAGTTAAAGGGAAAATATAAATAGACACACAAAAATAGGATGAAGGACAGCAAATAAGCAGGGGCTTTGCCTGAATCTGTTCTAAAATCCTAATTTCTTAGACTAATATTTAGCAACCCTTAAATATTTAAACCATAAGAAGAATCATAGTAGATTCCCTTGATTGTACAGTTGAACATCCATTTGTGTAAATATTTCAGCACACAACATGGAAAATGTGGAGAAAATGGTGCTTGGCAAATTTATATACAAACAAGACAGAAAAGTCACACAAATTTAGTATTAAAACATACAGCTATAAAACAGCATAATATACAAAAAAAGACAATTTATAGGACAAAACTACATGGCGCAAATTCAGATATTGCCAGGAATATAAATTTGATCCAAGAGAAGGCAACCTGACACTATGAAAGGCTTTAACAAACACAAAACTGACTCACTCCTGTTCATTCTGAAAACAGCTCTGAAGTTCTCCCGTGGTTTATTATTTTTTACCTTGGCTCTAGAAGCTTTTTAACTGGCTCTGTCTTAAATCTCATCCAACAATTCCTCTTTTCTTTTTAGAGGTAGAGTCTGGTACTTGGACATACCTTTACCTTTGGCAAGCAGGTAGGTGTAAAGGAAGGCAGGAAGCATGTGGAGTGCCTAATATACCAATGCATACTATAAACAGGAAAATACTATTAATGTTCTTGATTTTACTGATTCTAAGTTAGGAAATCCTAAAATTATTACAGAAAATAAAACTGTGAAAGTCTTTCTTTCTAGGCAATCTATACTTTACATACAGCAGAAGAGCTCTAGTGAAGAATATGCAAAACACCATTTACATCTCCCTGGCACAAAAAGACCCTTGAAAATTCCCCATATTATTTTCTTTCCATATTTCTAAATGCTGAATCTAACACCCTGCAATAACACTGATCCTAAAAGCTGTATGCATATGTACAATAGTATTCATTAAGAATTACGTAAATAAAAAAACAGAAGTCTTGTAAGTCTTGTAAACCTTCATAGTCATGGCAAGACCTCTATATAAGGATGAACTAAACTTTCAATTCTAGATAGCTAATGACATACAAATTATAATTAAATAATTATTCTAATGTGGTATTTCATTTGCAGTGGTTACATTTAGCATCAAATAAAACTACATTGATTTACAAATTCTAATTATTTAGATACATAAAGAATGAGAATGTTATTTGTTAGTATTAATTTTAAATCAGCTGGGAATAACAAAATCTTTGTATGGTTGAGAATATTTAATGTGTCAACTTTAATTTTAGCCTGCCATTACCTGTGACCATTTAGTAACCAATTTATTTTCTCTTCCAGAGACTACTGTTACTTGCTATTTTTCAAGTGTTTTAAAATAAACAGTTAAAATCATAGGTTGTAAATTATTGTTTTTTTAATATTAAGTTGCTTGCCCAATAATTCTCTGGTACAAAAGAGCATTATTTTCTATTCTTCCACTCTAAAAAATGAATTTAAATAAAAAAATATACCTTGTAAGAGACGACTTCTGCAGCTTTGTTTTTTTTTAAGTCCTCATACTTTGTTTTTTTTTCACTGTAGGACAATTCAGCATTACAGAGATCCTCATTCAGTCTTTCTATTTGCTCTTCAATCTTACACATGCTTTTGCAGATAGTTTCGACTTCTGACTGATGTGCCTTCTTTTTTCTTGAACTGTTGAAATAAAACAGCCAATTTTATGTTTCTTTTTATAAAGTATATTAACTAAAATAAAAGTAAAACCTGTTTTTGAGTAAGCAAAGCTAAAACATTTTACAATCAAAAGCATTATTTTGTCATCCTGCTATTTGATGCTGAAAACACCAGGCAAAATTCCTCAAAATTTTGAGGTGTCTTTATTCATAAGTATAAGCCCTGATAGTTCACTGATATCAAACAATTATTTGTATCCTTTTTTTTTTTTGTTTTGTTTTCCTATATATCTCTACTGTTAACCTGTATCATAGAATCACAGAATGGCTGAAGTTGGAAGGGTCTTCTGGAGTTCATCTGGTCCAACTATCCTGCTCAAGCAAGGTCACCTAGAGAGAGTTGCCCAGGATCACGTCCAGATGGCTTTTGAATATCTACAAGGATGGAAAATCCACAACCTGCATCAGCAACCTGTACCAGTGCTCAGTCACCCTGACAGTGAAAAAGTGTTTCCTGATGTTCATACAGAGACTCCTGTATTTTAGTTTGTGGCCATTGCCTCTGGTCGTGTTACTAGGCACCACTGAAAAGAACCTAGCTCCATCCTCTTTGCACCTTCCCTCCAGGTATTTATATACATTATTAAGATCCCCACTGAGCCTCCTCTTCTCCAGGCTGAATGGTCCCAGCTCTCTCAGCATTTCCTCATAGGAGAGATGTTTCAGTCCCTTCATCATGGACTTCATCCAACTTCATGGCCCTTTGTTGGACACTCTCCAAGCCCCTCTTGTACTGGGGAGCCCAGAACTGGACACAGTACTCCAGGGGTGGCTTCACCAGTGCTGAGTAGAGGGGAAGGATCACATCCCTTGACCTGTGGGTAACATTGCTCCTAATGCAGCCCAGGATGCCATTGGCCTTCTTTGCAGCAGGGGCACATTGCTGGCTTGTGTTCAACCTGGTGTCCACCAGGACCTCCAGGGCCTTTTCTGCCCAGCTGCTTTCCAGTTGGGTGGCCCCCAGCATATATTGGTGCCTGTGATTGTTCCTCCTCTGGTTCAGGACTTTGCACTCCTCCTTGTTGAACTTCATGATGTTCCTTTCTGCCCATTTCTCCAGCTTGTTGAGGTCCCTTTGGGTGGGAGCACGGTCCTCCAGTGTATCAGCTACTCCTTCCAGTTTGGTGTCATCATCAGACTTTCTGAAGGTACACTCTGCCCCATCATCCAGATCATTCATGAAGATGTTAAACAGGACTGGACCGAATATTGACCCCTGGGGTACACCGCTAGTTACTGGCCTCCAACTTGACTTTGTGCCACTGAGCATCACCCTCTGGGCTTGGCCATTCAGCCAGTTTTCAATCCACCTCGCTGTCTGCTCATCCAGCCAGTACATCAACAGCTTGTGTATGAGGATCATAATGGCAGACAGTGTTGAAAGCCCTACTAAGTCCAGGTGGAGAATATCCATTGCTCTTCCCTCATCTACCAGGCCAGTCATTTCACCATAGAAGGTTATCAACCTGGTCAAGCATGATGGCTCTTTGGTGAATCCATACTGACTACTCCTGATGACTTCCTTGCCCTTGTGAAATGTGCCTGGAAAATGGTTTCCAGGATTAGCTGCTCCATCACCTTCCCAGGGACTGAGGTGAGGATGACTAGTCTGTAATTCCCCAGGTCCTCCTTCTCGTCTTTCTTCAACAAAGGAGTGATATTAGCTTTCCTCCAGTCCTCAGGCACTTCTTCCAGGCACTCAAATATTATTGAGTGGCCTCACCATGACAACAGCAAGCTCCCTCAGCACTCGTGGGTGCATCCCATCAGGGCCCATGTACTTACGTATGTCCAGTTTGCTTAAGTATTCGCTGACCTGATCCTCTTCTACCAAGGGTACATCCTCCTTGCTCCAGCCTTTCCCCCTGGTCTCTGGGACCTGGGATTCCTGAAGGCTGCCTCTTGCTAGTAAAGACTGAAGCAAAGAGGGCATTCAGTACTTCAGCTTTTTCCATGTCCTGTGCCATCAGGTTCCCCGCCTCATTCAGCAATGGGTCCACATTTTCCCTAGTCTTCCTTTTGTGATCTATGCACTTACAGAAGCCCTTCTTGTTGCCTTTGATATCTCTTGCCAGACTCAATTCCATTTGGGCTTTGGCTTTCCTAACTGCATTTTTGCATGCTCAGACAATGTCTCTGTATTCCTCCCAGGTTACCTGTTCCCACCTCCACCTTCTGTATTCCTTTTTGTGTCTGAGTTTTGCCTGGAGCTCCTTGTTCATCCATGCAGACCTGGCATTTTTGCCTGACTTCTTATTCATTGGAATGGACTGCTCTTGAGCTTGAAGGAGGTGATCCTTGAATATTAACCAGCTTTCTTGGACCCCTCTTCCCAAATATAGCATAAAACTATCAATTTTGGGTGAGAAGAAGGTGGCAAAACCAGCCCTTTTATCTGCAAGTGTTGAAATTGGTCACACAGTATCAGTTCATCTATCTTATAATAAATGGCTGTGTCTAGGGTACTTCATACTAGTGCAGTGGTACAGGTTAATCATACAGCTGGTGAATTCAAATTCCTAAATATGTCACTATTTGAAGAATTCTTAGGTCACATAAACCAATTTCAGTTTATTTGTATAAAAACAAACTTTCAGCAGAAGTGAACTGTTTAACAGAAGTGAACTTAAATACCATTCAATTAGACTGTCAGATTATACAGCAAGACCCAAACTCAATCAAATACAAAACACCTACAGGTAAATGTTGATATTACTTTGATTGACAGAATACAATCTCTGTATCATTAGAACTTAATACTCTTCAATGGAATGTTTCTCTGTAAAAGAATGGGATCACTGAAAAATAAACTGTTTACTACCACAGAGTATCTGCTGAATTAGAATGATAAACCTAAATGGTATTGTAAGGATCTTCACAGGATACTTAATCTGCAAACCCAGAACAGGTTGGCACTGATCACCCATTTCCTTAGCTGAATTAGTGGCCAGAACCTTTCTCTCAAAGATCAGATCCTTTAATACAGGGTGTCATTTGCTTAAAGGAAGGAAATACAATTGGCCTTACAAAACCCAAAGATTTCTAACTGCACAAGGACTAAGCTTCATGGATTATTTCATACACACACACACACACACACATATGCACTCTCTGCACACTCCACTTTCAGTGCATGTGAACTAAATCATCATTCCTAAATATACAGTCCTACAGTCCTTGAAAAACCTGTAAGACAGTGCAAGCCCACAGCAACTTAATTTCCCTTCCCAAAATTCAAGTAACACAGAAGCACAAAGCAAGAGAATGGAAAACATTGCCTATATGCTTCTTGATGAACTACACCTAACATATACCACGTATATGTGTTACAATTGCCCTTTCTCTATTAAGAGATTGTCCATAGCTAGACTCAATTTACTGTGATTAACAAGCAGTTGAGCAATCTGATGGAGACAGGAACTCAGTCCCAATAGAACTGAAACTGCAATATGATCTTTCCAAAATGCAAAATATGACCTAGAGGCCTCAACAATGTCACATACCTATAAGACCTTGTGTTTAGAGCCACGACTGACTGATTTACATAAATTCACACACAAGCATTTTTCAAAGATAATGCAGGAGGTGTAGTAGTCCTACTGAAAAACAGTGCTACATGAAACAGGAGGGAGTATTTTCACCATCTGACTGTCACTGGTGAAGCCACAGATTTTTGGGGCAATTTAAGGTGATCTCATTACTAGAAGGTGCAGGGCTGCAGCTGCTGCACAAGATAGGACATAAAGGTTTACTCCTGCACCAGCCGGGAATCGAACCCGGGTCGCAAGAATGGGAATCTTGCATGATACCACTACACCACTGGTGCTTCCCTACAGCTGCTGCCTAATCAAATCACCCTGTGCTGCCGTAGGGTGCAAGTGCTGCACAGTCCGCTGTATTTAGACTGTATTTAGAAGACCCTAAATACAAAAAGATTCCTAGCTCTCTTTTCAGCTGCTGAGGCAAAAGAATCTTGCATAGATCTGAAAGATCTTGTTCCCTGTGAATTAAAATGCTGGAGATGATCAAGGTCTACTACAAGCATGTTAGGAAAAATACAGCCCAGAGTACACATATGAATGGCCCAAATCTTCCCTAGATGATAATGATCAAAGATAATAACAGGAAAGAGCAACAGAGATTTTTTGGCTAAAGGGAGGCAATATGAAAGCAGACATACTTTGGTCCTTCCAAGTCTAAGACCATTTAGTTAGGAGCTATCTCATTAGACAGTAATAATAGTTCTATTCTTTAGACTTTCACAGGTCTGCCTCTATCACATATGCTAATTACACTTTCCTGCACACCAGTGAGGTTGGCAATCAGATAGACAGAGACCAACAATTCCAATGTGAGTAGTAACCAGCGCTGTGATGTAACCATGACTTACGAGAGTTGTAACTGTAAGTGGATTACCAGTTACAGACAGACTGATGAAGGAGGTCAAGAAACTAATGCTATGAAGAATCAGCAGCAAATGAGTAATTTGTGATAGTACAGTATGCGATGCCTTCAGAGCAAAGGTAAAATACTTAGATAGGATCAGAAGTAATTACAGTACTCCACCCAGCAAAGAGAGGTTCAAGGACATTCTGACTACCAGATGAAACTTCATTAGTAAATCTGCCCCGAACAGATCATTTCCATATACTTTTGCTAATGTTTTCTGGTTAACTATTACAGAGTTTCTGAATCCTATAGTCTCTGTTAATACTGATTTGAACTATTCAGACCACAACCACATCACTTTCAAAACAGAAAGATTTTCTACAGATGGTCTTGTGACCTGATTCTGAGACAGGTCTCATTAAATATTGCATCAGAGATAGATGACTTAATTTTGCAAATGCCACATGTAGAAGACTTACAAATCACATACTTCATGACACATGCAGTTATACTAATTAAGCACTTTTAATATTTCCATATGCCCCATTACATCCTCATACGAACAATACTTATAGTAGAGTATGTAGGAAAAAGAATTATCTGCCAGAAAAAAATTACCTCAAGAAAGTAACACGTGCTATAAAATACTGACAAAAGGTCACTGGGCAACTAAGTATTCTCTTTCTCTAGGGAAGCTTTGAAGCAGCCAACACTGGAAACCCTAAAAAAACATTCATTTGATGGTTTCTTAAAATGGGTGTAAGTATAGCTAATCTTCTTTTTGGGAAGATAGCGACTAAATGGTTTCACAAATTCCTTCCAAAATGTCTATGGTTATAAAAAGACTTAAATATCAATATACCAAAACGAAAAGAGCAATTCATCTGAACAGTGCAAAGTAAGCAGATCTGCGTTGAAGCTGGAAAGAAATGAAAGGAACCAAACAATGACTGTTCCACTCTGATTTCCTATAACTTTCATGTGGAGCAAAATTGTTTTGATGCATACAAGGCTACCCGTGACTCTGGAGGTCAAAACACTTTAAGCATGGATGCAAGAGGAACATAAATATTCCAAGCAGAAAAGCAAGTGGACTACAGCTGAAAGAAGAACTATGGTTCTTTGGTGCATGTGTTCCATACTCCACTCTATGTACAGGTGTTGAAAATTTTATCACAGCTTCTGCAGCTTACTCAGGAACTCTGTCCCCATTTGAGAAGCATAGTAAGTTTTTTATTTGTTTTTCCCTAAGCTTTCACACATTCAGTAACTGTGCATAGCACATGGACCTGAGATTTTTTGATCTAATAGTATCTGTAAGATATACTCAGCCATTACATATCGGGTCAAATGTACTGTTTTTCCTCAGCTTCTTTCATCCAAGATGCTTAACATACTATGAAGAAAAGGCAAGAGAGATGGGGGAGGGACTGTTCATATGGACAACAAATCCCAAAGTATTCCAGTAGCTGGAACATTTTTCCCCACCCAAACACTTGTTTGCATAAACTTTGTATTTTAGATCCTTCTAAGCTCAATCACAAGTTACCTGGAGATAGGTCTTGGAATACTTTGGGAAAAAATTACTTCAGAATCATTTTGCCAAAGGCAATGCTATTTCTGGATGCCTCTGCACAGCACTCAGTATCAGTGTGTGTGAAGATGTCCTCATCATTGCCATCAATATAATTTGAAGTACGCTTCTGATTATAAAAAGCAGGCCTGCTTCAATGTTCTCATAGAAGATACTGAGAGAATATGGTACCTATTTTAGAAAATATAGGACGTAGGAGTGTGTCTCCCTCTCTCATGTCAAGAAAAAACACAAGAACTTTCTGAAATTGCTAATTCCCTCTAAGAAGAGGTAAGGATTTTACATTTATTGACAGGAAGATGTCTATATGCTGGATTAAGAAAACTTGTAAATCAACTGCCTGGTTCATGTAATAAGGTAATTCGAGAAAAAAAACCCACAGTATAAAGGGGATCAGCTAACACAGTATGGATGTCTTTCCCCCCCACCTCCCTTATGAGAAACCGTACTCAAGAAGATTCAGTAGTGAACAAGTCAGAAATGGATTAAACAGTGTCCCCATCATGGTCATGAGCAATAAATTTAAGTCCCTCTATGAAAAGGGATCCTTAGTAGCAGAAAACACCTTCCCTAATTTCTTCAGATCTGTGTGATGGAAAAGCAGAAAAGATATTTCAGTGAGTTGGGGATGGGAGGAGACTACCACGAAGTAAAAATAAAGGAGCTGACTAGCAGCCTTCAAATCTAGTAAAAAAAATAGTATTATAACAACATAAAAATCTTTGACCTTTCTGACCATTTAATCCATGTTGCTAAATACATATTCACAAAGAAACAAATTACTAAAAACAGTAAGGTCAAACTAGTGAGAAGCGATGAGGAACAGGATGGTGAGGAAAAAAACAGCCAACAGATGCTCAAGTTCAATACAAGTGTAAAAAGAGAGCTACAGTCTTGACAATGGTAAGATATTGGTAACAAAACTGTTTCAGACAGGTGGGGATAGTGAGATGTTAATGACCAGCCCAATCTTACTTAGAGGATAATTCTGAGCAGCAAGGAAGTTCAGAATAGGTACAGAACCCCCTGGACAGGTTTACTGGGTCTGGCTCAGATGGAGTCAACTTTCTTTACAGCAGCCCACATGGCACTGTGTTTTGGATTAGTGGCTAAAACAATGTTGATAACACACCAGTGTTTTAGCTATTGCTGAACAGTGTTTGCATTTTCTCTTTTATCCGCTCTGCCCCCCTCAGCAAGTAAGCTGGGGGTGGACAAGAAGTTCGGAAGGGACACAGCAAGGACAGCTGACCTGAATTGGCCAGAGGGATGTTCCATACCATTTAATGTCATGTTCAGCAATAAAACGGGGGTAGGGAAAGAAGGAGGTGGGTTTTTTTTTTACTTCCAAGGTGGCCATTGTTCTGAGACTGGCTGGGCATTGTAGGACCTGCTTGTAGGAGGTGGTGAGTGACTACTTTTGCACTCCTTGGGTGTTGTGGTTTCCCTCTCACACCCCTACTAAACTGAGTCACCTTGACTCACGAGCTTTTTAGATTTTGATCTTCCTATTCCCTCCCTCACCATGCTGGGGGTGGGAGCCAGGGTCAACTCACCAGTCTTTTCTGAGACAAAACATAGGCGCTCAACAGGGGTGTAATATAACGACATATTTGATCAGAGTGAGCTAGACTGAATTTTTAGCTTTTTAGCAGTTAATTAGTAGGTCTTGATAATGGCTGCTTTCAACTTTCGCTGTCTGCTGTGTTGTTTTGTTTTGCCTGAGAGATGTATGATAAAAGCAGTAGCCTTGAGCCTGGTCTGGCATTGGATCCATGCATTGCCGTCATCTAAGTACTCTGGGAACCATCTCTTGGAAACAATCAGCAATTACACCTTCCCTCTCCTGAGGCAACCTGCTGACGCTGATCCCCCAGGGACCACTACATAGATGCCAGCCTTAGTGTGGACCCCCACTTGGAAGAGTACACTGCAGCCCAGAACTCCTGGGCTTAAGCGATCTGGCAGTGTCCACCTCCTGAGTAGCTCAGGTTGTCTTTGGAGCAAGACATCTGGTAATAACTATAGCAGCTCAAGGCAAAAGTGTTACTTTGGCAAGACACAGACCTTGAAAATGGCAAAAATCACCCCACAGCTTGATGTAGCTTGTGAACATCTTCAGTAAAATTAGGAACATACAATGCTAGATGTCTCAATTCCAGGGACAGGTCGTTTCACAAGAAAAGAGAGAGAATACCAAGTCTCTAGTTTGCTGATATGTAACATTCATATTGTTATTATCCATCGTTATATGAATGTGGTCACCAAGGATATGAGTTTCGGAGCACTGATGATCAAACTTTGTTCTTTGGGAGATAGTCTTCTGTGCTTTTGAGTTACCTAGCAGAGCTACATATGTTAGGATCATCTTGGATGCCAAAGACATACAGAGACTCTCCAAGGATTTTGTATCTTCTGACAATCTCATTACAGGGTTAATTTTCATGTACCCTCAAGTGGCACATGGAAAATGATCAACCTATGGATTTCATCTGCAGACTGTAACAGAAGGTATCATATATTCTGTCATCTTATGAGTCCACATGATTCCAACATGGCCCAATTAATCTCTAGAATTTGCACAGCATATAGATGGGACAATTGATGGTTTACCAGTTATCCAGAGAACAAAAAAGAACTAGGAGAATTTGGAAAAAGTGAGGAACCACTTCTCTGAAAGTTTTAGCAGCCATTTATCCAAATACAGGTGGTAGCTGTGACCTTTTACAACAACCTTGGTGAAAGCCTTGAAGGTGTGGGAACACCACATGACAGAACTGTATTGAAAGTGGTCCCAACAGATTAAAAATGCATGTATTATTGCATTGTACAATCAGATATCTTTAAAAATACATTAAATTAGTGTACTGAAGTTTGAGAGATGAGAACCACTCCTACTCAAGGAATTGCCAATAAAAGCTAGAGTTACCATCTGAACTATCCGCTGCAGGTGAAGGTCTGAAACAAAGTACCTTTTTTGTAGCTGTTATATTCTGAACCAAAGAGGAAAATTTCTTCACTTCCTCCAGACTGGGAACTGGTTGTAGCTTTCACAGTAAGAAAATAAGTTTATCTTTGCTAAAGCAGATTCTCGTAAACAAGGGCTGAGAGAAGGAAGTGTACGAAACAGATGTAAAAATCTTTGCATTGTATCCAGGATCCAATTGTTTATGATAAGGTTTTTCTGTGTATGGCTGAAGCAGTCAGTTTGAAAGAGACAGGAGAGAAAAATCACGATGTCCAGCTAGACTTACAAAAATGCTACTCTTGTTAAAGTATATGAGACAATGAAAGGTACAGGTTGCTCATCTTCTTCTTGTTGAAATGCTACCTCTTCCTCTGAAAAGGAAGACAGGTAGTTGCAGGTGGAAACATTATCTCTGCTAAACAAAACTGAAATCCTCAAGAAAACATTCTGAGAATAAAGATTGCTTGGGAATAAGTAAAGGAATGTCACATTTCATCTGTTTATTTTTTGCATCATAAAATTATGATGATGCCCTCCAAATGGTTAAGTTTTAAAAAGAAGACTGCGTATCTCATTGTACAAACCATATGTTTACAGATCAGTGGAAGCAGTCAGTTAGAGTTCCGTAAGGACAGAAGAAATACTGTATCTAAAATCCATTCTGCAGGCTTCAGAAAATTCATGCAGAAGACATTCTTATTTAGCCACTAAAGCAGCCTTAACTTAATTGAGGGAGTATATCTTCTTTTCAAAAGCATTAAGACATTTGAGACTCTCCTCTAAGTTACTACTGTAAGAATACTTTCCCTTCTTATTAATATGACAGCCACCATAGAAGACAGGTTTTGGGGAGTTTAATGAAATTGGCACTTCATAGCGGGAACATAATACTTATGATCAAATCTCCATATCATAGGGTTATTGGGTAGCTGATCTAAAATAAGATTTTTTTTTTTTAAACAGAGGTGAGAGAAAGAAATTAAAATTGTTTAGACAAGCCAACAGTTATTTTCAGTTGACCACTATATTAGAAATCCTACCAAAACATAACTACAACAAATACTTTAAAGAAAAGTACTAACAGTTGGACACAAACTTAGAAGTTCAGTCAATACAGATGAATTGGGGGCAGCTGAGCTTTGGTTTTTACCCACTTTGTACAGGAAATGAGACTATTTAGACTGCGCATGCCCCTAAGATCCCAGGCGATCATGAGATGTATTTCTTGCATGTGCTGCATGTTCTAAATAGGAAAGATACACAACTAAGCTTTCTAGGAAGAGTGTTAGAAGACAATCCTCTGTCTTCTTGCAGCCTAGTAGGAGTTGGGCAGTCACTTTTTAGTCTTGTTGAAGTAACATGTCAGAACTGTTAGCATACAATTAATCAAAACAAGCACTCCAATTGTTAGACTAACATGAGACAATGTGTCGATTTTAAGAATCACATTCTGATGGAATATAGCAATTAAATACAATAGAGCAACTCTTCCCTAATACAAAAGAGCATACAGAAATCACAAGGTACTCAAAAAGGAAAATGAAAAATAAAGCATATTTATATTAAGAAAGTTTGTGAGAGGCTACAAAAGGCTTGGAGTATCAGGCTAATGATCTGACATGCAAAATATTTCCAATATAAAGCAAGAGATTAGTGGCAGATCAAAGAAATTAAAGGTTTCTGAGCAGAACCAAACATCCTGCCTCTCTCATAGCACTTAATGGCCAGCTCCCCAAAAGAACTATAGTTAGTTATAGCCTTTGTTTAAAACACTCTTTATTCAGTCAAGAACTCCAAAAAGATAAAAGGGGCTTTTCAGATAAAAAGCCCTACAAACAGCACTCTTCCTTTGGGCTTGCACTCAGTAACATGTAAGAGGAATGCAGGCAACTTCTAATTTTTAGGAGGGATTAGCAATTCCTTTCTCTCTTAAGAACTAATATGTTTCATGCTAGGTCAGTGGTCTTTAAAGCAGAATTGAGAGAGTGTTGGGGGCTCTATAAAATAGCATTCCAGAAAACCCTTCTAAGAGTTAACTTAAATTATCATAAGAAAGCATTGTACAGAAATCTGGAATTGTATCAGGCTGACAAAGAATCCTGTTTTTCCACTGAAACAAGATTGAAAAGGTAATTCTTCTGAATTAATATTTTTCTTTAAAAAAAAAAAACACTTAGAATTGAATTCTATATTCACCCTCCACTCATCATTTCCTGGGACTAGACTAAATAGCAGTCTGAAAAGATATTTCCCCTTCAAAGGATGTCTTCAGATCATCTTTTGAAGACATAAATAAACTGAGCTCCTGGAATCCTTCATTACTCTGAACTTGTCATAACCATTCTCTGGGTCTTGAATCTGAACTTTCATATGCATTTCTTGAACTCCGGAACATGTGGAAGGACAATAATCAGGACACACTCAGAACAATACTAATTATATATGAAATAGATAATGCTGAAGGGATTTCTCTTGTGAACTTGTCCAGTCTTACTAGGATGCCAGTAAAATTTTAGTGTACAAGATGGTCTCAAGTAATAATGCTTCCCAAATCTGCTTTCTGAGAACTCCCCTCTCTCTCCTGATCTGCATTTGCCTGTACATGTTCTTATAAATCTGAGTTTCCTCTTACAGCCTATCAGTTAATACTTCCACCATGGGCAAGATCTCTCTCCATTGTTTTACATGTATGATGAAATAAAAGTTTTAATCCATCAAAAAAGATGTCAATAAAATTGAAAATAATAAATTTGTAAAGCTACAGCACTAATTCTAAAACGTTCTAATAATCCCAATAAGTAGTTCCATCAACATCAGAACTAATAAAGCCTGGTTTCTTACCCATTTGTGTCTCATTGTTGATTTACTTTGGTATGTAAGGTCTGAGCTCCAACTTGGAGCATTATTAAGGAGTATGCAAATACCTCCTCCTGTCTTTCACCTTTTTAACTTCTCCCTTTTCCCACATCTGTTGTATGGAATTTTTGGGGTCTAGTAAGGAATGTTTTCATGCTGACAGGATGTCTGTATTCAACTCAGTCATCAATTTCTACAAAACTTATAAGAATCTAATTATTTTCAAGAACTTTTCAGTAGACTTTGCTGAAACCAGACAGTAAAATCCAAAGTTACTGGGGGGATAAAGAAGGTAACTTGTCAGATACATAAAACCAGCATACTCCTAGTGTCCAAAGGAAGAAGGAACTAAAAATTGATGTTATTTGCTGCTATATTATAAATGCACTGAAAATATTCTGTACAATATAGTTGAAAGTATAGCTGTTTGGAACAATAAAGTGAGGAGTTAAAAAAGATGTATGCATAATGTCTTACAAGAATTCAAAGAAAATAGAGAAAAACAGTATTTCAGATTCTATGCTTATAACAATCATATATAAAAAAATACAAATAAAATTCATTAAAGTTTTTACCAAAATGTTGTGGGGACTGAGGCTTCTGTTAACATACAAAGAATTTCAGAATCTTCTGCATTTTGTTTTAATTATCAAAGTATGTATTTTGTCTTTTGCAGAATTTTAGTTATTTTCCTTTCAAGTGAAGGGCAAAAAAATTAGATGATAAATTTCAGCCTGAAGTGATTTTTAATTACTCCCACATTAAATTACAGACAGACTTAAAATAAAAGCAAGGTTCACTTTTATAGACATGCTTTCAGTGAAAAAATAACGCTTGCTTCCTATATTTATATTGCAGGCATTACCTATTTCCGAATTTTTGCAAAAACTCTTCATTTTCTCCCTCAAGTTCTTCATTTTCACATTTCAAAATGTCCAGTGCTTCATTAATATTGAGAAGTTTTTGCTTTTTATTCTGTAGATCACTTTCCCTGGTGGATTTCTAATGAACATTAAAACATTAAGACACCTTTAGCATAAGTTGAAATTATTTCAGGCCAGCAGAGAACATGCACGTATGCAAGCATGCAAGCATTTTTACTTCATTTCTACAAAAACAATAAAAAACTTACTAATTCTTCCACAGCTTTAATCACTTCAGAAGAAGCATCTGATATTTTTATGCTCTCATCTCCTTGGGCAGCTATTTCATTATTCAAATCTTCTATCTAGAAAATATTTTCTAAGGTAAGTAATACAAATATCTCATATATTTCTTTGTAATAATTAAACAATATATTTAAAAATAAATTTAAAAGGAAGGTTATTAAACAGTAAATAGAGATATTTCATGCTATATTATTCATATGCACATTGCCATTGCGATGTACCCTAGCAGAAGCTTTCGACTTCACAGTATCAGTAAGCACATACTCACAGTCTGCTAATTCGTACATGACATATGTGGTATAATTAAGCAGAATACCTTAAGTTCCTCTCAGCCTCAAGATTTTCCTTAATATCTCAATATACCTGTTGACTTAATACAGATTCATACAGAGATTCAGTGATGGATCAATAACCAGAGCTTAAGAAAAAATGAGGACATTAGGGAAGCAAGCATCTACAGGATAAGGAAAACATCTAAAGTGGCTTTAGATAAAGGCATGCCTGCTCACATGAGCCTAATGAACTTTGTTTTCTTTACCTCTCTTTCCTCTGAGGAGGCTGAAACAACATGGCTACCCTGGCAGAACTTACCTATACAATGTCCATAGAGATATGGGTCTAACTGAATATGACCAGACAACAAATGTGTCCAAGCAGGATCAGGGTTGATAAGGATATTAGCATAAGGGTAGAGAATACATGTGGGACGATCAGGACAGAATTAGGACACAGGTACTCTAAATGGCATGTAACTTCCTACTGCTACCTCAAGGATCTGATGAAGAGCAGATTTACATAAGATACTTTGCAACTATGTCCCAGCAGCTAAGGAGGGAAACAATACAGGCTTTGTCTTGTTATCTTGTCCAGAATGTCATAGCTGTGCTGTACTTCTTTAAGATTCTGCTGATTGTCCTTGTATGGCTGTGCCTTCCTAACTAGTTGGGGACTGAAGGTCCTAACCTCAATGGTTAAGGGTTGTAAAACACGATCTGTGAGGAAAAACTGCAAAGAAGCACCTTTACTAATCTAGAAAAAGGAGATAAACAAGCAAATTTTTAAGTCTTTCAATACGTAAAATATTCTATGAAATATATAGTTCAGGGGAAGTGTGAGAAAGTCAAAGAAATTGGTTACATCTACAGGGAAAAAAAACCCAATGGATTAAGTATTAGCAAAATGTCCCAGTTTTTAAATTGCTAGTTGAACATGATTCAGAATTTTTTTTCCTTCTTTCAATGTTTTTAGAGCAAACATTTTGACAGGAATGACCTGAAACATTGCCACACTGTGCAGGTAATTAATGAAGACAAAAGAATAAAGGAGGAATAGTTAAGTATGACATTAATTTTATAAGAAGGGTTTCTTCTAATCTTTGAAGAGCAAAGCCCACGTAGATACAGAAAATGGATTTAATGCACATAGATCCTTTTGTAATGCAAATCCGGGTAACATGGAAAAAAGAAAACTCAGGGCTGTCCTTACAGTGTCAAAAGTTGTAACACTCCCAATAGGTCATATATAATATTTAAAAACCAGCATGAATTAAAACAAGGAAAAAAAGCCAGGGAAAAAAATGCAGAAAAATATTCATTCACATCACTAATTCTGTCTACAAACTTGTTGATGTGCGTGACAATTGTCATGTTATAATTTGGATCCAATTCAAAACCCCACTGAAGTCACTGAAATAATCCCAATATTTTCCCGATTCCCAAAATTAGTCCATTGTCCCAGTAACATATCTATGATGATCAGAGCTCTCTGAAAATCCACTATTACTTGTAACAATGTATTCAGTTAGTTGGTTTAGTCATGTTTTTGAAGGAAATTGACAATAACAGAACCACTTTATGCTAAACCTAACTCTGGCTCAGCTTTAGCATAAACTAATCAAACCAAAAGGTGGTCACCAAATGGAGCAGTTCCATGTTCCACCTTATCCGTGTTGCGCATTTCTCTCTTTCCCTTGTCTTAATACTCAGGTAGTACTTACTGAAGTATATCAGCTCAGGCAAACCCAGCTGGAAACAAATCCAGAAAGGGAAAAAAAAAAAAAAAAGGTTTACTAATAAGTATTGGTTGTACTTGCAAATAGTGGTTTTCTAGTTACCAGTTGGTAGCAATTGCTGGTGCCAGTAACAGGAGGAAAACTGTAACACACAGTTAGAAACAAACAGCAAGAACATGCCCATTGGTTGCTGTCTAATATGACCGTATCTTTACTTTTGTAGAGGGTGTGCTTTGGTTTTTTTTGTTAAGTTCTGGGCATGCTTGGTAGATTCAGCTTCTCCGAAATACTCCACCTAGATTCTGGATTCCACTGGATCCTTAGCAGGACCTAGCTATCTAGATGCACAAACCACAACAGTACTGGGCAATTACAAGAGAATGAATTTCATATTTTATTTATACATATATACATACACACATATATATACATACGTATAAAAAAATAACAAGTTCTGATGTGGGCATCTAAATCCTGTTTTAGGCATTTTCTACTCATTCCATATATGGAGCTGTCAATTAATTGAAAACTAGTCAGGCAGGGTGAGGAACTCTAGATTTTAAACTGCTGAGTACAACAAGATTTCAAAATGAATGCTAGACAAATATAGCAGAAAACAGTGGAATTTTAAGTAAAATAGGGTTATCACTCTGCATGCTGTAAGAGTGCATCATGTGCCATCACAGGTCAAAAAAACCTACTAATGCAAGAGGACACTTATGCTGTTCCACTAAATGAACACTTTCTTCCAGATGATTTAAAAGGATAAGTAATGTTAAGCAGATGTGCATCCAACAACCAAAAATACCCAGGTCACTTAAAAGAATGTAAGACGATTATGATATTTTTAAATAATAAAGCTGAAAAATAATACTACAACAGAAGAATAAACATGAGAGTTCTATAGAATCCACCACTTTTTATTTTTACATTAGTATTTGTATTTTTACTTTTACAGAGGACCTTAACTCTTAAACGTACAAAATATTCAGGCATTCATGTACTTTTCAATAAAAGATACTCATTTACTTGCTTGTTTATAAATATTCAAGACTCACTTTGCTGTTCCAACATTTTGCATCTTCCTGGATTTCTGCTTTTTGGTTCACTAACTCCTCAAGGTGTTTTTCATCCTTTATAATCTTCTCCTCTGTTTCTTTTAACTTCATACAGTATTCGGTCCAAATAAATTCAGAATGCTTTAACTCATTCCTAATAGAAATACACACAAAGTGAATCCATCTATTTGGAAATATTCCAAGGTAGTCCCTCTCCATAAAGGAAAATGTAAAGCAGATCTGAATTAGTAAAGATTTATTTTGATTCTCTACTACATTTCTTGAACAGGTATGCATGAGAGAATTTCAAAATATCTACCCTGGCAGATTCATGCAATTTCAGCCAGATATCAAAGCTACACATGCTACCAGTTCACTTGCACTTAAACAGCCTGCCAACATTACTTCTAGTTGGACCTCTGAACAGGTATTGGTGTAGTTAAGCTCAAGACTTTGTTTCATACTTCATGCGTTAATTAAACAAAATAGGAGTCAACTTCTTTGTCTGCTAGTGGCTGAATCTAGTTCAGAGCCATCTTCACTTAATCAATCCACTGCACTGTCATCTCGTGGACAAATGTCATTTTTGAAGAAAATTTTTACTGACAACAATTCCTCATTTAAAAAGGAACTTGCAGACAGTAGGCAAGGTCAAAGGAGGGGATAAGGACTCTACTTTCACTCTGAATAGCAGATTTATCGGCATTATGAGAAGGCAAACTGGCCATAATTACAGAAAAAGATAATAATAACTACAACAATCATCAGGAAAACACTCCCACGAGACACTGTCAGGCCTCATTATAGACTGTGCACAGGCCTTTTGTTACAGCCGTGTATGAGAATGGATTTGGTGAAAGGCAGAAGAAATAGAGGGACATCAGATCAGAATTTTACAATGACTGCTGGTGCTTGTCCATTATTTTTATTATTGTTTCAGCAGGCAGAAAAGAGGAGTTTCCCCCATGCTCCCCAGAGAACTATCTTGGTCAATAACATATTCTGAAGCATGCCTTAAATGGCAAAATAAATCCACCGCAGCAGAACTAAGACCAGCAGTAGTTGAATTTTAGAGACATCTACTGCATTACAACCCAAATAAAACCTGAATGAGTTTTGCATACTTAAACACAGTAAAAAAGCAGAAAACAATAATGAAGAGACTTCAGCACTAATTCAAGAGCCAAGCCTACAAGATTGTTTGATAGACACTCTTCCTTTATTTGCTTCTAAGATTTCCATCTAGTGATGGAGAAAAGACTTATTTGCAAAGTCACATTCCAAATGTCATGGAATATATATATAACACGACCATGAAACCTAATACTTCGAAGACCTCTACTTTCTTAGGTCCCACCACCCATTAAAGAAACATATAAATGATACTTGGAATTATTCTAATGACAGACACGTAACAGGCATAGACTGTAATTTTTTTCTCATATTACCTATCAGCTACATCTTTCTGAGTACAATCTCATGGCAAAATACAGTAGCCACAGCGAATATGTGCAAAATAACAGACTGTGCTGTGTGGTGCACCCCAGCCTCAGTATTTTGAATTTCATGCAGTCTTCATCACTTTCTCACTGATGGCACTGAGCATAAAGAAAAGAGTATCAACTGCAGAACAGTCTTTCAAGTCTATGCCATCACAAATCTGTCTTTCTCACACCTATCAATACCACATGTTATTCTAGTCCTCCTCAGATGGCAGCTGAAGGGTCAGCTTTCTCTGTAATCTAAATATGACTTTAATTACCAGTCTAGCAAATGGCTGGGGAAAAAAAAAGATAGAGTAGGCAAAAAAAAAGTCTTCACTGAGGGCTAGAAAAAAAGTCTTCTGCTTGACTTTTTCCCATAAATGCCAATCGATACTCCTAAAAACACTTGCATCATTAGGATTTTTAGATTAATTTACATTCACACAAACAAAACCATTTGTAAGGTGTACAACAGTCTACATCACTGTCATATAGTTTGAATAGGAAATCACTTAACTAGGTGAAACAGAAAACTTACATGGCATATTTCCATGACTATAGATGATGAATTTCCAGTATTAGATACCTATTGCCATTATCATGGGGATTTTACTTACATTATGACTTGTTTCAAAAGAACAAAGCATTCTTGTAAAGCAATTTTAATGCACCTCAGAACAAAGGCTTGTTACAGGAAACCACCACACTTTCTTTCTGGCACATGAAACAAACTCAAGAGCCTTGACTTCCACCAAGACTACAAAATCAAAACAGGAACAAAACAGGAAAACTGCCCACACTGCCCTACAACTGCTTAGCAAGCTGACAGCTGTGACACAGTGAAAGAACTCTAAAGCAAACCGAACAAAATCCTGCATAAAAGACTATTGAAAAGTGAAGTAGTCAGAAGGCAAGATAAAAAATTCTAATACTAATGAAAAAATGCAGAAGATTAAACAATCAATTTCCATTGAAAGAATAGGTCAACAGCATGGTATCTCAAAATCCCATGTCTGTTGCTTTGATATATTTACAAATGATCTGAAAGGGCAAGGAGTAGTGAAATTAAAAGTCTGCATATAATGTGATTACAATAGGCAAGGCCAAAAAGAACTAAGAAAAATTTCAAGACAAACTTGAACCTGTAACTGGAGAACAAGACAACATGTGCCATTTAATGTCCAAACTCAAAGTAGTATAAAATCAGAGAGATTAAGCAATCAGTACACCTTAAAATTCTAAATTAACTGTATGAAATCGAGGAAGACATGTACGTATTTCCATGAACACTCGGAAAGACTACTCTATGTTAAGCACAGTTAAAGAAGCTAAGAAGGTGTTAGATTAAGTAAGAAATAAGATGAAAAATATTAGAATAAAAAATGAGAGTAAGATGTCCCTGTTAAAGTCATTGACATTGCTTAATCTGGAATACTGGTTGCATTACCTTTCAACTCATTTCAGAAAAGTATATCACAGAAGTGAAAAGGAGTCAGAGGACATCCTGGAAGGGTCATAAAATACAGAAGTCTTTTAAAAGCACATAGAAAATAATGGAAGTTCCTTTAGAAGACAGATAAGCGGAAGGAACAAAGTAAAAATCCAAAGTCACAGAGAATAATGGGCTAGTGAAGAAGGATCACAATACGCAGCAATATTTATCATCACATACATCTTAAGGCTTAGACTCCCAAACTACAGCAATTTGCCTACAAGAGAAGAATAACAAATTGCTGCTGACTGCACTTTGTAAATATGAATTGATAAGTTTAATAGTAGGTATATGTTGGAATAGTAAAAAAAAAAAGTGAAATCATATACTTCTAACATTGTTTATTCTGATATTACATGATAAAATCACCTCCAGCAATGGACAACTATAACCATTGCTAACAATTCTTGCCAGCAGCTAGTAATTCACACAAGTTGACAGAACACTAAATAGGCCAGTGAAACACTAAACTGATTTGCAGAGTATCTGAATACATAGTAATAAATCACACTACATTTTTGGTAATACTTCTTACTCAGGACCTGATCTTTCCCATAATTAAAATCTACATGAGTTTTGCAATTAGCTTTACTGGTTACAGAATCAGGGTCCACGCTGTCTGATTTCTCTCAGCTGGAACCCACAGAGGAGCTAACAAGTATTTGATCAGATCATCTCTATATACATATTTAAACTATAATTAAAAATCCAAACATTGTGAAGACATTGTGAAGCTTGCATTCACAGGTTCATGTCCCTCAAAAGTAAGTATTATCTCCTACTCTTCACACACCTCTTCCTTTGCTTAGACACACGTAATGACTTTAATTGGAGAATCACATAGTAATTGCCAAAAGTCACTCCAGCTTTGACAAGTGTTGGTATTACAGAATTCTGGTCTCAGGTTTTGTTTTTGCTCCATTTCTGACTACAATTTTTATTTTCATATACTAATATTCTTTCCAGATTGCAAACTAGGCTCTGAAATGAAAAAAGTTAAGCTTTACTTAACGAAACATGAACATGTTGACTGTGAACATTTTTAATCTTAGAGGTAAGAAAATATAATTAGCATAAATACCTCTAATGTAGTGTCAAAATTATCCTGAACTCAAGAAAAACAAGACCGAGAAGTTCACTGTGAAGGTTAGAATCAAAAAAGGAAAAAGTCAGACATGCTGACAAAAGAAACAAGTCAGACAGAGACACTTACTTCTCTAGTATTGCTAAGCTATCCATCTTACAGAAAAATACATTGTTTTATCCTACACTGATTCATCCTGACTGAGACATAGACAGTTTGGATCTTATTACAAGTGCACAAACACTTTATGAGTGCAAGACTGGAACTTCTCAGGCAGCAACATCGTTTGAGTAAATTCATGTTACCCAGAATGCCTCCTGCTCCCATATTAAAGTATAAACATATTACAAGAAGAGCTATGATTTTTCTTTAATTCTGCAGTTTAGTGCCAATGGCAGAGATCCACAGTGATATGTTATCTTAAAGAAACAGGATTATTGCATCTAAATAACCTTCCTTTCTTCAAGAATGTGTCAGTAAGGTTTCTTCTCTAGCTGACTGGCAAGCACAGATCTCCCTGGATAGCAGACATCAAAAGCATCAGTCATATTAGCCAAAGTAATAATTTCCTGAGGTTAATATCTACCCTTAAATACACTGTAAGAGCGCTCTGTTTTGCAAAAGCCAGTGTTACTTTGTGCTGCAGGCTTAACAACTTGTAAGATTCCAAGGCAGGCAGTAAGTATTCCTTCTGTGGGACTGAAAAAGGTGTTTAAAGTTCCTGAGCACTAACCAGTTTTTGAAATAAAGTTGCCAAGATGCTGTAATCTAAAGAAACTGGAAATGATACAACCAACCCCCATTATTTTAATCAGGTGCAGCCTACTGAGCACCATGAAAGGTAAGCAAAACAATCACACTTACCAATTCCAATTATTTCTTGAACAAAGAGAAAACAAAAGCTAAAACCAACAGAAAACAGCTACAGCAGCTATGACCTTTTCTTTATGTCCCTCTGAGAGTGGGTCCCTTCACAGAGGGGATCAAAATACCTTACTCCCAAAGTCTAGGGTGTGCCTTGTTTTATTCTATCGTATATTACTAAAACAGTTTATATACAGGTTAAAAAGTATACCAATTCTTCTTATTTGGTACATCAGATAAAAAGGTCACTCGTAGTACCCTAACAACTACTTAGACAACTACTTAGTTATCTGAGGCTTTGATATTGGCCTCCATGGCAGACAAGCCTACAAAAGATATTTCTCTGACAGAATGCACTAATTACAATGGGCTTGTGTATAAGTATACTGATTTTGGCTGGGATACAGGTAATTTTTTTTCATAGTAGCTAGTATAGGGCCATGTTTTGGATTTGTGCTGAAAACAGCGTTGATAATTCAGGGATGTTTTTGTTCCTGCTGAGCAGTGCTTACAGAAAGTCAAGGCCTTTTCTGCTTCTCACCCCAGCTCACCAGCCAGTAGGCTGGGGGTGCACAAGATGTTGAGAGGGGATGCAGCCAGGACAGCTGACCTCAGCTGACTCAAGGGATATTCCATACCATATGACATCATGCTCAGCAACAAAAGCTGCAGAGAGGAAGAAGAAAGGGGGTCGATCATTCGGAGTGATGGCGTTTGTCTTCCCAAGTAACCGTTACGCTTGATGGAGCCCTGCTGTCCTGGAGATGGCTGAACACCTGCCTGCTGATGGGAAGTAGCGAAGGAATTCCTTGTTTTGCTTTGCTTGCGCATGGGGCTTTTGCTTTATGTATTAAACTGTCCTTATCTCAACCCATAAATTTTTGCACTTCTACTCCTCTGATTCTCCAGCCCATCCTGCTCAGGGGGAGTGAGCAAGCGGCTGTGTGGGGCTTAGCTGCCTACTGGGGTTAAGCCACAACAATAAGCTATTCATAACTGCTTACTTTCTGCGTTTTTAGAAAGTCTGGCAGGCTGCTGCAAAATCTGTTTTTTTCTGCTAATAACAATTTCTAGAGTTTGATGTTTTCTTGACAAAGATGGGTTGACATGTGGCATCAGATTCTTAGATACGTACAGATGAGAACCGTCTTTGGCAAGCAGGCTTTCACTAAGCAGAACTGAATAACAACTCTTGCAAATACTACATCTGTGTTGGTGTGAAGAGTAGCTCTTGTAGTTCACAGTCATATTTGGAAGCATAGGGAAAGACTGTCATAGCATTCTAGAATGACCCAGTTATCTGGCAGACACAGATGGCCCATCTCTTTGAGGGACCTAACGCTACTGCCAGGAACTTTGTGAAGACTAAATTCCACTGATAGTCCAATAAACATAATCCTCCTCTAAAAATAGTCAGGGAGTAGTTTGTGTTCACAGTACTTCCTGTGAGCTGAATGGATCAGTGTATGGTAACAGACATCCTGCAGTAAGAGACCCACAGTGTCTTAATTCTGAAGAGACAGAATGATTGTAGAAGAGATATGGCACTAAGCTGTGATGATACACGTATCTTTAGATAACAGACACCCCTCCAAAGCCCTAATTTCTTTAAAAATTAAAAAATTCTGTAACTAGAAACTTCTCTTCAGCTCTGTAATTGCTCCTTTACTGCTCTTAGGTAAACTAAAGAGGCCAACTCTATAGCAAATTCTCATGAGAATCATCCTTGAAAAGAAACAGGGAATGGGAGTTAGATGGGACAGTCCCTGGCAATAGTTCTGCTGGATGGGAAATTAACATCTGCTGAAATGAGGTTACTGAGGACACGAATTTGCATGTACATCAACTATTAGCATTAGTCTTTCTGCTTTGAATGAAGTATCAATGAGCAGGATAGGTTTACAGCCACTACTGTACATCAGGCACTTTCTAATATCAACTCTCTGGAATACCAAAAGAGTGCATGCTGTCCCAGCTCAGGTAGTACGTAGCACATCTTGAATTATGGAACTGGCATATAAATTCCTAGTGAATCTAGGTAGTTCTGAATGAATAGGATGGACCAAATTTGATGACTTACTACAAAATGTACATACTCCGTAACTGCCATGCACAGTTTTTGAAATACCTGCTATATGAAGAACAGTCGCTGTCACATGGCTGCAGTATGGAAACATCTGTTACTGCCAGTAAGGTTATCTCAAAAATTTACTGATGTCTTTCAGTTATGCCTCTAAGCTTTCCTCATCACAAGTGAAAAAGAGCCACTGTGTCACTTGCTACTTTGCCAAATAAAACCTGGCAACTAGCCACAGGCATATGCAGCAAAGTCAAGTGCAATTTCCTACCAAACATGAAAGTACTTACTATTCTTGTTCTTTGGCATAGTTATTCTTGGTGCTGACTCTTTGTCTGTATGTTCAGCGACAGAAAGGAGAGATTACTTGTCAGTGACTGGCCATTAGTGGTGTTCTACTGTTACTATAGCTCTACTTGATAACTCAGGGGTTAATAGCCTGACAAGAGGTTACAGTGAGGCAACTGCAACATAAGGCATTGCCATATAGAAGCTACCTTGCAGTCCAGTAAAGTTACAGTAATTTTGTTTGTTTGCTAAAAAAAGAAAGACAAGGTATTTTGATAAGTTCAAAAGTATGTGTTGTTGGCTAGAATTGTTCTGGTTAATATGCAAGTTCAAAATTAAGTTATTATTATAACATAACTATGGTACTATGATAAGTGCTGATGTTCAGTGTAAGTAATTTGCCCAGTCTATAAGAATGATAGTGAAAAGTTCTGTCAAAGGGATTAAAAATTCATAAGAAAGTAAAATAAGGTAAGAATGGCATGCTTTAGGAGTCTATTCATGGAACTTTCCATTTGGGTATATTTCTGGACATCATCCCTTATTCTGCTAATGCAAGGTAACACAAACAAGGCAAACACCTCTTTTATGTATAATTCTATCAATTTTAATTTTACAAAAATCAGAATTTAAATTATTTCTAAAGGAAAATTTTCTATAGTTTGTCACTATTAAAACTACAGGACATTATAATACCATATTGAATAGCTCTTACTTGTATTGACTCAATAGCATCTCAGCGTATTTAATTTTCTCATACATAGACTTCATCTTCTTTTCAGATTCTTCATCAAGTATTTTCATTGTCTTTTGGATTTCCATGAGTTCACAACAAACATCACTATATATTTTTGATGTCTAAGAAAATAAAACAAGTTTTCTGAAAGACGTTATATAAAAATCAAACATAATGTTTAAAATAAAAAATAATTTCAAGACATGTCTGATTCTTTGCAGTTTAAAAATAGAAGTTTAAAGATGAAGTAGTACTTTGTGATATCATACAACTTAACAACACATTCTGCATGATCTGCAATAGATACAATCATAGCGAAAGACAACAGAACGTATGTTGTAAAACTGCATAACATAAAGAAATGTTAGGAAGAGGGCTTTCATTCTCTTACAAAACTTTAAAGTTATTGTGAAAAGGTGGCTACTTCCATGGGAAGATAGTGACCTCTGGAGCAGAAAGAAAGAAATAATGTTAAAAGAAGCCACTGAGGATTCACCCAGTAATCTGACAGAATCATTACTTACACATCTCCTACAGGATGTGCAAGACGGGCAGCCACCTATGTAAAAGAAGGGCCTGAGACAATACAGACAATGAACACAGTTTTCAATGGTATAAATAGTATTGGGACACTTAAAGATACTCACGTCTACTGTCTCTGCTTTTTAAAATACTACAAATATAAGCAAATAACATGATACAAAATCTTTATTATAATCTAGCACTTCACTGCTCAAACTAGTTCTCTGGATATTAAAAGCTAGAGATTCAAAATTAAATAATTGTTTTAATTGCAAAGAAAATTAAGTCTCAGCTGCTTTAAGGCCATGGGAGGAAAAAACAAACCTAATTAACAAACAGCATATAAATTAGAGCACAATAACAGTCATAAATGTTTTATTTGACAATTAGAAAATTTGTTGAAATAAATATATAAATAAGTTACAGTAACACCAAATCCATCTCCTTATGATATGTAGTGTCACTTTTTTGGAAAGAAAAAAAAACCTCTTAAAAAAGTATTTATTTAAAATAGTCTTTAGAAAAAAAAATATTTTAAGTCTACTTCCTGAGTTGTATTTTAGCACACCTCAATATTTTAACTGCATACAATATATTCCAAGACATTAACAAGAAAAAAGGATACAAAATAAAAAACAAAATAACCAACTTGATTTTAATTACCAGTATTTTGAACATATCTCATAACACTGGTCGAACTGTGAGCTATTTCATAGGTCAGAACTAATTCATGATAATTCTCATATTATTTGTGTAATAGGCAATTAACTCTTTTTAATTTTAGAAGTATTTTGACATCTGTTGAGTCCTCAAAATATGAGAGGTTCAAGATAAAACAAATTAAAATAGACAATATTTATTGAGAATCACCTACAAACAAAAGACCATTTTTAGACTGCAAGTACCTTGAAAAAGAGATTAATCTCTGGATTTGTGTTTAAGTTACTATAGAAAATATATAGAAAACATAATAATTAGTACTAAAATCTGTACTTGAAGTTGCACAATATCCCTCCCTTTTTAGACATCAATTTTAAGCTACCTACAACTTTACTACACGTTGATTATTCAGCCTGACATCATCCACAAGAGGCATTTATTATCAACAAACAAGAAATTATTATCAATATATTATCAATAAATACTATCAACAAATAAATTAGGAAAAATGTGCATCAGCACTTAAAAATAATTAAATCTTACAAACATTTTTTTGACAGCTTCCAACATCTCTACATTCTGGAACAAATGCTGATGTCTGTAAGAAATCTGAGAAGTATCTATGCAAATATCAGATATGTGCCTTCTACCTTTCCTGTGAAAAATCCCACATGAAATCAACTTACAGAGTTAGAATAACATTCCATACGTGCTTAAGAGACATTTATTGAAGGCCAACAGTGTTATCCTCCCTGGATTTTGTCTGCACTGAGTGCCTCTTTGTAGCGGTATGGACACAATTCGCAGTCTTTGTGTACAAAATTTAAAACAGACTTTGGTACTTCCAAAAGACTGCTCTTCTCTGGAAAGGTATGCACCGATGTAGTGGAAAGGTTCTAAAAGAATCTTCATTTGCTTGCATTTACCTTTTCATAAGCCAGTAACACATCCTTCACAGCTTCACCCTCTAGATTCAGCTTTTCTTCCAGCAGAGGGCTGTGTTTCTTCATGAAGTCTATATCCTCCTGAATCTTTCTGTTGACTGTTTCTGTCTTAAGTATTTGGTTTTGCACCTGTCGCAGCTGACGGCTTTTACAATCAAAATGCCATTGTAGCTCCAAGGTATCTTGAACACACATTTCATATTCTGTTAAAAAGACAATTAGCATAAGAAAATCTGAGAATCTGAGTGACACCACAAATACCTAGTGAGATCAGGAAATAGGTTGTAATAATACTAAGTATAAGAGTTGCAAAATTTTGCTGTAAACTACTCTGATGGCTAAGAGAGGACACTGGTTACAAAAGACAATCAAACATTGCACTAGCAGTGAAACTGTTTTTAAACTCATATTTAATAATCCTAATAGGTAATTCAAGCAAATCTTCGAAGTGAGGGGTGGCTTTGTTTTTATTGAAGGATATTAAAACATCTAGCCTTAAGGCATATCTAGAAGAGGCTATTATAACACAAGAACAGCTCTACTGAGCTTCCTAGTCTCCAGCAACAGACATATGTGGATACAGAGGAAGAACAGGGCGAGTATAAATCCCACATCCTCTTAATATGCCAACTGTTTTCAGTTCAGGGACACTTCCTGAACTAAATGTGGCTTCAGGAAAGCTAAACTAAAGATACAAACTCAAAGCCAACAAACAAAACATATTCATGAAATATGTCAGTCTTAGCTCAGTTTGCTGCATTTACTTTTCTGACTTTGGCATAAATTTCCTATGGGTCTTTACAAGAAAATACGTCACTAGACCATGGTTGCTGAATAACAACATATATTTTATTCTGCTCAGAAAAAAAAAAGCTTATTAGAGTGGGTGTCCAGCAGCTGATGGAAAAATTATTGGTATGAAACCAGGGAAAGTAAAGTAAGATTATCAGATGATAAAAAAATCAGAAAATGTCTCAAGAGCAGTAAACTTTGCCATAAATTTGGGAGAGAGAATCACATTTTAGTGAGGAGAAAAAAAGGCTCTCTAGCTCTGAGAAGTAGCTGTGGAATATACAATGCAAACCCTTAACAGTTGACAAATTTTGCTGTGTTAACAAGACATAAATCACAAATTTATAAAATTATTATTTCATTACCACTGAAAGTTAAAGAGACATTGTATGAATAAGTGGCTTTTCTACATCATACAAAGTGATACCTAACATTAAGATGAATAAAATGAGTTTTACATTGGATTTTTGTTATATTTCAGAGAAGGTAATTTCTGAAGATAGGTTATGTCACTGCAATTGTGTGGTACAGGACAGAGTTGCAGCAGGACCTAGCAATAATGGAAATCAAGGGAAGTCTGAAGAAATAACAAGATTCAATGTCTACTGTGAATAGGTCATGCAAACTCTTAATTAAGAATCTCTTGGGTTTGTAATACTTAGATTAGGGATAATTATAACATCCCTGAGAATCTTTTCCCTTTAACCTCCATTCCATTTTAGCATAATTTTTGTCTTATAGATAATACTATGAAAAGTTATAATCCTGAAAATTAGAAATTTACTCCAGGGACACAACATTATATGGACATACCCCACTGATAAATCAAGGGGGAAGAGTTGGTTAATTTTCACAACCAAACTTCATGCTCGTTTATTTTGCCTTTTTTTTTTTAATAAATACTGCATCATTGCATATATTAACAGAATTGAAAATGTGTTAATTATATTCCACTATTCCAAACTTTTTATATTTATAGAGAATGTAAAACAGTAAAAGCAACAGGAATGTACAGCATCATGCAAAAAAATGATTTACAGCTGCATCACTGTAGGCAAGTACATAAAGTAACATCTCTGCAGCTCAAATCCTGAACTACTGTGCTGAAGAATGAAGATTATGCTATCAACCTTCTCTTCTTGCAGTTCTTTGCTTCTGTAAAACTGACCTTTCCATTGCCACAGGATTTTCTCCTGAAAGCAGTTTCTAATCTAAAAATGAATTTTAATTCTGATCATTTACTCAATCTCCTCCTCTGTTTTCAGGGCATCATAAATTGTCCTTCAGAGGCAATTGCTTTTAAGGAAAGCAATCTCTGCGAACCGGTAACACCACAATACAGGTTTCTGGTTTCCAAGTCAAGAGTTAGCCATTGACTAAAACAAACAAACAAACATACATTGTTCTCATATATTGTTAGGGATGTGCACTATTTGACATTTTGCCTTCATGGGAGGTGGGGGGTAAGAAAGAGAGAGAAAGAGAAAAAAAGCATTTGGGACTAAACGACTCCTGGCTTGCCTCCATTATACATGGATTTTCACTCAGTGTTTACCCATCAGTAAACACAGTTATGGAATACTTTTGCACTGTCACCACACTCTGGATTGTGACGTATTTGTCGAAGATCTCGGGATGATGTGCACCAGAATGTGTACTAGAGTAGCAACTGTCATTTTACATTCGGGAACCTACTGTTACAAATTACATGCCTTTTCTGTAAGTCTAGGTTCAGATGGTACCTGCTTCTGACTGTGAGTCAGAAGACAAACAGCAGACAGCTGCTAAGCAGCTGCTTTATTTTTCTTTTTTCATTAATTCTATTGGGTAGATGCCAATTCATCACAAAAGGTAATAGTAAACATCCTTAGAATCTGGGATTTCAAGGAGACCTGTCAACGGTTACGTTATACAATTCCTACTAAATATGTAAGTACTTTATTCAAGTTTATCACATTTTAATTTTTCTCAAAACAAATTAATTTTTTTGTGGTTTAATCTATGGTTTAACTCAAATGCATTATTTTATAATTCTGTTTCAGCTTCTCATTCTTTTCCCCAAACTGAGTATTTATTATCATGTTAATAATGTCTTGTCTACTCTTACGCTATTTCTCAAACAATGCTGAACATTCCATAGTACTTTCCATATTTTTTCCAGATACATATTCAAACATACCAAATGCAGAAGAGTAAATACTGTACTCCTATTACAGTAAACTCAACTATAGTCATATCATAATTCTTATTCTTGGTAATGAACTGACTGAAAAATGACAAATATTCTTAGTTTCAGTACCAATACCTTCTTGAACGGCTGCAGGGAGCTGCTGAAGCCTCCAAAGTGACATACAATCAATTTTCATGCCAAGCTCTTTCCTTCGCTGTTTCTCCAACTCCAAAGCTTTTTCTGCTTCCTCACGATCAGCCTCCAGCCGCTTAATTAGCTCAGTAACTTCCAATAGCAAAGCTTCTGCTTCCTGCTTCAAGGTTAATGTCCTGTCATCTTTAAAAATACATTAAAAATATTTTTATGAAAGCTTAATCATATGCTCTTTATTCAAGCTTCAATCTCAACACAAAGTTGGCCTGTTCACATGTATCACAGTAAGCACAACTGGTTACACTGTTGTCTTTAAAAATACAGTATAATTATTTCTTTTGAAGGCTTAAACATACACTCTTTATTCCAGCTTCTTTCTCAGTATAAAGCTAGCCTCTTCACATCTATCAAAGCAAGCACAACTGGTTACAAACAAAACTTTCACGTTCAGTAGCATTTTCCTCCAGCTTATTTCCAATGCAGAGTGCAACAAAAATGTATTAATACAAGATGGTAAAAAAATCTTCATCTTTGCCTTGTTGCTTGGGTAAGTAATTATCCAAATAATAGTACAAGTTCCTAGTCATCTCAATTTTTTAAAGAATATTTATTTCATTTTATTTCCCTAAGTATCAATGACTTCATTAAAGTCTTTGGAGTTCTAAGAATATTCAGTGTAACATCTCAACAGCACTGTTTTACTCGTAATATACATGCATCATCAACATTTCAGTCTGTGAAATTTGGCTATCAAAAATGCCTCAGTTATTTGTTTCGATAAAAGATTCTTTGAGGTCATCATCCATTGTCCTGATCTATAAAAAATGGGAATTATATATGCTACATAGTCCAAGACATTTCCAGTTTGATTCCATAGTCAATAATTCCCTAGATTTTTTTAATTAAAAACTGCAAGCATTGTAAAGGAGGACAACTACTTAAAAACTGGAGTGAAATTTTGGCTTCACTGCCATCAACAGAAATTTTATCACACAATTTACTGCAGACAGGATCGCCTCAGGCTAGTAGTACTTAAAAGGTTGCACATTGGCTTAAAAAAATGGCACACAATCTCTTTTATATTTAAAACTTAATTCAAAAATATATAATCTGAGTAAAGATGCAAACTGTAAAAAACAGAACTCTACGTTGGGAGTGTGTTATGAATACCCTGTAACAGCATGCAGTTATTTGTTTCACAGAAACTAAATGATAAAAAATGCTAGAATTTCCAACAACCAACATAACCAGTTTAGCTGGTTCAAATCCTAGATGGGTAAAATACAGTATGAATGTAAATACATAAATGTAAATTATCTTCTTGCAAACAGGATGATTTAATAGTACTTAATGTAACATTTAAAATGTATGTGTCTTTCAGCTTGACAGATGATACACACAGATTTCCAAGGATATTCACATCATTTACATAAGGCATAGAGCAGGCAACAAGCAACTATTATTACAAATGCAAAGCATACATTAAATGAGGATAAGTAGCTATTACCACTCAAACTGAATACTATGATATATTTTTACCTTCACAAGATATGTCAGCTTCTTTAGAATCCAACTTAGTGGACAATGATAACGAGATATCTTCAATAGATTCAGCACTAACCTGTTTTGTTGTCCTGTAGATAAAAACCACTGTCACTAAAAAATTTTAGACTAAATTTATATTAGCATTGTTAATAAAATATTACTTCCACTACATCAAAATTTCCTTTCTTGAATCTTACACATTTAAATGCTGGGTAGTTAAATGGAATAATTGTTAAAAAACACTGCAGGTCATATAGAATTATTAATTGTACAATTCCCATATAAGTGCTTTCTCATATTTCTTTACAGAAATACAAGAAACAGATTTCTTTACATCTTGTACTTACACAGATCTTCAATTTTTGTCCTCATACCCAAGGATGTGCCAAAAAGAAACTGTTGCAGAAAAGCTGTTACTCTTTCCAAGTTCTGAATATACAGGAGCAATATGTGCTATACTTTCCAGACTCTTCTAAGTGGCAGAAGCATTTAGTGCTGTCTCTCTGCAGGCACAGATACATTGCCACTGCAGGTCAGATGTAGTTTCAGTTTTATCAGCTCAAGGGAAGTCTTCACTTGAGGGTCAACAATGAAGAAAAAAAGATTTCTTAGAGATACGAAGGAAAAATGATCAAGGCACAAGGCTTAATCAGTTTCCAACATAAAAGCTTTTGAAATCTGGGAGACTCAAAAGCAGAGATGAGGAGGGCTTTGTTAAAATGAGATTAGGACAAATTTAACCTGCAAATAAGAGGGTGAAAGAAGTAACACAAGTAGTCAAAGAAGAACACAAGCAAATCATAGCCCGCATGTGAACTGAAAGGGCTCATTAGCCTACTGGAGTTGAGAACAAGGGGAGGAGGGATAACCACCATCCACTTATGCCCACATGTGCAGCTTAAAGAGCACATAGATTCCTCATATGCAGCTAAGATGAAACAAAATCTGCAGTCACAGTGTTACATCACACATACATGCATAATGTGAACGTATATATTTGAAAGAACTCCACAGAAAAGTTCCTTTTCCATGAAGAAATAACAGACAAAAAGCCTATGCCAAAAACAGACCAAAAGAAATATGATTGAAGCCTTCTTAGATCAACAGAAAATACATCTAAATTACAGGGAATAAAGACATTGGACAGGAAAACTGGGACCTGGTGATGGAAGAGTTATCAGATACAGAAGCAGGAGTTTGATAAACAGGAGTTGGATAAGTAGGCAAACACAAAGTAACTCAACAGGTGTATCTGACATGAAGTAAAAATACACAGGGAAATACAGGGTTTGTCGAGCAAAACAGCCAGGACAAGAAGGTCGGTGCATGAGATGCATTCTCCTCTTCAAAATTCTCTTTTTATATTTGTAACTAGAACTACATCATAAAGTAGCCTGCATCATGAATAATACAATTTAAAGACACACATTCAGACTTACTTTGCGTACTTTCTGAGTACTTAGCTTTGAAATACACTTGTATTGTATTGTAACCTAGGTTAGGAAAAGTCTGAGTTCTTTAGCATATTTCAAAATACAGGCAGCCAATATGTAAAATTTAGAAAAAAATCTGCAGGAGTTTTATGTTTTAAAATTACGTTTTAAATTTACATTTTTAAATTACATTTTAGATTTATAACCTTTAACAACTTTGTATATATTCTAGATATCTCCAGTACAAACATATAGAAAAAACAGTTCTTCAACTTACTATTTTTAATTTAGGAATTAAGTTCTCTTTTGATTTTAACAAGCATCCTCTCTTGCTCTCCAACTCTAAAGATAGATAGTTGCAAACACTATAGTATGATTCAAGGCAGTTTTGTCACTCAAACACACAAGTTTTTTGAACTAAACATAAGTAGCTGGCAAACTACACTGAAAACACAGAAATCATGCATTTAATAAGAATCTTAACAGTATGCAGTATAGGAAAACCAGGAAAGGAAAAAATAAAAAAATCTTGGTTTTTTTTCCCCGTCTTATTACAGCATGTAATAAGGAAATGGCCGTTCCATTCAAACTTTTTCCCTACTTCTTTTTTTAATTACTTGTCCTCTCTCTGTGTCTAGCTAAGCTGAAATGAGACTAAATTTGACCCTCTCTGCAATTTTAGAAAATTGTATGCAGTAGAGAACTTCACAAAGATCAGAGTAAGTATGCAGAAACGTTCAGAATGCTTATACATCAGGTTCAAGCCCAAAAATTAAAGCAACAAGAGCTTAAAATAGGGATCCTTACTCAGATTTAGGTATCTTGAAGATACCAAATTATCATATTCTATATGACAGAAATCTATACGTATCTATAATAGATACATATTAGGTACCTGAGTTAATTGGTACAACTGGCACAGCTTCAGAAGTATCAATAAATGAACAGCTGTTACCAACAGAAACTCATCACTTAGGTGGGTCCTGAAACCTGCAATCGTTTGAATCTTTGAAAATTAAACACTGAGTAGGAAAGATATGAGAAATTCTCTATAAACACTTTTGGTCTTCTGAAGTAACTAGATCCTGTAGACACTAGGAATGCTTATTTTAAATGCATTCTATGTTACAGAAGAACTTGGTAAACTCTACAGTTCACAAAGCAGACTTTATAGCCAGACTAACATCTCATCAGATAATTACCTGACATCAAAACAAATGCATTATTTTGTAAGATTTTGTATGTATGATTCTTACCATGGAATTTTCTCCTCCTTAAACACATAACCATACTGCAAAAGCAAAACATAAACTCCATTATACATCTCAGATGTTATCTACTTCTTCAGTTTCCTAACAAAAAGCATAATAGGCCACTGAATTTAGTATCACAAGAGGATTTAATTAGTGTACATACAGATGAATGGTTTTTAGCATTTTAAAACAATTACAAAGTTTTGTAATTCCTAAAAATTGTGCATCTCCAAATGGTTGGTAAAAAAACCCAGTTTTTGTACATACATGTTATGTATTACTCATTTTTGTAGAACGTTTGTAAAAACCTCTTAATATTGTTAATTCTGTTTTCACTCTTAACCTCTGTACTTTGTTTTTAATCTCAAAGCTACAGCAGAGGTTCTGTCTGAGCTTCACATGCTTTTTGTTCATAAGGGCTATGTCTACAACAGTAAATTAAACACTGCCAGGGAATTTTTCTGGACCCAGCAACTTGATCACCTACACCATTAAATTGTTACTAAATCTTACTGGTACAACCTGTGGTAAGGGACATCACCACATTCACAGACCATTCCCAAACTGTTTCCAAGCACAGTTCAGGAACTGGAAAGGGTCAGGGACCATTCCTCAAAGGCAGTGCACATATGATATATTGATATTACATTATACAATATGTAAAATTTAGAAAAAAATCTGCATGAGTTTTGTGTTTTAAAATTACGTTTTAAATTTACATTTTTAAATTACATTTTAGATTTATAACCTTTAACAACTTTGTATATATTCTAGATATCTCCAGTGCAAACATATATAGAAAAAACAGTTCTTCAACTTACTATTTTTAATTTAGGAATTAAGTTCTCTTTTGATTTTAACAAGCATCCTCTCTTGCTCTCCAACTCTAAAGATAGATAGTTGCAAACACTATAGTATGATTCAAGGCAGTTTTGTCACTCAAACACACAAGTTTTTTGAACTAAACATAAGTAGCTGGCAAACTACACTGAAAACACAGAAATCATGCATTTAATAAGAATCTTAACAGTATGCAGTTATATTACATTATGATATTGTGGTACATTGGTTTTAATAAGATAGTTTGATTTGCCAAAACTGTTAAGTAGACGAAAAACACATCATGACCAGTAAATGAACCTGCTGGGCACTATTTTGGAGAGTACATACCACCTGAAGTTAAATTTTTATAAAAATTAACGTAGTAATCCTATTTAAAAATATGCTTATTCCTATAACGATAAAAAACACTTGGCCATTTTCAACCATAAATGTACCTGTTGAAAGCATTTCTCCATCTTTAATTCTAACTCTTGAATGTGACGAATAGCTTTGTTAATACAGGGTAATGGAGTATTTACAAAAGCACAGCTACGTTGCCTTGTGGAGATCCACTTGTTCTTATCTGGAGAAAGAAAGAGAATACAGAACGTTGCTAAATTTCATGTGTGGGCGTGCATTAGATTTTCTCATACCTGATTTTCTTTCTTTAATTTGTAACTTGGTAAGCTTTGGTCCTGAAATTGACTAAGAGAATTCAACAGCTACATCTATTACTATGCACACTTTGTGCACAAAATATTACTCCTTTTTGAATACAATTGCAAATACAAGGAGTGAGATTCAAAAATGTTTGAAGAATATGAAGGAATAATTTGAAAGAGATGAGACATAATAAAGGGGGCTAGGGTCAAAATACAATTTGTTATAACTAGTTTTACATAATTAATCCCAGATGAATGGAGTTTGATGATTTTACACTAGTCCTCATCAAGGATTTTGTCCAAACAGTAAAACAATATCAGAATCCAAGAAGGCAAAGGTGGCAGCTGCTATGGAAATGCCCAGAGCAAAACAGAAAAGGTCACAGGTCCCTAGAGGCAAGCTTAGACTACTCTTATGTATACAATACTTAGTTCCAGCAAATGTTTGCTTCAACCTTATGAAGGGATGAAGTTCCAGAACAGTAGTTCCCATTCTGGGAATTTAAAGCTACATGACATAAATGAACTGTTTTACAAGAACATGCAGATTTCACAATTATGTCTTCTTTAAAGTCTGTTACCCTTATAACCACATAAATAAATAATACTGTGGCACACTATTGAATGTTAACTATTTGATTAATACACAGAATAGGAATCTGACTGCAGAGATCACTAATGAAAGGCGTCAGGAAGCAGAACAAGGCACTGAAACTTAGCAGTAGAGCTATCAAGAAGTCTAAGAAGCTGTCCTACAAACATGAAACATTAACCTAATTATGTTCAGAGGGATACAATGCTTTAATGTGTCTTGGAGATGAACCAACAATAATGGCAATAGGGATTAAACTGTAAAATAGAACCAGATCACCTTCACGTACAGTCTGTGGAATAATCTCTTAGTGTCTTAATTAAAGTGTCAGCCTAAAACATTCAAAATCTGTAGGTTACATAAGGCTTTTTTAACTTTAGTTTATCATAAACAGCCTTACTGGAATCGAAGACGGTTTGCAAGATTTTGTTTGAAAAGACAGCCCATTAAAACGGATATCAAAACCTATTTCATAGGATCTTCCTCTGCCTGTTCCTAGAGCCAGAAGCCTTCACAGGATGCCTACACACCGCAATCCTAACAAAGCATATATAGACGTTGTATCTTTTGTACTCTGAAGCACAACACAGAAGTTCAGACTTTGAGACCAACATTACTTTAATTTCCCCTAGTTGCTTCTACTGTTATTATTCTTACATTTTACTAAATTAACATGAATGTTGTTGTAAAAATTACGTATATTTTCTTTACATGACTAATGCAACTAACAAATTATTGTTAATCTGTTAATCTGTGTAAGACTACTCTCTTACTGCTTTGGTTTTCCTTGGTAAATACAAACATTTGTACAAGCAAGTCTAACACCTTTGTAAAAGCAAGCTAGAAATACAACTCAGTGAGAAAGTGGAATTATTTACCATTTCCTCAAAATCTAAAAAGGAAATTTAAATGACAAGTGAAATACAGCCAATTTTTGTTTCCAGATAGAAAACCAAACTACCATTAGAGGATGGAGTGACACCAGTAAATCAACGACTGACACTCAAAGTCTACAAATGCATCATTTGTATGAAAGTTTTTCAGGCAGCGTGACAGAAGAACCAAGAAAGATAACTAGTATTATATAATATTACAAATACAAAATATAAAGTAATTTCTTGTATCTTAAACTTAAGCTCTTCATTAAACTATTTGAGAACCATATAATAGAAGATGTATCTGGCGTACCTTGGGACGGCTCATTACTGTCCTTAGAAGAACAGGGAAATGATTGTGTTTCAAACATTATTGCTGGTAGTACTTTTCAGCCTAATGATGAGAAAAATAATAATACGTATACATGTATACATACACATATACACATTTTAAAAATTCTTATTTTCGTCAGCAAGAAAATGTATTCCATCAGTGATATATCTACAGTATTTTTACAGGTTAGCAAATCCATTTTCACTTTTCCTACTAAGGGAAAAGCAGCAATTAAACAGTTAATGGCAGTACAAATCACACAGTGGATCCTATTTAAGTAATTAAATTACAGTTAAAAAGCAAACGAAAAACAAGACCGCCAAATTTCAACCTATGAGGCCTGGCTTTTTAAATTTTACAGGTTATTTTGGAGCCTATCACAACAGTGGTAACCAACACTAACTAGAAAAATGTGAAAAACAAAATGGATAACCTATGAGACTAGTTTTAATTAAGAAACTGCCAATGGAAGGGAGGTCCATAAACCTGTAGTCTGAAACACTGTCGTCTCAATGGACAGAAGACACATATGAGAGGAAAATAATCTACCTATTTGCATGTAAACTTGTAACTCAGATTTAATTCAATAAACAAAATGAACATTATTTATTTATCATTTACATAATTCAGAAAAATACTGGCTGAAAACTTAGGTAGTTAAGCCACAGGACATCAAGCTGAGGTAATTTACCAAAATATTTTATCACCCTTAAAATTCATACATTTGACAAATAACCGTACTGCCATACAGAGATCCAGGTGGACACCTCTCCCTCCCCACCCCCCCACCCACAACTTGCACAATTGGCATATGAGAAGTCCACAGTAAACTGTTGCTTCTAACTACGATCAACCTACAAAAACTGACTAGTAAAAAAGCAAAAAAAACCCAACACCTATATTACAGTCTTCATCAATATAAAATACTGGAAACAAATATTGCATAGATCATAGATTTCAGCATTCCATATTCTTCTAAGTAGTACTATTAAAAAATAGGGATACGTTTATTCCAAATTCTCTGAAAGGGAAAATAGTTGCCCAAGAGTCTAACTGGATGGACGGACAGAGAAAACAAAGAACAAGATCAAAATATGTTCTTCACACTCTCCACACCTCAGATTATTGATCTGCCAAACTCAAACTCAAATCTGTTCCAAAGAGATGTTAGAAAAATAGCTGTGTACCAAGCTTGCCAAAAGAAATGCTGAATCCACGGCTGTCTTCTACATGAACTTCCATCACTGCGATGCAGACAGCATTATTGCTATGTTACCAGAACAGACTTGGAAACTCTGAACAATACCAACAAAACCTTTCAAACTAAAGCTATGGAAAAGATTTTTTTTAATTAAATAAAGTTCATAATACATATAGCAAAGTTTCAAGTCACTACATTTTCACCTAGGCAACTCTCCTTGGAAAATGTATTATATGAGCCATTCCTGCGTGTCATTTGCACATTAATACCTATTTTTGCCAAGTTTGGTGGCTTTTTCGATTTTCTGAAACAAGTATCACCAATGGTGGTGCTCAATGATGTTCAAAGAAATATGCTGATTTCGCAAGCTGGAATTTTTAACTATATCTCTGACAGGATGTCAGCTTCTTGGACTCTACAAAGCAATATTCTACTCTCCTACAGGCTCATCCTGACAGCCAGACCAGATGGACCATATTAGCTCCAACAAGGAGTATAAAAGAATATGAAACTCTTAGTAAGTCAAAGAAAATAAGTATTGACAGACAGAATACCTCTAGAGAAAGGAGGAAAGAGGAGAAAAATACTACATACAAACAGATGAAATCCAGGAAAAAAAGCTTAAGAAACAATTTCAATTTGTTGTTGCTTATATAGCCAGTAATACATCTGGAACAAGGTATGAACAGACTATTATCTGATACGTGAGCATGTGTTAAGAAAAAGGTGATAACATCACTTGCCTGATAAGGAATCATATACATAACACAAAGATGCATTCCACTGTACATAATAACCCACCGAAAAAAACATATTGGACAAATCCACAGTTAATGACAAACGCATCATTTCAATCTGAGGTTTGGAAAACAAATTAGTCAGCACATAGTTCATTTAATATCTGTTGAAAATCTTAGCCTCAATATATATAAATAACAGACTATTTATGTTCACAGCTGTAGCTATAAAATACAAATTAAAAAAAATCTTTTATACTGTCTTAGCCAGAAAAAATAAGCCAAATCCAGTGAGTTAGCACTCACACTTCTCTAATATATACCTCTGACCTTCAGGAAGAGTTATTCTGCACAAGCTGTTTTACAGAATTCAAACTAACTTTTTCACTCTGATGAAGATAGCAACTATGTTAGTCATACTACTACAGTAAACCTTTTAAAAGTCATTGTATGCTACTCCATAAAGAAGGAGAAAAAAAAGCATTGTGAATCTTTCATCAGGTATGTGTGTATATATATATTTATAAAAACATATGTACCTTGTACATATTATTAAATATGACTAAAGCTAAAATAAACACACACAACATTTTAATTACTTTCTTGGTACTTCACTATAACAGAAATACTTTGTCAGCTGCTAAAAATAAATTTCTAATACCAACATCTCAAATAGAAGGATGAGGAACTAACAAAATTTTTGTTAAAAGCAAAATCCTCAATAAATTTTTTTTCAATTAAAGATATCAGAATCCACATGTTAGAATTTCTGTCCACGTAACATAACCTACTACTACTATTTTTCATCATAAATGCCATTCCCCAGACAGAGTCTTGCGATATTCATAAATATGCTTCATAAAAAGCTTATTCTATAAGAACCTTTTTTCTGTCAATTCCCATACTTACCTCTTCACCAAAACTGTAATTCACTATTAAGTAAACTAAGTGCAAATTAGATTATCTACCTCATAAGCACAACAGGTATGGCCAAATCACACAATTTTGTTTAAAATGTTCTCATTGATTCCTGCTTCGCTGTGACTATGCCATTGTGATGGAATTTTTCCTCCTTCCCCAAAATGCAGTCAGCATAAATAAAAATTATAAACTAATTCATAGGTAAAAGGAGCTAACATTCCATGAACAATCTTCATTTTATTCTATCATTTCCTGACCTCCAAGTGTTAAATTTCTGTGAATACAGCATTTTACCATTTGGTTTTAGGGCCCTAGAATTTCTTGCACAATTTCTGCTTGTCCTCAAATGATGCAGTGAATGCTTTTAACCACTGAAATGCAGGACAGGTTTACTTCAGAATAGGTAGAAAGGGATCACCATCCCTGAAATTATTCTCCCAAACTACAATTAGTGCAGATGTTTCAAAATAATAAACAGCGTTGTTCAAATAGCAGTTTGCAGCATTAAAATGTGTTACAGTGATGGTCAGGTCTCACACTTGAAAACAAGGCTTCATGTAGAATGTTATACGCTTGCTATTATAAACCACCAACTCTAATAAAAAGATCAGAATAATTACTAAAAGCAACAAAAGACTGGAAAAATTCCTTAGGTTCTTTGTTGTATTTTATTCCTTTCACAGGAACAAGATCCCAAGAACTAGTCCATTATACCAGCCACTTTAAGCTTAAAGAAGGGAATTAAGATCAAGTAATGTACTCTCACAAACTTCTAATGGTATCCAAAACTAAAAATATTATAGCTGAGATCTTACTACTATCATACAAATACCTGAAATAGTTCTCTATCAAAATCAATTTTTTTCCAGTATTCCACTATTCTTGTGGTTCATTCCAGCTAGTCCGCAACTCAAATAAACTTAATCCCTATTCTTTTTCCACAGACCTTAGTGAAAATATGAACTCTAAACAGACAAACAAGCAAACAAACCCACAGACAATTAAATAGGATGAAAAATAAGGACTGGAAATCTGTAATAGGTAAGGGAATTAAACCCAGGTATTCTGTGCCATAGTCATGAATGATACACTTTGTCTTTCTCTATGTATTCTTGAGTTCCACCTTTCTGACATGAATCAGAAAAGAGGAATTATACTTCTACCAAATAGTATTGAGAAAATAAATACCTTAAGATTAAGAGCTGCTCACATTCTGCGACATGGATTCACATAAAACATAACTACCTCTGACTAAAGGTGCTACCTAATCTACTACTATTTCAGTGTCCCTCCTCACACAATCCAAGGCCAGAAACAAAACAATAGGAGAATTACTATTCTCTTCCTTATTCCTGGGAGGTGAAAGAGACCTGACAGTAGTAGGAACAATCTCCCCGCTCAAGCGAAAAACTAATTCAATTCAATTGTTAGAAATGAGCACCCAGAGTTCTATTACCACAAGAATCATCCAAATATGTTTTAAAAACGATTACTACCAATGTTCATGCTACTAAGCATGTTAGTTATTTGATCTGTCCTCCTATCCATAATTAAAATATCATGTACTATAGCACAATATTTTTTCAAAGATTATTAAATCTTAAACCTACCATCTTCCATTCTGTTTTATATGTCTAAATGAAATACAGTGAATATTGGTTACCATAGTAACCACAGAACTGAAGAAATTTAGTTTTGGCATAATTGCTGCATATGTTTGTACAAATCACATCTCTTATCCTGAGCATTAGAAATGAAGAGACTTCTGAACACTATTTTTTTAAAATAGAGTAATGAAGAAACAAAGAGTTAGATCAAGTATTTATAGACATAATACAACATATTCTTGTTTAATTCACTCATTCACTTTTATAATTAAGAGTATATTTTCTTGCATTCTATTAAACTATTTAGTTAAATATTGTTTAAGTTATCTTACTTATTGATAATTAAGCCAGTTCTGGTTTTGTCATTAAATTCAAAATACTATTTTAGAATAATAAATATATTATTAGCCAAACATCCAGAAACGGCTAAAGAAACTTCAGCAAAAATAAACACCCCCAACAGCCTGTGACAAACTTGTTTTGTTTTTTCACTTGCAATGAGATTCACATTGAATAAGGATAGATTTGTTTCTTTAGTTTCAAGAAATAGTGGAAAAGGAAAAAGCGCTCTAGGCATGCTGACACTCAGTCTTACAACAGCATAATTTTCTCAGCAGCATTAAAAAACACGCATTCAGCAGGAACAAATTAACTCAATTCAACCAGCCTGTGAATTAGCTACAAATTCCTCTCCACTTCCTTATCAGCAACCAGAATGAATCTGAAATGTCTGAAAAAAACCCAACCCCAAAACAAACCCACAACTCCACAGGTCAGATGAACAGTAGGACTGTTGGATTTCTATGTTTTTACTTCAACACTAGAATTCTTTCATCCTTTCCCTTCTCTAGCTTTGTTTGCTCAGTAAGTTAGTTCTGATTCAGTTGTTTCAGAGCTACCTTATAGTAATCCAGGTCATTACTACCAGTACCTTTAATTTTAATATTCAGAAATACAAACAAACGGAATTTCAGAAAGAGTTTGGGAATACAGAACAGATAAACAGACAAATAAATTGTAGTTAAAAACAACACAGAGTGATCATCTCTACTTGAAAGCTTTAAGTCTTGGAAACTTAAAAGTCTTTTCTTACGCTGTCACATACATTGCACAAAAATCTGTCACCAGCCAATACACTGCAACAAGGAAATGCAAATTAAAAGCCCAAGAATTTGTTTAGCACACAGTATCATGCTTCTAGCTTGAAGGACCAACAATATCATTTTTGGTTTACCTTGTCTCTTCAGACCTTCCTGGCATGAATGGGTTAAGGTCTTAATGAACTTGTGGAACTGATCCACCCAAATTTTGAAGGATACTAAAGGTTCTCCAAAAAATAAAAAAATGATGGTAAATCAGGAATAATGGATGAATGAAAGATCATATTATTATTTAAAATAGTCACTGTTTATTAAGTGATGGTCTCACTGATGTCGCAAAGAACAGAAAAAATGCTAAAAACATTTTACAGCCAAAAAAACATCCCAGCATTCCCATGACATTAGAATCAGTAAAGTCTGGTTTTCCACGGATTTTTCTGCAACATTCCCTCACAGAAGCCCAACTTCCCTCAGTGTCACTGAGCCTGACCAACACAGCTTCCTTTGGCAATCCTGTCTCAGCATGTGCATAGGACTGGCGTGGAGCTTGGCTGGCTAATCAAGACACGAGTCAATTAGTCAGCTGACTGCTACCCTACAGAAAATGTAAAGGGCTAATTTATAACTCCTTTCTTTCAGATAAGGAAATAATTTGGGTCTTTCTTTCCATTACTTAGCTGCCAATTTTCATGAAACTTGGAAGAGCTTAACATCTTTGAGACTCCTACCCATCTGTCAAATTTGGTTGGAATAGACAAAAGCTACTGGAGGACAGGCACTGGCAGATCATATACAGTGACAGTGTACACTTTGTTTTCTTAGATATACCAAAAAAACCTCTTTAACTGGAGGCTACCTAAAGTGACTGCCTTCATTTATTTCATAATCTTTCCATCAAACCACATTTTGTGGGGACCTTAAACTTCACTATTTCAGAAGTAACGCAGATAAGAAAGAGGAAAAGATGACGTCTTGTACATGCTAAAGAATAAAGAACAACATAGAAAAAAGACAAAAACAAGTGAAAGAACAAAGTGTGAGGGTGCTGGCAATTGTAAAAAAAAAGCAGGTGGGATAGGGCATTCAAGAAAGGAAAGGTGCCTGTAAGGCAAAGCTAGAAAACATATATTACGCAGTAGGGAAAGGGAGTTAGTAAAAACATACAAAGATGACAAAGTAAATGAGACCTAATGGGGGGGGACGGGACACACTGACAAAGTCTAACTGCCAAAACTCGAATGGGGCAATATAAGTGAAAATGACAAAGAATCTGTAAAAGAAAAAAAATAAATTGATTACTTAATTAAGCACTTAGAAAGTTCCATGACAAAACAGAAAGGGTCCAACTCGTTAGAAACTTTATTTTCTCTTCAGTAATGACAGAAGTGTAGTAGAATGTGAAAACAGATTCCATTTGCAAAATAATGCCTCCATGAATTGGAAGATCCAGGGCAGTTTCAACTAAATCTAAACCATTTCTGACAGATGCTTGTCAAATCTGTTTTGAAATCTTTTAGTGACAGCTTCTACCAGATGTCTAAGCAAACTTAAACCAAACTTAACCATCCTTGCCATTAGTCAGCCATCCTAATGTATAATATAATCTCCTTGTCATATCTATATGGACACAGAAAATAACAGATTGCTTTCATCTTGTAAACAACTTCTTAAACATTGGAGAACCGCTATCTCTTTCCTTTTCTACACTAAACAGATGAAATTCTTCTAATTTTTGACATACACACACACACGCACGCCCACCCAGAGATTATACTTTCCAACTGTTTTTCCACTCTCTTGCTCCAAACTCTCGCCAGTTGGTCCAGGTCTTTCCAGTTGATGCCTCACCAGTACTAAGAAGAACAGAAGTATTATGCTGCTTTTGGTTTCATATCCTGATACAACCCTTGCTTCTACCACAACAGCATGATACTGGTTTTCATGTTTAGCACTTCAGCCTACAGGTCTTTTGCTACCTTACCTAGAATTTTCTTCTCCTCTGCACACTTTATTTCTGCTTATGGATAGTACTTTGTACTTGTTCTTACTGATTTACATCCTATGCTCTCGCTTCTCAAGATCATTTCAAATTCCAAATGTTCTGTCCTCCAGAGTGCTTGCAGCTCCTCCCAGCAAGACGTTGTGTCCAAATTGAGAAAGAATCATGTAGTAAGCCCTTGCTGTCAGTATTATTCACAGAGTACCTCCATTGTTCTACAGTGCCATGCATAAGACATGGTTTGTGCCTAACACGATGATACTACTATTTTTCAAAGAGAAAAAATGGAGACATAAACATTTTAAAGCTTATCCATTTTAAGCTGTATGTATTTTTCCATTTTAAGCTGTATGATTTTATTATGTTTCAGAGCGACTTGAAGTTAAATAGTAATTTTAGCCATTATGTATATTACATAAATAGTTCAGTTGCAAAGATTAGAGAAAATGAGTTGAAAATTTGGCAGGATCATACAATCTATTTAAAATAAAAAAGGCAACACAACACACTACTAAATAATTGAAATTGCATCTGTGTTTTCTAGTTTGAAGAGAAGATCTTGCCAAATTCCAAATCGAGTGCTGAGTAACTATAAACACATTCTTGTTCAGTTGGACAAAGATGTATTTTGTGACATTGCTCAGATCTTAGCAGCTAATTAAATCTTGATGCTATATAGAAGTCTTGTTTAAAAAGAAAATTAATAGAAAAGTATTTTTAAATTATACAGTATCAGATTGCTTTTTCATAAGAATTCAACGTTAAAGGAAAGACTAATTAATACAATTCAATATAGCTACATTAAGAGTACATTCTTGTACCTGTCCTGCAATATAACCTTAGAAGATGACAGCTCCAAGACAAAGCTCAGCATGACAGGAAAATAAAAAAAGAACAAAAAAAAAAAAGACTAAAAATGTAATGATAATTACAAAATCAGCAATATCCCCAAGCTGACTGAAGCTGCTGCTCGCTTAAGCTAATTCTTGCTCACCATCTACTTTCCAAAGTGAGACATCCTAAACCACAAAACTTTTTATCTTACCGTTAAAGAAATCTGAATTTTCAAAGAAAGCTAAAAACACACAGTAAAATTACTGAATAAATAAATTTTTTAAACCTTTATATGAGATTTTATTACATATTTGAGTGATAAGAATGCAGGAAATGGGCTTTTTTTTTTTCCTAGATTTACTCTGTCTCTAAATTTGCTTCATCACAGAATTGTTCTCAACATGTAATACTTCACACCATGTACACAGTTCAAAGGTCATATAAACACCCATTTTTTGCTAGAGAGATTCTTATCTATATGCACAGACTAGCATAATCCTTAGTGTCTTCACTCTCCTTAATGGCAGTAATCAGCTATGCCAGTACAAAGCCCTTTTAGATGCATGCAGTTGGTCTAATATTAGGAGAACTACTGTAATGCATTGCCTACCTTGTCACAGTTCCCAGCCCAAGTTTTGTGCACAGACAAGTCCTTTGAAGTTAAATAGGAAAAGCCTAGGTGATCCAGATTGTCTCAGTATTCACTGTTAAGCTGTTTCTTGTTTATACTGTGAAGGCAACTGATTCAGAAAACCAGAAAAGTTCTGTAAATTATCTAATGTCCAGCTCTGAGATACAGAATTCAAAATCAGTTAAAATCATTTTGCCTACATACTATCTAAACTCAATGGCTTCATGCTGCAATTAGTAAAAAGATCATAAGAGTATATAAAATCAGGAATCCCACAGAAAGCTGGGATAAGTAGACTTCTCTGTATTAGGAGATTTCATCACTTTACAAATAATGAACATTTTCAACCATTCGATTTCTATTCCTACTCCAAACTCTCTTTTAACATCAAGTGCAATGCTTCAGTAGCCATCTTGTAAATATCACGGAAAGTAAGGTCAGTTTCACTAGAACCTCTACGGGATCTTAAAATGTGATAGCAAATATTTTGGGCCGCTATTGCAGTATTAACTTTTGATGTTAGTGTGGATCACAATCTTCCAAATGATAATTTCACCCAAAACTGCATCAAGTACTGAAAGAGGAATAGGAAATTTCTCTGTCTCATGTCCAAATTGAAATAAAAGTTCTAACATCACCCTTCAAAAGGGGACACTTTCCCTCATTCTGTCTTCATGTCGACAGTTTCAGACCTACCTGTCCTATTATGCAAGGTATCAAAACTAAAATAATCACCTAGAGTGCAGTTATTACTACCATGCCCTCTTTTTATTTAACTCCATCTGAGAACTCTTTACAAAAAGGCTTACAAAAGGCTACCTATAAAGCAGACCATCATATCTACATCATAATACCAGATCTTAAAGTCAGATATTTTACCAGCATAAAAGTCTAATCTCACACAGTCTGTATGCTCTGAAAAGACAAGGGCATTTGCAAAAATTTAGAGCCCCTCAGTAGGGAAGAAGGCTTGAGAGACACATGTATCCATTTTGTAGATTTCTTTATTTAATAGTGGCACTATCTCGCTAGAGATAGCCATGCTCCAACTCCATGAGGAATAATCTTAAAGGACTGCAAATCAAACACCTCCAAAATCTTAGTAAATCTCTGAATTCCCAAAAGCATATTCAAAAAGGATCTTGCTGTGTTAGCAAACATATTCAGTTCTCCAATCAGGGCAATCTGAAAGGACACGATCAGTCCCAAAATGATCACATACCGGATTTTCAGTTGGGATCACGACCAACCCCTCAGCTTCCAATATACATCTCAATATGACCAATACAGAAAAACAAGAAGGGATTGCCACTTGGGGTATATTCTGCTGAAGCACAACAGTCAAGCCTACAGTGCTTTATAATTTTTTTTTTTTTTTTTACGTATTTCCTCAATATATTCACCTAGGCTCCCATGACCAGAGTGTCACCAAAACTTTACAACCCTATAAGCTGTTAGAACAAGTCCACTAAACCATCTCCATCATGAATTCCCCCGTTCCTCATTAATTATCTTCCCAAAGAAATAACAAGATGGACAGAAATTAGAAGTCAATCGTCATCATTGTAGTAACAGCCACCTCTTCCTTCCATAAGGTTTTCAAAAGATCTTCTTCAAGGTCTATTCTACTTTGGCATGGCATTATTATGGAGCAAAACTAAGAGACTCCTTTCTTTAAAAAACAACCCAAGAGCTTATGGAAGGTAATAAAAGTTTGGAATAACTCCCATACCAAGTCGTTCCGTGTTTTCTAGCCTCACGCATTTTGCTTTTTAAAGAGAGAAAAAACTAAGAGACAGAATAACAGCCTCGGTGGGGGGAAAAAAAATCTAATTTTTAATCAGTCTCCTCCTCAGTAGTGACTCATCACATTCCGGAGCCTGTGCAAACTGTTATGCATTTGAAACTTGGAAAAGGAAGGCTTAAAACTCTTTTAAGTTATATATCAGAAAGCTTACTGTATTCTTTGAATCAGTTAAGAACTCGGCAATAAGCGGGCAGAGCCTATTTAGGCATATAAGCCGAAAAATCGGATCTCTCGAAGATGCTTTAGCTGCTGCACCAAGCACTGCAAGAAGAGGGGGCTAATTCCGGGAGCCCCCCGCAACAAGCCATTCTAACCGAACCCCTTCGCGGAGCAGAGACGCCCGAACGCCTCCGCAGCGGGGGGTGTACCCTCCGCTTCAGCCCCTTCCCAGCCTTCAGCCAGGCACCCCCGGAGGCGCAGCCCCCCCCAGGACAGGGACCCTCGCCGGGGCTCGTTCCGCCACCCCAGCGGGGAGCCCGGGGTGCCCCACACGCCGCCCGGGGGAGGCGGCACCGCCGCCCCGCGCTCCGGCCGGCCGCCGCCCGCGGCCACGGGCCCAGGGCCCCAGGAGCGACGGGGCCGCGGCGCCCGCCCCGCCGCCGGCCCACGGCCCCGCACAGCCTCCGCGGCGGCCGGCGGCGGCGGAGCCCAGCGCCGCGGCGGCTCCCGCCTCCCTCCCGCGCCGGCCCGGGGCCCTGCCAGCAGCGCCCGCCGAGGACGAGAAAAGACGACTTCAGGGCACTCGTCCGGCACTAGGAGCGCCCGGCATCGCGCCCGCAGCCCCGCCCGCAGCGGGAGGCGGCAACGGCCCGGCTCCCTGCCGCCGCCTCCCCTCCCTGCGGAGGCCAGGCGGCGCGGCACCCAGCCGGACGAGGATGTGCCGCCCACACGCCCACGCCCACGCCCGGCCGCCGCCGGCAACGCAGCCGGCTGCCGGCCTCCCGGTACTCACGGCTCCGGCCGGGCGGGAGGAGGGGGGCAGCCGCCGCCGCGCCCTGCCCGGCGTCCCTCAGCCCGTTTCCCTGGCAACGGCGGCGGCGCGCGGGGCTGGCCGGCAGCGGGGCCGCTGGGGGGCGGCGGGAGAGCCAGCGGGCCGCAGCGCGGCCCCGCGCCTCTCAGAGCCCGGGGGGGCCACGGAGGCCGCGGGTGGGGCTGTAAGGCTGCCCCCGCGGCCCCCCCCTCTCGCCTTCCGTCCCCCGGGAAAGGCGGAACCCGCTCCGCGCCCCGCGGAGCAGAAAACCGGGCGGGGGTTGGTTTTCCAACTTGCAGCCCTCGCACGGCCGGTGCCGGGAAATCGTCTCGCTTTTACAGGTTTCCGGCTAAAACTTCGCTGCTGAGGTTGATTGTGCGGTGGAAATTTATAATGGGTGGCAGTGCTCCACGGTCCGAAATTTGGGAACTACTGCCCTGAAGAATAAAGCCGATCCTTGCCTGTTTAATTCTTTCCTATATAAATTATTAGCCGCTAACTAACCTGGTCCAGACCAGTCCCCACGGTTGCTGCCAGTCCTGATTATTGAAATCCACTCCTGGAAATTCTTGCACGAAGGTATAGTGATGTGAAAAGCCATTTCACTCAAATTTAAGTAGAGACTAGGACTCATAGAGGGCTCAGATGGGACTTAATTAAATCTAGGTTTCCCTCATGAGAAGTATGTGCTCAGCCTTCCATACTTCTCCCGTATATTAAGGGTAGGAGGTTAAAATTAAGTTAGAGAACTAGGAAAAGGGTGCCTCGCTCATATTTACTCTTAGATTGCCTTTTGTTTTCTCTTTTCACACCTTGTACCACATCAGGAAAACAAGGTCAGAGAAATTTAGAAGACATTCCAAAAATCATATTCCCCTGCGTTCTGTGTCCTTCTCATCACTTCCTTGTGGTGTCTCTATGTGCATTCTAGGATGTTCGACTTCAGCCTATATGTTTTTAATAAGGAAAAAAAAGAGGGGTGATGTTTACCTTACCTCACCTTACTTCCTCAATATTCTCTTAGTGAAGACAAGATGTGAGTAGTTTTTATTTTAGTAAAACTGGGCCAGGTAAAATGAATGTGCTTTTGCCTCAAAGAAGGCCAATGGCGTCCCGGGCTGCATTAGGAGGAGCGTTGCCAGCAGGTCGAGGGAGATGATCCTACCGCTCTGTTCAGCACTGGTGAGGCCACATCTGGAGTGCTGTGTCCAGTTCTGGGCTCCTCAGTACAAGAAAGACATGGGCATACTGGAGGGAGGGCCATGAAGATGATGAAGGGACAGGAGCTGAGGAGAGGCTGAAAGAGCTAGGACCGTTCAGCCTGGAGAAGAGAAGGCTCAGGGGGGATCTCAGCAACGTGTGTAAATACTTGACGAGAGGGTGAACAGAGGATGGAGCCCAGTGACAGGACCAGAGGCAATGGCCACAAACCAAAGTACAGGAGGTTCCCTCTGAACATCAGGAAAGACTTCTTTACTGTGAGGGTGACTGAGCACTGGCACAGGTTGCCCTGGAGGTTGTGGAGTCTCCATCCTTGGAGATATTCAAAAGCTGTTTGGAAACAGTCCTGGGCAAATGGCTCTAGGTTGAGCAGGTTGGACCAGATGACCTCCAGAGATCCCTTCCAATCTCAACTATTCTGTGATTCTGTGATTCATGCAATGAGGGGAATTAATAGCATTGGCACTCTGCGGAATTCAAAACTACCCTTACCTCTCTAATGATGTTGCATTGAGATAGATATCTCAAAATAGATACCCTTTTACAGAGAACAAAAAAATACCCTTCAGTACTCAAGAAAGCTGTGGGGCAGCAGTTATCAGGAGAAGAAATACCATGTTCCTAGATATTTTATAGGCTTTGAAATCACAGTTTTAACCTTGAGATAATTATCTTTACCAAGACTGGAGAAGAGCTAGGTAAAGGTGATAGATACTGCATTTTTACTTCTGCAGGCTAACTCCAGGACTTCAGGCCCCCCAGCTGTTGCACATATTTCTCATGTTTTGATTTACCACTACTTATTTGGCAATACACGGTTTCTGCTTTCTTCTAGGCTTTTCCAAGAAAAAAGGAAACCACTCTTGAAGCAATAGAAGGAGCTCTTTTGAGTCACAAACGTATGACAAGTTTCACTGTTACTGTGTTCGATCTTGTGGAGTAGTTATTGATCTTGGCAACTATTGTGAAACAAAGAACATGTTGTCTAATCTTTTGATTGCTATCATAAGAGTACTGTGGTCATCCTTAGTTGTAGATGTCTTAAACAAATTAAGAAAAAAATCATGTAGATAGCTGCCAGCTATCTGATACATTTGAAAAATTTAGATGGTGTTAGAACTAGATTTACCCAAAAGCTGAGTCTTTGTAGTTAGCTGCATAATTTATTCATAAGTGGGAATAAAGCTTCAAGAGTGTATTAATATAACCATTAATCTCACAGAAAGCATTGTCCGGTGCCTTTTTTTTTTTTCTTAGAATAGCATGAAGATTATTCTTACAGTTAAACGCTTTAAAATTTAGGATTTAAAAGTTGCTCAAAAGAAGCAGGGCTAAGTACATAATTTTGCTCATGTATATTAAGAAATATTTTTAAGTTTTGCAGTTGTGGATTTATAGGCATATATAAGATGGACAAAAAACCATGGAGATCATCAACGGCTAGTTAGTGTGATACCAACTAAGTATTTCCAGTGAACATGTCCTTACACCTCTCTTACAACCTTTCACCCTCATTACAGACTAATTAAGACCTTAACAGAACAAGAAAAATCCTGAAGATCATAGAATCATAGAATGTTTTGGGTTGGAAGGGACCTTAAAGATCACCTAGTTCCAACCCCCTGCCATGAGCAGGGACATCTTCCACTAGACCAGGTTCCTCAAAGCCCCATCCAGCTGGGCCTTGAACATTTCCAGGGAAATGTTTTGCAACATTTAAGTAATATGAAGGCAAAAGGCTGAGCACTTGCCAGCAACAGCCACTGTTCTGAAACCATCTGACATTTTTCTAGGCAAGATCCAGACTCACCAAATTGCTCAACTTCACAAAGTAAATGAGTAACAGAGACTGTCTTATCTCCTGACTCCAAACTAAGTAACTTAATATCCTCTGTCACATCATTTATCGTGAAAGAGTGGTTTAATAATTGTTTCACACTACCATGATGTATGTTTTTTAAGCATTTGTGTCACCAAGTGACAACAATTCCCAGCTTCTCCTAAAACTCCTTATTCTGCAGCTAGTCAGTTATAGATGGAGTATCCACACTTAAGCAATGCTATATTTCCACTGGAAAGGTATTTTAGATGAAACAACCTGGCTGAAACTGTCTGATGCATCAGTATAATGTTTCATTCAAGAAAACAAAACCCAAGGCTCCCTTATTTCCGCAGTCTCACTGAAGAAAGGTTTAAGTGATAAAAAACAATTTGTTCTTCAGTTTAATTGATTCTTCTTTTCCTAGCAAACAGTGAATTACCTTTGTGACAGTGTTGCTCTGTGCTATGCAGTGAAACTTCAGTCAACATCCCTACGGTGAACATGTACACTCGCTCTGACTTGAGCCATCACGTGAAATCACCTGAGAACTGAAAGGAATCAAATACGGTCACATTTTCCCAGCAAGCAAACTGAAAAAAAAAATTGTAATGCTTACAGTGGTAATAGGAGACTAAAAAAAATATAAACTTAGAAAGGAAACATGTCTCGGAGTGGGAGGAGAACGACACCGACAAGTAGAAAAAGAATAGCACGTAACAGAATGGCGGTTTGGAAAAGAACACTGTAAACATCCAGTCTATGTCACTGGTTTGTGAATTTTTCACAGATTTATCATCCAGAGGATATAAAATGACACAGTATAGAATATTGCAAAAAGACACCATACTCTAAAATATAGATTATTTTAATCTTTTGTAGGCTTCTTCCACAGTCCAAAACTGCCTTTTTTTGTTTTTTTTTTGTTATTGTCAGTAAAACATATGCTAGATTAATCCATAAAGGAAGGGCAGGTGGTCTGCCTGATGTATGTTGCAGAACAGGAAAATTTGAAAATGTGGGACTAATTGTGCTATCTCTTCCAGCCTACATACACTGCACCAGGGCATACAGAAGCTGTAAGAAGGCAAGCTCTTAGCACTGAAAGCTGAATTGCGATACTGAAATTCAGGGTCCACTTCTTTAATCTTCCCTTCTGCAATGTAAGTGAGAAATTTGTACATGAATAACAAAAAAATTACAAAAGCAAACACAGCATTATGTATCTTCTCCACTAATGGAGAAGATGAAATAACAAATATTGGAGAGATGTTAAGCCACTTCAGAAGAGGCACCAGGCCAGCATCCATAGCAGTACTTCTACACCTAACTGGTAACTAGGAACTTAACCCAATGCTTTCAGTTAGAATGAGGTGCTTAAAATCTTCTGCGACTCAAAGCCTCAGTACCCGAGTTTACACTGAACAACCTCCCTCCTCCTGTGCTACTTCTCTGGGCTGCATCTCAAGAAACAGAATGGAGTTGCCCAGTCTGATTTGTTTAAGTGGCTGAAACTGCCTTGAACCAAAATGTTGGTAACATAAATCAGCTTTTATTCCCTTCTTTTCTCCTTCCTTTTCATGCTTCATCACTAATAAATTCTTACATGTCCAAGTTGTGTCTTTAATTACATATGTGCGAAGTGTAACTGACTATCGCTTAGCACAAATTTTGGCTATGTGTAAGCAGCGAGATAGTCCTACTCACCCTGCAATGCTAACAGGAATATATAAAGCTGCCCCTCCCCTCCCAATTGCTCGTTATATGCATTACAAATGTTTCAGCAGATTCAAGGAGAAAATTTACTTGTTTAGCAGCACACCATTTTTATTAAGGAAATTTTCATTTTAGTTTTCAGAACAAAACCAGACCCTGAGATTGCCTTTTAAAGAGGTTTTACATTTTCAGCCTTTATGCAAAATTTTACTAATACACTATTGTCATATGTGGGAAAACAGAATCTGTGTCCCAGATTCACTTCATAATGTCTGCTTTCTGCAAATCAAGTATGCAAAATTAATTATATTTATATAATGAGTTGCCCATTCTGCAACTTTGAGAAACTCCTAGTGTGATGGAGGAAAGTTTAAGTTCTTCCTGTATCACACTTACAGCTCATCATGTAATACATAGAGTGGGAGAAAATGAAGCATACTGCAGGATATACTACTGCAGCCCCATCCCCATTTTTGTATGAATAATGCCCCAAAGCAGCTGTATCATTGGAAAGAGCACTTAACAGCAAGAGTGCTCTATAAAAGTTCATGGAAGGACACAAAAGAGACATTTTTTGAAGGATTTTTTATTGAATCTTATAGACTATTTTATGAAATATATTTGTCAATTTTATAATGGTGTGCTGTAATTATTCAAATTACATTAATAACTGAAAAAGACTAGTCAAATGCCATCAAAATAAGCCACTTCAGATCATTACTTTGGCAATGGAGAAGAGCTTCTTATGAAAACTGGAGGGACAGGATTTTCCAGCAAGTTATAAATCTCACATTCTTTATTATGGTCTCAAAAATGCTCTGTTTAGCCCTGCTTAAGCAGGGGGGTTGGACCAGATGATCTCCAGAGGTCCCTTCCAACCTCAACTATTCTGTCATTCTGTGTGAAATGCTGAAGTATTTCAGTCAGCTTTGATGAGGCATACTTTTAATCCCTCATGAGATTGAAAATGTGAGTTAGAGCTCCTCAAGGTAGAAAGAAACACTAGATATGGGTTTGTTGCATCTGGGTTGGCTGCTTCATTACTGGGTTACTGAATAGAAGCAGTTTGGTGTATGTGGATGTCTATATGCTTTTCTTTTCTTTCAAGTGCCTGAAAATAAAAATTGTGTTACAGAACAAACAGCATGTTTAATTTAGCATAAAACTTTTTTTTTTTTCCCCTAGTGTGAAAAGCCACAAATTTGGTTCTTTATGACTCATTCCCACCACATATATTTTTCACTTTGCCTGAGAAGGCAAATATTCAATTATTCATGCAACTCTCTTTAGAACAGACTGCAGCTATGACAATGCTGGAAAGCCAAATATTATGCTTAGAAATGGTGTCTTGGCTGCCAAAACAGATACACTTGCACATGACAGTTATCATGGCCTCTCACAAAACTGTAACATGTCACGTGCCGAAATGCAGGTTCTGTGACCAACAGAAACTTTTTTACAGGGTTAGCTTGTCTGTGTATATAAATGCCATCTCTGTTGCATTCTCTAACTGTAACAGGAATTCTGCATGATACTCATATACCTCTTTCTATCTAACCAATTTTTGTTGATTCCTGTAAGTCTAGAAGAAACCGTCACTAAAGGAATAGAGTTTTTCACTTGAGTCAGGCTAGTTTGTATTGAACAACTGATAAAGATCATATCTGGTATCAAAATACATGGTACAGGGAGACAGACATTGTCTCCTGGCCATTATGAACTGGGAGATGCAAATTCTTGTAACAGAATTGTTAATAACTCAGAGGCTGCTGCCGTGAATTTAAACAGAGAAGTTCCCCACTCAGATCAGAGCAGGAAAACAAGATGAGGCATGTGAAGATAATGCACACAAACACATGCTATGTGCATAATATACACAAAATAATTTAAAATAGTAGCAACCAAGGCATTAATAATAGATATAGAAATGCATCACTGTGTGGAAGGACATAATACTGTTTGTGAAACTGTAGTTGACTTTATATTCATTTAAAACTAAGTTATGGATTGGAAAATTCTGAACCTAAGACTTAAAAATGACATAAAAATAAATTTTAGGAAAATAAGCAAAACCAAAACATTGATTTAAACCAGCTGAAGACTTGGATCTTTGTTTCTTCCCAAGAAATACATCTGTGTATAAGAAATATTAAACTAGGGATCTCTGTTTCTACGTAATCTAGAAATACGTATATCAATATGTGGTTGTCAGCACTCCTAACTAGAAATTACCCATTAGCAAAACCACTACCAGTTGCTGTTCCATTGATTCAGTGTCATTATTTCCCTTTTTAAAATTCTTACTTTGCAACAATGTAGTTGTTTTTGGATGAATATCCAAAACTCATAAATTTATAAAGGTGAATCTTTATCCAAAAAGGCATATGAAGCCCACTGAGGACAAAGACAAACCTTCCACAGGCTTTAGTTGAGACTAATGTGTGAATTAATGTATACACACCTCCACACATAAAAAGAACACGTATCCTTTAAACAAATTTTTAACCCTGAAGACTTTATTACAATTCATGCAGAAAAACATACATATTCTTTCCAGTTTTTTCCCCTAAGATCCCTTCCTTACCTAAGCACTCCTATGAAATGATACTGAATGAGGACAGGCTCCTGAATGTATCTTAGGTTGCCACTATATTTATATACAATATAATAACAACAGCAGCAGAAAGCAGTGGTGTAAACTTGAGATGGTTTTTCCATTTTTTTAATAGAATTTACAATAAACTTAACAATGAGAAAAACAGCCAATGTAAATACCCTTCCAAAGTGTACTCCTGGCAACAAACAGTGTTTAATAACTACGAAGCTGTCTAAAAGCTGAAGTCTGGCCAATAATTTCATCTTATCTCACACATATGGCAAGCGATAATACTTTTAATTATTTATTATATATATGAAACTTCGGGAAAATACTTAAAGATACATAAAAAGAATAATTGTTTTCATAACACTCTTCAGTTTTTCCAGACTGCAGCTGATACACTCAAATACACATCTTCCCTGTCTGAGCTGTTATTCAAAACTTGTATCACAGAAGGTCTAAGGTCTTAAAATTGCATAGTTTTGATTGGCTTTCAAGAAGAAAGCAAATGCCATCTTACACTTTAGTGACTTGTGAGAAAGCAATTGTGTTTTCTAACTATCAGCATGTTTCCTAGATAATGCAAAGACTTAAATCATGTGGACTGACAATAACCCAGGTGCTCACAGTAGTGATGCTCTTACACCCTTAATTATAGTTTGAACTCTTATTAAAACAGCCCTATTAAATAGCCCTATTAAAAGAGTTTGAAGGAATCCAATAATGAAAGAGATTTTTTTTCTGAATTTCAGAAATCTCTACAATAAATGTGATGAATTTTTAACCTAGTGAACATTACATATGAATCTAAAATGCATGTCATTTGATAACTTTTGTTTTATTTGGAGAAAATGGCATTCTTATTTCACATCATTATCACCATGGATATTACTGAACAGTAAAATTATGTTTTTCTATTTGCAGTATATTTTCATGGTACAGTAACTGGTGAGAGCACAAAACTAAATAATATATATGTAACAGATTTTGAGAAAGCATTCTAAAGGCTTTTGTTACGTGTGGAGAAACAGTGTCAAAATTTTCTTACATTTATTTTGACTGTTATGCTCATGAATGCTCCACTATCTAAATTGCCTAGAAGTTTATGTAATAAAAGACTGAAAGAAAAAAAAGGATTCCCTTTTCATATTGGTCTATGCAAGCATGTAAACTATTACCTTTCTATCTTTTAATACTTGCTAAACTTGTTAAATACATTCAGAAGTAAGAAGAGATGTTTATTTTACAGGTGAAAATGAAGCCATGTGAACTTGACAAGAAAAAGCTTATTATATTTTAAAGAAATGTTTCTTTTATTTACAGTAGTTAAAAATGCACTTAGTAGTTTGTACTTAGTAGTTTGGATATACCACTGCTATCCCTTTTAGTATCCCCATATTTCAAACAGAATTCCTTTTCTGGATAAAAAGGTTCCATAGTAAGATCCTGCTAGGAACTTTCATTTAAAAAATACTGCAGCAGATACAGATTAAATAAAAGCTGTTACAAATTAAGTAAAATAGAACTGATACAGTATTAGGAGTTTTCAGAAAGCGCTAACATTACTTGGACTTCGACAGTGGAAATATTTTTCCAGAAGTGCTCTAGTGGTCTAGCTAGAATTTTAATTCCATTAAGAGTCACTATTTTATCATCTGGATTTTTACCTACTTTGTTGGAGCACAAGTGAGAACCCAGAGGCATCCTGAAGATTCAGTCTACAGGAAGCACAGCAGAGTCTTGAGAAGAGGTGCTTGGCTGATGGAGTTATCTGAAATAAAATGTGAAAGTAGATGCAGCTGGAATCGGAAATTTTTATTTCAAATAAAATGTAAATTAGAGGGGGAAAAATGTCATTCTAAATCAGAATCTACAAATGCAATGTTCATATTTCCAGCAAAATGGTGTTTAAAAATAATAAAAATAATAAAAACTTTTTCCTTTAGTAAAGTCAGTTATTTCCTGATGATGATGTAGACCTCCTTTGCTTCGACACCAAAATAGTATTTTCAAAAACCAAAAATATTCCATTGCAAATTTATCTTTTCATTCTCTGAATAGCTCTTCTGTAATGACTTCACAGTCTACAAAAACAAAATCTACACAAAGTAACGCTCTGTTGGTTATGTGAGCATTCAGAAAGAAATATATTACCTATCACATCTTCATTTGTGGGTCTCACAGTTTATTAGCAATATTTGTTCTGCAGTTTTTTTCTAAAAAAGTCTAGTGTTCCCATAATAACACTGCCTCTGGTAACTTTTAGAGCTGTTATATATATGGAAATAATTTAAAACATTCACTGGTACAGGAAGTTTATATATTTACATATTTGATGCATAGACCACAGATATATTTCTGTACTGCCTATATTTCTGTTACATTTAAGTAATGAACGTTCTCCCAAATCAGAGAGTCTCTTCTATGGCTTTCTGCAAGAAAAAGTTCCAACGAGAGAGAAAAAGAAATACCAACAATTCCTACCACATAAAAATTATGTTAAATAATTACAATAAAATTAGTCAAAATTCCCTATTCTGCCACTCCAAATTTAATAATAGTTCAACTTACCAAATGGTATGTAAATATGACAGTAGTCTACCTCTGACTCTTTTATATATATTTTGTCTGAGATGAGTTTTTGATCAACATTCAGGGACTGATTATTCTCTTAATTCTGTGAATAATCAGGTAACTGTGACAAGATATATTTTAGCAATAGTCATGGTTTTTAAATGTTCCAATATTATTGGGATATTCTTGTTAACCACTGAAAGTAATCCAGTGTTCATTTATGATGAAAGAAAATGAGTAGCACACAAAAACAATTAAAAATGCCAATCTTTATCTGCATCTGATCTGCATTTTTATGCTACCATTATGAAATGTTAATTTCATAATTAATACTTAATTTTCATGAGGAATTAGTTTAAATAAATTATCAATGGTATCCTAAAGCAAATTGTTAATTTAAACAAAAAGGAGTCTGTTAATTAAGTTTATTACTCTTAATAAACCAATAGTGATATTTTAATTATATTTTCAGTTACTCAGTTCAGAGAACATGACAAATCTGTTACTTTCTAAGGAAATTTTTAAAACGAGCTGTTTTCACAAAGCGAATAGCCATGTCACTTCTGATGGAACTCTGCTTTTAAATGATAATGAATGACAACATGCATGTAGGTTTGTAAAACATTACATGTGTTGACAAGCATTAGTTGTGCTTTTTTCATGTCAATATTGCTGCCCTCACAAATTCTAAGGCTCATGGAATGATAGCCATGAGCTATGTACTATGGAAGCATGAATTTCAACAAGATGTGTAAAATCAACATTCCCAGGTTATATAGTGGGGGCTGGAAAAAATCCTGACCTCGTGAAGTCAATGGCAAAATTCCCACCGATTTTGTTCCCTTAAGTCTAATTCCCCATTTTAAAATTTGCATTAACATCAGTTGAAAGTCCTCTGTGTTTTTCTTCGAAATATTTTCTTTCCTTCAACATGCATGACACGTTTTTTAAGATTAAAACACTTGTAAAATACAATCATAAGAAGAATTATTAAAAACACTAAAGAGGAAATAAGTTTATAGCCTTGTGTAGTTCTTTTACCTGAGAAAATTAAAATACGAGAAAATTATGATAAGTAAAGCTAGATGTTTGTGTAAAGTTTGCTTAAGCTATTGAAGAATTATTTCCATATATGTACAATGCTGTCTACCACCCATTTCCTGAAATAAAGCACTTCATATACGTATCATCTGAATTCTTTAGAGGCTTAAACAGATTTAGATAATGATTCAGTACAAATTATCATTCATGGTCTCATGGACTAAGAATAAAGGGTAGAACTGCAGAATTCCTTCATTATTAACCAAATGTCTACTGTAAAGGTCTCATGGAGAAAGTGAGCTCCAAACAGCTGTGTTATATTTTTAATGTATTTGTCTGGAATGAATTGTCTCTCTTTAAATATATTCAGTCTGTACAATATACATGAGTTACAACAACATTGTCAAGATGTATTGGAGGAGGACAAATCAGAAATGTAGGGAACAGACATATCCCAAATATGGTCATAATTATCCCATAAATTACTAGAAGGCATGTCAACAGCACTATGAATAGTATTGACTTTCATTCCTGAGTTACAAAAATATAATACATTATCTGAATTATTTATTTGGAAGAAGAACATATCAGCTTCCAAATAAAATGTCAGGGAACTATTTGAAGTATAAATATCATAGGTGCATAAATGCAAACTGTTCTGCATCTCAACCTTTTTACATTTTTAATCAACCAATTATGGAACACACTGAGACTGTTAAAATGTGAAAGAAATATACTATGTAGATTGTTGAACTCCAGAAAGCTACTGAAATCTGGCCTTTAGGAAAAAAGGTCAAAACCTGTATGTTCCAGATGGAATAATATTCTGAAAGCTGAAATTCCCAACTGTAAAAGTTAGAACACTACTGCCAGTGTTCAAAGAATACTGAGTATTGAATTTTAAAAGAATAGCAGTCTGGAAAAAAAATGGAACAATGGCGGCTAAAAGAGTCAATATATCACATATTACATGTAATTTTTTCATGCCTCCCTTTTTGATCACAAAAAATTACTTAATCTGGTGAGTGTCCTCTTACCTTTTCCCTCTCACTGCTGATGAAAAAACCCACCTCTTTGCATAGTAAAAGTGCATATACTTATTTGAGGACAAAGCAAACAGCACGAACAGTGTTGTGTACATCTCCTTGGAATCACATAAAAATAATGTAGACCTATTCATTACCTCTAGACTTTGAAATCAGCTTGTGTGATCTTAATACTGGAAAGCAGAGGTACAGGAGTTATAGAAGTAAGGCAAACCACGTTGGCTCCACAGTTTCTGGTAATGAAAGTATGACTATATCCGTGCCTGAATTTCTTTCCAGTATCTCATATTTTAACCAGTAAAGAGTAACTTTTTGAAGAGTAGTTTTCTTCAAGTTAAACCTGACCAACTTCATCCGAATTTAAACCTTCTGACTATATTTAACAATGTTTGGTTTAGTGGTTTTCAGTCACAAAATTGTGACAGCTGAGAAGATCTGAGTTTAAGGGGCCCTTTGAAACTGAACAGACGTATGACAATTTACCTCACTGTTCTCAGAGTCTTGAACTCCTCAGAAAATGGAATTATTAGAAAAGAAAAAATCCAGCGATACAATTAATACTTCTTATTTAAAAATAAAGAGAAGAAGACAATTCTCCTTAGAAAGGATATACAGTCACTAGTACAGTAAGTTATACTTATGTTTGCATCTGTGATGAAAACTCCTTTGTACATGGGCTGGTTTTGGCTGGGATAGAGTTAATTTTCTCCATAGTAGCTAGTATGGAGCTATGTTTTGGATTTGTGCTGAAAATAGTGTTGATAAAGTGGAGATGTTTTTGTTCCTGCTGAGCAGTGCTTACACAGAGCCAAGGCCTTTTCTGCTTCTCACCCCACCCCACCAGCAAGCAGACTGGGGGTGCACAAGAAGCTGGGAGGGGACACAGCTGGGACAGCTGACCCCAACTGACCAAAGGGATATTCCATACCGTATGATGTCATGCTCAGCAATAAAAGCTGGGGGAAGAAGAAGGAAGAGGGGGACGTTTGGAGTCATGGCATTTGTCTTCCCAAGTAGCTGTTACACATGATGGAGCCCTGCTTTCCTGGAGATGGCTGAACACCTGCCTGCTGATGGGAAGCAGTGAATTAATTCCTTGTTTTGCTTTGCTTGTGCATGTGGCTTTTGCTTTACCTATTAAACTGTCTTTGTTTCAACCCACGAGTTTTTGCACTTCTACTTCTCTGATTCTCTCCCCCATCCCACCAGTGGGGAATGAGCGAGCAGCTGTGTGGGGCTTAGTTGCCGGCTGGGGTTAAACCACGACAGTACAGAATTGCCAAATTCAGTCAGTTTTGCAGTCCAATAAAATTATTGCTGGTTCATATCTTTGTGATGTTCCAGTTGTGCAAAATATCCAGAAAGCTGCTGCCATTGGCCAGCTGACAATTTTCTCCCACTCAGTCCGACAGAATGGACTATTCACGTGCCACATTTCAACATTCGGCTTTCCCTAGATATCTATATGGAAAAAAAGGTGATATAATAATTTTACACTGGGAAAATTGTTTTTTTCAAATATCACACAACTGCCATTTACCTTAATATATATACAAATATATATATAAATACTTTCATATGGTAGCCTGAGAGACCAAACCAAGATCAAGTTTCCACTTTATTTCACGATGTATACATACCAAGAGATTTTCAGTCCCTATTCTGACAAGCTTTCAATTTGAATAAGCATGGAAGACAAATGGAGGAAGAAATTAAATATTAATATCTCTAGTTAGAGACGGAGAACTGCGCTAGAGAAAAAGCAACTGACTTCCAGGGATTCAAAGAGGGAGCGGAGCCAGGATCTGAGTGTACAATTTCTGCAATAGTGCAGCATCTTGATTTGAACATTATTCTTCCTCTGCGCCTCGTGGGATTTCACATATATTTTTTTTAAACCAAATCTGGTTTGCAATCCTGACTACAGCAACCACAGTTTTTCTTGTTCAGACGAGAATAACCATCCTCCATTTATTTTGGAAGTCGAAACTCTTGTTCCAATCTCTTCCCCACAGAGGAAATGCCAAAAGAAAAAAATGCTTTAATAACGTATGGATAACCACAAGAGTACAGCTAGAGTAATTTTATGTGAAACTTGATCTTATGAAAGAAAATCTGTATATTCTAGCTAGTTTATTCACTCTTTTTAAAAGTATAACTACAACATTAAAGTAAGTAAATAAGGCAATACCCTCCTATTTTTCAGAAGTAGAGATGGAATATTAGGTACCTTGCTAAATTCTTTGATTACAAGTAGACCGTTTTCTTTCAGTACATCACTAAAGGGAACCAGGAGACCCATCATACTCTGTTATTACCTTTAAGGTAGGGTTTTAGGTGCCTTGCCTGGCTGCTCACAGAAGGCACGCACAGAAGCAGTGTGGTAGCAAGCATGCAGGGAATGGGCAGCTCAACAGGTAGCCTCCACGGGACTTTACGCATTTCCAGGTGTCATGGTTTTAGCTGGGACAGAGTTAATTGTCTTCTTAGTAGCTGGTATAGTGCTGTGTTTTGGATTTAGTATAAGAATAATATTGATAACACACTAATGTTTTAGTTGTTGCTAGGTAGTGCTTACACTAGTCAAGGACTTTTCCAGCTTCCCATGCTCTGCCGGGTGCACAAGAAGCCGGGAGGGGAGGGGGCACAGCCAAGAGAGCTGATCCGAACTGGCCAAAGGGATATTCCATATCATGTGACGTCATGCCCAGTGTATTAACTGGGGGGAGTTGGCTGGGGGAGGCAGCGATCGCGGCTCGGGGACTGGCAGCGTCAGTTGGTGGGTGGTGAGCGGTTGCAACACTTGTGGGTGGTTTTTTTGTTGGTTTTTTTTTTTTTCTCTTCCCCTGGGTTTCATTTCTCTCTCTCGTTATTTTCCTTTTTATTATATTATCATTATTATGATTATTATCATAATCATTATTATTATCATTACCATCATTACTATTACTATGTTATTTTAATTATTAAACTGTTCTTATCTCAACCCACGAGTTTTCTTGCTTTTGCTCTTCCGATTCTCCCCCATCCCACTGGGGTGGGGGGAGTGAGCGAGTGGCTGTGTGGTGCTTAGTTCCTGACTGGGGCTAAAACACACCACCAGGCAAGGAAAATCTTGGGGAAAAGCTTTGCGGTTTGTGACTTTGGATTAAGGCATTTATGCCTGAGTCTAATTCAGGCATCTTAGCCTCTTTCTGGCCTGTACGCACGAGAAGTATTTCTTACGATCACCTCATGGATGCATGAAATGAATCCTCCATGCATATGTTTAGAGAACTGGTCTTCAAAAGAGTTAATTAGAGAAACAGCATTGTGTATTTCTTAGTAACCTTAGACTACTCCTCATCTGGAAAACTGAAAAGGAACAATTTTTCTTTGAAATTGCAAGGACACATTTAATTATAGGCTGAAAGGACCTAGGACTAGATGCAGCTGCAGTACGTGTGGTTGGGCTGCTTACTGAGTACCGATCAGCTGAAAAATAGCAGTGATCTCTGTCAGGCAGTAGGTTCAAAACACATCTTTGTATTTTTGCTATATGATTCTATTGCATAATAGCTAATGTATACTGCCATGCAACATGCCATGTAAATGATGTATAGGTTGTGAGCTGGCGCCTTGCTCAATGGCAAATTTCCATCTAAGAATTTAGCCAGCATATGTAGTGTTTTGTTTAAGGAAGTTTTACAGTATGCCTTTTGCTGCTGAGCTGTAACACTCCAATTTATCTACCTGAAATATCATTTTATCCAGATTGGTATAAGTGATGTTTTCATTCCCACATGCTTAGTAACATAGAACATTGTCACATGCTCTGAAAAACTGCTTATAATGCATTCCTTGTACCAGTTACCTTGTTTTTTATAAATAACCAATTTACATCTTTTTAAATCAAATAAAGAAAGGCAATTTCTCTGTTTTGTATAAAAAGTCTTATTTTTGGTTACTTCTCCCACGTATATGTAAATGGCTGGCCTTCATAAAGGCAGGTTAGATGCTGTACATGCAGCATATTATTGTTTTGCAACCCTTTTCAGAAATTATGCATAACTATTTTCTTTCCTTTTTCATAAATTCTAGCAGAATGAATGCAGAAAATTATAAGATTATTTTAAACGTCTCTTAAATGCAAACTGAGTAGACCAACCTAGTCAGTTACAAAAGCAATTGATCAGAAGTTATATTCTCCTGTTCGCAACATGTGTTAGATTCTTGCATTTCCCAAAATAACTTCCTTACAGCTTTTCTCCCTTATAATTGTTGAGTATAACCTAAAAGCCAGCTATTTGAAGTGATTGATCTAAAAAGCTCACAGTCCACAAACCTTTATTACGAATTGCACATTTACTTATAATCTGCCTTGTAACCTTTAATTCCTGGCCCTGCCCTAACCTCAGGCTCTAAAAAGAGGAGTCATCTGCCATGCAAATCCTTAAATTTTCCAAATTAGCCTTCCAGTAACTTGTCATAATTTGGTGAAAGTGTTTCCAATCCATAAACTTCACAATGGCTGTATAAAACCCAGTGTAGTTATGTAGGTAACCTGCAGTACTGACAGTGAACGTCCATAGGTGCTAATTCTTCTAGAAGAACATACAAAATCATCTGAGTGTGTGTTGAATTAATTTTTAAATGGTTATTTAAAATTAACTTTCTTAAGCCAGGATTAACTTTATAAACTCACATTTTTAAAAGGAGGCTTTTAAAAAGTATCTGAAGATTAGAGAATTCAAAAATTAATTTCTGTATGTCATCCCTATATCTTACTAAAAGATCTATTAGGCATACCAGAAAAGTGCTACACTTACTTTTGATTTTTTAGTAGCTTACAAAGAAACAGCAGATCCAGACATCACAGGTATGTGTGTCCTCCATGTGCCCTCAGCAATCCAGCCAAATAGTTTCCAGTACATGTATTACCTGCTGCAATGCTGGAAGCCTGGTTCTACTAATGTTTAAACATTTCATTAACACAACTAGTCTCATGAACTTCACTGGGCTACCCATGTATTTTAAATTGAAACACGTATAGATCTGGGAATAGTAAGGGCTTTAGACTTCATCTTCCTTTAAACTTTGAAATATCATTTGGCCAATACATGCCAACTAAACTGTGATGTGTGATATGCTCAGTATTGATATTATATTTTAATTCAGTTTCGGGGCCTATAATGAGCATGATGAACTGTATATACGAACAGAAATGAAAGTTTTACTTCTTAGCTATAGTGGGAAATTCTTTCTTACAACAGGTAAAAGGTGGTATCAAATACTATTTTTCTTTTCCTTAAAGCTCTGAGTATAAGTGATCTGTGGTTGAACAGCTGGAATATAGAAAATGGATGGCTGACAGGAGTAGAACTGTCCTAGTGTGGGCATAAGTTTATCTGAGATATACAGCAGAGGGTAGCTGAGGACGAAAACAGAAGAACGACTGAAGAAATCAAGCACCAAATACTCTGACATTAAAATTTTTAACCTCATTGTTCTGACCAGTATGTTTTTAATTAAGACTTCTTGGTTTCTTGCACTATTCACAGAACTTCTAAACTTACTATTTAACAGTTTTAAAAGGGTATATAAGCCAATTGTGCATAATTTTAACTTAAATATATATATATTGTTGTTGTTGTGATGCCTACAGCCCAATGTTTGATGTGGTTACCACACTACAATCACACTCCCAAATATCAGTCCCAGCCCCAGATTACAACACATTACTGATAATAAGAAAATATTGTCATTTTAATAACTATTTCATTTGGTCTTTATTTGGCTTTTATAATTTTTAGATTTAAATAGCTAATATAAGTCATTATGTAAAATGGCACTGATGCTGCAAGTATTGGCATGAATGAGGTCTCTTGCAAAGCCAGGGCCTTAATCAGCAGAGTTGCTCCAAGCACGTGTAGATTCCTCTGCTAACTTCAGGAGAGAAGATGGTTATTGTTCCTGCAGAGTCAGCACAGCTCAAATAGAGAAATATCATATAATACACATAAACCAGAGTTGTTTATTGACCTGTGCCAAAGTATCATATGTTGTGTGGTAGAACTGATGGTTGCTTCCATAGCCATAAGGGAGCAGCAAAGGAGAAAAACCACCACCATGTCAGCAGCAAGAGCCTAGACTACACACATAAAGAGATTCCCCAGCCTGAATTTGCTTTTTTGCATCAGCTCATCTGAGAAATGCCCTCTGCCGTTTATCACTAATACTGCATCGACCATATTGTCCTTTTTAAGAAGTCTGTGGTGTTAATTAACTAAAGTTTTATCCCTTTGCTATTTGGTTGTTATTGTCTAAAAGTTTCTGATGCGTGCAGATAGTTATCTGCAGCTAGCAGAAGGCTGACCAGACTATCTTGTTCATTTGTCTTATAATGCAGAGAAGGTAAGGGAAAGCAGTCTATTATGCGCACAAACAATTCAGAATTTCTAAGTTGCCCTTGGCAAGCAGGTGCAAGCAGGTGTGTACTTATCCCAAAGATAGCTGATATGTATGTAGTCCTTTTCCCCCAACGGGCTTGAGAGACAACATAAACTCTGACTCCCCTTTTCAGAGGATTCCAGGGTTTTTGCACTTGCAAAGCCAAATTTGAATTGCAGATCCATAGTACAACAATGATCTTTATTACTTTTCATGCTGTTGGACTGTGTGTTTTGTATCTGATTGTGCTACTATGGCAGGTTTAGAGATCCTCAACCTAGCAACACTTAACTCAATGTGTGTAGCTCTCCAGGCATTAGTTTAGGAAATAATTTATGTGATTACATGGTATGTTACTCCTTAAATTTCTAATTAGTCCACTGAGAAGGTCTTCCAAGCTTTTTTCCCAGGTTAGCTGTGAAATGAAGTCTCTTTCAAAATTATCCTTAACATTCTAGTTCTTCATCAGCTTTAAGGTAACTTGATGATGATGACCATTTATATACATTCCCAGAAAAAAATGCACATTGTAAGAAGTTAAATAGTACTAATTCTTACAGATTTTGTTCTTGGCTGAAAACAGACAAGAAAGTGATTACAGCAGCAGATGTCACACAATGTAAACACTCTGTTTGGTCACTTTATAATGTTGTCTACCACAGAAAGATAGCTAGCTAGCTAGAGTAACTGCCCAAAGGGGCTCTGATGTCAGTCATTCATGGAGAAAAAAACATAAGGGGGAGGCTGTAGTGGTATGGCATGAGTCACTTGTCTTAATTTTGGTAACTGATTTTAGTATTAAGCTTCAGTCCTTCATATCAAGTTCTGGCCACCAGTACTTGTCCTGCAATTTTTGGTTTGTTGTGACAACTTGAGACTTACGATGAGCACGATGTATAAATTTTGCTTATAATTCCTCTGGGACACCTTCACAATTCCTTAAAATTCCATATAACTTGAGATGACATTTCATTACGTATCTATCTTGTGGGTGACGTTCATTCTGTAGGCTGAAACATGGTATTAGAATAGCATCCATGCATTTGGAATTCCTGAATCACCTTCTAGACAGGAAGATACGTAATTTCTGTTAAATCAGACATTACAAGCAAACAGCTTTAAATTTTTCTCCTGTAACTGCAGCAAACATATTTATAATCCATACAGCAACTTCCATATAATCAACTAGATAAGCAGATGAGATAAATCATCAGCTGCTGTGGTTTTGATTTGACTAAACTGTGCATATAAAAATGAAAGTAATCTTGCTAGCCATCTGCAAGCAGTTCCTGCTCCTCTGAGTCTTTCTGTTGTTAACAGAACTGCCAGGAGGTGTGATCTGTATGCAGTTGGGAGTGTAATGCCTCAGAGGCAGGTTCCCTACCCTTCTGTAGTACATGCACAAAGAAATGTTTTCTTTCCAACACTTTTATGGTATCTTCTAAACTGTTCATGGTTCAAACACAATGGTCTTCTCACAGGAATTGTCCCCATGGATTTGGGGAAAAGTGGCTCCATATTCGTAGTATGAAAAAGTGATGGCCAACCTGGCTGAGGCAAGTGCTGCCTGGAGGTAGTTTGACTGGAAGTGCCAAGTGACTGCTTGGTAAGCTCTCCATGCTGGCAGTACCACTGCTTATCTGTTGGGAGGGCAAAGAGGACCTCAGGTTAGCTGCTATCAGGTTTATTAGTTCAGCTGCAATGCCATAAAAAAGACCTGAGTGTTTATCTGGCTGCTGGAGGGCTAGGAGGGAGTAAAGGAAATAGTCCTATGTTTATAGCATTTGGCCATTCCTGGTCTGAGACAAAAGTAATGACAATTGTGGCGAACACTGAAGCCAGCAGTATAAACCCTGGCTACTCACAGTCACAGCTTTCATTGTTAAAAAATTTGCTATGGTGAGATATGTCTTGGGTAAACTTTAGATTTTACAATGTACCCTTCTTAACAGTTCTGCAAGCATTGCACAGTTAAGAATAGACAATGTACACCTTGATTTGAGACCTGAGAAATATGGTTGTAATTCTTCTAATTTTTTTTCTGGGAAGGGTGAGCTCTTCTACATGTTCTATGACCTTTTCCGATCCCAATGGAAAAATGACATGCTCAAGAAAAGACTACTCTGTGCATCTGATTTGGTATTTAGCAAAATTCAGCTTCAGCCCTCCTGTATTGACATGTTGAAGTACAGCCTGTAGGGGTTTTTTTCTCAGCTTCAGGAGTCTTTCCAAATACAGTAACATCATCCAGATAATACTTGATTCCGGGCTTGTTATTAAGAATTATGAACATATTTGAAAAGCTCTGGATGTTGATTCAGGTCCATATGGCGTATGATTAAAAGAGAGAAGTTCCATTAAGTGTAATAAATGCTGCGAAACTCAAGCTGTCTGGATACTTGGCAACATGCACACTTTAAATCACGAGTAGAAAACATAGTCTGCAACTATGACATCAGTATCTGTAAATGGTTAACTGTCAATCACAATGGCTTTGTCTGGCTTCCCTAAGTCCACACAAAACCAAATATTCCATTTTGCTTTTTGTCACCACTGTGCTGAAACTAATTCATAAAATGCAGTGTCTCTCCATTAGTCACTCTGGGCTATTTTTTTTTAACTATCTTGTAACTCAGCATCTCTCATGCAGTTGTAGAGAATATAATTTTCATTGTAAAAGTGGCACATTAGATTGAATTGTCATGCCATGAATAAATCCTTCTGCACACATAGAGCATTTCCATGTAATAGCTATTACTATTTTTTTTGTAAGAGCTGAAACTGTAATTTGTATTGCAGCAGTGTTTCATTGTATTGAAGCAATGCATATCTATATATATACACTTGCATATGTAGTGCAGTTCACTGATTTCTGCTTAGCAGGAATGTTACTGTATATAATAAAAAATTCAGCAGTATGTATCGAAAGTCCTGCATTTTTCTATGCAGGAAACAACAAGAACAATGTTCTTCAGGTAGCTCGCTAGATAACATCAGGTGTCAAACTTCTATAGCATTGCAGGTATATGCATTCACTGAATCCTGAGGCTCAGAAGCCAGTGTCCAATGTTATTTTAGTAGCATATGATCATTCTTCTGATACAAGAAAAAGTAACTGGACACAAATGCATCCATAATAAATAACCCCTTCCCTCCGTGGTCAAAACAGTAACATCTGGCACTGTAACATCACATAAATATTGCTTAGATAGAAATGCATGCTGTATTTGAATATAGCATCTTTCTGCAGTATTTGCAGGTTATCCAATCTGGTTTACAATATGCTATAATACAGCAGCAGTATATTTATACACACACAAACACATATATATACACACATATACGTGTTACATATGCTGAGCTTTTAGCCATAGTTCAGTGGCTGCAGTTTGAATGCAGTTCACCATTTCTCAATTTTCCTATTGCCAAGTCAGTTAGAAAAGCAACAGTTATGATCTCTTGTAGTGTCAGGTCCAATTCAGGCAGTAAATACTATCTATAATCAATAGGAAATGTTTTCTTCCATAAGCTGAACTTGACCTTCTTCTGCTGTGTTTCTGGACTTACACATGATTTTTAACTCCCTTAAAGCAGTCACTTGGTTTGTGCATGTGCTGGCAATCTTCACTGGATTCAGGTACCACATTTATTGCAGAAAAAAATATATTTCATTTCAGGAGCACAGTTTCATTTTTTTTTCATCATGAAAGCATAGAGAAGGCACACCGGCTCTCTGCTCTGATACAGCATAAGTGGTTTTCTTTCTCCAGCAAAGCCAGTGACATTAAGTACATGATTTCCAACATTTGCATGTGAAAAACAGAAGGAACTTAGGAGCACCTGGTCTTTGTAGGAATGATGCAAATGAATTAAATGAAAGCACAGACACTTACCTCAATTCTTCACCAGCTGACTAGAAAGGATGCAATACTAAAAGGATTCCAGGTGTCTATAGAAATACCAAACAAAAGTCTGATCCTGACTGCAACAGGCAATAGTAGAAACCAACCAAAACAACAACAACAAAAAAAAAATCCACAAAGTCAGATTAGCTTTAGAGGCTCCCTGAATTTCTTTTACCTGACAAATGTCCTCCTCTGTCCAACACCAACACTGCAACGCCAGAACTCTCCCGAGTAACGGGAAGTTCAGCTCACATTACGTACGTGAATCAACCGGATCAACAACTGGATCATCATCTACCTGTGAACAGACAGGGAACTAATGCAGAACATTTCTTTCAGTCTTAAAACAGCCACTTATGGTGGGAGTGACTGATAAACCTGGCTATGCTTTCTTGTTTTGTTGTACTGTTGTACTGTACATTGTTTCAAAACTGAAAAACAATTAGGGTATTTCAAAGGCAGTTTTAATGAGGTACTTAATTACTACAGATTTAGGCTTTTAGCATGGGGGATGAGACATGAATGAAGCCTATATGCTATAGGAATAGAAAGTTACTAAAGGCGAGCAAATGCAAAAGGAAGAAAAAAGGAAGTAGGACAGAGACATAAAAGGCAGAAAACAAAGTCAAAGAAACAAACGTAGACAAAGAAGTGATACTAATAGCATTTCCTTTCCAAATGTTACTAAGGTGTCAAAGAAGGTATTCAATAAATAACAAAGGAATATGTAGCTGTTTTGACAAGAAGATGATTGTAAAAATTTTTACACAACCTAACTCTGTCGAACCTGAAACACTGCAGTTGCAACAACATTTTTCTCAAGAACATTTCCGAGGCACACTCAAATCCTCTGATCAGTACTATAGAGTCTGAAATCAAAACTAAATTTAGAAACAGCTGATTTAGCAGAGACTTGTTTCGTTCATGTTTTAAGTGGGAATGAATTATGAAATCTGGAAAGGTGTCATGGTGAAGAACTATCTTGCATGTATCATTTCCAATTAGAACATAAAGATGAGGAGGAATAGCGGGATGCATCTGCAGCCAGAACACCGCACACTGTCTGAGCACTCTTTGAAAAGTGTTCTGGGAATGCTATCAGGTCACCACTTCTGCTTCCTTCGGGGCTGCCCCTGGTCCTTTTCTAGATAAAACAAGCCTGAGCATTGTGGTAGCTGGGAGTGATTTTATTTTTTTCCCCCAGTAAACCGTACATTTGTGGGAAAACACGGTTTAATGTTAGCAAGGGCAAGAAGGCAAGGCGGAATAGGGGTGCTGCTGGGAGAGGGACGAAGGAAGGAGCAGGGACTGAACAGATGGACACACAAAAGCTTGAATGATTTCTAACTCATTTCAGTCTGAGCACCAAACGCCAAATATATTTCAACAGTATTCCAAGTATACTTTTAATATTTGGGGGAGGGAAGGAAGAAGGGGAGAAAACCCACATCACAATAGCCTGCGACTCAGGAAGGTGTGCTAAGTCCTTCGCTTCGCACTTCGTGGGTGCCTCAATCCTAGGTCATCCAATAAAAGAAAACATCCTTCAGCAGTTTTACGAGCGCAGCACATCAACTCCTTTGTTTACACGGGAACAAGATGTTCTTTCCTGTTCCGACACGAAAAGGAGTTAAAACGCCACCGCCGGGATCCCTCCGAGCTGGCACCCGTTTGGTTCGGTTTGTCACGTTTCGGGTCGAAACGAAGCGAGGAGGGGACGGGCGGGAACCGCCGTGGCGAGAGAGGCGCCAGCCGCCCCGCCGCCCTCCCCTCAGCGCCGCTCCCCTCAGCGCCGCCGCCCCCCGGCCCGGCCCGGCCCGGCCCGGCCCGGCGGCCGCCCCAGCCATAGGTAAGCGCCAGCGAGGAGGTCGCACGCCGAGGGAGGGCCGGGCCCCATTTTCGGGTGGGTTTCCCGTACGCGCTTTCGGCGCGAAAAAGGGCGAGCGGCGGCGAGCGGGCGGCCGACGAGGGGCCCCGACCGCGACCGCGGCGCCAGCAGTCACGACCGCCGCCCCCGCCCTGCAGCGCCCTCAGCGCCGCGTCCCCGGGGAGAGGCCCCGCCCGCCGCGCTGCACCACGGGAGCGGTAGTCCGGCCGCGCCGGCCGGCCGGCGGCCACCTTCCCTCCCTCCCTCCCTCCCTCCCTCCCCACCGCCCCCCGCCCGCCCGCCCGCCCGGGGGGATCGCGGCGCCGCGGCCGCTCTCGCGAGGCTTGGTGGCGGGAGCGCTCTCGGGCGGCCTCCTCGCGAGGGCGGCCACCGCCGCCGCGGGGATGTTTGGTGCGGGCGCCATTCCCCCGCGTGACGTCATAGTGCATTGTTGTGAGCGTAGCGGAGCATCCCTCAAGCTGTCAGCTGTGCCGCCGCCGCCGCTGCCGGGAGCCGAGCCGGCCCGGCCCCCTCTCCCCTCCTCCTCCTCCTCCTCCTCCTCCTCCTCCTCCTTCTCCTCTCCTCCTCCTCCCCCGCCCCTCCCGCCCCGGGGGCTCCAGAGCTCGGTGTCACCGTATCATTGTCCGTGCGGAACCCCTCCGGGCCCCCCCGCCCCCCCGGTCCGCCCTCCCCCCGCCCCCCCCCCCAGAACCACCTCAATGAGATGCAAACATGAAAGACAAGAGGAAGAAGAAGGACCGCACCTGGGCCGAGGCTGCCCGCCTGGTAGGTGCCGCGGCAGCATTGTGTGTGCGTGTGTGTCTGTGTGTGTGTGTCTGTGTGTGTGCGTGCGCGCCGCGCGCGTCCCGCCGCCGCCAGCCCGGCGCGCTGCCCGCCGCTTTGTTGCCGGCGGTTGGGGCGAGCGTGCGTGTGAGGGGGGGGCGGGGGGGGGGGAGAGAGAGAGAACGAGAGAGAGAGAGAGTGTGTGTATGTGTATGTGTGAGAGTGTGCCTGTATGTGTGAGAGTGTGCGTGAGGGACTCTGAGGGTGAATGAGGGGGGAAAAGTGTGCGTGTGTGTGTGAGGGAGCGTGAAGGAGTGCGTGTGTGAGGGAGTGAGTGTGAGGGAGTGCCTGTGAGTGTGAGGGAGGAGCGTCTGTGCGGGCGTGTGAGTGTGTGAGAGTGTGTGTGTGTGAGTGTGTGAGTGAGCGGGAGGGTGCGAGCGCGTGTTCGAAGGGTTTGAGGGAGGGGGTGTGCGAGGGAGCTCGTACGTGTGCGAGTTAGTGTGTGAGGGGAGAGGCCGGGGTGCCCCAGCGTGAGGGGAGCTCGGGCGTGCCTCTGTGTGTGTGTGAGAGAGGAGGGGGTGTGAGTGTGTGTGTGTGTGTGTGTGAGTGTGTGTGTGTGAGTGAGGGGGTGCCTCCCCCCGGCGCTGGCGGGGCAGCCGTGAGCCCGAGCTGGCGGTACAGGCAGCCCTCTGCTCTCCTCCCGTCCCCGCCTGGAGAGGAGAAATAGCTACATCCCTTCTTCGGTGTATGTGTGAGGAAATGCCTATTCTTTTCTTCTTTTGCATGTGTGTGTGTGTGAATACCCAGGGATTGTTTCTATCTCTGCAAGTTCGTGCATCAGATATCCCGAGAAAATCCCTCCTTTTAATTCTAGAGGAAGTGAGATATCTGGGAATTGCCTTTTCGTCCCTTTAGTGTGGACAGGAGGACTGGGGTGAGGGGCGAGGACGTTAGAGAGAACTCTGTCCTGGGATTTCCCTTCACCCTCTCTGCTTTTCTCACTAAGCAGGCAAATATCCAGGGCAGTCAAACCCACTTCTGGAAAGGCTCTGTGGCTCTGGAGACCGAGACCATTTCCACTTCATTAAGAAACTGTCTCCCTTACCCTACTGTATCCGTTTTCATGATTCTGTATTATTGTTTGCTAAGTGTAATAGAGCACATTGTTTATGTTGTTTCTCAGTTTCAGAGTATGTACAGGTTCTCTCCATTCTAGGAATTTTACAGCAAACAGTTATGCACAATACAGCGTGTATGATTGTACACGTTTGTGTATCTTCTGCAAAGTTGGGTCTGGTTCAGCCTCAGTTGGGTGCATAGAAAGGTGACAAAGCTGGAAAGACAGGCTGCTGGTTATATTGCTTTTTGTAGCTACACCAACTTTATCTTTTATCCATCTCTGATACAGACTTAATTGCTTAAGTAACATGTCTGTACTAACGGTGCATCTGTTTTTGGTAATGGGTATTGATATCTTATTGCTATTTTTTGTTTAGTTGTGAAGCACATTTCTTGTAAAAATGTTTTCACCTCATTGTATGAATTCCTACAGAGGAAGTTCAGCCTCTCTCCTACGTAAATAATTATAAGGTATTAGACAGACACTACCTATAGATGTCTCTGTAAGCTGTACCGAGGAATTCTCATATGCTTGGTCAGTTCTAAATTCTGATATGGCTCATTGTATATCCTACAACATTTTGTAATAATGCGGCTTTAGTGAAGATGTTCTGATACACTGTCACTACCGTCCCCTCTTATTTCTCATGATTGTAACAAAACTTTAACTACTGCAGTAAAACACTTACCTTCGCCAAAATAGTTTTGGCAGTGAGCGTTGCTACAATACTTGTTTCTCCGTGCTTTAAACTAGCAACATGTATTCAAAAGTCTCTAAAATACTTCAAATGCTATTCTAACTTTACTCTTTCAGTTGCTGTGGCAGTTGCCACTATAAGCTGTATTTTGTTTGACAAATGTGCATAAAGGAATTTTATTGTGTATCGAGTAAAATTGCTATTCCCCTGTGGTCCAATACAGGGAAAAGTTTAAAGCCTGTGGAGAACAAAGACTGAGCAGCCAGTGCTGAGGAGAAGGGCTACGACTCTCTTATTTTCATGATGTCATATCACCTCTCACTTCCCCCAGAAGGGACGTGATTTGCTAAACTCAAGTGAAAATGATACACTGCTGTATATAGGAGGTGGAGATATGCAATGTCCACAGTGTGGTTTTGTCTAGCCTCCTGGGGTTGCCAAGTTATGGAGAACTTGTCCCAAGTGAATGATACATAATGCTGCTCAGACCAACTACAGTCTTGCACCGGGCTTTACTTGTACAGTGACATATGTTTGCAGATCACAATGAAAGATTGAAGCCAAAATTGCTACTCCTTACGGTGTTTTATGTTAGGACCCTGATGGTTCATTATGACTTCGTTTTCTTGGGATACATCAATAATGTATTACTGCAAGGGGTGATTAAATCAATTTCTTTCCAACAACAAGTAAACAATGAAGTGATTGATACCTACTCACAAAAAACGACTCATGAGTTACCTAGATCAATATGTTGTAAAATTGTGTACTGCTGAATTATTTTTAGGAACAAGAGGTTGAATTAATACATCAGCAAATATGTGGATATTTACGTGCTAAATTTTCTACAAAAGCCCTTATATTACAACAATATTGGGCTTTCAAAGTGAAGTGCTAAGTATGAAATGACAGAGGTAACATTGCTGGCATTGCTTTTTCACTCTGTTGTGCACGTCCATATATTACAATCTAGACTTTAAATGATGTACTTGCATGCTAGTTTCCCAAGTACTTTAAGTTCGTTCACTAAAGCTGCTGATTTTTCATTTTATTTTCTTTGTTTGATGTGAGGTGCCATACTTAATTTTCTATACACCTTTCAAACTCACTGCTAAAATATATTTTTCTTTTATGTTTCAATCGTACATACATAGCTATTATTAGCAACGCCCAGTAGCTTCCCAAGTGCAAATGTTTCTATACTTATAACATGCCTGTGAAGTTAAGTATTTTGACCTCTGCTTTACCCATGCAGAGTTGAGGCATGGAAAGATTAAGCACCTTACTCAAAGCTGTGCAGGAAATCTGTGGGAGAGGCAGTTACGGTACCAACAGCGTTTCCATAGTAGTTCTGTTTCGTAGTCATAAAATCATCTTCCTCCTGTGGCTACACTTTTGCCTCATTCGCTCTCTATTACTATTTCTCTCACAGTAATTATGAGAGAAATGGATATGGTCATGTCTCTATATTCAGTCTATATTGAGACTCATAATGCACCATGTAATAGTTATGGATAAAAAGGAGTACAAAAACTGGACTCAAGCCTGAAATCATTACACAGCTCTCCATTTCCCACATTCACAGTGAAAGAAGCAGAAGTACTTTAGAAAAATATATTACACGACAGTCTTAGACTTACACATTACAATGTATTTTAAGTGGTGAGGCTCCAAGCTGACAGTCAGTGTTGCATTTACTGTTTTTTGGTATTTGATTAAAGGGTCTTCAAAAACTTAAGTTCCTGCAATGCAGTGTTTTTTCAAGCTGTTCCCTTAGTTTTTAAAACATAAGCAGGAAAGGAGTCCCATTATATTCAGCCCTCACTATAAATACCGCGTATGTGTTACAGGCAGTGAAACAGGAGCCACTGACATGTCCTGTATTGGAACTTGCATTTTGTGGAAGAAGTCTCCTGCAGAGAGCTGAATCTTTCTGTCTGTGACACACTGCTTTTTTCCTCATGCAGGTCTGCTTATCTTAGGGCAAGGCATAGCCCAGCTTACAAGCATTCCTGAGAAATGAACGCATGTGCAGGATCAGTGGAATGGTGGCATACCACTAACAGTTCATGTTACAGAACCCATTTTGTAGAACATGCATTTTTATGGACAAAATTGCAACCTGTCTTTACAACCTGCCAAGGGCATATCTTTGATGTAGACCCAATATGTCAACTCACTGTGTACTTTGCAGTAGACTACAGCAATGCTTATGTACGGCCTGGGCATTATCTCCAAACCCGTTTTCTGCTTATTGTGTCTGGTAGACTAAGATAGAACACTTAAAAGAATGAGAACAAAAGAAAATCTTTAGAAAAAGGAGGAGAAACATCCTGTCTTTCCTCTGTCTGTCAGTTGATCCTCATTTGATGAAACCGTATTGTTTTCTGGTCATACATGGAACTCATAAAAATTGAATAGAAAGGTTAGACACTTGAGTAGTTTAAGCAATTTGTAATGATTCCTTTCAGTTGAAAAAACTTGTATCCCTTTAGTTTCAGTTGTTCTTAAACTCAGAACGACGCTCGAGCAGTTGCTGAAAGTCCTGAAGTAGTGAATGCTGCCTCTTAATAATTTCATGCCATAATATACTGCATAAAAATACTGAAATGAAAAATACGGAGAACAAAATGTGTCCAAGGATAGTCTGCCACAAAAGAACTGATAATAGTTTTAAGTAGGTAGCAGTGATCCAACTTTAATCTTTTGACTGCTACATGTGATCTTTTGTTATTTGTGGTATAGAAAGGTAAAAGAGTGGAGGCTGCTCACTTCGGGAATGCAGAGCACAGCCTATGTATGAAGCACAGAACATCTGCCTGTGAAGGTTGATTGTTTATGGTAACATTTTAAGAGGATTTTTTTTTTTAATAGCTTGCCCTTATTATTGCCCTCTTCTCTTTCCTGTAAGTGGTGTTTTGAAACACAGTTCAGTTAAGTCTCTGCCACTAGTTGACAATAAAGCAGAAGAAAAATCCCAAAAATGAGAATGGTAGTGCTTGTCGAGTTATTCGTCTGTTGGATCTCCTCTCCAGTATTTTTGCTCTTTCTTCTCCAAATTTCATTCTGAAAGAAAGGTTTTCTTGTGTCACTGAAGACTATGTGCTTTATGGTGCTATGGAGAGTCCTCACACTTCAGGTGACCTGTGCATATTGGGTTAGTAATATTCATACCTTAATTCTTGTGTTTCTTGCTCTAGTGTCCTGACAGGATCCACCTCTTAATTAAGAGTTGTTCTCTTGCTCCTGTAAGCTTTAAGACAGTTACACTAATTAATTAAGGAAACTGATGCTGAAAAAAGCCCATGAAAAGCAACAAAAGCCCGTTGGAATTGTTAGCTTGCATGTTACTGTTTAATGTGGCTGGCTGTCCAAAAGCTGGTTGTTGCTTCATCTGGTCTGCTAAGATAGTGTAGTTGAAACAGATTGCACAGCGGTATGGAAGTATTTTTTCTGCATTACATCTTCATATTTGAAGACCACAAATGAAACAAAAAATTAGAAGAGTAACTTCTGTGTAACTAGACCATTGATGATAATCCCTTTGACTTTTATCTTAAGTCTTTGTTTTTGTTACTATAAATAACACTTAAAAGCATTGTGTGAAAGGAGCTTCATATATCTTTAAAAATGGGAGATTTGACATAACTTTGTTTTATGGTATTAAGGATTTCTTTGTTGTTGGCTTAACGGAGACCTACTATTATTTCCATATTTGTTCTGAGTTAATTCTTTTTCAGACATGCAGAAACATTGTGGCTTGGGAAGTTTTGCTGGCCTTTCCCTTTGATCCACAATCAATGCTGCTTTGAAGAGCTATATTTTATTTTGGTTTGCTCTAGGGTTTCCTCCAATTTGTTTTATTCAAAGTAATTTTTGCACTTGTTAGACAAGGTTGAACCTGCACTGTTTTGGTTTTTTTTTTCTTAACTTTCTGTGGTTGTGTTTTAAGTGTCAGTATTTTATTTTGTTAGTATGAAGTAATACAGAAATTAGTGTGTTCTAGTATTTTTAATTTTAAAAGGTGATCTACAAATGAAATATAAATTTAATCTATTTCAGCTCACCTTTTGCATTCTTCTAGGGCAGATTGAGAGGAACGAGATTCTAACTCTTATCTTGAGACAGCCCTTTAACCCTTGGCATCACAGACTTTTAGGAAGGCAGGAACCCAACCCAGGAATGGGACCTATTCTCAATAATGTCACATAACTTCTATCAAAGCAGGGTAGCATAGGAGAAAACCCTTACAGAAACCTAAATATGAGCGTTCCTCAACAATGTGAAGGTGTTCTTCGTGCCTTAAGATATGATTTAATGCTCGCTGTTCTAGTGAATGCTTCCGGTGGCTCCTGGTTTACCTTTCTCTGTAGAAGAACCAATATTTTCCTGTCATACTGCATGTTTCTGTTGAAATAACTGATCTGTTTTTTCTTCCAGCAGTTGACAAGTTTCTCACAAACAAGATTTGGTCAGTTGCATGTGCAACCAGTGGAATCACAGTGAAATAGTTTCCGCTAACCACACCCGAGGCCCTACCCACCCATCACAGCTAGGTTGCTTTGGATTTGCTAGCCCAGTTCACCAATTCGCTGGATCAAACTGTGTCATTGCAGCATCCTAGTGTGGACCAGGTAGCCTGCTGTCCTCAAGGCAAAAAGCCAAACTCACTGTACTTCCTGCTGGAGCCTTCCTTTGTTCTTTATACTGTGACCAGTGGATTACAGTCACTTGGAGAGTCATTTGCTAAACTTTACCTCTTGGCTTTGGAGTAATAGGGTTTTTTTTAAATGTTGTAAGCTTCAAAATGTTTTTCCTTTTCCTGGGTATGATGATGATGATAATCTTGGCACTCCCTGTAAACAGCAATAACTAAATAGTGACGTCTTTTCTGCTATCATGATGTGGGAGAAGGTGTGATTAGTGGAGATTGTTTCATTATGATTCCATGGATTTCAGCTGGAAAGCTGAAAGTGACCAAATCCTCCTTTTGAGGAACTTACAGACTGAAGGAATCAAATATCTTAGCCTTCACTCTGGAACAGTCAGCTTCCAATGCAAAGGCAGAAGAATGACCTGAAATAGAGCCAGCTTTAAGCAACATATCCTGGTTCAGCCCATTTGCTCATCCTGTTAGTTCAGGTAGCAAATCCCTGTGCTGCTCAAGGACAACAGATTGGCCATAGGTGACACATTTAATATCTTATCAACTTTGAATGACGGTCACCCTCCCCAGGGAAACCCAAATCGTTGATGTACTGGCCCTCTGAGGTTGCTCTGTCTTTGTGAAGTCCTGCTAGATAGTTTCCTATTGCTGGAGTTACTTTTTTGGGAGGAAAGGTACCTGCTGGGAATGTAAAAAGGGTAGATAGGTGCCTTCTTACCTGCAACTAATCTTGGTTTGAAGGGGTGACCTATGTCTTTCTAAATATCGTACCTTAAGCTGACCACTACCTAAATATATCCACTTATGACTATAGTACTTTAACATAGACATCATGAGTATCAGGAGAGAGTTAATAAGCCATCTGGCACTGCATACCTTCTTCCTAGAGCCTCTTCGGTGTCAGTGCACTAACTGGGGTTGGGGACTGCACTTACTGTTGGAGGGAGTGCTTGAGAGCAGCACCATTCACTTTGGTCTAAGCAAGCTCTGGTGTTTCTGACATTGGAACAGGTAACCGGGGGATCTGATGTTTTCATCCTTTGAATGTTACAGAGTTCAGCTCTCTTTAATGGCTTGAGCTCAGCAGGACAAAGTCTGTGTGGACTCTGGCATGTAGCTTTCCTCAATATTGGAGGACCTTTTAGATGAGGTTTTTAACATATGGAATCCAGCTGTTACATTGCAGGTTCTGAGTCTGATGTGGCATCATGAAATCAGGTGTCTGAAGAGATTTGTTTTGTAGTGTAGCACTGAGTTTAGTTTCTGTCTGACAATACTTGCCAGGATCAGCAACTGCAGTTCAGTCTGTTGCTCTGGAATCATCAGGGACATTCACAGGCTCATTAAGAGGACTGGGCTGTAGTTCTCTGTAGAAGACATTCCAGGTCATGTCCTAGATTACTGTTCATAATTTTGGAGCATCAGAAAGTAATTTATTTAGAAGGCACACATTACATACTCTGTTGTAAAACTCTAGCTGAGGCTGTGATGATGAGAATCTCCTCACTGCTTGTAGAGGCTCAACTCTAGAGATCGTTATTCTGTGGGTGACAGTCGCATCCTATAGAGCATAGTCTGCCTTACAGATACCAACATTTTCTAAACATCTACAACTTCAGAAGTGTTCCTTGACAGACAAGCGTCTTGAGCTAGTAGATTATTTGGTTTGGAGAACTTGATGTTGAAGCTATTTTGTCTCTTTCTTGTTGTGATCTTGGTTAAGTATAGACAGGATCAGGAATTTAGTGAAGCAGTCATTCTAGTCAGAGTTTATATTGCCTTATTCTGGTTAGCTTCCTGTATAACTTGATGTCTAGAGGGGGAAAAGAGCCTTAACCAAAGAACACATCAACCATTTGAGGGTCATAGTTTTAGTCCATTTCAGCTGACTCTTAGCAGCCTGGAGAATGTGCCTAACTGTGTGTAGTGGTTCACTATAGTTGATGAGATGCCTTGTAAAATGTCTACAGAGCCTAGTAAATCACAGCCAATCTTCACATCCCATATGATTTGTTCTTGCCTTTGTGACGTGAACCTTCTTTATATAAGATGAGGCTCTATCACCATCATTGTATTGCTGAAGTACTTAACTTCATCCTTCATTAAGTGAAAACTTTGTTTTGAGTATTTTTCTTTCATTTCCATCAGTTCTAACTGAACAAATTCCACATCCAGATGTTTCAGTACATCTATTGATGTCTTGGTTTTGGATAAATGTTAATTCTTTTTATGCCTCAAAATTCCCAGTTTTCCACCAGGTGCTGGGGTATCTGTTGGCATTGCTGTATCAGAGAAGCATGTGACATTCCATGTCACTACGCCTATCTGCCAATGTTTCCTAGCAAGGGTAATGGGAGAAAATAGACCCCTGTTGGCCATAGCCTGCTGTCATTCTTCTGGCAGATATCTCAAAATTATGACACTCTGATCACACCAGCTTCTTTCATCTCATTTGGCATTTCTGTCATTTAGAAATTCTAGACAGGTAAGAGCAATGACTCTTTGGAATTCAGTGTTTAGAGCAGGAAAAGCATCTTAATTAGAGCATTTCTTCAATAATCATAGAACCGATAATCATAGAAGATGAAGTTGGAAAGGGCCTCAAGATCACCTTGTCTGTTTAGTCTTGAAAATAAGTCACGTGCCCCAAATTAGTTTTAGTTTTGTGAAATCAATAAAATCACTTGGTACCTTCCATTACCCATAGGAGCTAGGACTTCTCTGGCCTTAGCCAGAATTTGGTCTTTTTGTGGAATTTAACAACTTACTTAAAAAACTGAAGAACTAGGAGAATAAAATCATCATGTCCGATGGGCATGATTTAGAATTCAAATGCATCGTTACCTTTTTTTTTTTTGACAGTGACTAGACAGAAAACAATTTTCTTGTACAGATTGAGAATTTTGTATCCACTTAATGGTGCTCATTCACATTCTCTGCTTTTTTTGAGGCTTTTTTGGACTTAGTCTCTGGATTTTTTCGGCAGTTTGATGTAGCAGTGCTGCAGCAGGTCTGTACTTAAAACAATAGTGCTTAATGCATTTTAATCTATTTCATAATTTCATTCATAATGCAGGTTTCTGAGACGCCTTGCAAGCACTCACCTGTTTTAAAAAGAAAAAGAAAGAATAACTTAGTGGGGCTCGCTCTCTAGCTGTGGAATAAGCTCTGCAAATCACTGTTGAAGACATTTTCAAATAAGTTACTATTGAAGGTATGTTAATACCTTTTTGTTACTGTTTTCAAGATGACCCATGGCTCCACAAGCGTGTACCTTCCTGAAGATGTCAGGGACTACCAAGCATTTGCCCAGATTGTTCTTGTACTGAGGTCTCTTGTTTTGAAACGATTGGGATTGGGTGGGTTTTTTTGGTTTGTTTGGGGTTTTTTTTGGGGTTTTTTTTGGCCAAGAATAAGAAAGATCTCTCTAGCCAATTTTGCTGCATTGGCATTCCTTGTCAAACAGGTTGTTTGTCTTCCTTTTTTCCTGTTCCTGGGATGCTGTGCTGTCCAGTTGTGTTGCATTATTAAAGATCTGTCTGTTAAGCACAGGTCAGCAGAACGGCTGGACAGTTCAGCAAGTGCTTGGGTCCATCCGGCCAGATTGTAGAAAAGAAAGGGGAAGCAGTAGTATAGAGCATGAACTGTCTTTTATAAGGCTACTTACCTTTTAAAATAGTGGTGGAGATTCTTGTGATGATGTACTTCATCCTGCCCAGTACATCTGTGCAGCTGGAGGCTAATATAGATCACAGTACAACAGTGGCTTCCTGGGCAATAGCTGAAGTGCTTTTTGCCAGGTATACAAGTAGGAAATATTTGATGGGAGGACAGAATAAGGATTGCATGTTTTGATGTTGTCCCACAAATTCCTGTCTTAGCGGCCCAAATCTTTTATATACATATATCATGTCAAGTATTGGGTTACAGCCCTGTGAGGCTGACTGGGAGAATCATAGAAACAAGTCTACGTGCCTGGGACATTTGGTCTGCCCATAACAAGCCCCACCATCCTTTGCGTAGACAGTTAGCAATAGCAAGAACTGGACACTGCTCCCAGCTCTTGGGCTCGTCCAGTTGTGTGGTTGCTTCATCTTGCAAATCAAATGCTTGATGCTAAAGTGCTGTTCCTCCAGTCAGTGTTCAGGGATCAGCTGACTCACTGCCAATTTCCCCTATCCTTTTTGGAATGAGAGCTACCCATCTGAGTGGAACTTGTCAATGATAACCAACTCTACGTCTTTGTCTTGGACTGATGCTCCTTGTCCTTAGTAAAAGTCTGTTAGTGAATACTGTGGTTTCTAGAGCATGGAATCATCCCCCAAAGAGCAGATACTGAAAGAAAATTGAATTACCGCTTTAAGTTAGCTTGAACACTACAGCTACCTTATGAAGAAGGATCTTTCTTTCTCTTTGTGATACAGTGTTCCAACGACGGTGAGTGTTTGTGATGTTAAAACATGCTCTTTTTTAGAGTTGTAGAAGCACTTAAGAACTAGAGGGCTATGGCAAGGTAAATTTGGAGATTTTTATCAGTCTGGCTGTGCAAGTTACTGCGTGCTGTATGCATGCATTGCTCATGATTGTTGCATTTACTAAGTACCTCCACAGGAACTTCTCAGTACCTGTGCTATGATCAGCCCTTCACAGTAAATGTTTGATGTTCAGTGTAACCATTGTGGGTTGTTAATTTAGCCTCCAGGCTCACAACAGCGGCAGCACTTGAGGAGACTGCAGAACTCATGTAGGGCTGTCTGGGGAGTTTTCCAATGAAAGAGATCATAAATGTGGAAGAAGTGAACAAACAGATGCTTGACTGACTGAAGGGTGCAGGATACAGTGCAAGAGATAAGCAATAAGAGGAGCAGGCAGAGTGAAAGGCCTTGAGGATAAAGTCAGTTTCTGAGCAATCATTTGAGCTATTGTGTTTCATGGACTCCAGAAAGATAGTCTTTCAACTGGTCTGTAAACTACAGATTGGAAACTTCAATACAAGATGCGAAGCTAGAAAAAATTTTGGAGTAATAGAGTCAAAACAGTTGATCAAGAATGTTTTGTATGGATTTTGGAAGTAAGATCAGAAAAGCATTGTCTTACTGTGTTTTAATTTGTTTAGAAAAAACAACCAACCACCAAAAAAAAATCTAAGCTATCTTAATCTGTCAAATTAGTTTGGCCTAAGTGGGATTTCTCTTTTTTCTTTTTTTTTTTTTCCTTCAGGGACCTGTTAGAATTTTTTGTAGATTAATTTCTAATGAAATATTAGTTACGTTGCAAAAGAGAATACTTCTGTCTGCATTAATTTGTAGGGTTACCTACGCTGCTTAGAGATAGACTGTTTGACACATGAACAAAACATTCTCATCTTACTATTATCCTCAAAATCTTTAACACTTCCATTACATTGAAAAACAACAAAAATCTGTCTGTGTAATGAATTTTAACTATCCTTAATGAGAACAGACTCAGTTTCGTACTGTAATTTTCATGCGCTAACTCATTATATTAGTGTCTGAACTGTAGGAGAATGTTTCAAGCTATTTAAAGTAATGTTAAATAAAGTCAAATAATGCTCCTGTCTTCATTCTGAGCCAGATCTACAAAAGTGCCTGCCTAGATTACTGAGGTTGTTATATATGTATGGTGGTTGGGAAATGCTCCTGAAAGAGCTGCAAAGAGAATGAGAGGTTTAAAAAAAAAAAAAAAAAAATCATTGCACCTGTTTGCTGTTATCAGCATTCTTAGAGCTGTTATGGCAAGAAGCTTCATGTGTTAGTTCAAGTGTTGTTAAATGTTGGAATTAATTTTACAGAAAAGTATGGCTGTGGAGGGGGAGGGAAGGGATCTGGGGAAAGCATTCTGAGGATTAATGTTCTGAAAAAAATGAGGTTTTAAGTGCTACATACATATATAATAAGCTTCATAACTATTATTACTTTTAGTTCTTGCATATGTTTTCTGGGATTAGTGGACGAGAATGAAACTGGCTTTTTGTCTGTTGGCATGTCATATGGTGAAAAGAGTGTGTGCATGGGTGATACTGATGTAATCCTGGGGAGAAAAATGGTAGTGCCGCACTGGGAAGCGGTGAAGAAGAGATGAAGATGGTCTTGTACCAATGAGAAGTAGAACAGCAAGTATACTGAAGAGAGGGAAAAAAAAATCTCAGACTCACAATGAAAGAAATGAGGAACACACACCCCCCTTCTGAATTCTAGGATAAAATTGCATTTCATTTGTTTATTTATTTATTTTGATACCATTTCACTTAATTAGGTAACCAGCTAAAGTCCCCAAACCTTCACCTTTAAAGCTGGGATTCTTCTCAAACATTGGGAGTATAAGGATTGCAGTGAAGCACCAAGATGAAAAAAATTCTATCTTCTCTCCTTTGTAAAAGAAAGGGCCTGTCTTTTTTGAGATTCCCTCCATTTGGGAGGAAATGAAATACTGTGTTTTGGTTATGTTGCATTCTGTTTATTTTTAGAACAAGTTCCATTATGGGCTATCTCGGCCAAAGGAGTATTGTTGAAATTATAAGTAATCCCTTTGAAATAACTGAAAAGACCAATTTGTCTTCTGAAATATTCTGTCATCCATTTGGTAGTAAGATCTCCTATTGGCATTTTCAGAATTGGTTTCAAATTATCTTGTCCAGGTTATTTCTAGAGCAGCAAAAATCCTAGAATCTCCCGTGTCCAAAAGTCTGTCTGACATGATGCATGAACATGAGACTGTGGTAGTTTTCTTGTTGTGATTCTGGACACCTTGGTTTATTTTTGTTTTGACTTCCAAGGACACAGCATGTAAATCTCCTATGTATAATTTTATGTCTTTGGGTGAGATTGTCTGGCACAGTTAAAGGAAGATTGCATTCCTGGATTTGAACTGTAAGGCTAATCTCATTCCTAACTCTCATTGTTTCAAAGGTGCAGTATGAGATCAGTGTTAACACTGGAAGCCCAAGTTGAGGCAGTGTAACTTTTCCATAAAACAGTTCTCATTTTTTTTGTTCACTTATTGCTAGCTATTTTTGGAGGGAAATGGAAGATGTAGCTAAAACATGTATTATTATCAACTTCTAAAACATTAAATCTAAGATGATGTGCCTAAACCCCATAGAATTGAATTTATTTGCCAGTAGCATTTCCTAGGAGCTGACAATTTTTACTGCTACGTTTGCTGAGGAGATGTGACTTTGCAAAAACTCAGATCTTCATGTGTATGTATGTTGGTGCTCCTAGGAAAAGAATAAAAGCCATGACTGAATATACTGTAGAAGAACCATGTTTTACTCTCTCTTGGTTTGCTTTTCTTGGGTTACAGTTACTGTTCTGATGGGTAACAGTTGAATCTGTTCAGTGTATAGTGAGGGGTCTTAGGATAAGAAATATGCTGTGATATTAAGGACCCTTAAAAATAGAAGCTTGTCTAGAACAGGAAGCCTAGCTTTATGAGAAGTCTCTGTATTTATATTCCGCCATAAAATCCTCTGTGATTCCTCTCTGTTGACCAATTACTTTATTGTGATTCTGGAGTTCGGTGATGGTAGCTGCATGATGTGCGTGGCTGATGGCCATTTCTCACTCTAACCTGGTCAGTGTTTGCCCAGCTTGACTTGGAGGGGTCAGCCAGTCTTGTTGCTGGGAATAATGCCTTCAAGCAGGGTCAGGAGTTTGGAGCCTCCACAACAACTGCAGATTATCCTGAACATTTTCAGGTTTTCCCCCCATGGGGAAGCCATGTTCTGTATTTTGGTTTGAGATCTGGTTACAAACTGTTGGTTTAACAATCAGCATTTTGTCTCTTTATGAACTCCAGTTTTGAAGTCACAGTTCACCTTTCTTTATAGGCTGGAGGTCCTATTGAATTTGTTTACCTATGCCAAGCAATTGCTCCTATTGGTTTAAATCTCTAAGGGAAATCAGCATCCAGCTGGTAGACAGTTGCACTGATGAGGACCCATTGATTTTTCTCTCCTATCCACTTACCATCAATAAGAAATGACCTTAGCTTTTGTGATATTTCTTCCCTGCCATAATGTTGCCCTGTTACCTGGCTGGTCTCACTGTCAGGGCTGGTCTCCGTTGCTGATCACATTATATGTGGATGTGATTAACAGCCTGATAAAAATGTTTAAGTCAATACTTGAGAAGCCTAGATAAAGATAACGCTTTGCGGTGAGAGCTTTTTAATAATGTGTTCTATTTGATGTAAACCAATGGTAAAGAATTGCTGTCTTTAACAGAAAAACCTTTTATATCAAGGATTAAAGTTTACCTAGCTTGGCATGATTTAGCAGTATCCAGGAAAGGAGAACTTAATATAATACAGACAATTCCTCTTCCATTTTTGGGGAAAAATAATTCTTCCCTCTTTAACAGAACTTTGGCTTATCATGTTTTTTTTTCACCACACTATTATCTGAATTATTTTCTTGCATAAGAAGGAGTGGGAAGCATGTAAACAAAATATTCTGTGTGCATTTCTCTGAAGTGATAGGCTTTTGAAAGATTATCAACTTAAATTTAGGATGGTCAGATTATTTTACAAGGTCCCTGGGAAAAAGTGAGCATGTAACTTTTCTCAAAACTTGAGGAAACCTGCTCCTTCCGTCCCGGGTTTTGTTTATGTATTTATATATGGACACAAACACAGATACAGAGAACTAGTCCGCCTGTATTGTGACAAATGTTCCTTAGTAATAGTTGTTAAATAGTGTATTTTTCAAACCTTTAAACAGATGCTACCAAATATCACTATAAACCACCACCAGTATGGACTTCAGTTCTGCAATGAATGGTGTATTTAACAGGACAAGTGTGGGTGGACTTAGGTGGTGAGATGGGGGAAAGGACTATGTGGAAAGACTGATAAGAAGGACTGAACAAATAAATGACACAAAATGGATATGAGTTAGTGAACTGCAAAATGTTCTATTTTTGAAAGTCTTAGATGAGTAATTGTCAACTGTGCCATCTGTAAGTAATGTGGGCTTCCAAACTTGTGGCAATTAAAACTGCCTAGCATCTCACTCCAGCCCTGTATTTTATTCTGTGTACAAGTCAGTACTGAAGACTAATCTCTTATGACATTAATCGTCTCATGAGGAGAGATGGAATAAATCACAGTAGCCCTTCCTCTCTTCACTCATGAAGATAAATGCCATAACACGATGGCTGATCTTTGTTATGACACTAACCATTATATATTTAACAGAGATAGCAAAATCCCACTGACAGCTAACAAAAGAATTCTCTTTACACATTCCATGAGAAGGCTGTATTTCTTTAGTTCAGAAACATGACTTACCATATCTGCTCTCAGAGCAATTTAAGCAGTAGATCTGGATTGTACCAATGAACTCTAGTCTGTACACAATGATGTGATGATTCAGATTAATGAAAACTGATGTGAAATAATTGGACAAGCTTTGGAAGGAATAAACTGCATAACACCCAAAGACTCTTAAGACTCTGCTCTTTTGTATTGTCCGTTCTGACAAGGAAGAATAACTCTCCTATTTAAAACAAACAAACAAGCAAGCAACACCACCACCCCCAACAACAACAACAAAAAAAACCCAACAAAAAAAACAAACAAACAAACAAAAAAAACCCCAAGCCAAACCCAAAGCTTTCATTCTTTTTCATTTTGTGGAGATCTCGGGTTTCCATTTTGCCTCTAGTACTTAAACAGGTAGGCTCAGGGAACTGAAAGTGGTTTTTTGTTGTGTCTATGACTGCAAGAGACTTTTAATTTTTCCAGCTTTATTATGTGCTGTGCACCTTTCAGGACTGACTTTCCAGGTTTTCTATGCGTTAGACATATTCTGGTCTTTCTTTCTGGGATAAAATTACTAAGAATCTTTCTTAGTAATTTTCTGCATCTCTGCTTGCTTATTAATTTGATGGGGGTGATGCTGTGTGTCATCCTGTGAGTGAGGAACAGAGCAAACAACTGAGTTGTGAAGTTTATGGACTTCCCTTGTGAGGTTAAGAGGATCAACGTGACTTATATTGGCTTTTCACTTAAGCATCAGAATGTGCTGTAAATTTCATGAGGTAATTTCATGCCATCTCTCTGACAGAATTAAAATGGAAGTACAATTTTTATAGTTTTATGTTTGCTGTCATTAACCATATTTTAGTAACATGGATAGAAGTGCTCTTTGGTTGGTTAAATATATTCATGGTGCATCAATGGTGTCAATGTCAGTCACAGCATGAAACTTGTCTTACCCTTTTAGTGGGTGAGTTTTACCTGGATGAAATACTTAAAATGGCCAAAACTAATATGTAAGTGTTCAGGTAGAGTGCATAGTTTAAAATATTTTATTTGCGTTCTGCTATCCTTCCCCCCCCTCCTTTTTTTTTTTTTTTTTTTTTTCTTTTTTGCCTTCTGGAAATCTTAGGTCTGTATCTTTAGGACACTGTCTAACAAGATAAGCTCTGATACTAAAGCAATGGCAAGAAAACCGGCATAACTGTCACCTCCCGTTAAATTTGGTACATTTAGAGAGTAGCCAATAGGAATTTTATTTCTCACATTAGAAGTAAACCTTACACATTACATTTGCCTGAGGAAATTAAGCAACGAAGGCTTTTAAAACAAACACATACTCATTCTGTTGATTTTTCTGGGAAGTTTTACTCTTCATTTTTTTTTTTTTATTTTACTATGCTGAAACGTAAGTTATACAGCAAACCTTTCAGTGCTTCAGAAAATAAAAACAACCCTGTATCAGTTTTCAATAGAGAAAACAGCATCTATGGAAGCAAATATGTTTGGGGTTTGGTGCTTCTTAGTGTTTTTTTCTTGTTCCCTCAGTAGTGATGAATGTATTCACACTGGTGGTAGTTCTTTCCTCTGTTATCTGTAATATGAAGGCAGCTGACAGGGTACTCATATCCATTCCGCTCCATTATTTCCAGTCACCTAAGCATGGCCTCTCTTCATTTTGTACAGGGGTAGGTGCCAAAGGGGAATTTTTATCCTTGCTGGAATTAGAGGCATTTCAGGACCGTGGCCTGTGTGATCACCGAATGAGAGCAGATTTCAGTAATGTTTTTGGGTTGCAGAACTGTGTTTTGCTCCTGGCCCCTTCTCTGGAATAATGCTTCATAGTTGTAAACAGCTTTGACCCATGTTTTTCAGCTGGGTGCACTGATACAGAAATTGAAACTTCTACTCTGAACTAAATAGGCAGAGAATATGGTCTACAAGCCACGGGAGGTTCACAATACAATTTGTCCTGTCAGCACCTAAGAGCTGCAGCTTGCTGCTAGCTAGCTATTCAGTATTGACTACCCAGGCAGTGCTTGGGTACCCGTGTGTGGGCTTTGGGGAACCCATGGCAATGAACTGCATCTGTATGGATGTGCTAAAGTTTCAGGAAGTAGAGGACATAGGAACATGCTGTTGGGAGTGCACTGTGCTAAGGACAAGGGAAGAAAGGTATTTCAGTATGGATGTGGAAAGGTGGGAGATTCGGAAGTTTCATATTGCAACACCTCAAAAGATGAGAGTATCACTTTGGAAGTAGTGAAAGGCCGGACAGAGTGAAAGGCAATGGGGTCTTGTGATAGAAAGCAAGAAGAGGTATGGCTTGCATGGCTAAGAAGTCTGGAGGCTGGACTGCACTGTGAGAATTGAGCAGTTATTCTGAGAATCTGGATGCTCCATCACTTGAACTGAAGTCATCACTAGTAATCCTGCTGCTAATAATGGAATCCATACCAGGGTAGCAAGTTTGACATCCTGCTCACTAGGGTATGTATCTTTGATCCTGACCTTACAGAAATCTGATGGGATTCTGTGTGCTCACTGGTTTCATCCTGTTACAGTCACCAAGGACTGTTTATGGATCTTTGCTGGCAAAGCCTTTAAGTGAAAGTTCGGGGTTGCTAGGGCAGGCTGATTGCATTAGTAAAGAGAGAAATACAAAGGTTTTCTTTTGTTTTGGTATGCCAGACTGGATCAGTAAGTTATAGTAAGTCAGTTGTTTAGGGTTGAAAACTTTACCCTACGTTTTCTGGTGTGATATATGAGGCCACTAGCAATGGCAAGATGTCATTGCTGCTAGAGCTTGTGCCTTTTAAAGGAATAACACAATTGTATGTTTAATTTTAACTGAATTGTAATCCAATTTCTTTTGAATTCAAAATGTCAAGTGTACAGTTTATCTGGAATTTCCAAAGCACTGTTGCCTCTTTTTCTATCAGTTTAAAATATGATGACATGATAAACAAATTTCAAACAAAACAATAAAAGGGTCCAGACATCTCAGAACAAGCTTCAAACCAGCCAGTCAAAGCAATGGAATGAACAAACAAATCATTCAGCTTCTTTCTTGCTCTTTCCTTTCATTTGGTATTTTAGGAGATGATATTGCCTTACATATCTGGCAGGTTAGCAAAGCTAGGCGGTTTCAGACCAACTTGCAAACAAATTCTATAGTAGAAATTCTTTTGCAGGAAACACTCTCCCAGTTGTTCCCTGTAGTTCATACTAAAGGAACTGTAAAGTGCTTTTGACTGAAAGAGGGCTGGGGAAAAATATTTTTTGGGTGTACTTTAAACCATTTTTGCTCTACAGGTCAGTTGCATTGCCTCTGAACCTAAAAAAAGTGTGGACTAGCAAGCATGCACATAACTGATGTTAAAACTTAATTTAACGAATTTCAGCAGGTTTAGGTATTTTTAGGTGTTGCTTTCTTGTTCATGTTACATCTTTGTTCTTTTCTTTACTTAATTTTATTTTTCTTTCTTATCTGTAGTGATGCATGGATTACAGAAACAAATTCATAGTATGGAGCATACCGTGAAAGACATGTCATATGAAATGCATCTTCTACTCAGATTTTATAACTTCGTTGTTGTAACTGCAGCTGCTCAAAGGCCGAAGTCCTGCCAGGAGAATTACTCCTGTTTCAGCTTCTTTTAATATGTTAGTACTTGGAAACTACTTTTTACCTTTCTCTTTCATCACCATCAGCAAAAGCTCAATGACTAACTGTTTGAGAACTTATGTTAAAATAGATTGTGGAGTGTCTTCCCTTCTTATTTTCATCCCTCTTTCCTCTTTTTCATGTATCATGTACCCTCCTTCCTTGCTGATCTTCTTGCTGTTTTCTCCTCTTCATCCATCTCTATGCACTTCCTTTCTTCCCCCACTCTGTACCCTATCCTACCCTCCTCTCCTAACCATTTACCCATCTTTCTTCACACAAAGGGCTTTGAACTTTTACCAGGCTGCTGATAATTCCCCAATGACTAAAGCCATTAATCAGAAATGAATACAAAAGATCTGAGTGGGGCATTTCCCACAATAGAAGTCAGTCCTCCTGTTAACCTCACACAAGCAGCTGGAAAAGACAATGCTGGATTTTTTCCAGGATGCTGTTCTTGTACCCTGTTTGGGACTCCATCTTTCAATTCATTAATTTGGTAATGGGTGGCTAGAAAATACCATATATTTTCTGCTTAGGAGAAGGAAAGTTATTTTTCTGTTCTTTCATTCACCCTGCTGTCTTTGGGTAGTAAAGATTGTCTGTTGTGCAGTTCAGCCTGACTTGTACTTTAGTTGTTGAGTGGGAGCACTGGCAATAACTGTACTGTTCCTCTTTCTCCTCCTGAATTATTTAAGTAATGTTCTGAAGAGAATTGCTTCAGTTTGTGAGTAGCGGCTCAGCCTATAGTTTGACCAAGAAGTCGTGATTAAATGATCCTGATTTTTGTCAGCTATCTGACCTTCAGATCCCTGCAGGCAGCTTCCAGAAATGGAAGAGGCTCTGGCTGGTTCCAGCTGACTGTGCTCTGGATGCACAATCAGCACCAACAAGCCCACTAGAATGATTTGTCTGCTGCTTTTGGACCACAGCACAGTATCAGACCACACTTGGTTCTTGTTTAGAAGAATAATTTTCTGTCAGCGTAATAACTGATAGCTGCAGGAGTAGTGGCTGCTTCTCTGGTAAAGCTTCCCACTTTCTGCAGGAATGTTTACGGGTGGCAAGAAGGTCAACTTTCTAGATTGCCTTTCTTCATGCTGTCCCTCTGCTTGTGTTCCCTCTAGTGGCTGAAATGCAAACGATTGAGCACATCTGATACAGGTAGGTAGTCACAAGCAGCTATGTATATGAAGTAAACTAATCATTCCATCAATTATATAGAGGTTCTCTTCTGATTTTGTAGGCGAGCTGAGCATTCAGGATTTCTCTTTCATGCAAAGCTTAGAGTCTTGACTCTGCTCTAAAGTTTTCTTTTTAACAATTCACTGGAAAGTCTTTTTTCCCAGTGCAGCAACTGATTTTTTTTGAGCAGTTGTTGATGCACAGATGATAGGTGCCATGGTGAGAAAAGGAATTTGGATTTCTTCTTGTCCCATATAACTGACATGACTTTTCCAATTAAACTGGGAATGTATGTGTTTGTGGCATCTGTGTAATTATTTAATATATCTGAAGCTGTGGGTTGATACGTGTAGGTGATACAAACAACAGTTTGTCAGGCTGCTACCATTTGCTGAGGCTTAAATTCCACTGTGCTTGGTAGGATCTTTGAGCTGTTAACCAGGGTTTGAATGAACACCGAGAATGTGTTCAGTGCAATGACTACCTTCTGTTCTCTTCCAGATTGTCCTGATGGGTATCACGTTATTTGTCCCAGTTATTTAGTGGCTGTCCCTTTTTTAAGGCTGTGGTTGAATGGCAGGAATAAATAGAGCATATTTGATCCTCTGTGATAGAGGTTACAGTCACTGCAAACCATTCTTCTGCAACTGTCCTTCTTAAAATACATCTAAACAATCGTACTCTTCATGACAGTACTACGGCATGTTTTAATTTCAGCATTATTAGTCACTGCCCGTATACGATAGGAGTGTTGGTGGATGGAGTAGGAGGAAGGAGAAAGATATTTGAAACAGATAAAGGCTTCTTCCCCTGATGCGCACTACTTTTTCTGACTAAGAAGTCTATGACTTAACTATGCTACTGCATTTTAGTATTTTATTTGCCTTAAGGCACAGTTAGTAATTCAGTTTGAATTTCTAATATTATTTTTAAAAGCCTTAGAAATGCAAAAGGGATTTGTCGGCTTTTAGCAGTGTTAATGGTGAGATACAGAGACAAGAGACACTAGTGCAATTATCAGTTCAGTGTATTCATTAGCTCACAGACTCTTAAATAATAGTCTGATGCTGTTTTTCATAACTGGGGGAAGAAAATGAGATTATCATTAAAATGTTTTTACAAGTAATTATGTTTGATAAATGGTTAAGTTTAAAACTGGGAGGGGGGACGACAGCATGGTGGGAGGGGTAGAAAAAAACATCCTTACTAAGGTTCTCTGCTAAAATAATCTTAGTTCTGATAAAGAAAACTTAATCAGGTATGCAATAACAGGGTTTCAACTTAAGCAGTGTTTGAATTGGAGAATTAATGCTTTTCAGTTAGGGTATGAACGGTTCTTTAAATAACAGGCTTTAAAGGGTTTAAAGGGTTAGATGAACAGAATTAAATTCATGGGGTATATGAACTGCAGCCCACGCTATGTGTCCGGTGCTAAACAAGTCCACACAATGGCCAATTGTTTGCTCCGGCACTTTCAGTCTGTCTAACATACTCTGCGCTTCAGTTTGTCATTATACCCGGAATGTGTTCACTTCATACTGTGATGTTCGATATCTGCCTTGTGGGTTTGATTAAACTTTCTGCAGTGGTGTTGTGCATCTTGCTTGTTGGTTTCATTGTTGTTTGGTGAAGATGTTCTTCTGTATCTGTATGTCTGGCCATTGTTTCCACAACCAGTTCAGTGCAGCTTCCTCAGCACAAACTGCTCTCCCTTCTCCCATTGCCCAGAACAGGGTGACTTCTGATGTTTGCATAGCTTTATTGTTTCCTTCCCATTATTGTCAAACTCACGTGGTAATACTTGGCACTTTTACTGACTTTATAGAGTAGGATGTGATGTCGTAGAGAAGGGGACAGGGCTACCCAAATTTTCTCAATTGCAGGGAGGAGCTGCCCAGGTGTGCTGAGGGGCCTGTACTCAGGAAGAGAAACAGGGAATCCTCCACAGTGAGTAACCCCACTTTCAAGTGCACACAGTTTCCTTCATAGCCGTGTCCAGTACAGTGTAGTTTCCTCTTCTGTCCTTTCCAGTTTGCCCTCTGGAATGTTCCCAGTTCAGTTCTCTTCTTTTCCCTTATTTTGGTGTATTCTCATTTTACCTTGTCCCTTTTCTTTGTCTTCTTTCCGAAGGTTAAAGTTTCCATTTTTGTCTCTTCACACCATTAATCTTTTCTCATCCTGTTTGTAATCTTTATAGGCATTGTCATTTTTCCAATGTGTCATTGTGGTTCTGTCACTAATACATCATATCATTTCTCTTCCCTTGCTGTGCAATGGCCCTTTTCCCAGCCCCGTGCAGTTCCTTCCGTCCTTACTCATTGCCGTACTCTTTCCTACCCACTCTTTTTTTCTCCTTTCAAATCACCTTTCAGTTTTCCTCTCCTGACGGGTCCCTTTTGAATCTTGCCTGTTGATGTACGTGAGATAGGCTCAGTTTCTAGTGCAGCCCTCACTTCTGCATTTTCCTTTGTGGAACTGAAAGATAAAGGATACAAAGCTCATCTGTAACGAAGAACCGAAGGATTTGGTAAACTGTGTTTTGGCTGCGAAAGGGGAGAACAGGCAGTGAATCAGAACTCTAAAATGGCAGGAGAGAGCTGAGCTGGTCAAGTTGTAGTGAGTAGGGAGGCTTTGGCTTTAGGTGAGCTGCTTGAATTACAGCCCTGGCTAGCACCCTTCACGGTTTGATGACTTGCATGATACAGTGTGGTGGTGACTCTAGTTCCTAGTGGGCAGGTATCCACATAGTAGTAGCTGCTTTCACAATTGCCATCATTTGGTAACTACTAGAGAGAAGCTCAGGATCGGATGAATTTGGAGACCAAACTGATTTCTTATTTACCCAGGGCAGAAATGCAAGTTCTGGCTGAGATATGTTGGCAAGATGCTCTGGGAAGCTTGATTGCCGTGGCCTGTGCTGCGCCTTTTACTGCTGATTGAAAGGTTTCATTTTCCAGGGCCATCAGTCTGGCACTTTACATGAGCAAAAGAGTGGCTGTTTGTTTAACAGTTTAAAACTGATGGGGACAAAAAGGAAGTGGAAAACCAGAAAAATCTGCACAAGATGGTTATATCTGGAAAGAAGGAGTGAGTTACCTTGGGCTCAATTGGAAAAGGCAAAGGAGTGGAAAACTGAGCTGACCTGGAAAAATGTACTGCACTCTGTCATGTAGCATCTTGTGTACTGTGACTGTTCTGACTCCTTCATTATTCCTAGTTTTTAGAAACAAAAATGCATTTTAAAATTGAAACCAATCTGTATCAATTCTCACACTAGTTTCTGCTCACAAATGGAAGGTTTTAGCCAATTTTATTCCCGAGGTCATGACAAATCCTAAGTGTAGAATATTCAAATGATCTCAAATAGTTCTAAAGTAATAAAAATCAAAAAAGAAGACTAGCTGTCTCTTTGTTTTGTTTTGTCCCCCCCCCACCAAAGGAACTCCGTTGCTGTGTCATAAAATTAGTTGTATATTTCAACTCTTATTTGGAACCTGGTAAGAATTTTTCCCAGGCAGGTGTAGCAGATGATGCACAAAAGCAGCAAGTAAACCTTACTCTTGCTGCAGTTACCTGGATTGTATCTGCCTTCCAACAGACAGAGGACTCCAGTCTCAACACTACTGTTCCCTGCCTTTCACAAATGACTACATGAAAACTGCATGATCGCATAACCTTTCAGATTCACAGGGCAGCTGTGTCTTGTCACTTACACATTTGTTATTTCTTTTCAGGCATTGGAAAAGTATCCCAACTCACCAATGACTGCAAAACAAATACTGGAAGTCATTCAGAAAGAAGGATTAAAAGAAACAAGGTCAGTGTTTATATATTTTTGCTATCTCTTTGAAAAGCATCTAGGAATGGTATGTAATTCTGGCAACCAATGATAGGACCCAAGGGATGGCAGGAAGATGTGCCAGGGGAGGTTTAGGTTGGATATTAGGAAAAGGTTCTTCACCCAGAGGATGGTGGAGCACTGGAACAGGCTCCCCAGGGAGGTAGTCATGGCACCAAGCCTGATGATGTTCAGGAAGCACTTGGACAACACCCTCAGAGACATGGTGTGAATTTTGGGGTTGTTCTGTGCAGGAACAGGAGTTGGACTTGATGATCCTTGCAGGTCCCTTCCAACTCAGGACATTCTATGATTCTATAATCTTTACAAAACATAAAGTGCTGGTTAAGGGCTGAATTGGTTTCCAGTACCAAAGTGTGAAATACAGCTGATGGGTTTTGTTTGTTTGTTAGTTCAAGGCTTTTATAAAATGGTTAGTGACTGGCTTAACTTTGTACCTTCCAAAAGGAGCCTGTGAGCCAGCTCCAGTCCAGTGGCCTTTCTTTAGAAAGACAGTGTGATCTGCTCAGACAGCCCAGTGCTACATCTCATTTTTGCTTAAGGACTGAAGCTTGACAACTGGGTTGCCTCTGCCACCATGTGCATGCAGAAAGTGTGAGATGGAGCTAGACGCACTCCTTCTCTCACTTGGGTTTGTGGTCTGGCTCTTAAATCACTGTTATGACATGCTGGTGTTGCCTGTGGTAACAGGGGTTGTGCTGAGAAAGAATTGGGAATGGAAGGAGAGGGGTGTTTGGACACTGGGAACAGAGGCTGGATATTTAGTTGCTTAATAACAGCGTATTTTGGATGTAGATTTCAACTATCATAATTAAGCTGTTAGGGGATAGGTGGGCTGTCTTCCATTGACTCCTGGTTCAGATGGGCATGCAGCCTCTTGTTCCTCAAAGATGACTGACTACTTGGTAGGTCTTCCAGTGACCTGCAGATGGAAACTTGGGCAGGAAGTAAAATAAGTTAAAGAAAAACTGCTTGGTTGGTTGGGGAGTCTCCTACAAGATGCAGTTTCCTGTTCTACAGATGTTATAGTAAAAATTTTCTATTCTAATATTGTTTTAATACTTGTTGCTGTCTCAAAGCAAAGGGAGACATCCACTTTTATTTTACTTATATTGTTTTAGTGTGGAACCTAAAATCTAGGACAAGAGAAGTTCAAAGCCCATGTAGAGCAGTAGTAACACATTATGTCTGTTACTTCTGAGTTTATTCTGTTGAACCAGAAGTAACGATGGGACATATCTTTACTGAATTCACTGTCATTCCTAAGAAACAAATGATCTGTGTGATCATTTTGTTGTGGTTTAGCCCCGGTCAGCAACTAAGCACCACACAGCCGCTCGCTCACTCCCCCACCCTTGTGGGATGGGGGAGAGAATCGGAAGGGCCAAAGTAAGAAAACTCGTGGGTTGAGATAAGAACAGTTTAATAATTAGAATAAAACAGCAATAATACTAATATAATGAAAAGGAAAATAATGAGCGAGAGAGAGATGAAACACTGGAATAAGAGGGAAAAAAAAAAAAAAAAAACCCCAAAACTAAACAACAAGTGCTGCAACCGCTCACCACCCGCCGACCGACGCTGCCGGTCCCCGAGCTGCGATCGCTGCCTCCCCCAGCCAATTTCCCCCAGTTAATATACTGGGCATGACGTCACATGATATGGAATACCCTTTGGCCAATTCGAATCAGCTCTCCTGGTTGTATCCCCTCCCCTCCCGGCTTCTTGTGCACCTGGCAGAGCATGGGAAGCTAGAAAGTCCTTGACTAGTGTAAGCACTACCCAGCAACAACTAAAACACCAGGGTGTTATCAACATTATTTACATACCAAGTCTAAAACGCAGCACTATGCTAGCTACAGTGAAGAAAAATCAACTATCCCAGCTAAAACCATGACACATTTGCACTGCATAACCATGCACTGCTTTGTTGGTAGCCTTATAACACACTTGTAATAGCTGTATTTTGGTAAAATTGCAAAAGAGATGGTATGCAAGACGAAGTTGAATTTGCCAGTTTTTACAGATATAAAATGCTTTAATTCCTGCCAAGAAATTGCTTCAACTATATTTGGCAATGATGCCAAGTAAACAACAGGATGAAAACTTTTGAAAATGAATGTCCAAACGTGTGTTATGCTGCAAGGATTTGCATACAACAACAAAAAAAGCAACCCCAACTTTGAATATCTGTTTTTATTAAGATACTGTTTCTCACAGCAGTGAATAGATTGCTTTGTTCTTCTTACGTCTTGTGATATGAGACAACTGCACGGGGGAGGCTCACATGCCTGATAATAGCATTTCTTTGTAATTTTAAAAAATCTTGTTTCCATGAACAGTGCGTGAATAAAATTTTTTGTGCAAAACCTATGGGAGGGAGTGAAGGCAGCATTTTTATGATTTAAATATAGAAAATGTAGAAGTCCTTTTTAATTGCTGCAGAATGAATAAGAGAAAGATTCCTTTAAAGAGGTTCAAAGCTAGATCTTCTTTCATATCTTCAGTTACTAAGAAACTGAGAATTGCAGGGAAATAGGAAGGAAATTCAGATTCATTCTGACTTCTATTCGTGGCATGGTATGTGCAGGTATGCATGAATGTGTAGTAGATTGCAGGTGCCGTATGTGGTCATGAGTATCTAGATAACTGAGGAGGATAAAATTCAGTGTTCTTTATTCCTTACTTGAAACATTGTACTATATTATAGGCTAGGTCATCCTAAACTGATTAGCCTAAAAATTCTAAATTCTGCAATTGTAAAAACAAAAAATGTTGATTCTATATTGATTTTTTTAAAAGTATTTGGATTCTCATTTAACTGCTGATTTAATGTAAAAGTTTTTTCTGCTGCATTTTAATACTGATTAGGCACAAACCTGTAAAGTTATCTGAGTGCCTAACTCTTAATAGAAGCCGATAAGGTATTTGACTTTACACATGTATTTGTTGATTGGACCTCAGTGCGTAACATTTTGTTTTCACAGTCCTGGAATTTAGAGTCTCGCATTTACTTTATCCAGCTCTGCGATTTCTTTTCAGTACCTTTCTGCCAATATGGTACCTTTGCTGTTAGTAAAGATGATCTTTCCTGGTCTCTATGCTGCAGCCAGCTAAGATGAGCAAGGGATGTAAATTTATGATGTGCAGTCACCTGGTCATAAGCAGTAGAACGGCAATAGCATATTTTATTCTGTATTGATTTGTGTATTCTTCAAGTCTGAACTTGTACCAGAAATATCTTACTGCTTTAATACACTTTACTTATTCCTTTACACTGATTATCGTTGTCGGTAGAACCTTGGCAATCCTAAATGAAGTTCTTCAAAAATTCTCTCTACTGTTCCATTTATAGATGAATGAGATTAATTGGCTTAGTCATTTTTCAAATATATTGCAGCATTAATTAATCTAAAGCTTTTTGCTGTGGTAGTAAATCTGAATGAATAACATATGATTCTTCAGCAATCTCATTGTCATTATGTGTAATAGTTAAAAAGACACTGTCAGACTATTCAGCCTCTTCTTTTCTTTGTTTGTAATAAAGACATCAAGTTGCAGATTTTTTTTTTATTACTCAAATAATTAAAAACAATAGGAGGAAAATTCCAAAGTTACAAAGCAGATATATGTTAGAAATTAAAATAAAAACTTAGTGACATGTCCTGTGATAGGTTATATACCTATCCAGTTTCCTATATCTTGGGGGATGTACAGCTCAATTTTTTTTAATATATATTTCCTGTTGCGATGGCTGGTTGTAAAATGGTCAGCAGACAGGCAGTTCTGCTACCTAGAAGGAGTAAAAACTTTTAAGGCAAACCCTTTTGGGCTGTAGAAAATACATGGTTTTCTTCTGGGGGTGGAGGGAGAAGTATTTATTTTACATTCATGCCTGTGCTGATAGTGAACCATGTCAGGCCAACAGTCCTGGACATGGAAATCTCTTTACAAAGAAGATAGACAGCAGCTCACTCCAGTGCACAGTGCTCTGGATTTTCCTTCCTAGCATCCACTATCCCATTCTTTTGAAAACAATTCCCTGTCCCATTGTAAATTTCTAGACTCGCAACCTGCTCGTTATGCATCCTAGCGTGAGATTTTGCTGATTTTGCTAGTGTGACATAGACTGCTAGTCAGAGTATGATCCATTCTAGCCTCAGTGCTCCTTTTGCACTGTGCTGCTGCCTTGCTAGTTTTTCTCCATCTTGTGTTTCTGCTGTTACTTATTCCTGTAAAGGTCTAGAATTCTCCTTACTGAAATATATTCAGGTCTTCTGCAGACCGTTTCTCAAATTTATTAAGATTGCTTTAACATGTAGCCTAGTCTTTCAGCACGCATGCAGCCCTTCCAAGTTTAGTGTCATCTGCTTATTAGAACTTGTTTCCTTTTGCTGCATTATATTTATCTTCTTTGCTTGTGAAAGTCCCATGAGAAAAAATGTCCAAAGACTCATTAAGTCAGCCTATAAGATACCTACTGCTGCTTCTCTATCTACAGGGTCTGCTACTATGTCATAAAAATTATTTTGATAGATTTGAAGTAACTTGTTCTTGACATTCTATGTATTACTCAATTCTTATCTGCTAAATACTTCCAAATAATTTTTATTCCATATTTTGGGGGAATTGAAATTCATTTGCTGCATCTCTACTTCCTTGGCCCTGCCTTTTTTCGTTTTTTTTAAAGCTAGTCACTAGATGTTTTCCAGTCTTTTGGAATCACTGCTATCCTCTACAAATTCTCAGAAATGACTACTGATAATTCTGAGACTGGTCTAGTCAGCTCTAAATACCTTATGGTGAATTGCAATAGATTTAACTGATTTGACAACATCTAATTTATTTAATTATCATCTAATCAATTTTTTCCGTGTTTGTTCCTGGTGTTGGTTTTAGTAGCTGTCTAATCATAGACTCCCTTCTAATTAGGTGTCAACAAAGAAAAAGCAGTAGCACTCCTGTGCTTTTGGTGTAAGTGCTCAGTGCCACCCCTCTATGGAAGAGCAAGCCAGTTTCCTATCTGCTGGTGTTGTTTTACCCCAGTCAGCAACTAAGCCCCACACAGCCTCTCGCTCACTCCATGCCCCAGTGGTTTGAGGGGAGAGAATTGGAAAGGCAGAAATAAGAAAACTCATGGGTTGAGATAAAGACAGTTTAATAACTGAAATAAAATATAATAATAAATTGTAATGAAGAGAGAGAAATAAAACTCAGGAAAAACAAGCAATGCAACTGCTCACCACGCGACGCCCAGCCTGTCCCCAAGCAGTGATCGCTGCCCCCTGGCCAATTCCCCTGGGTTTATATACTGAGCATGGCACCATGTGGTATGGAATATCCCTTTGGCCAGTTGGGGTCAGCTGTCCTGGCTGTGCCCCCTCCCAGCTTCTTGTGCACCTCTTTTTTGGCAGAGTACAGGAAGCTGAAAACTCCTTGAGTTAGTATAAACACTGCTTAGCAACAACTAAAACATCAATGTGTTATCACATTATTCTCATGCTAAATACAAAACACAGCACTATACCAGCTACAGTGAAGAAAATTAACTCTATCCCAGCCAAAACCAGGACATTACAGAAATGTCTTTGTGCATGGTGGGCGGGTGAATTTGCTGAAGTTTAACTTCCTGAAGCCCATTTTCTTCTTTTTGTGTTCTCCCTTATTTCCTAAAAATGAAGAATCAGCCCTTCATGAACGCTCAATGTTTTCAGCTGCTTGTTGCCCACTGGTTCAAGTCAAACCTAGTACTGCCTTCCTTCCTAATTGCTTTTTACATCTTCTGTTCAAGGATTTTTGTTCCTAATACAGTCCCAGGAACATGCCAGATGCTTCTCTGTCCCCGTGTCTTTCTTTTCCCAAGAGGTGCCTGCATAGTCATTATGGGAATATTTAAATAGGTCATGTGTTTCAAAAATTTTTGCTTATTCTCACAGAAAAAAGCCTCTCTCTCTAATTCTCCTGGTTTCTTGCTGTATTAAACTCTGACCCTAGTACCATCCTTGGTTTTGCACTGTTTTGTCTTTACCCAGAAATTGCCTGTAGGACCACCAGGAATAACCTACCTATTCTCTCAGTTATGGGTACTGCACCTTCATAAAGGATAGGACCAACTGAAGACCGCTTAAAATTATCAGGGAGATAAAAATAAGAAGTTGGTATGAATTAGGTGTTTGGATTAAGGAAGAGAAGACTGAGTTAAACATAGTACATTTTCCACTACATAAAAGATAGGAAAAAAATAAGGGAATAAGTTACCCTGCATGTCTGATATGGACAGGACAAGAAATAAGGCCTTTAAATTGTAGCAAGAAAAGATTCTGATTAGATAGTATGAAGATTTTTTTTTTTCTAACAGGTATAATTGATTTCTGTCATGAGCTTTGGGGGAGATGTGAGAGATCTCCAGATCTCTCAAAAAACAATTTAGATATGTGCCTGTCAGGAATTATGTAGATTTAGTTGATCCTGCCTTGAACTAGGGGAATGAACTAGCATATCCCTTAATCCATATTTTTCTATGAATATTTTTAGATCAGTTTGCAGTACTTGGGCCATACATATTGTTTGACTCCTAGGGGAGTATGTCCAGCCAAATTGTGATAAATGTTTGATGCTAATAACCCTAGATTATGTCTTGGCTTACTGTAGTTCCCTTTCTCCTTTGCTTGGTGAGGCTGGGAAATTGACTTCTATGGATAAGATTAAAGCCAAAGATTCTCAGGACAAGTTAAAAGCAAATAAACTTTCAGAATGGGACAAGCAGTGTTTAATTTTTTGGAGTGCAACTTTAGCCCACAGCTATGCTAGCTATTTACTTTCCTCCTCCATTAGACTCAGGACTGTGAACCCTGGAATGGGATAATTTCATGGTATTTTTGCTGTTCAGCTAGAGTAACTGACCTCTGTAATGTCAAGTAACTTTGATTATCCTGTTCAGGTAATTCACAGAAGAGGTTAAAAAAAAATCCATTTGTCTCACTCTGTTTTTCATTTTCTGATATTAATCTTAAACTTCTTTCTCTTGATGTTTCTTTGTTGATCTTCATTTCAACTATGAGAATCACGACATCAGTCCCAACCCCTCCTCCTTTTTTTCTCTGCATATTTTGTCTTTTGCTGTGCAAGATTCAGCTATCTATTGATTTATTGTTGTGACAGTAGTCTTTCAGAAGATGAAGAAGAGATGCTTGCCACTGGCACTGGCAATAGTGCTGTTTCTTCTGCACTCCACAGTGCTGATAATATCTATCATGAATGATATCATAACATATTAAGTCTTCTGAGCCTAGGAAAGCAGCAATGTATGATCCTAATAAATCTCAAGACACTCTTACTAGATTTACATGCTTTGTGCAGAAATATTAAACTGGTGGGTTAGCTAGAATTAAACCCACTTTGAACTGCTGAGCAGAGTCATCAATGGAATAAAACACATGATCCGTGCGGGGTCTGTCTTTAGCTCTGAAGTGAGATGGTACTCTTGAAAATATTACCATCGCTTCTGAATCCTTTGATCTTTTTGACATGTCTCTTTAAAGCTTTGCATACTTCATCCTTAGAGCTATTGACTTAAAAATAAAACCAGTTCTGAAGGCTGCTGTTTCTGTAAATAGACTAAATGAGCTGGCAACTGTCTTCTGTTGTTTATCGGTTTCAAGTTCCTTGTTTTATTGTGTATGCATGCAGACAGAGAAATTTTTACTTCCTTTTTCTGTAAAGTAATTCCAAGATGTCATTGTGATTCATAATTATTAACAAGTCATAGTCTTTACCTCCCACTCAACAACAAAAAAAAAAAAAAAAGGCAAATGCCTTCCAATAACCAAAAGCTCTTAAAAATTTCACTGGAGGAACCACAGGTTTTGTCTTCGGGCTTTGATTGTTAACAGAAGAGCACAGACAGTTAAGAGGCTTCTGTGGTTGCATATGTCTGATAGAATTTATTTGGGAGCCTCTTCAGCTGAAGGAGCACATTGTTTTGTCTTGAAGGTAGTTATTCCCTGCAACGGACTGAAAGGAAGCCTTGATGGGAAGAGAGAGAGAAAGGTATTCGCATTCTTTTACCTGGCATTATTAGGTTGATTTTTATGCTTCTACAGATGTGGCTTTTGGCTGTAGAGCAGCAAAAGAAACAAACTTTCAGTACAACCTGTCTTTCTGCATAAATTAATTTCAGACACCTCTTTGAAATGCTGTTCTTCCCAGTGTAACAACAAACCACCTAATTTGGTAGGCAGTTGTGATAGCAGCAATTCACCAGCTGAAAATCTCAGGCTTGCTCCTTCTTGCCTAGGCATTCCTGGCATTGTTATGCCACAGTGCAGTCTAATCTGGTAAAAACTGATGGGCTTCCTACATTATTGCATTCCAGTGTTGGAACTGTAACTTGCATAATCACACCCATGTCACCTCTGTGATAATTATTTCAGTTTTCGATAGTGATGTAGTCCTAAAACAACTACACTATTAACTTGAGCCTAAGAGCAGTGTTGTTAATTCCTGATTCCATGTTGCTGCATCATGATTACTCTAGTATTAGTTTAAAGCTAGCTTGCTTACGGGTACAATGGTAATCCTGTCTTTATATTGATTTGGAAAACTGTTTTTGGGTGCTAATGAAACAGATGTAAAATAATAAAACCGCGAATGTCTTCCCTCAGCTAATTGCAAAGACAACAGTATTTTTATTTATTAGTGGTGGAGCTTCTTCCATTGTGTTTACCTATAAAAGTTACATTTCAATATAGGACATTTAACTACTTTGAATGTTCGGGGTTTTTTTTGCCTGAACCACCATTATCTTCATTTTTGCTCCATATTTCAGTTTTTAGAAATTATCTAGGGTATTTTTTTTTTTTGTTTTAATGCTGCTCCTGTGCCTTTCACAGGACAATGGAGTCTCTGTCTAGGGACTTCAATAAACAGTCCAGTAAAATCAGTCTGCATGTCAGCATTTTTTACAAAATTACCTGTTTGTTTGGTTTTGGGTTTGTTTTTTTGTTTTTTGTGGGTTTTGTTGTGTTTTTTTTTTTTTTGCATGATGCATGTAGTAGCAGGTGCCCCAGCTGTTAGAGGCAGGCTAAAAATCATGCTTGTGTCACAGATGCAAATTCCTTTGTTAGTTTTACTAAGGTGTGGTTTTAATTTTGGAAATACTTCAGATGGTAAATGGCACAATGTAAATAGTAACAATCTTCTGCGTATGACACAGAATGCTTTGGAGGATACTCTTCTCTCTGTTAAGAATGTTAATTGAGCATATGTAAAAAGAGAGTGGAGACAGAAGCAAAGCAATATTTTTCAAAGCGAAACGCAGAGCTAAGAATATAGCCTGGTCCTCTGCTCCTCCCCTCCCAATATCCTGTCCATTAAATTGGTGTTGCTGGTGCAGTATCTCTACTAGTTCCCATCTACATGCAGTCCCTTGTCCCAGGAGTTTCTCCTACATGAATCCTCCCTCTTTCTCAAACTGGGTCACCAATCCCTTGGTCTCCAGTTACCCCAGTCTGCTGTCATTCTTTTTCCCTTCCCATATATGAGGACTCAAACTCCATTCATCTGACCATTCTATGTGCCTGAAATTTTCTTAAGAAATACAATGTGGACATCCCAGATTTCAGTGTTTCACGTTCTGGCTCAGGACCAACCAAGTTTTCTTCTTTAGTTTGGTTCCAGGGCCAATTATGAGGAAATAAAAGCACAATTCCATTATTTTATCATGTCTGGGACCTTCAACAGATGATTTACAACAGTTTAGAAAAGTTCATATGGCTTCCCCTTTTGTACTTTGCCCCTGATTTGTTGTCATGTTGAAATCTGTCCTGTATGCTCAGGTGAACTGAGATTTCAGAACAGCTGATTCTCTTTTTTTAAAGATTATTATGGTACTGTTACTTTTCCATATACTTTTTTGCTCATATAGTGTTCTGTACTTCAGTTTTGCATTTGGTACAATAGCTCTCTGTCTGGGTGCTAAAACATATATTGTAACCACCTTTCCACCTTTCATGGAAGTAATAGGAAATAGTGCTGCCTTGGTTGGTTTTTTTTTTTCCTTATTTTTTTAAAAGACCTGCCATAAAGTTGTTTGCTTTAAATCTATTAGCAGCTCTGCAAAATGGTCTGCAAAGATTGGGAAAACAGGAATCCAGTCTCTGTTACACACTTGCTTGCTTGGTACTATTAAAATATTTTTATTTTACTTGTGCAGTTACTTAGGCTTCTGCTTCTCCCACCCAAGCTTAACCTGTATTTTCTCAAAGAACATTATGTTAGTGCAGTGGATAAAGCTTTTTTATTTGTTTGATGCTTTACTGTTAAGGGAGAGTGGCCCGTATGACCATTAGGTATTCAAGTTATAATAATTCAGTGGAAATGGGAAAATTCTAAAAGTTAAATTTATTTAGCTGTAATAGCAAAAATTATGGTTAAATTTTGTGATGTGATAAACACGTTTCAACTTCTAAAGGTCTATATTGCAAAAATATTTTATCTTTGCATGCGCAAGTCCTCTTTATCACAGCCCAATTGCTGAAATTAAGACCCCCATAATATGTTAACGCCATATTAAAGATATTACTTTTTTAATACAAGAGGAAATCCATCAACTTAAATGTAACAAATAATGGCTAGCAGTGCAGATGCTGATGATCTTATAAGATTTACAAGTTATTTTGTGCAGTAGTGACAACACTTCCTATTAAAGGACATTTTATTTTGAAGTAGATGGACATCAGCTGTGACTAAATAGTGTAAATTTATCAACAGATTCAGTGTTGGCTTTTTTGCATAGTATAATAATTCCTTTATCAATATATTTTGATGTTTAATGTAAGAATTTAAGTTGTGTTTTCTTTTTCCTGTGTTGTGTGTCTCAGTGTAGACTATGGTTGAAAGAGGCTGAAGAGTAGCAATGTAGTTCAGGCTGATGAAAAGCAAAACCTGTGTTATAAATTGGTGTTACCATACGCATAACATTATACTGAAGTGTATGTTGTGCGATAACTGTCTTCCCACATTTCTCCTAGAAAGTGTAACTTCTTTTTTAGCAGTACTTAAGGAAGTATGCTACAGATCTTTCTTCAATGTGCTTGTATTTCAAAGAGTAATTCGGCATTAAAGTTTATGTCCATTTTCAGAAAGAGAAATTAAATAAGGATATCCAAGAGAATTAAACATGTTCAAAGCAATCAGATACTCACAGAAGTAATGTTAGGAAAGTTTCACCAGATCTTTAATCCATCTTCCCATCAGTGCAAGTATTCGGTTTGTTTATTTGTTTGGGTGGGGTTTTTGTTTGTTTTGGTGGTTGGTGTTTTTTTTTGTGTGTATAGCAAGTTTCCTAGACTGTAGTGCTTTAAGCCTGATTTATGTTTTTAAATGACTAAAGAGATAAGGCCTTCCACAGTCTACAGTGTGTTTTCCTGTTCTTTTATCCAAAGTCTGCCTACAGTTCTATAAACTGAACCATGACTATATGGAAGGTAGATAGATATGTATGTTCTCTGATTTTACTGTCTTTATTAGCTTGCTTTGCCAGCATCTTTTTAAGAGGAGCAAGGACATAGAAGAGCTTTCCAGTAATAGTTGTCCATTGTTGCCCAGAGCCAAAACTTTCAAATATATTCTTGGGTGTCGTGGTTTTTAACCCCAGTCAGCAACTAAGCACCACACAGCCGCTCGCTCACTCCCCCCACCCCTGTGGGACGGGGGAGAATCGGAAGAGCAAAAGCAAGAAAACTCGTGGATTGAGATAAGAACAATTTAATAATTAAAATAAAACAGTAATAATAGTAATGGTAATGATAATAATGATTATGATAATAATAATAATATAATAAAAATAATAATGAGAGAGAGAAATGAAACCCAGGGAAAAAAGGGAAAAGGAGAAAAAAAAAAAAACAACCCACAAGTGCTGCAACCGCTCACCACCTGCTGACCAACACGGCCAGTCCCCGAGCCATGATTGCTGCCTCCCCTGGCCAACTCCCCCCAGTTAATACACTGGGCATGACGTCACATGATATGGAATATCCCTTTGGCCAGTTTGGATCAGCTGTCTTGGATGTGCCCCCTCCCCTCCCATATTCTTGTGCAACTCGCATAGCATGGGAAGCTGGAAAAGTCCTTGACTAGTGTAAGCACTACCTAGTAACAACTAAAACATTAGTATGTTATCAACATTATTTTCATACTAAGTCCAAAATGCAGCACTATACCAGCTACAGTGAAGAAAATGAACTATCCCAGCTAAAACCATGACATTGGGAAACTTAGATTTGACAGAATGTGTTCTCTTTCCATCATTGTTCTGAAATGAAGATCTGTCACATATTAACATTAAAGTACATAGGTAATATAAACAAGTATTTTAAAATAAAATTCGGAAACAAGACCTGCAATAGAGCCTAATATCAGTGTATGCTAGTTAGGGGCAAAATGTGAGCACTGTTGCTGAGTAGCCAGCAACCTTGTTCAGCTCTCTTGTGCCTAGAAAAGGCAAGAATAATTTACTCTATTTCCTTTAGGAAGTATTTGGGCAAATGCAATTCAACACATAAGCCTGTCAGGAGCAGCCATATATATCAAACTTTCAAACAGAAGATGATATGGAGACTTTAGCTAGGAGGAGTCACCGTTTGAATGAACACTCTGGTAAAATATTCTTAGCAAAAGAGTTTAATCTGCTGAAGACTTAAAACCTGCGGTGAAAATTGAAGTCTGGCTGGGAACTTGAAGGCGTGCCTGGTTTAATGGATTTATGAGCTTTCATTGCTATGTCCGAGTAACCTAAGAAGCTGCTTTTTCTTGCAGGTGTAAAATGAATTATTCTAGGTTTCAACTTGCTGGTTGCTGATTGAGATTTATTTGTTGGGTTTGGATTTTTTTGGCATTTCTGTTCTGTTCTCTGTATTTCTCTTTTGCATTGAAAAGTTAGTATTTAAACCTATTATTTGTTACTGCTTTAAATTTCATTTATTCCACAACTGACTTTTGTCTTTATTTCTAAGCACTATGTCTTAAGGGACATGCAGAACATCCCACAAAATGGTATAATCTTTTCTTTTTTATTATATTTCTAGTATTCCACAGCAACTGGGGGGGGGGGGCGGGGAAGAGCCTAAACTGAACACTACAACACAGGCAATTCATTACAGATTTTCTGCTTAGTATTCAGTAAATTGTCAAGTCCTTATTTTCATCATTAGCATATTTTTCACAGAGCAGAAGCATAGCCATTTCTGGCAGACTGAATTAAATGTGTTTTACTTGAATGTGAAAGAAGAAAACATTGTCAGGCTTTCATAGAAAGCATCATTTTCTAGTAATAATTCATTTTCTGGAACAGTTTGCTGTGAATGTCTTTATGTTTCTATAAAGATATGGGTATGTGTTTCAGCCTACCTGTAGTAAAACCATTTCTTAACTGAAGGGGAGAAAATACAGAAATAATTATTTTCTCTTTTTTTTTCTTCGTATTGCATGAGCTGAAAAATTTACTTTTTTTCTTATAGTCATGCACTGGCATACTTAATTTAAAATTTTGAAGTATGTTTTTATAGAATTAAGACCAAAAAAGCCTCAGAATTTCACTGTCCAAGGACTATGAGAAAGATCAGGTATAACTGTTCAGAAAATTTGTTACATATGTGAATTTCTTTTCTATCTAAGGCTACCTTATAGCAATTCCATTTTATTTATTTTGAGTCTCACAGGTAGTCCTCTTAATTACTGTGAAATTAAATTACATGCATGCCTTTCATCTCAAAACAGAATTTTAGAAGTGCCTAAACATCTTTTGATTGCTTAGGTACTATCATGTGAAGGAAAAATATGTTTTATGCAAAATCTGATTTTCTTTCGGTGGTATAGAAAGCTCCCATCTTCTGCTTGTAGTCCAAATAAACTCTGCATTTGTCAGTGAGGCTGTTTTATGATAGCTGTATGATAGAACCAGTAATTGTGTGGCTGGCAAATATTTACAGTATCAACAGAGAACTGAGAACCAAAACATATATATCAAATTAAAGTATAAATAAAAGAACTTAAATACTGTATGTATGAAACTGCGTTTGTGTGCTTGAGTGTGTAAATACACCTACAGACACAAATTGACCTTTGTACACATACACATGCACTTATATGCATGTAAAGTTGTAAATCACAAAATTATATTCAAATACATCCTTTACTCAGTTATTCCAATAGCAAAGACTATGGGAAAGAGCTCAAAAGATTTCTAAGAACTGTTTTGCTATTGGCCCTCAATAGCTAAACGAGAGGAGAAATTTATTTGTTTACCCCCATTTCTTTTGGCTTTCATTTTATTTGTAATATGAGAAAAAGAAAATAGGATCTAGTAGCTCTTTTGCTGGAAGGTAGTACTTACTAAAGAAAAAACAAGCAAAAATAGCTAAACGAGTCACCCGATCTATCATTTTATAGCATCCATAGCTACTGCTGTATCTTTTATATGCTTGAATAAACATGCTTAAGATATGTTTATCTGATATCAGGAACCTATGAAGATATACCGTTCTGTACCTTGTTTCCTAAAAGAGCTTCACGTGTATGCTTTTGTATTTCATTTACAAATGAAATAAACCAAGAGTGGGATCTAGACAATTATTATTTTCTCTTGCAAATGGCCCCCATTACTTGTTATTGCTTCCTTTCTTTTTCTTATGATACCAGTACAGGTGGAGTTTTTGTTTTATAGACTGCTAAATACTTTAAGTAGCCATTATCAAATATGGAATCATTGTGTCAAAAATAACATGTGTCCCCTACAATCATCACAAAGGAAAAAAAAAGCTATAACCTATAAAGAACAGCAAGGAACTTTTTGAAAAGAAATCTTTAAGAATATATGACAAGCAGGAAGCTGTTAGTTTGTGTTTGTTTTTTAAAGAGTGCCTGCCTTCAGTCAGGGAATCTTTTCTTGGCCAGTGAAAATCAGGCAGTTTCAAACATCCAAAACCAACCCCACTAAACCCAATCCAACCATTAACGTTTCTCTGTTTGTAGTAGTAGCAGCTTAAGGATGTTGATGTAAACAATTGCATCAAAATGTCATTCAGTCAGATGATGTACTGAACTGTATAAACTAAAGTCGTAGTGATACAAGATTATTTGTGCCCAGGCTTACAGTCCAGGGATTCATTACATAACTGGTACTGTCAATTGATTTAATATTATACTTACTACTTAATTCTTTATTAAAAGTATTTAGACACAGTGATCAAGATAACTAACAGAAAACAATTTCTGGTTAAGACTGAATTTTGTTTGTGATGCCACATTATGTTATGTTCCTTTGGCTCTTTCTTTGTATGTGTGTGTGTCTCAGCCCCTACATTCAAAGGCACTTTATTAATGACTTCAGCAGAATCAAGCTTCCTTTCAGATGAAATGATGTGCCTATCAAGAATGACCAGTCTAAAACTTTTATTTCAGTTATCAATACTTTGTCTTGACAAATTATTTGATGGTTACTATTGTTATAGTTTTAAAACATTGTCTGTGACATTTTGAAATTAGATTGACTTCAGTTATAAGTTAAATAGAAACTTAATTCTCTCAGTTCCAGACTTAATGAACTGTTGTAAGTCAAAAAAGAATGCGGAGATCTACTAATAGTATGAATTGCAACAGCTGGATTAAGTTAAAACACAAAAATAAAAGTATCTGCTCAGTCCTTTGAGGGAATGAAAAAACCTTTTGCTATGCTGTTTTGCCAAGTTAAACTCCCTTATGTACAAGTATAACTTAAACATTTCACATCCACCCAAATATTTTAATTTGACCCAATACAATAAATCATATGTTGCTATATTTTTAAAGGTACAGGATGTACTGTGATTGCCCGTTCTATGTTTATTTTGAGGCTTTCCTTACAGTTAAGAGCTCTTAAAAATATTTTAAGGGCATAATTGGCACTTATTAGTCAGCAAAGTTGTAGTAGTTACATTTATTTTAATGTAAAATGTGAAAGTATCATCTTGCTTAGAGAAGTATTTTTATAGGAATAAATATTACTAGAAAACAGTAATTTGCTTTTGGATCTAATCTTTCTTTGTGATTACTCCCAGCTTCCTTATTCTTTATATCAGTTTGAATTTTCTGCCTGTATTGGTGGTTGTGCAAAACATTCTCACGTGATGAACTACTCTTCAAATACAAGAATATTGATAAAAATCTTTTGCAAGGGAAGCAATGTTTCTTTTCATTCATTTATTTTTTCACATGGTACAATAGATTTTTGGAATTTTTTTTTTGTCAATTGAGTGTGAACTGAAGATGTAGAAATAGGTTGTTCTCAAATGTTCTAACTTCCTTTTCCTCTTTTTGGGTTGGATACAATGTTTTGGATGCTAAAAATAAACATGACACTTTTGCATAATTATCCCAGAATTTGACATTTGGTTTCAAAATTCTAAATTCATTCAGTTAGAAGTCATGTCCTAATTGAAAACTGGAGAGAAGAAACAAAGAAAAAAAGCTGTCGAAATTTCCCTGAATTTTTGTGAGTGAGAAGGAATAAGATGTGATACACTTTGTTTTGAATAGAAATAAACAGAAATAAAATGAAATTTAATTATTTCAGTTGTTCTTGTTTCATAAAAAGGTTTATCATTATTTTATACTTCTGCTTTAAAAGAAGTATGATCCTTTCATCAGAATAGGAAATGTCCTAGGATGGAGAGGGGAGGGCAAGAGAGGAGGAGAGAGAAGATAACTAGAGGAGAGTGAGAAAGAGAAGAACGAGAACAGGAGAAGAGGAAGAGAGAAGAAGAGATAGGGAGAGAAGATGGAGGATTAGAAAGAGAAAGGGGAGAGGAAAGGGAAATGAAAGAAAAGGAAAAGAGAGAAGGAAAAGAAGAGGTGCACAAGACAAGGTGTGGCAGGGGCGGCTGCAGGGCGGCCTCTGTGAGGAGCTGCTGGAGCTGCCCCGGGCCGGACATGGCTGGTTCCAGCCGGCTCCAGCCCGCCCACCCCAGGGCACAGCTCAGCCCCGCAGCCAAGGTGGTGGTGCCTCTGTGGTAACTTGTTTAAGAAAGGGCACAACCAGCACTCGGGCAGAAGAGGAGGGTAAAAAGGATGAGTGTGAAACAGTAGTGTGAACACCAAGGTCAGTGAGGAAGGAGGGGAGGAGGTACTCCAGGTGCTGGAGCAGAGATTCCCCTGCAGCCTGTGGAGGACCCCGTGCTGTAACATTTGGATATTTCCTGAAGGAGCTGTTGCCCACGGAGAGCCCAGGCGGTAGCAGGCTCCCGTCAGGAACTGCTGCCCATAGAGGGCCCACACTGGAGCAGACAAAAAGTGTGAGGAGGAAGTAGCGGCAGAGAGGAGCTGTTATGGACTGACTGTAACCCCTGATCCCTCAGCACTGCTCAGTAAGGGGGAGTTAGCGGAGCTGGGAGTGAAGGAGGAAAGTTGAGCCTGGTAGCAGGGAGCTGTTGGGTTTTTTTGGGGGGTTTGGTTTTTTTTTTTGTTGTCTTTGTTTCTCTCTACCCAAACCTATTTTAACATGCAATAAATTAATTTTCCTCAAGTAGAGTCTGTTTTGCCTCTTATGGTAACTGTTAAGCAATCTCCCTGTCTTTATCTCAACCCATGAGCTTTTTCATAACCTTTTCTGCCTGTTTCCTGTTGAGGAGGGGGAGTGAGTGGCTGGGTGGGCATTTGGCTGCTGGCCAAAGCTAACCCACCACAAAAGGAAAGAAAGAGAAAGCAACGTGGGGGCGGGGAGGGAAGAGAGGAAGAAAAGAGGTAAGAGAAGGGAAAGAAAAGAAAGAGGAAAAGAGAAGAAAAAAGAGAGAAGGAAAAGAGGAAAGAAAGGAGAAGGAAAAGAAAAGAGGAGTGAAAAAGGAGAGGAAAAAGAAAGGGGAGAAAAGAAAAAGTAAACAGAAAAAAGGAATGAAAAGACAGCAATGAAAAAAGAGCAGAAGAGAGAAAATAAATACAGGGAAAGAAAAGAGAAGACAATGAAAAGTAAGAGAAAAAAGCAGAAAGGAAATAACAGAGAACATGAGAGAAGGAGAGGAGAACAGGAAGGGAGAGAAGATAAAAAGGAAAGAAGAGAGAAAAGGAGAGAAGAAAAGGAAAGAAGAAAAGAAATATGAGAAAAAGACAAAGAGAAAAGAGAGAAGAGAGAGAAGGAAAAGAAAGAGAAAGAACAGAAGAAAAGGAGACAGAAAGGAAAATGAGAGAAAAGAAGGAATAAAAAGGAAACAAGTCCAAGCAAGTCCACTGTGGTTGAGGAATCTGTAACTGAATGCTGTCAGCAGTGAAGCTGAAAGTTTTAACCGACTGGAAGAGCTTGTATGTGGTACCGGTATGTGGTAACCAAGACCCTGGAAATTACTTTCCATCAAGTCAAAACTGTAAAACCCTTATATTAAAATAACTCAGCTTTGGTGGTTTCAGCATTGCCATTCAATGAATAGATACATTCTTTCCAGGTAAAAATTTCCATAGAAATTGTAATAAGCATTAAAACCTTTCTTACTGATTTGGAAAATTGATTACTTAGGCAGATGGATGGTGTGGCTGAAATGGCACAACGTAACAAACTCCGGCAGGCCAGCATCTTGGCATGTGTCAATTTTTAATGGGCAAAGTTAATAAAACAATTTAATTAGGGTCACTCAAACTTAATAAGATTTTTTGCTAGTGAGAGTGAAGAAAAATAAATCACTTTTAAGTTCAGCATAGCAATTTGCTTTAATGCTGTCCTTTCTATCAGGGAGAAATATTATTTAATAAAGTAATCTCATATTACGGTCTAATAGCTCAACATGGAGTAACATATTCAAGATCTAAAGATTTTTGAAATGAAAAAAGAAATCCATAATTCTCATAAAATTTAAACAATAGTTTTAAACTGTACCATAGTTAGTGACTTTTGCTCAGCAATACTTGCTGATTATTTCCTTTAAATGGTTAAATATTGCCACAATTTAAGCCTTTTCTCTGAAATATGCTTACGTTTTAAAATTTAATTCTACTAGGTCTTAACAGCATGTTGTGGTTTGCCTCTTGTGTTTTCTTTTTGTTACTGGGGGAAGGTGGAAGGAGATGTCTGTATGTAAGCACCTATTCTGATTTTATAAATTTAGTTGCAATTGGTTTTAATGGCAACAACTGGAAGACTGCATTGAAATCACATGAGAGACCAGGGACATGACATTAGGCTCAAGGGGAAGAACGTGTTGGGGGGTGGGGCTCCTTCAGCCGTGGTAATTCTGCTTTCCCTCAGCAGGGTGGTACCCCCGCCTCTCCCCTCTTCTGCGTCTTCTCATGCCAGATGTAGCAACCCCAGGGGTTACAGTTCAGGTGAGCCAGCTGCATCTGGCACGTAGGTTCGGGAGCGGCTGGAGGGAGCATGTTGCATTACTGACAAAAGGTGAAATACAGGCCTTGCACTGAGGAGTCTGAAATGGGAACCAGTTGTGTCAGGCTGAGGCCATCCTTCTCCAGTTACTGTAAACCAATATTGCAGCCGAAAGAATAATTCCACTTTCTCCAAGCTGCTTTTCCTGTTCTGGGCTGCCCACCTCCCTGGGTGCTGGCACAAGCATTCACATGGCTGTTTGGGGAAATAAGATTTAAAGAAAAAAAGAAAGGAGGGGTGGGGAGCAGGGAGAACATGTCATGGAGGCGGGAACATGTAGTCTGCCTTAGAGGAGAGCCACTCAAGCTGCTGCTCTCAGTGGCAGAGCTGGCTGAAAGTGACATGAGCCCAGTATTAATCTTGGTGTGAACCTCGTTGGTGAAAGCAGAAACTACTCCATTGCCTTATATGCAGGTACACAGATGCACTATGGGTGGCGTAACTGCAGGGTGGTGGTGTCTTGTCACTAACACAACTGTGGTAACAAAAGCCCCTGCTGTGGATGATAAGAAAGGCTGGAGATTCTTCTAATCAATCAAGGAAGGAGTGTGGCTGGAAGCTGTGATTGCATCAGGATTATGTTCCTGGTATAGCGTGATAAAGTAGGAGTCCTATTCAGCCTTCTGAACTAGATCTGGCCCACAATGGTTTTCTGGCAACACTTTGTTCTGCTGCCTTTTCCATTTTTCACTGTGCAACAGAGTAAATGAAGCCACTGTCAGACGCTGCATGGGCTTCCTCTGTGGGTGATGCAGCAGCTCAGAAGTCCTGTTGTTCTTTTGCAGTATATTTTGATAGTCTGCTGCAGATCTCCAGCAGAGGCAGCTAATGAGAGACCTACCAGTTGCAGTGGATTCCACGCTTCTTAAGGAAGCTTTAGGGAAAATGTTCTGGGAGCTCCTGCTTCTGGCAACTTCGGTGGTGTGCTGCTGCAGGCCAGGGCCAGCCTACGGAGGTATTTGCCTCTGTCAGCTCTTACAGAGAGCTTTTGTTGGCTGCTTGCGGGTTGTGTACTACCTATGTATTTTGTCTTCAGCTGACTGTTGCAGTGTCAAGAACCTGTTTGATGAATGCTTGAGGAGTAGCTGTATAACTGGTGGGCAAGAGTGCAGCTCCCAGAGCCCAGGAAACAGAGGGAACTAAGAGACCTAGCAGTTATCACAGCAGTTAGTACAAGAGGGGCACAATGGGGTACAGAAAATTAGCTCAGGACAATGTGGGACTGCTTAGGACTGTGCAGTGATGGTGTTGATGTGCTGTAGGGCATGGTCACCAGCAACTGTTCCTGGCACGTCAGAGGCCTTGGCCCAGAGAGCACTCCAGGTCTTGGGCTGCACTCCTGGGTCTAGGACTCGCTCTGGGAAGGGCTGTGGCCTCACCCATGGGAAGTGCACTCTAGTCAAGGTGCTGAGTTACCAGGTGAAAGAGCTCTGGGAGGAGATGAGTAGACTGTGCAGCATGAGAGGGGACAAACAGGAGATCAACAGGATCTTTGCGGAGGCAAGAACCCAAGCTCTGCGATATGAAGTAGAGGCAGCTAGAGACTATATTCAAACGAGCTGTGGATAGAGATTCCTAAGATTGAGACATTGGAAATTTATAACTTCTGGCAATAGAATAAAGATTCTCTGCCTGCGGAGAGGGATAGGTGTAGTGCCCTGGAAGGAGGTGAGCAAGACTGTCAGGGGAGACCCATCAGAGCCAGCTGAGGCTCAGCTGAATGTGTACATGAAGAAGAAAAGGATGGTGGCAGTTATTTGAGACCATATCCTGACAGAGGCACCCATCTGCCAACCTGGTGTACTTGCTGGATGTTTACTTCTTGTTGGGTACTTGAATCACAGATGTTATAGATGGACATATCTGAGGCTTGTCCAGCTGTCAGACTTCACCCCTTGCTGTTCATCCATGTGGCCACCGTGATACTACTGGGGTGAGCCCAAGTATAAAAAAAATGACTGCAGAGCCCTTGGGGCAAGGATGAAGAGTACAAATACCCAGGTTGTGTTTTCCTCAATCCTGCCAGTGAGGTGGAAATGCTCATCTGGCAGAGGGCATATCCCTCAAGTCAAAGTGTAGCTGTATGGCCAGTGTCACAGGCAAAGCCACGGTACCCTCTTAGAGGAATAAGGACTGCTGAACAGGGACAGGATCCATGAGGTGGAGTGTGGCAAGGGCATCTCTGCTGACAGTCTCAGTAACCTTTTCTGGAGGGCTTTGAAGTAGCTGTATAATGGGAGGGTTGCTGCAATTTGAAGAGAAATAAAGGCATGGGGAATATTGAGGAAGTGTCTGGGGAACAACATGATTGGAGAAACCTTGCACTTTCCTTATGCAGGCAGTATAACTGGGGTGTCCATTTCAAGTGTCTGTACACAAATGCACAGAGCATGGGAAACAAGCAGGAGGAATTGCAAGTCTGTGCACACTTGCAGAGCTACTTAGGGTTACAAAGACATGGTGGGATAGTTCACACAACCGAGTGTTGCTATGGATAGATGGATGGATACAGGCTGGCAAAGAGGGGCAGTGCATGCGAAGGAGAGGTGGGAGTGCACAGTGCTTTGCCTTGGAATGGGTGCTGAGCCTGTCGAGCACTTAAGAGAGAGATCAGAGGACAGAACAACATGAATAATGTTGTGGTAGGCATCTGCTGCAGACCGTCTGGCCAAGAAGAAGTAGATGAGGCCTTCAAGTAACGCTGTGGGCCTTGCAATTACTGTAGGCCATAGTAGTTGTGGGGGATGCAAGCAAGCCAGGACACTCCTGAAAGTCAATTTCTTGATGCAGGTGATTGATGAACCATCTAGGGGACTTGTTGTTCTGGGCTTGTTACACATGAACAAGGAAGAATTGATTGAAAGTGTGAAGGTTGATGACGGTGTTGGCCATGGTTGATCATCAGACCATGGACAAAAGGGCCCAACAAAGCTCTTTTATCTTCCTTGGTGAATAAGAATGGTCCATTCCAATGTGCAAAAAGTCAAGCAAGTGTGGCAGAAAGCCAATATGAATGAGGAAGGGCAAATCATGCCTGACCAACCTCTCTGCCATCTATGATAAGATGGCTGGTTCAGTGCATGAGAGGAGACCGGTGGATGTTGTTTGCATTGACTTTTGCAAAACCTTTGGCATCATTTCCCATAGTATCTTCACAGTCAAATTGGTAAGATAGGAACTCAGTAAGTGGACAATAAGGTGGATGGAAATTTGCCTGGACTGCAGGGCCTTTTACCTTCATCAAAGGTGTTAACTCCAGTTGGTGACCAGTTACTAAGTGGTGTTGCTCAGGCATTGATGCTGAGGCTGTTATTGTTGAACGTGCCGTGAAACACCTGGACAAAGGGTCATTGTTCGCATTCAGCAAATTAGGAGATGATCTTCAACTGGAGGGAGTGGTTGGTACACTGGAAGACTGGTCTGCTGTTCAGAGGGATCAAGACAGCAGAGAATTGTGCTAATGGGAACCTCATGAAATTTAACAAAGACAAGAGCAAACACCTTCATCTAGGACAAAGTAACCCATGCAGCAGTACAGGTTGGGGGCTAACAGGCTAGAAATACCAGCTTTGCAGAAAATGACCTGGGAGTCCTGATGGTTAACAAGCCAGATATTACTCCAGCAATGTGCCTGTGCAGCAAGAAGGCCAAGACCATATTGGGCTGTGCTAGCAGGAGCATGGCCAGTAGGTCAGGTGAACTGATCCTTCCCCTCTGTTCAGCACTTGTGAGACCACATCTGCAGTACCGTGTCCAGTTTTGGGCCCCCTAGTACAGGAAACAGATTGATATACCAGAGTGAGTCCAGTGGAGCTTCACCAAGATGGCCGGAGGTAGAGCATATGATGTATAAGGAAAGGCTGCGAGAGAGCTGGCCTTGTTCACACACAAGAGAAGGCTCAGGGGGATCCCATGGCAGTCCACAGCTCACTAATGGGAGGGTGTAGAGAAAACAGAGCCAGGCTTTTCTTGGAGATTGCACAGTGACAGCATGAGAAGCAAAGAATGAGAGGCAAGAGACACAAATTGGAACATGGAAAATTCTGATTTGATACTAAGAAAAATATTTTCCCAGTGAGAGCAGTTAAGTGCGGGAGGAGGTTGTCCAGAGAGGCCGTGAAGTCTCCATTCCTGGAGATAGAACAAAACTTGACTGGACAAGGCCCAGATCCAAGTGGCCCTGCTTTGAGGAGGAGATTGGACTAGATGACTTCTGGAAGTTCCTTCCAATGTAAATTAAGCTACGATTATACGAGTGTGTGAAGCTTGGTGAAGCTGAATGTTCTTAAAAATAGCTGGAACTTTTTTTTTTGGGGGGTGGGGTGTATTTTTTGTTTTGCATTTGACTAACCAGTTATATCTCAATAACACACACAAGATATTCTTAAAGCACTACAGAGAAATTTGTGGAGACTGGCCAATTAAAAAGCCAAATTAAACAAGAGAACTTGGGATAACTTCATAGAGGTCCCTTGTGTAGGGTGATTAAATTTTAGAGGCCAAAAGGCATTCAGTGATTACTGACTATGTCTTGTTCAGCATAGTCACTTTACTTTCCACCTTAATTTTTTTTTTTTGAGGAGTAACCTTCACCCAACTTGAAGCCAAGAATATTTGGAAGGGTGGGGTGGTTTTTTTCACTTTATATATTGCACATTTTGTGGCAATGTTTTTCTTGGGTTTAGTACATTTTTGATTGTAGCACAGTCATTACTTCATTTTTCTAAACATATGTATTTAAAACCCACAAGGGCCTGTGAAATCTGATACTAAAATAAGACATCATATATATCAAACCCATGGTTTCTTTAAGAAAGCCATTTTTTAACCTCTGCTCCAGAGTTCCTTTCATGTGGCAGGAATTCATTTTTTTCCTTTCTTTATAATTTTATCTTTCATGGTGATCGCTGGTATTAGACTAGAAAATGAAAAATGTTCTACTGCTTTTTAATGAAATCAGTTAAAACTATTAAAAGGAAATATTTTATTAAAAGAGAAAAGAAAAAAGCATATATTCTTGAATAGGAAGTAGCTGTCAGAGAGAACTGTATTATTTGTCTAGTATAAGAATTTGTTACACAAAGAAATCACATAGTTTCTTTCAAGTGATGTTGAATGAGGAGGGTGTTCTCAGTCCAGAGGTCACCTTAGCTGTCGTGACCATCTCTGATGCACACTGATTTCTTGTTCTTTTGGGATAATTTTCTTTCTGAAACATTTTTCTTTTAGGATGATTTCAAAAGGTACTCTCTAATCTTTGCCTGTGCCTTTCAAAAACACATTCAAAATGCTTTTTTTTTTGTTAGCATTGCTTTTTTCTTGTATTATTTGTACTACATCTAACAAAATGGTAAGGATTCAAAGTACAGAGATGCATTTACTAGATATCCCTTCTTTGAGAATTTTTTTTTTTTTCTTCACCAAGAAGAAAAACCTCCAGTTTCCCCAGGTGTTAGGGAACACAGAAAAGTGTAAACATTCTCTATAAAACTTGGATTCTCATTTCCTTTCTGGTCGATGAATGCTTGTTGCCATATGTGAATATCATTTAAAGAGGTGTCATGGTGTTTCAAGCATACTTTTCAGAACATTTAAGATATTCAGAGAGACCTACTCAGAGGCATGGCTGACAAAGGGTAAGGGGAAACAGCAGAAGTAATGTGTAGGGATATTTAAATTTCAGGAAAGCATGTTTGTATCTTTCTGTCTGCAGTGTATAATGTGGCATTGGTATGATATGTTTGCGTGCTTTTTATTTTTTCTTCTCAAATCTACCTGCTATATTGCTAGCATCTTGTTTTCAAATACATTATAAACCTAGACTAAATTTGTATCTCCATAGGAAATTTTTCCTTCAAAAACACTTTTTTGAAGAAAAAATACTTTCAGGGGAAAATCCACGGCAATAACTCTGCAAAATTCTATTCAGGAACACTTTTAAATTTTACACAGATTCTGGAACTTTTGTATGTAAAGGCTTTTCTTGTGAGAGAAAATGGTTTAAAAAAAAAAAAAAGAAAAGCCTCACTGGCTTTCGGAGTACTGAGATTTGCGATGAACTTTCGTTCCTGGGGCTTTTCATTTTATTGTTTTAGACGAGTCGTAATAAAGCTCTGGTTTCACCACAGATGAATTCCATTTGTCTTTTTTTCTGGAACATTATTGTGGCTATTGTCACCAGGTTTGACACCATCAGAAGTTTTCCGAGGCTGCCAGCACCAGGAGATACAATACACTTTGCTCTATGTATCAAAAAGATTCATTATCAGTGTTGTAGGATACCGGATCTTCATATACCCTGGCCTCAGACCACAGAATGCTCTAAAGGTAAGGGTGGAAATGCTGAGCTTGACTGAAATGTCTATCAAAGGCCAGTGTACAGAGCAGAGGGCAGATCTGATGTGCTTTCAGTAGTCTTTACCTCTGAGGAAAAAAAAAGAGATCAGATATACCATTGTGCTGCACTACAGCTAAGAGGTGAAAAAAACCTAAGTCTATGTCATCATTTGCAAAAGTGAGCCAAACTGTTAGCTACTGACAGGGAATTAGAATAACAATTTCTGGGTTGTCATGTATGAGAGCTTTGCTTTACGAAGAAACCTAAGTGTCATCTTAGATTGTGTGGTCTGTTAGTCACTTGTCACTGACTATGGGTGAATGCAACCAGTCTGGCAAACTCTTAAACAAAGAAACAAAACAACCTTTTCCTACCGGCATCCCCTGTCTTTTTTTCACATTCACCTTCAGCTAGCAGTTTCATTCACTTGTCCACCTTGGTTTTTACATTATGACGTATGGCTAGAGGTTTATTACGTTTGTGCTTTATTGTGTGTGCTAATGTCACGTAATCACTGCACGCAATGGCTGTGTGTAGAGGTACAAAAAGCCCAGAGGGAGACTGGTTCATGTAGGAGGATCCTAGAAGTGGTAGAAACAGGTCTTAAAGGTGGTGGCATAATCTCCAATATTTGTTTATTACATATATCTGTTCACAGAAGACTTGAATAATTGTTGTGTGTGTCTCTGGGTGGCTGCTTGCCACTCCTCCAAAGCGAGACAGCGATGTTTAATGCTTCAGGCGGTCTGATAAGAAATAGAGGACACCTGTTAGTTCTGTGAAAGCAGCTTCACTTCTGACTCCTTCCCTGATTCCAGGTCTGGTGAATTCAAAATGTAAAACCAGACTAGGTGAGTTTGTAAATGAGATTTCCTGCTAAGGAATGCAAAAAATAGTCTTTCATGATACCTGACTTGAATTTAGTATCCATGTGGAATTCCCTCCAGTATTGCTCCAGATTATTTCACATTTGAAGGACAGTGAAAAGATTCAGTGTCTTGGTGATATATCAGACACTTCAGTCAACTGTGATTCCAGCTGCTTGTAACTCCCTCACAAGCTACAAAGGGCAAGGTTCAAGTTCATTGCTACATTCTTCTGCTTTAGGTATTTGAGATTCACTACTTTGGTTAACTTCAGTGAAAGCTGATAGGTAAGTTCTGCTAGCTTATGAGACAGACACGAGGTATCTATGACGGATATGTTACATTTTAGCATGTCTGTACTGGTCCTTGTTTTTTCCATCATACTAATAATATTCTTGCCTCTGCCTTCATCTGGTTTAGAAAAACAAGAAAAATGTATGTGAGGGTTGAGCATGAAGCAATGTCAGCAGTATATATAATGGGTCTGTTTCCCTATCGTCTTCTGGGATTTGTTTGCAGTCTGTGAGACTACAGTCGAATCAGCTGTACTAGTCTGTCTTGTTGCCTGATAGCTGTGAGCTTTTTTGCTTACTCGCTCCGCTCAAGAATAGCAGCCGTGTTTGTGATATTTGAAGGCCAAAAGTCAGGTGCCACGTGTGAAGCCTAAGTAGGACCAGAGATGTAAAAATTTTCTTTAGGGTGCTGCCCAAATGAGAACAAAACTGATGTTAATTTTGGCTAACGTGGATAAAATTGATTAACAATATTTATATATATTTCTTTTAAGAAATTTCTTTTAATCCTTTAAAATATGCTTAAAGTTCCAGTTGGGAGAGCTTATTTTAGGACTAAACCTTAGGTATAGTTTATTTAAACTGTATAAATAGTATTCTACCTGTATGCACTTCAATTCCTATAAAACTATAGCAAACAACTGTTTAAGGCTTAAGCCTTTATTTATTATGACTTTATTATTTCAGTGGTTAAGACTTCAGAACATAAATAGTTTTGACGGTCACACCAACTGTAGGTATCGAGTATTTTCTGTAGTAGTCTCTTTAAAATTAATAAGCCGATTGGAAGTTCAAAAAGTAAAATGCTTTTTTCTTGTTCCAATTCATGAATAAAAACTTTGTTTGAGAGGCTGAGATCTATGAGCTCTGCAGTTTCACTAGCCTTTATATAAAAATAGTAGGTGGTTCCCTAGCTACCTACTACCCACATACTAAACGATAATGCTTTTATTATTTAATAAATTATGTTGGATATGTAATATTTTGAAAAGTCTCCCTTTTTTCCGTTTATATCCAACACATCTAGTGGATTTTCATTCAGCGTTTGAAAGTCAATCTTTTAATCAAATTCCAGTTTCTTTCCAAATATGACTTAACAGAAATAAGCACACTTGTAATGATTTAGTAAATAAGCTGTCATTGCTATTTTAACATCAGAAAATATGACTTAGATTAATTTTTGTAAGTTAAGTTAGATAATTGCTGAATGCATTTATAGTCTCCCAATTAGCAAAAAGTAATATTACTTTAAAGCTCTATTTATTTGCTGATTAAGGTATTTTAATCATTTCAAGCAATGAACGAATTAGCCTTGCAATAGGAAAATAAATAGAAAAAAATTCAAAAGCAAGATTTAAATTGATTCAAATCAAGTTTTCTGTTTGATAATTTAAATTGGTTTAGTTTTGGATTAACATGGTTAGTCCATGATTTTGCTGTCTATTGAAAGAAGGATGACTCTGAATGAAATTTTATCTGGAACACGTAGTCTGTATTTAACATGGGATGACAAAGCAAATATACTTCTTGCCATCTTCCTGAGTAGGGATCTACAAAATAACCAGGGAAGACAGTGGAGACTTCATGATCATGTGATTTGGTTTGCTTAGACCAACTTGAAGCTTTTATTGCTGAAAAGTTTGTAGATGGTTGGCAGGAAATCTTGCACTCATCAGCATTGTTTTCAGCCATTTACTTTGTGCTCTCTGTGTCCCTCTGAGCCAAGGGAAGGATCCTGTGCCTGTACAGTCTTCTGTTCACTGGACCTCTCTGGGTTCTTCCTCCTGAGCCCGGGCTGGAAGAGCTTGCCTTGGCCCCAGTGCTAATGGCTGCTGCAGCACTGCCAGCTCAGTCAGGCATGGCTGTGGGGGAACAGCGGCTCTAGAGCAGTCAGAGGCAGTTTGCCTGTTGTCTTGATATATGGGACAGCTATCTTCTTGTCTTGGTATTGCTGCTTAGGTGCTTGATGTTTTTGTGTGTCACTCCCAAGCTAGGTCACGGCTACAATCTTGTACAGCAAGTTCGGACGTTTGCTGGCACGTGATAGCAAGACCACGGGCACACAGCTCCTTGAAGATTGTGGGGAAGCTTATTCTTTGGTTTTATCACACTGGGCATCCAGTACTGAGTGCATTGCTCCATGAAACACTTAAGCAAGCAGTGCACATCTAGACATCTAGTCAATTCTCCAGCATTTCTGACTGCTGTATATGTTGGAAAAAGTATACTTAGGGTGTATGGTTAACCTCAGGCTTAAACAAAATTTTGATTTATTAAAAAGATAAAGAATCCTAGGATATAGTGCTGGACACATGCTCAAGAGATCATTCAATACAGATGCTAACACTGGCCAGTATACGTACCAGCTAGGACTGGTGTGTATTTGGTCTTCTGATGGACATTTTGCAAACTTCCCTGCTCTGTTCTGGTGTTGATTAAAACATCAACAGCTATATTCACACTTTTAGACTATCTGTGAACTTTCTTTTTCTTCCCCCTGTGGCCATGAAGAACATCTCCATTGACTTCAACAGCCTTTTACATTTTTCTGAAAAATTACAATTATGCCTTCTTTTACTTTTCTGTTTTCTGGACCATGCAGATGCATTTTCTGCAACCTTGCCTCATAAGTTTTATTTTCTTTATCTGTGTACTCCAAAAGTGGTGTAACTTACATGCATTATAAACATATTTTACTGTGTGTGACTTCATAAGAGGTCTAGAAATTAGTTCTGAAGCCTTTTGGTTTTACTTTGTTTCCAGCAGTGAGTAAAAATTGTTGCTCCCTTGTCACTCTTTGTGGAGGTGTATAAAATGAGCAGATCATTTCAAACAAATAAATGTTCATCACATTTACAGTAGCTAAGTGCTCCTCTTACAGCAGTTGTTACTCGATTTGGGAACATATGAGGAATGCTTGTAAGCTTGGGAGGGGGCCACGCCATGTGCAGGGGGGCTGAGTGGCTGAAATGCTGCCTGCTGCAGGACCCGAAGTGCCTTGTCTGCATAGCGTCAGGAAACTTTCACTGTCTGCCACACTGTATTGTCTGGACAGGTTGGCTTTAGTCAATTTATTTTCCATATTAAAACATTTTTTTTGCCAAGATCATAATTTTTTTCTCTTGGCAAGAAGTCTAGCAAAGACCATTAGAATTAAAAATATAACCATAGAAGTTTTCAGTGTTTTTCTAACAAACTGTGCGTTGGAGAAGTTTACAATACAAAAATAAGTAGTGTTTTTACTGGTGTTTTTACAGATTTTTGTAGGGTTTTGGGGAGGGAGGCAGAGAAGAAAGTAACTGAAATCTGTACTTCCCCTACATGTTTTTGCAGAGCTTTGTGTGTAGAGACTGTGTCGTCCGGCATTTCAATTTGGGTAACACCGGCTGCGTGACCAGTAGAGGGAGCCCAGAATCACAAAATATTGGAGATATTTTTGACTGGGGAAATTGGGGTGAGAAGCTTGCTTTGAGAACGTACAGGAGTTTTGTGATTATATTTGGAAGGATGCGCTGAATAGTACCAACTTATAGTGATTCCAGGAAAGAGCATTTATCAAACTTTGAAATGCCTGATGTCTTCTAAATGATCAAATTATATTAACAACTTTTATATTGGAAGGCTAATCAGTAATTTTTTTCTCTTTCCTATGTTGCTGGTTGTTGTAACTTCATATCACCTCTACAGAAAGTAAGTAACTTTTCATTTTTTTAAATCGATTTGAAAGTGTGTGGGTGTGGGTATACTGCTTGTATGTATGTATAGATGTGTATGTATATAAAATAAACGTACGAGCAGAAAATTATGAACATACTGCTACAGAGGGTGACTCCCATGTATGAATGACTTTTAAAATACCACAATGGTTTAAACCAATCTCACTCAAAAGATGATAAATAGTATGAAAATTCTGCATCTGAAGGCTGTAAATGGTAAACATATTCCTCATGTGTAGACTATGGCAACAAAACTTGCAGCATATTGGTTTAAAATACGTTATGGCTCTAAAAATTCTCATATATCAAGTTACAAAGTAGAATATTATTGTATCCAATTTGGCCTAATTGAATCAAAGTTGAACTGATTTGGAGTGTTTCAAGAACTTAGGTCAAACTGTGCCATTTTTGACATTCAAAGATACTCAGCCTTATATGTGGCAGTCCTTGGCTGCTTTATTAATACATGCCAGCAGCTCTGAGCAGAAAGAATATGTCCTCAGGCTGTAGGAGAATTTAGAAAGCATGTGATAAGTAGTATGGATCCTTCAGAAACTGCTTTATGATTCAGACATCAGTCTGCATCATGGATCTTTGATTGCTGGCTTTTCTAACCGCAGTCCCGTGTGTTGTGATAGCATGTATTGCAAGCATTTCCAGTATCCCTTCTGGGTAATGTTTGGGAGTTTTGATATAGTGTTTTAAGGATGCCTGTGCTGACAGAAGAATAGGCAAGTAGTTGGTTAACATGGGTCAAAACAGCAGTGATAAAGGACACCATGGAATTTCAGTTTGAGCTGCTAGCTCAAAATAAATGCCACCCCTTGGGGTCCAGATTATTATTTCATTTGCAACTTTAGTATGTGTGGTTTGTTTTGTGCTCATTATAGACATACCCAAGTCCAGTTTTCAAGAAGGGTGGATATGGCCCTTTGGTTGCATGCCAAATTATTTAGGAATTGCAGATATCTGTATGCAACAGGCATAACAGTAGTTAAAGTACTTCTTGGCTCAGTAGCTGATACAGATTTCTTTGTAAGTCAGAGAGTAGTTTCTATTGTCCACTTGCCAGTTGGCTACACTTTGAAGATTAAGATATCAGCTGTGAGCACAGTAGTGGTCATGAGATATTGCCAAATCCTCTATTTTGGGTTCATTCATCTTGTATCACTTTAATTGGTTAATGATATCTAAAAATAAGTGTAGAGTCCAGAATATCTATATCGGAATAGAAGGATGCAAATAGTGCATACATGCACACACAGTTTTGTTTCTTGTTGATATATTGAGTTTGTCTTCTACTGCAGAGTCAGCAAGTTCTTTCTATCTTGCGGAGAAAGTCTTAATCTGTGATAATGTTTCACTAAAAAGATCCAAGACTGTGAGAGTCAAAATTGCTTCACGTTATGTGTGTTAACATATGGAAGAAATTACGCAACTAGAACTGCTCTATTAAATGCTTTGTGTCTTTGCTTGTCAAACATTAATACAATAAGGAAAATGTGTAAAGAGAAGTATCCTACTTATTCCAAAACTGTTTTAAGTAATTGTTAAACTCAATGAAATCTCATAATGTTTTCTGTGCTACTGCTAGCAGTATCATTGTATTTCTACAATACTTAGTTTTGTATTTTGTTATAGTATTATATCAAAACCAGATGTGGAATTAGTTTTATTTGCAGGGGAAAAAAAGAAACAACAAAAACTTGTCAGAATTTTCATATTGCATGATAATATTTAGAATACCTATAAAGTAGATATCTGTTAAATATCTGACATGTTTATCAACAAGCAGCATTTTTACCTGTACTTTTTGATTTTAGATGTAGTAATGTGATACATTAGGTGACCAATACTAAATAAATTATATTGGACAGGACTTCCTGTCCTGAGGACACTTCATAGTTTAATTTTTACCGGAAGAGCAGTTACCATACTATCCATCTTGCCATTAATTTAATACACGTACAGTAAAGATTAATTTTGTTGTAACAAAGCCATGGAAATCGACAGAAAGCATCATCATGTTAAAGATGACAATTTCAGTCCAGTTTTATTTATAAAAAAAGATCAGTCGTGCAATTTTCAGCAAAGATTGTATGTTGTGTTATAATACTGCATAATAAAACCCAGTAGTTTCTGATGGACTTTTGAAGCCCTGTTCCTGGTTTATAGTTGAGTATATAATTAATCCTGAAATACTTAGCAACACACTTAATTTAATGCACAGGCATTGTTCTACTTAACCAAGTGGAATATATTTACGTGGCTAAAGATAAGCATGCGTGCAGGCTAGGGACCCCAGGGAAGAAGCACAGTTTCCGATTCAGTCCCTGAGTACACCATGTACATTAGTCAGTAAATGGGGACAAAGATGTGATAGTACATCTATAAATCTTGTACTTTAATTTTTAAATTAAAATGAAATAAAATGACTTATTACTACCTTCCTCCCCACCATTCCTTAGATCAACTTTTCAGATTAGTGTAAGTGTAGCTAGGGTAGAAACATTTGCTTACTTTTTCTGATGTAAACATGCATATATTACAAAGACATCTCTGTACAAGTCCTCTTTTTCTCTTAATGTGTTGTTTCTTTTTAAGTAGTCTCTTAACATGCATTCCACAGTGGTATTACAATTACTACCTTGAGTAGGTCAATCTCTTAATCTCTGAAACAACTCTAATTAGAAAATATAGTGCTTTATAGAAGGTACAAATATGCTTGTATTTATGTATAGTAATACATGCTGACCATGTTAAGCCAGAGGAAGGCTTAACTATATATCACTTTTAATTTTAAATGTGTTCTTTCTGGGCTTTTTATTATTCTTTTGTTGCCTTTCATCCTATGGGATGCAGCTGCCCTTGAACTTGGTACTGTTTTGATCATTCATGTGCAGCAGCCACATTGTCTGTAACATTTTAAAAATGAGGCTTCATGGTGTTATTTACAAAGTAATTTCACATAAATATTTGGACTTTGGTTCTCTTAGAATGTGGAGCTGGTTGCTATATGAAGAAAAGCATAATTATAATTCACAGACTTTTTGCCTCGAGCCTAGGGGACAGATGCATATGATTAAGTTTGAAACTGGCCTGTTATTGTAATGTAGATGTTTTCAGGGTTGAGAGAATTAAAAAAAAAAAAAAAAGAAAAAAAAGGCAAAAAAAAAGCCAGGCAAGCATGAGTTTTGAAAAAAATAGACCGAGGGAATAGTTTTACAAGAGGCACTCAATCTTGGACTGCACAATTTTATTTTTCAGTGGAACCTCTCCATTAGCTTGCCTGAATGCAATGCTTCATACTAACACTCGTGTAGGTGATGGAACATTCTTCAAAATCCCTGGGAAGTCGGGACTCTACGCTCTCAAAGTAAGTTTAAATTTTGTATATGGAAAGTACGTAGCGCTATTAATCCATTTTATGAATGTCTCAATAGATATAAAGGTAAACAGATTAGATTCTTTGGGGAGGAAATGACCTGATAGTCCTTCTAACTGCTTTCAGATGTCTTTTAAAAGGATCTATAATGAAAGTAAACACTGAATGTTTTATCCTAGAAAGCATATACATGTTCTTGAATGTGGCATATGGTATAAAAAACATGTAGCTTAGCTAAAATGCTGCTTTTTCAGAGTTGTTCACAGAAGGGCCTTTGTTTTATGAGCAGTGAGCTCAAGAGAATCACTGACTTTCTCATTAAGTAATTGTATTAATGTTTGATTTTTGAACAGCGCAAAATTATTTGCAAGTCTAATCTAAATCAGCTTTTAATTTACAGGTTGCATCGTTGCTTTTGGGAGGGAATATAATAATAGTGATAGAATTTTGCCTTTATGCTATTTCTATTCCTCTTTATTTTCTTTTTTGGTATGTGTATGATGGTTTCTGGGGGTGGAAATTTTTTCTTGCTGTACATGATCAAACTTAGAGGAGATTCACAATAGGAGTGGAGGAATGTGAGGCAGAGGTGAGAAACAAAGTGTGATTATATGTTTGGCAGTCTAAATGTAGTCAATTAAAATTTTGGGCTGGGAGAAGGATCTTTTGTAATTTATGACAAACTTATTTGATGTAAGGATTTAAAAAGCCTTTTAAAAAGCTATATACATTTACCTGTTCCTGTAACTAAAAATTCTGCATCTGAGATTGAATTAATAGTTTTCAGAAGCTCTATTTCCTAATTTACTAAAACAAATGCTGTTGTTTTTCTTTAAGTCGGGAGATATTCTTGGCACAAATCCAGGTATTCACAATCACTCCCATGCTTGTGAGCTCCAGGTTGCTTCAGCTATTTGAATTCAGGAAACAGGCAAGGGCAGAAAAGAAACATTAAAGGATTTGTGTTTTGCTGCAGCGTTGTGGACACTCAACTGGAAAACTAGGATTTTTAACAGCCAGACAAGTCTGTTTCTGTTAAAAAAAAAAAAGAAAAGTGGAAGATCTTGCATTTTATTTGACATTTTTTAAAAAAGAGTATATTATGACTTCACAAAATAATTTTTTTGCTTTTGCTTTGCAAGTTGTTTCATGAAGGTCTGTTTTTATGTCTTTCTCTGAAGTAACTCACAAGCATATTTTATTTTATTCTGTTTTTTGAAATGTAAGCATGACAGTACACTGCAGTAATCTATTTTCGGAGATGCAGCAGGATCATGATTGATTTTTTCTTGTTAATTTTAGTTTTCTTTTTTAACTGTAGAAAGAAGAATCAACATGCCCTACTGATGGAACATTGGATTTAGGATGTGAATCTGAGTTAGATGGCACTGAAATGGCTGAGACAAACAATAATAATGGAGAAGAAAATGGTGGTAGGTGTTTCAATTTCAATATTAGAGGGCTTATTTGGGGAAAAGAAGTAGTATTGTTTACTTGAGATTTTCACGGTGTGATTTCTAAACAGTGTAAGTAATGTTTTGTACTTGGTGGAACTATTTTTTAGTGATTCCTTCTCTTTTTTTTTGGCCTTTTAAAGAAATCAGGGACACCAAGTGGCTTTATTTGACTTAGATTTGTAAAAAACAAAAAGTAGTGCTGTTGGGCGGGTTTTGAGTAGGTAATTTTTTGGCTTACAATTTTTTTGTTCTAGGCCCCACAGCTAAAGAGTAATTTGCCTTACCGGGCTTTAGACTTGCGGTTGTCGGATAGACAGCTCACTGATTTCAGTGTGGGCATGTGGGGTTGGTCCCTCAGTAGAGCTCTGGGCACAGGACAAAGGTTTGTATCTTTTTTGTTTCAGACAGAGATTCTTCTGGGTGCCATGTTGACATAAAGACATGTTGAAGTATCAAATCCTGTGCATTTTTTTCTCTGAGTTAATGACAAACTGAAACATTGCAAGAACTTGAAAATGGCAACCTTAGAAATATTTTTTCTTTTTGAGAGGTAATAATTGCTCATAAAGAATACACAGTTCTTCAGTCACCTAAAATTACTTGCAAGTAATGGAAATAAATATTATTCTTATTCAAACTACACTCACGTAATGCTTGTAAAGTGAATGCTTTATACAAAACTCAAGCTTTCCCAGACCTCTGAAATAAACCTTTCCTTGATCAGTTCTTCTCTTCTGCTGCCCCCTCACAACCTGTCCCGCTGCTGGACTGCAGCCTACTGTTCTGGCTCACTTCATATATGGTGAGAGGGTGTCCTGTTTACAACTAGGACATGAAAAGGCTTAGCTCATGTTATTGTTCTGCTACAGACTTCCTTTTTGATCTTGAGGAACTTACTTAGCTTCCATGTTGTACCTGTACAGGACCGATACTGCTATTTCAGTATTGCTCACTAGCAGCATTGGAAAATCACACAATGCTCAGTGATAGGAGTAACAGAACTTCCTAAGACAGGTTGTTGTGGATCTAGTGGTGAAGTTTTGAAACTCAGTGGAAAAACAAAAGTCAAGAATTATTAAATGGCTCTGCTTTTTCATTTTCTTTGATATATTATGTCTATAAGTTAACAGACTGCATGTGCAGTGATTTTATGCGTTATACTGCATGTATAAGTGAACATACGTATTTGTAGTTCTTCAACAATTCCTGTCTGATACTCAGACAATTTGTTGATGTACACTTCCCTAAGTTGCAGGAAGAATACAGCGGTGAAAAGCAGTGTAAATACAGTTATAGAGAGGAAAGCAAAAGTTGATGTTACTTGTTATAAACAAATAAAAATCATGGCAGAAATCTGACAATTATTTAGGAGTGGTAGGATGTAAATAAGGATGCCAGAATGCCAGAAGTAGAAAATTGCTGGGTTTTGACTGGGAGGAGGCTGCGTGCTATTTTCACAGTTTACAGTAATAAAAATAGTTCTATCACTTGTGGTGACATAAAAGAGCAGCTGCTAAAATTAAACATTTTAAAATATTTGGAGTAGAGCAGTAAATTACACCTAGATTGTTTTTAAAGCTGAGAACTTTCCCTTGTGTTTCATCTTTAACAAATCTTGGAAAACTGTGATGTATCTACCTTTTTGAAAACAAGACATTTTCAATTCTTTTGATGTCATGCAGTGGATATATTTAAAAAGAATAAATAGAATGGCAATAGTGAGTCTATATTCCATATAGAAAGGCCAATGCCGGATGTGATCAATAAGGAGTTGAAGACAGCATGTCTTGTATCAATCAGCTGATACAGAACATAGTTTTGTCAAACATGTTTGCTAATAGCTTTTCTTGAGACTGAAAGGTTTGTCGTGAAATGTATCGGTTGATACATATGTAGAATTCTATAAGTGATTTCATTTACAGTATAGAATGCTTGACTTAAAAACAGGACCATGCCCAAGAAATGCAGCCAGTTCTAAGTGGATTGAAAATTACAAATTATTAGATCTGCAAAGGCGTAAGAATCACCATCCACAGTAGGTATTTTTGCCGTTTTCTTGAGGATGTGATTTGACCACTCTTCTTTCAATATCTTTATCAATACTTTTTGAAAAGTATAAAAACCTTCTTGATTAAATTTATTGATAATAAATAAAAATGTTGAGACTCCTCTTGACTGCCTTGTAAATGATTACAGTTGAACGGCATGCATTTTTTTAGACTTTGAAGTGAGGAAAAAAGGTCACATTTGTGCAGTGGAAACATATATTCAGTGAATCAGTAAATTTGAAAAGTGTTTAAGGATCACAGTAGAAAATGAGTTGAACATGAATGAGATGCTTTTGCTAATTAGAGCAATGCAGTTCTTGGACTGTAATTCTGGTAGTACTGAGTAAAGAATATAGGCACTGTGTTTCCTTTGGGTATAGCACTAGTTAAATTATTACTAGTGTATTGCATTCATTATAGATGTAAGAAAGAATTAAGAAAAATAGGAAAGGATTTAGAAAAGACATATAAGAACTCCTAAGCAAACAAATACCTCCTTTGCTCTGGGAAATGTAATGGGGACAGTCTAGTTAGTTTATCAAAGATAAGGTGGTGACTTGATTGGTTTGTAAGTATTTGAGAAAAAGTATTTCTATAGAAAATGTTTGGTCTAGCAGACCAAATCTAACACGATCTCTATCCATTAAACTTTTCACACTAAAGCTGGAGTTTTTTTTTCTTTCTTAAAAATAACATCTGATTCAGTACAAAAAACGCTTCATGAAATTCGCTGACTTGTGTTTTAGAAAAGGTCAATAGATAATAATGTCTCTTTTCAGCCTTAGTATGTGTGATACATACGAGGATGGACATTGTTTGCACATTGTATTCCCAATTGATTGCGTTTTTGTTTGCTCTTGTTTCCACAGTGGTAAAGTCCAGAAGCCCCGGTTCAGAGTGATCAGAAATTGTGTAGCAAGAGTTTAAAAAGTGCTGCTTTAAAGTTAGCTGGAAGCAGAGGATGAAACCCTAAGCAACGGGCTCAGTCCGTTTGTGGGCTTTTAGATGATAGTCTTCAGCTTTCGGAGTGAAAAGTGCCAGCTGACACTCAAAGAGAGAAGAATCACATTATTCCCCAGCAGGCACATTTTTCCCAGTATAAATGCAGGACACTGAACAATTTTATTAGCATAATAATATAAAAATTCCTCAGAGTTACAAACATAGGACTTGGCAAAAGCTGTTACTCCACATCAGTATTGCTAAACTGACAACTGGAATGGTCACACCTCAGGATTTTTCAGAAGCTGTGGAGAAATCTTTCTTTCCCCACCTTCTCCAAAGGCATATGTTAAAGAAACCTTTCACGCTACCATTGATTTTGTTTGGAATGGGATTTCTATAGAGGCTCTCTAGCAGTCTCATCTCTTTTTATAAATTCCGTTTCTCTCAAATACAGGGGCAGCATGTAAAAATGCAGTTGGTAAAAGAATTAAAATCCCAATTACTGTTGCCTGGGAAGATGATGACTATAATATCCTTTTGCCCATCAATAGGATGTTCTATTCTCAAAAAGCACTTGTCCCTAGGGTTTCTGAAACCAGGGCTAATCCATCAGCCATGGAGCACAGTTGATTAAAAATTGTCTTCATGCAAGCCAATGAAATGCACAATGATGTAACTGTGGAGGAGGTAGTAATTCCTACGGTAGCGTGACTTTCCTCCCCGACCCGACACAAACATAGGTTCTGATGTTTGCCCAAATATGACCAACATATGTCTCTTCTTGAGCACTTCCTAAAACTTCAATTGCGAATGTAAAACGGCAGAATTAATTCCTTAGGCAGTTTTCTTAGAGACAGTAGATGAAATGATGGTTGATAGAGGATGAGATTCATGCTGAATCCTGATATTTTGTCTTTGTAGCTACTGTGCTTTTTGGACTAGGAAGCCACTCCTGTAGTGAAGTATGAATATTCAGCATTGTTTGAAACCTAAGTCCACGTCTAGATGATCAGTTCCTTTCCGGGAACGGAATTTCTGGCAATTCAGGGAAACCTGTTATCCCTCGCCTCTTGTCTCTTGGGAATAATACTGGATGATTCTGCTGAATATGTCAGTTGCACATGGCAACATCTGGATGTGGGACAGGCTTTTCTAAAAGCAAAAGGGCGATAATGGAATAGCAGCTCAGATATACAGAGTTTCGAATGACACATCAGAAAGAGAAAGTTTTTCACTTTTTCTTTGTTTCCGTGGGTTTTTTTTTTCATCTCCCCACAAGTAGCTATAAAATAAAAATACTGTACACCGGGGTCAAGTTTAACTTCTGTTTATTTCATTGCCACTGGAGGGGAGTCATAAGAATGAGAGAAGATACTGTGGAGCTTGAGGGAGAGATCTTTCTCATCTGCTTTTTTTGCTGTACAGTAGAGTTAATGAGGCCTAAGATATCAGTGGCTTAGCGATGACAGGCTGTATATTTTTAGAGGAAAACGTTGACTTCCTTTGGAATAAGGATTCACAGTTTTCAAAGCTTTGTGAAATGTTTCGGCTCAAAAGCATGCCGAGAATATAATGTGATTCAGTGCAAGCTACCAAGCTGATGTGGTATTTGATGTCTCTTTCCAAAAAATACTTTTCAATATTATTTATCATTTCCAGTGCTAGTATTGCTTTTCAAAAAGAATATTACAGTCACAGTAGTGCCCTTGATATATGCATCTGTTTTTGCTTGCTTTGGCGAACTTCTGCAATTAACTAACTCCCAGACTGGTTTTCATTTTCAAGAGCTGATGGCAACAGTCGAGTTCTGAATTGTTCATGTTTTGCAAGTTGGGCTCTAGAGATCAAAGAGTGATGGAGGTGAATTACTTGATACATCTGGGTTGGCAAAGCATGACCATTTATGTCAATACAAGTATAGATCTGTGTCACCCAAAGAAAATACTGAATTTTATGGATATTTTGAAGAGAGATTTTGTGTGTATGTTTTCCTAAGGGAATTCTCTGTGAAGTTTTCTATCTCCAGAGTGTGTGCATACATTTTATGCTTGAGATAGACTCTAGTCTTTAGCATATGGTAGCAATATTAATTTGTGTTTTGTAATGTGGCCATTAGTAAACAATCCTTCTCATCTGCTGTGGTTTCTGTAACAAAGAAGGAAGTAAACTGCTGTTGATTTTACTGGTTTGATTTTAAATCAGTATGGTCTGTCTGAAATCAGAAATAATTCTGCTATTTATTTGAGGAAAATAAGCCTCTTAAAGCACCCCAGAAATTTTTCTGTCCATCTAGTTACATAAATCTGTTTATAATTATTCCTAATAACTTTCAGTGGTAGTGAGACAGAATAATTTTAAGTTGTATTCCTATAAAAATTGTTTCTTTGAAGAAACATGTCTTCTAATATGTTTTATGTAGGTGTCATATTTCTTGGGCGGGGAAGGTAAAAGGTAATAAAAAACTACAGAGATAGCCTATAAATTTTGAAATTAATTGCTGATTTTCATAAATGATAGCCTTTCATAATAATTGTCAAAACTGGCCTTGGAAAAATGGTAGAGAGGAAGTTATTTTAAATGGAGGTTGTCAAAAACATTTTTACCATGCTTTTTTTGCTAAGTAATTTTTCTAATTCTATCATTCATGTTAACACTCTCTGAACACTCACTAAGGAGGTCTTATCTTCAGAAACCCAGCTGCTCTTCCAGCTCATAACCTAACAGTTTATGGCTTAATAGTTGCTTTTTGCTTTATTCCTTCAGTCAGTCCTGGCCCTTGAAGAAGCCGATTTAAAGAATGGAGCCTAATTATTCTCCACTAAATGGAAATGCCTCCTGTGGGCTTAAAACTACTCTTGTTCTCTTTTTCTTCTGTAGCAATAATGGTGAATCCTCTTTATGTGCTACCCAAATATTTTTCCTTCATCTGTCACATTCTTTCAGGGTTCTTTTTTTCCTCCTCAGCATCCAGTTTATTTTTAGCATTTTTTTTCTGATAAAGCTTTTCAAGCGAACGTGGATCTGATAATATTCATGCATCTTCAGTGCTTATGGACAAAGTAGTTGTGGCTTCCCAAAGTTGTACGTATGTACAAAGAACACTAGCTCTTCTTGAATTTGTTTTTCTTTTACTGTGGTTTCCATAGCAGAAATGCTTGCTCTGTTCTTAAGGCATTGTTTTTTTATCAGGATCGTCAACGTTCATTTCAAACACTTACATATTTTTCTGTCATATTTTCCCCTTTTTTTCACTTCTGACCCATTCAGGGAAAAGCTGTTGGACTATATCCATATAAATGAACGAATGAATAAATACAGTTTTCTGTGGTCACAGGCATTGTAGTATAGTGAGATTTTGGCACAGATTGATTTAAATCACTAAGTAGCAGAACATGTTTTAAAGGATAAATTTATTCATTGTCTCATATTTGTATTTAATTTCCTACAGAAAAATCAATTCATATTGTTTCATAAATAATTAATACCTTGATTATCCTCTAAGTAAAGCCTATATATCAATTTTAGTATTATTTTTGGCTAATAAAGTGAATAGACTGTATAAGTTATTAAGCAATTACATAAATTAACATAATGTATTTAGATTTTTAATGTTTGTATCTTCTACTTTCTCTTATTTACTAGATGGTTAGGTTTATAGCCACGATTTGTATCAAGCTGGTTTTAAATGGAAATGGAAATATAATTAAAACATGGAAAACAATATTTAAAATAGCTTCTTACTATTTTAAGCTACTAGATATATGAAGGAAAATATTTATAATATACAAAATATATTTTAGAAAGGAAGTACCATTTGTTATTAATAAATGAAGTTGACTTTCTCTGATCACCATGTCATTTTAGAATTTTTAAGCAGTGGTTTTCAGCCTCACGTATCTATTTCTTTACTCATAGACTACAGGAAAAATTTGTTTTTCAAAACTCTGAAGGAACTAGTTTGAGTTGCACTAAACCGAACCAGCCTAGAGTGAGGTATTCCTTCTGTACCTGCAGAAGAGATTACAGTAATGGAAAGCTATTTATTGTTTCATTGGGTTTCAGTTCCAGTTGCTTCACCCATTAGAACAATCCCTGTTCCTTGGTTTGGCTTTATTGTCAAAGCTTAAAGAAACAGAAGCAAAAGAAAACAATAAACTGATGATATTTTTATGTAAAATTGGAAGGAATGACAGAAATAAGTATGGCCTCTCATAGACCCTGTCACAACGTCAGGGTTTGTTGTTAAAAGAAAAATGAATGAAAGCACAAAATTAATATAGAGCTATGTTTATTTTTATTCCTGTGCTGTATTGTGACTTTGACATTAGCATTTGTAGTGTTGAGCATCATCAGTTAGTGTTGCCAAACTTCTCCAGGATGAACTTTATCACCAAAATAAAGGTGGGAGACTCCTGGATAATTTCCCACTTGATCAAGAAGGTAATAGGAGTTGTGGTCATCCCGGAGAACTGGAATCGGTTTTTCATGACAGGTCATGTTGTGTGCTCTCTTAGGAGGGACAGTTAAGTATATAACAGTTTCCATTCTTTAGGCATTTTAAAATTTGTTCTGTTCTCCTCTCCTTAACTCTGCCATTTGTGTGCTCACACTATTTCTGTTTTTTTCTTCAGTCCTTTGACTTTCAGACTTTGCCAGAAAACAGTAAAAAAACCTCTCTTTGAAAGAAGAGACAAAAGCTGGGTAATTTGAAATGTCAGGTCTTTATTTTGGTGTAGGTGTTCTTTGTCTCAGGAGCTTAGCTATTGCAGTGATTTAGATTATATAAACCAGCTATTGTTTGTTTTCTGCTGACGCTTTGCTGCTCCTTTAAGTTGTCTTTTTTGATAGTAAGCTTTGCTCATCATGTGGAAAAGATTGATCCAAACCAGGTGATGCTGGAAACTCAGAACTGTTTTTGTTTTGCAGCCTCTTTGTGTATTTGGACAAATTCTTCAAGTATAAGGGAAAAAAGCAACAAATACCAGTTATAAATCTGGTGACAAAATAGGATGTGTCTTATCTGCTAATGAAAATTTTTAATCTAATATGAAAATTATCTTGACTTAATGCCAATGTCATAAAACAGAGTGTATTCTCTGTGAGGGAAGTATTAATTATTTTTTCTTTCAGTGTAAAAACACATTTAATATCACGTGCCTCCTACGGTGGCCATTAATTATTGATAAAAAAATTGTCTCTATTCTAACTTTTTTTCTGACAAACACAAAAAGTCATTACAATATTTCTTCTATGTGACATTGCTAAAGGCAAGGGAGTTAGAATGCTACTTCAAGTGTCTGCTCATCCCACTGAAGGATGGAAGGAGAAAACCATAGGCAAACAGAAACATTGGCCTAAATTATTTCTGGAACATGTCTGTGCAGCTGCTTTGAGTGTCTTCAAACTATTCTGGTAGGTGTGTGAAGTATGGCAAACCCTGGAAAACCATATACAGCTGCAGAGCATTATAAAGAAGGTGTGTCAACACGGAAACCAGCTTTGAGCAGCACAGGAAGACAGACTTGAATTGAGTCAGTAGAGGAGAATTGAAAAAAAACTGCTTAATTTCTGGATCCATGCTAATGCTGTTTTAGCTGGGCTGTCTTAGGACACTAGTGAGAGTAATAGTAATGCAAGGCATTAAGAGTGGAAAGGTTTTTACAGCCCTTTTAGTCAAGCTTGCTGACTACCAAGACTAACAGGATCCTGCAGCTATTTTCACAGCGTTCACATCTGTTTAATAAAGCTGTTTTTAAAGAAAAAAAACAAACATATTTCCTTTTCTTTTCAACCAGGAGACCTTTTCAGTGTCTCTCGCAACATGTATTCGAGAGGCTGTTTAATGCAAGTACTGTAGTGTTTGTTCGTTAAAACATGTATTATTTAGAAGGCTGACAAGTAGCAGTGTGTCTTACCTGAGAGACCAAAATTCCTCTTTGCAGGATATTCCAGTCTACCCATTAAACAGGAAAGTGTGTGTTCTTAGCTTTACCAAGAAGTACTTATAAAATAGATGAGTCCGGCTCCTAAGAAGCCATTACAATGTGGCATGAAGTTACATATTTATAATCATTTCTAGAACACAGGGTCATCAGTGTCTCTTATATAAGTACATGTTTAAACACATAATAATCCATTAAAATGTCTTGGTGAGGAAGATAATTTTTGTCTAGCTACTCTGTGAAGACCATAGTTAAACTATTTCAGGTACCTTTCAGGACTTGAAAGGCAAAATATGCAAGGCCTCCAGAACTGCATAGGAAGGGTATGATGAGGTACAAATATATGTGAAGCAATACATTTATCTAGAATACGGCCAGATTTTCAGCTCATCTGGACCTCAAGATTAGTTTAATTTCTTAGAGTAAGCTTTTTGTTTTCCAGGCACTTGCCTTTTTTTTTTTCTGTCCTCAGGACTTTCCAAGATATAGGGAAGATAACCCCCATAACAGTATTCTGATTTTTTTTTTTTTTCTTTTTATAAAGTTTGCCCAAAGCAGACATCTGAAGAAATGTCTTCCAATCGTGATTCGAGCCTTACTAATGCACCGGTGCAAAGCAAGCTAGTATCTTCCTTCCAGCAGCACACAAAGAAAGCACTTAAGCAGGTAAGCTTGTATTGACTGATAATCAATTGGCTTCCCTTTAGCATGTGTGTCAGTCTTATACGAATAAGAACTCAGCAGAATTTCAAGATGTTTCTGAGGATTTTTAGTGCTTTGTTTAGTGGTGTATTGCTGCGGGTTTTTTCTTCTTTTTTTTCAACAACGGTGCAGTCCTGCTATTTATTGGGAGTTTGGTGGGGTTTTAAGTGCTTTTCAAGTAAGCAGAATTGTTTATATTATCACATCCCTGTTTTTCCTGTGTAAGACTTTGTGTTGGAAATTTTATGTGAGGCTTAAAATAAAAGATTTTGCAAGAAGTTCTGCACATAGGTAAGAATCTGGGTATACTTGCTGTTCAGTTTTTCTTTATGGTCTGTTAAGTAATTTTTCTTTCATACTGTATTTGACACTACAGTGTATAAAACTAGGGTAGTTTTTGTTTTTTGAATAACTTATGATTTGGATGATTTAGGTTGCATGATAAGTAGTAAAGCATGGCAAAAGTAGCTGATTATTGAAAGTCAGATATTAACTGAAAGCATAATAATGTGAAAATTATTTTCCAACAGTGCCAAATTAGTTCAGCTTACAGCCGGGCAAATGAAAAAGAAAAACTAGAAAATTATAATTTAAAAAAAAATTTCATTATCTCCTCTCAATTTTGAATATGTAGGAATTGTTTTAGTCTTGTAAAGATGATAAAAAATGAAATATAACTTTTCTAACGTGTTAGCATAACGAGATGATGTTGTTTTAACTTTTCTCAAAACTGCTCTCTTAGTTATGGTTAATGGAGGTCTAGTATTTCATGGGGTAGTTTATTACCGAGTTGTTGATTTAGGCTTAAGTTAAGCAAAGCCTGTCCACATCTCCTCGAAACACTTAAGCATTTCTGCTTCATTTTTCAAGCGGTTTGAGTTTAAATCCACTAAAATTAATAGACCTTTATCCTTCACATAAGGTTATCTTGTACTTAGAGGCTTTGAGGACAGGAAAGGATTGTTAGATTGGGGTCTCACATCTGTTTGGTCAGGAAAATTGAGCAGTGGGCACAAAACAGCTCACTAACTGTGGATAGTTGTGATAAAGACTCACTTTTTGGAAACTCTTCTGTACAGATCTTTTGCGATGCATGGACTTTCTTACGGGTGGAGGGAGCGGGCGAAAGGAAAGGAGGGGAAAAAAAGAGCAAAGCCACAAATGTTTGAACTTGTATAACTGTTTAAACTCTACCATTTGTCACTTAGCAGATGTATAGCATTGAGAATAATTTTAAAAAGGGCAAACTAATCAGAATAGCTTAATTAATATAAAAAGTCATAACATTGATGGAAATCTTTGAAAACGTTCCCTAAGGCAGTGGGGGTTACAGCAACATTAGAAAGTTAAGTAATCGATTAGAAGAAATTAGTTTTAATTAAGTTGATGGTAATTAGATCCTGTGCTTCAGAGTATGAGAGTATTAATACAGCTATCAGTAAAATGTTTTCTTTATGTACAGTATTAGACAAACGGACATTTGTATTGTGGAATAGTAGGGGATTTTTGATTTGTTTTCTCTAAAGTTTCAGGTGTTGGCTACTGCCGTATACACGCTGCCGATTTGATTTAATTTGATGTTGTAGCAGAGGTGAATAAACTTTAACAGTGATTTTATTTATAAAATTGCTGTTGGAAATTTTCTTTCACTTTCCAATCTTTCAGTTGCTTTTATGGGTACTTAATACCTAGAATTTGTACAAAGAGGACCCTGTAGTACCTTTAAATACACAGGAAACTTTAGACAGTTGTATGCAACACTCCTCCAGCTGATACTAACTTACTGGTTCCATGCTAAAGTGACAGCAGATGAGCCATCACCATGCTCTCAGCAAGTGCTTATACTATATAAAGATATATATACTGTATATATGTCATAATGGGGTCTTCCCTAGCTATTGCTTTTTTTTCTATTACTAAACAGTCTTCACAGAATGAAAACATACAAGATAGTCTTTCAAACAATTTCCTACTCAATTTATTTAGAAACAGTGGGTTTTTCACTTTAACTTGATCTTGTGTGTATTTGTTTTGTAATCCGTTGTGCAGTACTGCTTGAAGATCTGAGCTAAAAACAGAAGATTTTCTGTACCGTTTATCTACTTATTAACCACTCTAGTCATAGGTAATTCTCTTTAAAGTATTATATGCTGGATTTACATAAGATTTGATTTTTAATGAATTCTAGAGGTATTTTCCTGGGTTTAGATTGCAAAGAGCAATCTCATGTTTCCTTGTAACAGCCTGGATTTTAGGATGTTCTCATGAGTCAAATTAGTCACAACAGTGCATTTTCTGGGCTACGCTAGGAGCTTGGAGGGAAGGGCGTTTTCTGAGCCCTGGTTCTTGGTCTTGGTTTCTCTCAGGTAGGATTGGATCTGGGGTACTTTGCAGGGGCTAAGGAGGTTTGCAGTTGCAAGTGGACTCTCACAAGGTCTGTGTCACAGTTTAGACCTTCATGCTTCTTTTTCATTTTTGAGGGAGTTTCAGTTTTGCTCTTGTATAGTATCTGAGTGTAATGTCCAACAAAATAGTTACCATTCATGAGGGTTTAGACAAAAGAGTCTGTGGTGTAGAGCTGCCTCCTATGCTTGGCTTTATGATGGCAGTTTTTACAGATTTCTGTTTCCCTTTTGCTGTTGGAAGTGCTTGGGTATGTGTGCCCAGCTGTTGCTGATCTAGTACCTTTGAAAAGAAGGTTTATGGCATGCTGTCACACACTGATTTCCTATCAGTACTGATCAGTTCCATACTGATTTACCTCATTTTCACACTCGGGAGTTTTGGCATGCAGACCCGTTTAAGGACCTCTTCCTGGGAAAGTACTGAACTACATCTGCATTTGCTAGCCGTGGTACGTGGTCACACTACTGTGTGAATTACTCTTGCTCTGGACAAGGCTAACTCAAGTACGGACATCAAGTCATGGCATAGTATCTACCATGCTCCTCTCTGGCCCAGTTTCTTTTCCATTGACTTGAGGTGATACTTTTTTTGGAAGTCTTCGCTATGTGCAGATTTGTCTGTATCTATCAAGATGTTCTTGGAGCATTTCTCAGAAGAAACGATCATACCTGCAAACTGGCCTCATGTAGGTAACACTGAGCATGTGTGAATATCCGGGACATTGAGGTGATATTAGTGTCTGTTGGACTCTGATAGCCAAGTATAAGAGCGCCTTGTCCATCAGTGTACCAGTTGTTTCCTGGGGCAGTACCAAGAGATGATAAAGAACTTGAAGATGCACTATAATGATGTCTGGGACGATAGTAGACCTCCCAGACATGGAAGAAAATCCTGCCTCACTTTTGGCACTTTGGAATCAGCACCAAGAAGGGTACCCATAAATTTTCTGTTGGGAGAAGAGAAGGATACTCCATTCAGACTCAGGATCTGAATACAGACCAGGACATGTCTGAGACTGTGCTGGGCATCCAGATCTCTTTGTAGAGACAGAAACTCCAGAGACAGCAGCCAAGTGGGTTTGGGAGGAGAGAAGCTCAGGAAATAAGGGAATCTACACAAGGTATGTTACTGCCATGGTTTGTTTTGTTTTTCTTAACTTTGGGCTTTGTCTGCATGCTTGGTGGCTGGGTTCATATATGTGCCACTATTTCATTCATAAAGTGGGTAGATGCAGTTTTTATGGAGAAGGAAGGCACCCATCCATATGATTTGTTCTTATAGTAGAAGTGGCAACTCCACAACCCTTTTTTTCCAGTGGATGCTGTCAGGCCCCAAGCAGTAAGAGAGCTATGGGGAAGTTACAGTTTGGCTCGTGTTGCTTCTGAATTAGAGGATGTTAGACCTGTACAGCTCGAAATAACATTTCAGGCTGACTTTTCTAGCACAACTGTAATTATTATTAGAAACCAACCTACAACCTGAAGCAACAAGAGACTAAATTTCAGAGCAGAATGGTGAACAGTGTAATTAACCCTGATTTACCCAAATTCACAGGACTAGTTTATCAAGATTTCTTTGTTTGTTTTTTAAGGACACAGGTGTCCAAGTGCCTAGGATGGCGCTGAAGGTAGAAGGTAGAATCCTGATCTCCCTTGATGCTGGTGTGGATTTGCTTTCCTGTCTTCAGCTCAGGCACACTGCTTATCTTGCTTTGAGAGAAGAACAAGAGCAAACTCACCAGTCTTGCTCCCTCCACACTCATTCTGTTAGGACTTCTTTCCTTGACTACAGCCAGATGCAGGTTATCTTGAAGCATTTTACTATCTGTACAAAGTAATCCAGTATGAGTCTGTCTGCGGTGTCTATCCTTTGACTCATTTGAGCAACTACTCACTCACACATTCTGATATAAGCCTGATATATTTGCCTGCCCTCCTTTCCCTTCCTCACCACCAAAGAAACAAAGGTGACAGACGAGATCATTATGATTATGTCCTTATCACTTAGAATTTGAGCACAGGGTGTCTTCCTGAAAGGCTCTGAAAATCCCCTGTGAACTGAGAGGTATTTTTTGTACTGAATTCCTCGGTATAGAGAGTTTGCTGCAGTTTCTCAGTGTCTTTGTTAACCATTTTCCTATGTTTCATTTCAGATGCTGCCAATTTGCCAAGGCCACAGTTGGACAATTCTGGCTCCCTAGCTGAAGCATTTGATCAGATGTCTGGCAACATAAGTGATGATTCTTGACAAATTTTCCTGTCAACAAATGGAAAACAAGGAAAACATATTGCTTTTTGACTTCTAGAGAGACATGGGAAGGGACAGTGGAATTTACAAAATGCATTCAGGAAAATGGAAGTTCGAAGATGATAAACTAAACTGATTTTCTGATTGCCAAGACAAGTCTAGGGAAGAGGACAGAGAAACTATGGCAGGGAGACTGCATAATGGGGAAAAGAAGCTGGAAGAGCAAGAGTTCCAGCAGGAGCTCTTCAGGGAGTACATGCATTGCCCGAAGGCAGGCTGCACGGTATGTCCCTCTAAAGGTCCCTATGCATGGGCAGCATGTACCAGCTGCTCAACACAGTGCTTTGGTAAGACACAAGACAATGTTTGTGAGACTTTCTTCTGGGTCATCCCTATGGTCCTCAGCCCTTACCTGTGATGGAAAGAAAGAGACAGGAATCCACACAATCCCTCTATTCTTTTTGTACTGCTTTTTAATAACTAGCTCTCAGTTGCTGGACATTCTGCTTGTTTGTTCTTCCTCTGGGGTTGTTTGCATAGCATGCTTTTTGCAGCAGTCCTGCATGTTTTCTTTTTTAATAAATGTATTTTCCAGAATTTCTTACTCTGAGAAATAACTAAGAAGAATTTTAAAGCAATGTTAGAACAGTACCCTGTTGAAGTGTAGTTGCCCCTCTACCTCACTGTAGGACAGTGTCCCTCGCTTAAAATATGTCCTGACATGAACATTACCTTTTGCTAAATCCAGCACTGCTATGTAGTGGAATCTCCTTCCCAAATACAGGTTGAAAGCACTCTCTTTGTGCTGTTCTGTGGATGCAGTTGCTTGTCCCAAGTCTCAGATGATCAAGCTGGTGATAGTGGCCTGGTTCTAAGCATTGCATTTGTCTGATAATATTTTTCTTCAACTAACCTGGGGAACTATTTAAGATGGATTGGTCATTGCTACTGTATTAATGACAAATATCACTGGAGATGAGAGTCCCAGTCAAGCTTTTCCAGTGGTGTTACATGATTTTTCCATATAGTGGCAGTGGGTGTCTAAGTGAATAACTTCTTCTAGGCCATATGAAAAGAACAGCTTTTGATTTGAATAGTTTATAACATGGAAGTATACCCAGGTGAATATGAATCATGCCTTGATTTTGAAGTGCATCCTAGAAATGGTTGGCCTTTTCAGGGAAAGACAGGACTTGGAACAGCTCACAACTCTTCAGAGCTCTAGGAAGCCTCCTACAAAATGCTGACAAGCAGTTATCTACAAATGCTGTTCCAGGAGCTGTTGGGTAGGTCCCCAGAAGGCTGTGTGCTTAGGGTGTGTGGGCATGTGGCAGAACCCAGACTGAAACAGGATGTCTGGCAGAAAGGCATTACACTGTAACTGCTTATATTGGTGCGATGTAAATCGGTGCACCTGTTTCTCTGAGAGGTAATATGACAAGATTTTTTTATCTGGAGAATGGTAGTCTTGTCCTGAAGCCCCCACTCTATGCTTTGGACCCTGTGGAGAGTATGTTTGCAAATTTGACCTAATGGAAAATGTTGATTACTGTTTTAAGATTTTGTATTGACATTGCTATCTTTATTTTAGTTTGGTTTTAAACTGCTTTCTACAAACTGCTTCCTTACCTATACGTGCTTTGTTGTGCCGAGAAACAGATTTCCCCATAAAGCACTTTTCAGCTGATAGATATTATTAGTTTAATACTACACAAACAATTAAAAAAAAAACAAAAAACAACACTCTTCTCTTTGGAAAAAAGTGTCACTGAGTCGATGCATATGCCATCATCATTCCCATTCACATATAAGTCAGAACAGACGTTGAACACATCACATGTTTTTTTGTCCTTCTCTTGTTTCTGTGGTTCGGAAAGCAACAAAAATGTTTACTTTGCAGTCCATTGTGATCTGCAGCAACTGTAGCTGTGAATGCATTATTGTAATCCTATAGAAGGTAGTGCTGGCTTGCAGGTGTACAGACATGCACATAAACATCTCTGTGTGTCTGCACCATGAATGTCCAAGCACTTTAGTTCCATGTTGGTTAATATACAGATAAATGTTCAGTTGTTAATGTATACTGTAGTTGTACAGAAAGACCTTGACCACTACTGGGACCTAAAGAACAAATACGTAGCGAGAAATTATTTTTGTTCCAAATGCAGATATAAGTGTCACAGGGTAGGAGGATGGCATGGGACAAGAATAGATGCTTATTTGAGAAGTTATTAGCAGAGTTTGAAAATAAACCCTAGGTCTCCAAACTTCCAGCCTGGTGTTCTACCACTACTCTTCATCTGGAAATGATCGGTTGTGTACACTTGGCACCAATACTGTTATGTTTGGTGTACAAGTCTGGTTGGAAGGAAATTGATTTGCTCTATGCTTTGGAAATGGCACTTTGTACTTTGTAGCCATTTCCGTAAGACATCGTTATTATCGCTTTAATCTTACGTTTGCATGCTTATAACAGAGTACTTTTAATGTATGTTTAATGTAAGAATTAGTGGCATCCTGAAAATAATAATATGTTTATCCTTCATGATTTGTTGTGCTTACTGTTTTATTTTAACTGCTCTGTGTATCCATGAAACAAGTTGCCACTGAGAAATTTTAATTTAATAGAGACATGGGAATTAAAGGCTGTCTTAATTTTACTAACAAAATGAGGGTGGGAGCGAGGACAAAGACTGAATTTTATGGTGGTGTTAAGTGAATCAGTGTTAAACTATAAATCTGTTTCCTCTTTACCAATTTGGGAACCATGGCCATGATGTAGAGTTGTTATTTATTTTGTGCAACAGACTTTTCTCAGTGTATCATAGCTTGTGTTTTTCACATGGCAGAACGGAAGAATTCCATAGCTTTAAATTTCTGATCCGTAATGTGTGAAATTTCAAAGGTTATGTTTCATGATATGAGTTTCAGAGTGTAGACTTGACATTTATGGAACAAATAGAAATCTGGGACGATGTTGCTTAATGCAATGAAGTGTTACATATCTTTGTTGTTAATAACTTAATTTTTAACATTCTTAGCGTGTCGTGCTTTTAAGCTCAAATGAAAGTGGTTTTCTGCATTAATGGTTTATCTGTATGCTGCATTTTTTCATTCTGAGTTGAAAAGATGTGGGAAAGAAAAATAATAAAAAAATATCCCAAGCAGCAGTAAAATGAGAGCATAGAGCTTGACATTTTGCTTCTGGTGCTCTTTTGGGGATGTATTTTTCCCCTCTCTCCAGTTGCCTTTTAGTTTATATTGTTTCCTTTCATTCCTGCTTCAAAGACGACTTTATTAGTTTTTACTGAAGAGAGTCAACCATTTTGTCATATGTCTGAAGAAGTCTTTCCTGTGTTAAGATGAACTACATATGAAATGATTATTCTTAAGAACAGATACGGCATTCAGGAAACCTCCAACACACTGCTATACTCCAGCAGGGGCATGAACTCCCCGAAAAAGAGAAGGAGACTTGTTCTTGTCACCTCTTTATAAAAAACTGCTTGCAATTAGAAGACCACTGTTAATTGCATGGTGTTTTTCTTTTGCCATCTATCTTCAGAGTTTATGTTTTCTTAATACTCATCTTGTTATGTTATTTTGAGTTCTTTGGATGAAAATGGATCAATAGGTTACTTAAAGATTTTGGCAATAAAAATAATTTCATTAAACAAATTAATTATGCCAAGCCCTGTATAATGACCATGGCAGTGTTATTCAGCAGATGGTCACAGGTTCATTTTTATGAATGGGAATATTGGGAATACTCCATACTCATTATGTGCAAGAGATTGACAGATGTCCTTTGTAAATCTGCTTGTGAAAGGCTGGAAGTAAGTACTATATTTTGGTGGTGATTTTAAGAGACCTTTTAATGTTTAACTTGTATACCACATGAACTTTCATTTTCTTTCTCTTCTTTTTTATTTATGTGCTGTACAGCTAGGATGATAGTAATGTTTTACAGAATACTTCAACAGTGATCAGTTCTAGGAATTTACAACTTGCAGCTTTTTTAACTCTGGCATTTAGTACAAGGTGATTGAATACATTTGAAATGTAAACACAGAGTCTCATTAAAGAAAAATATACTTTATGTAAGCTATCGTATGTGCTATATGTGTTTCTCTCTCACTTTCCATAGTAAAAATGACACCTTATCATTTTGTAGAATCATCATCTCTTCCTTGCAGATCTGTTGGAAGCCCAGCTAGGAGGTTGTATATCTCTAAATATGGATGAGATACAAAAGGTTGTGTCAGTAAAAGATGCCAATGTAGTTTGTGTTAGTTACTGTTTCCATATCTACAGTGAGATCTGGAACCATTATTTTTTTTAATAAATTATAAAATTTCTCATTTTCTTCAGTGCTAGTTACAAATTTGACTCATCTACTTTGTGTTTGTTCCCTTCACCAGAAGAGCCAAAACTAGAGGTTTATTTGGTCATGGTAACTAGGAAAGCACTAAATTATCTTGGTGTACTGAAAGCTCAATATAGCAAAGCTTTTGGTGTATGTTTCACTTTGAGTAATCCCATTGACTTCCAGCTAAGTAGAATTAATCTTGGGATACAAGAGTCTTGTCTTATCCTACAGTAGTCTTGTATCCTAAAATTAATATCCCTCAGGCTAAGTGTAGAGAAGTTATATATTCGTCCTCAGCAGAGACTGCACAGTGTCCTTGGTTTATACTTAACTCATTCTGGTGTTTGGCTTTACTAGTAACTAAGCATCAGTCGGCAATTTCTCCCTCTGTTGCGTTGCTCCTACTGTTGACTTGCAAAGACTTCTCTATCCAAAATTTCAGACCCGGCAGCTTTAAATTCAAGGGAGAATTATCACAAAATTGTTGTGATTAGCTGGGAATAATATGTCCCACTAAACAGGATGACTGAGCAAAATCTCAGCTGTCTCTTTACCCTGCAAATCAAATGGTAGATTACTGATACTTTTGTACCCTCCTCCTCTGCCTCATATCTCTCCTTTAACAAATGAAAAGATAGAGAGGTGTGGGGAAGGTTATTTGTCTATTCTCTGGGCACAGTGTAATTCATTGGCACTTTGTCTTAAAACTTTGACTTAGATTTTGATGTCCACGTGGTTTTAATTTTTTTTCCATTCTGCAACCTGTCTTTCAAGTGTCCACATGTATGTAGCTTTACTGTCAGCTTGAGTCATCCTGTACAGACTGATTTCCAAACTTAACTATGGGCCCTGCATGGTGATCGGTTCCTTGTGTTGTGAAACTGGAGGAGATGGGGGAGGGACTGGCAGTGAAACACTGAACGTTAGGGAGAAAGAAACCCTGAAAAGCAAATGTGTGTCAAAGGGAAATGGTGTCTTTAAGGTTTGTGCTTGATCCTCACATGTTGAGGTGCTTAGCCTGTAGCTCAGAAGTGGGCTGTGCTTCAAAGTATGTAGTTCTGGTAGCAACGTTTACCTGCTCCCAGCAGTGTTCCCTGCTCTCATGGCTCCGAGTGCCCAGGGAGTGCTGGGATGAGCCATACTGTCTTGCATTAGTGCTCAGTGAGCATGGGGTGGCCTCTGCCTCTTGGCAGTGCCAGATCGGTTGCATAAATGTGTGCTTAAGGTCCGCAAGTGGCCTTCCTGTAACACAAAAGAAGGTAAGTGGTGCGCCTGACAAAGATTGGGAACCGCTGCCCTCACACGCACAGCGCGGGTGTCGCCTAAGGTGTACAAATGCTGACTGCCTGTCACTGATGGAGGATGCCCTACTGCTTACTTTCTCTCATTTGTGGGAGTTCAGTCAAAAGCATTGAAAATCAACTGCGAGGCTTTACAAAGAGTCTACCTTTGTCACAGTGGCTGTATAAATCATTAAAATGGTATTTCCTTATGGATGCTGGCAACAAGGCTGTGGTCCCTGGTAGAGGTGGAAATTGTCTTGAAAGGTCAAGAGGAGGCTGGAGGATAACATGCGGCATTGTTTGGGCTCTCGGTCATTTGTCTAGGGAGGATGACACTGAGGATGGATATTTCTTCTCTTTGCTCTTCGTCAAGCAAATGAGGCTGTGGGGCACAACAATACAAAGTTTGGGTTGTGGTTATATTGGTGTGCTGTTAGTGCAGAAGTTGGCTGTCCTTTTACTTAATTTTTAGTGAACTCTTTGTTACTATCTCAGTGGTATTACTATTGAATAAGGATCACCTGGTTTGATACTTAGCTTGGCAAGACTGTACACTGAGGGTCATTCTTGGATTTTTGGGGAATTTTTGAGAAATGTTAACATTTTGGAATTTTCTGTCCGCAAGTCTGGCTGTGCTTTCTCAATACCAGTATGAATTTTCTGTCTCAAAAATGTGTGACTTATAGGCTGTTCTTTATGGCTTTCTGCTTGCTTCTTTGGTTCAGTGCAGATCTGACCAGCTTCTTCTCTTTGTTTGATTTAAAGTGTTCTAATTCGCTTTTTATTGCACAGTGCTTATGTGTCTTTTAAGAAGTGTACTATAAAAGGGGTTAATTGATGAAATAGCTTTTGTGTGGCTTGGTGTTTTTTATGTTCTGTAGTGTGTTATATAGAGGAATAGAGTGATATTGATTTTTTTTTTTTTCAGAGTGTTTTTTTTTTTATTTAGCTATGTGAACATTTTGGAAAGATATTACAGATTAATTGGAGTTACAGACTTAAACCTTATAAGGCATCAGTCATTCATGCTCATAAACCTACAGGGATAATTCATATCAGATATGTTCCTTGTTGATATAGTATTACTTTAATAAATCCCCCCAAGATCATAACACAAATCACAGTTATAAAAAGGGAGTGCACAGTAAGATTAGAGAAAAATAGACAGGAAGATAGGAAAGCCCAGCCTATTCTGATTAATTCCAGAATTTTAATGCTTGCAAGTGTATTAATTGGCAAGTATTCATATTTGTATGTTTTAAGATCTTTTGAATCAGATATCATTTTCCATATAAAACAGTCTGACAGGTATTTGGTATTTCTAATCTTTAAATATTTTGTATTACATTATCAACCCTGTATTCGATCCATTTATGAAACACAAAGCACTCCCATTTGTAGAGATTTATTCTTGTATCGTTTTTTCCCAGATTTGCCAGAACACCATCATGTTCGTGTTCTGAAGGTTAATGCCCAAAGTCAAACAGACAGAAGCCAAGTGCTGCAAGGTTTCCAAGATTAGGACTGATTCCCTTCACAAAAATAAATGATTCCTGCCATGTTCAGTGATTTTTGTGCAGCACTACTCACGGCTGAGTGAGTGCATCAATACTGTAGTCCTTACATGCTGTACATACTGATGACATTCTGTGTTAACTTGATTGACTGAGCAGTATACTGGAGAGGATGCACCTGCGAGAGATGTGCAGACATATATATTTTTATTCTGGTTTTGAAACATTTATTTTACATTTTTTTTACTTGGAAGTCTTAATTTCACATTCCATGGGTTATCATGTTGTGCTGTTAAGGTAGAGCAAACAGTTACGTGCTTCTTTGTTGTCAAAACTGTATTGGAAAATGATCTAAGGTGCATCTTCTTTCTCTTTATAACCAAAAGACTGATTTTATATTTTAAAGGAAAATGACATAAAGGGGACAAGTGTGAAGTCTGGCAAGTCAGTAGCCTATGTAAATTACGCTTATTTTAAGAGATTCAGTTTCATGGTAGAGAAATGTCTCATGTAATTCACTTATAAGCATTATTTTTTGTTACATTTTTATGTTTTGTTATCGTTTTTGTAGGCTTTAAGACAACAGCAGAAAAGAAGAAATGGAGTCTCAATGATGGTAAACAAGACTGTTCCTCGTGTTGTTTTGACACCATTAAAGGTGTCTGATGAGCAGTCGGATTCACCTTCAGGTAAATAGCTAAAGGATCGTTTGCAAGATCAGCTCTAGTCACAGAGCCTTCCTCTGAATCAGCTGTGTAGCGTACAGAATTTGGAACTGCTGAAATAATATTTCCACTTGGTGGCTTTGTTTAGTGTCTTTATTTCCTTATCAAATCTGGTGTCTCAAGGATGGAGATTTTTCTTTAATAAAGAACTGAAGGCACACAGTAAAATGACAATTGGTAACAGCAGCAGCTTTAAAGGAATGCAAAGTAACATTTTGTTTGGCTCTGGAACTATAATGGAGGACCACATGCTGGTATTCAATGCCATAAAAGGGGGAGGGGGGAAAAAAAAGCAAGCTTCTCTGTGAATGTGAATTTGTGCCTCAGTTCTGCATTGCAATACTCAGATCCTTTTGTTAGCTTTTCTTCTGCTGCTGCCATGCTTATCACTGCAGCATAACCTTGGCCTTCAGTTCTGGTGGTTAAGTGGCTTCATTTTAAGATATTTCTATGTCTATGTTTAAGACAAATTGACAATTGTATTTCCAGGCATATCTCTTCTATGAATGTTTCTTCACAAAGAAATGATCTTTTTTCACCTTTAGATTGCTTTACTGCCCCATAACTTGAGGTTAAAATATTTTTAAAGATACCTCTTGGGCATTATAGGAAAACATTATTTTTATTAGATCAGTGAACATTTTTATTGACTGCAGCGTTCAGTAAGCTTTAGTCTTCAGCACTTAATTGATTTATTGGGCTTTTACTTCCATTTCCTCTGATGTTGAGGAATCATATGGTGACCAGAAAGGTGTATTGCCTTTCAGCAAAGAGATGTCAGGTTTTTTTAAATCCTATTTTTTTGTTTACAGTGTAGGGGGAGCTGGGGGGATTGTTGGTACAAGTGCACCAGTATCATGTTTGGGATGTTGTTGGGTTTTTTTCCTAAGGATCTGAATCTAAAAATGGTGAAGCAGATGGTTCTGATAAAGAGATGAAACATGGGCAAAAGTCTCCAACTGGAAAACAAACAAGCCAGCACTTAAAGAGGTTAAAAAAATCTGGTTTAGGTGAGTAGGAGTAAAATAAATATCTTACTTGTTATTGTAATACTGATATTTTTCTAAACTCTGTGTTCTCTTTAAAAGTTTTATTTTTCTGGTTTATCTGTCCCTTTTTCAAACACAGCAGCTGACTCCTCCTCAAGAAGGCGTCTTTCTTTCTGGCTACCTGGAAAAGCTATGGGCAATTTTTTTTCCCCCAGAATGCTTTTCTGTAGTTCCCTTTTAATGTTTGACAGACCTAAGCAACTGCAGGCAGAGAGGTTATTTAGCAATTAACTTCTGATTGCTGCATTATGATTTTTTTGGGGAGATGGGGGCAGGATGTAGCAAATATTCTTTCATCCTGCTAAATTTGCTTGCAGTCTAATATGCATTTATTCCCAAAGATAACAGCATATTTGCTTACGTACCTGCCCTATTAGAAGTTAAACCTCTTTTCTCCATTTGCATTATTCCATGTCGTGTAGAGATTTGGCATGTCATTTTTGGTTGATTCTCTTTCTTTGGTTGACTTGTTTCTTCAGTTGGATCCTTAATTATTTTGAACCTACATCTCTTGAGGTGGTAGATACAGTTTCTGGTTTTATTTTCTGTGTTTTTTAGCAAGATTCATGGATGATGATCTGTAATTAATGAAGAATTTTCTCTGAAGAGATGCTAAGAGTAAATTCTCAGTAGCTCTATGTGATAGGTGGATTTTCCTGCTCTGCATGAAATATAATTGGAAATGTTCCCTAAGGAGCAGAAAATGTAGTGTTCACTAAGACTCTTGTCTCAGCTAAAGTAAAGTAGAATAATTACATAACTGTTTCTTTATCTTTACAGAGGACTTTTTGCATTCAGCAGACTGCTGAATCATTTAGGGAAGTATTTTGCAATGTGGCCATATTGCAAAAGTTAGCAAACAAGCTTTTTGTAGTGGCTGGATCATCCTAAAAATTATTTAATGTCTGTCTTCGTGGCGATAAGATTGTTCTTCTTTATTAATGATCCAGCCTAGTCCTATTTTTATACGTAACGATTCTGTAAAATAGCTTGAAGGTACTTCACTTCCTCAATATCATAGGTTGGTTGTTAAGTATGCTATTGCCAGTTCATGGCAAACTGTTTCCTGCAAGCCTTATTGTATCACAGCCTCCCATGAAAGTATACTTTGGTTTCATATATTCTCTTTCTGCAGATTATTCATCAGTCTCAGATGGATAGCTAGTTCTCTATGTTGATCAAATGGCATTGTTCAAAACTGAAAATACTCCTTCAGTGTTACAACTTTTGCTATGCAAAGCTATGTTCAGTTTTAGATGATTTCCAGTAACTTTTCTCTACATTTAAGACTGCAATACATCATTTGATGTATACATTCCTCCTCATCCCCAGATATTTCATCAACTGTTGGCTGATGATACTGAATGTAGAGTGAATTCATTAGATGTTTTGTTAGATTTCAGAAAAAAAATCCTCTGGCCTTTTGGGACACCACACTTGGAATGCGGGAAACTTTGTGTAAGGTTTAAGGGTTTCTGCTCTTGTACCTGCTGAAATGTTTCTCTTATGACATAATATTTCTTGGGCTACTAATAGAACAGTTGTTGAGCATCTCTGAGAATAGGTCCAGTGTCCTGTATGGTACACGATTCAGTTCCAGACAGTGTTTGATTATCTGAAACTCTGCTTATCTGCCCTACATTCACTGCATGTTGTGTTTGGTAGACTTTCTGAGCTCCCATTAAGTATGATTACTTTTTCCCCTTTTAGTTAACTGATTCTGCCAACTATGTGATTTCTATCCTTTTCCTATTTTGATTTTTGTACTTTGATGCAGAACCATGGGGCTCCCATCCTTTTCATAGTTATTTCTCTATGTTGGAGACTATTCTCTTCTTTTCCAGGGCTGTGAGCTTGAGTTTCCCTCTCATCTTCCAGGTTCTATTTCTGTTCTAGGCAGTGATCCCCACGAACTCTGATAGCAGCTATATAAGGATTCAGAATGTCTTTCTCTGTGGAAAACAATATAAAAAACATCGACATATGTTTTGTCATAAACTCCTCTCAGAGTTACAATTAGCTATGCAGTAGTGACATACTCTTGTCATATTCCACAGAACTACTACTTTCCATGCTACTCCCAAATACTTCACTAAATCTGATTACAAACTTGAAACCTGCAGTAAAGGTCCTAAACTAGCTGTAGGAAGGGTGCAGGAGAGAGAATTTGTTGTTCTTCTGAACAGATTTTGTTTTTTTAAAGTATGGCTATGCTAGGCATCCACAGTGAGCTACTGCCCTATCATCCTAGGAATAATATCCATATTTCTTCTACAAGTTGATAAAACCTCCATAGTAGCCTGTAAGTGGTTGCAGGTCAAATAAATCAGAAAATGTGTGATCCAGGCACACAGAATTAAGTTTTACTTTCTGATACTGTCATGGGCTTTTCACACTATTAAAATATCTGCCACTGAAGGATGTTACTGACTTCGCAATCACATATCTTGTTTTAGTTTGGATCATCTCTATGTGTATGTCTTTCCATAGGATATGAAGCATTAGCTAGGAAAAATGTTACGCCAATTTGGAGTCACTTAGATGATGTATTGATTCTGTGTATTCTATATTGATTAAAGAAAAGTGTATACATACAGGCATGAAAATCAGATACATCATACTACTTTGGGGACTGTGTTCTTTTTGCATTTATATTTAGTGGGTGGAACAGATGGTGAGGACAGTTTATTGTGATGCATTCGTGAAAATGAAGCACTTCTTCCATACAATTGTCCTTTATAACAGGGCATTCATTTGTTCGTAATGGAGTCTTTGCTCTACTGAAATACAGGATGCTGGAAATATGCGTTGGAAAAGGTTATCTTGTTCTGAGTGCAAAGTAATCCTTGTCTCATTCAGTTAGTATTTTCTGCTGAAAAGTAAAAGGAAATTGCAAGGATGTTTGTGGGAGGCTGTGACTGAAGGGGAACTTTTAGAATTTACAAATCTGCTGCTTTTTTTTTTTTTTTTTATTTGTACATTTTGGGGGTGATGTTATAGCCTTTCAGGGGAGACCACTGTAGGCCTTCCAAGAAATCTAAAGCATAATTGCATTATTTTTATTAATGTTACTTTTAAGTAATTTTTAGCATTTGAGAAGTTCCTAATAATCAGTATGCCTGAATTTCGCCATTTGTAAAATACATTTATTCTTTTTACCATGTCAGTTGTAATCCTTGCTGAGAGGTGCTTTGCGAATGCCAAATGCCATCATTGCTTATAGCAGTGGAATATTCTTTTCAATTGCTTTTTTAGAGATTCTGCTGGAGTTTGTGTATGATTTAGTTAGGACCGCTTTTGTGGCATCTTTGAAATATTTGAAAGTATGACAGACCAAAACCTGGAGGAGTTTCCTGGGAGGGGTTAGAAGCTTTTGAGTTTTCCCACCCACCTGGACTCCCCATGTCTTCCATTTCCGTATTGAGTATCATAATGTGTTAAGACTGAGAGGAAAAAGAGGGTTGTAGCAGTATGTATATACCCTGAAGCAGGTAGCAGTAATTGCTCTTGAAGGAGCTTTAAAAGGTATCTTTTAAATATTATCCTAGAAATAATAACAAAACGAGACCAGACGGGACCTCCAGTGGTCATCTAATTCGTTCGTCAGTCATGGGGCAAAATCAGTTATACGCCTGCCATTCCTAACGGGTATTTGTCTAACATGTTCTTAAAGATTTCCACTGATGGAGACTGTAATACCTCCCTATGGATCTAATCCAGTGTCTCTGTGTACTTGGTCATTGACATTGAAAGCTCTCTTCTCCCAGTATCTTAACAGAAATATTTCTTACTGTGCAAGAGTTTAAGCTCGTTACCTTTGCTCTCCACTGTGGACAGTAAGAAGACATTGTTCGTTACCCCTGTGTATCAGCCATTTATGTATTTCCCCTTCCCTCTGCTGAGTCTTTATCTTACTCATTCACGGGCTTGTATTTTTCCTCACAGACCCTGCTTTCCAAACCTCTGATAATTCCTGCTGCTGCCTTCTGTGTGTTGATCATTTTAGATCATAGGTTCTTATGAAAATTCTGAAAAATGCATAATTTCAGATGGTTATTTAACTCATTAAATATTCTCATCTCTATGATCACTGTCTATTTACACAGGTAGGTTTTAGCAGGTGCTATGGGAGAAGTTACATAGGCCATACTGTACTGCAGATGCGCGGAGCATGGCGAAAGAGAAGCTCTCCGTAATGACTGATTCACATCTGCCTCGTCAAGCAGCCTTTTGCTTGGAAATAGATGCTTATAATTATGTTGATGACATGACAGGAAAATTTTCTGTTGCTGCTGAGTTGAGTTGGTCTCTTGAGCTGGAAGTAAGAATATGTCAGCTGTGATGTTGACTTGAATGTGGATCCTGTAAGACCTCAAGAGACAAATACAGAGAATATAAAAGAAGCTGTTAAGACACCTAGAAAAGTCCGTGTTACCCTTCTCAGAGTACTGTTTCTCTGGAGCTTACTGTATTATATAATAAAAGCTAAAAACTTAAAAAGAAGAATTGTTCTTACTCTCTTCCTTTATTTATGTTTAAAGTTATTTCTGTTTATTTACTCCAGGACATTTGAAATGGACGAAAGCTGAGGATATTGACATAGAAACACCAGGATCTATTCTAGTGAACACTAACCTGAGGGCTTTAATAAATAAACACACCTTTGCTTCTTTACCTCAGCATTTTCAACAGTACCTCCTGCTTTTGCTTCCGGAAGTAGACAGGCAGGTAAGTTGCATCCTGCAATATTTCTTTCTTTACTGAGATTTTTTTTACAGAGTGTTTGCATAGGCTGATTTGATTGACTAGGAATTGTTCCAGGAAAGAATAAGAAGAAAAATTCCATACTTTCTCAGGTAAAACTGTTAGATGTGGAATGACTGTAAAGTTTTTCTAAGTGTCAACCAGCTCCTGTTTCCTTTCTTCCTGAAAACTGTGCAGCTTCCCAATTTGTCTATATGGAAACTGGCCAGCAGATCTTCCAAACTTGCCAAATCTCTTAATTAGCTTTTCTGCCTATGGTGTTGAGGATAAACATCTCATCTTCAAGACTTTATTTACGTTGAGTCTCTTTTCATCTGTGATCTTCCTGGACACTCTGCCAGCAATGTCCAGGTCAATGTTAGTTTTGTTAGTTTCTTCTCCTCCTCGCCTTTTACGCATGCCTACGTATGCATCTGCTCAGCTCCAGTGCACTGAATCCATTCATTCACACCCTTTGTAGGAAGTTCTTGTCCAGAGCTTATGGCTGTAGGCTCATATGGGTTGTTAATCAGTTCTGTTGAGGAGAATGATTTGAGGAGTAACAGGGTGGAAATAAAGTTCAACTTCATGTTGTTTCCTACAATGTTTGGTCCTTCCTGCATTTGTTGGTCAGACTGCAGGCTGCTTAAAGCAAAAAAAAAATAAATCTTTCCAGCATGTCTAGCAGTTAAAATAGCAAAGAGAACCCAAAACAATTTCATTTACACATTTGCCTCACTTCTGGATTTAAACAGTCTTACCAATTTCAGTGGGGAATACTTATGTACTTAATTCAGATACGTTAACTTACCTAAAGAGAGCATTATATTTTTTGCAGATGGTCAGTATCCCTCTTTTTATGTCATAACTAGAGAAGGCAGGTCACTTAAATGACTGATTAAAACCTGCATCTTAAAATAGTATATTAAATGCCATGATTTCATTTCTTAAACTGTTAGTAGTAAGTGTCTACCACAGTAACACAGGAGAAAACAGTGCAATATGAGACAAAAAGAGAAAGAAAAATTGTATTGATGTACATTTAGTCAGCCTCTTATCCAATTAGATACCGTATGTTGTGGACTAAAATTATGCACTTTGATAATGAACATTTGATTGAATTGGTTGATTGAATTTGAAAAAGAACATTAAAACCAGAGCCATAGGAGAAACAATGTACATGTATTTATTCTCAGGCTCCCACAAGGCAGTCAAAGTCAGTATTGACAGATTTTAAGAGAACCTTTTTCTCTGCTGTAAAACAGATTTTAACTTAGTGGCCAGCAAATATTTACTGGATAGTTTTGATTTTTTTTTTCTCTTGCTAGTTAATTTACCAGAAGAGATAAAAAAAAAAGTCTGTTAGGTAAAATCACGTTTTCTCTCCAGCCATCAAAGTTCCCTGTGTTCATGAATTACATTTCAAGTACAGGGGCCTTATTTGGAAGTTCCTTACTTTAAAATTTATTTTTAAAAATAGAGGCTCTAGAACTGACAAGCCATTTGCCTTCTTATCAGGGTTCTTACAGCAGAGTTTTTGGCAAGAAAATCAAGAGAATATTTGTTGAATGTAATCATACCTCACTAGTTAAAAGCAATGCATTTCTTTTTAATTTTTATTTCAGAAAGCATTCACATAACGCATACATTGCAGGTGTTATTTCAAAGGCCCAACACTACATAATTGGATGCTGTTACTTTGCAAGTGAACTAGTCACAAAAAAGCAGTTGTCATGAGACATTTACAGGTGTCCTTCTCTCTGTCGTCTTCTCACAGCATTCTGTGGGTTTGTGTAGCATACCATGTTTTAGCATGCGCTTGGAAGGCAGGAGTCTCCATCTCTGGAAGATTAATGGAAATGTTTGGCCTCTAAGTGTAATAGTTTGAGAGTTGTTTTCTGGTGGGGAGTGAAATAGCCCCAAATCCTCACTTTGCAGAGGTCTTAGAGAAAGAATTGCATCCCTTTTCTTGTTATCTAAGAATATGTCCTTTGCTATGCCTAAGCAGTAGCATCCCAGATACACTCTGATGAAAGCAATTGAACTCATACTCTTTTCCTTCCTATGGCAAGTTCAAAACGCTAGTGTAGTACTCAAGGATCAAGTGAGAGGGAGAGAGAATTCCAGCCAGGGAGCTCTGGTGGGAGTCTCTGGTGTTGGTCACTCCAACTGGACAAGGCATGGGTATTCAGTCTTCCTCTTTTATTTCTACTGTCTAAATCAAATGGGGCATCAGGCAAGCAGAAATGGTATAAAACTACTCTTTGAGTTAGCTGCCCATCTCTGAGGGTTCAGTTTCATTGTTTTATATTGTCCTTTTCTTGTTTCACCTGAGAATTCCTACTCCTGCTTTTCTGGCTCTGAAGTGTTTCCTCCGTGTGCACTGCTCTGCAGTTGGCTGCTGCTGTCTTCCCCAGAGAAAGCTGCATTTCTGTGTTGTCATGTGGATATAGTATGTGAAGTACTGTAATGAATGGCACTATAAAAATGTAATAAAGTTATGCTATTTGTGTATATATAGTGATCTGTGAAATAAATTACTAATGAAGTGCAGTCTCATTTAGGCTTTATTACTGCTCCACATAAAAAAACCCTATGATGAATGATCCTTTGTCATTTCTGTCATAAACACCATTTTTCTGGGCGGTATAACTCCTCCTTAAATCGTACTGAGCTGAAACTTGTCATGCATATGTCAGTTTGAATAAGCATTTTTAGAAACCATTAGTTAAGGGAGCTGAGGTTTTCCTTTTTTTGTGTGCAAGTGTTTATTATAAATAAATGACTTCTCTCTTAACCCTGGTTAGTCTAATATGTTCAAAAAAAGTTCAGGGCCAAGTCAGGAGCTTCATGGGATGTGTTTTCTGGTTTTTCTTTTGTTTTCAAGTTTTGCGATTGCTATCAGGGAGCGATGGGAGCCCATGGAACAGAGGGCCTTAGGAAGGATGTCCCAGAATAGAAGTTGAGAACAACTCTGCTGATGTTGGTGCTGTCAGTTTTCCTACTCCAGCTAGATTTTTGACAAAGTAGAAGTGTAGGATCATTGCCTTTTCTTTCCTCAGGAAAAGATAAATTGTACCATCAGTTATTCACACTTGAAATTGATTTCAGCTTGTGTATTAGTTTAAATTTTATTTCAGTAGCAATGAGGCCTGTGTGTAATTTTCTGCATTCAAAATGCCTATAAAAGAAATTGGAGCAAGTTGGCATTTGTGGTAGATATGTTTTAGCAAGAATTTTATTTGCTGTCATTCAGGTTCAGAGTGAAATAGTAAATGGACGTTGTTCAAAGAAGCAGCCATGACCCAGACTTATCTATTTAGCAGACTGCCCAAAAATGTTGCATCACTGGATACTGGGAACCCCATGTCTGAAATTTGAACATTCAGATTTCCAGCTCTTTGTTAATCTATATCAAAACCCTTAAAGCTCGGCTGCTACAGAAGCCTGTTGGGTGATCCCCCAGGAGACCTAGATGACTGAGCTGGCGATAAAGAAATTGTGCAGGTGTAGAAACTATACGGAAAGCAAAGTCTCTGCACAGATTTCAGTTGTCACAAATCCTAGCAAAGTATTTTTTCTTTTCAGCTCTAATTAGAACATTCTACAGCTGAAAAACAATGGAATTTTTATCAAAGAAATACCTGCTTCTGATACTAATACATCAAGCTGATAATTACATGTAACAGAAGTCTTTCTGACCACCTCTCAGCAAATATTCATCTTCAAAGCAGGAAGTTTCTCTCTGTATCTAGATTGCTATGCTGCATCAGTACCTCTTTAAATATTAATTAAACAATGTATGTTGTGCAAGAATACGTAACAAGTCTGTATGACAGGTTGCTGAAAAGGAATGGCAGCTGGCAATATCTTGTCTACACCAGCTTTCCTTGTTGCCGCCACTGGGGAGTCAAATTCCTGCTATTAACAGTGGGGTGTGGGCAAAAGGAAGGGAAATACACCCATGTAGTAAGCTTCCAAGAAGAGAAGTGCTGCCTCATCTGAATAGCAGCAGAAAGCTTGTGTTATTTTACTCATCCTTAGAGAGCTAAACAAAATGTTCTTTCCTGAATGCTCTGAAAAATGTGTCTTTCCAGACTGTGCAAATGCTTAACAATTCTCTGATCTTTGAGAATTTAACTCCCTGTCCTGTATTTTCTCTTCTGGTAATATTGGGTTCTTCTGAGCCTCTTGGGGTTTGCACCCCGAGATGGCAATAAGATGGGAATTTCCTCCTGCAAAAACACCTATGAAGGATCTCAAAGCCTCCTCAGACCTGTGCGTTAGGTTGCAGTGCCATTTTATCTGACCAAACCTACTCATGAAGAGCATTTAAAACAGTAGAGGATATCCTAGTAAAAATTATACCTTGTCTTAGCTTTACTTGTTTTATGAAAGAAATTTAGCAATCTTTTATTTCATTTTCCGACTCAATCTACAGTTTATAGATAGCCAAGGTAGTTATTTAAATTCGAAATGCTAAACTTAAATATTCTTAAAGAAATACTTAAGCCATGTAGTATTGCAGAAGTACCTGTGAATATTTCAGGTTTAGAGTAAGCCAATCTTTTTAATAAGAAAAACGTGATGTATGAATCAAAAGATTCTAAACTGGGTCAAAACCCACCTTAATCTCTTTCTTTTAATTTCTAAATCAGTGAATCCCAAAATAATAACTGTCTCTTGGGCCAGTGCCAGTATTGTTATGTAATAACATTAGAGCATCCTGTCATTTTAAGGTCAGCACAGGTTCTATGTTTCTGTCTTGGCCTACTCAATTTAGGTTGATGCTGGCACTTCCAGGTTGAATTTATCACCTTGCAAAGATTCCCTCTCACCTTGCATTGAAAAAAGGCACAAGTTGATGTCAGTTATAGTGATTTTCTCTGTTCTGTTTAAAATAGTTAGAAGTCATTTTGGGGAGGTTATCTACAGAATTCCATTTCAAAAACTCTTTGCTTTCAGGTAGTATGAATCAGCTTAATATCTGTTCCTACCATTTGAGCAATGATAACAAAAGGTAACCGTTGATTTTGATGTGCACAAATTACTCCTACTCCCAAGCACATCAGTTTGAGTTCTGCAGTGGAGACTGAGTAATGAATAATGCACAAAATCCTTATGCTTTCAAAGACAAGGAGAAAGGTCTGGTATCTGCCATTCTGACACTTAGTATTTATTTTATTCTTTGTATATAGCTTACTGTATATTAGTTTTATTTTAAAAGAAAGTGAAGCTTTATTTTCACAGTTCCTTCCTTGTAGCAGTGTAACCATCTTCCTGTTTGCTTTCTTAACTTCATCAGTACTTGAGGATTACATTTGCCATCGGACTTTAACAGCATTTTCTTTATAAGACATCAAACTGCAGAAATTAGTTCTGTGTGTATTATTTGCTCTTAGGTTTGTTTTACATTTCTCTCCATGGAATTATATTGTGTAGTAGTAGCTGAATGGTTACCTTATCTCACTTAGCTGCCTTTTCTGCTAATACTGCAAACTTTTAGTTGTCCTTTTCAATTCTCTGTCATCAGTAGCTTTCAAATATTTACTGTTATGTTCCTGTACACATTTGAGTTTTACACTGATATAGTTTTAGGATTATGACAAAAGCACTCGGTTCAGAGGAGAACATTTGCAATAGAAGGTTAAATGTAACATATGTCTTCTGCACCTAAGCATATTTAAAAAGCTGTTAAATTGGCACCCCTGTGTGTATAGTAATTGAAGGTCATTTTATGTCACATTTCTCCCTTTAACTGACATTTTTTCTTTGGTTTTATTGGTTAATGTGGGTAGCATGGTGTTGTTGTAATGTGCATTATTTGTACAGCTTTATTAGGGTACTTTTAATATAGGTATCTTATAGACTAGATGGATGAAGAAATTCCAAAGCATTTCAGCTGCCTTTTCAATAAGATTCTGGGGCTCTGATTCCTGAGCTCAGCTAGCCAGGGGTGTTCAGAGAGGTTCCTACCCCCGGCTGGCCCCTCTGTCCTTGTGCTGCAAGTTAATACCTTTTTTACCAAACACAGCTGTATGGATGGTGTATCTGCACATTTCACAGTCATGTATTAACAATAAACATCAGTTTCACTTTACATGAGTTGAAGGCTGAAGGATTTTCGTTCAAAATCCCTGTTGGCTTTAGCTACAGGAATACTCTTTTAGCTTCCCTAGTGCAGTCCAGTAAGGCTCACTGCAATTGCATTGCAATCCAGCTGCTCTGATTGACGTGGCAATGGAATTCTTGTTTGCTTGTTTGCAATAATCCTTAGAGGTTCTCCTCAATATCAGTACTTCTACATATGTGAATAGGAAGCTTTACATTTTTTATTGAAGTGTCATGTTTTTGCATTTTGCAGGCTTGGTCACTGTATTTCAGAAGTGTGAATCAGCATTTTCCACCATGCCACATCCATGTTGTGGAAGTTCTTGTTTCATTTCTAAAGCCCTAGCTACAAGCTCTTGTCACACTTACAGCATGTCTCACATTTATGAACAAGTTTTGCAGAGGTGTTAGCAGAACTATTGCAATTGCTTTTGTCTGTAGCAAGGCTCAACTGAGTTAGAACATCTAGTAGGACACAGCAATGGTGCTGTGCCCGCTGAAAGCTGAAAATACTAGAGCCACAGCTGTCTCTGCAGCACCCTTTTCCGTAAGTCCTGGTGTGTGAGGAGCCCTGTGCTCATGGTTGTTCTCCTGATGCAAACTAGTGAAGCTTTTGTTCCCCCCTCCTTCCCTCCGAACAAATTTTATAAAGTACAGTGCACAGCTGTTAGTGTTTAAAAAGAAGAAGACCTTGTGTGCAATACCAGTTCCATTTACATTTGACAGAATTATTAGTACTTTAAAAAGACAAAAGAATTGATAAAACACCTCCCTTCCAGTGGGAAAGTACTTGTACAAGTGCCTTTTTAAAAGACTTTGTGCTAGGAGCTGTGTTACGAGAGTATAACTAATATGTGGACATAATTGGTAACATATATGGACACAAGGGACTGGCATGCTTCAAATTATGTGGCTATTAAGGATGCATTGCACTACTGCAGTGTGTTGTGTTTCAACTGTTCCTTCCTTGCAAAGTGCTAATAATTAAGTGATATGAGTTGGTCTGCAGTGCCTCCAGTGTTGCCACTGTAGGGCTGCACTGGAATTAGATGGAGAACAGAACATTCCTTACAGTTCTGAATCTGAAGATAGCCAAGGACTTGAAACAGGATGTTGGATGCAGGTGCAGTGAGAAGAGCAAGCAGAAGTGATCCATCCATGCTTCTGCTGCAATCTCTCTCCCTCTTTTCACCCCTTCTCTCCCCCCCGCCCCGTTTTCTCTCCCCTCTCTCCCCCCCTCCCCTCCCTTTCAGTATATTTGTTTTGCTTAAATAAAAAAGAGAAAAAGAGGTTGAGCGTTTTTTTCCTAATTATTTCAGAACGCTGCTATTCTTTGTCTTTGAATTATTTAAAGTCAAATTCTCTTTAGCTTGTCCGCTCTTGTGTTAAGGACATACAGCCATTTTTTTTGCATATGACAGTAATGTTTTCTAATGCCTAGAGAAAAGGGATTGGATGCAGGGTTTTCATTTATGACATCCATCAAAAATGACTGACTAATTTTAGATGTTTATGGGTAACATCCCCTCACCTTCTGCTTCTCGGGGTCAAAGGCATATGTCTTATTTTTATCAAAAGCTAGATGAATAGACCTTGGCTGTTCACATCTCTTCTGCACCTTCCCCAACTTATGAGCATTGTTGGATAATTTAATAATGTTTTACTTTCTCAAAGTCTCAAAGCATCTTTTTTTGAACAAGTTTCATACACGCTTGCCTTGATCATGATCTATGTAAGTTTTTCTATTTTACCTTTTTTTCCCAGGCTTATGTGCCTCTTCTAGTACCTTTATAGATACTTGCTGTTTGTTGTGTGTTCTGACATGCTTGGGATTGGAACTTGTATAATGGGTTTTAATAGAAAAATAAATTTTAATTGAAATTTCTAGAATTTGAATGCAGCTAGGAGGTACTGTTTGCTCTATATTCTGGTTTTACTTGTATTTTACTTGGGTTTTGCTTCATTTTAGAGCATGCTTTCTCTTGTCATTTTGCCAGATTTATTATTCTCCTTAAATTCTTCATTTAATATCTTGCATCTGAGCTCAACCAGATTGGATTCTATTGTCTTCTTTGACACTACAGTGTATTGGAATGAATATAGCTATCCCACTTGTCTTCTTGATTTAGACAAGGTCTAAATTAACAAGTCACATTTCATTTTGAAAACATATGTTTGCAATTCTTCAGTCTTACTGGGCATATTTCCCATTTTAGGGAAGATGGAAAAGGTCTTTGTTTCTTTCTTTAAAAGACTTCTTCCTTTTCTCCTCTTGTCTGAAGCAATTATTCCTATGGTAGTAGATATTTTCTTTTTCATCCTGTGATGTTTTACTTCTAAGTTTAGTCTGGTTGTTTTTTAAAGGACTAAAGTAATATTCAGAATTACTTTCACCATCTGTCTTCAGAATCTGTCTTTCCATTTTGTATTTGAGGACAAACTGTTTATGTTATGTCGATGATCAGTTGGAATGACAAGAGTTTTTCTTATAAGGATTGATAACTTCATAATCAGGACTAAATAAAATTTAGCTGTATTCCAGGTCAGGTTATACTCTACTGCAGAAAGGTGAGACCCATGGAAGAGAGATTATATAGAGTGAATATCAGCACTCAAGTTATATTACATCAGAATTGCTCTGAGAGACATAGTGTAAGCTGGTATCTTTCCATGTCACCTACCTAAAACATGAAGTTGGGGTGGCTGAGTTTGTTGTTCTGGGAGCAGCTCTTAAGTCAGATCCCTGTATTGTTGTCTACTGCTTTCCTTTGTGTTGGATATATCTATATTATCATTTGTGTACTTCTTGGCTTTACTATAACTGTTTTGTGGTCACAACAGCAAAAAAGTCCTGATAGTTGCATCTTGTCGGAAGCAATTTTCTTATATTCCTGTTTACCTACTTTAAACTCAGAACCTCTTCCATTGCTGGCTTTAAATACATGGAAGCTGTTTTAAGAAAGGATACATTTTTCTTCAAAGTCATATCACTGTGTGTAAATGTGTGCATGTATTTTTGTGTTTGAGATGAGCCTCTAAGTGTTCCTTATCTTCAGGCAAAGAAACAGTTGCTATTCTTTTGTCTCTGTGTTTTTTGGCAAGCCCTGTCTGTTTTTTTTAAATGTTCTGTTGCTTCCAACTGCATTACTTCTTCCACATTCCTACCATCTGTGTCCTCAAGACCTCTAATCATCAATGTTTTGTATTAAACTTGGTAATTACCAACTCCTTTACTCTTCATTCCCCTCCCTTTTTTGCTCCTCTCCAATCTTATATTGTGCCTTTCTCTGCACATGTTTCTCTTTCCTTTTTTTTACGTATATCCAAAACATTGTTGAAAATTTGCTTCTCTTGAGAAAAGACAGGCAGAGAAGACAAGGGGAGTGGTTGCTCTCAAGGGGAGCAGTGTATGTGTATGGAGCTCTTCTGTAGGGTGGATTACAGTCTGGTTCAGATCTTAGGGCTTAGGGTCAGAGGAGAGGCAAGTGGCATGGATGTCATTGTGATAGGAGTTTGCTAGACCATCTGATCTAACTCAGCACTGGTAAGGCCACACCTGGAGTACTTTGTCCAGTTTTGGGCTCCCCAGTGGAGAGAGATGGAGCTACTGGAGACTACAGTGAAGAGGACACTGAGAGGATTAAGGGACTGGAGCATCTCTCATATGAGGAAAGGTCTTTGAGAGCTGGGACTTTGCCTAGAGAAGAGAAGGATCAGGGGCAATCTTACCAATGTGTATAAATACCTGAAGGAAGGATGTGACAGGACCAGCGGCAGTGGGCACAAACCAAAAGACAGGAGGTTCCATATGAACATACAGTAAAACTTTTTTTAGTGAAGGCACAGGTTGTCTAGAGAGGTTGTGGATTCTCCACCCTCGGAGATACTCAAAAGCCATCTGGACATGGCCTTGGGCAACTGGCTATAGGTGACCCTGCTTGAGCAGGGGGCTTGGACAAGATGACCACCTCCAGAGGTCCCTTCTGACCTGAGCTATACTTTAATAGGGTGAGGAAGTGGATAAACTCTTCAACTTTAACCTCCCTATTATCGCTAGAAGGGCAACACAATGGAATGCAAACAGGGAGATTTCTGGAGAGTGTCAGGGTACTTCTTGACTCTGACAATGGAGTAGGCAATTGGGGGTGATGTACAGCTGGATCTGCTCTTCAGTAGCATAGAATACCTGGTTGGGGGTGTAATAATAAATGACCGTGCTAGCTGTAGCTATAGTGACTGTGAAGTGGAGCTCAAGATCCTGAGGGGAGCCAAGAATAACTAGTAGTAAACTGAACACATACACAGCTGACATAATGCCACCTTTGCCTCCATTTTCACCAAGAAGATCTCCCAGGCCTCTGAGCTTTGTAGAAGCATTCAGAGGGGAGAACTACCAGCAATAGATAAGGACCAAGTCAAGATTACTTGCGAGAACTTGACCCATAGAAATCCATGGTACTCAACAGACTGTGTCCAAGGGTGCTGAGAGCGCTGGGTAATGTCTTAGTAAGGCCACTCTCTATGGTCTTTGAAAGGTCCTGGAGATAAGGAAAGGTCCCCAATGACTGGAGAAAGGAAATGTTGCACCCATCTTCAAAAAAGTCCTAAAGAACCCTGGCGTCTTGGTAGGCAGCAAGTTAAATAAGAGCCAGTATTGCACCCTGGCAGTAAAGGCTGGCAGAACCCTGGGCTGAATGAGCAGGACCACAGCCAGCAGGTCGAGAGAAGTAATAATTGATACACTCTCTTTCAAGAAAGACATTGACATATTAGAGCAAGTCCAGTGGAGGGCTGCCAAGATTATTAAGGGGCTGTAGCACAGGAGGGCTGGATTTGTTCGCACAGGAGAAAAGGAGGCTGCGAGGGCATCTCATGGCAGTCCACAGCTAGCTAATGGGAGATTGTAGAGAAGACAGAGCTCTTCTTGGAGGCACACATGAATAGCATTAGAGGTGATGGAAACAAGCTGGAACATGGGAAATTCTGATTTGATTATCAGGAAAAATATTTTCAGAGCAAGCGTGGTTAAGCACTGCAAGAGGTTGTCCAGAGAGGCTGCGAAAGCTCTCTTCCTAGAGATACTCTGAATTCAAGTGGGCAAGGCCCTAAACAAGCTGCTCTAAGTGGAATGGCTTTGAAAACTTCATTACCTCTGGAGCTCATACCCAACCCACATGATTGTATGTATGATTCTGTAGGTGATATCTACTGCTTTTTTCTCAGATCTATCAGAGAAAGCATTTAGATTTATGTCATGATTTCGTCTTGAGAGCTCCATTCTGGTTGGTGCTCATTTCTTTGTAATCTTCTGGGTTCTTTATTGCATTATTTCCCATTTTTTTTCCAGGATTTGAAATCTATGTTTTGTATGTGTGAAAACCTGGAGAAGTACAAACACAGCATGTTAGCTGTTCAGTAACAGGCTAGCTCTTTAATGTGATTTAAGATGATTTGTTAGTGTCCTTGTTTTCCTTTGTTGGTATATCTTTTTTGCCTGGCATCTGATTTTTATACCTATCTGAAGTGCATTATTATAGTTTAATAACACAGCCAGGTTAGTACTTTCTATATGGTCCTTTCTGGTCGTGGAGATTAATTAAAAGCTTGTGCTTTAAGCTTGTGTCTTTTTTTTTTTTTTTTTTTCCCTACTCCGACATAATTTGCAAGGGTGTGCTTTGCCCTAGCATCATTTCTGTAAAGAATTTACAGGATTCTTAATTTCTTGAATCAAGCTTGTGCAGCTACTAATCTAATAATTTATTGAAGTCCAGTGTTTTTATCTTGCTGTTCACTGTGTGGCAGTTTGCATTCAAGATGTTTTTGTTTTGCTGTTCTCAACTTTCCTGTTGGGGCCCCTCACACAGTTTTTTTTTCAGGGCCTGGTAGCACAACTGGTTTATCCCCATATAGTTCCTTTTTCTGCACCTCCAGACTCTGCTTCCCTGCCAGTTCTGAGGGAAGTCTGAATTATCTATCACATCTACAGGTACTTCCTGTGGACTCTTAAGCTCTGTCTTTTTGTGGCCATTTCCCTTACCATGTGAGGTTTACCCAGAAGATCAGTGGTAATCCAATAGTGAGCAGATCTATAGTAAGGCCATCTAAGCTAGACATTGAAGCTTAATGGTGGCAGTGGGGCTTTAGTGTAGGACAGCATACACCATTTTGCACTGGAAATAATGATGTGGGTTATTCCATTGCTAGTTTCTAAATCAGATTTGAAAAGATATAGTCATGATTATGGACAGCTCAGCAGAAACATCTGTTCAGTCAACGTTTAAGCAACAACAACAGGGAGGCTGCACTAAAAATTACTCTTATTACATAAATAGTATTAAGTCATCACCTTGAATATTAAGCATTACCAGCATTCACTTCAGAAGTTGTGGAAAGAATCCAGAGAAGGGCACCAAAATTCACCTGAGCCATAAACCAAATTCTAATGAAAAATTTCTGGATTTGGCCTTTTTAATCTGCCAGAGCCAAATTAAATGTGAAGAGTGGCAACTTCAATAACAAGTACTGTATTTCATACAATAGGCAACTAACCCTTGGAAGTCTTTTGCATACTAAAAGTTAACACTGATTGCTGGCAGAGTTTATCTGATATAAATAGAAGATGGTGGATGCATATATATGAGTAGTAGCCACAGTTATATCAAATGGACTGAAATATTTATGGAAAATAAAAATCTCCTTTTTCAGTCTTGTGCCAGCTAAGCTAAATAGAAATAGAAATCTTTTATTTGACAGCTTTCCTAGTAATTGGCTATTATGTGATCTTCCACGAGCTTTATCTACGTGGTCTGTTCCTTGCAATTATCAAGGGTTAGTTCAGCCTCTGATTTTATCTGATATCATTACCTTATGGTACCACTCACATATTACTGACTGCTGAAAAATATGGTATCTTTGCTTAACATTGAGTTGTGTAGCAGAAACACTATCATCAGAAATGCAACCATTGTGTAACAGAACTTACAGATTTTTGGAACAACTACAGCTGCTTTTCCTTTTCTTACCTAAGCACATTCACACTCATTCTCTATTATAGACTTGCCAACTGTTAGAGCATCCTTTTAGTTTGGCCCCATTTATCACAATCTCTTCGAACAGTAGTTGTGTAAGTGGAAAAATGACTTTTAGATAGGTAATGGCATACTTGAACAGTCAGCAGTATTCTGTAGGAAATGGAGAAACTTCCTCAACGATCTTCATACTAGAAATACATGCAAGTTCACTTAAAAGTATTTTTCAGATGGGTAAAAGTTAAGTTTTATAATTGCCAACTATTGCTTGACAGGGAGAGCTCTAGCTGTGGAGAACTTGACATAATTCGTTCCCAGATCATTAGCCAAAGTAATGAACAGGAGAGTCATTGTTTTGCATTATTATATAGAATTGAGGCATATATAAGGTGCGAGCAGATCTTGTTAGAGTTTCTGAGGAATGTGTCAGTCAGAAATTAAACAGTCCAGAGACTGAGACGAGCACATATAAGTTCTGTTCCCCTTTTTAGTGCCTTCCCCATTTTTCGATGGTAACACTTTTTTCTAGAAGACGTTGGTATGAACAAAGCATATGGCCTTACAGTACTACCCTCTGCAGCCATTCTGTATTTCCCAATGATAATTTCTGGCTCTTGGGCTTAATGAGAAGTCTGCTCTACAGGGACGCCACACAGCCTCAGGAACAGAAAGCATTGAACTTGGCTTTTAACATGCCTCAAGCTATCAACTGCTAGCAAAGCAGTTGTTGCGTGAGTAAGGCTCCTTCCAGCCATCATGAAGCATAATTGTGGTGGTTGATACGATGGGTTTGTGTTTGAGAAAGATGGTTCCAGAAACTGAGAGAGTGTGTCCACAATACAAGCAGCGCCAGAAGACAGTGCAATCCTCCATGCTATGACATCCATTTAAGATATTTTGCAACTCATTGCAATCTAAGATTTAAATCACATGCAGGCAAAGCTAAGCCATTATCTTATGAAATTGCAGTGTTTCTCAAGGTCATTCTGTCCAAACGAGTGGTTGTTTTAGATATGAATCATGAGCTGTGGTCAGTTACACTAGATTGTATAGAGTGACTCAATTGGAAGGGCATTAAGAGGCTAGAGGCCTTGAAGACAGAATATAACAACTGACTTAAGCACCTTTTCTTAAAAAAAGGTTAGCAATTGGTCAGAAAAGAAATGCGTGCAGGAGCCCTTTTAGTTTTCTTTTTAATTATGATGTAATAGATGGCAATTTGATATACCGTCCTTCAGCTTTGTAAACCGTGGAATACTCTGTTACTAGTTTATTTTTAAACTTCTTTAGCACCTTTTACATCTTGACATAGAAAATATGCAAAGAAAGGACAAGTTATCTAGTCTTCTGTACACTAAGGCAGAATCAACAATGTCTGTTTTTCTTGATTGATCTTGTCTAAAAGGTACTTTGGCTGTTCACTGATGGAGAATTCACAGCCTCTCCAAATAAGTCTAGTGCTTCATTGTTTTCACTGTTAGAAAGTTTTCTCCTCAGTGTCTAATATGAATCTCTCTCACTGCAATTTTGACTATTATTCTTTGTTCACTTCGGCATCTAGTGGAGAGCTTACTGTGTTCGTGTCATGGGTTGACCCTGGCTGGACACCAGGTGCCCACCAAAGCCACTCTATCACTCCTCCATCCTCAGCTGGACAGGGAGAGAAAATATAAGGAAAGGCTCATGGGTCAAGATAAGGATAGGGAGAGATCATTCACTGATTATCGTCATGGGCAAAACAGACTTGACTTGGGAAATTAGTTTAATTTATTACCAATCAAATCAGAGTAGGATAATGAGAAAATAAAAACATCTCCCCCCCCACCCCTGCCTTTTTCCCAGGCTTAACTTTGCTCCTGAATTCTCTACCTCTTCCCGCTGAGCGGCGCAGGGGGACAGGGAATGGGGGTTGTGGTCAGTTCATCACACGTTGTCTCTGCCGCTCCTTCCTCCTCAAGGGGAGGACTCCTCACACTCTTCCCCTGCTCCAGCATGGGTCCCTCCCATGGGAGACAGTCCTTCACAAACTTCTCCAGTGTGGGTCCTTCCCATGGGCTGCAGTTCTTCATGAACTGCTCCAGCATGGGTCCCTCCCATGGGGTCACAAGTCCTGCCAGCAAACCTGCTCCAGTGTGGGCTTCTCTCTCCATGGGTTCTGCCAGGAGCCTCCTCCAGCGTGGGTTTCCCATGGGGTCACAGCCTCCTTTGGGCATCCACCTGCTCTGGCATGCGATCCTCCAGGGACTGGTTGCAGGTGGGTATCTGCTCCACCATTAACCTCCATGGGCTTCAGGGGGACAGCCTGCCTCCACAGGCTGCAGGGGAATCTCTGCTCCAGTGCCTGGACCACCTCCTCCCCCTCCTTCTTCACTGACCTTGGTGTCTGCAGATTTGTTCTTCTCACATATTCTCACTCCTCTCTACGGCTGCAGTTGCACAGTTTTTTCCCTCCCCTTCTTAAATATGTTATCCCAGAGCCGCTACCAGCCATCGCTGATGGGCTTGGCCTTGGCCAGCGGTGGGTCTGTCTTGGAGCCGGCTGGCATTGGCTCTGTCAGACACAGGGGAAGCTTCTAGCTGCTTCTCACAGAAGCCACCCCTGTAGCCCCCCACTGGTACCAAAACCTTTCCACGCAAACCCAATACAGGTTTTGCAATAGCCTTCAAACATGAAAGCGGTAACCCATTCCTCATCTCCCTGTTTCTTTTTCTTGAGAATTGGCCCTTATTAATGCAGTCTTTGTAGATCTAGGACCTTAAATCTGTGCGCAGCCTCATTTCTTTCCTTTGGACTTTGTACCAGTTCTGAGTTGCAACAATCAAAATTGAACGTATTACTCCAGCTCAAGTGATAAATAACACCAAGGATTGCAGAACTGATTTCTGTGTTTTTACACATTTATAACTTCCAGTATTGTGCTTACCTTCTTTGCAATTTTATAGCAAGGTTGACTTATATTCAGTTTGTGATCAGCCCATGTGTTCATAAGCCACGAATACTTTTCTACAGAAGCATTGCATAGCCACTTAGTTTCTTCATTTTGTATTTCTCTAGTTAGGTATTACTACAAGAGTCTGAAATTTTGCATTTACCACTATTGCAATGCCCTACTTATCCCTATTGTTTCTGAAATAATTCTGAAATCCATCAAGAGAATTGTGAATTTCAGTTGTAGGTTTCAGTTTACTCAGTCCCTCTCTGACTGATGTTATTTGCAAATTCCTTCCATTTTTATCATGGCCCTGAAATACAGCCTCCTAGTTGATAATAAATAAACAATAGTTCCCTAAGTAAAGAGTTTTGAGTAGTTCTGTAGCTACAGAATTACAATTTATATATCCTAACTTTGCTTAAGAAAATGTCATGTGACACAGCATTGTTAAAATCAAGATATAAAACTTGTGCTCTTTCTCTTCTATCACAAGGCCTTTTATGCTGTCAGAAAGAAAATAGACTGACTTGACGTGACCTATTCTTGACAAATCCGTGTTGGCTGTTGCTCAGCTCCTTGTTAACTTCCAGGCAGTTGTGTATAGTGTGATATCTTGTGCTTTAATCATTGCACATATTCCCCGGAGCTTGAATACAGGGGGAGCAAGCAAGATTTTTAAATATAGGCTTCTTGTGTTAATTGAGATGCACTGTGGCATGTAGTCTAGTACCCAGCTTCTTCTACAAAAGGTTATAGGTGCCCTGTAGGTTCTGGGTTGTATCTGCCCAGAATGTGTCCATATGAATATCTTAGGACACCCTAGGGCATATCAAAAATAATCAGTTGTCTGTGTGTAGGCCATAGAATTCTTCTGAAGCTGGCAAGCTGGCTTAGTCTGTAAGTCCTTTACTGTGCTTATCCCCTTCTTTAGGCACAGGTGATATGTATATGCTGTATACATACAGCTAGCACATATCATTTTGCAGTTATCTTCTTCACTGCTCTGAAATTCATCTTACAACAGTTACAAAATAGATTTGTAACTGAGCATTTAACAGACTAGTCTATCAAGCCCAGATAATCTGAATGCATTTAAGTAATATTTATTCAGCTCCTTGCTTGTTCAAGAGTGAGCTCTTACCCTTTTGCCTTTTGTTGCTGGTATTAATTATATTAAGCACCTCAATGCAGCAGATCTGTGGTGAAGACGGATGCAAAAAAGGCAGTATGAACATTAGCTTTGTCTCCGTATCCCTCTAGTTTTTCCCCTGTGTTGCACAGCGGACTAACTGTTTTTTTCATCATCTTCTTGCTCCTAATGTACTTATGGAATTATTTCTTCCGGAGTTTGATGTGTCTCTTGCCAACTGTGTCTAATTTTGGCCCTTTATACCATGTTCTGCTGTGGTATTCTTGCTCAGTAAGTTGACCTCATTTCCATTCCCTGCATGCTGTGAGATCAACAGTGAGGTCCTAAGTAAGACAATGTGGTCTCATTGTACAATCCCCATTATTCCTTTGCAGGAGGCTTTGCACTCTGTGTGGTCAGTATTGTTTATTTAAAGAACTGTGAGGTTCCTTTAACTCCTTTTTCACTAGCACCACATTCTTGGGGATTCTCCCAACTAATTCTGCATTTATGAAAGTATGCCTACTTGAAACACATTTTTTTTTATTCTGTTGAAATTTCTTCTTTCCTTTTTTCCCAAACAAGCTTTAGTCTTTTATATTACTATCAGTCATATGAATTATCAGATCTCCATTTTGCCAATTAAGTCAAAATGTTGATTGTCGACTAAATCTTCCAAGTCCTCCTACGTACCATTTGTAGTTTTTGCATTAGTGTTCAGCCATCAAAGACTGAGATAAATGTACCACTGTCATCATATTGGCCCCTTCTTTAACCCCTCCTTTTATAAATAAACTTATTTTGGCAGTGGTCCACAGAACAGTATTTTATTTTATTTGCCCATACTATTTGGGCCACGTATATAAATACAACATTCGAATTTTGGAGAAATTAGCAAGTCTCTCTTTACAGCATGTTCCTTTCCTCTGTGAGGGCTGTTTTCCATCTTTGCTTACCTATTGCCATATCTCATAACCTTCTTGGGGCATCATCCCATGGGTGAAGATGCCAAAGCTGTTCTGCCTATAGCACCTATTAAACCATGACTTCATTACCAGAATATGTCTGTCACTGCTGATAAAAACATCAACAGATCCCTAGGTTCCATGATGAGTCCTACAGCCACCTTGCAACTTATGATCCACTCAACCTCATTTCTGGCTGTATTCTTAGAGTGAAGGTAGACAAAGTTTAATAACCAGTGAAATGGGTAGATTTTGCAGGCATCATACCTACCAAGACCTTCATGAGGTTCATCAGATGGTCTCTGTTGTCCTCATTCCTCTTCATTCTCCCCTTGGTATCCCCTTTGTAGATGGTGAGCACTGGCTTTTCTTAATCTGTTCTTGGGATTGGTTCCTCTCTTTTTTCCAGAACAGGTTCTAATTTTGGGATTATCTTTCTCTGTATATAAAGACCATATGAAGTTTTGGAGGGTTTAGCATGGAGGGAGATGGTGTGCTTGGGTGCACTGTGCTGTTATATCTGAATTTCACACTTGCCAAACAGTTGCACATGTAAACTAGTTACTGGTGCCTGATACTGCCTATTTAAAATTTACACATGCCTATTTTAAACATGCTGTGTCAAGAGGCGTAGGAATTTACCCTTTGGTGTCCAGTGCAGCAGATGTGGGTTTATAGTCTCTTGTGTCAGTGCTCAGGAGCATGCTTGTGACTGCTTATACCTGGAATATTTTGCCAAATGTATCCACAGAGCTTCTATCTAGTTCTGCTCTGTGTGACAAAGGGTGTCTTTTTTAAGTTTTCAGTAGTTAATGACAAGGTAGATGGCCTTCAGAAATGCATTGCCTTGTCTTTTATGTTGTGCTTTATAAGCATTAATAGGAATTAATTTGGTTGGTGCTTTTCTTGTTACGCTTTTCTGTTGTTGCAGTGTGTTACCTCTTTGTAGCTTTCCTGTATCCAATTTCTGAGCTGTTTGACACGGAGGAGAATAGGATTCACCTCCAAATGAAGTCATTTAAATTTGTATGTCTGCAAGTGTGCTAAGTGTCTAAACTCCCAGTACAGATGATGCAGATCGAGTCAATACAAGAGCAAAGAGCCTGAAGAGCTATTTGTCTCACTGTGAAGTAGATGCCGACTTGCTGGTCAGCTGAATAGTCTCTAGGCTCCATTGGCTGCATCAGCTAGACCTCCATTGACTGTAATAGGGGATTGGAAACCTAGGCCATGTCTAGACATTTACATTAATTGTTTTAATCTTAAACTGAATTCCAGCCAGGAATGCCACCACCCTCCATTACTTTTTAAGTTACATTTGTACAGAGCTGTATGCCACCACCCTCCATTACTTTTTAAGTTACATTTGTATAGAGCTGTAGGGTCTAGGTTTGTATGCCTTTGGCATGAACACCATAGAAATCATTAATAGCAAATATTAATCTTTATCATCAAATGATAGTTTGTAAAGTATGAGTTTGGATATTGTTTCCATTATGATTGCTAGCAGTCACCCCTTCTATTCACCCCCTCAAACAATTACAAGAGCACTTTAAGTACTGTCCTGAAGCCACTGATCACAGGTGGCAAGCATCTAGTTTGGGTAGTGTACACAGGTATTTGATAGCATCACCAGGGGACTTGCTCGTGAATTGGTGTTGTGGTTTAACCCCAGCCAGCAACTCAGCCCCACACAGCCACTCACTCACTCCTCCCCAGTGGGATGGGGAGAGAATTGGAAGGGTAAAAGTGAGAAAACTCGTGGGTTGAGATAAAGACAGTTCAATAGGTAAAGCAAAAGCTGCACATGGAAGCAAAGCAAAACAAGAAATTCCTTCACTACTTCCCATCAGCAGGCAGGGGTTTAGCCATCTCCAGGAACATAGGGCTCCACCACGTGTAATGGTTACTTGGGAAGACCAGCACCATAACTCCAAACGTCCCCCCCCCCTTCCTTCTTCTTCCCCCAGCTTTTTATTGCTGAGCATGACATGATATGGTATGGGATATCCCTTTGGTCAGTTGGGGTCAGCTGTTCCTGTGTCCTCTCCCAGCTTCTTGTGCACCCCCAGTCTGCTTGCTGGTGGGGTGGGGTGAGAAGCAGAAAAAGACCTTGGCTCTGTGTAAGCATTGCTCAGCAAGAATGAAAACATTCCTGTGTTATCAACACTGTTTCCAGCACAAATCCAAAACATAGCCCCGTACTAGCTACTATGGAGAAAATTAATGCCACCCAAAACCAGCACAATTGGGCCAAACTTCTTTTTGCACTTTTTGTCTTCCATTCTACATACTGCTTCACAAGCCATGAAAAAGTCTCAGACCTAAGGTCAGTGCTTCCTATTAAGATAGTTGATAGCTATAAATAGCTACTGCTTTACATCTGTCTTTGGCTGGCTAAAGTAATCTGAGTAGGTAGCCTATTTTAAAAAGTAGGGACTTTAAAAGAGAAGGCAGTTCAGTCCTGCTACAACATGAACCACCAAGCTTGGTGTTGAGCACCATGAGATCTGTTTTTTGCTGACAGGCACTGTGGCACGAAGGAACAATTAATGCATCAGACTTAATGATCATGAGTAGGAAGTGGTGGAAATTTATAGGATCAACAAACATTAATTTGGACACAGTTGGCCTACCCAATATAATGGATGTGTAAGAAAAGCACAAAAATTAGTCACCAAAGTGTCTGTTCCAAAGTACTTATCCGGTTTACAGTAGTCTGCGTTCAGAGGATGTCTAATTGGTAGAAGCTCATGCAGGTTGAGACATGCATTGTGTTGTTGCAATCTCTTCTAAAGCTTACTATCACTTTTTACTAGATTTGATAGGAATTTTTGATCCTTTCAGGATGTTGCGGAGCAACAGAGCATCTGGTACGCTACAAGCATATCTATTGATGTTCTCTTTGGATTCAGGTTGCAAGGGGGTGTTTCATGCTGACTAGTTTAGGTAGCAAATGTAGAGGCCCTAATTAGGAGTCTGACCTTTATGCTTGCTTTGGAAAGGAATGCTTTCCTTCTGTGGAAAGAGAGGAGCTCCTCCAGAGTGATGATGCTGAGTACCTAAGGGTTTATTTCTGTGTACTTGGATGCAGAACAGTTCTGTTTCTTAGAGAGAGTATTAGAGATTTTGGGGGGAAGATACAGATACTGGTCTTTCCTGTCACCTGTGAACTTTTGGTCTATGATTGTCAAAAGTAAAATGAGCCAGGCCTGGCATGTTGTCGAGCCAGCTCTCCAAAGTGTTTGCCTTCAGAAAGTCAGTTGCCACATCTTCAGATGCTACATTTGCACTATACGCTCATCACAGGTCATTTGTTGTTGGTGCCCAGTACTGGAGAATCGCATTTGTTCAATGTTACAAAACAGCAGTGATGTCTCTCCACATACATAAATAAAATGTATTTTTTCCTGTGTGTGATATAAATGCTGCTATATTTTTCATTTTTAGTATTTTGGAGACTTTAATGCAAAAGTGTCAAAATGTATTTTCTCATAGCTTCCATCCTTTGCACGTAATTCCTTTTACATACCTTTGGGAAAGTCTGTGAATTATAGGACTGTTCTTCCCCCAAGATAAAATATAAAAGCACAAAAGAGGGTAATTTGTAGAAAGTGTGTAATTACTTGATTGATACTGAACACTTAATTTGGATGAATCTTCACTTCTCTCGGTGATTTTTTGTTTTTGTGTAGTCCTCACAAGACAGTCAAATGGCATGATATTCACACACAAGCTTTTATGTAAGAAATATGTTATACTACCCAAGAACTATATACAGTGGATCATGAGTAGTTTTATAAATACATTAGGAGAATTTTGAATCATTTGAGAGAGAGATAGAAATAATAGATTTGCTAATTCCTTGTCTTCCAACGATCTAGCCAAGATCAGATAACCTACCAGTACACGCCTGTGCAGTACTTGCTGTATCCCTACTAAACCACCGGTGTGCATCTTCAGGTTGAGCTACAAAAATAATCCCTGCCTTATTGTCAGAGAGGAGAATTCTTAGTGGAACTTGGAGGAAAAAAATTGAAGTAGTTGTTCACAGAAAGATTACTCAGTTCCTTTTGATAAGAGTGTTTTGACATTTGCTTTGTAATGCAAACAGATGTTGGGTTTTAGCAGATATGTTTTGGGGTTGGGCGGTTTTTCGTTTGTTTTCAATAAAAAGAGGAGCTTTTAAAAGCCATTGTGAATTCCGCACAGAAGTATTAATTAGAAAACATAATTCTACCATTGTGCTTAATCAGAAAAACAGAAATTTAAAGCTCAACAGAATAAAACATAAACTTTCCAAGAAATCTCAGTTGTTCCAGCTCATTAACACGCTGTCTCTGTTAGACAGCATTTTTTAAATACCATAAAAATTAATAGTGTATTTAAGAACTGCTTTATTGGCATGTTTCTTCAAATTCTAATTTAAACCTAGTGGTTTAAATGTGCTGTCTCTATCATCAGAGCACAGAGAAGTAAATATACCCTTTGGCTTCAAAATTTTCAATTTCCACTTTAACTTCTTGACTTAGGTGAAAATGCATTCTCTGGGTGAGGTGAGAAAAGAAGATTTCAGTAGAGATTGTTAGCTAATACTGTAGAAGGAAGTCCTCTTAGTCCTTCCAAGTTGAACAGAGCAGAAAAAATGTCAGCCTCATTTCACATGACTAGGATATTGAGAAAAGGACTAAAACATCTTTGTTAGTGGTCTTGTTCTGATACTCTTTCAAAAGACCTAGATGTAAAATTGCTTGTTTTGCATCTGTTCTCACTTGTTCAATCTTTTTTTTCCCTGTGTAGAAATCTTTAAATGAATCAAAAATAGCTAAATTGTTGCACTTCTTAGTTTAGTTTGGGTTGTTTCCCTCATTTGGTAGTGGATCTGCTTTCTGCTTAGTACTTTTGTCTTCTAACAACATTTTGAAAATTTCTGTCTTATTCACTTCAGCTTTTTGGCCATTATGAGTTTGTTTAGCTTTTTCATCTTCAACATTTTCTCTTTGGGCTTTAACTGACTGAATAAATTCTTCCTGTTCCATTCCCAGACCAGTTTTCTTTGATCTCAAATTTCGGAGCAAGTTTGGTGAAGTCACTGGGGCTGGCCAACTCTTTATTTCCTGCATTTTTTTCCATTGGTATCTCTTACCCTAAATTATGTGTACCAAGTCTAGATAACGATGACTACTTTCATGCATATCTCCATAGTGTTTTAGCCTGAAATGATTCTTTCATATCAGGTTAAAATAGATCACTGGAAGTTTCTCCTCTAATTTGTTAGTGTGTTTCCACCTTCTGTATCATTATATGCTCTCCTGTCTAGATTTCAGCTATTCCAGCTACTTAAATCTTCCATGAGTTGTGTGATCCCATGAACATAGGTCTCAGGAAAGGTCCTCCTCTGCTAGTTCATCAAAGACAATGACTATCATGAAGTCAGCAGTGACTTCTTGAGTTTGTTCTTACTTTTCTTAACCTAAGCATCTTTAACATCATACTTTCGATCTTATGAACATAGTTCCCTAATACTTGTAAGCTCACAGTTAATATCTAAAGTGGTCAGTGCAGTGTGCATCTGTTTTCTGATACAGTCCACAAATGATCTGTTGTTCCATTGGTAGTTGACCTATATTATTTTTTTTCTTCTTTGGTAACTCACTGCAACCTTGTCATTCTCCTTTTCTGCTATTCTTCTTCTGGGGTTTTTTCCTCCTGTTTTCTTCCACAGGTACTTACTACTTGGCATTTTTTCTGGTCCACAAGAACTAATGTACTTTACCTATGACCCTGCTAACATTTGCTTTCTGTTCTGAAGTTCCAGCCTGTGCTTTTCTCTCAGGTGGACTAGTTAACATTTGAATTTGGTTGAACCTCTTTCTAGCATTTAGCTTGGGGTTTGCAGTTTCTTTTTCACACCTTATAAGAAATTTTGCACCCAAAAACTTGGCACTTTTTTTCCAAGTATATTAGCCAATAAAATTAAAGATGCAGTAACTTTTCCTCAAAGCTTGCTTTTCTCATGTCCTTACAACAACAGGGTTACAATGAAGCTAATGCTGTTCTTCTTGTATTCACATGGTAATATAACTTGGCAGTCTTCATAATGCTTTTGATTTATGCAGCCTAGTGAAATAGCTCAATCACACTTGGCTACAGTTTCATATTATTTTTAATGCGATCTGAAGGAGGATTGCTGCTGGAAAGTGGCATTCTCTTTCCACCTCTTGCAGTACATTCTAACATTGCATGAGATCTAGTGATTGTATGACCTTAGGATAAGTTGGATCATCTTCCTGATTTAAGAGAGAATTATTGTCCGCAAATCACTACTTTCCTGTGAGATTTGTTGATCTGGCTAGTGACATGGCTACACTGTTTGCCATGAGCTAAGCAATGGAGTTTCAGGGAGACCATGCCTTTCAAGAGGCAGCCTGCAGTTAAATGAGGTTAAATATGATAATAAAAATTTCATGTCTGTATTACTCTTTCCTGCAAAACACTGTCAGGCTTAGGGATAAAATCTTGAATTTACTGAAGTTTGGAGTAGAACCTGCGTTGATACAAGTGGGTGTTACTCTTTCGTCTCCTTTTATGTTGAAGCTGAAGGTAGCTTCAGCACCTTTCTTTGAGGAACAAAGAATTGTTTATTTAGTAACTTGTGACTCTTTTCTTTGTAACTTCTCATCTTACCTTTTTAGGAAATTGTGTTGGTGTTGTGTTGTGTTGTGCTGTTTTTGACCATGTACTGGTTTGTTTGTTCAGGTGCAAGAGGCACTGGTATCTAAAAATCTCACTTTAATATATTAATTCTGGAATTTAAATATTTCTGGAAAAGTTCATTTATGCAGAAAGAAGATAATGTGTCATACCAGTTTGACTTATACATAAGTACATGTTCTTTATGGCCTTTCTCTTGCCTCACTGATTTTATTTTCTTACTGCTTCTGCTGCATGTTTCACTGTTTCTTTCCAGTTTTTCTGTACTTTCAGCATTAGTCGTAGCCTATCTGTAATTAATATGCATGTGTTGCACAACCAACACGAGAAGTGTAGAAGCATTATATATCCACCCTACTTGAATGCAGATCCTGTGACTTGTTGGGAAAACAATGCCATATAGAAGGAAATCACAGGCAGCAGTACTGTAGATTCATATCCTGCTGAGGGACCGTGGTACCATGCACATACTGTTTTCTTGCTGTAATCAAATGCCTTTAGCATTGCCTGTTTTTCAGAGTCCATGCTTATCACTCTATTTCTCTTTTTACTTCTTCACATCTTTCTGGGTTACTCCTGTGAGATTATTGTGGACAGATTGTCAGCTAGGCAGTAAGTAAATTAGCAAAGACCGTTCTGAAAGTAAGGCCAGCATTATCAGTGAAATACAGACCTCTGCAAGGGAGATACAGCTAAATATCATTTAATGTTTCTGACACGTCTGCTTCTTTCTGGCTCCAGTTTGAAACAAGCACTGAGAACTAGGGGATATTATGTAGTTAAAACATGTGTTAATATGCTGGAAAATGTGCTGGTTTTTACTGCTAGATAACAAATGGTGTTGTCAAACACTTATCTCTTAGTTACCTTAAAGGATGTAAAATAGTGAGTGTTGGTTCTAGCAACATTACATCTTCTGCTGTTTCCTCTTTCTCTCTTTATTTGCTAGTTTGTTTTTATTGATTGTTTATTTATTATGCTAGGGGTGATACCCACTGCTAATTTGTTTTATGTAATTACTTTTTTCAGTTATTAGAATTCCTTCAATAGTCAGACATATCCTCACAACCTGAAAATAAGGATTAAGTTTTATGATAAAAGAAAACTCAATAGTTGGATTGCTTTTAAAAGTTATAGTAGAAAATATTGTGATTATGACTTTTAATGGTGTTTTGTCATTGAATGTTTGACCGATGTAGAAAGTAAAAATATTTATACTGTTCTTCCACAGTTTTCACTGTTGAGGCCTATAAAATTATGCATATAGCTGTTTTTAGTTTTAGAGCTGAGTTTACACCAGTTACTTTGTGAAGGGTACCTGTCATCCACTCTTCTGCCGGTACAGCATATTTGCTAAAATGAGTTTTAGGTTTATTTAGAAACAGCAAAGTTACTGTCTTCATTAAATTTAATTAATTTGTTTTGTATTGTATTCCAGGCGGATGCACAAGTACAGTAATGATCTTGATTTTTGATTGTGTACAATAGCTCTAGACATAGACTCAACATAGAAGGCTGTGATTAAAACACAGCAATCAGTTGTAAACTGAGTTATCATCAGTAATATTGATTACTGAAGAAAGCACACTGATGCTGGGTTAGCCCACTTGCATTTACAGTAACGACTATAATGAAAATGCTGGTTTAGTAATAGTAGGTAATTTTCTTTGTTAGTCCCACTCCCTATCCCTCCCCATTTCCCTTAATTGGAACTCTGTTTTTATGTAATCTTAGCTGATGCTATTTCTGACACTATCTTCTGCTACCATCGGCTTATTTTCTAGATGGGAAGTGATGGAGTTTTGCGCCTCAGTAGTTCCGCTCTAAATAATGAATTCTTTGCATATGCAGCACAAGGGTGGAAACAGCGATTGGCAGAAGGTAACTCTCTACTTGTTCTCAGATTTACCAAAGGTTAATGTTTTTTTATGGGGAATGTCTCTGTTACTACATTTGAGAAATACTTTTAGAACAGAAAGTGTAATACACCAGTAATTCATCAAAAGAAAAACTGCTGATTCCATTTTGAGTTTAGTGTACATTTTTACAGCTTGCTGTGGCAGCTTATTTTGACAGTTTAAAAAAATACCAAGCATTTTCATCACTGCCAGCCTTGGAAATACAAATGCGTGCAACTAAAACCCACCAATATACTTCTGAAATACTGATGTTATATGGTAGATTAAATCTTTCTATGTCACACTCACTTTTGGTTTTCATTATTTTCATTTGGAATTGTTGGATGACTGTAACAGAAATCACTCTATGCCATCTTTGTATCTGTAATTTATAATTATCCAGGTTAAGCTAATCCTTGACAACTTTTATTCAATATGTTAGTATTTGTTTTTTAGGAGAATTTACACCAGAAATGCAGTTGCGCATCAGACAAGAGATTGAAAAGGAAAAGAAGACAGAACCTTGGAAAGAAAAATTCTTTGAAAGGTTTTATGGTGAAAAGTAAGTATTGAAGCAAATGAAAGCATTTTTTTGTTTTCTTTTAGGAGGAAATGAAAATATAATTCTCTGCTTCACATAGCATGGTCATATGCTGTAAAACTTAATAAAGCAGTTATCAAAGGCAGTCATTCCCCGGTATAAGAAGTTGTGGGTAGAATTATAGTGGTGTGTCTGCACTTGCATTACAATTGCATTTTTAAAGGTTCATAACTCATCCATAAAAATTCATTCCAAGGAGAGCTTAAGACACAAGGCCCAAGCATGTGAGTATTTTCTAATTATCTTTTAAAACATAACATTAGGGCAGTTCTCCCCTCCTGCAAAATACAAATATAGCTTCTACAGACTAGAAGACCAGTAGAGATATTTCAGTAGTGTGTTTTTATTTATTTTATTTTTTTCTAAGCTAGTTGCAAAGTTTCTAAAATCAAGTAGTGGTTTTTATTTTTTGACTGAGATGGCCCTTTGCTGGAGTAGAATATATGACATAGAAGAAATATTGTCTAGAGAGAAATGAAAGTGCAATGACTAGTCTAATTTTAGACGTGAGATGTAAAGAATAAATAAATACCCTTAACTGACTAAAACTAATTAGATAGTATCACTCCATGTGCACAACTGGGGCGAGTCAGCACAATTTCATTGATGATGATATAGAGATGGGATTCTGCAGCAGCTGAAGATTCAGTTCTTATAGTCAGATTTTTAAAAAATCAAAATTTGAGGTGATTCACATCTCTTTAAAATTCAAGAATCTTCCTTTTAAAAATTGCTTTTAAAAATTAATCCATCAATACTTAGAATTACATCTCTGTTTTTAGAACTATTAAGTATTAAAAGTATTAATTATTATAAAGTATAAACTAATTATTTAAAAGTTAATTATTCTTTTATTATTTTCAGGTATGTTTTAATGGAATTTATGCATAACACATAGCAGATAAAAATGTGCCATGAGAACCATCATCACATGAGATGTCTTTGTTGTTAGATGTTTTTTACTCTAGGAAATCCAGGGCACAGGGAACACTTCGTGTAAGTGATTAACTTAAAGATTAAGGCATTAACTAAAGTGTTCCTGCAGTAACAATGTTACTTCTCTCAGTCCACTGCCTTGGACCACTGGGAAATGTAGTGAGAACAAGGCAGCAAATGGACAGATCCATTTTAATATTTTATTTTGCACATCCTTGCTAAGTGCTTTCTCCCAGCATGAATACTGTTTCTACACCACTTTACATATAATGGAAATTCTAGGGTCTTAATATGGCAGACTTCCTTATTGTCAAGTGCTTAATTTCTTACTTAACAGCTTTGAGACCTCGATGTAGTGCAGGTGTTGATCCATTTAGTATCAAAAGATATTAATTAGGTTTTTACATAAGGAACATAATGGCTTTTCATTGTGCATGTCAAGAGAAGAGTCGGTTACCAACCTTTCACGGAGGAAAGGGCTATGTAAGGTATTGGCATAGGGCCTTTCACAAGAAGTAGAAGTTTAGTACCAGCAAAGCATGAGCACCTCACTCTAGCTGAAGCCTATTCCTTAGTCACAAATGACTGTCACATGCACAGAGAATGATACTCATATTTTTACAGAGCCAGCAGTCCTGCCGTGCTAGCTGAATGCTGGACACTGTAATGGTTGGCAGATAATTACTCAGTCTGCAGTGATATATGTCATTTGGGTTGATAGGTTCCTGACGTCAACATTGTTATGCAAAATGCAATATTGCACATAATTTCCATTTTGACTACAGTATTGAATCTGGTCCCTCCCTGCCCTTTCCCCAGCTTGCGTTGTTTCACTTGCGTTCTTCCTGACTGTTATCTAGGCAGATTCTACCTCTTCACTGCTTGGCCAGATTTAAGTACTTTTTCTCATTATTTACTGACTGAATGGTAGCTTTTGCTATAGTTTCCACTTTGTATAAGTTCTCTCACCTTTTTTCACTTTGGCTTTTAAACTTGCTTTGAGTATGATTGGGCTTTGTATCTTTTCAGCTATTGTGATTCAACTGAAGTAGCAGATTTTAAATGCTTCCTGAGCTATTTCTCACATGCACTGTCTGCAGAAAGGATGTCTCTTGCAGTCTAACTTGTTCACTTCACGGTCAATGTGGTATTTTTGCTCTGACTTCAGCTGATTTGATCTTTTAATATTCCATAAGTAAATTCAAGTTTCACTTTATACTTAGAGAAGGACCATTAATAGATGCAGAATCTTTGTAAACATTTTTACACACTCCCCAGTTCATGGCATTCAAAGGCTTTTGAGTGCTTCTTCCATGTTGGCTCTACACATTATGTTTCTAGTGTTTGCTCTTATCTGTACCCAGGCTGTTTGTCATGGGACTGTCAGTTGTAGTTTACTTCCATCCATTTATGTTCTCTTTCCACTTCTTCATGGTTGTTCATTTTTCCTCTCTCTGACTTTCTTTAAAAAAACAAAAACTTAATACTGCAGTCATTTATCTAGGATCAGCTGATGCATGTTGCCAGAAATCCATTCTTCTGGCTTGTTGCCCCAGGATTGGAAGTGTTATACTCTATTGTCTCAATATATTTCTTTTCCCACTCCTGAGAGAGTTACATGTCAGGATAGTACTGCCAGCTCACTACATCAAAGTTTTAATTTTGAGTAGACCTCCTCTAAATTTTATTGCTGATTTAATCCTTCATTAATTTTTTTTTTTTGTTATTTTCCATGGTACTACTTATCACAGCACTAGAATATCAGCATCCATATATCCTTGAATAGCTGTTTGGGTTTTTTTTTTATTTGATGACTGACTGCACTTACTTTATCAGTTGAATCCTGTCCTTAGCACTTTCACTGATGGCTGTTTACTGCTGTTCTCATATTTTTGTGCTGTTTTGCAAACTTTGGGTGCCTTTTTCCCTAAGGAATAAGACAGATCAGCTGTTTATCTTGCAATCTGAGATTGCGTTAAACATGCTGATCTTGAGCCTTCTCCTTTTGAAAGCCTTTTTCTTCACTGCAGTATCTTTGTCAAGATAGTAGTATTTCCAATACTGCAAGAAAACGATTAAGATTCAATACTTGTTCTGCTGGCCTTAATCCTGCACTGTCTTATTTTTCTTACACTTCTTCCTCTTCAATATGTTACTAGACTGTGTGTATTTGTGTAGTGTCCATGTGACAGTTGCATTCACCTTTATCCTGTCCTTCATTCCTTTGCTGTTTTTCATTCCATAAAGATAACTATCAGGCAACATCTTATCATGATGTAAGCCAGCTAGAGAAAATAGACCACTGATTCAGCTTTCAGTAATGCAATGGATTTCTTTCCGCTCCTCATTTTCCTGAGATAACTTTTGCTTGTTTACACAAGGAATTTTAGAGGAACTTACTCACCTAAACCTAGGTAAACTAAACTTTACTCACCTAAACTTACAACCTAAACTTAGGCTATATAGGGAACCTATAGTCTATATAGAAGAAAGCCACATCTTCTGAAATGCATTCAATGTGGGAGATGTAAAGTTGCTGTTCTGAATTGCTCTCTAGAGGATCCTTCCTCAGCGTATGGATGGCATAGGGAGACTTTGTGCATATTAAGTGACTAGTAATAGACAATATTAATAATTACCTTGAGAGTGTTTTTTAGGGTACCAGTTCCAGGCTGGTTTGGGGAGGAGGGGTGTTTACAGCTATCACTGTAATGCATCTGTTCAGTATTTTTAAAATGCACAACCACAGATTTTGGTTTTTTACGTGTTTATTCTGTACTTGCATATACAGAGGCCTTTGTAAACTCTGTCTCCTCTGGCTGCACGCTGACAAGTTATCTTGCTTCCATAATTTCTGAATATCTTTTATGCTCACTTATTTCCATATTATTCTTTGTTTTCTGATTAAAATGAGAACAGAGATCAAACTTCTATTAATTAGATTAGAAGATCCTTAAGACCATGAAATTTCTTTTAAGGCCTCCAGCTACGCTTTTGTGTATTTTCTACCATTATGGAATTGCTGAGGCACAATGTCTGCTTGGAAAATCTTACTAAAGATGCTGAACACATGTATTCCCACTGTCCTTAGAAGGAAATGAGGATGTCAAAGCGCATACGTTTTTTAAAATAACCGTTTTTTCAGCCCTTGGCTTTTGGTTCGGTTTGGTTTGTTGTGGGGTTTTTTTAATTCTGTTGAAGTAATAAAACTTTTTTTAAACTAATATTTTCAGGGCTACAAGTAAGAAAATCTTCAAAAGAGAAGTATGTGTAGGAATGGTTCCTTTGCACTTCATCCCTGAGAATGAATGCATAGATTATAAATATGTGTCTTTGTAGCTCCTTAAGAATGTTAAATTTCTTTTTAATTATAGTGAAATCGAATGAATAGTATATACATAGATCTGTTTATTTAGAAATATGTTTTATCTTAAATGAAGTATTTAGTTTGCTGAAAGAATGGAGCATAAATACACAAGCTGTCAACTGAGATCTTTATAATTGGCTCAAGTTGTAAAATGAGGCTGAAGTGGAGTTATTTTGATTTTCATCATAAATTTGAAATGACTGTCAAATTACAAAACTGAAACACATGCTTTGCCTTATTAGTTTTAGGTGCAGCTTTTTCTTTAAAGTGGAGCATTTAAACCATATTGCTGGCTGTGCTGGCCCTAAATGCAGGTGTAGGAGGAAAAAAGGGATTTCCTTTAGAACTGTTACTGATGGAAGAAGATAGAGTTGTGAATTTCCTCTGCAATGCACGCTCTATTAGTACTGCAGTGTTGTGCTGGTATTTAAAAAAAAAAAAAAAACAACCACAGCAATTCAAACAGAGTATGAGTAGTGGTGAATCTGTGTAGCTTTCTTTTTTGTTTCACTGAAGTGCCAAATAGTTAAATAATGAATAATAGATTACTTATTTTAAAAATATTTAAGTTTTTTAACACTGGTAAGAAAATCTGGGTACTTAGGTTTCCAGAATACATAAAACCATATATAAATTAGTCAGCCACCACTTAACCAAACCACTATTTTAAAATGGAAAATATGTCCTTTTTGTAAATAAAAGATGTGGGATGAGAAAGATGATCCTATTCCTTTATCACATCTGTGATGAAAAGACCTTTTTAATTTGTGTGTTTTTATTTAGATTGGGAATGTCAAGGGGGGAATCAATGAAACTCACTGCAGTGCAGAACAATGATGAAGATGAAAGCAATTCTTTTTGTGGATCTTCTGGCACACCTGGTCCTTCTAAGCAAGCAACCTTTGAGGACCAAGAAGAGAAAAGCACTAAAATTCCACCTTTACCAGAGAGAGATTATTGTCCACCTCTTTGTAGTATGGAACAGGTACCTGTCAAGGATCTAACAGCAGATTCAGAGGATATACTGATACCTGAAGAATCAATCATTCAGGAGGAGATTGCTGAAGAGGTTGAGACAAGTATTTGTGAATGCCAAGAGGAGAACCATAAAACAGAACATGAGTTTTCTGAGGAGTCAGTAAGTCCAGCTGGCACAAATGAAGAAACAGAGGCAGTACAGCTTGCAGACAGCACTGAGTCCTGTGTCATGATGAATGATGTAACTGATACTGTATCTCACATTGAAATTAAAGTGGAGTTGAAGTCAGAATGCCCTCAGGAGGAGATGTCAGTTGTGGTAGATCAGCTGGAGGATTGCCTATCACCAGCACGATCAGCTTCATCCACAAACTCTGTCAGTGATACGGCAGAGAAGGATTCTGAGTCTGCAAAAGAGCTAATTGCACCAGAAATGCAAAATGCTGCTCTGGAAGGCTCCTTGTTCACTGGTGGAGGCATTGCAGTGGATATGGAGCTTCAAAGTGACCCTGAGGAACAGTTGTCTGAGAATGCTTGTATTTCTGAAACTTCCTTTTCCTCTGGAAGTCCAGAAGGACCGTGTGTTTGTATTGCCTCTCCTGGAGGAGACACTCAGTCAACTTCAGAGGAACCCTGTACTCCAGCATCTCTTGAAACAGCTTGCTCATCTGAAGTGTCCAGTACTGAAAACATTGAGGGTGATATTCAGCAAAAGGCCAGTGATGAAAACTTGCACACACCTTTAATGTCAGAAACCTCTCCAATGTCCACCTCACCTGTAACCTCAGAAGCATCTCTGATGTCAAATTTACCTTTAACATCGGAGGCATCACCAGCTTCTAATTTACCTTTAACATCAGAAACATCTCCAATGTCTGATTTGCCTTTAACATCAGAAACATCTTCAGTATCTTCTGTTCTTCTAACTTCTGAAACATCCGTGGCAAATAGTTTGCCTCTTCCATCAGAGACATCTCCAGTTTCTAATTCCCCAAGCAATGAAAGACTTATTCTGCAACAAAGGAAATCACCATGTTTGTTGGAAGACTCCCTTCCCACATTGAAAGAAGAAAGCTCTGCCATTCCAAAGGTGGTTCAAGAAGAGAATCTTGTTGTTCAGCCAAAGCAACTTCAGAGTGCCCCTGAAAATATGAAAGTTGGTCCACTAACAATTACACCTGATACTTCAGTATTGGAAGAGCCCCAAAGCAAAAACCTCACTCAACAGCCATGTAAGTCACATTCTGAAATTGAGAAATCCTACATTGCACCCATCCCAGAACACTCTGCTCCAGAGGTGATCAAAATTAAAAATCACAGTGTTCAGCAAAGAGGTGACAAGAAAGGTACACTCTTGCCATCAGAGGCAGCTGTCTTATCAGAAGGATCAGTTGGCAAAAATATCGAATTGCTTCCATCAAAGCCACATGATAAACTATATACCTCATCTCTAGAGAAAGCTACATTCTCTGAAGTGTGCAGAAGTAAATCTCACAAGCTAACAGGCAGCACCCAAAGCCGGCTAGAGAGTTCACATTCTTCCAAGTCATTAGAACCCACAAAATCACCTGAAGTGAGGAATGAAAGTAGAGACCCAGAGATCCCAAAGAGGAAAACAGCAGAACAGCACAGTTTTGGAATCTGCAAAGAGAAGAGAGCTAGAATAGATGATGATCAGCCTAACCGTAGTAGTTCATCAACAAGTCCATCTGATAAAGATCAGCCACCCAGAGAAGAACCCCGAGTTCCACCCCTTAAGGTAAAGTAATGAATAAAAAGGCTGACTTGGAAACTAAAGGTTTATTATCTCCCTCCTACTGACTGCATGCAGACACAGTGCATGGTATGTTTTTTGTGGAGGTGTGACAGGTGTTAGTACTGATGTTTTCGCTTTACTATTACATTCTTACCATGCCAAATTACTTCTGGTATAAATAGACCTATAGTTGTTCAGTCAGGGTCTTTGCTACAAAATTGCTTTTGTGTGAGGGAAAATTTTCCAGTATCTATGGCTGAATCTAATTCAAGAGCTTCCCTATCATTTACACAGTGCTACTTGTTTTTCTAATTGCCCACCTATTATCCGCTCATTCTCCTGCAGGTGACTTCTCCAGCAAGCATGAATAATAAATGTTACCATAACCAATATTAAGAAAAACAACCAGTGCCTTAATCCAGCAAGAGAACCTGGGGTCAGAATAGTTGGAGATCCCTTTGCAAGCCCAAGGCTTGGGGTAGGCTGAAGTATAAGATATCCCTGTAGAATTAATTGGAAGCAGAGACCTGGCTATCAGGGGAAGTGTCTGATTGATATATGTATAGATATCTTTGTTCATGTTCAAAGCAAAAGGTAAAAAAGATACACCAACTAAGCAAACACTTCTAAGTGTATCATTCTGTTATGTAAGAAAGTAAATTCCGGTCGAAAGCTTTTTTTCCTAACAGAGGGATCTAAAGATTTAGTTATATATAGGCTCAGTGTTTTGACCCTTTTAATTTCGTACATGATGACATCAGCCAAGTTTTAGATCCAATTTGGTGAACTTAAACCATTGACTTTGCAATACTAGTTCCTGATTATTCAGAAATGCCCTTTTCTGCATTTATTTTTAACTGCTGCAATCAGTGAACATTGTTAATATGGCCAGGAGGGCAAATAGGCTAACTGTTTTAATCACTAGTGGGGCAGCATATTTCAACTAATTTATTTTTATGAGCAGTGATGCAATTGGAAGTTAGCCCATTCGGCGTTTAGTGACACTCTTTCATATTTGAAAGGTCTCTATCTAGCCTAATAAATTCTAATCACTCTCTAAGCACAAAGGAAAATAGATCACGAGGGAATAAAAAAAGGTCATGACTATGATAATAAAAATAATCAAGCACTTAGAGCTTTAGCAGTTCTGGTGATGCAAAGTGGAAACTGAAAAAAGTTGCTACTGAAACAGAAAGCAAAACGTTTTGAAGTAATTGTGAGTTTGTGATATTCTTTAAAATATGTTCATGGAAATGTTAAAGCCTCATAATATTAGGCATGAGTGGTTTTTTATAAGCCAAAAATTTAACTGCTAGGAAAAGTGAAGTATTCCAGCCCTCCAGACCAGCATAGAGTTGTATGGTTATATAAATGGTTATATATTCCAATACCATCTTAACATTGATTTCCACTGATCTCTTATGGAAAATCAGATGCTGTCAGTCTTGCACAGTCTTAAGAACTGAATCTCCCTGAAACCTCCAGCCAGTGAATGAAAATACTGAAAAATTGGCAAGCATTTCAAAAAAATAATTTTGGACAATCAAGTCTAGTATGCTTTTTGTGTAAGAAATATTTGGCTCTTGGGTCATTTCACCAACAAACTCCTATCCTTTGTAATCAAAAGAGGAAAAAGAACCCCAGTTCTCCTAAATCATTCTGCTATATGGCTCTCATTTTCCATCATAACTTATGACTAAGTTTTCTACAAATATTACCTAGTTTTCTTCTCAGTTCCTTTAAGAAGAGAAGTCACATCATTAACCACTGAGTCCTATTACTGTGGACAGCCGGTAAACATATGTCCCTTTTAAGAAACTGAAAAGGTTTTTTTGCCAACCTTTGGGTATTCTGAGAGAGTGTACGACTTATAAAGTGGTCCCAGGACTCTTAATCTCTAATCCTGAAAACAGATGTGCCTAACTGGAAACATACTAATAATCCCAGTGATTTTACAGGTTATTATTTTGCTTAAAGTTTTAGGTGTTTAAAACTTTAATATTTGCATTTTTAATATTTGGAGGTTTGAGGATTTCACTTTTGAAATGCGGTAGAGTAGGAGGTATCCCGGGGCTGTACTAAAGCATGTCTTTTAAAATAGCAAGTGAGGAAGGGAAAGGCGTATCCTTTGGTGATTCACTTCTTTTATACCACTACTCTAAAGTGCTCTGTGGTGTAACATGAAAAATAGGCTCAGTGGAGATGCTGCTACATATCCTATCTAAAGGTAAGATTTGTTGTCTGGTATATGAGCGAAAGGCTGTTCCTAATGTCTTAGTCATTGGAGACCAAGGAGCAAAAGCACTACATGATCGTTATTTTTTCACACATTTGCAGCAAGTGCTTAGTTGTAGGCTCTTTTCCAGTATCACTGCACTAGGCTTCTTGATCTTCTCGGTTAGATACACTGCATATAAAACAGGTCTGACAAATTGTATCAGATAAGCATCATGTTGTCATCCAGTTTAGTCTTTCTTCCTGTCAGAGGGATCAGTGTGAGTAGGCTAACACAGGTGTCAGTTATTCATGCTGGACGATGATAAAATACTGAAGTGCAAATATCATTAATTTTTAGCATTTTCCTGTCCAGCTGCACTGAATAGTAATTTCCTTCATTACCTTTCTCTGACCCTTTAAGAGACGGCTGGTGATTTTAGCGAGTCGATGATCTCATTAATATTATTGGGTTTTTTCCTTCCTTTAGATTCAGCTTTCAAAAATTGGACCACCTTTCATCATCAAGAGCCAACCTGTTTCTAAACCAGAACCTCGAGTTTCCCCAAGTACATCGGTCAGCAGTGGGAGAAACACTGGGGCTAGAACTCTTGCAGATATCAAAGCAAGAGCTCAGCAAGCAAGAGCCCAAAGAGAAGCTGCAGCTGCAGCGGCCGTGGCAGCAGCTGCAAGCATAGTCTCTGGTGCAATGGGGACCCCATGCGAAGGTGGGAAGACAAGAACACTGGCACACATCAAGGAGCAAACAAAGGCCAAGCTATTTGCAAAGCATCAAGCCAGAGCTCATTTACTCCAGACTAATAAAGAATCAAAGTCGCAGTTCAGCTCAAAGGAAAGTACCTCATCTCTGGAGATACCAGCTTCTACTGACACGAAGATTGAAGGTTCTACTGGTGTCATTATAGTTAATCCTAACTGCAGGTCCCCTAGCAACAAGTCTGCTCATCACCGTGAGACTACCACTTTATTGCAGCAGCCGCTTAACACAGCTCCATTACCAGAAACTGCTACTGAATTATCTGTGCACAGTTCTGATGAAAATATACCTATGCCACAATTGTGTGAGAAAATTATTTCATCTACCTCTACTGAAAGTAACAGTGTGCCAGTGCTTTATAATAAAAGTTCAGTCTCTGTGTCTGTTTGCAGCACTGCTATGTCTGGAGCAATTAAAGAACTTTCTTTTGCAAGTTCTGTTGATAAATCCTCTGTTTTAATGTCTGTTGACAGTGCAAACACAGCAGTTTCAGCTTGTAATATAAATATGCTGAAAACCATCCAAGGGGCTGATACTCCATGCATAACCGTTGGACCAAAATGTATTGATAACAGTAATATACCAGTCTCCATAGACAATACGGTCTTATCAAATGCCATCGATGACAAAAGGTTGCCGATACCAAGTAGCAATGGGAGTAACGCAGTCTCCAGTCATTATGCCACTGTGCCAGCTTCATCTATTGCAAATAATTTGCCAAATCATCTCTCTGGTAGTTCTGTACTGATTCCCCCAGTGGGGACTACCAACAGATTTTCTTCTGATAAGATAGCCATAACTGGGTGTAACGAGCAAAGCACTGTCTCTATTCACACTACCGTTAGGTCAGCTTTAAGTTGCAGTGAGGCCCTTGCAGTAGCAGATTCTGTTGCAAGACCGCCCGTTTCAATGTTTACTGGTAACATGGTGACAATAAGCTCTTACGATAATGCTACTAAATTAAATGCTGATCTCTTAGACAAAAGCTCTGGAGCACGAAACCGAATGGATCTCTCTAGCAAATCGCAGCCAGTGAGCTTTACGCAAACTGCCATGAATAGGTCTATACCTTGCAAAGTCATTGTTGACCACACTACAAATCTGAATTCCAGTCTGTCACTTCCTTCTTCTATTGAAAATGCAGAGAACAGCATTGACCTGCAGAGCAGACCTGTAAGGACAGAAGCTGCCTTACAAAGTATAGCCTGTCCTCAGGTGTCTGTCATAAGCAGGCCTGAAGCAGTCTCTAGTGAAAGTCTTGAGCACAGTTCCAGCTTTATCACCATTACAGCAAAGCAAGACAGCAAGAACTTGCAGGCAGGTTGTTCAAGTCTTCGAGAAGTGCCTGTTGCTCCTCAAGATAAATTAATTGAGGTGGTTACTCCCAACCAAGGTTTTGCTGAGCAATTAAGAGGTCCTTCAGCATTTAAAAATGAAGCAGATGCTGCTTGTGCCAGTCAGTATAGCAGTAACAGTAGAATTTGTTGGAATGATGAAGAGGCAATGAGTACAGACCAGCCAGTGGTCAGCCATCTTAACTCCGGTAAGCATAAAGAATATGCAGAGCAAAACTGCTTAAAACATGTCAAAACCGAACCTTCCAGTTACACACAAATGTCAGAACTGCAATCCAGGAGTCTTTTGACGAGCGTTGCTGTTCCTGTTAAATCAGAAACTAACGAGTCTGACAAGTGCTTCAGGATGGACACTGAGGATTTTACAGGACCTGAAATGCCTGCCCAGACTGCAGAAATGGCCACGAGTGCGCAGCCACCGCAGACCTCCAAGACATCCATTGCAGACTCCATGGAAGACTCCCTGTCCCTGACAACAGAAACCCTAAAGAGAGTTACCAGCGCCGGGGGCTCTAGCTGTCGCTTGTCGTCAGTGGAGGCCAACAATCCTTTAGTGACACAGTTACTGCAAGGCAATCTGCCTTTAGAGAAAGTGCTGCCGCAGCCCAGATCAGGAGCCAAACTAGAAATTAACAGGCTTCCCTTGCCTTTGCAAACTACCTCAGTATGTAAAACAGCAGTGTCCGAGAGAAATATTGTTGAACATCCTTCCAACTCTCCTAATCCAGATGGTAAAGGATTTACAGTAGGCAGCATAGCCCCGCTACAAATCAGAAAGCGTGAAAACCATCCGAAAAAGAGGATGGCCAGGACTGTAGGGGAACATGCTCAAATTAAATGTGAGCCTGGGAAGGTGTCAATGGACACAGATGTTAAAGTGGCTCCCTGTGTAATTAGTTCCACCATGAATCAGCTAGGGCATGGTCAGCCATTTAAGCAGGAGTGGCTGAACAAACATGCCATTCAGAGCCGAATTGCTCACAGCCCAGAGATCAAGCAGCAGAAGAGGCCATTGCCTTCATGCAGTTTCCAGCAGAGCTTATTTCACATTGATAAAAATGGCAGCTTTCATGCAGAAGCTAGTACCTCACACAGACAGCATTTTTACCAAATGTCCATGGCTGCAAGAGGCCCCATTCCTACAGCAGCTTTGTTGCAAACTACTTCAAAAGGCCCACCTGGCTGCAACGCATTTGCTTTTAGCAGACACCTGGAACAGAAGGGCTTGGGAGATGTGAATATATCTACAGCAGCTCACCAGCTGAGGCTAGGAAGTGTGTTTTCCCCTAATATTCAAATTAAGGAAGGTGATGACATTGCCAGTGCCTCTCAAACTCTGCAGAGTAAAACATTAGTGCATCCCCCTCCTCCCCCTCCGCCCCTGCCACCTCCTCCCCCTCCTCACCCAAATGCAGAAGTCCCCTCTGATCAAAAACAACCGACAGTTACTATGGAAACCACTAAAAGACTTAGTTGGCCTCAGCCAGCAAGCATCTGTAGCAATATAAAATCTGAACCTATTTCTTTTGAGGAAGGTTTGAGCAGCAGCTGCGAACTGGGCATGAAACAAGCTTCCTATGATCAAAACGAAGTGAAAGAACAGTTAAAAGCGTTTGCATTAAAAAATGCAGATTTCTCTTCCTATTTACTTTCTGAGCCACAGAAGCCTTTTACCCAACTTGCTGCTCAGAAAATACAGATGCAGCACCCACAGCAGCAGCAGCAGCAGCAGCAGCAGCAGCTCTGTGGAAATTATCCAACAATACACTTCGGTAGCACAAGCTTCAAAAGGGCAGCATCTGCAATTGAGAAATCGATTGGGATTTTAGGAAGTGGCTCAAACACTGCCACAGGCCTGTCTAACCAGAACGCGCAGATCCCGGTTCAGAAATTTGCTGACAGTAGCAATGCCGATGAACTGGAACTGAAATGCTCTTGCAGGCTGAAAGCCATGATTGTGTGCAAAGGCTGCGGAGCCTTCTGTCATGATGACTGCATAGGGCCTTCCAAACTGTGTGTAGCTTGTCTGGTTGTACGGTAGGAACTGAATCAAAGATGCAGTATCCCTTATCAGCGTGGGAGAGCAGGACAATGGAACGGAGAAATTGGAACAGTTTAGGCCACTAATGGTTTGAAATTAGTTGACTTTTTTGTTTTCTTTTGGTTTGGTTTTTTTTCTTCCACATGGTGCTTTCAGAATTTAGTTATTCCTGCCTGAGTGCCATTTTCTGGGAAGAAGAGGAAACCTGTAGAAGTAGTTTAAAAAAAAGATAGCCTTGTTACTGAAGTTTCTATGAGCTCTCTTGCTATGCTAAAAAAAAAAAAAAGGCATTAATGCATGTCATTCGTAGCTTCTATTTATTTGCACAAAGTGCAGCACGTTTTTTCTCCACTTTTTGATAGTTGGTACAAGCAGCAGGCTAAAGATCAGTGGAAGAATAACTCTGCAAGAAGTGGAGTAACTATGCAGAATGAATAACACACCGAATAGTGACTGTTTTGAGTGGGGTAGTAGTAAGGTGTGGGGTATAGGCCATCGTAGCTTCTAAGTCAGTTTGCAGTTTTTCTGCTGATAGGATTGTTTTCTTCAATTGACTTTCACTATCTAAGGCTAAAATACAGTCATTTCACCTAGCAAAAAAAAAAAAAAGAGACATTTACATTGTTAGAGGAGTTTCCTTACATGCCTGCCTGGCACTGTGGGCCTCAGATCTTACTCATTATCTCTTCTTGTTGATTCCTTGAGAAAGATTTGCATATGTGATGGGTTAGTGGGACCAACACTGGAATCACATTGGCTTCAACAGAATCTGGAGAAAGTAACTTCTCTACTGGGGATTAGAAACCTGTTTTCCTGTTTCCCACTCAAATATTCTTTATTTGTATTTGTCTCTCTAATCTGTCCACTTGGTTTGTCAGTCCCAAATATATATACATATATACATACATATATATATATATATATATAGGGTCAGTCTTATGTAATAGGTTCTGGATGTTTTAGCCTTTCTACGGCCTAAAAATGATGTGTTCTTATGATGAATGAATAAGGAAAGATTCTAACTGCATATTGGTTGAGTATTAGATTATCAGTTGTTCTTCCTCTTATGTGAGTTACTCTATCTCAGAGTTTTGCCATTTAAAGTAATTCTTAGAATTACTTACAACACTGACTTTTTTTTTCTCAAAGGAATTCAGACCCCTAACTCTACCTTTTAGAAATTTGGAAGCAAAAAGGCATTTTTAAAAGGGATACTGCATCTTTAAAGTAACCTTCAGTATTTATCCAGTACTGTATTTACATTTAGGACTATAGCTGCATTCCAGATGCGCTAGCCACCATAACAGCAGAGAAGAAAAACAATAATTTTGGGGCCCTATTCACCTAAAAGGAAAATATTATAAAGGGATGAAGCACATGCAGTTGCTGGGGAGATGAAAATACCTTGGGTTTTTTTACTCCCACTTCAAGAACACAAAATGTGGAGTGCAAGTCATCCATCTGCCAATGTGTGGTTGGGTCTGCCCAAATGTCAGCATCAGAGAGAAATGTTATTTTTACCGTTACAGTAGAACCTCACTAATCCAAAGACCTTACAGTCTGCTCAAGAAAACTGATTTTCCTTCCACAATTTTCAGAGAGCAATGTGGTAAGAATGTGTGAGATGTAATACTGCTTGGATTTTATGGTGCATTTACAGTTGCATTCTGAATTATTAATGTGAATGCTAGAACTACATTTAGAAAATAAAAAGTATGCTACATTTTACACTATACTTTTTTATATGATCTTTGTTTGTGTACTTATTCATAACTGTAACCGGTCTCCCCGACTGGGTTACATTACCGGGTGCATATTAGTGAGGTTCTACTGAATGGAGGAACCACATTTATTTTCTTGTGGGACCATTTTCACAAACATGATAAATGCCATTTATTGTCTTAAAAGTGAGCTGGAATATCTGCAACGTACATTCCTGTCATAGGAAGCTCTATGGTGCACCTTGATGTTCTCTTTTATTGTAATTAGCAACATATCAATATTATTTTTGACACTGTGTGGTACAAAGGCCATTTATAATTACACTAACAAATTTGTTGCTGATACAATAATATATTTTTTCTATACGAAAGTGCTCCTTAATATGACATATAAGTTAAAAAATGGCTTCTCAGCACTTTCAGGTCTTCTGGTAGGAAAATAAGCTAGCCAAGCAAAAACCTAAAAGCAACCACATGAAAATTAGCATCCAGTGCTATGCCAGCTGCTGGCAAAACAGTCACTGGAAAATACTCATGAGTAAGCATGAGTGTAGCTGGTTAATGCATATCAAATTCATATTTGAGGAGCCTTTGTATCGGAATTGTATTGCATTGTATTTATACTTGGTAAAGGTAGAATACGTCTATTTAAAATAAAGAGAGCAACCAGTCTTAGACTCCTAATAACCTATGTTTATATAAGCCTGCTGGGAATCCTTATTTCTAGCTCAGGTGTTTCTGTCCACAGCACATAAGTCAATATTTGTTTGTACTTGCATCTTGAAATACTTCTTGTATTGACTGACATAATACAGAAATAAATTCCAGCCACAAAATAGTTTTACTTTGTTCGAAGGATAAGAGTGTGACTAATGTGGTAAGTAATTGATTCATGTCATACTGTCATTTTTGTGTCAGGATTGCAACTTGCATGCATGAGGTCATGATAAAATGTTATTTAAAATGGCATTAGACTGGATGGTGCTATGTTATATTACACAACCGACCAAACTCTTCCATAGTGCAGTTCCACTCCTTTCATTCTGGAGTCATTGGATTTGCACCAGGAATAAATCTGACCAATTAGTTAGCAACAGTCGTGAAGTGTTGTTACAGGTTACAGTTTTAGGGTATTAAAATACCCAAAAGCAACTGTGGTGATACAGGAGCCTGACTGAATCCTAGTGTGAGTGAAAACCTTACTTGGATTCTGGTATCACACAAATGCTTGGGGGAGAGTGACCCTTGGTCTTCAATAAGAACACAATCACATTTAGAGGTTAATTTTGAATGACTTCTTTTTTTGTTTAATTGTCCACGTTTCAGGCCCAATGTCATTGTGTTTTCTAATGACCATGCAGTTTGCACCGTGGGGTGTTAATAGTTTATGCACTGAAAAGTGGTGAAAGAATTGCTTAAGAACACACTGCTCTGTGTTTGCGTGTACGTACGTATGTGTCCCAATGTCCAGCATGTATAATTTACCTTTTTTTTAAAAAATCTCTGAAATTTTTCCCCCACTCCTACCCCTGGAGCAGCACTTTTGGGTAAGAGGGATAAACACTCTTTTTTTCTTTACTCCCTCTTTATTGTTTTAATTGCATACCTGTGAGATATGCAGATAACGTTAGGGCATTTGCAGTGTGTGTGTTTGTGTGTTTCTGTTCCGAACCGATTTTCCAAGCAGAAACTCCCTTTGAAATAATGTTTTAAAAAAATAATTAAGAAATGGTGAACTGGATGCTCCCTGTTTGCATTTTATTTATCTGCTGAGGTCTAGTACATGAAATAGCGTTTAAAAGACAAAAATAAAGGTTGAGCCATAAAGCAAAAGGTATATTCTCTGTACTATAGACTTTCTCCTTGAGGGTGGTGCATGTTGTCAGGGTAAGCTACAGAACGTGCAGATGGTTTTTCAGGGCCCTGCAATTCCTCGCACAGTTTTTAAGCTGGTGCATATGGTGCTTTATAATGCAATTTCTGAAGTAAAATTACCTTATGCTGCACCCCCTTTCCCTTATAAACACACGCACAATTTCAGAATAGTTATTGTAGCCTCTGGTTTAGCAGTTTCTCCAAGGTGTGGTGAAGTACCAGGATAAACACTCGAGATGAGCTGAGAAGTGTCACCGAAAGGGATCATTTTAGCTGACACACGTGAACGGCCCTGCTCTGAACACTGAATGACTTCTGCGGTCTCCTGGCAGCAGCACAGCAGTTCGTCTTCTGTGGCTCTGCAGAACACTGGGGGGGAAGCAACAAAACGTTCAGTGGATTTATCATGGACCTGTGTAGCTAAATGTTTCTGAATCTATGAAATCCTGTTGTCTTCAGTCATCATGCTTTGTCACTGTAAAACCAACGAAGAAAGAAAAAAGCATTTTTTAGTCTAATTTAAGGAGCTGCTTCTTTTATAGCACATAATATTTCGCTTTGTACTATATTTGATAGTTAAAGAATAATTTAGTCCGTAGAATAACTTTGTTGTATTTGTACTGTTCATGAATGTTACAAGAAAAGTGCTTTACTTTGTTGCCATAATTCTCTTGTACTGCTGTAAAATATTTTTTCTGCTTTACGGAAACTTAACTCAATTCACATTTTCAGTACAGGGTTTTTTGTGTGTATGTTTTTTTTTTTCTTTTTTTTTTTTGTCAGTATTCTGAATGTTTACATCTGTTCGACATTAGCCATTCTATGCCTTTATGGGGCAGTATTACTCCTGCAGTATAACAGCAATGTGAAATTCACTCATACCTAACATGCATGAGAAATACAGATTTATTGGGGAGATCGCTAACGTGCATAGATATTTTTTCTATCCGCATTCAGTGAAGTAAATGCCCTCCTTCAGTCCTCTACCAAAGAAAATATTATTCCCACAGGACAAGCTCGGAAAGTGGTTCTCTGAATCTTCAGAAGGGGGTGTAGTTGGTTTCAGCAGGATTGCTACCATTTAATGCTGTTATGCTTCGCTTTGTTACCCCACCAGATGTGACTGGGTGAAACAAGCATTTTAGCAATTTTTTTGTTTTGAGACAGTGTTTTGTTTAGAATTCAGGGATCATGCTTTCTTTAATGGTGCTGTTTGTTTTATTTTTTTTTTTAAGAAAACAACATTTTGTTGCCTACAGAAATGACCATTCACAAAACCATAAATTAAATAAAATAATTTGTCTTCATAACTTCTCTCTTCTCCCTTTCCTTTTCCCTTTCCTTATCCCTTGAAAATAACAACTTGGGCTTCAATATTAAAATATTCTGAAAAAAAAAATAAAGAGATAAAATAATATTTGTCATTTGTTTATTTATTTTATGTTCAGTGCCTTAGGCAGGAGATCCTGCTTGTGCACATTCATTGTATGTAAACGTTGGTGAAATAGAAATGTGAGAGAATAATCGGTCCCTTGTAAAGGATTTTTAAATGATGACGGTGTAAGACATTGTCCGAATGACTTCTGATACTCAAGTATTAATCATCTTATACTAGTAAAATAAAACTAGGTGTTGTATATTAAGTTGTTGTAAGTAGAATAGTTTGTGGGTGAAAGTGATTATATTGCTTTGGGTAGTTAATGCTGGCTGGGTGCATTTTAGTACTTTGCCTCCATTCGCAACCGTGTCCAGAATGCGCTTAACAGCTCCGCATCCAGGCATACACCTCCCTCATTTCCCATCCCCACAGCAGAAGAAATTAAATGTCCATAGTACACCGAAGGCTACCAATCCAAGTTATGTTCCTCAAACCAGTTATCCTCTGAAGTCTGGAAAGCCTTCCTGAAATGGAAATTCAGTAGCCATTATATTAAAAATAAATTTTAAAAAAGTTTTCAGCATTTTACCCTGCAAAGAGAGCTTCGTGTACTGGTGGTTAGGGTGAAAGTGTTAGAGGGTGGGCAACAAATAGCTTTTTCCTAGGCCTGCTCAGAAATACCAGGGCAGCGCTTCTTAAACACCACCTTTTGTCCAGCTTCCTATTATTATTTCTGTTGTGTTACCATCTGAGGGTCTTGTTAGCAGCGAATGGCAGCCCCTTCTGCCAAAATCTGCCCAAATTCGGAAAGTAGACCATGCCACCTTATGTGGTTTATAATCCAATGATCTTTTTTTCATATCCAATACCCACCTGGCAAACTTCCTCAGCTAGTACTGTCATGCAGATTATTTAACTTAATTTCTGCTTAGAAATTTGTCTTTGCATGGGGCTGTACAAAATTAGGGGCCAGCTCCGCTTCTGACAGCAATAGCTTTTCAAGGTAATTTCACAAGTTTTCATCTAAGCAATGGAATGCAGTCAGTTTCTTAAATCTGTACTAGCTAAATATTCACATTTGTCCTTTTCCTTCTTTTTTTCTTTTTAAAACCTGTAAAATATTTCTGCACATTTTTATTCCATCTTAAAAAATAAATACTTGGCTTTTCTGTGGTGTTAACTAAAGACCTTGTAGGTATTATTAAGTTAAGCCTTTTAGTTTAAGTCTGCCAGCTCTCCTTAGGTCAGCCCAGACTTACCATATCAGTTCAGCCAGTAGATGGCATTGGGAGAAAACATGCTGCTGTGGTCTCTTGGCACGGAGAAAACCAGCCACGAATACACAGGATTTCTGGGTTTGTCTTTCTTCAGTGTGGAGCTGTGTCGTAGTGAATACAAGCCCTCCTGCCCCCCACCCCCCCGGGAACTTGGCTTTCAATAGAAATGATGCCCTGAAGTTCACATCATCCTTTCCTCCACATGGCACTCTCTGAGTTGTGCAGTCTATGGAAGTGAAGTACTGATACACTGGAAAAAATTCTTCCCCAGGCCAGAGCCAGGACATTTTTTTTTTCCCCGCTGTTTCCTTTGCCACTCGTGGATGAAGAGAGACAACGACATAGCTCTTTGTATCAAGGTGCTTCACAAATAAATACGAATGTATTATCACTGCTTGGTGTGCAGGGGGTGTGCTGTTATCAAGCCTGGCCTTTGTCGGGTGACATGGCTTGCAGCTGAAGGACCGCCAAATAGCAATACCTTTGTGCACCACCACCTTGGAGACAGCTTTCCATGATAAGGGAGGTAGAGGGAGTCACAGGCACTGATACCTGCTGGTACCTGCTTGTGGAGACAGAGAACGTTATTGGTACAGCTGGTTTTTTATGGAAAGTGAGCTAGACGTAGCTATAATGCAGCATTTGTTGAGATGATTCAGACTCCTGGACACTGGTACTCTACAAATACACAACAGACACTGATGAGAGGAGTTTGTTACATCTCAGTTAAATAGCAACCGTTTACTTTTAAATACTGAAAGTCCATGCTCCTGGCGTGGGAGGTGTCTATTGACTCACCAGCAGTGATGAAGTCAGCAGCTGTTTCACATATCCATTGGGGAAAAATACCTGGATTGTACTTTTTGGAAGCTGTGGACACCCTGGATAAATGTGAATTTCTGTGTACAGGTGACCCTTCAGAAGCCCTTCTGTTCTGTGTCCTTTGTCCTGGTCTCGTAGAGCTTAGCTCAGCCTTCACTCTTATCTCCATGTCTTTCCAATAAACAGCTGAGAGCTTTCTTCCAATATCTCTGAGCATCCTCATGCATCTACCACCAGGGCAGAGGACAGTTTAAGATCCCAGGTAGAAAAAGCACATCGGAAAATAAGCTGAATATATTGGATAATTGACTTCTATTACTAGGAAATATTGTTATGTTGAGTAAATAAATTACTTTGATATTAATATATAGGAGGAGGGTTTTTTTTTTAATATTGGGCCTTGCTGTAAAGAGTCTTATTTGCTTCTGATTCTTTCTCAACTGCTCAGATCCATCCTGCAAATCACTTTTTCATGCCTCCTTATTGTGAACTCTTTCATCCATTGTGCAGAATCTTTACTACTGATGTGTGCATTTCTGGCTTTTAAAGGAGCAAATCTGAGTGATGGTGGAGAGACTTGTACACAGTGCCTCATCCTTCACTTGCTTACTTATGCTTTGTACAGCATGGTATAGAGTCTTTGGGGAAAAGAATAAAATTAGCTGTGAAAATACAGTAATCCTAACATATGTTCCTTGACTTCCTTTAGGTTATTGAGTGGAAAAGTCCAAGCCTCAGATTTTTTAATGTATGAGGAGAGGCTGACCCATAGCAGCCAGAATAGACCATAGTCCTGGGTTCCATCCAGAAGTGAACATTTACAGTTCAACAAGTCCAAATAAATGATCTCAGAGTATTAGGAAATCACAGCCAACACAGATAGTCTGTCACTGAAAAGAAGCATGGATAAGGAGAGAGTCAGCACAAGACTAGTGGAAAAGAAGTTTAGTTACGTTTTTGCAACAAGTGATCCTGCAAATGGTTTTAAAATTTCAGTATCTGTATAGAATTGCAAATATTCAGAACATCTTTTGTAGGTCTACATTGGGAGAAAAATTTAAATATTTAAGGAAAAACAGATCCACAGCTAGTCGATAGTATATATTACAAAACTTCATGATTAGGTTCTTAAAAATGTCTGTTTGAAGGTATTCTACAGTCGTTCTGGTTAGGAAATTTAAAAGTTACTGTATGCTCAGCATTCAAATTAAGGATCTTTGTTTTGGTTTCCTAAAATAGGAATTTCAGAGCCTTACTTTAGGGTCCTGATTCTAAAAGTCTTTGCTTTCATTACCAGGCAAGTCTGATTCATGTTCTTCACTGTGTAGGACAGTTCAAAAAGTAATTTAGAAATACATTCAGTGCCACCTATTTATGTTAAGTATGTCATGCTACCTTGAACAGAATTAAACTGGGTGGGGAAAATCTGCTTTTGTCTTTTGGGTTCCTTTAAAATCAAATGAAAGAGTGGTGAAAATAGCCATGCTATTCAAGGGACTTCGTATTGTATTACTGGACTTGAGGAACAGACATTCTCCATTCTGCATCTTTGAAATTTTCAGAGAAATAATATCAAGATCTTTATGAAGTGTGTAGGTGACAGTAAAGAGGAATGATATGTACACCTGTGCGAATGGTACTTGAATATTTAATAAAAAAGGATTTATAGAGACTTAGGCAGAAAATGAAATGATGCTTGGAAGGAATAGAAAGAAATACATGTGAGGTGTCAGTCACAAGGGGTTCTCCTCTCTGACATCTGACTGTGGCATGGTTACAAAAAGAATTATTATATGTAGGGACTACCAAAGGAGAGTAAGGCACTAGGGAAGTGGGCCATGATGTCTGTTTAAATCAGGATTAAATATTAAGGTATTTCTGGTGCTGCAAAAAGAAGGCTGATTTTATTCATACAGAATCTGAAAAATAAGATTGCCAGAAATCTGAAGCCCAACTTGTCCCTGCTGTCCCACAGCAAGTGCAGACTGCTGCTGATGGTGGTGTGCCTCACCCACTCCGCAGGACCTCCAGTCACGGAGACAGTTTGTTTCAGCACTTCACTGTTCTTAAAATTAGAGATCTTATCCTAATGTTTAACCCAAATCTTCCTTGCTGCTGTTTAAGCCCATTCAGGCTTATCTACACTCCACAGGCATTAAAAATAACTTTTTCCTTTCCTCTTTCCAACAGTCTATTAGATAGTTAGGCTGTTAATTTGTCTCTCTTCATTTTTCATTGTTTAAGCTAAACAATCCTAATATTCAGCCTTTCCTTATAGGTCATGTTTTCCAACCTCTTATCATTTTTATTGCTCTTCTGTGGACTGTCTCCAATTAGGTCAAATCCTTTTTGCCGTTCACTTCCAAGAGTGACTATGGTACCGCAGCTGAGGCTGAGCAGAGAGATGGGACTGGTTTGCATGCCTTAGAGGCTAAAATTCTGCTCCTGTGCCCCAGAACAGTGTTTGGTTTCTCTGTGGCCTGTTTAACTCAGGCTCAGGCTAGTCCCAGTAACCCCTGCATCGTTCCCAGTAAAACTGCTTCCAGCTGCTTCTTCCCCATTCTGTATTTGAACACTTAATTATCTCTAAGCGTAGAATATTCTATTTATCAGCACTTAGTGTTATCCTAAGCTTTTAAATCATCACCTGAGTTTCTTGAGATCTTCTTAAATTCCAGTCTTATCGGCCAACAAGCTAATAGTATTTCCCAGGTAGTTATCATCTGCAAATTCAGAAAAACAGTATCACAGGATAATTCCTGTTGGAAGGGCCCTCAGTAGGTCGTCGAGCCCAGCCTCCTGCTCAGAACTCACTGTTCCATCATCCAGCTCATTAACTAAAATGCTGGAAGGAGCTGGAGCCTTGCCAGAACTGACTCTGCTATGGTTGCCACTACAACTGTGTGAGAATGGTTTTCCACCCACTTTTGACTAACTGAGTAACAGTTTTGTCTAGACCATATTTTTCCAGTTTCCTTATGAAAATGTTGTGGAAGTAGTGCTAAAAGCTTTACTGAAATTGAGACATGACATCTACTGCTCCTCAGTCCATGGTGCCTGTTACTCTGTCGTGGAGGGAAGTTAGACTGGTTTGACCCAGCTTCTTGCCGAATTCATGTTGACCGTAGCTGGTTTACTTTGTATCTCTGAGGGTGCTTATAAACCATTGACTTGTGCTAGCATTTTTCCAGTAAGTGAAATAAAGCTGATGATGCTAATTCCTTCCACTCCTCCTTTTCCCTCTTTTGAAATATAAGTGGTTATTATGTGTATCCTTCCCCAGTATTCCTTGCATTACCCCTTTTCACAAGTTCTGGGAGATAATTCCTGATGGCCCTGTAACGGAATCAGCTGCCCCCTCAAGTGTCTTCCAATGATGTCCATTATGCCCACCTCATTTTAAAACATATAGTTCATGCAAGTGGCCTCTAACCTATTAAAGGCTGCAATAGTACCCTTTTGTCTCTGGTACCAGTTGTGTTAATTATCTGATTACAGTCGACCTTTTTAGTGATGGCTTTCCCTCTGACCAACTGCCACCTTGGTGTTCCTCTTACTGCTGATGTATTTCAAGAGTGACTCTTTTGTTGTTTTTAATATCTTTTGCTAGTCGACTCTTATTTTGTGCTTGGCCTTTCTGATTTCACTCTTGCATGCTTGTACTAAAGGTTGCCATTTTCCGTGTACTACCTTTCCTCGAGGAAAGGAGTGTTCATGAAGAGAAAGTGTTATTGAAAGTCCTCTGACTATAGATATCCCTCCTCTGCAGTAAAATTGACTTGCTGCTTCAAAACTTTGGTTGAACTGAAAAAGAAACACAGTCCATAAGGTCATTTTAAACTAAATTTTCAAATACTTGTCAACCATTATTAAGAAGTTCTAAAAATTAAAAGATCAAATGGATTTCAAGATCTTCAAGATCAATAATACACAATACACAAGCACGAACTATGGCATTAAGATCACAAGGACACATTACGAAGAAAACAGTACTTTGACACAGGATGTTTTTATCAAGCTACAGCTAGTGCTGAAACAAAAAGAGGGCTATGTATTGATTATCAGAGAATGAGCTGAAAAACTAACTATAGTAGACCAATGAAGTAATTAATAATGAGCATAATGTCTGTATAGTTTAATAATGTGGGACCTATACAGCTGGCAGTTATTTGCCCCAGTGTTAGAAAGTGTAAATGGGTACTGGTTCACAATTATAGTGTTCTAGATCAATTTTGTGTTTGTTTTATCTGCATAAATATCTATGTCACTTGTCAAGGAGCAAGAAACTATTTCCTCTAACGTTAATATATGGTTTTGAGCCACCTCGTGCAAAAGCATTACAAGTGCATGAAGTACAAACTCTTATTTGGGGCACAATTGTATTCAAAGCACGTACACAGAAAAGAAAGCAATCCAGTGGCATTATTTATGTTTTGATTTTTTCTGCTTAGAAGAGATTGATATTTTTTGGAACTGATGTGCATATGCAGAAGGACCCCAAATTTGAACATCCAAACAAAGTGCAGCAAAACCCACACTGCCGCTGCTGCTATCAGCCTGGTGCAGTAATGCCCCCTGTCACTTTGCCAAGAAGCAGCTGTTGCGGAAAATAAATAAATTCTCTATCATTCTAGCAAGCAGGACAGGTCTCAGCTTTGGCAGATGTAGGAGTGTAGAAGAAATAAATGCTAATCAGACATTTAGAAAAGTAAACACTCCTTGTTTGTGCCTCAGAAATAATCCTTCTGCTGGTTGATACAAAATATTGTTAAAGAGTATGGTGTTTATACATGTGGATTTTCTTATACTGAAGATCAATGGCATAAAGAAGTAGCTTTATTATTGCTTAAATGATAGGGTTTTACTAATAATATGCTTGGGTTTACATAATAAACTTTTCTTATATTTTTAAATTATTACTATATAGTTGTCTGCCTGCTTACACCCTCAAAGTTATTAATGTACTTTATACTTACCCTCCCACTGAAAAAGTGTATGAATTCAGAGTATTCACACTGTGGTAGCTGGGAATGCAACTGCATTACACAGCACAAGCACATGAACTACCCCAAAGTACGTGGGTGCTACTAATCACCATTACTTCTCAATTACCTATGTGTTTGGGTATGTTATGCATGTAAGTTACATCCTAATTACAGAGCATATCTGCCAGACAAAGTCCTCTTTTTCTGTTGAAAAGTATTACCCTAGTAGATAGGAGGACCTTGCCCAAAATTTCTTGCTATCCAGCAGGTCATTCTGGCTCTATCTAAGCTACTGAGCTACCTGTGCCTGGGAATGCTTGTGAGCTCTCAGGTCCATGGGCAGAGCCAACCTAGGGACTGTCCTGGAATAGTGCTTCTTGGTGCAGGCCAGAATGTCAGGAGAAGATATTCCTACAGTGTATTAGTAGGCATGATCATGTTTAAATGCTGGCAAAGGTCCTGGACACTTCTTAATTTACAATCATAGGTGTAGCCAAGGTGTCCATCAAGATGTATAGGATTTATTTGCTGTACATGAGTTGCATAGGTGACATGTGGAGGCACAAGCATACAAGGAGTTTCAGATGCATCACTTTTATGGGCATACCTTGGTCATCAGTAAATTTGATGGATCCTGGGCATATCAGACTTGCTGCATGTGCACTATAGACACAGTTTCAGCCTGAAAAACTCAGGCAGTAATATGGTAACCCTAAGAGTGGGGCTGAGTCTGTGCAAAGAATTTTTTTAGCCTTTTGATCTTAAGGTTGTACACTTCCTTCTATCATTTGCTACTGTGCTTTGTTGAAAAGCTGTAAGATTAACATAGTTGCAGATTTTATTCATGATCTCCTTATTGTTGTGTTTCTCAGTAGTTTTGCTCATTCAGCAGCTTAGCACGCTTATGTTCTCAAGAGGGAAATACAGATGCGGCTTGCTTATAGCTTGCTTATACTGTTGGCCTCAGCATTGCACATTTATCACCTGAAATTTATCCCAGTATAATTTGTTTCTTTTCTTCTCTCTAAACATGCCGTGTTAGTCAACTTCTGAAAGCCAGAATTTACTTCACAGAAAGTAGAAGGAGAAAATGGAGGGCTCTAACAGAGAAAAGAATTCCTTTATCCAGTATTTATGAAACATTTTGAAATTTTCATTGTCTTCTGCAAAATCTCAATATTGGATTTTACCCCAGGTAAGAATATTCATAGTGTAAACACTCTGACTTTTTTGTTATCTCTGTTATGCCTCACAAATGTAACCTTTCTCCAGTTCATCTTCTAACCCTCTGGTTGTATCTTCTCCATATCTACTCTCCTTCTCCCTTCTCATTTTGCTGCTCTGACTTGTCCGGTGGTGCTATGTCTCCTGTGTCTGCTGCCTTTGCTCTAATTCTTTTGGTTCCTCGGTGTTTAATTGTTCAACACTTCTTGGCTGCCAACATTCTGAGGGAACCAGGGGATGTTTGGTCTTTGAGACAAGTCCTCATTTCCCAATGATGTTCATCTCTAAAGGATAATGGAGACCCAGTTTGATGTGTTTAAGATGAAGGGTGATTCTTTTATACATCCACAAGTCCAAGGATCTGCTTGGGAGATTCCCATGGGATACAGCCTTGGAGAAAAGAAACGTCTGGGAGAGCTGGCTGATTTTCAAGGATGACTTACTCTGATCTCAAGAATGGTCCATCCCTACAATGAGGAAATCAAGCAAAGCCAGCAGGAGGTCTGCATGGATGAACAAGGAGCTCCTCTGTGAATAGGAACAGGGTCTTAGCCTTTTGTTCTAATTTCATCTTTCTAACATAAGGACTATCCTTTTCTCTTATGTTTATTTTGGACTTTTCACTGTATTCTGGTCTCTGAATAGGACTCCTCAGCATATGACAGTACATAAAAAACACATACCAGCTTTCTTTGATTTCTGTTTCTGCAATTTTATGTCCTTAGAGCTGTCAGATGGAAAAATACATAGAAAAATTGGGGGGGGAGGGGGGATTTCCTTCTAACACTAAACTAAAACTTTATTACAATACAGAAAATAGTATTATTCTTTTAGTTAAAACTAGTGGTCCCACCACTTTCTGCTGAAAGAACATTCTGTGAAGAATGAAAAAGGAAGATTCCATTGATGAACGCCCTGTTCATACCATCTCTGGCTTTCCTCAGGACTCTCTTATTCAAGTTATATATGGCAATGGAGTTGCTGTCCTGGGTATTAACTGATCTATCAATCTTGGTGACCAAGATTTACATCTAAATTACTGGTTCCAGTACTGCTGAATATACACCCTGTCCACATCCCCGTTCCATACTAGAGTCATGCATCAGCCTCACCTGTGATTTTTTTCATTGAAAGGAAATCTTGGCTTGCAAAAGAGTTGAAACTACTACTTTGACTTCCAAAAACACCTGATGAAGGCATTTGATGAGCAGGATTCCAGGGTGTGCTTGGTATGTTTAAGAGGTAACTATGGGTAGAGCCCAGGTGACACTTCTGGTAAAAATCATCAGTTTGAACACAGTATATACTATATCCAAGAGAAGTAAGCCTGAATAATGCTTGTAAAAAAAAGTGTTTGCATAGGATTTCATTGATAAAAGCGAAAATCAATCCACAGTTCAGAGATCTGTAAATTCCAATAAAACTTACCCTGAAGTGCTAAAAAGGCACAGAATTTTAATACTGAATTAATTTAACTTAAAATTCCTTTAATAATGTAGCATTAATTGCTAATAAATCTAAATCTGCCTCTCCTGAAACACAGTGCTGAATGAGGCAAGCATCCTCAATAATTTCTTCCTCTTTTTCATGCCTTGTCATTCCTTTGGGAGAGGTGACTGGACTCGAAGAAGTTATTTAAGTGGAGGTGCAGATATATAAAGCAACCTTTTGTTTGCCTAATCACCTGTTTTTCTCTAGTCCACGCTACGGAATCTAGCTTTGGCTTCTCAGGTCTATTAAGACATTTGGAATTAGGATTTCAGGATGAAAATAACTTCTCAGAATCAGAAGTTACCCTGATGGAGTTCTGACCTTGACAAGAAATATCCAAAAGATGACAGGTGTTCTATTAGACTATTAGATTTTATGCATTGTTTTTCATGGTATTAATGAACTATACATACTTAATATAGCTAGTTTAATAGAAAAAAGTAGACAGGTTATTCTGGGAAGAAAACACTAATTCTTTACATTTTGTTTGAAATATTTGCCTGGCTACAATTCCCCATTATTTAACTTTAAATGCATATTGCACTTTGATACATAATTAACCCTATTTTTAATTTATCCTTTCTAAGAATCATACTGAACTTTCAAAAATATCATTTGACTTCCAGGAAACTATGGTTTCACCACTGTTTGTGTACCTACACTATCTGTGAAAAGAAACTGGTATTTTCTCCATGAAAACTGAGTAAGAGCATATCAAATTAACACAGCAAATATTGGTCCAAGGTAAAGTTCGCAAACATGAAGGCTGAGTTAAAAATGTATTACCCCTCCATGTGTAATCATCAAATTTAATAGACTGAGTTTAACAAATTAGTGTATCTTTTGCTGACAATAGAAAATCCTGTTTGGATTTAAATTGGAATGTAGAGATTGTATTACCTCTTTCTTTGGCCTTTGTGTATCTGCTACTAAAACCCACCAATTCAGGTGTCCATAACCAATGAATAACATTGAAAACTTGGTAAGAAATTGCCAAGTAGAATGATTTAAAAACTAGAAAATCAGAAGATAAAAGACTCTGAAGGTTCATAGTATCTAAATACTGAAGGCAGTCAAATAAGTGACTTGGACATGGATTATTAATAGCTCAATCTATTTGTTGAAGGTGTAACAAAATCTATTGGTTAGAAACTAAACAGAGCAATTTAAAATATATGTTTTAACAATGACAGGAAACTGATAAACGGTAAAGAGGTCCTGAAGCGTTAAGAGTTGTGGCAGATTCTCCATCACCCACTGTAAATTTGTAAGTCAAGCTTGACAGGACATTTCACTAGATCTTTTCTATTTAAAAAACTACAACTGAAAAGACACAGGTGTCATGGGCAAAAAACAGTCTCAGTTGGGGGAATTTTTACTTGATTCAATTTACTGCCAGTTAACACCATCTTCTAATTCAGGTATTGGGGGGGTGGGGGTGGAACAACATATAAATAAGAGAACAAACACTTAAGTAACCCACTTTCCTTCCTCTTTCTCAGGCTCATCTTAAGGCAAACACCTCTGCTCTCCCCTTATTACTGTCATCCCGCCTTGCTTTTCCTGTGGATTATGCTCAGTCCCTCCTTATTCATTCTGAGATCCCACAGGCAGGTCCTGTGCATAATGGTCTCTTTCTGCTGCTCCTTGCTAGTTTTTCCCCTGCTCCAGTGAGGGCCACCCATGGCCACGGTCCATTGGGTTTGGCCCTGCCCTGCCCTGCCATGGGTCACCCCGGGCTGCAGTCCCTTGAGGTTGTCCCCACTCTGTCATGGGTCGCCTCTATGCCCCAGAATGTCTCCTCCCCTGTGGCTCCTCCATGCATCTGCCCAAGACCATCTCCCTATGTGTCCCCTGCCCTTTGCAGCTGCTGCTTTTTCTGAAATGCCTTTGAGCAGAGGCACCATGTTCTCTTTTGACATTGAAGTTTTGGCAGGCAATGGGTTGCTCACACCAGTTTTGGAACTGGCTAGATGTAGCTGTTACCTCCTCAGGGCAACTCATGACCTTCTCCCATGCAGCCCCCAGCTACCCAAATGCTGCCAGTTATGCTCAATACAACAGGTATTAGAGTAGCTTTTATTTTTCATATATCAGTGTAGCTCAGGACCACAGGCTTTGTAAGCAAACTGTTGTTCTACCTGTGCCTAAAAGGAGGCAGAGCAGATGCCGTTTTCAGGGTTCCCAAACAGCCCATGTTATGTGACTTATTCTGCCAAATGCTTCCTGGTACCACAGAATAAAGTCCTGTTTGGAAGCACCATGTTCTTCTGATCTTATGAGAATTATTTTCAGCTACTTTGTCAGCTTGTTCTACAATGACAAGAAAGTATATCCCATTAAGTCCAAAAAAAAGGATGTAAAAATGTGTATTTTCTCTGAAACTGAAGGCAACCTTTCCATTTGACTTCAGTCATTCCCTCTTTGGCCTGATCTCAGTAATTCAGAAACTCTTTGCTCAGTCTTTAAATCTTCAATATTAAAGTCACCCACTTAAAAAAGGTCCCATTTCAGCAAGGCAGTTATGCCAGTATGTAACTATAAACACATGTATTTAAGTCGATCCCTTTTTAGCAGAAAGGCCCTTCTAAATGCCTAAATATAAAGTAGAAATTACATTCTCTAAGTTCCTGAAATAAGCTCTTTCTTGAAACTCAAACGTTGCTATCCTATTGCAATCAACACTCCTATTGAGTACCATTATGTGTCAAGATTTGGCCTTGAAACGTAATCTTTTATTGGATGTTAAAAAGCAGAACTATGAGAGCACTCTGAACACAGAAGAATGAAACTTACCAGTGACATTTCTTACTGATGATGTGGGGACCTGATAGATGATTTAATTTGAGAGTGCAAATTCAATTCCTGACCCACATGTCACTACACAGAAGGTTTGTGTAATTATCATTAGTGTGTTGTTATTTATCCATGTGCAGATCCTGCTGACTTTTTATTACTCACTGCTAATGTTGTCATTAAAAATGCATGCCAATTAACATAATTTTAAAAGGAGACATGAAAAAATATCTAATTTTTCTTTAAATTTCAATTATTTCTTTGATTTATTTTTCTTCCTTTTCAGCATTTACAAAATAACAGTCTGGGTAGACTATGGATAGGAAAATAGTAGCCAAGTCCAGTAATTCTCTTACCTCTATAGGTAAAGGTGACAAGCATCTCATTTTGTGCTAGGCAAATCATGTGCTGTCACCACTCTTCGGCCAGTCATTCCTTTTTATTTTAAAAAAAGCCAAACCCAAGCACAGATGGCATATCTTGTTGCAGCATTACAGTTTTAGGCCCTTCATGAATCACTTGAATAGGTAAAACAGCATCTGTCAATTTTATTATATTGGATTTATTGAAACCAGGAAATTAGTAACATGTAAGTATGTATTAGTCTCTACTTGGCAGTTTATTGCAGTAGCCAGTTATCCAAGATGGCAAATTCAGATGTGTTTACTAAAACCTTTAGATATACTTTTTTTTCCTGCTTCACTTAACTGAGGAGGCTTAATGATCACAGTTTTATGAGCCTCTGTTTCTTATGATGGTAAAAGCCTTGACATTTCTTTTTAGATCATGGTTTCAGAGCCTTATACAGAGCACAGGTTTCATGTAAGCTTCAAGATGAAAATGGGGAGTGGGGAGTGATCTTAGCACCAGTGGGGAGCTGACTACCACCAATGTTAGCACTAGAAAATGCTTGCTTTGCCCGGGAGAAACTCCTTTCCTGGAACTGTTGCCATCTCTCCTGTTCTGCCAGGAGAGCTCAGTCCCAAGGGGCTCCCAGATGTCGGAGAGACTTAAGGAGCAAATGTCAGAAATGTTGAAATGAACCCATGGCTGATGATTGGGTCCCTCAGGCGAGACAGTAGGTTGCTTAAGTCTAAGTTTCTTGCTGAAGGACCATATCTACACACAGCTCTTTCAGTAACAATCTTCACTTGCACTTAACACATATAGCACCTTTTGTTAATGCTATCTTCTATTTTTTGCCTTCGGTTTTGAGCAGATGGGAAATCAGACCAAACAATGTTGCAGGGTTTTTTTCCAAAAAGCACACTCTTGATTCATTAACAAGAATATAAATTAAATTTAAGAGTAAACATTTTTATACTCTTTTATTTGATTCTTTTGATTATTTGTATACTTACAAGCAATCAGTTTGTAGTAAGTTTGCGATTATTGATTTGAACAGAGTAAAACAGTGAACTCTTATGCTGAGACGTGCACCTTGTAAAAGGTACTCTGTTAGATCCAGCAAATAGCGCTCCACCAAAATATGATCTTTTATCTGGCCACTTAGATCTTGTAAAGGCTATTTCTGATATTGCCATCTGGTGAAATACAGGTCGCGTTACAGCTTTGATTGCTGTTCCATTTCTCTGGTAACTAAACCACACTGTGTATTGTAAATGAAGAGAGATGTGGAAGTTGGATCTTACATTCATAAACTCTTCAGTCTTTGGTCTTTTATTTCTTTTACGGGTCCATTTCAGCAGTCCCATCAGAAGAACCTTCCAGTATTTCCATTTTCTTTCCCAGTTTCTGTAGTGAAGTTGTCCCAGAACCGAAGCCATAGCAATCTCTGCACTGATGGGGCTCAGCCATATGGAGCAGAAGTGAAACATGATGTTGATGGAGGTCACGTCAGCAATGGGGGAAAGAAAATGCTGCCACAGTGAGTATTTTTTGTTTGTATGCATGCTAAGCTCCTAAATTACTTTATAGGGAAGATTTGTCATGTATCTCAGTGCAAAAAGACATGCAGTGTTGGAAACTGGCTTTTACAAATGTCACTGGAAAAGGAACATTCTGCTCATTAAGTGGATTCATAACAAGTTTCTCCTCTAAGTGGAAGCTCCTGTACTGTTCTGTTTTCCTGCTTTCTCCCTTTCTCTCTCCCCTTTTCTCTCTCTCCTTTTTTTTCTTTCTTTCTTTTTTTTTTTTTTTTTTAATATGTATTCTTCTGGCAGGACTTAGTAGCAGATCAAGTGAGGTTTACTAGCACTAGATCCATAATGTTTGCTGAAGCACAGTGACATTAGCCAAAAGTGTATAATATACTGTAGTACACTATCTGACACTAAAAGTTTTAGTTCTTTTGAACACACTCAGGGCTTTGAATCATTATTCTCCTCAGTACAAGGAAGGCTAAGACAAAGATGGTGATGAGATGAAAAATGCTCCATTACTGCAGTAGCAGAACACCAAAAGATGGTGGTCTGTGGCTGGCACGTTCACACCGAGCTGTTGAGGTGAAAAGAGAGCCTGTCTGCCAGCCAGGATTTAAGGGCAGGATGCTGAGAAATTGAATCAGAAAAGAGAACTGAAATAAGGTGAGGACTGTCAAAGGTTCAATCATTTTTAACATTCCTTTTATATTATTTCTAATGATGGGGACCAAATTACTTCAAAAAATCATATTGATTACTATTTAATTGGGCATATTTATCTTGGAATGCAAAGCATTTATCAGAAGTGGAACAATGATACGTATATATTGTGATCAATCAAATGCTAATTATAACTGTGGTAGCTTCCTATTTCAGGGGTCAAATACTAGAAAAAACTCTGTAGCTTGTATGAAATACATCACTGATAGAGAAGTCTGGGAGTTTTAGTGGTTCATCTTGTGCTTTGTTTTAATTCACAGCTTTAAATAAAGATCAGATACAGCAGCTTCATAAGAGAGCTCTATGGGAGTAGGCTTATGTGTTAATTTATGAAATTATCCATGAATAATTCAGAACAAACAGATTTAGAGAAGTGGAGCTTTATCTTCCCATAATAAAATTAAAGAAAAATTAAGAAACAGGTAAGTTTATTTCTTGAACCAGCAAAGCAATTTTCATCTGATGGATTAGTCCTATTTAATCAGAACAGTGAGCAGCTGGATAAATCCTAGCTAGAAGAATATTAGGTCATTTGTTAGCCCTTCAGCCAATTACAGCTGCAGCTGCTCTATGGTATCTTTTTCTTCTCATCACTGAGCTTCATTTTTTTTCCTTGAAAACACTAGATGATGAGCCCTCAATAGATAAAAATGTAGGGCACAGAGCTCTTACAGCATCAGGGTGCTGGTGGATAAAATACGGTCACTCTCATCACCAGTGTAGAGTGTCAGTGAAACTTGTTTGTGGACCTGGAGAGCTGCAGAACCAGGGTCCGGTCCTGACTTGACAAGAAGGCAGCTGAAGTACCTTTTCTCTTCTGCGGAAGGAACTGCTTTTTCTTTTTTTTGGTAAAACAAACTACTTGATTTTTTAAATTGTTTTCATTCAGGCTCTCATTATAATGGTAATGTTTGTGCTGAGCAGTTTGCTTTTGTTTTTTATGGGTTTTTCTTTGTTAAAAAGCAAGCAATCCCAGGTGAGAAAATAGCTGGAAAATCTTGTCAGAATTTTTGTGGTGGTACTGAAAGAGAGGTAGAAAACTCTACGAAAACTCTACAGGAGTTTGTGAATACTATCCTGATTTTTTTTTTTTTTTTTTTTTTTTTGTTCCCCAGGACTAGGAAAAAAGCTATTCTTCCTACAGCTTAGTGACTGTTCTGTGATTCAAAATGTGTTTCAATACCAAATAGGTTTTAGTGACCCCCTGTAGAAAGAACTTAATTTTATGTATTTTATTACCTCTAGAGCTTGAGATTTTTGCCCCCTTCCTCCCCTCCCCTCAGTTAATTGAGAGTAGCTTAGTTCAAAGAGAATTATATTGGCTCTTTTTACCTCTATGTATAACTAAACATTGGCTGTTTGGTCTGCCATGTCCCTCCTTGGGCCACCTTGTGAATACAGGGGTTGGGGAGCTCACTGCCAAGGCAGCAGACAAAGGATGAAGTGATGCGAGGGCCAGGATAGCCAGCTCTAGGCTGCCAGTGTAACAGGCAAGGATATAAACTGATGGAAAAACATCTTTTGGGTGTTTTGTTCAGCCCTGATTACAGAGACAAGAACATCAAAGCCTTGCAAAGGGTGAGCCACAAATCACTAAACAGCACGGGCACTGGAAGAAATGCTGTGGATCTTCAGAAATGTGTGTGTGTGTGTTTAAGGAGCATAGAGGTCTACTGATTAACTCACGACTGCGCTACTCAGCCACATTTTTCCTCTGTGTGTTGGGGAAATTGCTACGCCTCAGCTGACCATAAGTAAAGAAGGGATCACATATGTCTCTCTTTCTCTCCTCAGGGTGGTCAAAGGACAAAGGCACCAGACAGCAGCAGGTGCCTGGAAAGGAAAGAGCAAGGGTGGTACAAGTGGTCCTCAGAGTGGGGGTGTACAGGGTCTTCCTGGGTCTTCAGAGCTTGCTTGTTTGTACTGGAACCTGGTACTTGCCCAAACTGAGAAGGCTTCCTATGGATAATGTGCATGAAAACCAGCATGTGCAGCATGAAAAGCCAAATATAACTTGAAGTTGTACAAATCTGTGTTTTGAGACTTTGCTGCTCCAGCTAGATGTGCATAAATCTATGGGGCCCAATGGGATTCATCCCAGGGTACCTAAAGAGCTGGCCGATGTCATCACAGGACCTCTCTCCATTATTTTTCAATGGTCTTGGGAGTCTGGAGAGGCCCCAGATGACTGGAAGCTGGCAAATGTTGTCCTAATTTTCAAGAAGGCTAACAAGGAAGACCCTGGTAATTACAGGCCTGTCAGTCTCACTTCAGTGCCTGGTAAAATTATGGAGAAGGTTATTCTGGGAGTTACTGAAAAACGCTTGAGAGACAACACAGTCATTGGTCATAGCCAGCACGGGTTCATGAAGGGAAAGTCCTGCTTGGCCAACTTAATTTCCCTTTATGATGAGGTCACCCATCTAGCTGACCAAGGGAACCCAGTAGATGTGCTGTTTTTGGATTTTAGCAAAGCTTTTGATACTGTCTCTCACAGTATCTTTCTGGATAAACCACCCAGCATACAGCTAGACAAGTCCATAGTATGTTGGGTGAGCAATTGACTGATGGGTCAGGCTCAAAGTGTTACAGTAAATGGGGTTACATCAGGCTGGTGGCCAGTCACCAGTGGGATTCCTCAGGGCTCAATTTTAGGGCCAGTGCTCTTTCACGTTTTTATAAATTATCTGGACACAGGAATCCAATGTACATTAAGTAAGTTTGCAGAGGAAACTAAACGAGGAGGAGCTGTGGACTCCTTTGAGGGTAGAGAGGCCTTACAGAGAGATCTGGATAAACTTGAGAGCCGGGCAATCACGAACTGTATGAAATTTAACAAGATCAAGTGCCAGATTCTCCACCTGGGACAGGGTTATCCTGGTTATACATACAAATTGGGGGATGAGAGGCTGGACAGCAGCCCCATGGAAAGAGATCTGGGGGTTTGGGTTGATGGTGAGTTGAATATGACTCAACAGTGTGCCCTGGCAGCCAAAAGGGCCAATTGTGTCCTGGGGTGCACCAAGCACAGCATAGCCAGCTGGTCGAGGGAGGTGATTGTCCCACTCTGCACTGCACTGGTGCGGCCTCACCTTGAGTACTGGGTGCAGTTTTGGGTGCCTCAATATAAGAAGGACATCAAACTATTACAGCGTGTCCAGAGGAGGGTGACCAAGATGGTGAAAAGTCTCAAGGGCAAGATTTACGAGGAGCAGCTGAGATCACTTGGCTTGTTCAGCTTGGAGAAGAGAAGGCTGAGAGGTGACCTCATTGCAGTCTACAGCTTCCCCAAGTGGGGGGCAGCGGAGGGGGAGGTGCTGATCTCCTTTCTCCGGTGACCAGCGATAGGACACAAGGAAATGGAATGAAGCTGCGTCAGGGGAAGTTGAGACTGGACATTAGGAAGAGGTTCTTCACTGAGATGGTTGTTGGTCACTGGCACAGGCTCCCCAGGGAAGGGGTCATGGCACCAAGTCTGTCAGAGTTCAAGGAGCATCTGGACTATGCTCTTAGTCATATGGTTTAGTTTTAGGTGGTCCTGTGAGGGGCAGGGAGTTGGACTCAATGATCCTTATGGGCCCCTTCCAACTTGAGATATTCTATGATTCTATGATCCTATGAAATACTTAGACAATGTCATGTAAGCTAAGTTTTGTTTTCTAATCAGTTGCGCAAGGTAGGTGGGAGTCTGTTTCTTCAGTGTGCTGTAGAAGAAAAAGAGAGGTATTTTGGTACCCAAAGCATCCCTTTGTCCTAGGCACTGTCCTTTCTTGGACTTCTAGCTGCAGCTACAGCTCCTCCTCCCAGACAGCCCCAGCTGGGTTAGCCATGTTTTGCACCCTCTTTTACTGCCCCTCCTGTGGCTTGCAGGGAGCTACTGGTGCTAGCACATGAAAGGACTATATCTTTGTAGCAGCCAGCAGCAGCTGGAGTTTATGGGATATTTAGGTGGAAAATTATACCTTGCATTTTATTGACTAGTTCTGTCTAGTATACCAGCTTTGTGCTATGGTGCATCCCCTGGGTTACTCCACATGGTAGTAATAGCATATGCTCTATCTTGTACATGTTAATTTTAAATTATGTTTACACAATGCATGAATGTGAATCAATTGAAGCTTGACATTCCTATTTCAGGGTAGAAATAGCTAGTCAATATGAGCTGATATTATATTATTGATTGGGCTGTTTGCATGCCTGTTATGCAAATCAGACAGGTAATGAATATCAATATACAAAAGTCTGCTGAAATGTTCTGTAGTCAAAAGCATGGAGAGTTCGCTGAACATAGAAAGCAGTCTCCCATGTTGGAAAGCAGCTGCCAATATTTTGGTACAATAGATTCATCTGTAATCTAAAGTATATATAAAGAACGAAATGTGAAATACTCTGTCTTAAAGGGAAAACACGAACATATGTTTCACAGTACACTTCTGACATGTGGTGTCTCACACTCCAGAGTGACTTTTTTTTTTTTTTTTAACATCGGATGCAGAGCTGGTGTTACAGCTATGGAGTTCCCAGGCAGAAGCAGAGACATGGTGGAGTCTCTCTTCTAGCTGTACTCTACTGCCTTTCACTGCTAACTCCTCCAACTTTGGCGGTCCGACTCCTGCCCTTCCTCAGTGGTCTGAGATCCCAAGCGGCTGCTCTGGTTCTTGCCTTTAAAACTTGTTCTAATCAGGTATGTGTTCCAAGGAGACAATTAGGATTGAGTAGCAATTAGGAATGGATAATATGTCATTATTGTAAATCAGGATTACTAAGCATTCACATCACCTTAATTGCAATATTTGTAAAAGAAGAAGCCAAATCTATGGCTGGTAGGGGAAAATTAAGATTAATCATAAGCCAATTGTTAGCTTTATACCATGGCCCCTGCAGCAGTCGTGGGGTACAGCTGGGCTGTCTCAGGAGCAGACTAGGGATGGAGCTGTGACTCTGGAAGCTGTCATATGGCTCCATGCTCCCCGAGACATGATGTAGAAGGATTAGTTGGTGCTTCCTTACTAACAGCAGATTGCCTGTGCTTACTGATGCACTGGAGATGACTGCAGCACAGGCACTACGCCTATTGTTTGTAATGAATAAAACTTTCTGTTTTACTTCTCTTATTTCCCCAGTCTGTGAATATGTCTACACATGCCCAGAGCAGACGTGAGCTTACTTCACTGATGCTATAGCCTTACTGGAAGCTACATAGACATGTTAAAGTGTTGCCAACCTACAGCAACAAAAAAAAATTTATTCTCAGCTAGGCTTATTAGCTTGAGCCCAGCTTTACGCAAGCATGGCTGTCTAGCTTTCATTGAGAGCTCACATGCTTCTAGTTAACTCCAAGTGTGGGCAGAATAAGGTAATGACAGTACAAAAAATGCCATGTAGACATAATAACCGAGATCCTCATGGTTTTTAAAAACATGATGTTCTTTTAACACTTCAATTTGAGAGTGCATGATTAAGTCAAAAGGAAGCAAACTGATGAATCAACACTCCCTGTTTAGAATGGGATTCCTCCTAGAAAAGCTGCTTGGTTTATATTTTAGGTTTCCTCATATGAAATCAGTCATCCACATGCTGTCATTCTTTCTGAATCTAAGATGGCATTTTACGGTCTTGAGATGAACTTCCCATTGCTTGCAAACAGAGAGGCTAATGCAGTTCCAGGCACAGGGTACCAGGAGACTGATTTTTTTTTGTCTTGATGGCAATATGGGAAAAATAATAATGAAGTGCTATGTACACACTAAGCTACATAGCGGCTGTAGCTCAGTTTACACTGGAAAATAAGAACTACCTGCTTGGGAGCAAAAAGCTTTTGCCTCTGTCCACAAGGGGGTGGAACCTTGACCCTGTGAAGCATAGCTGGGGATGCTGACATACGGGCTACCAGCATTTATTTTTGTCTCTTATTAAATAAATTAAGTTAGATATGCGGAATGGTGGTGTGAATATCTAAATTCATAGACATGAACACTAATATTGTTCCACACTGCCTACCTTGGTTATTAATCCTTTCTGGAAGATTAAGAAACAGACATTTTGATTTTTATTCAATGTGCTATGATGAACCTGAAGAATATTGAAGAGATTTTGAATTCTCCCTTGGTAGTACTTCATCTAACTGAGTCCCAATGATTTTATATTTAAAATCTGAACTCCATTTTCTTTTCTACATTCATTCTGTCTCATGAATACCGTTCATTTGGTCTACGCTATGACTTTCTGGAAAGATAATATTGTAGAATTATTAGATATAAATACCTTTGCCTTATCAGGCTTGTCAACATATTGGAGGGGGAGTTTTTTTTATCTTGAAGAAAAAGGAATTACTTTTTTTAAAGTTGTATAGTTTTCTCAAGTTTAGGGGTAAGTTTTTTGTTTTTAGAGTGAGGTGGTTTTCCAGTTAGTGGCAGACAGTTACAGTGATTGGTTACCCTATACCAAATGCATTCCTTTGTTTACCACAGCCAAACTCTTTCATCTGCATGTGAAAACAATTTCATCTGAAGTGGCTGCACTTGAAAGGCATTGGCTGCTTCAGCATAATACTTCCTACAGACTTGATGTTGATGGTCCATATTACCTTCAGAATCATCTGCAGAGCTGGATACTAAAATGCTTATCTGCAAATGCAAGAAAAGTCATTGCAAGAAGAGGAATTAGAAATGACTGCAAGAAAACAGTCACTAAGCTACATCACTGAAAGAGGGAACCACATGAAAATGGCCAAAGCTGTGTACTATTTAAAGGAACACAGATATGGAAGAAAATTTTTTGCTCCTTTGATGTACAAAACTAATGCTGAGGGGAAAAATGCAAGAAAAGTCATTGCAAGAAGAGGAATTAGAAAAGACTGCAAGAAAGCAGTCACTAAGCTACATCACTGAAAGAGGGAACCACATGAAAATGGCCAAAGCTGTGTACTATTTAAAGGAACACAGATATGGAAGAAAATTTTTTGCTCCTTTGATGTACAAAACTAATGCTGGGGGGAAAAATAGAGGTTGGACACAAAGAACAGAGGGAGAGGAAACAGAATTACAGCTGAAACTTAGAAGCAGAAGCCAAATCATTGTAGGAACAAAGACTGGATCGTCAGCTCAGAGGGTGAAAGAAAATGGGACAGTAAGTAAAATGTAAGAGGCCTGTTACAAGAGAGCTGAAGAAAATGAAAAAAAAATGGCAAGAAGTTTGAAGGAAAGACTTTCAACTGCACAGACTACAAGGAGCAAGTGGTCAATGACAGATGCACAGGCCTGGAGGGGAATCCAGTCACTGATGGGTTGGGCATTTTTTGAAGTTCAACACCCCACTAGCAACCCCCTGCATCAACAAATAAACTGTTTATTACTGCAGAAGAAACAAAGTCCTCAGTGTTGAGGACTACTATTAACATAGCTAAAGAAGAAAATATTTAAATCAAAATGGGGTGTTTCCCCTCAAACTATTATATGCACATACAGAACAGCATTATATAAGAAGTCAGATTAGACTATTGCAGTCCTCCCTCTTGGCTCCGTAATGTATGAATATACTTGCAACACATGGTTGTGTCAGTCCCACCTGTTCTCCAAAACTCTGCTCATGCACACATTGCATACATAATGGGGAAAAAAGCAATGTATACATGAGCAGCAACTGCCTTCAATGCAATCTTCACAAGATAAACATGACAGAGATGAGTTAAACACATGAATACACCATGCAAAATCCAAGACTTGTTTCTGTCTGTTTCTTCTATTCAGAGCTCTGAGTACTGACTCTTGGGGAACTGCCAGTTTGAAGAATGTTGCTCATCCTCCTTGAATATCCAAGCAGCAGGATTGGTGGAAATACAGTTTTCCTCTCCTCTAATTTATTCATTATATAACTGCAACTCTGACTCTCCTGCAAAGTATAGGAGTATTAATTAATATACATTTGTATACATCATTTTTTAAACCCAATAATAAAATGTAAGATGTTCCCTGTCTGAATATATATGTAGTAAGACTGCATGACCTATTATAATCCCTTTCCCAAAGAAATTATCATCCAAGTAAAACACTTTGCAGAATGTTTCTGTCAGTCCAGTGAAGGAATAGATGCATACAAGACTGAATTTAACCTACTAGTTGCCATTTTTTTTACACCAAAGGCCATCAGCCACCTTTTTTCTAACAGTCTAATGTTAGATTCTTGGGTGGCATCACACTGCATGATAAATGCAGAATGACTTGAAACACACAAATATAGTCTTCCAAATTGTCACCTGCAAACTCAGGTCACAAAAAGAAAGAAAAGGAAAAGAAGACAGAAGGAGGAGGAGGAGAAGGACAAGGAGAAGTGTTAGAAAAAGGTTACTAGCAACTTCCTTATCATTCCAGTGCTTTAAGAAAGTTGTGGCTCAAAACTTAACACTTTTCTAATGAAATGTCACCTAAAGTATGGAGAGGGCTACCCCTTGGAAAGTGGAAATATCCCAGATTACTGTAATCACTGTAGGTTACCTAATGAGATGATCCTGAAGGTAATATGGACCATCAACATCAAGTCTGTAGGAAGTATTATGTTGAGGCAGCCAATGCCTTTCAAGTGCAGCCACTTCAGATGAAATTGTTTTCACATGCAGATAAAAAGAGCTTTGGTTAACTGCCTCACTAGTGAATTCTTCCTCCAGCAAATCTGGGAGGGCAGACCGCCCTGTCTGGCTTTGTCATCTCTCTTTCTCTCCTGCTTTCCATATTCCTAAATCTACTGACTTAAATATTTCCCGAGCCTATTTCTGCTTTTCAGCAGCACCTGGTTGTTCCCCACTTGCTAAGATGGAGACCACCCTGGTTCTGAGAGTCCAGCAGTCAAACCTCGTCCTAGAGCTCTCCTTCAGCTCTACTTCTTGTGGGTGTTGTGCAATCAGTATTTTGAAAGAAATTACTTCACTTTTCTTGATTTTTAAAATTTTCTTTCTTTCTCTGTGCTCATGCAGGAGACACAGGCCTATTCAGCACCATGCGTTGATAAACTTCCATTGCCTTGGCTTGCTACAGGTTGTGAAGAGCTTAAAACATATTCAAAATTTCTCCTACAAGACACTCAAAGCAAGCAGTAATGTATGTCAAAAAAGGGGCTTTTCTTGTGACTGTTCTTTTTTGCTTCCTAAACAATACAGAGCATGAGTCTTGTTGGACAGTAGTTTCTTCCCTAGAAGGAGTTAAGAAAATATCCTGCACTCTGGCTATCTTTGTGGAACAGTATCCTGAACCCTTTCTGGTAGGAAGGAGCTGGGGCCAGCCACTAGAAGGCAACGTGATCCCACAAACAGCCAAAGGTAATATCCCCTTGGAGCTACTTAAGCTGAAACCTACACTTCTGCTCAATAAAATCACTTTTGTCACTTGTGTGTGTGAATAGTAGGGGATCTATTAAATATACAGCATTTTCCTTGGGCAGTGATTGCAGCATTGTAGCATTTGAAAGGCAGAGCACAAGAAGAGACAGTGGTTGTGGCTGGCATGCAGGCATTTCAGTCTTGTGTTTTAACAGCATTTACTGTATTTCTGTTTGCAAAGCAGGGTGATGGCAATTTATTGGAAAATAGTTAAATGCAAATAATAGTATCTTGATAATCATTAATGGTTTCTTAGCTCTGTATGACTGTGTGAAGGGGATTTGCTGTGCCAGCTTGCTTTTGTGGACTGTTAACAGTAAATAACTTGTCCCTGTCAGGAATTTAATGCTGCCAAGGCATAGTTAATATAGCCCAATGTCTGGGTGGATATACAACTACAAAATAGATGCAGCGCTCCTGTTTCACCTTTTCCCTTTCATCTCTCTAGTAGCTGAGAGACCCAACAGATGGTCCTTTCTGTGTCTGTGTGTTAAAACTGTAGTGTAAAAGATGACGCTAAGTATTTTCTGCCTTTTAATTTTCAATAAAACATGTAAATGAAGGAAATCTTGCTCTACGGATCAAGAGAATGAAGCCCAATTAGCATGGTGTTCTGATCTTGGAGTCCTGCCCCAAACTAGGTCCCATACAGCTTTTAAATGGACCATCTTGATCTTTTGACACCTGTTTTTTGGGGGGGCTATTTTGTTTGTTTTTTTTCCTAGCATTCACCTGGAATTCCACTCTTTTTGTTGTAACCACTTTGTCTCTTACAGTGGCTTTTGTCTTACGCATGAATAACAAGGACCTTTGCATTTATTCCTTTTTATTCACTCATGCTTCACATGCAGGCTCTTCAGGCACCTGCCACTGGCTGGAGGCTGGAAGAGATGCCACGGTGTCCCTCAGAGCACCTTAGAGCAGTTCAACAGCATGAAGGGGAGGGAAAATAAAAAAACAGAGGGGAAATATCCTGGCAGCAGGTAAGTAACTCCTCCTCCCTGCTATTCCTCTTGATTTGGTAAGTTTGTGTATCCAGGCAAGTGTATTTACTGTAGAATCTAACAAGATGCCAAGATTTAATTAAACCTGATAGAAAGGGAAATGATAAAATAATAATTTATGGCCTTGAGAGTACAACCTCACCTGTTACAAGTCAGGAGACGCAGTTCTTTTGTCTTTGCTGGCTAAACTGAACAAAAATCTGGCTTTTTGCACAGCTTTACTCCTTGGAGAATAAAAAGCCCTGTGCCGTACCAAGCCTTTGGATCCTCAGAAACAACTCAGAATTGTACTGTACTATATCAAAGTACTCTACTTGGCTATCACGCCATAGTCATTTTTTCTCATTACCATTGTGCCTGTATGTCTGGGGGGGTTTGTATGTGTGTGTGACAAGAATCATCCATAAAACAGAAATCTAATTAGGGAGATTTTCACATCTCCCAGCTCAGTAACGTACTCCAGAGAGAAGGGCAGGGCAAACTCTGCAGCTGAAGGACAAATCAATACTGATAGACTCCCACTAATCCCTGAGGCCATTGTTTGGGGGGGAAGGCAGGGTTACCTGCATGCCCGCTGGCTGGCTGGGAGCCGGGTCAGGATTTTCCTCAGGCAGGTGCAGAACCTGTTGTTTATTTAACAAGGTTGGCGGCAGCTGCTGCTACCACTTCGGAGCAATTAAAGAATGTGTTGTTCGGTAGGAGGTTGCCAGGTGCTGGTTGTCCTATATGCTATGACAACCAGGGCAAAATTTCATGTAAACACCTGCCAGCATCCCAGGCAAACCTGTACTAACGGGCTATTATGTACCTGCCATTAAGCCATTTGTGGGTTTAGCTGACAGCAACATGTGCACACCAGCTATCGTAGCAAGGGCTTGAAGAGATAAGATATGCCAGTGTTTCCTTATGTCCAACAGATGTGAGGCCAGGATGTTTGAGAAACACCGGCAACCGCTTCAGACTTTATCCTCTCAAACACACAGGGCCCAGTCTGTAAGTGGGGTGAACCGGTGCTGTGCTGCTGACGGTAGGAGAAAGATACAATGCACATGGTGGAGCTCTAACATGGACCAGGCCTGCTAACCACAGCCTAATTTTTCAGCACAGGATTGTTTTTCCCCAGGAACCTAGGTTTTGGGGGGACTTTCTTGCCTTCATGTACATGGCAGACAAGCTTATAGGTTAGCCACTCAGTTGATTTGCAAGTACATATATGATCTCCGGTCTGTTAACTGAGATTGGTACAATTAGCGTCATTAGTCACAAACTTCCCCCTGAAAAGAACAGATGCTACTACTGAAAAAATCAGATCTTTGAAATATTTAAAAGCATATCTTATGATGATTAATACACTTCTGAGAGTGCATATGATGACTAGTTCTTCTGTTACTTCGATGATGAGACACCCAGGTATTCTGCTGCCGTCATTCTCTGAGAGCATAACTCAGGGAAAGAGGCCAAAAAGAGTTACAGGCTGTTCCTTCTTTGAGGTGATTCAGCCAGAGGTCAGTAGTAGTCCCTCAGAGCTCCTCTACACAGTGTCTGTGGCTAATAGCTCTCAAGGGACCATCGACCAGCCAGAAATGTCTGGATCACAGCAGTGATGTGGCCCCTGCCCTCCTGCCCTCAGCGCAGGAGAGATGCTGGAGGAGCAGGAGAGAGGGCTGGGTGCTGGCAGCACTGAGTGCCTGCTCTGCGGGGAAGCCCCCACCCTGGGAGGCATCTCCAGCTGGGGAGAGCATCTGCAGCTTACGGGAATACAACAAGAAATAGCAATCATAACATGAGGAGGGGGAACCAATAAGTAGAAGACTTTTCAATTCATTGCCGTATGTCAGACCATAAGAGTTTATTTTTCCTGTGTGCTTAAGTATATAAATGGGTGGTCTGCTTTATGAAGTTTGAGACAGTCACTGGATTGCTGTTCTGAACTGTGTTTTGTTTTGAAGAGAAAAACAAAAATCTTACTCAGAATATGGTTGTGGCAACTGTTGCTTACATAGCTGACCTTACTGAATTAATGAGTTTAACAAAAGGGACAGTGCTGCAGCACAGCAATCTTCCCCGATTCCTGCAAACCCCATCCAATCACTTCTGTCTGCAACTCTGTGTACACTCTGTGACCGCTTCTCATGTTTAGGCAGATGGCCTGTGTGCGCATGCCTGTTAGTATGAGTAATTGTGCATTTTGGATAGTTCAGCTGAACAACAGAAATTCACAAGGTTAAAAGATAAAGTTAGAGATTCCTTCAGTTTTGTAACAAGAGAATCCTGATACTATTAGCCGCGTTCCTTCATGGGGAAGGGAATGACTCTTATCCGACTCATTGTCTGTGTTCTGTGTATGTTTGCAACAGCAATTACTATATATGCATTTTTCTTTCTTATTGAAAGGAAAACCTGCAGTCTTTTGCCCCCTGCAGTTTTTAGTGAATACTGTACATAAATGATTTATTTCTTTCTTTAGAAAGGGCTTTGCTCTGCACGGCATCTGTCATCTTGGGATTTTCCCCTCCCCCTCTTGCAGAAATGTAACTGGAAGCTGTTTGACTCAATCTGAGCACAACTCAAAGTTGGTTGTATTAATTCCATCAAGCTTCGTCTACTCTTTAACATTCTCTTTCATCTGGTGAGGACCTTCATTAATATGCATCATTTGTGATTAAGGTAGCACTTACAGGACCATCACAGGATAATGTGCAGATTACTGCACCTCAGAAATACTGCCCTGTCATTCGTCCATGAAATTCAGCTCTCTAGAGTTTTTCTAAAAAATACTTAAGATAATAAAAAAGACTCTTTGAATTACTTTTTTATTTTTAATCAAGAAAAACCATGCCTACAATTGCCCTCTAACATATGATGGCTTCATTTGCTGTGGCAGGAAGATGGGCAAAGGGACAAGATTTCAACTGAAAGATGGAGCAACAAAAATTAGGATTGATCAAATAAGCTAACCTATGAAAAGTTAGTAACTCGGTGGGATAGTAAGGTCCATTGCTGGTAGCTCTTCTTCAGGGGAGAAATAACTGCTACAATAGTTACCACATAGCAGTAATTGTTAGCAAATGCTGTGAATGGTGACTTCTCTTTTTTTATTTTCATTTTTTAAACAGAGTTCAAAGTAGCATTCTGAAATAGAGCCATCAGGTCAACTTCTGTGTAAAGGTCATGAAAATGCAGTTGCTGGCATGAGATAAAAGACAAAAATAAAATGGGTAACAGGACAGAGAAAGTTTGGAAGTAGATGACTTATCAAAGCAAAGAACAACAGAGGTTGATAAAGAAGAAGAGTAAAGTAGAATAGGAAAAGTAATCAGAGGAGGTCTCAAGTGAAAGCTTTTGGAGGGTAAACTACATATTGCAGAGAAGAAAGTCTTTGAATCGTTAAATACACCTAGTGTAGTCATGCCTTTTCTGATGGTCAAAACTGCACCCACTGAAGTGAGTACAAAGATCTGAACAGATGCAGAACTGAACCTACAAAGAGCCTCAGCAGCATCACCACTGGAAATGGCAAGTGTCAGCTGCTGGGGCTTTGCTGATCACAAAGAAGAGCTGGAAAACTGTTACCAACACAAAGCACATGCAGCTCAGCCGTGCATGGCTCATGGGAACCCCCTTTTTCAGGCATGCCATTGCCAGAGGACCTGGAGCCATCCATGGGGTGCTGGGACCCCTGTGGGGAGATGAGGAGGTTTGTAGGGCACCTCATCGCAAGCATGCAAAATGCTTTGTTGTATGATCATGTCTGGGTGTCTTGCAGAGAGAGACATCAAAAAGAATGGGAAGATAGGAAGCTTATCAGCACATCAAAGTGGAAGGTGGTGCTGATATGCCTGCACTGAGGTTGAAAGCACGATCACTTGTTTAGTAAGCAGAATACAGAGAAACTAAATTTATTTCAGCCTAAAGTAAAATTTATTTCAGTTATTTAGCAATACAGTTCTATGCCATGTGGAGGACAGAACAAAGGATCAGGGCTGGGATGTGGAACACATTTTGAGAATAGAGTTTTCAGGAATATGGTGGCATGAATTGCAGTTGAACCAAGAAATCAAGGAAGAAGGAGCTTTGTATGCAGAGAAGCACCCTTGTATACAGGATTTTTTTTTTTTTTTTCTGCCCACTGTGCCTATAAAAGGATAACTGGCTTTACAGAATGGCCCATCCCCTCAGCTGGAGGGTGGATGGCTGCAAGGGTGGAAGGAAGCAGTGGCTCAGGACTTCCAAGAAAGTTGAGACCTAGCCCTTTACCTGTTCAGCAGGAGTGTTAAGACATGTCAGGTAGACAGACAAGAGGATGTCTAAGAGGATGAGACTATCTGTAAGCAACAGACAAAAGTGAGGCTCAGCTGGGACCTTGCAGGTCCATGCTGAACTACAGTTTAAGTGCCTTCTCCTGCATGTGGACAGGCACATGCAGCCTGACCTCTGTCACTGCTGCTGGTGAGAGGTGGGCTGGAGATGTGCTTCGTGCTGCATGTGTGCACAATGAGGGATTGAGCTGGAAACTTATTTACATGGGCCCAGCCTTTGTGGCTGAGAGGTTAGAATAAAGGAGGGAAAGCAAAACAGATATGGCATAAGAAGTAAAACAAGAAAGATGTTGAAAGTTAGGGAAGAACCAAAGGTAAGGAGGAAGCTATGACTGCAGTTCCTCTTCGCAGACCTTATGGGCCACTTGGAACTGGGAATTACTTTCCTTGTTCTTAACCCCAAATGTCTGTGTTTGTGTAAAGTATCATTTATGGGGCAATTCCATCATTTTTGTAAAGATGGTGTAATTTGCATATCACATTTGCATTATATTACTTATCTGCATACCAATCCCACATAGTTTCTCCTCCTGCATTTAAAAATTTCAGATATGTTATAGCTGTAAGCAAATATTGAACATTTAGTAACTTCCAGCTTCACTAAAAACACCATTTAATCATGGGACCGCATGCTATTTGTTCATGGCATAGCAAACTCTTGAAGGATATGCAGAAATAGTAGAAAGCATCAGAAAAAGTTTTCAGAGAGAAAACTAGGTACTGGATTTAGAGTCTTCAAAAAGAGTGCGTTGGCAGTAGACAATGGTTGGTGTTGAGGAAGAGGAGAATTGCTACAGTATCATTAGGCCCTCTGCTTCAGAAGCTACTGGCTGGGGGCAGTGAGGGGGCAGGGAAAGAAGCGGGTTTAAGGAATTTCTTCCCACAGGAAAAGGGAGCTTCAGTCTTGAAGGGGAAGCAGGGAGCGGAGTAGGGTAAGGAAGACTTATTTCTGCTTATGAGGATGATGACCAGCCCAAAGAGGGGAAATGAAGAAAATGTCACAGGTTTCTGTGTGTGGACGGAGTGTACTGCTGGCTTGAGGAGTGGAAGGGCCTCCAATGAACTCTAGATAGTAGGTGGGACTTGGTCCAGAACTGTATGTATATTCATGATTGTAGAAGAACTATATATCCTGAATTTATTCAAATTGTTCTTTGTTTTAATCTTGCAGCATTGCTGAAAACAGTATCCAGTCTTGGGTTCGCTTTCTGCCTCAGAAAAGAGAGCAGGTGGCTGAACAGAAGAGACATGGTTATCTCAGGTGGGACTGAGAAGTTCCTCCATGAATCACTCTGTTTCCCACGTGGAACTGGGGCACATGATAGCAAAGGATGCTCTGATGAGAAATGTAGAGATATACTTTCTCTCTTACTACCAACTTCATCCTCTCTCATCAACCTTACCCTCTCCTGCTCTCTTTGCCAGCTACTCTATTGCCTGTTTTACCCCCTCTATTTCCCCTATCTCAGGTCTCACACACGAAGCCTGATCTTCTTCAGTATCTTAATAAGGGATTGGAGTAACAAGGGGTTTGAAGAAGCAAAAGACAAGCCAGAGAGAAAAATACTCAATTGAAGAAGGAGTGCCATATTGGCTGTCTTGCGTAGTGTTCTTGTTCAATGAAATTAACTGTACATTCCCATAATTAATTCTTTTTTCTTGCAGTTACATCAATTAGCATATAACACAGATAAAGTGAAGAGGCAGTGGTTGGTATGTTGCCTTCAGCAGCCAGCAGTGCAATATGTTAAGCCATCAAATTGTCTATGTGCTGCAGATCATTTCTCCCTTTGAAAAAAAAAGAGCCTACCATTAAGGCACTAGAAAAGAAAAATGAGCCAGAAGTTTAAGGCAAAGGGGCAGTGCTTCAAATGTACATTTTATGCTGCTAAAGAGATCCACAGTACTGTGACCAAAATCCCATTAAATGGAACACTTTCTATTTAAATCTTCCCATGACATGTTTCTGGTATTACTGTACCAGGGAGGCACATAACTGTCAGGCTTAAAGGCTGCTCTTCTTTCCTTCCTTCAGTGGCTCTGCGGACTCAGGCTGTCACTTCCAGTTCAGGATCTCAGGCTAAGTGCCAAACTTCTGGGCTGAACAACGCCTTACCTCTGACTGCCGCTGAACCCCTTAACTTGTGTACCTTACATCAGCAACTTAATGGTCAGGTCAGAAAACTCAAGACATCCCAAAGGGAACTGCGATGCCATCGCCCCTTGCCTGAGCCTCCATGGGCCATCAGCTCTGCTGTGTCCCTCATAGGATGAACTCCAGCATAGTGTTACTGATGGGTGCATTGCCTGTCCTTCCCCACTGGCAGAAAGGGCTCTGCAGCGTTAACCTGGCCAACACTACTGAGTAGTCAGCAATAATTCAAACGAGAAGTTTTTGGTTGTTGCTTTTGCAGTCACCCTTTGGGCATTCAAGGCATGCTGTGGCTTCTGACCTGCACAGACAAGAGTTTCTCACCATGCAGGGCAGCAAACTGCCCTGAGTTACAAAGTCTGTGTTCACCAAATATTAGCATCTGACATTATCTGAAATACCACACTTAGCTTTCTTTCAAAGGCTGATCACAGTACCTTGGATACACTTAACACTGGCTTACATTAAACACTGTTGTTAAATGCTTTTAATAATCCCAAGTGCAATGTATTCAGAGTGGAGTGCAGGAATTGGTTCAGAGGAGCAGAGGAACACTTGCTTAACTGAATCTTAATAGATTGTCACCCCAAGCTCCCCAATTATTGATGATGGTACAAAAAAATAGGGTAAGAGGAAGAAGGAATAGAAATGATAGACTAAAGTCTAGGAGTCTTACTTTGTCCACTGAGACGCTAAAATATTCCTCCCTTCTTAGAGTCTGTATAGGAAGGACAGCCTTTTTGCTCTCAGTTCAAGTGTTTTGATGCATCATTTCTACAATGTGGACAGCTATAGCACTGTTTTCATATTTACTTAGGTTGTAAAGATGCAGAAAACTCATTAGATTTGGGATTCCTCCAAGAAACAACCAGTGGTAGCCAGTATCTCAGCCAGAGCTGTTGTTTTACTTAGGATTATTTTTCACTTTTGCATGTTGGCTTTGGTTTTTCCTGTCTTGTACTTGGACGTTGAACATTAGTTTTTGCCACGGCTTGATCAGTTGTCTTAGCCTTGGTTTTCATGCTTCATCCCAGGACGTTAGCAATATTGCAAAAAGGAATAACTTTCAGGTACCTATTCAGTGTCTACCTAAATTGATTTTACTCCCTTCTTGCAGTTTACAGAGGACATCATAGTTACTGGCAACAGGGGTAACCTCCCTGAAGGTCTCAGAAATGAGACAAAGACCTGAATCATCAGGTAAGTACTAGCTCCAAGGCAGCTGATTTTCCATATCAGTCCTTAGTCGCATCGGCCAATGCAGAAGTCTGAATTAATGTTCTTCCCTTCTGTGGGTGAACAGGACTGTAGCATCCTTCCTAGTGCTTGCTACATGAGAAGCAAGCTCGGCTAAAATCTCCCCAAACCTACTATCCCAGATAAGCTAAGAGAAATAGCATAATTAAAGGGAAGAGCTTGTTAAAATATGGTATCTGTCAGGTAACTAAGCCCATACTTTGTTGCAAATATTTCTTAACAATTTTCCTAGCCAATATTACTATTTATCAAAACTCTCTTGTTTAAGCAAGGGCTTGCTGCCTCACAGCCTGTCTGCTTCGTCCTGCTGTGCAGCCATTATGCTGAATTTATGACACAACAGTAATTACTGTGCCAAACCCAACCAGCTGCTGTTTAAAAAGGAAACCCCCCAAAATCCAAGAAACAAAACCACTGGATTGTGCCTAACAATGCAGAATTAGATGGTAGAGGACAGGGAAGCTTTATTCAAGCGCTAATGCTCACTGAACTAGCAGGGACACTGGAAATGAATGGCAGAGTAAGTAGCACATTGAATAAATGTCTCCTCCAAGTTTGCTCCATTGTAAGAGCCCTTCTCAGTGTACAGTGTTGCCACAGTATAAGGCACACAGAGAGCCAAATGCTCACTTAGAGTGAACAAAAGCCTGTCTCCCGCTGTTGCTTAATGCTGTAACTTTTATTAGCAGCAAGTGACAGCAGTTTAGCCTCCCTTCCTTTTTCTAGATGATTACATTCTTAAGCCGATTGACTGTGTTGACTAAAGGCAGCTGTTGATCCACACTCTTTCCTCTTACACACACAATGGCACACGAAGAAAAGAAACGCCAGATTTTGTGTGTTCAGGATAAGCTTAAGATTTTGATTGCCTGAACAGAGGTGAAAAATTGGTTGCTGTATCAGGAGCCTGGGATCCCTAAGGGCACACTTTCCACATGCCTAGCAAGAGCAGGTGGGGCTGCTTTGGGTTTGGGACCCGGAGCTGAGCCTCCATCCTAAGGTCCCCTTCCCTTCCCTCTTGCCCTAGACTTGGGGGGAAGTATGAGGAAGGGGAGCACAGTAATAGCGTGTATTTGGTTGGATTTGGGCCACTAAGTCACTAAACTTATAAAGGGAAAACCCTACCAAGAAGTGGGAGGATTAGTAAATCAAATATAAATGCAGCCTGCAGTCTTTACACACAGTTAAATGTAGATGTGTAAATGGCATTTGTTTTCTTTTTCTTGTGTGTAGTGGTTATTAATACCTACATCTGTTTCCACCACCAAGTCCAGGCAGGTGCTTTGCTCCACGCTCACAGGACCCTCAGGACGACCAAAGTGGTAGCTGTCTTTTTTGCTAAGGCTTAGGGATGCGGTGCCAGTGCACAGGGATGTGGATGATGTTGAATATTCAGTTCACTGAGCTTGCAAGCCATCCTTTGAGCTTGTAAATAGCGCTACTATAGGGGATGACATTGGGAAAGTATTCCTCATAACAACAAAATAGCTGAAAAGCTGGTTCTTGGATAGGTACTCCCTTTTAAGTAACTTGTTTGTATGAATTGGCACAAAATTTTACCCAGGAGAAAAGATGACAGTGGAAGTGGTATTGCAGCTATAATTACCCAATTAAGCTTTTTTCAAGGAAAAACATGTATTAGATATCACCTTATCTGGTGTAAATTAATGGAAAAAAACAGTTTCTTTCTGCAAAGATTTAGAAGATGAATTTCCTGGCTCAGCCTCTGTTGGCTGCAATGCACAGTAAATACATCAGTTAAAGGCCTCAGGAGAGGTTGATCTAACAAGGAGGCTCCTACCACAGCCTTATCTCAGGTGAGAGGCAATTTGCTGTTGAAAGGAACATTCAAGAGCAAGTCCTCATTTGCAAAAAGAAAATACAAGTGAAGAAAGTGGGTTTTTTTTCTTGTGCCCAAAAAAGTGAGGCAACTGGCTGCAGTAAAAAGGGATCTAACCTCAAAATTCAGATCTGCACTTTCCTCCCTGACAAAACTGTGGGATATCTGCTTAGGAACCTCTCTAGCTAATACGAAAACACACACTGAAAAATTGTTCAGGTGAAATCCAACTGAATGCAGGCAAAATACAATCACAGCTTTTAAAGGGATGGCCACGTGAGAAAAAATATTTTGACATTTCAAACTGGAGTTTTCAAAAATGGTTAAAGTGAAAGGTACTTTTCCTACCAGGAAACTCTGCCATTTGTTTTACTGCTTTTGGAAGCTGCAACAGGAAAAAGTTCCTTTTGTTGTGCTCCTTCTTCCTAGAAGAAAAGGCCAAACAACAAAATGCTGGCATCCTTACTACTTTTTGCTCCTCTCTTTCTACATATACCTAAGCTCCCATTCATATTTGTGTGACATAGGATGATTTATGCAGCTGAAGTCTTGGCCAGATATACCGCTTGTAAACTGCTGGAAAAGCTGCTTGATTCTGCCTTGTGCAGTGTGAAAATGGATTTATGCACAGTGGAAGAACTTAACAGGGATGACAATTTGATAACTGGCATTGTTACGGTAATATAATAAGAGGAGGAAACCTAGACTAGATCTCAAAAGCTCGAGTAGACATAGATAATAGCTCACTGGTAAACCGTACCCTGAGGAATGGAAGTGCTGCCAGTGTGCTGTCAAATAGGGAAATTCTATTCAATAATGAAACAAGACACATTAGGGAAGCAGGTGGCTTTCAAGGTGGTAACAGAAGTATGACTGTAGGTCTGAGTTGGAATAAAATGGTTGAAAGGGTCAGAGTCTGATGGTGTTAACACTGAGGAATGGAAAGATGCTGTGAAGGTTATTTTTGTGAACATTCCAAAAAGTTGCTTGTTTTAGAAACATTTTGGCAAATTCTGCACCCATTGATGGAGTGGTATGGTAAAATATGGTATTTTGATTTCAAGCCACCAGTGCCTGATTCATACAAATCTGTTTTCTATATTTGTTCATATGGTGATTTTTTGCCCCAACAAAGGACAGATGATATAAGGTGAGAAGGTCTGTAAGTCAAAAAAACCCCCGACAATGACAACCATACAAAAGGGTTTAAAGCTCATTTCCACTGTTTCTCTTCAAGGCACCTTCAATCCATCCCTAGTGTCTTCAGAATTGTCCATCAACTGGTACACTACTTTAATTAAAAGAAATTCAAGCTTACCTACAGCAGCCCATGTAGAATACGTCTGTTAAAGCTGCTTCTCAGTGATGAGCTATTGCTTTCCAAAAACCTAGGCTGAACTAGCAGCTACACTTTTCAGGTAGGGATGGTGCCTTTTAGATGATCACTCTGGTCTCTTAACTAGGACAAACTAGAAATGAATTATAGCTTCAACAGAAGCTAAAACCCAAAATGAAGTGGCTTGTCTGGACTCCAGGGCACAGGAGCTGTGTATGCAATATTTACCTGGGCCACACCGGTCTGGGGCGCACCTGCCCCTTGCAGATGCAGTTGTGTTTAAACACACCACCTCTTCACCCCTTTCCAAGCCACAGTGATTGTGCTGCCCGTGTGAATGTACAGACACCAGTAACTACTCCAATGTGAAATAAAAATCCCAATGTAGACAGAAACATCTGTTTCATCATTCAGAAAGAGCTGCATCTATTCATTTTGGTAATCTCTACCAGTAGGTGTCATGATACAGCAACCTGTGAAAATTCTTGGTGTAGTAGGAGATAGAGTGGTTAAATAAACACTAATAATTATGGAATTTTATTTAAATTATTGGATGTCAGTGGTTAAAAGGTGGTTAATTTTGCAAGATGCTACCACCCAGACATTAGACTCCTTGTTTTGGGTGTGCTGCAGATAAAAAACCTCTGTCGCTACCCGATTGATTTCTTTTTTATACCTGTGTGATATACCTGATTCTCTTGTTCCAGGAACAGCACCTGCCCTTCAGTGGGACACAGTAATAATGGGGTGGGTAAGTGACTGAGAAGTGACATCCTCTGAAGAAATTCATGATAACCTCTCCTTTGAAGAAAGAGGGTCAAAATGAATGCCACACACATTTGCTACATGTAAAAGCAGTCCGCTTAGCTGTTTTTGTCACACATCAAAGCACACTCCCAGCCATGTCCATTTTTGTGATTATCCTGATTTCATCCTTCTGGGGGGTGGGGGGGAAGAAGCTCTCTAGTGTGGGAAATTAATTAAAAGTAATGGTAATGTGTCAGGTGGCAGGGCTAACTAGGATCATCCCCATTCAGTAATGTTATTGTGCCTCAATGAAGTTGCAGTTATAAATGTAAAAAAAGTCATAGCGAAGTATGACCAGAACTGCATGTCACACTTTTTCCCTGCTCTTCCCCCCTGCTAGGAGGACAAAACATAGGAATACTTTAAATAAGCATGAAAGAATGTCCTATTAATATCCACATTCCAGAGCGGGGTAAATGAGCAGAGAGCAAGGAAAATGTTTTAGCATAGGCACACCTGTATTCATGGACATGAGCTGCTGCAAATTACAGTATGACATGTGCTTTCTTTCACTTTCACTGTACCAAGCCTGTAGAGTAGCAAGCACTCTCATCTCTCATGGACACCCATGAAACCTGATGCTTGTACGCATCCCAGACAGGGTGTTTAGTTTTCAAGCGTTTGCCTGTACAGACATGTTGCAATTTAAGATGAATAAAGTAGCAGTGTTTTTGAGTTTGATCCAGTTGCTGGTCTGATTTCTCTTGAAAAAGAACTGAATCTTTCTGAAGAACTCCTAGGAAACTGAGAATCCTGAATCCCAAATGGGTCTTGCTCCCCTTGAAAGTACCTGTTAAAATGTTTTGAGTTTAGGGGTTTGGGTTTTTTTTTTATCTTAGCCCTTAAAGATTGTGGTTGCAAAAAGCTCCCCCGTCCGCCATGTTACATGAAAAGGCTTGTTACTGTTCAGTGAGAGAAGAAAAAATGGAGCATAACATCTTATTAGAAATATATAAACCCTCCTCTGTCTACCCTTGCTTCATGTTCTCAGCAAAGTTCTTGCTCTAAGTTCCAGAGATCATGTAAATCCATTCTAGGTATTTGTAATGATTTTTCAACCCATATTTTGAAGCCACTACTGTGTTTTTAAGGCGTTTGTGTTCACAACTGAATTGCTAGATTCTTGAAGAGTTAATATGAGAAAATGGATATAAGATGGAGTCTTATTAAATTGATTCCTCAGGACAGATGGAAGCAAAAATATTTAAGAATATGCATTTCCTTTTAGTGAAAAATGCCAACCCTACAAATTCAGTAAAGGAGCCAAATGAGAGTGAGAACAAATACAGCATGAGACTGCGAAGGCACCACAGACGTGTACAGGGTTAACCACAAGGAGCCCATGAGTGACCTCTAGTCAGGCAAGACTTGACTGAGCTCTTTTAGCGCAAACCACCAACTACCCACGCAGAAACCCTTCTGCGCCTCTGACTTGGAGGGGCTGATCACCCAAGTCTTACTTGTGTTGGATGTAACACAACACTGCAATAAGCACTGCCATCTGCACAACAGAAACAAAACTGCTTAATTGTTAATAAAATTTCTTTAGTTTGACAAGTGTGGGTTTTACACAGCACACCTCCACCATGTCATATTGTCATCCTTGAAGGAAATGAGACAAGATCACTACATAATTTTGGTATCTCAAAATACTACCGAAAATGTTACTCTGGGGGGAAGTCCAGACTCTGTTGAATTCCTACCATAAATACACTTACTTTAAATACAGTTTGGGAAAAGAGAATGCAGTGACACAGGAACCAGTACGGGAAACACTTGCCTTAAATCCTGTTCCTAATTACCCAAGTTTTTCTCAAACATAGAGAAAAGCAGCCACCCTCTTCTAGGGACTGATTTTTCAGAACTGCTGCTGCTCAGCAGCTTGCAAAAACACCGATCTGATTGTTTGGTGCCAGACTGGGACAGTTTTTCACTTATCTCTACTTTGGCCTCAGTTTCAAAGCAATACTCTCACATAAACCAGAAGTGAAATATTCACAAGGAGAAGCTACCACGGTGTACCTGCTTGTCATGAGTAACAACCACTTCAGTGTGGTTTAACCATTTGTAAATTACAATTGTAAATTGAACATTGTGTTCACGCTGAGTCTAGTACTTGGGAACTAAATTTTACAAGTGAACATTAGCAAATTAGCTAGCATGTTTCAGTGGATGAACATAGGGTCTCTGGCAGCCAAGCCAAATTCTTACCCTTTTTTGAATTGGAGGAGAATCAGTTAGTGATGAAAGAGCTTTTTACCCTCATCTTAGAGCTGTCAGCTTTCTAGAAAGCAACATATAGTTGGAGTATTTGGTATGGGCCTCCCAGCTCGGCTGTGATCACTGGAAGAACTATTATGAGAGATGTGTAATCAACTCTGCACTTCTTCTAGGTAAATTATGTGATTGTTTTAATTTAATATCTTTCTTACTGTTTTAGTTGCAGTTACAACTGAAATTCCACCTTGTCATACTGGCATTCTGTTCGTGAGGTTTGCCAAAGCTTGAGCTGGGTAAAGGTATGGCTTAGGTGAATGCTTCTCATTTTTATAAAGATTTTCTAAGCTCTTAGCCTGACAGCTGCTCTCTGTTTAACATGTGCCATCTCTTTTCCCATTCAAGACAGGCCCCAATGGCTGTTATTCACAGCCTGGGACAGGATCTGCAATGTTTGGACTGTAGGTATGTCTTTCTAATAGTTCACTAATATAAATTCAGTGAAAAAAATTTTGACAAGTAGAGTAAACTGTGCCCACTCAAAATGTGTGGAGTTGAGTCTTGACTCAAGTAACTTAAGACAAACAGATCTGGATCTGCAGAGTCCCTTCAAGGCTTGGTGCTCATCAGGGCACCTAATGCCTACTCCTTTCTTTCATTGCATTGTGTCATTCACACTGTATTATTACCATAACAATGACATCCTCTTATTGGTGGGGAGCAATAGAAGGCTAATAAAAATCTGTATCCCTGTTAGTATTCTCATTCTTCCTTAGAGAAGAAAAGAAGAAAGTTGCCTTTTATAGTGTCTAGGATGGGCAGATGGCCCTTTTTAAGCAAAGATTCATTTTTACTTCTTTACATCATAAAAATGTACCATATAGCATGATGTGCAGAGTGACAGTTAATAACCACATTTCCCTCTCAGTTTCTTGACAATGGAATTCTCTTTCAAGTTCTAAAATATCAGCATGAAGTTCCAGTTACAGTGATATAGGAAACTGTGCCACTGGAAGGTTTTCTGAAATACTACTGAAACACCTCCAAACTGCCTAAAATACCTGAGCTATAGCATTTCATGGACATTTTCCACAAACTCTTCAGCCCAAAAATATGGGGAATACAATGACCAGCCAAAAGGCCATCAGGAATGAGAGCTTTTCTACAGCGTCATACAGTAATCGTAACAGCATACACCTATGCATACTGTAGTAATGGGTCAAGACATTGATACCTGTGGGTTGCTGTCATGGTTTTAGCTGGGAAAGTTGATTTTCTTCACTGTAGCTGGTATAGTGCTGCGTTTTGGACTTAGTATGAAAATAATGTTGACAACACACTAATGTTTTAGTTGTTGCTAGGTAGTGCTTACACTAGTCAAGGACTTTTCCAGCTTCCCATGCTCTGCAAGGTGCACAACAAGCCAAGAGGGGAGGGGGCACATCCAAGAGAGCTGATCCGGATTGGCCAAAGGCTATTCCATATCATGTGACGTCATGCCCAGTATATTAACCGGGGGGAGTTGGCTGGGGGAGGCAGCAATCGTGGCTCGGGGACCGGCAGCGTTGGTCAGCGGGTGGTGAGCGGTTGCATCATTTGTTGTTCGTTTTTTTTTTTAATTTCTTCTGAGATTTCACCTCTCTCTCTCTCATTATTTTCCTTTTCAGTATATTATTATTGTTATTGTTATTGTTATTGTTGTTGTTGTTGTTGTTGTTATATTATTATTATTATTTACTGTTTTATTTTAATTATTAAACTGTTCTTATCTCAGCCCACGAGTTTTCTTACTTTGGTCCTTCTGATTCTCTCCCTCATCCCACAGGGGTGGGGGGAGTGAGCGAGCAGCTGTGTGGTGCTTAGTTGCTGACTGGGGCTAAACCACGACAGCTACCATCCAGAGGTACCTTCACAGGCTGGAGAAGTGGGCCAATGTGAACCTCGTGAAGTTCAACAATGTCAATTGCAAGGTCTTGCATCTGGGTCAGGGCAATCCCCAATATCAGTAAAGACTGGGGGATGAAGGGATTGAGAGCAGAAAAGGACTTGGGGGTACTGGTAGATGAAAAATTGGATGTGAGCCAGCAATGTGCACTCACAGCCCAGGAAGTCAACCGTATCCCCATCAACCTAAAAAGAAGCATGGCCAGCAGGTCAAGGGAGGTGATTCTGCCCCTCTGCTCTGGTGAGACCCCACCTGGAGTGCCGAGTCCAGCTCTGGAGTCCCCAGCACAGGAAAGACATGGACCTGTTGGTGTGGGTCCAGAGGAGGGCTATAAAAATGATCAGAGGGATGGAGCACCTCTCTCCTATGAGGACAGGCTGAGAGAGTTGGGGTTGTTCAGCCTGGAGAAGAGAAGGCTCCAGGGAGACCCTATTACAGACTTGCAATATATAAGAAAGACAGAAAGAGACTTTTTACCACGGCCTGTAGTGACAGGACAAGGGGCAATGGTTTTAAACTGAAAGAAGGTAGATTTAGGTTGGATATAAGGAAGAAATTTTTTATGATGCAGTTGGTGAGACACTGGAACAGGCTGCCCGAAGAAGTTGTGGATGTCCCATCCCTGGAATTGTTCAAGGCCAGGCTGGATGGGGCTTTGAGCAACCTGATCTAGTGAAAGATGTCCCTGCCCCGGCAGTGGTGTTGGACTAGATGATGTTTAAATGTCCCTTTAAACCCAGACCATTCTATGCTTCTACCAGGATCTAAATGATTTGGTGCTTTAACCACTAAACTTTAGTCAATAACGATGTGGTAGTTTTTTAATTGACTGTGATTTTAAGCCCTTCTTCAGCAATGTTTGTAAGGTAACAGAGTGACAAAGAACTTGGCAGGGAGAATAGACATGGGTTTACCGCCTTGTTTGATACCCCAGTCCAAAGAAGAGGGTGGACTTCCACTGTAGCGATTTCCCCACATAGCAGAAGAAACCTGGACTCCATATACTGTTAACAAACACTATTAATAATAATTTTTAAAAAGGAGCCATCATATGATCTTGTACATCAGCACTGAAACTATTGAAGTTTTCTGAATGTGGACCTCAACTGTATGCTGGATACTAAAGATTTATATTAAATGTATAATTTTCTTTTCTGTGTTTCTTTATAGTTTAATGTTTGCATTGAAAAGAAAAAAATAAGATAGGACAAAGACATTAAAAAAATTATCCTGTGCCTCTAATTATTAGAGAACAGATCTGCAAGTTAAGCATGCCTTGTAGCTTGTAATTTTCAAATATCAGGGGCAGCAAATGAACACCAATAAGGCTGCCTGCTGGCTAGGGCAGTAAGAGCTTTTCTCAGCTAGAAGCTATTCCTCCACATAGCAAATCCTTCCCTCCCTGCTACAAAATATGAGAGGATATAAATAGGTCAAGCTTGTGGTGCTAAAGCACTCTGAGTTTGCAAACACAAATAAAATTAATTTGAAACAGTTAAATAGAGACATATTTGAAAAATGAATAATACTTATACTTCCTATTTTTCCAGTTTTTCCTAGTGCTTTTCCTGTTATGAGTGCTTCGCTGCGTTGTGACTGAGTGTAGAAAAGAAAGCAGCTCCAAGAACTGATTCGCAAACCCTACAATAAGAAAACAGCAGCCTTGCAAGAAAAAAGGAAAAATTATCTGTTTTAAGTTTCCAGGGGAGCATTAGGGAAAACTTCAATTAGAATTATTTTCTAAACCCCTTGAAAATTCAGAAACACTGTTTCTTTTTAATTAGCTACTGTGATCCACTCCCCTGCTAAGCCAATGGTTGCCCAGACTCTCAGGGAAAACGAGGACAATCCTATCTATGTGCAACTGGTAGACTGGATCATTCTCCCAACTCTCCTTACACCATAATTTTATAGTTGGCTTACCACAGCAAAGGTGTACTTACAAAACAAATTATATATATACAGTCACAATAATTAGAACTCTTTTCCATTGTGTTTCCAGACACTATTAGAAAAGGGAACAAAAAACTTTGCATAAAATACCTTTCTCCACACTTGGAGAATTTAAGTGAATTAGGTGGCACAACATAAAGTTTCTATTCATAAAGCAGTTATTAATTTTACAGCTTTTCCAGCTCCTTTGTGCTTCTTCTTTCAGTGGTGAAAAAGAGATTTAAGAGGGTTATTTGGGTTAGATTAAAAAAACTATTTCTGTACTCTCTTCCCCAGCATTTGATCCAGTCCTGAGGACAGCTTAGCAGAAAAAGAGAATCCAGTTTTTGTCCTTTATGTACTGCACTTGGCACATCTGGAGTGGGCTTTACTAGGACAGGACATTGGAAAGGCATCAGCAGACCTGGCTGCAGCATTCACAGATTGCATGGCCTCAAGCAACACATTTGCCTTTTGTGCCTGATATTTTTTTTTTATGATATACCGTACCATATGACATCATTCTCAGCAATAAAACATGGGGTGGGCTGGAGTGGGGTGTGTGTCCAAAGTAGCCACTGCTCAGGGACTGGCTGCTGGTGGCTCCCATCAGCCTGCTGGTGGGAGGAGGTGAGTCATTGTTTTTGCATCACTTCTTCTTTTTTTATTCTTCACTTAATAAACTTGAGTGACCTTTTTTCCCTCGCTTTGGCCCTCCCGATTCTCTCCCTGTGCTGCTGCGGGGAGTGACTGAGTGACAGGGTGGGGGCTTCCCTGCGAGCCAGCGACAACCCACCACAGCCTCAAACTGTTGTAAGCCATGGACATGCATTTAGAAAGCATTGCTACTTGCTTGCTCTAGTCTTCTGGTCTGCTATACCAGCTACAGGCTTATCTGTTTTATTTATTATCAGAGCCAGAATACAGGCTATGTGAACAATTGGTCTTGCCCCATACAGCCATTCTATATTCCTACATACTTACCCCAGTAACCATCTGTGAGGCATTGCTTGATTTCTTCCATTATTTCACAATTGATTTTCATGTGCTGGTAGCTGTTTTTCAATAGTGGTTGGAGTCAGGGCTAGATCCTGACCCCAGGATCTACTGAGATCAGCTTTTCTTTATATAGAAAAAACATATGTCTTCCTTATGAATGCCTCACAAGCTGTTCAAAGCCAAATTCAGAGGGGTTTTAACAAATGTACAGGAAGTTTTTAGCACAGTGCTGGGAACTTGACAGAAATGAAATCGCTCCTTCTTTCAATGGAGTTTTACCAACAAAACTTACCTCCACTTAACTGTAGTCAGCAGGGACTCAGGTCATTACAGCAAGAATATCCAATCCCTTCAGTATAACCCCCTTTGCCATTTAGTTTTATAGCTATGGTCATGTACATGTTCATCGGCTTTTCCTCATTAGGAAATCCATTCTCCATATGGGATGGGCAGCTTCTGAACTGTCAAATACTTGCTTACCTATACACTGGTTTTCTGTAGCTTTTGATACTCATTGTGGCCAGTATGGAGGTGTTCTCTCTTTTGGTGACAGGCAGCAAGGTGCCAGTCTGGAAGAAAACATTTGACCCTAGATCTCTTTTCATGTATTCTGACTGGTTTCCCAGCTGACATTGAAATCAGTAAACAAATCTGGTTAGTTGCTAAGCTGGTTGGATTGTCCACTCCCACAACCTAAGGTTGTATGTAAAGCTGCTACCCACAGTTGCTTGCCCTATCAATGAAAACCATCCTGGAAATCAGGGAGAGAAGAGAGAAGAATGGATAAATGACTTGCCTTCCAAGTGCGGATGTAAGCCTAAAGAGGCTTAACCTGCTGCGACCAATGCCAAGTTTGGTACTTAACTCTGGATGGGAATTTAGGGACATTATAGGACATTCTCCCACCATCCCTCCCTTTCCAGCAACCCCCTGAAGGCTGAAAGTCTTACAGGACCACTCCCAAGGAAACTCCAGGACAGTTGGGAAGACGTGAGGCTGTTTCAAGGAAGACCAGCACCTGCCAGCCTGCACTGATGAGGTTCTGGAGCGAGACATCCATCAACCTGAAGCACTAATATAATAAAGATACCGGATATAAGGATAACACTTTTCTGAAGGCAGCCTTAAGCAGTTATACTCAGGAGACATGCCCGTGCTGGAAGGGACTGCCCTTATCCTAACAGCAAGATCTAGGCTGAGGTGATCAGGCATTGATTACAGATGATGCGGATAAGAGAAGTTATTTCTGACTACCTGCCTCAGTCTGCGGCTGGAGCAAGATCTTCTCCACCTGCACCTTTACTGCCTTAGGAGGTTCAAAGCAGGCAGAGAGTAGGTGGCTCTCAGACCTATAATGGATCCAAGAGGGTGAATGTAATTGTGGTGCTTGGATCTAGTTTTGCCCACACAAAAGGGGACTGAGATTTATGGTCTCTCCTTCACAGGATGGGTCTGAATTTCAGGACCCACTCAGAAGAAGAGGAAGTTAAAACTGTAGTTGAATCCATGATTGTTCCAAAGAAGAGATGAATAAACCCAATACTTAGAGTTGGAAACAGCTATAGAGTAAAAACCCCATCGGTCTGCTGGAATACGGCACAGATAACCCACTTGAGGACTGAAAGCTAAGTATCTGTAAGAGCCTTCAGAGAAGGACATTGATTGCTCCTATAGTTGAAGAAGGCCCTAGATAATTTCAGAGAAGGCTGCCAGAGGAAGAAGAGGTTCGTGCTGTAGAAGACATAATTGGAGAATTATCAAAGTACGCTTGGGGAGAGCAGGAAAAAGGGGAGACTAGCCATAGGCCTTGAAGGTCATATGGTGACCCCCAACTTTCCTACTTCTCCCTCAAGAAAAGGAGTAACTGGGGTAGAGGAAAGAAGAGTCAGAGGGTAGAACACTGAAGTAAACCTCTTACCTCCTTATCGTCTAGCCTCTTCTCCTTATCTGGATTTAGCAAGACAGCTTGAAAAGCAGTGAGACTGCTCAGCTGAGAAGCATTCCTGGCTGGCAAACAGCCTCTTAGACAAACTGCTGGTTGCTGCTTAGTTGGCAGTTTGAGGCACACTGCTCTGCAACACAAGGCTAAGGAAACTTTGAAAGCTAGGTATAGTAGTCACTCTTCTTCTCTGTGGAAAATGTATGCCAGAGCTTTTCTTTGGATGAGGACAAAGTAGTGACCTGGCACAAGGGACCTGCTTCATCCCCTCCTGGCATGCAAGAGAAAGAGGAAGCTGTAGACGTTGGAAAAGAAGAAAAAGGCACTTGGTTCCTAAATAGACTTTTGAATGACTGGTGAGACAAAAGCTGAAGGAACCACACATATATGGCACAGACAAGCTAGAGGCTTTCACAGGCATGGTGAGGAGATGTTAGGAGCAAATGCATCTCTCAGGTGATGGGTAGTAAGAATTTGCCACAACATTCTCATATCCAAGGATAAGTGCCTTTAAAAAGATATCCAACAGATTTTTAAGAATAAATGTAGAGTGGCAAAATGTAGAGTGTTGCCTCCAGCCAACTTAAAATTATAAAATGCTAGTGACTCATATTTCATGATTTATGGACGACCCACCTCTACTCTTATTGATGAAATTATTCATTAAAACAAAGCTCCAGCTAGATCAGCCTACAGGATTTACTCAATAATTTTGAGAAATGATGTTTGGGTGTCTGCAGGAATTTGACTAGAAGTCTTTTTCTTATTTAAAGAGAATATTTACAGCTTTAAATGCTATGTCAATTTAAATGTTATAATGTTTCACAATCATGTATTTAAACACAGAAATCTGTTTATTTACCCAAACAAAACAGAGGAAATGATTCCAGCCCTCAGGTTTTGAATTCTCGTTTAAATATGTGAACATCAGTCCACAACTTAGAGATGTTTGTGTATCTATGTACCTCCAAAATACTCATATTTCATAGGCTTTTTCACATTAATATTCACCAACAGTATCACAAAAGTTCTTTTTCTTTTACATAACTGTAAGCAACAGTAATTCTAGAAACACTAGAGAAAAAAAAGCATAGCAATGTCCACAGTTACAAGAAAAAGTGCACATTACTTGGTCACAATCACAGTCATTACTTGGAAAACTATATGTAACAAGTAGATATAAAATATCACTGATGCCTTAAACTCATTGTCAAAAACGGAATTACATAAAATTTTGTACATGAAATAAGGCAAATTTAGGAATGCACAAGAAACTTGTTATTCAACAAAAGCTAAACAACAGAACAGATAGTACAGTAAGCATAAACTAAGGTACTTTTGTCTATATACTTAAAAATAAGCCTGCCGTAGTGCACAAAGAAAACACCATTAACGTGTAATCAATATTATAAAATAAGAAATAGAGGGGTTGGGAAGAGTGGGGGAGGGGAGAGAAGAGTTTTATTATAGTTGCAGCTGCATCCATTTACAGTTTTGTACAGGTTTTAGCTAGGCCTGGGAATTATACAAATCATACCAGAAGTGTCAATGACCTTCCTCTGTAAGAATTTTGTTTAAATTAAGGAAAACAAATTAAATACACACAGGAGTGCAAATTTTCAGATTGTCACTTGCAACCTCTTAACATTCATCATCTGCATCCAATCACAACTAGAGGGACTTGTATAGGACAGCAGCAGTGATCATGGAGTTAGATGAGCTCACCGTAAGAAATCAATTTATCTTTTTTTTTTTTTTTTTTCTCAATGATATGTCTTTTTTAAAAAACCCTCAACTCTTTATTAACTGCTAATAAAGCTGCAATATATTACAGAATGGAGTTGAGAATGGCATGAATGCAGGAAATGCATGCTTCCTTTGGAAGGTACTCCACAGATGACAATTTACAGTCCACGGGGCAAGAATTATCCAGCATCAAGAGTTACTCGTTGTAGAAAGAATATGAAGTTGGGGAGAAGGGCACAGTCAGGGGTTCAAGAGAGGAAGGGGGGACTTACAATAGCTCCTCAAAACATTTTCAGGACCAGTGAAAAAGTTTACCAAAGTAAAAATGAAAAATCTTGAATGAAAACAAAAATCTTTTGTTTTGTTTTTTATAAAAATTACATTTTTTTAAAATACAAGATCCTTTTAATTGCAACTGTGCCCTGTAGCAACAGGACATTTGGCAACGTTTTGCCATATACTGCAGCTTTAAGTCCAATGAGTCAGTATCACATTCCACTAATATTGCACTTGGATCTTGAACCATTTTTTTTTAAAACCATCACAGCATCTTCTGTTTCCTCCACTTGTTAGAACGAGTTAATTTCTAGCCACTTTTTCGATATTTATGCTGACACACTAAAACAAAAGCAATAGGCTGGACACAGTAAAGTACCTCGGAAATACCAGAGGTCGAAGTTCACTTGAAGCACCTTAACACATCACTTTATGGATCAAGAACAGTGTGGCATTATGGCAATTAACTCTCCTAAAAGACTGTGCAGTAACTGAAGTGTGTGCTCTGGGAAATCAAAATGTCATTAGTGGAAACTCTGAGATAAGACCAGGCCAGTGTGAAGGTCACATGACTCAGTTCTGCTGCAAAATAAGGTTTTCCAGTTCATCTGCAGAACGCAATAAAAATGCAGCTGATTCTCGATACCCTGCCACAAGCTGCCTCACTGCGTTTATTTCAGTTGGACTCAGCTGGGGTCTAGAGCTTGAACTACTGGAGGATCCAGAGCTGGTTGCTAACTGTCTCTTCATACTGAGATCTGTTGGTCCTGCAGATAACAAAGGAAAAGAAAAGAAGTGTCAGATCTGATGCCAGAGATGTTTCACAGGTTCGTAGCTACAAATGCAGAGTAGCAAAATCTGCTCTCATCTGAGTGCCAGTGAGAAGGAGCAGAAACAAGCAATAACTGTTCAGTTACCAGTTGCCTTGACAGGAAACACAGCGATTTATATTTATATATGACAGCCAGCCTTTAAGTTCTACTTATGCAACATGAGGGGCAAGTCCACTGCCAGCAGAAAATTAGCCTCTGGGAGGTATCCCAACAGCGTAGGCCACTTGCACCCCAACACTGCCCTGGGATCTGGCGCTGGTGAACAGGCAGAAGGTTCATCTCCTATGCCTCCCCCAGTTCCAGCTGCCATCGTAGCCTTCATGGCAATCAGCACACTTGCAGTTTTTATCACAGAATATCAAACTTATGTTCTCTAGATATCTATTTTCACGTTTTATGCTTCAATCAGCATGCGGCCAGATTGTGAATCCTTTACAGACATTGATAAATGGTCATTCACTTGACTAGCCCTGACGCCATGTGATCACTTACATAAATAGCCGGTCATGAATGAGATTAGGCTGGTGACAATCTGGCTGCTACACTGAGGAGTACACTATCATCTGTGGGGGCTGCGTACAGCTGGCAATATATTGCAAGGATCTTGTAAGGCCTGAACACTGACAAGAGAATCTGCAGCAATCACCATGTTGCACTGGCAGCTTATACCAATATGGTTAGCACTTTTCTTCACAGAATATTCTCAAGACCATGTATGCTGCATGCAGAAGGCAGCACTCCTGAGGGCAGCCTGCAGGTTACCACGATCGGCAAAGCCATCTGCCATCATGAAGTTCAGCTTTATGTGGAATTTCCCTGGTTGTTTGACCACAGCTATTAATCAGCTAAGGTGTGTGGTGCTTTGATGAGATGTTTGTGTTTTCCACTTAACACAATACATTTTTTCTTCCTGAAGTGTAAATTGGGACAGGTAGAATTGGACTGAAGAGTTTTTTAATATAGAAGGACACAGATGGCCAGTATACCTATCAAGCAGTTTATTACGTGCCAATTTGGAAAAACTGCTCACTCATTTTGACAGTGTAGCAAATCTATACTCCTGGCAGGCAGAAGATCAGACTAGCCTGATCTTAATCTTAATACTGTCCTGGAAATTGGGATCAAGTTATCCTAAGCAACATATCTTGCTTTCCTATGAGAAAAATGTCACTGTTCGGTTTCATCTGGACAATGTATGTCAATGCCAAGGCTTTCTCAGCGTTGGCTCATTGGATGGACCTTGCTTCCTAAAAAGACTGGAATAATTTTAAAATCTAGCATATTCAGCTGCAGCATAGAGAACACACCAATTCATACTCTAGAGGTTCTCCTAAATAATCCCACCAGAATCACAAGATTCAAAACCAGACTCGCTATCTTAAGCACTAACGGAAAGAGATGTACTGACTTCCAGAAGCTGAAGATCTGGTCATAAACCTTACTTATTTTTCTTTCTCTTTATGTTTATGCAGAGATACAGCTGAGATCACAGAGAATGTGGAGATTGCCATGTCCCCACACTCACTGAAATTAATGAAAATCTCCCCTTGAGTGAATGAAAGCAGAGCTGGGACTGTGAAAAGAAACTACTCAGACAGAAAGGGTCCTATTATACCTTATTTCCTACTACGCAACTAGCATGAACAGCACTTAGCCTTACAACTGTATTATCCAGTTTTACACCGGCATAAATGGACTGACTTTTAAATGACTTCCAGTGTACAAAGGATAAATAAAAGGACAATTAGCTCAGAGAATTTGTTTCAGTGTGACCGCACGCTACAGGGAAATGATCACAGTGTGAAGAAGCTCAGAGGATATTTCTAAGTAAAATCTTAACCCAGCACAGAGAAGAAGGGTATACAAATCATAAAGCCAGCTGGACTGAATGATTGTAAGAAGCCGTTAAAGACTTCTATATTTATTGAGGCGGTAGTGAAAAAGCTACCACTGACATATTGAGGGCATTGTGCTCCATATGAACCTACTTTAACTTTTATGTCTTTCCTTGACTCTTATTCATGTCACAGCCAAAACCACACACGCAATATATGGCAGAACAGAGCTTCTGCGGCAGAGCACATCTTTTTCTGAAATGAAACTGAAGGGCTTTTCTCATTGGTAATCCAGATTTTTAAGTGATGGAATAGGATATTGAGTTTATTTCACTCATAAGTAGAAAATACATAGAAATGTGCTTGCTTACATCTCTGAGGTTTTCCTTACACAAATTGATGACACAAAGTAAAAGCAGCACTCTGAAAGGAAAACTAGGAGAAGACCAGATGTCCCGCATGCATAAATCACTGTAACTCCTCAAAAGTGTATAAGGGTCACAGTGATTTACACAAACTGAAGATTTGGCCCTGTATTCCTAGATGTCTGGATTAACTATCATGAGGAAAGTTTTCTACCTCTTCAGAATATATATCTTTGAATCCCAGAAGGTACTGGAAATAAAGTTTTGTGCAAGTGCAAATCTGCAGTCTGCATACACAAGGAGCCATCAGGAGCCAGAACTTCTCTTAGTCTGGGAGACTTTTGTTGTATACAGTGTTCTTGTAAACAGAGGAAATAAGAAATCTTGGATTTTAACTTACCCCAGCTACTTCAAACTACTTGAATGTTTTTTATTTCTATATACTAGGAAAACAGAACTTCACTACACAACTCCTGCCTCGTACTTAGCAAGTCACAGTGCTCTCCTCCTTCCCCTCAAAGAAAAGCCTCCTGCACAAAAGCCTCCCCCCCCCCCCCCAAAAAAGTGTTCATGGCTACGGTTTCAGGACAGCGAGTACACCCGTGCCTTTTCAGTAAGGGAAGCTGCATGTGCTGGCAGAGCGCCAAACAGAAAGAGACCAAGTCATGCTTGATGTGGGGATAAGGATTTTAGTTCTTCTTTTAATTATGTTATGCGACCCCTACCCCACACCTCCAAAGCTTGCCTGCGACAGCCCGAGCTTTGTATCTGGGAGAATACCTCACTCAGAGACTGGTCCCAGGATGTATTATACTGGTCTCAGCTTTTAATAGCTATGCTAGACACTCACTGGCAATATTACTGATTCTTAAATGTTGTCCAGGCTGCTATATGCTAAAAACACTATAACTTATCTGTAGCTTCATCAGTCATACCTGGTCGTTCAGAAAATAAGGAATCAATGCATCTTATTCATATAATGTAGATTTTTCCTGGGCAATTTTATGCAAATCAGCTATTGAAACATGGGAATCTTACTCATCAATATCAACCACGTTTCTTTAACCAGACAAATAAAACACAGATATTCTGAAGGCTTAAAATAGCTGGTTAAGGTAGACACTTCATGTACCTCTATCTCCAGAATCCATCACTTCAGATGACTAAATCTAGAGAAAGCTGAACAGCTTCACTACAATTTCTTTTATAACTATCCTTACTTTCAAAAGAACTATTTCCTTAGCGTACTTAATGTTATTTATTAAGCTGCCAGTCTTCACAGGAACAAGGAAGTGTATCCTATACAGAGAGAAAGCTAAATGTTTTTGCAATGAATTTTGCAGTGTCATGTTCCTCCAAGGTGATACTGCACATTTTAGCATACTGCCTCCTATCCTGGAGTACTTCAGGAAAACTAAAAATCTTGATTGCAAACATTATCAGGTTCCACAATGTCTGTGTGTGTAAGCAGAGATTAAGCATATAGCACAGAGATAAAGACAGGATACTTATTTTTATTCATTTATTTCTCTTAGTGCATACTATTATAACTCACAATTGTCACCTCCCATGTTTTTATAACAGCACAACATTCTCTTAATCAGTGGGTTAAATGAATTGCTGAGACAGATCCTTTCTTTTATACTCTTTCACAAGACTGAAGTATTGTTCCTCTCCCTCTTGCCAAGGCCATCTTTAACATGGGAATATTTTCAATTTACCACCTCAGTCCAGTTACATAGACCTAATTTCCCCTGTGAGGTGAAACTGTTCTTGTTGCAACCACACCAAGCTGAATATGAGAGCTCTGAAAACCCACCCTTCATGTGCTAGACAATCATTTATCAAATTAGCTGCTAGGAATATCTGCCATTAAATACACTGTGAGACAAATGGCTTTTCTGTAAATTGGAAGACTTAAATGGAACTAGTTATTGGCTCATGCATTACTCATTAGCAACATGATTTATATCAAATTCCAAAATATGGGTCAAATGTAGATGTGCTGTTACTGATTACTTAGACACTGTCAACTGTCTCAGCAGAAATCCCTTAAGAATTGTATGCTGTCACTGAGTAGCTACCAATCTTATAATTAACAACTACTGAAAGAATAATAAATGTGTCAATGACTCTCAAAATGGTTATCACTATGGCAGATAATAATTTAGAATAACAAAAATAATTTTAAAAAGCTATATGTGCTTAAGCATCTATGCTTCTTCATTTTCATTAATACTTAAGCAACCTTTTTCATCAGTGAAGATGTAAAAAGCAGTGGCACTTATTTATAGAAAAGTACATTTGCCCATACTTTGAAATCTCTCCTGTGTATCTTTTCTATTGCACCTATTCTCCTCTCCCCATTTTTTCCCCATGAGTGCCTTTAGTGAGCATGTACTAGATTCCCATATACTCGAATAAAACTAAACAGAAACAACTATCAAAGTATGCTACTTTTTCCAAATCAGATGTATTTATTATTGCAAGAAGGTTTTATTGTGATATTACGCATCTGTCAATGTTTCTTTTCCTCCTGCTTTCAAACAGAGAGCAAATGTACCTAAAACTATTGTTTCAAGTGCCAGGAGATCTCAGATCAAGAAAACAGGGACTAATGAATTAGACCTTTTAAGCTTCCTACACCTTTCCCTCTGGAAAACATACCTTCAGCTAGTTGAGACAGCAGAAGAAACTGCTGTGTTGCCTGAGGAAAGAGATGTGAAAACACAGAAATGCCTATAGCCACTGAACATCACGCATTTTCAACAATCAGCAAACACACTGCTTTGTGATGAAATGATTATGTGAGGTCCTCCAGTAATGTTTCCTATCCACCATAGGAGATTAAGTATGTGGCACACACCTGTCTTGCCTTAATGGCTGTCTCCTGAGCTTTGTGCAAAGGTAGAAAAGTAGGACACTGTCCAATATATCCACAGACATTCCATCTCCATTCCTATGGTGGGGGCAGACTAATACTTGCATATGCCATGTATCTGATAATTTGAAGAGGAGGAGGCAGGGGGAAGAGGAATGTGGGGATGATCTTAATATAGAATTCAGCCAGCATTTCCCAGAGAGAAATTCCCACCCTTGACATGACATAGGTCAAACCATTTAACTTCTCCCAACCCCACATTTTGCCTTTTTTAAATGGGACTAAACACACCCTCCCAGGTTCCTAACTCTATCACTCTTGTTCTGTGTCTCTTCATGCCCCAGGCTCCAGCTGTGTTAGAGACAAGCTGTTTTGTCTTTCCTCTCTCTCTCCACTTTGACGTCATCAGGGTAGCACTGAGAACACAGAAGACTGTGCAAGAATAGAGGTATAAAGAAGAGCTGAAGAGAGCAACCACAGCAAAAATCCCATTCAACTCCTACATCATGGCCAGCCATGCTGCGGGCAACCCGGTCAGCACTTTAAGAATTAGCTACGTACTGGATATTCTCAGCTGGAATTTTTTTTTCCTAGTTTATTGCCACTGATGCTACTGATGCTACTGATCATGCAAATGTCAAGATTTTACATAAGGTTACAACTTCGCCAAATTTGCGGGTGCAGAAATGAAGCACCCTCCCTACTGTCACATGCAAAAGTGGACAAGAGTCCTTGGCCCTCCTCTCCCTGCCCCAGGGCAGCACGGCCATGCTGATCACTGGGGCACAGCAGCATCAGCTCCAGGAGCTTCCCCCAGCTACCTCATCGTCTTCAGCAGGGCTGCACCACCTGAAGGACTAGGAGAAAGAAGGACCAGGAAGGCTGATTTGCACGTGGCTAAGAGGCCTGGCTAAAGCGGGGAATGGCTGGGAGAGCACAGCCCTTCTGGGCCTCTGGAAAGGAGCAGAAGGGAGAGGTGAGCGGTGCGGCGGGAGTTGGGCAGCTACCAGCTGGACCATGGGGCCATTGGTCATGGTCTGCAGGCCTGCCTGTGGGAGAGGAGGCTGAAAGAGAAGCCCGCCAGGGCTCAGGATTTGCTTGTGGTGTGAATGTATTCAGATTCGGCAGGAGGACTCACCTGAGCTGGAAGGGGACTGGACGTTTGTGCTGCCTGGGATGCAGTGCTGAGTTGCGGCTGTGGTGGAGGTAGGCTGCACATCTGTGTAGAGAAATGAAGACACAACAGCTGCTTTGTCTTACGATGACATGATGGCATGTCCTCCATGGCCAGTCTGCCACTGAGTCTGAAACACCCTCTCTTTTCACACACACAAAGGGAAATGACTGGCTTTTCTGCCTAGAAAACCAGGCAGTGATGCAGAAGAAACAGCCCCAGATCACCTGCAGGAAACCCAGCAATGGCAGCAGAAACACTCTCCGCACCTCTTAGGGAAAATGGACTTCAGGAAACGAAGTGGCTGTGGAGAGCAAGGCTCTGACAAGCCCGCCCTGGCTTCAGAGAGTGCTGACAGCTGAGAGAGAGGGTGGACGGCAACCCATTAGACAGAAACACATGGGGAGACGGGTCGATCCCACTCTGTCAGGAGAGGCTTAGGCAGCATGCAGGGACTTCAAAAGCTTCTGGAAGCAGCAAGGGATTTTGCTCCCAAAAGAGCAGCCTGTCTCCTGTCCTCACCCTCCTGCCCTCAAGCTGGGCGTCCCTCCAAGCCCAGTCCAGGTGTGATGGAGCAGGGCCAGCTGAAGCCTTTGTGACTGACTAGGAGCTGGCAAACAAATTTTGTTTACACCCACTGGGCTACCCCACCTTGGAGATTCTCTGTTAAGTTCTGTAGCAGGATCTGCGTTAGCCTTAAAAAAGAGAGCTGCGGAAATCCACCCTTAACATCTACAAGAATCAAGGACAATGTGCCCAAAGGCTTCTCCCAGGCCCATGTACAGGCTGCCAGAGGCTCTGTCAACCCACAGATTGCTTGGTGATGGGGTGAAGCTTTCCAGCCGAGCTGGCTTGGCCTAAAAGTTTAAAAGCTGGGGAAAAAGAGACCTTGGTGCTGTAAGCCCAAGCCTTTTCCTGCTGTGCTTTTTCCTGCCCACAATAAAGGAGGGGTCACTGTACAAGCTGTTGCATTCTGCTTGCTCACACTGAGCAGTTGCATGAAGGCTTGCCCCACACAGTTGTGTAAGGAGCTAATTATGGTTCTGTATTTAGCCATGTGGAAGGACAGGCTGAGGAGGGAAGCACTGCAACAGGAGGCACGGAGAGGTTCCTGAGCCAGAGCCACCAAACAGTTGGGTGAGCAGATAGCTAAGTCTGTAAGATGGGAGCAGAGTAGGGATGAACTTTATAGGGGAGCAAATAACCAAATCAAATGAGTCACAGCATACAAAACAGAGATATCAGTTGGACTACTAGATAGGAGAGCTAATTTGACATAGCCATTATATTACTGGGGGGGAAGGCCCAGATGTAGGTATTCAAGCAGTGCGTTTTAGCTAGCTTTTGCAACTTCTCCTTTTTTCTGTTTTAGCAGATACAAAAAAACAGACTATATTTGTTTATACACACATCCTGACTGAGGTGTATATTTATTTTTATACTAGGAGAACATTTGTAAATGTGACAAGAACATTTGATGGGTTACTAAATTGAAAAGGAAATGCATTCTTAAATTACTTCTTAGGTCCTGAAAACAATTCACAAGCAAATATCCCGTTCTCCAGAGAGGGAACTCATTAACCATCGTAACAGCCTTGTATATGTTTGGAACAAGAGTCCTTGAAACAGAATAATGACTGCAAATGACTGTCCTGTGAGGTCTGTCAGGAGGGCAATGGTTACCCCTCTCAACGGCAACTTCATCCACTCCTCTTAGTCTACAAATGAAAAAGCAAATCTCCATGGACATATCAGAGAGGACTGACAGATCCCAAAGAACTGGCCTCCAACTCCTCCCATTTCTCCTGTAGGGAAACCAGCTAATGAAGCCAGAGCACTTTACACTCAATAGCCAAGAGATAATTAGGTTGGCTACTGATTGCTTTTGTGTCAATGAAACTAAGAAACTGATGGAGTTGCCTTTCCACAACTTTCCTAATGATCTTCCTCAAACGGCAGGTGGATCACAAATCAGCAGCCAGCTAGACTGTTAGCATCAACAACTGGTTTCCAAGTGCTGGCACATAGACTTTCAATTCATGGAGCTTATGTGCTTTGGATCCTGTAGGATCCCTGTGGAGAAGATGGACACCTTTGCACAACACTCCAACTATGCACAACCACCTGGGAGAGGTGCAATGGTTTACTAGTCTTCCAGAGTAAGAGGACATACAGACAAAATTTTCCAGTGAAAGTAGGGAAAGGCAGGGAAGAAGAAATGTTTGAGCATATGTCAGTATGCAAACTGTAAGCATCCACTGGTCCCTTCACTCCAGCGATGCTACACAGGGAAATGCAGTACACTGCAGAGCTCCCTGGCTGCGTTAGCTGTGCAGCATCTGGCAGTTCCTAAATTACCACTGTAATGGTAATGCAAAACCCATCTTGATCTTTAATTGTGAAAAAACACTGGAGTCCTTTACATTAAAGGTACAAAGAAAATGTTGCTTCTAATCAGAAAGCAACACTAATTTATGGTGTTGAATTTGTACCTCATCTTTTAAAATTGCATGTTAAAGTGACATAGAATACTTTTGCCTAAACCCCACAATTCACTGAAAAAAGGGAGTTATGAAAATATATCCTATTACAAGAGGTATGAGGGGAAGAACAAGTACACAAAACAGTTGTGATTCCTCACAGTTTAAGATTATGTAAAACAGGACAATTCTGATGGCTTCTGCTGACAAATAACACATGGGGAGTTTAATCCTACTCTTAGTTGGGTGAAAGAGTAAATGCCAACTGTTTTCAGTGGGAACTGGCTCAGATCTTCTCTGGCCACAATGTAAAAGACAATTTTAAAGTTCTTGTGCATTTTCCCAAGAAACCAGATTTCCATGGCCTGCCTTACTGTTATGAAAATATTTGATCAGAGATCATATTCAGTACCTCAGATGTGTTTTTCATGCATATGGAAACAATTGTAATCATCATTCACTCTCTTGAAGTCAAAGATTTTTGACAACTAAAATATTATCTTTTTAAAGCCTTTTGAAAATTTAATGCAAATCATTCACAGACCTTTGAGGATTTTGGGGGTGGGGGGTGAGGAAGCAGGCATGACTGAAGGTCACCAGGACACCACATGCCAATAACTCCTTGCCGGCTGCAGCCCTGCTAGCGTTTTGAAAACTGCTTAGCATGTTGAATATAGAGGCTGTAGCTGAGGAACTGCCATCTTGCCTAAGTCAGCCCATGTACCTGAAGCAGCACTCTCCTCAGCCAGAGAGGGATCAGCCAGGACAAAAACCCAGGCATTTCTCTGTCCTCTCAGACATTTTTTAAATACCATTCTTGGAGGCATGAGACCCTCAGTCTTCCAGAGTAATCAGTTTTCTCTGACAGACAGACTATACCCTTGTTACCAGCACGGGCAAACTGTTCCCTTTGCTCTGAATTTGTAGTAAGTCAATATGGGGGGCTATTTAAAACAAATAATACAATTAACTTACATTTGTTTGTTACAAATGCTTGCTAATGTAAGAAGAAAGGAATGTTGTCTAAACAAATGACACCACTGTTTTTTTCAGAGGGGCATAAAACCTTATGGTGACACATAATTACCTGCATCATCTTTAGTTTAGAATATAGATAGATGTGCTGATTTCTCATTTAACACTTGTTATGCCAGATCCTTATCTGTAGTAAATTAAAGTAGCTAGACACACCATTTGAGAAATCTAGGTCAATTCATTTCTGTTATAAAATATAAAGTTCAGTGTTTTCAAACTCCAGCCACAAAAATACTAAAGGCCTCATTTTGCGACCAGTACAGGAGAGGACAACAATGACAGGACAGGTCCTTATAAAGTCATGCAAATTGACTGAAGATCTAGCCCAGCATTTTTTCTACTCAGCTTTGTTAGAGACTTCAGGTTCAGTCTCGCCCTATTGTGAATTAGTCCCTTGAAACTGAAAGGAGACTAGCATGCAGTGAGCAAGTATTTTGCTCAGCAGTAGCTGTTTGCGGGATTGTGCTCCTGCTCATTATCTGATAATAGCCTATGGATATTGAACCCCTTGGACTAGCTTTCTGTACAGCAGGGGAAAACGTACACATGAGCACATATATACACAGGCACATTTTGTAAGGAAACTCACCACTGCTAGAAGCATCGTTGAGATTTAGCAGTCCACCTCCGAGCCCTCTGTAACTATGGTAACTGTAGGTCCCATTGCCATTGATGTACAACACCTCCTGTGTGCTGGAAACAGCTGATGTTGAGTAAGTGACCTGGGCTGGCTCCTGTTTGTACTGTTTGTCAGCTGGAGCAGCCTCATCCTGCAAAAACAAGGAAAGGTTTTGAATTATTGTTACATTTTACCTTGCATGAGAAGGTCTTTTCCACTGTTAAGACTCCATATCTATTGCTTTTAGAAAAGTATAATACATGTTAAACAAGCACAGATGTGTTTCTGATTGACCAAATATCAGCTGAAAAGAAACAATGGAAATAAGCAAGAATACAGGTTTCCTACAAATCTGAGACTATGTGTTTATTTGTGCTCCACAAGCCGACCGTTTCTCAAAGGAGAATATGCATCCTCTCACCCTGAAGAGCTCACAGTTGCCTGCAAAACCCAAATCTATCCAGAAATAGTGTGGAAAAGGACAGAAAAGAGCCATTACTTTCTAAGTACAGGAGTGACTCTTCTGAGCCAGAGAATCATCTCTTTCTTGATAAGACAAACCAATGCAGAATGCACCAACTACTTCTTTTGATGTATCAGCCTCAGAAATGACAGAAAGAATAGAGGAACGGAATAAAACAACATTTATTGTGTTTGCAGAGGGCTGAGTGACTGTCCATCCACATAGGGGCCAAATGGTAAGGATGCCTCTACAAACGTGACTTGAAAGCATTTTTGATCTGTGTATGAGCAGCAACTGTTTGTACACCATGAGTTTCCCTCAGTGCTCCCTGTTTGCCTCTTAGATGATCACATAATATTTAACAGGATTTAGCACAACAGCCCTCCAACTTTCCCCTAAAGGAGATCATGTTTCAGGTGAAAGTGTATTTTTCCCCATCTGCACTTGCTGTAGCTACTGCTTAGAGCACCTCACCTCCACTCATGATCACAGAATGCTCCTGTGGCAACTTTAGCAATGAGGCAGGTGAAAAAAAGAAGAGCATTAAGAGAAGATTTAATGCATTTTAGTAGTTGGAAACAAGGAAAACTATCAGTGTGTGACTGCTCAGCCCACCACGGGGACCTGAGTGCCAGTATCTCTGATTTAGCCTGCAAATGTATTTGAACTTTTTCTTTGTTTCTTTTATCTTGCAGACTTTTTTATGGGTCTGATTTTACACTCGTATCTGATGAAAATATATTTCAGTGATTTCAAATAAAATGGATTTACGGAAGATCAGTATTCAAAAAAATAGAGGTGAGAATGTTTGCAGACCTTTTCAGAATAGTTAACTGAAAAATGATCTGTTAGAATGATCTCCCTTTTGTGTAAGATTTTGTCCATTTTATGCCTCTTTCTTCTTCACAACCCTTTTATGGTTGCTAAACATACCAAACTTATTAAGAATGCTATGAAATATCTCAAACCTTTATTACAGTGTTTACTTAAAAATAAGAATGTATATACCAGCACTGAGAGATTAAATAGTTCAAACAGCATCCAGTGTCTGTGTTGAAGCAAAAAGAGATCTGAAGCAGCTTTTCCATCTGCATTAGGAACAATTGTCGGTTCCACCTCTCGAATAAGACACTACCAACTTTTCTGAGATGAAGATATCCCTGTCTTGTAGGTATTTATTGGTAAAAGAGACTTGGGCCCAACTGAAATGACTCCAGAGAAGATATATATATTATTAACAGAAATTTTAATATTTAATACAGAACACTGAACCATCAGATAATTAATTCCATAAACAATCAGAATGGGGCCTCTTGGGCACTAATATGAGCTGAGACAAAGCTTTACTTTTTTAAGAGACTTTTTTACTTTTTTAAGTTGGCCAAACTGGTCTCCTATGCATTTTATTAAGTAATAATAGGCTTAAACAAAGGGCCAAAATGGCAATGTATTTTTGCCAGAAATTCAACTTTAATATCATTTACCTTTTATCTTCAAAGGTCATTGCTGTCTATTATAAGAGAAAATATATTATTTTCTCTGAGAAAATATTCATAAGCTATACTGTGAACTTTCATCTTGGCAACAAAACTTAACTCATCATCCAAATCTTTAACACTCTCAAGGCTTATATGTTCTGTATCCTTATGTCTAAAACTAGATGATACTTCCTGCCATAGACTCACTGAGAGACTCATTTTATTCTCATGAAGATCAATAAGGGATCTTCTGCAAAATTGTCGAGGACTGCACTGTGTGCAAGGGGTGCAGTGCAAAGGGGACTAACTCCTGTAGCTGAGCAGAGTCTCTCAGGGCCTGTTGCCTTATCCTGACTGGAACCTGCAAATTTGCTGTCCCTGGATTTACATGTTCTCTAGAGCCCCTCTAGTCAGTGTACTGAAAACCTAGCAGTGAGTTTCTTGCAGAGCTGATACACTGAGCTTCTAGCAGCCACAGCAGGCAGAGCCTGGCTAGAGGGCACAGCAAGGGCGCTTGGTGTACCTTGGTGCGTACCAGCCCACGTGTTAGAGTACATGGCCAAGAAGTGGGAGACCTGAGTTCTGGCTCCTTGTTGCAATACATGGTGAAGAGGCGGAAGATTTGAGATGCAAGGTCTTTGCTAGCTGTGGTGAGGAGGGGACCTGAACTCAGAGCTGCTATCTCCTAGCAACCAGGCTCAAAGCAAAACTGCAGTGGGAGTCATAGCTGAAGCTGTGCCACTGTGTGGAAAGAAATGCACAATTCATAAGACTACAGAGATAGCAAACAAAAAGGGAGCGTGACTCAGTTCCCTTTCAGAGAAGTGCTGGCCTGGGAGGCTTCCAGCCCTGCTCCCTTCCAGCTACACCCTAACACAAAGCTCACAAGCTGCTCTGAGGTTGGGAGTCCAAGGCTGGGGCTGCACTGCTGAAGGGGGATCTTTGTATCGAACTAATCACAGCCCTGTGCAACACCGTGGTGTGCCATGGGCTGGGGCTTGAGGTAGAGCCCAGGCATCCTGGTGGGGAAAGCACTCCTCAGAGGGGTGAAAGTGGTTGAGGAGGATGCTGAGCCCAGGACTCCCAGTTCTGCGTCTGAGCTCTCATCTCTCAGCCACTACACAGAAGGTGGCTTCCTCTAAATATTACACATATTTTTAAAGAGCAGACCAATCACCTGTACCTAAATGAAGAATAAGTTGCCATACATTTCCGACCTGAAATCTGGGCCTCAACTAAGTGCTTAGCTTCGGGATGACTAAATGCAGAACCAGGGCAGGATTTTTGGTGAGCATTTTCTGAGCAGGCTCAGGTGTCAGCCCCACTGGTAGGATTATGAACCATTAGCCTATTCCCAGGATGTTAGGTGCTACCTCTCATACATTCCCCTGGGATTTAAGCATTTTTCAGAAATGTTTTGTACTTCAAAAGGCAAAACTGTCTCCTTTTCCTTTGCAGCCACACCAAGGATAAAGAAGCCAGGCTCTCTTTTTCTTGGGGAGAGAGAACATGAATATCATATTCACTTTTGTATACTAGAGATTTATTCTGCACAGATTCATTCTCATCTTTCTTTTCATCTTAATTGCCTTTGCTTTTAAAATAACGTAGAAATTAAACAAAGATAGTGTTGTTCCAGAACTGAGATTTTTTAATATTCTGTGTTAGTTGTGCAGCAATTCTTGTTTCCCCCTATATTATGTTTATACTGGAAAGGCTTAATAATTTATTTAAAATGTTATTTTAAAAAATATTTTAACATCATAATAATCAGTAACAATTAACTAACCATTTATTAATATGTTTTACCTAACTACCTGCTCTGACTGATATTCCGAGCAGCTAATGAATAGTTTAAAAGGAAATACCATCCACAGCAACACAGATGCTACTGCAGAATGTCACGACTGTGGTACAAAGAGCGAGGCTCATCGGCAGTGTCCCAGCCTCATGTTCCGCGTGCCAGCAGAGGCAACAGCATACGCATTTCTTTTCAAGAAGTCTGTTCTTCGTGGAAGCAACTCTAACATTGTCATTGCTCCTTTCTGTTCCCCATCTCTTTCACCACCAGCAAAATAAAACAAAAAAGTAATAGCTTGTTAGAATAAAGCGCCCTGGCAAATCTGTGTTACATTGAGTTTTGATCCCATGTACTCCCATTAAGAGAGAGCAGAGCTATTGCCTTGGCTCCACGTTTAGCAACAGGCATTGCTAACATGTAAATGTAAATCCCAAAAGGGAGTGTGCATGCAGACCAACTCACATGGACAATGCTAGCTGACCATAAAGCTGACAAAACTTCTGCAACAAGAATATAAATGGTAATGTTCCAAAAATGGCAAAGATAGTAATATGCATTTAACTATCGCTTTCATGAAATGCAGTGTCTACCAGACTGACAAATTAACAGCTCTGAGAATGCCAGATTTAACTGCCCCTATGTCAAGGTGATTTTTTCCCACTCAATTAGAAAAGAGACAAAAAGGCAAACACATTTTTGCCTCATGTTTATTGGTACTTTCTTTTTTAACACGTTAAACTGAAAAATGTGGCTTGCTTGTTGTTCTTGTCAATAAGTACTTCTCTTAGAACACCACTTTGAGGTCAGAAAATCTCAAATGCAGATTAGTCTTCAAACAGGCAAGCCAGGGACCCAATATTTGCATATAGTCTTCCATTTTTTCAGCAAAGTTAAAAAAAGCTCATTCACATGAAAAAACAAAACATACTTTCATGTGCTTTAAATTTTTTTTTAGCCTCGATAGCTTGTAGTATGGCTTTAGAAGAAAGGAGATAATGTTTCATATATTTTTCCCATTTGGAACCCACCAATTTATTTCTATGATTTTTGAATCAAAAGTGAAATAAATAGAAACACATGATAAAACCATGTAACACTTTTCAAAGCATACCCAATTAATCCTCACAATACTCCTGTTAGATAGGACTTTTATCACTGCTTTTCAGATGGTGAGATTCTGGCAGCAAAGGCAACCTTAAGCTAGCATTACCTAATATGTAAAGCACTTGGGTTCTACAACCATAACAACACAACAGGCTTCTCTTTGTGTAACTCAATTTTTAAAATAATGGGAAAAAAACTCAGAAGTTCCATCACGGGGCACCCTGCTGAATCTGCAGGGGGCTGTGGGGCTGGGAGCTCTCTGCCCATCTCGGCTCTTGTGCAGAGAAGCAGCTGCCAGGGTAAGCGGCCATCATCATCTGCACGGAGCAAGATGTTTAAAGGAGGAGGAGCCACAGGATTCCTGGCTCCCATTGCAGTGCCCAGAAGGTGGTCCCTTCTTAGACACCTGAAGATCACTGCCATTTCCCTGCCCATGACCTGATCATCTATACCTTGTGCTCTGTCTCTTCAAACTTATTTCATACTTTCTCTTCAAAATCCCTGACTCCTCATCCCATCCTCCTTGCTTCTCTAATTTAATCTTCTACCCTCCATCTCCATTTTGGTCATCTTGCCTAGCAAATCCTAATCTCTCCTTTCCAAACAAGTCTCGATGCCTGATACCTGAGCAGCTTCAGCAACTCAAGCCCTTTCATTTCCTAATTTGTATTTAATCAGTGTCACATCCACTGATGGTCCCATCCGAGATTTTCTCTCCCTTCTCAGACTCCTGTCAGCCTCCTAATCCCCAAAGTCCTGTCCCACAGGGAGCAAAGCCAGGTTCCACAATTAGCCAGTGCAGCTCCTGTTTTCAACCCACATTATTTTTCACTAGTAATATCTGACCCTCTTTCACCACCGGTTCTTTAATTGATTTGAGGAGTTTCCTTCACATCGCCAGCCTCAGCTACTCACTTCCTCATCCAACCCCATCTCATAATCTCACTTTCCCTTCATCCCTTGTTATCTCTGCTCCTGCCATGGTTCACATCCCCAACACTCTTCTCCTCCTTTCTGCATTGAGATCAGATTCCTAGTCATACCCACTGAAATCTGAATAATCTGGGAATTTAGCAACTAAAATGTTTTGACTGTGTAAGCATGTGCCTCCACTGTCACATCCTTGGCATAAATGACACAACTATATTGTCAAGACCAAACACAGAGCCTTTTTTTTTTTTTTTTAAAGAATGATAAAAACATTTAAGGATCAAAAAACCCTTAAAGGACAAAATTTTCCTCATTCTTGAAAATGGCTGAAGTTTTCTCTGAAAGAGTTCAACAGATCAAAGACATACAGAACAGTAAATGTAATCCCTGCGGGCTGAAGGTCATGAAGTTATAAGCAAACTGCATACCTAGTTTTACAATGAGAAGTGTCAGGTAGTCTTAATAAGTGATGATACTACCAACTGCTTGGATAACACACATTGTTCTGACAGAACACTGGATCTTTTATTAGCTTTAAATACATTAAATTAATTCTCTAGTGTTTGACCCAGCTTTTAATTTTATGACCAATATCCTGGAAGCCTAGACAGCTAAACATTATTTTGGCGCATCACAGTAGGCTAAATTTTCCTTTAACACTGCAATAATGCTGTTGACTCAGGGTGCTTAGCAATGGTGGAAATGGTATTTCTGCAAATGATGGATGTGAGTTTTCACTTCAGTTTTGGTTTCCATTGCACATTCTTTCTCCCCTCTCCAGTTGCTAAGGTTTGTGTTGGGATTACTACTCACTAAAAAAATCCTGTTCAAGACTAGGGAGGCCTGAACAAAATGAAATAGATCTACATAATTCACTGAGTTTGAAATCCAAATGAAGCTTCACAGTAGTCCTTTGCATTGACTGACCTTCATATTTAAAGTACTGAATATTTATATTCCTTTAAAAGGACCACATCTTTTAATATTGTAGGAGGAGCTCTTACAGCTGTCACCTAAGCACGGAGGCAAGGTAAGGTTTGTAGAAAAAGGTAACACCTTTTCCTAGACCAGGAGAAGAACTTCTGTGCCCAAAAGCTGATCTAATAAAAGATACTACCTTCCCCAGAAAGCCTTATTTCTCTTACAAAACAATGACCAAAAGCCAGATTTTTCAGTTGAAGTCAGCAGATCTTCAGTACTCACAATGAGAAAAGCCAAGCATTTGCTATAGGTTCCCTCATGAATTTGTGCACAGAAAAGTTAATTCATGTGACCTGTTTGCCATGCAGCATCGTGATTTCATACCTCAAAACTGTTTTGAATAAAGTTCTACAAAATTTCCAGTCTCTGTACTGAGGGATTATTAATCAAAAATCAACATCTGCCTGAGATTTCAACTCATCATACCAGACCCATAGCTGAAACCTGAAAATTGAATTGCTAGAATCTTTATGGTCTGTTTAGGAAAATATTTAAAACATACCACAGATATATTTTATCTGAGGGGCAAAGTTATTCTCTGAGAACTTTCCAAGACAGATATCTATATTTTTATATATATATGTATTTTATATATATCTATACCTGGGTATTTCTCCACCTCTCAGGCTAGTCACAGTGTTCTCTAAAGTGATGCATTCCATTGACAGTACCATAACCTGTTCAAAAAAATCATCAGGACAGATAGATTTAAAAAATAATTGCACCTCTGGACATATTCCTTCCCCTTTAAGTTTAGTTTTCCTTCATAAGCAGCATTCCAGGACTTCATCAGAGGATAAGGTACTAGAATTATGGATGAGGTCTACGTACAACCAGCAGAAAGACCCCTGAGGTCTTTCCCAGAAGTACTAAGAGTAAATTTGAGCAAACTGGCTAAAATAAAACTCTAAGTCAAGTTCAAATAATATCACAGAACTCATGCCAGATATGCTTTAGATTAGGAATTGTTTTGATAATTCAGGGGTGGACTTAGCAGTGAAATCAAGAAGGCTCTAATTGCTGTCCTCGGGCATGCACGCTATTTCTCCTCTTGTAAGGAACAGCCGGGGGACTGCACAGCTTTCTATTTCCCACCCTTTGTAATCAGATCTAGACCATGTTTTTCTCTACCACTCTCTCTGCATTATTTTGTTCACTTTTACTGACTTAAATCAAGTTTGTAAAAAAATGAGAAAGCCTGTTCTTGTGTGACATAGTACTCAATTTGTAGCTCAGCTGGAGCTCCGTATTCCAGCTAAGCTGAACATTCATGCTTTAGCTGTGAGTCTATCATCTCATCATTACATGGAGATACATCAATCTCAGCTTAGAGTTTTCTGGCTCCTGTGCAGAGAAGCAGCTGGCAGGGTAAGCAGCCATCATCATCTGCACAGAGCAGGGTGTTTAAAGGAAGATGAGCCACAGGATTCTTGGTTCCCATTGCAGGGTCTGGAAGGCGCCCCCTTCTTAAACACCCAGAGATTTCTGCCTTTGCCTTGCCTGTGACCCAATAGTGCATACCCTGTATCCCACCCTCCTTGCTTCTGTCTATCGTCTCATCATTATATGGAGAGCACATCAGTCTCAGCATAGAATTTTCTAGCATAGATGTAACTTTATATGAAAAAGTGCTTGTAGCTTGCAGATGCAACTGTATGGAACATGCTACTGCCAGAAGTCTAAGTATTAATGACGATTTTGCTATGAAGTCCGGTATCAAAATGGTTTTCATATTTTAGATAAAAAAATGATAAATATAATTTTTTAGATGTGAGGAAATATTGATATAGTCCAATTGAGATAAATCTGGAGAAATACAGAGTCCAGGCACCTAAACTCTCTGTAATGCCAATGGTGATGTGGGAACTTGAAGAGTCTCTATCAAGATGTTAAATTAGCTGCCAAAAGTTCAAGGACCTCCAAACTGTCCTCCTGACACAGGGTATAGAGCCAAGAAAAGAAAGCACCATGCTTCAGTTTCAGATTAGAAGGGCAGTAGGTTCCTTTTGCTTTCAGGTTATTAACACTGAAATGAACTGCCAGCATCAGTGCTGCCACCGGGCATCAAAAATGACACAAGCCAGTGTTCAACAAGAAATGAAAGCATGAAACTGACACAGAAAAAGAAGATCAAAATATAGAAGGTGCTATTGTGTAGAAGAGAGAAAAACGAACCTCAGACTTCTGCATTTATGAGAGAATGACACATTACTTCTAGACTGGAATGAGTGTGTTAACCTTAAATAAAAGGTTAGTGTTTTCACATTGCAGTGTTTAGGTCTTGTTTTTTTACCACTGCCACTTCACCTGCAGAACAGAAAACTTTTTTGGAAGGGGCACTCAGGAGTTGCAAGGAGTTGTTGGAGAATCACTTTGTTGGAGCAATAGCATAGCAGAGGGTTCATTTTTCATAGCCTGTCAGTTTTAGCCAGTTCATTATCCACTGTGATAGCAGAAGAGCAATATGAACTTTCAGAGGTCACTAGTGCAGCTGGTTGAGCATGGATGAGCTATTCCTACAGTTTAGATAACTGTGATGCAAAGTCACTGGGCAAAGAGAAATTGGGTTCTTCTAAAGGACCATGTCTCTCTCTGTCCAAATGGAAAAGGATAGTATTTATCTTTTTCTGTGGTACTTGAGATAAACTTACTGTTCTTTAGTGAAGTTCTAGATAGCTGATTTTTGAATGTACTTTCCCTGGCGTGTTTTTTTCCGTCTGGGACAAAGGAATGTTAAAAAGTGTAACTCAATGTAGTAAGCACATCTGAGGTGGACTAATGACAGAAAGTGTCCTGCAAGTTAATTTTCTCTATAGCTCCTGCTGTTCTTTTCTTAGGTTGCAGTTTTCACCCTTCATAAGCTGTTTCAGAAGTTATATTGGACATGGTCACGCTCTTTATTTTTCTAGAGAATTTTCATGTATGAAAAAAGTTAGTTAGCTAATGGTTCCACCACTATTAATTGGAAGTTGTCTCAACATACAAGACAGGTGCATAGTGCAAGGCTGTATAGTGCACTGCAGTGTATGCACAGCAATGACTTCCTCAGTGTAATTCTAAATAATGTGTCCAACGATGGCCAGCACCAGATTACAAACAGCTACAGGCATTTAAGAGGCAGAACTGGACCTGGATTGAATACATGAACTGTGCCAATGCCTCTGAGTTTTGGCAAAACTCCTATGTGCTCATAGTGTATTTCACAAAATACACATGACATTTCCCATGGAAAAAGTGGTCCAAATTCAGACAATGGGACAAAGGTGCCATGCAAAGAGCAGAAGAATCTTCAGGACCACCATTTTCTGCTTTGCAGAGGAACACCAGAGAAGAGAGGGCAGGTAGACATTTTGCTCCTTCCTGTTGTACCAGCAGAGAGATTTGTTAGGGCCCTGGCCTCATACAGAATTTCTTCCTCTAAGGACAGGCAGAAAACAAAGGCAGATTTTAACTCTGACCTAAATAAGAGCACAGCATGGCCCTTGCCTTGGGCCTTACGATAAGTTACTGATTTAGCCCTTGTTTCAGTAGTCAACCTTGAGAATCCCCACCTCCTCTATTTGCACCTTCCCACCCACTCTCTGCCAACATTTTCCTTGAAAGGAAAGCCAGTTTCCCTTGGGAGACTGCATCACTGACTCCTTCAGCCTGCCACAGAGGATGGGACCAGATAGAATGTGAAAGGATCCTTTCCTTTGCTGTGCCACCTCCATAGATCTCTCAGCCTAAGATAGCTCAAGGCACAGGACCATGGGAGTAGGCTTGCTAAGCCTGCTCCTAAGAGAGCTCATTCGGTATGTCCCTGATCCCAAAAGTGAAGCACTGCATAATGAACTCCAGGGCCTAGGATGCCCCTGCAGAAATTTGATTAGCTAAAAATCTGAAGAAAATAAAACTCCAGTGGAAATGAAGTACAGGTTATGTTATGTTTATTCTTATGTTGCTGCATATCCCCTCTAGTCCTTTCAAAGCCAATTTCTTTGCAGTGGCCAGCACCTTGCAGAAGAATATGGCTGCTGATCATTTTTGCTGCTTCCTCATTGACAGGCAGTACAAATGGAGGAGTCTGAATATCTGACCTTCCTTCCAAACAGAAACAGCATAAACAGCAAGAAAACAATGTCATCTTTTCCCATCCCAAGAGCAGTTTTGCCTGCAGGTAATGGTGCTGAATGAATCAAAGTATTGCTGAAACTGATGCATGATGACAAAGGCGTAGCAGTACTTACTACTGAACCAGAAGGATGCAAAGTGAGAGAAATTCCTCCTTCGTGGTGTATTCCCCTCATTCAGAACAAGCCTTGCTATGCCTCAGGGAGCTCCACTTTTGTGACCACAATCAAGCATTTTTCTCTGCATTTTTCATACTTATGTGTACTGTCCTCAAGAAATTACCTCAGTGAGGCACTCCTATAGAGAGAGACGTTTCTGTTCCCCCTTGCCAACATGCCATTTTTTAGTGACTACCATGGGCTAGATCAGCATTACTCCATTCAGTGCAGGAGGACTGTGGCACCAGAGCATCAACAGAGAAAATTTTTAAACTCGTGAATCAAATGTTTAGGGAGCATGCAGGGGAAAATGTGTGGGAGTACTGGAGCAATGCTTGTGCCAGCGTTGCAGATTTATTACTACAATATCATCACGGTCAACATAATTAAACCTCCCACTGTAGGTCTCTTCGTCTACTGCATTACAACTGATATCACTCCCACCACTGACAGCATATTTTCTTGACACAAAACAGCTTTCCATACACCTGCTAGCTCTGGGGTATGGAGATGCAACTACTCAAAAAGACTTTATTGGAAAATTATGGGGTATAATTTGGACTTCTGAGTGCTTTTTCCTATTTCTCTTCTGCCCCACATTTTCTTTTAATATTACTTATAGTGAACTCTGTGGTGGGGGGAATGGACCAAAGCACTTTATATTAGATTCTAAATGAAATTCTTCTTCATTTAGAAACTGAAGAAGATGATAGCCTAGACATGAAGAATTTGAGGTCAATGTTGAATTAACTTCCTCAGTTTCAACTAATTAAAAATGTCTGTGTGTTCTGCTTTGAAAAGGAAAACAATAAGCACACTGGAGATTTCAGCATATTGGCATATTTACAGCATGGTGTCTCTTCCACAGGTAAAATCTAGTGGGAGTTATAGATAGCTGTCTTTTTAAAGAAAAACAGTTTTCTTGTCTGTTAGAGAGTGAGCATTTAGTTTTTTGCATGCACTTAATGACTGGTTCTTGTTTTCAACAGTAGGCTCAGATATTTTAAAGATATTTTATCCTGTGTTTGATACATTTGATTACTAATTATTTTATTTCAAATCTGCGTTAAAACTTGAACCACATGTTTGTGAAAACCAAAATTCTTTCTATGAGTTCAATGCAGGATGTCTGGTTTTGAACACTGCCTCAGGTACAACTTGACTTTTACAGTTTAAAAAAAAAAAAGAAAAAAATCTTTTAAAAATGAAAGGTATTTTTAAAAATACCCTGACCTCCCCACCCTGTCTCAAACTATTTAGTAGAAAGAAAATGTTTTGCTACTGAAGAAGACCTGCTCTAAATTTTTGACAGAACTTGGTGCACATCCTTTAGCTTCAGTACTGTGAGGGTTCTGTATTTTAAAAGATTCAGTAGATAAGAAGTGATGCTTTGGGTTGTGGCCTTTTGATTCCACAATCATCAAAACCAGAGCAGCAGAAACCATTGGAAGAAACAAAGAAATGAACTTTGACTGGCCTTTGGAGGATGCACTTTCTGATTTGCTTCATTAATGGAGACAGTAAAACTGAAGCTTAATATGAAATATCATGAGTAATAAGCATGAAATTCGTGCACTGCAGCACAAATCTGTTCCCCAAATATTCTCATTTCAGGGGAGGATTCTTCTGGCACAATGCCTGGGCTGCTGGCCACAGCCTGCTTGGCTGCCTTGCCCTGTGCCTAGCCTCTTTAGCAGCTGGTGCTGCTCCCAGGCAATTCACTCAGCTCCTGCTCCCACAGCTTATTATATTTTTTTTGTTTTTTCTTAGAAAAATATGTTTCTAAATTTAGTTTAGGGACATCAAGCCAGTTGTTGAATCACAAACATGTTCCTGCTACCAAACATAAGCAGTCTGTGCGTACATTTCTACATATATTTTCTGCATGGAGAATCACACTGTTCTAACCGAGGAATACATCTGAATCCATTGTGCAATTGATACTTTGAGTTTAGGAGTAATTTATGATTGTTTAAAGTCTTCTAAATCTACTAATTCATTAACCAAAACCAAAATACGCCACTCTTGAAAAATAATAATGTTGCACATGCACACTGGGTTTGCACTGATTTCTTTAAACTGGCCCAAACTCTGCATTATAACAGGGATTTACTCACCAGAAAAATTATTCCCTGCCTGTGCTGTAGGCAGGAGGGTGTGTGCAATGAAGTCATTAGTTAAACACAGGAAAGGCTAAATCATGCTTTTAACATATTGTCTCTATGATAGAAACATCTGACAGGCAAGAAAATGCTTCACATTTAATATCTTCTTGCCATATAAAAGGGAGGGATAAGTGAAAAGCTTTCAACACAGGAGCGGGAAGAACAAAAGCCCTGGCTCCAAAACTTCCATCTTTGGGCCTGAGGGGAGAACTTTTCTATCTATATTTCCACCAGGTTTTCCTCTCCTGCCTCCTTGACAGGAGATTGATATTAAAGACTCAGGGAAGAAGGCTGTTCTGGTCCCTGTTCATTTTCACTCCACCTGTGGTAGGAAGGGGGATAAGGTTGTTTAAAAGTTCCTGTCCAAGAAACATAACCTGACACTCCATTTCTGAGCCTTCAGCTTTATCAACCTCCAGAACAGAAAACTTACACTGGCATCAATTTTACTTCACATTCAAGATCTTATTGCAGTTTGGGGTGTTTAAAGTGTTCTCTGAAATCAGCAGCTTGAAATTCAACCATATATGCTCAGCACAAAGAGCCTGGAAAACTAAAGCATTTTCTAATTTAATGATCTCTGTGTTGAGGTGAAAAATTAGCTGCTCACCTTAGGGCTTCACTGTAAAGCCAAGGCATGAAATTATTTGCAATTGCATGCCTTGCACATTATTCCTTTCCAATACATGTAGCAAATTTAATGTAGATTGGGCTGGAGCGTGGAGTAGGGGGGGTTGCCCTCTGATACTCAGCAGTCCCTTCCAGCTGCATCTGCTAATAACAGAACCCTATTCCAGCACTGCTGAAATCAGGAATTTTGCCACTGACTTGAAAGGCAGTAGGATTTAAAATTACAATGCATACTGCTTATTTTCTTCCCCTTGACAATATGGCCAGTGCATTCTGGGTAGGAAGCTAAGTTTCCCAATACTAGTACATAATTTGATCTCTTGACAATAATCCACATGCAGCTAAACGGTGCCTGCATAACATTTTGTGCCTCAGTGGTTAAAGCATATCATTTGGAACCACAAAAGCAAACCAAAGACCAACTCAGAAGTAAAATAATCATTAGGTGGGGAAATGATGGAAGTGAACAAGGCCTGAAATGCAAACTAGCATGTGGGTATCCAAGGACGTTACAGTCATCTCAGTGATCATTTTGAACACAGATAAAAAAGGATGAAGTACTGAAGTACAGAAATCACTCTGATACTTATTAAATACCGAATCACAAAGAGATGTCTGAATACGAAAAGCTATTATTAATAAAGCTACTGTAGTGTAAGAGGCACTGAGCTCTTTGCAAGTTAAAGTGCCTTTTGACTCTTATGGTTTTGGGGATTCCAATTTCTATTTGTTTGCTTTATGTTAAGTAAACTATCTGCTTCCCTTTGCTCTTTTCTATTATCAAAGACTCCGCAAGCCTCCGATTCTGAAGCAAAAATCATTTTGAGCTGGAATTTTTCAGGTCTTGTGTAAATATACAGCAGAGAGAGGATGTGGCCCCATCCCTCCTCACTGCTGCCACTTGTGGTCAGCATGGACAAAGTGCCTTTTCTTTCCCATCCTCTAGAGCAAATTAGGCTCTATGAAACCCAAGAGGAAGGGAACTCCTGATGCTTTCTCCTCTACCTCTAACAAGGATGTAGAGCTGATGTGCTCTTCCTGGATACTGAATAGCTGTGGCAAGGACTTCATCTCCCTGAAACAAAACCGCTTCTTCATGCTCCCTCTGAATTCGCAGCTTTCTGCCACAGAAGCACCGCCTCAGCAGGGCATTCTCCAGTGTCCATTGGGAGATATTTTTGCATAACTCCCTCCTCTGTAACCAATATTTTCCAAACCTGCCCTTGATACAAACCCACATAATATAAACAACAGAATAAAGAGAGCATCTAAGAACCCTACAATCTGATTCTTCCTTCCTCCTGGAAGCTGCAGTACACATTGATCAGGAAAGAGAACAACAACATACACGCAGGGACACAAATATATATCCTTCTTCCTTGTTTCCTGCTGTATGAAGGGTAATACAGCAAATAACTGCTTGGTGTGTCAAGATTTAGAAGCTGTGCATTAGTGGCACAGCTGAAACACAAATTTTCTGTCCTCAAATATGAAGATTTAAAGGTCTCTTCCCTCTCACTGCTGAACGCCAGATACAGTGATCCTGAAATGGAGGTCCATGCCCTCACTGCAATTCAGATTTTTAATTAGTTTCTTCAAAACAGTTTTACAATTACCTGTAATTTGTCCACCAGTAATTTCCTTCCTTCTTAACAGAGACACAAACTGCTCCTGGTCTGCAACAGCTAGACTTTTTTTTTTTTTAATAAAACTGTGCTTGAAGAGTCTTTCTTTAGGTCAACCCCCTTGTTACATGCAGAGAAACGGCACCAGAAATTGTATGGAGGCCGATCATTAACATCTCCTTACAAATCTCAATTTCTTTAAAAACGAACATTTAGGAATTAGCTATAAATGGGAGGAAACACAGTAGCAGTGATTTCTAAGTGGCAGTACCTGTGCACTTTTACTAATATTCAGATGTATTGCATTAGCACAGAATCTGTATCCAGTCTGCAACTGGCACTTGTATCAAGCTGCTCTATTCAAGTTGCTGCTATGACAACTATCCAGAGGCAAATGTCAGGTCAGCTCCCAGCGTATGTGTCTATGCCATAATTGCTTTGTCAGAAACCTAATAGCTACCTACTCCTACTCCTCTAACAGCTAAAAGCAATATTGTTAAAATTACTAAATGTTGCAATATTCTTAACACCCTATTCATATGCTACTAAAACACTGAAAACTTTAGATTTGCCTTCCTTTTATCCCCCAAACTAGGATGGGGGTGAAGAATGTGTTTAAAATGCCTATTTACAAATTTATGTTCATTTATGTTTCAGGTAAACCTGGGATCATTAAACTTTCTGTTCCTTGGCGGTTAGATATTATCTTTCACTCCATCACAATCATTATTGATATTTAATTTGCCTGGTTACAAATCACAGCTTGGAAAAAAATTATAGCTGTCACCTTGATGAGAGGTTTCTTAAAAATGCATTCTGTGTTTCTCATAAAGAACTGCTTCATAGCATCATAGTGCATGATAGTATGTGCACAGTGCATAGACTTGCTCTTATCAACTTGAAAAACTCAAATAATCAAAGATTTTTTCCATTGAGTTTAGCTTTTATAATTAAAGAAACTGGTAGCTTACACAAGATTCAGAAATGTAACCTGCACATTTATCTGAATCTTATTTATCCTAATCTTACATCACGTCTTTTAACCTTACAATTAAAAAAAAAAGAGATTTAACATTTGTATTACGGGAACTTTTTTGAGATGCCTAGTAGAGAGTGAAATAATTGAAGCAGAGATAGAAATGAAGTAAGTAATACTCTTGCAACTGCAAAGTTGTCTTGCAGCCATCTCCAAATATGATCTCATGTGAAGAATAAAAGTTAGTCTGCATGTAACTGGTTTGTTCAGTGAAAGGGAAATTGTCTCCCATGCGCACATGGAGATGTACACATATCCTAATAGCTTCATTGTATTTCCTCCCATTTACTGTGTAGATAGTGGTAAAGAATAGTTGAATTAAACTGAACTAAAGAAATCATGAATTTTACAAGAAAAGTATTATTCTGATGTCTGTGCAGTGAAGCTATGAGGACAACACTTCTGTCAGGCTATACATACAGTTGTCTGTTGTTATTTCAGCTAGTCTCTGGAATGAAAAGAAACTGTACTCATTAAATTCACATTTAAAAAAATGAAAATGCAGAAAGCCTTTTTCTTATATATATTCTATAAAATATTGACTGACAAGCACTCTGTGAAGAGCCTACTAATTTAAAAAGCACCAGCTCTGGCTGAGAAATGCCTTTGTTAGGATGGGAGATACGTAAGATAACTTGCATTTTCCTCTGAGCTTAAGCTCTCTTTGGGCTCAACTTGTCATTTGCTATGTAACTACAAAAGAATCATACATTGCATGTCCCATTACTTGGAGCATAGGGATGACAGATGTGTACGTAGGTCACTCCTTTGGCTACCCAAAAAACTCTGCATGCTGTGGTAGCCCTTCAATGACACTACTCACTGAAATGGAGGTCAAATTGCTAAAATGACATGGACCGAGTCCAGGAGAGAATCCAGTCCACTGGCTTCACAGTCATATGTGACCACTACTCTCCTACCTATAAATATAATAATGAATTCTCAAAGGTCCAGACTCCTAACTACAACATGGTGCCAATGAAGCTCCATCAATTTTCTAATTGATCCGGCTAACTATACACGACATGTCCATAAAAAGGTTCATACACTTCTACAGACATAGTATTCTATGATTCAGTTCTTCTCCTGCTTTCCCATATTCATCCTCCCTCCTTCCTCCCAGGTGCTCACATTTTGTCTTGATCGCCAAAAACTTCTTATTTCAATTAGAAGAAAAATGCTCACTCATAAATTTTGCAAAATGACAGTGTGCAAAAAGAATCAATTCTAAACAACAAAACAATGAAACAAAAGGCAGCTGTTGTAAAAAACAACTTGTGTCCAAATAAGAATGAAGGCAATTTTTTCCTAATATCATTCTTATTTGCTTTTCCAAAGGAAGATTTCACCTTTTCATCTTCCTCAGTAAAAATAAAGGGGCAGGTCCTCTCACATACTAATGTATAAAAACTATTTCCTCTTAGATCTTCCCTTGAAGAATTTTTATTGGTCTTTTTGATTTCAGACAGGACAGTAACAAGACTAATCCACCTCTGCTTTCCACGGAGTACCACAGCCCAACACTGCACCAGGCTGTTTTATGATGAGGTTTTATATAAACTACACCATGCATATACCTGTTTGGAAGAAGCAGAGACTGACAACGGTTAAGCTCTTAAAACAAAATTTCCATTTCTGTGACTGACAAGCAGAGCCATAGGGCTGAGGCGTCTGCAGCAGCAGCCCACAAAACAGGCATCCCAACCTCTGTTCACTGCCCAGGACAGTAATGACCAGATGACTTTTTCTGGATTTTTCTACTTATTTAAACATTCTTCTTTTGCCCAACCAAGACACAGTTTGGTTTGTAAAGTGAAGGACACAACAAAAGAAGTCATCCTGTTCACCAAATGTAATGAATGCATGTAAAGAGGACTGTGTTTTAGCTCTACTTGATTTGTTTCATGACTCCCTTGTTGATAGTAGTCCAGAACCTCCACTTCAGTGCAACTGCTTCACATTGAATATTGCTAGAGATGTAATAAAGATCTTGAAGGATTATCCCAGAAGAGCACCCCAAGATATCACTCAGAAGCACAGGAAATCTTAAGGATTCAGATAATGCCTCTTCCATCTCTGACTGAAGCAAGTCATAGAAGTTCAATCCAGTTATTGTTTCTACATTCTTTACCAACTGTGATGAAAAAAGTCCCCAAAATTCAAGACTAGAGTTACCCTTTTTCAGTATCCAGACTCAGCAGAGATGATTTGGGGAGCAACGCAAAAGCTCTGCATTGCCTCTGTAGCCCCTGACTGAGCTGGACTGTGGAAAGATCAACCAAATCCAGCTCAGTGTCATGAGCATTTCACCATTTGGCAGTAGTATCAGTAAACCTATACAATTTCAATATATAAATCTATAAAATTTGTGCAAGGGAATCAATTATTTTTAATATCAGGCAGAATAAAAAAGTGGAAGCGACAGAACTTTTCAGTCAGATAATAGGTACCAAATGTGTAACTTCTCAGCACTTAAGCTACTGGCCAACCAACAGAGCTTGATCTCAAGATAATGAAAATGCACTGAAGCTAAGGAGAGCATTCGAGTAACATCTAACACAGTCAGACAGCCAAAGCGTTATAGTCCAAGCTACCATGACCTAGTAAACACATTTATATTCCTTACAGAGAAGTCTCAGAAACTGACAATGCTTTTATTGTTGCAGTTGCAAAAACTATGGGAAGTTACTAGTTTCCCGACAAAGAAGAACACATTGAGTTTCCCATTATGAAATAAATTACTGCCATGACAGAAACTAATTTTGAAAATAAGTAATTGATGCCAGTGAGACCAGTTTTCATTAATTTACTTTCAAACTGGATTTTTGCAGGCAGAAATTTTCAGCCTTGAGTTAGGAAATACAAGGATCACATGAGTTGAATTTAAGGCATATAAGTAGAAGGATGGCTTCTTCCTGCTTCAGACTTAACTTTATCAGACTTAATATCATTAGATCATGGCTATATTAAGCACTGCAGCTATCAGAAATACTTCTAGAAAGTTATTCATAAGATGCAGTATTTGTGTGTGCATAAACACATAAACAATTGGAGAGGTTTCTTCTCAAGAGATATCAAATCTGTGGACAGGATTATAAGTATATAAAGCCAACCCTTCACATTTAATACTTGTGAAAGAAACAGCTAATATTCATTAGCATGATCAAAACTCTCAATTTGTTCAAAATAAAAATTGAGCTCTTAGAAGTTTCCACAGTTTTGACTTTTAAGCTGGTTCTTTTTGCTGAGCAATAATTGAGATGGTTTTTCATCAAACCACTCTTAAAATGAACACTGTAGGCAAAACATATTTAGTTTGGAAATTCATATTATTTAACGGAAGTACGGAATTCCGTTAGGGACATACATGCAGCATGCTCAGAACTTCCTGCTCAGGGACCCTGTCATGCCAAGGAGAGGAGAAGAAATGGAGAAGAGGAGGAAAGACCATAAACAAGACAAGAAAATAAATTCAGGAAGCTTCAGAACTGGACATAACACTCATTGTGTTCTTAATACATTCACATTTTATGGGTAATATTCTGAAAAAGGTAGTGGTGGAGATGCAAATTCCACCTCACTTTGAAGCAGATCACCCCTCTGGAGAGTAAAAGGCAGACCTTCAGTGTGCTGTGTGCAGGAATAAAGCAGCTTTAATGCAATGCTTCCATTCAGCTCTGAGGGGAAGTGCTGAATGAGTGCTCTTACCAGATCCTCTTAACAATGTACTTTCCAGGACTGTCTAATGCTTGTCCTCCACTAGAAGATCTCTTGATATATTTTATGAAGTGGTAATTTTCATTATCCAAATCTTACTTCCCCTTTCCCCTTCCTCCTCCCAAGTTTCCAGTGAAGGGTCCTCAAAACCTGAGTCCACCCACTGGTGTAATGCCCAGTTTTGGAAATTTACATTTAAAAAGGAAAAGTAGAGCCATGTTAAGAGAAAAACAAGGCTGCTTTTTTTTTTAGAGCTATGGAACAGTAAAACCAACATGCTGAACTGAACTTTTTCAACCTTTCTCTGTTTAAGAAAAAAATCCAACGAAAATATTTCATTTTGGATATATGTAAAAAAAGTGAAGGAAATTTAAAAGTAAGTAAAAGGAAAAAATAGGAAGATAAGAAGGATAAAGCTCTTTTACCTCTAAGGCACTCTCCCTGGAATTGAGGATAGAGGTCCGCTTCCCATCTCAGCATAAGAACTGAGCACAGTAGTGTGTATTAAATACCCCACTCAGAAATATTCTGGAATGCTTTGCTCTCAATCTACTTTGCTAATGTCACATACTTGGAATAAATAATTAAATTTCAATGGAACTGGGCCTAGAACGAAGGTTTTTTACTTCTCTAATGACTTAACTATTCTGCCCTGCAGGGTAAATTTCTCACTAGAAGTTTTATGAAGCTACCTAACACATATTCCCATAATTTTTTCCAGCCAAAACTATTCAGCAAATCTATCCTGAATTCACAAATAGTTTTGCAAGCACCAAAGCTACATCAACCCAGCTAATTTACTGCTTGCCGAATCAAATGGCTGGTGCTATTTGCAACTGTCTCCACAGTGTTCCCAGAACTCAATGCCAAAAAGAGGAGGGAGCTGAAGGAGGCAGAACCCAACATCTGTTCTTCGTAGGCAACTTTGCTACTTTAACATCACACTTGTAATTAAGATGATCAGTCTGGAGCCATTCTGCCCACAGATTTTGAATTCTGTAAGGAAAAGTAAAGGCATACCTCTCCCCTCAACAATAACTCTACCAAATCCTTCTGTGACAGTAACACCACAACTAAAAGAAAGAAAAATCCTATGAACAAGCTTTTTCACTTCTGTCTACAGTTTTAAAATTGTTTTTCTTTCAACAACTTTCTGGCTCCCTGGAGAGTATTATGGGACACTCATCTAAATCACTTGAAAACTCTGCCTTGCCCTGGCTGGACCAAGGAACTGAGCCACTATTTTTGTGGTTACTGAGGACAGGTTAGTCTCCAGCCAGTGCAATGAAAGCAACTGATGTTTGTACAAGTCTCTTCTAGTTCTCCTTGGGGTAAGCACATCGACTTTGTAGCTTTCTTCTTTTTTTTTTTTGTTTTTGTTTTTTAATTTTTACTGGAAAATCAGAGAACAAATGAGAGAATATAGAACCTGCACAATCTGTATGAGCACCACTTCTAAACTAAGCCATACTTAACATTACAGTACCTTGATATCCCATGTGGTTTGTAAATCTTGAGGCAAATGTACCACAATTATGACAATACTGTAAAAAATATAACAGCAAAAAGAAATAGCAATATCCACTCTCAGCTCCTAAGCTATCAATGTTCTAAGGATAGTAGTAGGAACCTTTATTCAGTTAGGACAGGACCTGAAAGAACTCAACGGACTATGTATAAAAGAAAAGCATTCTTTTAAAAAATGTTCTTTTCCACAAAAGAAGTTCATCTACCATGACTGAGGCATATTTTGGAACAAGTGAGATATCTGACTTTATGAAAATCATGAAGAGAAATAAAGCATAATCATCTTTGCAGTAAGAATGATAGACATTCACTGTATCTGTGATGCAACTAATAATCAAAGCCTGGAACAAGCTACCAGTTTGATTTTAAAAAACTGAAAGAGAACATGCAATTCTCAGCAAATTAAAAATAATTACATCCTAACACGCACTAGAATAGGTGAATAATCACATAAGAAAAAATAAAATAAATATTGATATGAGCTTTGAAAACTCACCAATAAGGTAATTGACAGCATTTTGGTATATATCACAGTAACTTTTCTGTTTCAGGCAAATAGGTATTTTCAGAAACACAGTACTTCACCTTACATTTACAAATGCATACACATTTTGAAAGAGAATATGTGCACAGGTAAACACACTGACTCATGGATACATGCATAATTTCTGTTATTTATGTAAATTATATATACTGTATGTTCTGTTCCTTTAAACTCCAGTATGCAGATTATACAATCTGCCCTCAAAATCTACAACCTTTAAAAAGTAAATATATAGCTTTATCCAGCTGGACATTATAAATATACTAGGCACCCTCATACAGCTTATGTAAATATAGACAAAGACATGCTTGTGTATTCATATAAAGAACTACAGCTTTTGTATTTTAATTATTCTTGCTAGCAAGAAACATATAAGGGATTGCACCACCCTTCTGCATGGCATCCTATGTAAATGAGTCCAGTGCATTTATAAATATGGATGTGGTAGACCCCCAAACAACACAGTACCTGCTGTCTATCCAACCGCATCCTTTTTGCAGCATTTCTGCTTTCACTCTCACAGGCGGAAGCCAGGATACTCTCTGCAACTGCTGAAGTAAGGTGTGAGGGAATAGGTCGTGACTATGAGAGAAAAAAGAAACACAGAAATTATTTCTAGCATAATGCACGATATCCTTTTTCAAAGCACACAATACCGTCACCTAGGCAGGAAAGTCCGCTCATTGAAATGTAGTTTATACCAACAAAACAGGGAAATGGAACTTGTAAAGATGAAAAATGAAACTAGTTAGATGTTAGAGCTGCAGCTGATCCATAGATCCATGAGAAGCCCTTTCCCCCCCACAGCTCTATCGTCCAGTGTGTTTAGTCTGGCTCATTAAGCTGTACTTTGAACAGACAGTGGCATATTCTCTGTGTTCCAGCAGCACCCTGGCCGTCTGATTCTTGTTAAGAAAACTGAAAGGCTTTTTATCCTGTACAGCATGTGACAGGGACGAGTAGTGTTTTTTATAGTCATAAAAAAACAAAACAAAAAACCCCAAGTGATAGGGTTGAAACATCACTCAAAACATAACAGATTGTCAGAACATTTCAGAGCAGTCTCAATCTGTAGTATATGAATATTTGCATTCCTTGCTGCAACATGACTGATGTGATTAAAATGACTTAAAAAAAAAATCTGTTTTTCTTTTGATAATGCCAGCCTTCCAACAACGTAGATATTTTGTGGTTCAACTAGATATGGTTCATTTTTTCTGATTCAAAACCTCTCATTACTAATCTCATAACATTTACATGTTTTAGCTTAAAGGTGCAATGAATCCCCAAAAAACAAGGGAATGCTAAAATCCATTCTTGGTTATGACCTCCAATATGGTCTTCCCTAGGAGTTCATTAAAGAGAATATTTACACACCTTTTTTTTCCTAATTAAATGCAAAACAATCTTTCTGAAAGATGAAGCTCATGATAAAACTAATCTTCTTCATTAATGTAAAAAGATATATCTGAACTACGAAGAAAATAAAGAAAATGGGGATAATAACACAGATACTGATATACATATAAGCCCATTTCAGAGACTGCAATTTATTGAACTGGTTCTGAACTTCCACAGATTGAACTCAAAAGTACTATGTACATGTCTGCCTACTGAGGAACCGGCCATACGTGCAGGGTTTTGGGGGTGGTTTTGTTGTTGTTGTTGGTTTTTTGGGGGTTTGGGGCTTTCTTTAAAGAGTTATACCTTCTTACTCCTAAAAGCATAAATATGAACCTGGTATGAAATATCACTGAGTTTTGGAAGCAAGTTTTGAAGTATTCCCCTTCAGTTCAACCGATTTTATGGTTTTCAAAATATTCCAGAAACTGAGGATCCAACCACTACTAATATTACATTTTTACCTTTAAAAATTAAAGTCCATTTATTGACTTTGGATGTGCTCTGCAGAATGCCATTTTTTTACCTGACACTGTACTTTCTCTAATGCATAGGACCACCATCTGTCTGGGAGCAGAGGCTGATCTAGCTTTTAGAAATAGACAGGGATTTATGGGTCTCCCTCACTAGTGCAATAGGCTTATTTCTCCCCACTCATCCAAGAACAAGCTCTCTGGCATCAGTGTAACAGCTGTGTAACAAAGACAATCAGAGGCTGCAATACTACAATAAAATATATCTGGATTGATTCAACAGAACAACCCATTGAACTTCTTTCCAGTTTGCACCACAATGCATTCCCATGCACTTTTGAAAATAAATCAGACTAAGAGAGGAGGGACACTGATGTTAAACCCTGATATCATTACAGAAGTTAACAGTAGAGCACAAGCAGACACCTTCCTTGGAGCACCAGAGGAAGGAATAAGTCTTTGCAGAAAGTTTTCACTGACAAATCATTATATTTATTATTCTGCCTCCCTAGAATGGTGATGTTACTCTGAACACGTCATTGCATCACTTAGACGCACTAGATCCCTCCCTGTATTTGGTGCCCAAATAACACTGTATGTGCCACTGTTTTATGTATGTTCAAGGTACATTGACTATGTTGGCTGAAGGGAAGTCTCAGTGTGGCCCTCTAGCAGCGGCCACTCAATGACGTTCTTGAAAAATGGCGAGTAAACACCTGGATAATTCCTCCAGTTCACGTCTTTAATTAGAGCTATAACCATACTCATACATCAACGGATTTTTAGAAGGTGACATACAAGCCAAAAAATTAATGTTCTGAACAAAAAGTAAAATGAACCCAAGTTCCTCCAGCTTCTTTGTTTATGGGAGAGAATAGGTTTATTGAAATGTTTTATTTTATAACAAATAAAGAGTTACCATAAAAATCGAGCAGTCACGTGCTTTTCTCTGGAAAGGAGTGCAGTGGTTATGTGTTCACTGTTGAAATACTGAACTCAAAATTAGTACCTGCAAAAATGAGGAAATCTCCATGTAATGGAGTATCTTCCTCGTGAAATATGTGTTAACCCATAATTTCTCTCACTCATCACTGCAGCTGACTGTTGACATGTTCATGTCAAGAACTATCTAGAGTCAACCTTAGGGACAATGTAACAAATGCATGGTTGAATCACCTGCAGAGTAAAATACATTAACAGAGTACAGGAGAAAAATCATCTGATTAAGGTTCAGGTTGTATCAGCTTAACTCAGGCAGACCACTAGTTTGGCATTGACTGAGAAGACAAACACAGTCCTCTGTCACTAGCAGCAGAGCTGTTAAAAAGATTTTCTGTTCCATGAAATGCCATATCTGTGAAATGTTAAAAAGATCAATTTTGAAAAGCCTTGCCTAAGAGGAAAAAAATGCTTTGAAATAACCACTTTTTAAAAGTTGTTTTTAAATAAACTGAATTAATAGCCCCATCTTCTATGCTCAGAGGTCCCTTCTGGCTTAGCTTAACTTCTTCATCTGCTATACTTCTGATTATTCGTGATTTCTGACATGACCACCAGCTATAAAACCATGTCTGTAAGAAGCTCAAGCATCCCAATCCTTGTGGGGTTCTGAATATTTCTCAACTCCCTATCTGAGGGTGAGACACAAAGGCCTTGGGAAACATGGCAAAAGCAACATCATTCAGTTCTGCAGAAGGGAGCCTGCAGATCTCAGCCAAATCAATGTTTTCTAGATTCCCAGGATCCCTTCTGCAGAGCTGAGAGCTGGTTCCTGCGTGTTTGGGACTACAGCAGGAAACGTGGGAGCCAAGGAGTCCTTATTTCCAAGGGCTCCCAGACTCCCCCCACAATCCCTGGATCCACAATCTGCCCACTGGACTAGCAGGAACCAGGTTTCATTTCACTGGAGTATGTCAAAACAGAAAACCTTTGACAAACATTTCTTAAAGGAAGAAAAAAAAAAAAAAAGGCATTATCAAAAAAATCCTGACCAGCTTTAACTGGCAGAATGCTCCTAGTGTTGTTTGATACATAACAATCACAGCCCCAGTCTGGTATTTCTTTCACTTGACAGTGATGTAAAGCATGAAATAATTATACTGGAACTACCCATGTGTAAAAGAACAGAAAAGAACAGAAAAGAAGCAAGCCTCCAAACTTCAGACTACCAAAACAAGTGATTCACATGACAAAATTAGAAGGCAGGATAACATTTTTGTCATTTTAAAACAATGACAGATAGAAAAGAGGCATGTGAAAATTTTATAATAGCTTCAGGTGAAGAGATGAATAAAACTTAGAGGGAATCTGGTAAACAGCTTAATACAGACGTTCTGAGAAGACTAGATGCCTCTGTCCATCACACAGCAGCAGCATACAGAATTCCTTCATATTTACTTGGAAACCCAATACTGCTTGTGACTGCACTAAAACATCAGCCACATTTTGAACACACATCGTTCTTTGGTTTTGTACATTTCTTCAGTTGACACGCAACTAACATTCAGCCTCTAACATGATGTAGGCGAAGAGCATTTTGACAAAAGATGTAAGGGAAACCTGCTACATTTCATGTACTTGCGGATGCCTCTGGTTTTAATATCTGTTGAAGCAACTGACACACAGGAAGTGGTTGAAATTCCCTCAGTAGCCCAAGGGAGATGACCAACCACCTCTAGTCCTCTCATATTTGAAACTGCATTTCAAGGCAATTGAAACCTGATTCCTGAGACCACCATAGAGCCTCTAGATGATGACGACGACAAAGCAACAAGCACATCTAACCACCATACTGGACAGGAACATTTGCATGGTTTTAAGAGAAGTCATTTTTGTGCAAATTGATATAAAGACTTTATACACTTATCCCCTTATCTCTTTCTGAAGAGTGTAGAAATTATTGACAGATATACTTTTGCAGATTTCTTAATAACAAATGAAATTAGCCAATACTTCTTTGCAGACAAATAACCGTTGGTCTGCTGTAAAGAACACTAAAGCTAATGAAGATCCTTCCATGGCTTTGGTTGTCTTTAGATCTGGCTCTCAACAATCAAAGTGTCTTACAACAAGCCTTTCTGGAGTTATGGAGTAGTTCTGCAAGGCTGTTGATTTTTTTATTAGTTGAAATCAGAAATCCTTGGCCCGAATGCTCTACAAATTAGCTCTATCAGGATAATCTCTGATTCCTTGACATAAAAAAGACTAGCACTTTCAATATGCTGTAAAATACCCATTTGCAGTACACCAACTGTATACAGTATCATCAGGTCTTCTGTTTAAAGTGAAGTACCTTTGCAGCATCTTCATAGGAAACATAAAATACCCTTTTTGGCATATTCACACAATTCCTATATATCTATATGGAATCTAAACCACTGCTATGTTCTAATTTCAAATGTACATTTTTGGTATAAATCTACCAGTTATTGACATAATAGATGGATTATATTTCAGTCTAAACCACTAGGAGCAGTATTTTCACCAAAAAGAAGTTTGCAATCTGCTGTACGTGCTGTCCTCCTGCGGTTAGAGATCTGTTGTCTCTAAAGTAACTACCTTGGCACTTTTTTGTGAGATCCAGTATTTACTTATAAATAAAAACCAAAGTTGTCATACAGAGGTTTGGTCTAGATACTCTTACACATGTTACACCAGTTTGACTCAGTTCTGAAAAAATACAGCTATCTATTATGTCACATAATAGGCACACATGCACACCTGCTAAAATGGCAAACTGTATAACCTGACACTTGTGCATAGATACTACCTTCTAGTTTAGGCCAATTAACATTGAAAAGGAGATCTTTCAGTATAAGACAGTGGCAAGCACGTAAACATACAAGTTACTTCATTTTGTTCATAGAGACCCTAATATAAATGTATGAACTCTAATATAAATGCGTGAATGAGAAATTATTTTAACTATTACTCAAACTTGAAAAAAAAAACAGTTCCAAATTTTCCAAAGTGATTGGGCATCCGAAGGTGAAGATGAATGCCTAAGATGCCTCACTGACAGTAACCGAGTTTTTCCACAGGTACCACTAAGCACTTTGCACGTTGGGCTCCTAACAACATGACACTCCCTAGTGCTCTCCTGCGTGTCAGCTTTTTCCTCAGGAATTGTAAGACCAGTTAGTTTCCAAAATGAAATATTGCAAATATGCCACAACTCTTTCATAATAAATTATGATCTAACCACAACGTGTTAAAATCCCCAATGTGTTTATGATAGTATGCAATACCTCAATAGCATTTTTTCACAGAAAACATCCAAAATACTTTACAAGACAAGGTACACATTATCTTCAAATGAGATTGTTTACTCAGTGTAATGCAGTGAAATATATGGCACAGAACTGTCCTACACTGCAGTTACAAAGGATTCAGAAACCTTTCCACAGAGTATTTTTAAATTTACAGACTGAAGTACAGTACTGCACTCTATTGGATGCACTTTTATAATTGTTAGTACTAGTAGAATAGTGAAACATGAACAACCGGACTGGCATTTTAATGCTTGTAGCACTGTGTTTCAGACTGGGTCTTGATATATTTCGCTCAGTCTTGCAGTCTTGTGATAAATACTCAGTTGCAACACCTACTAAGGAATTCAAAGAAATACCTAGAAATATTTTCTTAAATAGCAGAAGAGGCTTTTTAAAACATTCAGTGATGTTCACATTACTTTTTTAAGTTTCCAGCTTTAAAGCACATTTAATTGAACCATTGCATGTTACACCTTGATTATGACAGCACCTAAATATATCCACATATAACTTAACATATCCATATTCCTGTCTAAATGTTATGCAAGTGACACATTCCAGTCAACCACCATTCTGCTGCTGCTGCTGCTGCTGCCACTGCTGTGCCTACATACAGGGCTAAGTGCGAGAGCAGTTTCAACGGAGCTAGTGGAAATTTTAAATGACTTATGTAAACAACAGAAAGAAGATCCATCTGACTTTAACCACCTAAAACTCAAGTATTTTGTATAAACTAGTCATCTAGGCTTCTTTTTTGTTCCATTCAGACAGGTATCTCCAGAAGTTGACTCACGAGACAACTGGGGATTAATCTCTTTGGATTGGTTCATCTAAGCACTTCATTGATTGCTGAGGGAGTCCAAGTCATCTAATTTCTCTAGCAAACTTAGGTAAGATCACCTCTATCCCAAATTCATCTGGTATTTCAGAGTGACAGAGAACCCCAGGAATCGTCATGCCGAAATAATTCCTTCTGAGTTAGGTGAGGATCGGATTGGACACTCCAACAGCAGTTTACTAGCAAACCTCCAGAGGACTAGGAAAAACTGAGTCTGATTTAACATTGTTTCCTGTTTCCCCTAAACAAATACACTGAACTGGCTCCCTACCCTTAAGCTACTGGCACAAACCAGCTAATCAAGTAACATTGCAGCAGAGGTCTCAATCTAAGTCAGAATCACAGCATAAGAAAAGCTGACATATTTACTACCTTTTTTCTGATTTCAAGCTTACATGTAAGCACGGTGAACATTCTTTTAACACAGATTTTTTTTTTTTTCATTAAAAAGGGGTTTTTTTTTCTATATCAGTACTTATTGCCATTTTGGAGGGAATTGTTTTTCTTCTAAATTCAATAAAAATGTGAAACAAATCTCAAAATTGCATTCCTTATCTTTTCCTCTCTCACAGAATGTAAAAGACTACCAGGTTGCTAGGTATTTTTCATTTTTTAGTTTTCATTCTTTTTCCAAATATCATGTCTTTTTCAAAGCTAACTTCTTCACCTTTTCCAAGGTTACTGGAAAAAGTGTAACTTCTTCTGCCACTCGCTTTTCCAAAATCACCTATACTTACAAAAGTTACTGAAAAGCAAAAGGTATCTGAGACAGATTTAAATGGCAGTTCTAAAAAATCACAATTCACTTAACTGTTCTGTGGGTGAAAAAAAAAATATTTAAGAGCCTTAGGGAAACTGTTTCTAGAATTTTTTTTTTAAGGATATGTGAGACCTAATGCAAAAAGTCAAAGTTCGTCAGAGAGCAGCTTTGCCCTTTTTCAGCCAGGTTGCCCATCAGACTTACAGAAGCTAACCACTGTCTAACAAGGGTGAGGTGCTTAGAAAGGAAAGTGGCCAGTCAACAGAGTCTGGGGCATAGTGCAAAGCAACAGCTCTCTTATTATTTGTAGACCTTCATGTAACTGTCCTTGTGATAATTTTCTTAATGCTTCCCAGCTTATTAATCAAGATTAGGCATGCATCCCTGGACCAGCAGACCCTCATCTTCCTGAAAACGCTTATGACCTTTCCAGCCGTAAAAGGCCTGGAGCACTGAAAAGCCATGTGACTGCGAGGGCAGCTGGACTATTCAGCACTAAATTCAGTAAATAATGAAAGCTTCCTCTCTCTAAAGCTAAAGCCTAAAAACAGAGGCTTGATATCTATCCCAAGAAATCTTAACGAGGCAGATTTCAGAACATACCCCCTTCTGAAAACCAGTCCCCATCGAAGTTGCTCAATCACATTACAGAAGCACTCCAAGCCACTAGACACATTTAAAGCACCTTGATCAACATGTGCACAGTTGCAAATTATTAAAACACCTCTTACAGCCAATTGGCACAACAAAATGACAGAAGCAGTGACAGATAAACAGCTTAGTTATTTGTTATTGAGGCTGGTGATAGGACAGAAGGAGCTGGGATGAACAACACTGGGATCTAACTGAGGAACTGCCTTCAGGCATAGTGTGACTTTTCTCTGACACATCCAAACTTGTCTTTGGACAATTAAAAGCATTTATGACTAGCCTTTTCTCCCTAATACATAAGAACACTTTGCTATTTGATACTACTGCTTTGTATTACAGTAGTGCCTAGGAAGGAGGATTTTCTTTTGCTTAAACAAAAGGAAGAAACTATTTGTGAATGAGAGTTTAAGACCTTGCTCTTGCACTGGGATGCACATAGGAAAAATGGCACAACTGTGAAAAAGATATTGTAAGATGAAAAAGATACTGTAAGATGCAGTTTCAAACTGAATGCAGTGAGACTGATGATAGGAGATCATAAAGATGGGAGGAATGAGATAATAGTAAGAAAATGTATTTAAGTCAATTCAACCTCATTTGATTATTTCTAGCATCTACAATTTTTCTGGACTGTAACTAAATAAATGCATACCACATACCCTCAGCAGCTGCCTACTATCTTCTTTTTAATTGGCAATTTTCTCCAGATACAGAGGCTGGAACAAGTCTAAAGGATTGATTTTAAAAACATTAGTGAAACAGGTCATTTGACCATTTCAGGAAGAAAATTCCTCTTGTATAGCTTATATAGGTTACAAAACACTTAATGTATATAAGGGAATTCTCAATAATATCAGTCCTTGAGAAAGAGGCAGTAATATATTTTTTTTTATTTTGCTTATGGGCTAATGAAGAGAAAAAGAAAGAATTTCTTTAAGAACATCAAGAACCTTAAGAAGTTCACAAAGTACTACAGCATAGCGCAGGTGGAAGCACAACCTAGAGATCCCATCCAAAAGCCAGTGATTTCAGGACTTGACAAACTTCCCTCCCAATGAAAGATTCTGAGCAAGATCATAGAATTTAGTAAGAGAACATTCTCAACAGTCCATAAGCAAAAGACTACGGGAGGAGAAAAACAATCTTACAATTCATGAGAAAAACTTTTGACTGTGCCTTGTTGAGGAATATGCTTGTGTCAGAATGAAAATGGCACAACTGCAAGCTGAACAGTCAAATGGGGAAAGCATTTCCAATGTAGAAAGGGAACTCCTCAAAGGAGTATTTGTAACAGGCAGCTATGCAAGCTGCCTTGGAGTCCATGGACAACTATCTGTCATAAGTAGAAGCAGAATAACTAAAAGCAATCTCTTAAAAATATTAATACTAAGAAACACATTAATTAGCAATATGAACACTCGTGAGACTGAGCCCTTCCCATTGCCTCAGAGCTAGAACTGGCCTGTTATGCACCAAGAACTGTCATTCGGATTACAGATGGCAAATAACTGACAGAAGAAGGCTTGAGGCATGCTTTTTCATCTTTACCATGCAGTCTTACACTAATTTAACTCTGTTTACATTTTCTTTTCACTTTACAATATGATGCTGTAGATAGCTGCACTGTTACACGCAGTCTGAACATATATGAGATTATTCTCTTTTTCTCTTGCAAGTAGATGCTCAAAATGTAGCACTCTGAACCTGAATCAAATGAAAAACTTGTGTTTAATATGTCTATAGCAAAAGACATCTCCTGTGGAGATTATTATCTGACATCCTATTTAATATAACACCTGTAGCACTATTGCTCCTGAGGAGATCATTATCCTGTTTCGCTATATTTGAGGGTAGCACCTTATTCAAACCAACACCAACATGTCCCTTCATGATTGTTTTGAACAAATGTTATTATCCAGACAAAGTGATTCTTTCCCACTGTCAAAATGGTAAGTACATTTAAAACAATCATATAGTCAAGTGCCTCTGTCCATGGTAGCGTTTTTAAAAACTGCTTATTATCAGGAGATGCTGATATAGTAATATAGAAATCAGAAAATAACTAAAAACAACAAATGGATACATATCACATTTCAGAATTATCAAGACATAAACATAAAACACCACTTATTCTCTTAGGAAGTTAATGGGAGCTCCTCCAAAGACCTTGGATAGTCTTTGGCTCATGTTCCTACCTGCAAATGGGGAAGGAGGACAGATTTCCCTTCAGGCCCAAGAGGGCTGAAATCTTTGGCATGAGCTCCAGTGCCTTGTCACTTCCATTCATGGGCAGCAAAGTCAATATTTTAGAGGGTAATTTGTTTGTTTAAAAAGAAAGAAAGCCCATCAAAAACTGTCATGGAACATTATAAAAACAGGGAATATTTCTGAACTATAAAGATTGCCTATTTGGATCATGTTCCCGGTAATCTCTGCTCCTTTTCCCCTCCCAGGAATAAATACAATCCTACAACCTTTATTCATATGAAAGTAACATTTGCAAATGTGCACTGAAGTCAAGCCAACCTAGCTCGTATGGGTCAGACTGTAAGCCCCTTATTCATATTGCAAAACAGTTGGGCAAGTCTTTCAGATGACAAAAAATGAACCAGTTTACATAACTGTTCATCAGTGTGCATAATGACAGTAATGAGGCCATAAATTGGAAAAGTGAGGAGACTTGCTAGCATCGGCTAATTTTGTAAGCATTTTCAATTGAAAGTACAGCAAAATAAAAATATCTGTCATCGTGAAAGCTGAACTTGATGTTGCTGAATTATTTTCAGCCAGAGTGAGTACGTGCAATTTGATGCTACTTAGTGTATCGTAGAAAATATTTACTTTCTGTTTTTCCTTCTTTTATTTTGGAAGGCTATACAGTCTGACATGTATACCACCAGTCAATCATTGGCACTTTTATCTGTACAGATGTCCTTTATTCTACCTGTCTCTCTTCATCTGCATTTCCATTGTTCAGAAACGGTGTTATCCTAATGTTTCAAGTAATAAAACCATGCAGTCCATTAGAATCATAAACACATACAAAAATTTAGTTTCTGTTTTTGCTTTTTGTGTTACCCAATAGTGGTCTTACCCTACAAATAAACCTGGTATTTTGTTCTTAAAACTGTCAGGTAACATCTTAAACAACATATGGAAATCGTAAGTATTCTGCAAAGACTGCATGAAAGGGAAAGACAGAGAGAAAGAGAGAAACAGTAAAATTCCATCATCTCCAGTAATTTTTTAATGTAATCAATGGGTTTGCAGATGATTCATTAAAAAAAAAATGGTATGTTTAATCACTAAATGATATCTATTTGTAATGATGAGGTGATTTTATTGTCATCTAAAGGCCAGAGATACAGCTAAGACACATCAAACATAAGGTGTGTAGCCACCTAGTTTCTTCCAAGTCTCCTGGGTTTTGGAAACCCAGAAGTTTTTTCAAGATAGTGAAGCTGCCAATCGGTGAAAAGACTTATTATTTACCCATTCTTGTGCTACTGAGTAATATTAACATATTAACATCTGAAAACACTGACAGTTGTATACCATCTTAATTTTCATGGGGTTTGGTTCAATTACAATTACTAAACCACTGGGATGTTCAAACTCTAAGTTTGATGTCTGTGTTTTAAAACCATTTAATGTGTTTTGCATACCAATATATCAACTGAAATATTTCAAAGGAGTAACTTTCACTGATAAGTAATAGGCTAAAATGTACAAGAGAAAAACCCAAAGCCAAAACCATTGCCAGTGTGATGTTACTACACTGGGCATTTTCTTGGGTACAGCATTTCTCTAGCAGGATCTAATTTTTACAGCGCTCACAGAAATCCAGCTAGCAGAGGCGTTTTAAAGAAAAATCCATCTTATTGCATGAATTTTCCAGGCAAAAATCTCTAACTGTAATCTAAAGTAGGAAATAAGTCACTATATATGCCATCATTCGGTTTCCCTCCTTATGCCTTGCTTTGTTCTTCTTTTTCTATACATCCGTACTAGTTCATCTTGTGAACTCTAGTGTCTCAAAGCATTTTTAAACCAGTGAACAAAGGGAATAAATTCAGGAAGAATGAAGGAGGGAAAAAGAAACCTCTGACCTGGTATTACCAAAAAAATAAACAAACAAAAAAAAAGACACTAAGATGAAAACAAAATAGTGCCATGGATTTACATATGGGGTTTTGATGGAAACTAGGGCTGGGTTTTAAATCAAAACTCACCATCTCAAAACCACTTCTTTTCATCCGCCTGCAGGACTTGAGGTAAGTACGTATGCGTTTTCTGGCACGCTCTTGATACTCAGGGAATTGTCGCCTGCATGAGTCAATGATAGCCTGGATCTTTTCTTTGGGCTGCTTAGAGATTGGGACCATTCGGTCCAAGTTTTCATCTACAAACAGCCTGACAAACATCTGTTGGCAAGAGGGAGACAGAGGAGATGGGTTTGGAGGGCGGCTCTCTTCTCTTCCTAGCTTCCTGTCTTGATTACTGATAGGAAGACATTTTTTCTATCCACTGACGAGCTTTGTAATGGGAAGCCAGAGATATTAAGCAAACAGTTCTTTAAAGGGTTATTTTGGGGGTGCTGATTAAAAAAAAAGACAAGAAAAGAATAGTCTATAGGATACAGAATTTGTGAGATAAACCAGAACAGATTGTGAAATAGGCACTACTTAAGTTTCATTATTAACAATAAGCTGTGATTGCTAATCATTTTATTGAACTGACTCTCACTTTTTCTTTGTTTGAACAATTGCTTGTGTTTTCATGCATAATTACATACATTGGGAAAGCAATAAAGAACAGCTGACCACCAGAATGGTCTTCCGATAAACTAGCTACAGCCCCTTTCCATTCAATGGGTGAACATGCACATACACACATCCACATCCACACACACGGGCGCACACGTACACATACAGAACAAAGCTTTGTTTTCCTCACTGGTAAAGATGGCACTCTGCCTTAAAATTCTAAATAAAACACAGTAAATCTGTCATCTGTTGGCAAGAGTTTAATGTGCATTAAAATAATAATTGAAATAAATCCTGCAAATTAAATTAATGTGCCTTTAATATTGTCAAACTTACCCATAAATAACAATGTAAAAGGAACAGTAGAAGTAAACAAGACAACGAGTGCAAGAGGACTTACGTTAAAAGCTTTCAGTCGCTCAGCTTCTACCCCATCTGATTCATTAACCTTCTCAGGATCTTCCTGCTCATCATGGTCATCTTCATCCTCATCTCCTCGATTCAGAGACAGGTCTTCAGCACCTCTGCCTACACTCTCATTCTTGCCAGAGTCATAGCTTGAATAGCTATGTGCAGGGGACTGAAAATAGACAAAAAGAATATATTTGTAAAAATTCACCACGGAAATAAGGTCTACTCATCAAAAATACTTTATAAATATTTAAAGAATTCCATTATGTCTTTTTATTCTTTGTTCAACACAAAGTGCTCATAATCCTGATAAGAGCGAACAATTCACAATAGTATTCATTTCAGTACTTTAAAAAAATGTGACCAGCTGCAAATTCAGTAAATCAATTAACAAATGAATTACCTATGATAATTACAGTTAACATGAGATCTTTGCCATACAGCCTTGTTTAAGCACTACATACAGAAGTTTCTTACAAATGCCAACTTCTTTGTATTAGCCAAGATGTAAGTAAGGGGCAGCTGATTTGCACAAAACTCTAAAGGATTAAAATTTACACATTTTAAGGCAAAGAGGATTTAAGGAGGAAACACTGATACTCATTCGATCAATATGAAATATTATCAAGAGTTGCAATAAGTTATTCAAAACATGGAGATGATTCAAAACATGGAGATGATTCAAAACATGGAGATGATTATGTTCTAGTTTCACTAGCAAAACCCCAGAATGAATTAGAGATGTGTAGGTCTGTTAACATTTTGAAGGCTCTTCTGAGAATCACACAGTAAAACCATTTTCTCTTGGCATATCAGCATTCAGAGCTTTCCCCTGAGCAGAAATTCAGCTTGCTGGATAAAACAGGACCATCTCGTTAAACCGTATCCACTTGTAGGACCAAAAAGTTTTCAATTACCAAAAGCCAATATTGTGCATTTTTCCTTGCAATATCAAGACTTCAGTTACCTGTTTCCTCTGCATACACTTCAAATTGCAGACCACAAAAAGACATCAGTAATAAAAAGCCCTCTACAACTTAGCACTTTAACATCAAAGCTTTCCCCCAGTCACACAAAAGTATCAGAAGGTATCATCACCAGAGCCATCACATTCACATTTAGGTCATTCAGAGCACAATTTTACTTATATAATATTTTAATCCTGTAATATTTCAATATTTTCTCTCTTGCTTCAGAGCATACTGTAGTCTATTAACTTCAGAGAGTCCTGAATCAGGTGCTACAAGATGAACTTCACATACACGCTTTTTTTAGGTGTCTCCTGCCTAAATATCACTAAAAATCAGGAGCATAAAGCCTCAATCAAAAATACATTTCAAATACTTAAAACCGCATGTCTTGATCTACATTCTGAGCTTCTGAAAATTGTCTTTATTTCAGGGTGTTTTCACCAATCACAGAAGGTAGCTGGGCAGTGAGGTAGGAGGGAAAGTCCAACAAAACCATTCATCTTTAAAGTATACTTCTTGCTTTATATTCTTACTCCAACTTCTTTTTTTCTTTCCCTGTTTTCATTTCCATCTTACACTGGTCCTCTGTAAACCATCAGTTTTGGAGTCACTCCCATACATTTCCTTGCCTTGCCTTACAGCACTCACACTCCAAGCCTCCCTTCTTTATCTATTCTCCCCAGACTATATTCTCACAGTACAAATCCCCTGGAGTTCCACTTTTTAATTCCTAATGCTCCTAACATCAGATCTTGCTGTCTCTCTCATCCCCTTCCTTGAGTCTCTTCATTCTCTAGACCACTCTCCATTCCCTAGACCCTTATAGCAGACGTAGGGAAAAAGAGAAAACATCAAAAGAAAACAGAAGAGTCAGCCTCTGGAAGCAAACACCTTCAACAGGCAGCAAGCTCAGCATCACCTCTTCTCTTGCTACAGCCTATGACTGCACAGTTATGAGACAAGAAATTAACCAGGGTTCAGGATGGCAGACGTGAGATGGCATGGGAAGATAAGATTTGGGAGAGCAGCAAAAAACCCTGTTCCTTTTCTTGATGCACCGATATTTTGTTCTGGGAAGATACTGAATATCTACATTGATGCCCATTCAGATAACTCTTCCTTGCAGGAGGTGTTGAATCCATTGAATTATCAGGCTCCAGAAGAATATGGTTCCATCCTGATAGGAGATGATGGCTATAACTTATCAGAGTGTTTAGCATATATAAGCAACAGTATTTAACCTGGACAATGGCTACCAGAAGGCCAATAGTTGCAGCCTGGTAGCCTGTTATGAAGGAATACGAAAAGTGATTTTCCTTGATCCTGAAGAGATTCCCAGAAAAAAAATTTTAAAAAAGAAAGTTACAATTAATTAATTGTTACAATTATTTTAATTGTGTTCAAGTGCTATGCAGTAGAAGATCTGACCTAGACTGCAAGACTTGTTCTTTTGTACTTCTTCGTTTCACCTCATTCTACAGCTATACAGCATGCAGAGGGCTTCTAGGTAATCAAAAAGCCATTTCATGTGCTAGGCGCCCTATAAAGCTGTAAAAGCTACTGCCCTGAAGAACCCTAATGTCTGAAAGCCTTGTTCTGCTAACACTTGATTTTGCGTGAGTCGTTTCATCAGACTAAATCCAATTAGACTACTCGTGCATAAAGTTAAACAGATGCAAAACTGATCTCAGTATGTACATATGTTTGGGCTGGATGCCAGGATCATAAATTATGCACCAGGATTGAGATTTGCTTTTGTGAAGGGAAGAAATTCAGGCCAAAATGGATTAGCTATGTCTCTCAAAAATGCAGTAGTAATTTTTGTTAAAAGAAAGCATTGCATAGAGAGCCTTGTCCAACATCTTCTCCAAAATATTTATTTCAAGAACAACTTTAGCATCTTAGATGAACCGTGGAGAACAACATACTCTGAGAAAGTTGCATGTCACGAATCCATATTTACTCATTGTGGATTTGAAAACTGTGTACAGTACCAGGAAAAAAAAGTGTTTTTTTTCATAGCTGTCGCATCAGCAAACTGAGGGAAAAGGTTACAAAAGCTCAGTTAAGAATAAAATTCCTACCTTTTTGTATCTCTACACAGATGAATATTGAGTCAGAGAAGGAACAGACTCTTTGTCTCACTTGTGTTGACTCTGCAGTTGACTGTGCAAAAGCTGATAAGCATTTTCTTTTGGTACTCTATTAAGCAGCTGCAGTGCTAAACAAACATGGAGTAGGACAGCAGAGGACAACTTTTCCTTAGTACACGTTCCCCAATTTTAGGTCTTGCACTCTCCTTTCAAAAGGCTGCTCCCACCTTTGCCAGACAGGAACCTGCTCATTCAGATTCCTGTATACCCCTTGACACATACATTTTTATGGTCTTGCAGTGAACTAGACTGGAGAAGTGATCCTTGTTAAAATGTTTTGGGTTTGGTTTTGGTTGGGTTTTTTTGTTTTGTTTTTTTTTTTTTTTTTTGGCCAGTCTTTTTAAGACCAGGATCAGTTCTCAGCTCCAGTTCACCACCTGAAAGCACAAACCTTTGCGCAGACAGGAGAGTGTGAGAGAGTGAGAGTGTGAAGGGATAGAGGAAGTATACAGGTCTCTGTTGACAGCAATGCAAGACTAAAGCAATCATGGAGTGGAATCATTAGTAGATACAAGACGTTTAACAGGTGAAACCTTTGTGCTTAACAAATGTGGGTTGGAAAAGAAAGTGACAGCAATGTAAAATGAGAAATTATTCAAGGAGAACAAATGAGGCCAAGGCTAAGCACAAGAGTATTGCCTCCCCCAAACATTTAGACGATTATAAAGTTGTCTTAAAAATACTGAGATGTTGATAGATACACTCTGGCCACTTTGTCCTTGCCCTTTTCTGAAGGTTCTGAGTTCATTATTTTAATCTCTTCCTTGCAATAATAAGTATTAGACACTTTTGCTTTATAAAAATGAAAATAAAGGTTCTTGCCTAACAACCTGCTTTCAGGAGCTTGTGACATGAAATATCAACATCTTTCTAATACATTACAAGTCAGCAACAAAAGTCACCTGAAGTAAGGTGTCAAATCATACAATAAAAGACCTGGGAGGACATCACAGCGTCATCTAGTTCATCTTGCTGCCACAGAACAAGGTCAGAAGGTCGTTCCTGACCACTATTTGTCTGGTTGTTATCTTAAGACTTCCAGTGACAGAGTTGCCATGCATCCCTCAATCTGCATCAGTGTTTCCCTGTCTTCAGAATTACTAAAAAATTCTTAACACCCATCTCTGACTTTCATAAACAGTACTAAGCTTATTTCTTTTTCACCTGTCTACCACATATTTCAATGGAGGACGGGTGTACCTAGAGAAGAGAGCATTCTTTTCCCTCTTTACAAGAATCTTTCAGACATTTGAAGACTGTTATCATGTCCCCTCCCCTCAATCTTCTCTTCCCAATAAATTCATTCATGCTATGAAACTCATGTTTTCCAGATTCGTAATCATTCTTACTGGTCTGCTCTGGATGTTCTTTATTTGGTCAGAAACTTTCTCAAAGAGCAATTCCCAAAACTCCAAAGTGTATTCCATTTGAGGCCTTTCTACGGAAAATATAGTCATTTATTGCTTGACTGATTTCTAATATGCTTACAGCAGAAAAAGTTTATCACTGTATTTGCAAGATAAAAGAATACCCCATACATGCAAAAGACAGTAATGCAGAAACCCCACATTTGCCAACAGAAGTCATGCTGTTATTTTGTGATAAATAAAGCAGAAGTAATCCAGGACATTAATAAACATAAAGTCTACCAAAGTGCCCCAATGCCTGGTAGGCTCAGACGATGGTGTATGGCCATCGGACATGGTTTGGAGGATGATGCCACATGAACTCATTGCAGGAGGCTTCTCCCAGCAACTGACAACAAGAGACTCTTGGTTATCTCAGTGAGTGTACAAAGAAGGCTGTTGATTACTGGACAAAAAGTTATTCAATGACAGAAAGTTAATTACTGAGGCTAATTATTTGCAGTGACCAAAAATTGGAAAAATCATGGCTTTGTGATTTAAAAAAAAAAAAAAATGAAAGGGAACAAAAAGATCCCACATTTTCAGGGAAAAAAAGCCTCTGAAGGAAGTGTAGCAGATTTTTTTTTTTTTAAATGAAGTTTCATTTTTCGCATTTACATTACATTTTACATTTACATTTAGTTGGACAGTTTTACATGTAGTTGAATAGTGTGCAATTCTTTCAGTTGTTACATTAGACACTCATAAACCACAGCACTCCTGCGAGCTGAAGAGATTTGGAGACCTGCAGAGCTGGCAAGACAGTAGCACAGGTTTCCATATTGCATAGAAAGGAAAAGAGTTGTGAGGTAGGCAGAGATGAAAACACTCTACCAGCTATACATCTATAAGAGTTACTAAATAATTTTTTTTAATGAGCAAATAAAACCATAATCTAAAGCTGACACAGTTCTACTCGTCCACTCAGTTGTACCTCCAGCCTTCCTTCTCTTCTACATCTCTGTCTTTCCTCCATACCACTGAACACGCAAGTCTACAATTTCAGCAATTACTCTTGCAAATTAGGCGTGCTTTTCCACATATTTTCCCATGTGCTATTGTGTAAAAATGTTTTTATAGAAACCATTCCTATGATACAGAAAGTGATTAGAATATTCTGATGACACCAGGTTTGATTGCTTTGAAGACTTTTTTTTCCAGAATTGTCAATTAAATTAGAACTTGATTTTAATTTTTGATTTCACATTTACGTTTTTAACTGATTCTTCACGTGACAAGGTTTTTGAAAAAAGTGTAACACCCTGGTTTTCAGTGAACTGACTGTGAGTAAGAAGCATGCAATTATTTGACATATAAACAAAATTAAAAGGTTAAGCCTGTAAGGTTAAGGGAAAATTTAGGTCCTATATCTTCCCCTTAAAATTCTATTTGAAATTAATATTGGATTCCTAGAGCTCCACTTTCTTTCCTGTGCAAACTGTGAGTTTTCCATATTGCATGGAACTTGCCTAAAGGAGGTAGTGGGATGTTTTTTACATTAAATCTATAATATATGTAACATAAATAACACATTAGGAAACATAAAATACACCTGGCACATACGTGCCTTTTTGGTATTAAAAGAGGTGAAACTATGATTCAAACGTTTCTATCTTTTTCTTCACAGTTCAAACAGTAAAGCAGGAGGCATAACTGGAAAACTAAGGCTCAGCTACTATCCTAAGCAATCCTCTTTCAGTTTTTATAGACAGATAGTCCAGCTCTCTATTATTTTTCATTAATAAGCCATATTTTCCACAATCTCTCTTAAATCCTATGCCTTTCTCTTTTCCAGACTTTACTGTTATTATCCTTTTTACAGAGCCCCTTTAAACCTTCATACTGTCATGTGTGTGGAACTTTACTGCCCATCATTTCTTTCTCATTACAGAAATGACTGTGAAGCCTCAAATATAATTCCAGCATCTCACCATTTATTTCAAGATCCAGTTAACCTCATTTTTATAAACTTGTCACACATTTGCTCATCTTACTCCTATCTTTGCGTCTGACTATGACCAGTTTGCTCTCCTTGTTACACCACAATTGGCCTTTCCAGCTCCTTCATAAAATTTCACCTTTGATAATGGGAAGGCATCATTGTGTATAATTCTGCTATTTGGAGCATGAGGATAACAGAATTTTTACTGGAAGAATGGAGAGCTGAAATCTAGAGTTTCATAGGTTTGACTCTATAAAAGTGTTATCTAACATGTAAAGTGTTGTGGAGTGGATTGTATAAGACATTTTTGCACAAAACTTGCATTACACTGAAATATTAGAAGATCTTTTCTGTTTGCTCTGTGTTAACAACATGAGCTCCAGAAAGACAACTGTTCAGTTATTTACAACAGGAACTAAGAAATAAAAAGATTTTTCTCCTGAATTATCTTTGGCATCGTCTTTTCTCCAGAGTCATTGTTTTTACGGTAGTCACTGAGAGAACAGTGACTGTTCCTAGGACTACTCTTTATTTCTCAGTAATTAGCCAATCTATATCATGTTATCTGTTTGCTTATAATATTCCTTTCAACAGAGGCACATTTATTAGCAATAAGCAGAGTAAACTGTAAATTACCCAGACACTTTCATTCCAGCAGGATTTATCTGGATACACAGAAGTTTGGATAATTGAAAGATAAGAAATAATTGAAAAAAACCATGAAACACAGGTCTTCCTGTGGTATATTTTCTCCTTTTAGCTAAAATATAGTCTACCCTAGGTCTATCCCCACTGGTATTGACCGACATTATTGAAATACATCACTTTGCCGTAATAGAAATAACCTCAGAAATTAAGTAGAGAGTAAAAACGAAGAGGCAACTGAGAATTCTCAGTCAAATAGAAGAATGAAGTATATTTAGAGGAGATAGGTCAATGAGCTTCTTTCTAATTGGTCCACAACCAATCTCTTATTACCTGATTCAGCACCTTCAGGAAGCCTCCTGCTCCTTCCCCAGCCATTCATGAGGGGGAGAATTCTTGGAGGATCAGAATAAGCATGTGCAAACCTCCCTAGCCCACCAGTGTTGATAGTACCAGGGCAGAGCTGATTTAACAGAGCAGGAGACTTGCCTACTTCTCACAGCCTTTATTTTACAAAGTTGTTTTATTAATGGCTTCTAGAACTCCTGTCAGTGATGTAGGAAGACAGGTATGTTCAACAACCAAATACTAAAAAACCCCTAGTTATATAACCCCCAATAACTGGTCATATTGCAAAATGTGGCTGCTGTGTTTTTGGCAGAAATACAATGTCTTTTGTGGGAGTTGAGAAGTCAAAGCTAAATGGTGACAGACTCAAATAAAAGCCTAAATTATTTTTGGCATCATACACAGCTATTTTGAAGCTTTAAAAGGATCTGACAGAGTTTCTGTAAATTTGAGAAACAGAGGCTGCCACATAGGAAAGCTCCATCACAAACTTCTGGATTTCTGCAAACCATAAGCCAATACAGGATTTAAACATTTCCTATAGTAGACCCAAAATCAAACCAGAAGATCTGAATGAAGTTGTCATACTTTTGTAAGAGCCTACCTTACAAAACACAGAAAACCTAACTTACTGTCAAAAGCAAGGAAACTTCATGAGTGGTCTCCTAAGGACAGCATTAGCACATTTTGCAGGTACTACCATAGCTCTGTGAAGCCAAGAGCCTGGGAGTGAACCATGTGGTTCTTGTGCTTTTGCCAAAATGCATCAATCAAAACCTTCTATTGGAAAACTACCATTTCTAATTGGTGGTGAAATTTTGACCTTTTGCCAAGAACCTTTACAGTTTCTAACCAGATTCCACAGCCTTTCATTTGTTAGGGTTTTTTCTTTTTTGTTTTCTATTTTAAATGAAATAGCAACAGTTTATATGGCAATTAGGGAACATTTTTATTATGAAATATACTTCAGTGACTGCTAAGGTTCACATTAAGGCAAGTAATTTGACCCCAAATTCTTTGGTCAATTTTTAGACAACTGGCTGGTAAGAGCTACAAACTAGTTTCCAAAAACACTAGGCTATTAAATTCTTCTCATTCTATTTAAATTGAGAATGAACCCTCTAATGTAGGCAACACGTTTAGGAGGTAACTAAGATGGAGAAGACCTATATAAACCTGAATATCACAATGACAATCACAATGCAAGCCTCAAAACTCTCACTCCTCTCTTTGCAGCCTGTCCTCACCAAAGTCAGATGAGTAAGACATAACTGAGCATGCCAGCAGGAGTACAACAAACAATCGAGTTTCATAGGAACTCTCCTGCAAGGAAACAGCAGAATCCATGACAAAACTCAATCTACCCTTCAAAGAGACCACTTACTGGCCAACAGTGCTAACCCTACTGTTAGAAAATATCCCAAACTGCTGCTAGCATTCAAAACAAAAGTAATTGCTGAATACTACAACTGCAGTCATGACTTCTGAAGTCTGACTTGGGTATGAAGTTTTTGTCAGCAAAAGCAGGAATTGAGATACAGGAGTTAAATAATTTCTTGAGTAGTAGTTTAAATGTCCTAACCTTACTGTTCTAATTCTAGGATTTTAATTTCTCAGGGCTACCTGTATGTGGGGAAATAATGTTATCATAAATAAGAATAGCAGGATTTCTTGTCAACATTGCATCATCGGATGCTCTATTTTAATCTTGAGCATACTGCTGCTGGAAAACCTAAGTAGAAGAATCCCCTTCCTCACTTTAGCAGTGAGGAATACAAACCAGTAAATGCAAACCACATGCAATTCACTGGTTTAGTGATGGGTCCCTTGTCAAACATCTACAGTGAACTAGAAACTGCCACAATCTTTGTTCTTTTTTTTCCTCCTTTGCTATTCCTTCTGTTCACGCCCCTTTGTTCAGTTTAAACCATTTTTTCCCAAGCTGCTTTCTCCTAAAATCTTTCATTCTTTTCTTTCTCTTTCAACACATTATACCTTTAGTTCTTGTTGCTTCATTCTCCTCATGCATTGTTCTCTTGACTTTCATACTATTTCCTTCACATCTTCCTCCCTAAATTTCTCTCTGCTCCCTCTTGCCGTAAGTTTAAGCTGTGACACCAAAGGGGTTCAATAACCTGCTTTCTTCTTCAATTACAAACATGAAACATAAGGCTATTTTCTCAAGTCCCAAAGCATGAATACACTGGGAAATTATGTGGTTATTTGTGAACAACATCCCCTGAATCTACAACTGTCAGCTACAGGTGAAGCCCTTGCTAAGAGAACTACAACCACAGAGAATCTAAAGACTTTGTACCTGCCCCTGTACTCCACCGACTTTTTTCTTCCTCTCACTCTTTCCTATGACAGTTTTCTACTCCTCCATAGCAGCTCAGGTATATTCAAGCTTTTTCTATCTGCAGAGCAGTGCTCCCAAGGAGCAAACACGTTCACAGGCAAAAGAGTTCAAGTAATATCAGGAAGTCAGGAGATAAGAATTAATTTTTTTGACACTTACTTTCACCCTGCTTCCCTGTCTCTGTGTATCCAAGGAAAGCTGGAGACTGAAGCTATGCAAAAAGCTTCCAGGTTGTAAAAAGTTTCAAAAGAAACTCCCAGAGAGTAACAGCAGAGACAGATGTAAGGATAATAATATATCACCACTGCGGGGTTTGTGTGTTGCAAGAGCAGCAGCAGCAAAGGAGAGGAGCATTTGTTTTCACTAGGTAAAGAGAAAGAAAGCAATGAAGATGAAGGATGCCTCTGTCCCATTCTTGCCAGAACTTTACCAAAAGAGTGCTATTTGAGGTCCAGGAACTCAGCAACTCCCTATAAAGCCTGCCTAAGGCTACACAGCAGCTGGACTTACTAAACACATAGTTATATACTGAGCTGTGGACCTGTATTTTCTAATAAGGAAGGAGGAGCAGCATTATTTTATCCTAACTCATATGAGTAATAAGAACACAGTGCACAGAACAAAAGGGGGAAATAATGAAGAACTAAAAACAATGATCAGCATGAGAGGAAAATGCTTTAACAATGGACCTTCCTTGGTGTGTTCTTTCTGAATTTATTGCAAGTTCTTCCCTGTGCTGATTTCCTCTTCCTACTTCATTCCTACACAATGGCATTTCAGAGGTTCTCCCACCTTTCTCCTTTCCAGTCTGAGCATGGCGGAAGTGCAGATGTTTGGGAAGGAGGTTAAAAATCAATTGGTGGAAGCAGTGGAGGAGGGAACTCCAACTCACCTGTCTCCATTGTCTGAGACAAATTTAGGCTCTCCCTCCTTCAGTTTGTGTTGCTCAGTCACTACAGTCACATGCCAGAACAGGTAAGAGGAGACAGTCCTGGCACTCCTTCTCTTCTGATCATGAGAGTCTAACCAATCATTTACATCTTCAGAAGTACAGATTAGAGGAAAAAAGACAGTAATGGTAACATATTGAGAGACAGACTCATGCAAAAAACCAAAGCCAAATAATTAATGACATGCATGTAACCCAAAATTATCTGTTCAGCACCGAACAGCCATTTACAACTGATCCTGGTAAAAAGATGACATATTAAAGATTGGTTTCTTTGGGGAAGGCCAGGAATGCAACAGGGGCACAACACAAATTTCTTGCATATGCAAGAGAGAAGCATATTGCTTACAGAGATGTATAGGGCACAATTAGAAGATGAAGGACTAGCTTGTTCTTGCTTTACCTTTCTGATTTTTGTCTCTTGCTTTACCTTTCTGATTTTTGTCTCTATCTACTTATAGTAGCAACCTTTTTTTTTTTTTTTTTTTCTTTGCTGAGCTTTATAAAATGCCTCTGGAGGTAAATCAGCTGGATTGTGTTAGCAGCTAGCCCTGGGAGACAGAGGCTAATTGCCTTAATTATTGCTTAAGGGCCAGGTGGGGAGATTTAGAAGTTGAGACCAATCAAGAAGGGACAGATGAAGACAGGGATCCTGGACTGGGGGGGGGGGGGGGGGGGGGAGAGGAGAGGAGAGGAGAGGAGAGGAGAGGAGAGGCCTATTCCTAGTTTGCAATAGTCTGAGTGACAGGGGGGCAGCTGAGATGTCTGAAGCTGATGGAATAGATTACTGATTAGTTCCCTACTTATCTACCACAAATAAATCTTTACACTGATTTGTAAGAAATGCATGTAGTTTGACCCCTTTTGTTTAGGGAAGGAGAAATAAAGCATTTATCATACGAGTAAGCCAGATGTATTGTTTCAGGTTAGCACGTGACAGGAACCATAAGAATATTGCAGGAGAATTCCTCATAAAGGCAATCTCTAGCCATTAGTCCTCCAGACCAATGCATCCTTAGGATTGATACAAAAAGAGCACCAAGAAACAGAAAAAACAAAAGAACCTTTCAGTCCTAAATCACACTGGCTTTTCTCCTGCTAAAGACATTTTGGTCTGACATTTTGGGGGTGGAGGATGGAGGACAACATTATAAAAAGCGTTAAAAGTGATTCTAAAAAGAAAAGGCAATTCCTGATCAAACTACCTAGGGAACCAGTTCTAGCAAACAACACGGTTATGTTGAAAAGCAAATGCTTTTCCCCAGAAGAATGAGAGAGATCACAGTAGCCTCCTAAATCCCTACCAATATCATTAAATATCTCTATTGGATCATAGCTTTTATGGTACTATCCTGAAGAAAGCAGAAACTCTCACTGTAATCCATAAGTTTACCTTACAGCACTTTCTAACTCATACAAAGATTAGTATATATTTGAGACAAAAGTGAGCTAGAACTTTTGGGTGGTCTGGTTATAAATGAGCCATGGGATTTTATATGTGGCCTGTTAAACTCTCAGGCTTGTGAGAAGAGAATTGTCCTCCATGCTTCCTCTGGGATAGCATGGCATAGTGTAAGCTCCCAGAACAGCTGCTGTTTGGAAAGGAAATTGCACTTCTAAACTTGACTCTGTGCTCCAGTACTCTTTGTGATTTCTTGTAGTTGCATAATCTTTGTTTACTGCAAAATGTTTCTGTCACATTGGTACTTAGACCTCAGTCTGAGGGAACCATGCAGCCATCAACCAGCACAGGAGCTTCCAAGATGATCTAATAGATCTGGTTTGCAAAAGCTCAAACTCATTTACAACAAACAATATTTTTAGCTTCTATTAGGAGAGATATTTTGAGTTGTAAATTCTAGGGACCACATTGTTACATGCGTTCACTTTAGCTTACTAAATCAGTGCACAAGGCTCAGCTCTTATCACCATCCAGCAATGGAGAATTCCCACAGCAGAGTAGAAAATCCTATTTGGCAAAACTCCACTTCCTCCCAAAAACACATTCAATTCACACTGTTGTAGAGGAAGAATTCTGGGAGGAAAACCAACTAGAAGTATACCAGAAAAATGGAATAAATCAGAGCAGGCAGTACATTTTCTCATATCACAACTCAATGCCTGACGATGGAGCAGTAAACAGCTATAAAAACTGCTTTGTATCTTGCTCCAACCCAAATGATTGAATTCCCACTCCCCCACCCCCGGCCTCAAATTCAGGGAAAAGGGATTTGATCCTATATTAAGTCATCTTATCACATAAAGAGAACTAGCTGAAAAGTTCAGATCCAGATCTGAACTGGCCTAAAGCTTTAAAACTTTGTGTCCATTTCTATTTGCTTTCTTATGTTATATGACTACTACTTTATCCTTAGCTTCCATAGATGAAACTGAAAGAACAAAGAGGAAAAACAGATTTTTGAAAATAAAACTAAGTCATCCCTATGTCTATTTTGAGAAAATGATCCCCCTCTCATGGTGTAGCTGCCTACACTGTGTGCTCACACATTCTCCTCCTTCACAGAGCTCTACCTGAGTTCAAGACATGCAGTGCTGTGATCTACGGGCTGAGATCCTTTTGGAGTATGAGTGGGGAACATAGCTCTCATCTGTTGCATTTTACTAAACCCAAATACAAGATGCACGGAATGAGAGGGATGGAAGATTTTTTTGTGAACATCCCCCCATCATTGTCACTGGAAGTGGCACTGACTCTGCTCTGTTGTGCGGCCAGGCCACAGATCAGGAAATCAGTAAGCAGGAATTAATTTTGAATACTGAAACACAAGGATAACTTTAGTAAAGTTCCCCTTCCCTAGTGCGTAATCAGATTTAATGAACCTAAGTAGAATGATCTCTTTTGCACATGTACTATCTGTGCAGTCTTTCCCTTAGTGTGCTAGACCTGCTGCATGCATCCAGCATGATCAGCTGGCACTGTCATCCCTGCAGCTATCTCAACTTTCCCGCATGAAACTCGCTTTCTGCCTACTGAGCTGCATCAAGGACAGCTCAGAGCTGATTACATAGAGTAGAAGGTCATGTGGGGTCGAAAAAGCACACCTATACCTGAAGCTGGTTTAGCTGCCAGGATTTGCACTGTGATCTACATACCAAGAAAACATCAAGAGTTTTTATTCCAAGCTCTCTACTGATTCCTTATGATCAATTAAGTCAACAGTGTGTGTGCGAAGGGTCAGGGTACAGTCTACATTCTGTGGATTTAAAGATAGCTGCACAAAACAGAAAACAAATTCATCTGCTTTTCTTGTCTTACTGATTTTTGCATGCAAGAGTTTTTGAGATCCCCTGATGTTCACCTGGAAAGCATCTCAGCTGGTTATCTAGATAGGCACTGGACATTAGGAGCCAGTAAGATTTCTCAATGAAACTGAGATTCAGCTCACCACAAGGAATTTGTAGAGGGTCTGAAAAGGCTACAGTGTATTTATTTTGTAGCTAAGGGATTACAGGCAGGTTTTCTAAAATCCAGATGAAAACTTTATGACTCAGAAAATGGTCCCCAGACAGAAGGTTTCCTGAAACACATATGTACCAGTGCAATTTTTAAACGTATATACATCATCAAGCTTTACAATGCCAGAATTTATAAACCAGCAATGTTTACTTGTCTGTAAGGCAATGTCTGTAATATTACTTTATATATTTTGCTTTCCATTCTAAATTGCTAACCTACCTGTGAATCTTCTAGTCAACAAAGTAAATACAACAGGATTTCCTTTCATAGACTCTGGTCCTACAAGCCCTATAGTAGGGCTCTAGTTGAACAGAAGGATCTGTTCATTTGTGGCATAGGACACTAATAGCTTTGTTTTCCATTATTAAAAAGTAACACCATGCAGGCAATGAAAGTATATAGAAATTGTTTCTCTGGTAAATATGACCTCTTCAGTCTTGTCAAGAAATTTTGCAACTCCAGTACTACTGTTTTTAAATTGATGCAATGATATGGGTTCAAGCTATTGAATTTTTCTATGCAGTAAGTGCTTTCAACAGTGCCATAAGCAACAAACAAAATACAGGGATGTGACTCACTCTGGCAGCCATAGCTCATCTCTACAAGTCCTGTAAAGGAGTAGCTGAGTAAGCTCAGTGATTCCTATACAGAATCCAGTATATTATACTTTAACAGGTTTATCTTCAAAAAGTAGAACTGAAGAAACCTGCCATCCTATTGACTTATGTCCTAGATCCCCAACTCCTCACCAGCATGCCTTCTCCATTTCACTCCGCATCTCTCTCACTTCTTACAGGGCAGGAGTTTGTGGCTTGTTGAGGGCTGGGAGAGTACTCATTGCCCAAGCAGCTTCTGCCTCTAAAAATGAAAGGCCCTCATGAAGGCAGTAACCTGGGTCCTTCTACCTGAGTCAAATGCAGATTTTCACAGAACTTGTAGCAACTCAACATTGTCAAGATTCCTACCTTATCAAATTAGATTGAAATTGGTCAATAGTTTCAAAGGTTAGGCACGGACAGACAAACTGACAGTGCGTGAAATGCTTCCTTAGGAAACAAAGTCAAGACAATGATTAGCACCACAACAAACATCTTTTCACATTGATAGAATAAACTGCACCATATGGATAGCAAACCAGTATTCTTTCTGGATAAAACTTTCCTTGTAACCAAGATACTAAAAAACATTTCTTACCTGGGACATGAGTAAAACAGGAATAGTTTGGCATAAAATCTCTAAATTAGCATTTAAACATGTTTTTATGGAAAGTCATATTTTGAAAAGATCTAACAAGTATCTTGCAAATCTTGCTCTAGGTAGAATTAATTTCAAAGTGGTGTGTGGGAGGTATTCATACAGAGAAGAATCCCATATTTGTTAGCCACTTCCATAGCACTCTGAGCACGTACTACTGTTTTTCTGGATATATGTAAAAGTATTAATATGTTCTGTGGCATTATTATGTAGTTCACAGTACTGAATAAGGCTGGGAGATAATATTTTTTTTTTATTTATTTAAAATAATTTAACCTCACAGCTTGACTGAAGGCAAGAAATATAAAGTGAATGTTATACAAAATCTGTTGAGGGCATGAAATAACTTTCATGAAAATGATTTGATAAGGTGATGTTGTTAAAAAGATTCAACTTTCCAAGTAGCTACTTTTATTTAACAAACCTGTGAGAGGTTAAGTAATGTATGAAGCAATATATCTGTGCACAGCCATGTTCCTTTTAATGTACTGCCTTCCAGGGCCCTGCTCTTAAGACATTATGTGTGACAAATGGACCATCCAATAGTTTTTAATTGCTAATAAATTCTGCATGATATGCTTAATCAAAGTTCCACATGAGTTTCAGGATAACCCTAGCTTTCTTTAAAACCACAAAACCCCAAGTTTATAAGCTGAAAGCAAAAATTTCTACCATTTACTATTCAGCCTTTCAAAAGTCAGGGAAAAAGATAACACAAACTACTCTTCTTAATAGCATTATCAGTGTAAGAAAACTACAGAAGAGCTTACAACCTTTTTTGCCAGACCACTCCCTTTTTACTACCTCAGACTTCTTGATTTGCAAAAAGAATTCCCTGCAAGCCATCCCTCAGACAAACTCCAGAGGGAGAATGAAGGAAGCTATTTTTTCTTCAACCTTCCTCTTCATGATGCTTTGCCCAAAGTAGGATTACAAAAAAATATCACTGGAGTCAGGCAGGTCTACTATCACCTTGCAAAGAAGATGGAGCAAAATCATCCAGTTGCAAGACTTCAAAGACCCAGAGAAGCTTCTGTTTTGATCCCTCGCTACTCCTCGCCAAAGACTTCTCACTGAAAACTAACCGCAAAGAATTATTTCCCCTACCACCGCTCCCAAAACATCTTCTAGTATGTTCATGCTAATATCTTAAATAAGGAAATAATACTTATTTATCATCTTGTTAAAATTAAGAAGTAAATAAAGTGTAATTGCACACACACCACAAAAGGTGTTGAAGTGTTGGAAAACTCTCTTCTCAAGAGGAAACACTGCATCACTTGGTTTTCCTTTGTGGACTACACTTACTATTTCCAAGGTCAGTATTTCAGTAGCTGTTTTATAAAAAGCCTTGAAATAAACCTGAAGCCTATTTACCTTCTCTTTTTTTCTATTCTTTGTGTGCAAATAAATCAACCTCCAACCTGACACTTCTTGAGTAATGTTTCTACGATGCATTTTTGTATTTTGTAATGATTTTTTGATCCTAAAAAAAAAAGCAGCACTGGTCAGTCCTAATGACCCCAGGCAAATCCATGGTTTGGCACACCTCTGAAGATCTACAGTTGACAGGAGGATCATGGGGCCAAACTTAAGGCTTTGCTGCCTTATGTTTTGCAGAGATCATGTTTCACAGGCTTTAAATATCTGGCGCTATGGAAACACTCTTTATGTCTTCACTTTGCACACCAAAAATGGTTTAGCTTGGTTAGTGCTTAACTTGATCTGATCACAGAAAACTGCACTGCCCTCAATTAACTAATTCAAGGTAAGAACATGTTTTTTTCTGGAAGGATGAAAGGCTTTAGGGTAGGATTAGTGAGGCCCATTAATTTTTGAAATTAAATGCCATCCTTTTGCTTTCTCATATCTTGGATTCTGCATTTCCACCAAAGACAGAAGTAAACATCTCAATTGTGTAAGATGGCTGGCTGCAGCCTGAGCACAGCCCATGGAAATTTGCCCTTGCAGAGTTAATACAAGTCCTCCCATGTGAGATAGGAATGGGCTCTTGTTCTGGTTTCACCTGGGAGAGAGTTAATTTTTTTCCTAGTAGCTGGTGTAGTGCTGTGTTTTGGATTTAGCATGAGAATAATGTGATAACACATTGATGTTTTAATTTTTGCTAAGCAGTGTTTACACTAAGCCAAGGATTTTTCAGCTTCCTGTAATCTGTCAGCTACGAGGTGCACAAGAAGCTGGGAGGGGGCACAGCCAGGACAGCTGACGCAAACTGGCCAAAGGGATATTCCATACCATATGATGTCATACTCAGTATATCAACTTGGGAGAGTTGGCCAGGGGGCAGTGACCGCTGCTCGGGGACTCGTTGGGCATTGGTCAGCAGGTGGTGAGCAGTTGCATCACCTATTTTTCCAGGGTTTTGTTCCTCCCTCTCCCTCTCTCTCTCGTTGTTTTCCTTTTCATTACAATTATTGTTGTTATTATTATTATTATTATATTTCAATTATTAAACTGTTCTTATCTCAACCCATGAGTTTTCTTACTTTTACTCTTCAGATTCTCTCCCCCATCCCACCAGGGGTGGAGGGTGAGCGAGTGGTTGTGTGGTGCTCAGTTGCCAGCTGGGGTTAAACCACAACATCTCTGAAGCTAACATTTCATATTTTACCACTGCCACTTAAAACCCCCTTACATTTTCTGTCATTAATCCATACCCTCATCAGGACCTTGAGTGCACCATCAGGCCTTTTTTTTCTGGCCACCTCTGCTGGGACCTCCACCTCTGTGCCCCTTTCCAGGAGCCCCCCTGAAGCTGAGCTATGCTGTGGGCAAGTGGGGGCCAGTGGTGTCCCAGGCTGCTCCTGGCTTGCTGCCTGCCCTTCCTGCACTGAGCTGGGACCTGTCCACCCCCTCCTGCTTGTCTGCTGGCCACTGGGCTGTCAGTAGGACCTGCTACTGCCAGCAGCCCTGCGCTGCAGGCTGTGGGGTGCTGTGGGAATATGTCTGCATCAGAGAGGGCACTGCCCTTGGGTCACTGCCACCCTCAGCTCCCTGATTGCCTTCCCTTATGGAGGAGCCTCGCTCTTGCTGGTCTCCGACAATGCTGATGATCAAATCTGCTCTAAGTACTGACATGCCCTTTGCCGAAATAGTTCTCTTCAGTGCTCTGCTGCCAGTCTTGCTTTCAAACTGCTACACACAGGATCATTTCCTTCCTTGTTCTCTACTTAGAAAAACATTTGGAATAGCTTCTTCAAAAGTACCATGTAAAAGTATTATTGCATCCAATCTAGTCCCATATTCAAGAAAATCTACAGCAAATCTACACTGTGAAAATACTAACAATTTCATTTTGCATGCTACTTGCTAAATTAAAGTCTCCATACCATCATACTTGTTTCTCCACAATTTCAGAATCTTTCCTCCGTTTGATACTTTATCAAAGGTAAAGCAATGACCTGAAATGCATGCTCCCAAGATCAGACAGGGAATGTCTTCTATTCTTGCCAATCTCACTACTTGTTCTAGTCAATAAACTGTTTTTCTGAGCCTTTTTGCTGAAATGAACAATGACAAGAAAAGATCACTGAACTAAGGCAGTGGTAACGTAAAACTCAGACTGTTAACTGGGTTTTGAATGGGTGCTTTTCTGACTCCTCTATTGGCTTTTGCCTTCATATATTGTAGCAGAGGCAACAGGGGAAACTTCCGGTTCTGGAACAAGTGTAAGAAGATATATTGAAAGTAATGACATCAACTATTGGGATAATCCTGTATGAACAGAAGATCACCATATAGAGTGGATCCACTTTTCAAGCTGAATTCTCCCAATAAGTAATTACGTAGCAGATCACAACACAGTTGACTTGGATTAACTTGTAAGGATGATTGAGGAAGAGTTCCCAACAAGACAGGAGAAAGGAGGTAATATAAAAAGTCATTTATGCCTATTAGGATGAACAGGTAGATGAAGTGAGGGCCTAAAATGGCTGCATGGCAGTGGGAATTTCATGTCCTGGTGACAAAGCCATTTCAAAGAAGAAGGAAGGAAGAGGGAGGCTATTGCACACCCAGCCTCTGACCTGCAGCAGAAGGACTTTGCAGAGCACTGCAAAAGATCTGCACTAGCAGATGTTCATTTTTGCCCTCAGCTGTGTATATTCCTTGCTATTTAAAGTAAAAAAGCTCTTAATTTTTTAATCTTTTTATGTTTTCTATGTTACATGTTTCAGTTAACACTTGCCCCAAAAACAGCAAATTGCCCAGCTGCTGTAACACCAATAAGCGGTCTGTGTAAGCTACTGCAGGATCTGTTGGTGTCAACATCAGTCATATGGCTTTGGTGGCTGAAGTATTTAAGTTTTAGAAAATGGGCTGCTGGAAAAAGAATCTGTAATTTAAAGGTGTGTATAAAGGCACACTGTCAAAAGCACTTGCCAGGAACACATGGAAAGTACATAGGCCTATTAAGCAGGACATACATTTTGCAATCTGGAGAGCACTCAGCTAAGCAAGCTATATAAACCAACATTGTGAAACAACGATTGTATGGTAAGAAGTAATATTTAAGGAGGAAGTCAAACAAGTTGCTTGATATAGGTACACAGATGCACACGCATACTCATATTTTGTACATAAATTGAAAACCTCTATTTAAAGTCCAATGCTTCAGTGATTTGAACTATTATTTTGACTTTTTTCATGATTAAGCAGAAGAAATCACACTGCTATATAGCTTCAGACAATTATTCTGACACTTCTACAGTCTCATTGTCCTGCAGTTCTCTCAGTTTTGGCTACATACTCATTACTTAGTTCAATCCATGATCCAAACAGCAAATTAATGGCTGTATCCAACCCAACTCTGCAAGGCCAGGGCCACGTTTGAGACACATTTAAAGAAGTTCAGAGGCCAATTGTTGGCGTCCTGTCCTCAGGAATATAAAAATGACCACGGCATCAATGTAAGGGGAATTAACTGCAGTTTGTACCAAAGTACTGTGAACTTACTCAACTATCAAAAGAGGAGCCTATACGGATGTGCAAGACAGCCTGAAAGGGAACCAGATAACTAGGTGAAAGGCAAGTGAGCCCCATTGCTATTTTGGATGGAATAGGAGCACTGTACAGTGCTGGCAGATATGACACAAGGCCAGTGTGAGAGACACATCCTCCCAGAGAGGTGTGCGCTGGGCACAGACTACCATAGGGTCCCTACAAGGGTACCAAATGACAATCTCTGTGCAACCAAATCCCATTCTGCTATGTAAAACCAGGATGAACTGCCACAGCTGCTAACTTCTGTATTATGTAAATACACTATACAGGGAAGCTATATGACTATATTTAAGGCAAGCATCTAACTTTAAGGCAACTAAGGTTTATTCACTTAAATATTAATAATGTAGTCCACAGGATTTCTTGTGCATGCATTTCATGATTAGGGCTGGATAGATTTATTAAAACAATCAGTGAAATTGTCATCTTCACGATTCCAGCAAAGCACAAACTAAACCAAACATTTTTAAAAACTGCTTTGAATTTTAGCTATGCTAATAAAACCAGAGAGAACTTTCCAATGGCTATTCAGTTGAAGTTGACTCTGCCTTTTTACCCTAAATGAACAGTAATGTCTGGAGATAAGGATTAGTACTGTGATTAATTTTCAGGTATAGCACGCAGGAAACAAATGACTTCTCCAGCTCTCCTACAGATTTGTTTGGCTTTGGGAAAGTCAATGAATTATGTCATGCTTGTATTTACTGATCAATAGAGAGTGATGGAAAACGCTTGCCTCACCGGACCGATCCAATGTTAAGCTGATTTATTTTTATTGATGTTTTCAGAATCCCAAATGTGCTATGTAAATCCAGAGAATTAAGATAGAGGAACCTCCGGCAATTAACATATTGGTGAAGGTATAAGTAACTCATTCGTGTTGTATAAAGTTATTATGCACAGAATTATCTTATTAGAAACTGCACGTTCTAAAACTTAAATTAACTGTATGAATTACAGATGTTAAATGACAAGTGTAAAAAATAACACTGCAGCATCACGTACAGTTAAAGGACATAACTCTCTACTAGGAAAAGATAATAAAAGGTGGAGCAGAAGTTTTGAGGATCCTGCCACCACTGACACTGCCATAAATATGAAAAAAAATCAAAATCTAACCACTGAAATGGAGAAACACAGTAAAAGCAAAGCAGTATACTCCCTTCCAATTTCCTACTAAAAAAAAGGAAAAATGAGGAAGATAAAAAGTGATCTCAACAGAGTTTAGAGATAGTCTTAAAAACTACTTACCTCTTATACTAAGAATGATCTTGAATTGGCGTAGTGAGTGCAGTAAAAATAAATATCCTGTCCTGGGTTTTATACCCCAAACCAGATGTATGCAGGGCTAAGTACTAAAGACTATGAAATATAGACATCTAGGCCAGTTTTTTCAAAAGCTTATGCCAGGGAGCCGGCAGTCTGAGAGGCTAAAAGCCTTTTTGGCTCTTTAAGCATTCAAGACACTTCTACAGATTCATAGATGTTAAGCTCAGAAGAGAATGCCTGCACTGTAGAACATCACCTCATAACCCTTGAACAGGAGGGAATAGTTGTCACCGTTTTCCTAAATAACACAATCATGCCAAATAACTTGCAGATTAATTAGAACAAATATTTATAAAAAGAACTACTACTTTATGTAGAAATTTTTGTGTAATAATTAACTACTTCCATATGAATGGTTGGTTACTATCATTGTAAAAATATTTTATCTCAATTCCAACCTAACTTAAAAAAAAAGAAGTTCAATCTGCTGAGTCTTTTAATAACTTTGTCTTCTAAAATAAAAGACAATCTATTAATTGGTAAGAACCGGTGAGATCTGTGATGAAGTCGCCAGTGCTTTATCTCTAACAAGGTAATTCCCCCTTTGCGTAGCAAGTTTTTCAGCTCCTCGGTATTTTGTCACTTAATCAAATCCACTATGGCTTCCAATATCTTTTTTCAGTATTACATAAACCTGTATATTATGTGTTTCCTGAAGGCAGGGTGGACACTTAATTGCATGATTATGTGTACAGGTGGATTTCAAAAAGCATCTAATGAACCACACAGAAACATCAATCTTGTGAGACAGTCATCTTTAAGGTGCAACTGACACAGGAAGCATATTCCAAAAGATGCCTGTATCTCATTCCTCCAACCCTCCATCTCCCGGCTGAGCCAAGAGGGTACGAGGTGCCACACACACCCCAGAGTCATCTGACTTCTTTTCCACTAAACACAGCTATTCCCTCTAAGGAACACACTGGGGGAAACAGGAATTTTTAAAACCTTTATTTTAGTCATTTAATACAGTTTTTGATACAGGTCCAGTCCCACGGGGTTCCACCTGCAAAAGATTTTTTAAGAGGATATGACTAACTGTACAAAGTGAGACAAAGATACATGCATTCAGATGGGGTCTGAAAAAACTTATATATCACTGAATCAGTACAAAAGGCCCAAAGAATATCCATGTGCCTTTTTGAGAGCTGATATAAAGCTCATAGCATAATGTTGAGGAGTAAGGACAGGCCATACTGGGGACATTGTGGCAACACCTAAGGAAATCAACTCACCTTTCCAGTTTTTCATGCAGATTCTTTTATCCATCCTCAGACCGCACAGCCCAGGAGCTCAATGGCAGAAGGTAGAGGGCAGAAATTCCGAACAGTTCTGCAAGAGATCTTCCTGATGGAGTCAGGCAATTCCCAAAAGCCATGGGAAACACAAGATGAGGAAACACATTACTTCATGACCTCTACCCAAATATAAAATGAAGTCAGAAGCAACGTACAAGATATCATCCTGATTTTAATTAAAAAGCAAATGAAAGACAAACACAGACTATTGTCTACTGGAGCACCTGTACACAAATGTTAGGTGTGTGTCATTGCAGGTGCCTCAACAACAAGAGATATGAGCTCTTCGTATGCTCCTCATTCATCTGTGTGATTCCATCAACTTTGGGTCATGGCCATTGATATGACTGTTTTCATCAGAGAAGGGGAAAAAAAGAATAAATAAATATATATATAAGCAAATAAATAAATAGATAAATAAAAGTGTGTGTGTCTGTATGTATGTATATGAAGAGAACAGCATGTATCATTACCCAGCAGATCCGGGGAGTATCTCATGGCATATGCATGATAAGAAGAGTTAAGAAAACACAGACTGAGTAAGTATGAAGTGACACTGAGAATGACAGTCTGTGACCACAGCAGCTGACGAGAAGAAGCATCTATATGGGAAATATTCAGCTGTACCATGCCAAGATCCAAGCAACAGCTGCAGTATTTCTTGGAAACACTGTGGGCTCCAAGAAGCATCAGCTTAGTAAAAACTCTACAGACGCAAATGGAATTCATCCAGTATTAAAATGTTTCATGATATGCCACACTTACATGGGTGGAATGAAAACTCACACCAGTTACAGACCCCTACCTTCGACTGCATGTTTTCATACTTGCTCATGTTTTCATACTCTTTCATCAGTTCTCAGTGAAAAGTAAATGTTGACTGTTTACACAGTTCTCAAATACCAGTTTCCAGGATCTTTTGCTGATTGTGCAAGAATACTGTTCTGTAATATTTGTAACAGTCAGTGGCTTATTTGTTACCATGTGCTTTGCAAAATCATCTGATCGTTGTTGTTTGACTGTGTTTAATAAACATACCACATATTTCACAGCTTTCAATGCTCACCAACATCACCCTGCCCTCCCTGCCTCAATAACTAATGTAGATTCTGCTTTTTTAATTGTTTCTTTGAAGTATTCAAAATCAGTTACTGTTAGAGGCAAAATAGAAGGCAGGATGTTCTGATGAAACATATGGCAGATAAAACCTCAAGCAGACTGATAGGGATTATTGGAGGTTGTTCTTTTTTACTCCCTATTCTGCGGGGAATAAGATACTGCTAGAGACCATCTGGGAAATCCACCTAGCAAATCCTTTGTTGTTGCAGGGATTTAGGACATCAGCGACAATTCCAGTACCTCACTTTTTTCCTGTGGCATCTTAGAGCTGCGCCATTGTTGTTTCCTATAAGGCAGGAGGTTATTAATCAGAACTTCATGGACGTTGCGATGTTTGGAGAGCTGAACTGTTGCAGATCCTCTTGGAGTAAATGTCTATTACCTAGGTTGCCATTTCCAGAGGACTGGACTTAGTTATTCAGGTGACTCCTTACAGTCCTCTTTTTTGGTAACTGATATTATTATCTACATCTACTATTTTGTTCCTAAAAACAAAATTTCACATAGGTCTTCCTAAGAGTCTTTGGAAGCAAATGGCAGAGAACAGAGGAGAATTAACAGAAAAAGCTGAAGTGGCAGAAGGAAGGCTAAAAGACTAGCAACAAAAAGAATGATGAAAAACAACAAAATAGTTAAATAGTTTTAAAGTTGAATTCTACTTCTCCTTCCTTCCTCTATTAAAAACTTGACCTATTTACTTCTCTCACATCACCTTGCAAATCCAGTTACATGATTAAGTATCCGAAAAAAGTATTCAGTGTTCTAGTGCACCTAATTATTCCCAGCGATTGCTATAGAGGGAAAATGGAGAGCATACAAAAGCACAGTTTGAAGGTGTATCACATATTCAGCAAGATATTTGACTACTGGCATTCATTCAACAATAATCAAGATTAGAAAGCAGGATGTCTGTAAGACAACTAATAAAAATTATATTTATTTTAAAACCTCAGTACTATCTTGTTATAAAAGTCATTAAAGAAAAAAAAAATCTTTGACTTCTTTCCTCCCTTTCTTCAGCAGCTGACTTGGTATATAGAAAAGAATTCAATACCAGAAACAAAAATCAGGGGTAACGTTTCAGGATTATCAACTTCTTGAATAACAATATAGTTTTGGAGGAATGTAACATGTAGAAAGTGGCCAATCATCCAGCCATTCATCACAGATTAGTTTTGAAGATCAGCTCTTCAACCTCTGCATCTGAAAAATAAAAAAATGACAGTTCATTAGCTGTCAATAATATTAAGACTAAACACAATTGCAGTAGGTAGCAATTACTGCTGCCCCATTATATCTTGCTCAATTTACCATCAAATAATATTTAATCTTCCAAGAGTAAGATTTGCTCTCAGTCTTTTTCTAGTTGGTAAAGGAGCTGCGTATGTGGTAACAGAAGGAGAAGAAAAAGCTGCAGCAAACCACTTGACCCTGTAGGACTTCAACACAAATTCAATTTCCTTCCTAAGAAAAAAAACCCCAAAACACAAAAGCAAGAGTTAGGGATTGAAGATATTCATTGTAACAAGGCCCAGCTCTGAAGGTATCTGCCAGGAACAAACCCTGGTTAAAGTCAACAGGAATTTGCCTGAAAGGTATAGACTTGGGTTCCCAGGCTGTTGAGTTATAAAAAGATCTTGGCTGTAAACAGAGAGGGAAGTAGTAATTTCATACACCTTACCTCACTGATTGGAGATGCACTCGATAGCTTTCTCTTTTGTCTGAACAGATGTCCAGGCACTAAAACCAAGTTGGACAAAGTCCTGCATCCGCTCCAGGTACAACTGCTTCTGTTTCAGTATGAGGGACCAATGACTCCAAAGGTGAGTGTGAATGACGATAGACAGCTGGTTCTGTGAGTAGTACACACGCAATCTGGAATCAACAGCACCACTGCCTGGTACTTGACCAAGGTGCACTTGTTCCTTTAAAAAAAACTTCTGAGAAAATTTATAAAAGGTCACATTAAAAGTTATTCTCTTCCATGCCAGTTTTACATTAGCTGGTATTTCATAAGCATACGGAGCCAGATTGTATTCTCCATTACAGATATGTAAATCTGGAGTAGCATCATCAACTTCAGTTTAATTGATCTGGATTTACATCATTGTAATGAATTCCCTGCAGGAAACCAATTTCATTTCAAGAGCTTCCACTGAACATGAAAACCTGCTACTAAATGTACTGCCAATGGGAGGAATTAGACATAGAACTGATGTTATCATAGACAAAGGACTTTGATGACTGTGACTGTTAGAGAATGCTAGAGCATTCATATTTTCTGACAAACACTGCACTGATTTTTTCATGCACCTGTAGTTGCCTCTCTTCACAACAACATTCTATTTAGCCATTTATTATGGGTAACCCCCAAAATCAGAAGATTCAAGTCTGGAAAAAACAATGCTTTATGAATTCAACTTCTTTTTCAAGGAAAAGGCTTATTAAACCATTATACTAACATCAATTTTTTGGTACGAAAAAGCTTCTCAGTGGCCTGTAATAATTCCCCTATCAAAGAGAGGCAAAAAAGAAGACCTTGTTTTCTTCATAGAACTATACTGTTTTCTCCAAACAACCAATAAACTGACTTTTGGAGCTAGAAAACTGTGATGTTCTCAGCTTTCTCATTTTCTAAAAGTAGGGGAAAGTAAAAGTTTGATAAAATGGTAAAGCAAAATACAAAGGACTTGGACTTTACAATGAGACCAACTTATAAAAACCCTATGTATGAAGTAGGAATTAACAGGGAAAGAGAAAACAGGCTAGTTGGTCTCACTCTGGTGTAGGTGAGTGGGTAGGAAAAAATGAGGAGACCACAAAACTTCTTGCACACATTTTTTGTTCTCCTTTCATTAATGTTCTCCATGCATAGGAGGAGAGAACGACTATCTCCTTCCATTGTAGGGTATCTATCTCTCAAAGAGCTGTGAAAAACACTGGCATGCCTGCTATCTTTGCACAAACCTGAGTATAGCAGAGAAAGGAAAAGACACATACTTCAACAGAACATTTGAGCCTGCCTTCACACACCAAAGATGTGAGATGCAAGCCAAAAGATGTTGTAGCCTTGTAGCAGCTACACATGATGGCGGCAGGGGTGGATTTAACCTTCTTTTTATCATTTTTATCATTCTTTTATAATTTTTACTTTTGAATCTCAGTACAAACTATTTCTAAGGATTTAGTGATAAGCAGCAATGATGGAATCCATTGGATAACAATTAAGGCACAGCTAGAAGAAGTCACCATCCTTGCCTTGGTGCTGTGGTTGCAATGGTGGAAGCAGGCTGGACCCTTGTGGAGCTGCAGGCTCTGTCTGTGCTGATGTCTTGCGCTGCACGGGGTGCGTATCATGCTGGCTTTGCATTCTGCCCCGCTCTTATGCTGTTGTTTGCTCAAAATCTAGCATGCCACTAACTGTTGTAACATGTCCTGCCTATACCTTTCACCAGACTTCGCTTCCTCCTCATAGGTTATTCATTACAGTAGCAAACAGAATTTCATGCTAAGTCTCTTCCTAGTCTTAACAATTAAGCCATAAAATAAGACTGTCAAACACCTGGACTACAGACCCTTAAGATATTTGCATAAACCAAACAGCAGTCAGTAAAATATGGCATTGCTTTAACACCTTCTATCTGACTGTGGAAATGAAATAAAATATAACTAAAACAAGCAAACAAACAAAAATCTAGTTTCCTCTTATGTCATACCTAAGTAGTCAGATCCAACTTCAAGCAAGAGAGACGAGTGACAAGTTCTGTGGAGAGGATAAGTTGGAGTCAAAAACTCCTTTCTGAAAGGCTTAACTAACTTCTAATACAGATTCATTACCTGTAACTTGGGCACTTGACAGCATGAAGGGCAAAAGGGTACTTTCTTTGTACCAAAAAAGCCAACATGTAGAGTTTAATGGTCTCCTCAAAAGAGGAGGATACACTTCTGTCTTACTCCTTCTAGCTTTCCTTCCTGCTTAGAGCTGAAGTAATCATATCATTTAAGCACTATATGATAATGCTCCAATTCAGCTGAAACCTGTCTATGCTACTTGAATATAAATAATGAATGATGAAGAAAGAAAAAAAAAGAAATGAGAAATGTTTTAGTTATGAAGTAAAAAAAAAAAAAAAAGAAAAAATAAATAATGTCTCCAACACTGTTTTTCAACCTGCCAAATTCTCCGTCTGCATTTTACCTCTTGCTTCAAGTAGATGCACACCTGTTTCACATTTCCATAAGAAAATTTTTTAATAAATTACTTCTTAAGTGACTCAATAAGATACTATCAGTCTATGTAAAAGCCCACTGTAACTTGCTTTGGAAAAAGCTATATGTGCCCTTATATTCTGAGCACTTCCCCAAGCAAACCTGCACACAAAAGCACAGGCAGAGGAGAACTAGACAGACAGTTACTTCACATGCCTCAGAGAGACAACATCGGATGTGATAATGTTCACTGGATATTAGGAATGTGATAATGTTCACTGGATAGTAGGAATGACCTTTCATATTTTACTAAGATGCAATCATATCTTTAAAAAGGAGAGTGAGAAACACATTGAAATTCTACCTTACTCAGAGGTGGTGTCTATCTGTGGCTAAATTCATGTGCACTTCTGGAAACCCGCTGGATTCATGATGCACCATCAGATTACAACAGGCTTATCTGTATATTTGCTTATTCAGGTCAGGCCGCTTGGATGGTTGTGCCCGGTTTTCTTCAGTAACGATAAGCTCCAGCAAAGCAGGTGTTACAGGATTCTACTGCTGGACTAAGCACTGAAGATGGCTGAAGTTTTAACTAGAGCAGCATGCAGGAACTTCAAATGACTCTTCACCCAGGACCTCACATATGCTCTGGCTTTCAGATTCCCATGCAAGGTTACAGTCATTAAATACCTTCTTAGAGTGGGACCTGTCTTAAAAGCAGAGAGCCTGCCAGGCTAACCTGCCGTAGTGTAAGTGCATCCATTACAACACCAGTTTGAAGTTGGAATAGTTGGGAGCAAACAGCCTCTCGCAGTGGCCCATGACAATAACACTGCTCTTTATATCAGGCTAAAGAAAAAAGCTTGAGAAACACTTCAAAAGCCCAGCATTAAAGGATTGGCAGAAAGTAAGATCTTCCTTTTATAAACTGCATGAAAGCTCTGCCTTGTGGTGAACCACTGTAACTATTAATGAGATGCACATTAGAATGCAGTATTATAATTAAAGGTCACTGTATGCAGCAATCATTATTTACTGTTCTCTCCTTTAAAACTGTGCTTTTCTCTTCAGACTTAGAGAAAAATTACTTATATTGTGCACTTCTCCATGTGGCCAATTACACACTCGAGCAAAACTTAGTGCATATTAACTTAGCCTACCATACATCCAGAGGGGCTGGAAGTGTCCAATTTTTCTGTCAGAAATTTTGTCTGGTAGGAAGAAAGAAGACATTAACCAACTGTCTGCAATTAGCAGGTATCTGGACAAAATGGACACATGGTGTGTGTCCTCCTTGTTACCTCACTTTAATGCATCTCCTAGGCATTCATGATCAGTAGCACGTGTTTCTATCTGGGAAATCCCAAAAAGAAGTTTTGCACATTAGGAACGTCCTTTGCAATACAGACATATCAACTATTTATTAATCCAGGTAAAATACAGGGCACAATATAAGTGTGGTTGGTTAGCTCAAAAACCTGTTTTCCCATACTGTATCACAACAACCTTGTTATCCAAATGCAGAAGAGACAATTCATTTAAAAGGAGTGGGCTTGCTATTTGTCGTGAAATAAATGATGTGGAAGAGATAAAGCTATGTAATAAGTTTTCAAAATAAAATATACAGTCTAGGAAAAAGCAATAACACAAGAATCGGAAATCAAAAATCGCAGTGCTACGGAGACTTCACCATGGTCATACAGAAACCCAGCAGTCTCACACGTATGTATCTAATGATGTAAAATAATTTACATGTGCACTTAACTATTTGAATTCATAGAACTGCATTTGCAGAGCATCTACAGATGAGTACTTTACAAGTCTTTTGTAGTACAAAGACCCAGCCCTGTTAAGGTAAAGTTATGTACATATTTTTGCAGCTATACAAAATTTCACTGACTTCAGTTTAGCCCTAAATGGTTGTAGAAAGTTCTACTGCCGTGAACATCTGAGTCTTCCTGGAACATCAGTTCCCTAATATCAGTTTAATAAAAGCATATATATAAAGTATATGTAAACACATATACATATATACACACATACTTACATATATATATTTCTTTAGGACTATGAAAACCCATTTCTTCCTTGCATAACATTTTTTCAGTGAATGGTAAAACATTTTGGACCAGATTTTAAGGTTATGTTACAATTTGGCAACCCCCTCCACTGCACTCAGTATGTGGTCTTTTTACACAAAGAAGAGGTTACCACACATACTCACTGCCTGAAACTGAGGATTCAAAGAGTAAAGTTACACTGTCCACTGAAATGTGATGCTTGTTTAAAGAGTGTTATCAACATCAGTTTTAAAAGTCATATTCTGAAGTGACTGAACAGAGCATTCTTTAAATAATACACCCTAGTAGTTTGAAAAGTTGAATTAAAATTTATTCACAGGGTTATCTAATCTCCAGTTATTCATCAGAGTCTTTTCAGACAAGAAAACTTGATTTATTATTCCCAAAAAACTACAGTTCTTACAAATCACTAATGACTTCCTCTGTGTACATTAGAGAGGCCTGATTTTAGGAAAATGTTAAGTATCCCTGTTTTGACATCCAAGACTCTCATAAAATGAGGCCACTGTCTAGCAAACTCTCCATACAGCATAAGCATATAATTGCTTCAAATAGATATTGACAAGATGAATATTCTAAAAATTGAACTTCCACAAAGAAGTAACCATTTTCAAAAAACTTCTACCTATTAGCTGTCAGATTTACAAAGAAAGTATGATAGAAAAACTGTCAATTTTATCCCAACTGCTTCTTCTGATCATATTTCTGCAGCATGTACAAAATTATCAATCAGAACTGTATTGTCAAATGGTGGAGCCCACCACTACACATCTGAAGGAAGTATCATTCTTGTAAAGTGTTGTACAGGCAAATACCTATAATATAGTTTAACAAAACTGCTTGTTTCCAGAAAAAATAAACTCCCTTAAAAAATCTGTGATTTGGTGGAGGAGGTATAATGTGTTGATAATTTTCAACTGAAGAAAGTAATCTTTTGGCTTTTTGTGGCTAGATTCAGCTCTGATGTGTTATCTTTAAACCTAGCACAGGTTGGAATGGATGCCAGTTGACCAGAGAAACTGGGGTTTCAAATTTAATAAAACATATATGATGCAGTATCCAAAAAAGAGACTCAGACAGAGCAGGTAGGGAACATGTCAGCCAACAGATCTTCACAGCTCCAGCCCTTTGACTGTGGGTTTCACAGAGTCCTGGCCATTTCAAGCAAATAACATCTTCTGCAGGCTGAATGGGCCATTGTAGAAACTGGAGGAAGCATAATGTATTACCTCCTGCAGTGCTAGCCCAATAATTAAAATATATTTCCCTGCAATTAGAAACCAGATATTTTTCTTCACTAACTTCTCACATAACTTTTCTCAGTTCTTTGCCGCATAAAGATACCAGAAGAACACTACATTATAAGAAGTGGCATATCATTTTGATATTTGGTGAACACTGTGGACGACTTTTCTCATGAAAACATGATTAGAGGTTACGATAAACACATTTGCTTACCCATCACTACCAATGATGCCATTATTCAGGTCTAATCATGTCTGATAACTGTATAACTGTGAATGGCTGGAGGTTACATGCTGCAAGAGCGCTGGGAGAATTCCTAGACAAATTCAAAAAACAACCCACATACTTGGTGTATTCTGGGTAAATAGGACATGTGAGAGGGGGGTCCTAGTAAACTATAGTACTCTGTTACCCTTACTTGTTCTTTATTTTGTTTCCTTTTTGGCAGAGCATTAGAGTTCTGGCTAGTTCCTTGTGACACCCTTGCCCAAGTGCATCCAGTGGGCACTGCACACAACTAGTTCGACCTTCTGCATTGTTCAAAATCAATCAGCTCAGTAACGGCCAGAACACTCTTCTGGAGGGGCCCAGTAACCGGAATCACCAGGGGAAGGCAAGAGGACCTCCTTGATCAGGTCTAAGGCTTGTAAAACATTCTCTGACTCTTTAGCATGTAAAATACCGCTTAAGGTAAAACAGTAGTAATGATTTATATGAGTGTATACATATGTACATGAAACACAGATGCTGTACAGCCCCATTCTATTCTAATACATTGATGGGTTTTGTTCCTTCTAAAAATATGCTATAACTTTTTTTAAATTTGAAAAGTAAGAGTAGAATTCGTCTGTAAAATATGAAATTGGCCACAAAAACATTCTTTTACTCTCCACTCAGCTTACAAATCTCTGACAAATTTTTGTTTATCCCAGGAGTGTGTTCTTCCTGAAGTCTTCACTCCATATTTGAATAATCTTCACTGCATACCTAATAAATCATATACTTAAATGAACTGTAAAAATCAACACAAGTTTCACTAGGACAAAAAGGGAGAAAAATCTGCATATTGTTTGCAGTATAGAGTGGGTAGGATGACAGTGAGGGATGAAAGAATATATCGATGTGGGGGATGATTCAGGACTCTGAAAATTTGTAGAATAACAAAGAATGAGATGGCTTTGCCACCTCAATTCATTAGAAACAGATTTTTTATACTTTTTGATACATTTTTTTGCATCTGAGTTGGAACTGATTAAAACTGGAAATGTAACATTAGGCTATGTTCTTATCTTAGCTATAAATGAGTTCCACATTAAGACTCCTCCCTTTCTTCACCAAGCTTATTTGCGTATTTGCAAGAGTAATGGCAGAAGCAGCAATGGACCTTAGGCAAAAGAGCCTGTGTGTCTACCAATATTTGGGTGACTGGCTTATAAAAGGTTCATTGGAACAATGTGCCCTGGAGCAAATGAAGATACTGTTCATATTAGCCACTTTGGGACTCACTGTGCAACTGTCAAAGTACTGAGTAAATCCAGCACTGGAGTGTATACGCGCTCCGAGACTAGAGCTATTCAGAACATTTTCAGTAAAATGAAAATCTGTGGAAACAAAAATATTCCACGCAGATAAACAGGTTTTCATAAAGATTTTATAGAGAAGGTTTTGGAATACATGATTTCCTAAACTGGAATGGTCAAGAAAGAGAAAGACTAACAATCTCCCATTTGGTCTCCCTTCCTTCTACCCACCAAAACCAGACACTTGAGTTAAAAGAACATTTCAAATTTTTATTTTTACTCTGCAGGCAACGAAGACAGGAGTTAAAACTTTAGCATAAATAAATGTTGTTCTCTAGACATCAGTCATGTCCACTCCCTTTCTGGATATACCTAGACAAAGTGATTTTCCATATCACTCCTATTTCAAAGCCCTGCAAAAAATGTGGCCATTCTAAGTGTACCTATGTTGTCAGGTTATTTTGTAGTCAGCTACTGAAAGCTAGTGACTAGCATTAACGATATTTGGATCCCGTACTAACATCCTATTACTGCTGCTGTAGAAGTGGCAATCCAATTGGGAGTTATCAGATAAAAAACAGGAACTTGTCACCAGTAAGATCAATGGATAAATTCTATGATACAGGCCATTTCTTCATCCTCCCTACAGTATGCCTTCATGACAAACACCCTCCTAGAAAGCTAGCTATCTAATCTGTAGGATCTGTCTGTATCTGCAATATAACCACCCTTGCTTCTCCTTACTCACATAACAGAAACTACAGAGAAAAGCCCTCAGGGGATTACAGCTTCTCAAAGCAAACTTGTCAGTTTTAATTCAGGTTAGGTGCCTGCATAACACATACAATCAGGAAGGAACCACATCAGTTCCTTTCAGATGCTAGTAATTCACATGTAGTAATTTGCTTGGGCATACACACAGAACATTCATACGGATTCATTCTACAGATACATAATACATGTAATGAGATGGTCATCTATAAATATACATAGATATATGTATTCCAGTATATATACATATATATATGTACTACATTATATACATACTTTAATATATATATTTCAAATGCGTAATGTAGACAGTTTTCAGTAAATGGACTGATAAAATTCATGCCTGATGGAGAACCGCACTGGTCTTTGTCAGTGTATCAGCACAATATATATGCCTATATATGTATTCACCCATGTACATCCACATACACTTAATGTACGTATGCATCATATATGTGTAACAGAGCATACAAATCTATGTATAGCATTTGAGTAATGATGTGACAAACATTAGACACATTGCATTAAGTGCTTAGCTGGGAATAACCCTTGGTTTGGCCTCACAAATCTTTTCCTTTTCTAAGCTACACACTTCATATCTGGAGCATGTGGAAGCATCTTACCTTGCTTCCATTTTCTCTTGCCTCCCGTTCCATCTTGAGATCAGAAATTAGGAGAGTCTTGTATTTGTTCTTTCCATTATTGCTGTGATCATCTAGTCTGTATTCTGAAGTCAGCTGAGCAGAGAGGGGACTGTCACTCAGGTTCAGAGGCTGCTCATCCTGCTCCAGATTTGTTTTGCCATTACTGTTGGTTTCTGCCATCTCCCTGCAGTGTGTTCCCCCTGAAGCATTGGAACTGTGTCCCACGGTCTCATTGCCATTAAAACTCTCTGCAGCTGAATCATCTATTAAAAAATATATATTTTCAGTCACATGCCACATCATCATCTCTGTCCAGTTCAAACATAATTTATACCTTCACAATGATTTTCAAAGTAGAATGAAAATGGTTTATATTACTAGCACCAGTACATTTCTGCAAAATGTACACACACCCTCCTCCACGTTTTCAAGTAAAAACTCTATGTAAATGCGTAAAATATTACTAAGTTAAGGGAAATAATCTGGGCTGACACCTTAGTGTCACTGTGTACACAAAAGATAAGCATCACAAAGGACTTTTTGGGACAAAGTGACAAAGTCTGCTTTAATCCATCTGTTTATCCATATGTCTATGAATCAATTTAGATTCTTATACCATGCTCATTACTGCAGCATTGCATATTTCTGAAATCAACAGAGATGCACATGGCACTGAGAGAGAATCTAGTTCTCAGGTTTTAAGGGTGCAGAGCAGCATATGTCATATCCATAAACATCCTCTTGCACAGATACAATGTAAATACATCTGATGTATTCACTGCTGGCAGTAGAGATTATACTGGAAAAGTTGACTCCAGAAACAAAGATCCTGTCTTCATTTTGTTCAGGGGCTCATTCACTTTGCTTATTCATTGTGTCATAATATATTTTAAAATACTGCTGAATAAAGGATTAAATTATCAGCCTAAAAATTACATCTGAAAACTCTGGATGTGGTGTTGTTACCCCTAAGGTTTTTACAGCTGAAATTTTTGATTAACTTGTGTCTTCACATGCTTATGGGTTTGTGTATCCTGTGTTTGTCAGCACTGGAATTTGCCACCTATGCTACCACTCAGCCTTTCTTTACTTCTAAACAATCTTTTGGCAAACAGGCTATCTAGTAAAACAGTTCATCCTTCAATGGATTAAATGGCAGCAGAACTCGGCCCTCAGTTTGCTTACTTCTTGTTCTCTAAAGGACCTCCTTTTTGGCGACTTATGTGTTTTTGCTAATGGGGCAAACACCTGCCCAGGGCTCTACAAGCCTATGCTGATTGCAGGCAGTGAAGCTGGAAACAAAACGGCGGGGGGTTAGCAGCCAGAAATGTGTACAGATTGAAATTGGAGATATGGGATGAGATGAACCTTAATATATTAGTACCTTTATATACCATCTGCTTTCAGGCCCTTCTAAACAACTTCCATGGAAAAGCAACAAACACATTTATATACACATGGAATTTAAAAAACCATCAGGACACATTCTTTAGAGTATGTGCTCAGAAATACTCATGCTTGAAACTACATGATTAATCAAATTGTTGATTCTGCATCATTAAGCCAGTAAAAATCAACTATTCTTTGCCCTCAGATCAGAAATTTAAAAGTGAAGGAAATATTGTATATTTTCTTATGTAATGATCTAATGCAGTTAAGTACTTAGCCATAGACAAGCCATCATACATCAGTGGCTTGCTTGCTGTACTCATCCAACACTTTTATGTCATAAAGTATACAGGACTGGGCACACATTCTGAATATATTTTTTTAAATTGCTTTGTTTTGTAAACCTGTAAAAAAAAATCTAGTTTCATGAAAACACATAATGAAAATCATAATTTATATGCTTTTCTTTAAGGAACATTTTTTTTGTTTTACAAAATGCTTTATAATTAATGGCTGCAATAAAAAATAAAGCTATGCTTTGGTATGTACCACTTCTATGTTACCTCTTACAAATACAAATGTATATACAATAAAAGACATAACATTCCTAGAATAAGACTTTTAAATGTGTACACCAACCCAACTTGCAACAGAGCAATGGAAATGTTCTGATTTAAAAATCTGGGGCTACCTGAGGATTTCAGCTACATAAATTAATAAAGTGAGCAGGATTTATCCTTAATAAACTTTCTATCATGCCCTGAGACTTATGTCTTACAGGGCATAACACATTAAAAAGGTTAAAATTCTAAACGTGGTTTCAGAAATAAATATGCAGTTTTATTATTCTGAACTAGAAAATGGCATTCTAATATAGGGTCTTTAATTCTTTAAAGAAAATAGCTGTATTTACAACTCATTTTGAAAGCTCTGAAATATCAGAAAGAAATCCGGATTTCTTTATTTAAGAGAGAAACACTTCGGTTACAACTGATTCGTATTTAGGACTGTTAACAGATAATTGGCTTCCTGATTATCAGTTTAACAAGTGACAGTTAGTTTCAAATTAATTAAATCAATTACTGAAACAGTCACTGAGTGAGGGATGCTCCTCTCTTTGAAGGGCTCAGAAAATTCCCTGCTGTTGGGAGCAAAGAGAGAAACAAGTGAGTAACCAGAGGATGCAAAAAGAGCCACCTAAAAGCTGATAGTACTGACTACTCTGAAGCACACAAGTCTGATCCCTAGCGAACTTCTGTGTGCCAGCACCCAAGTGTCCTGGGTTGCACAGTGCAGAGGAGCTACTACCAGGACATAGATGGCTAAATGGGAACGATGGAGTAGGGAGAGAGCTGTGCCTAGTGCCAGATCTAGGAACAACCAAGTCCAAAGCAAGGCTGTTAGTTTTGGCTTGTAAGCATAAACAATAACGCTTTTATTTCTTTTTTTTTTCCCCTGTATGATGAATGGTTGACAACTAAAATTTACATCTGTCTGAGAGTGTTACAATGTAGAAAAAAAAATAGATCCTTCATACTTGTTCTAAAAGACAACCATTGAAAAAACTCTTATGCTGAGTGTGATCAAGCATTACAATACTTTGAAACAATAATACAGTATTTACGCAATTTTGGTTTTGCTTAGCAAATGCTTAGTTACTTAATGGTAAATCTCAGTTTGTACTATAAAGTCAAATACCTGCTTTTACAGTCATTTAACCTTCCTTGTTAGAAACAGGAATTATTGTCTGTCAGGATAATGTTCAGGAGAATGGCTACAATGGCTATAAATCACACTTTTGCTGAGTAAACATAAATATATATTGCCATAAAAGAGATCAAGAAAAAAATAGTGGTTCCTTACAGATGTTACCAAGGTAACTAAATTACAAGGTTTAGTACATTTCTCATCACTGAGCAGGTGGTCTATTTTTTGCCAAGAATAAGGCTACTCGAAAGCAATAGTTTCTGAGGTATCAGAAACACAGACCACATCAGGAATAACTGGTTTTGGGGAAAAAGGCAGGAGGGTCTGGCCCAGGAGAGGAAAGGCACGTTCACCCTCGGATATGGTCAGCCACGGCCCCAACACCTCCCGGCCCCGCTCGGGGCCACTGGGCCGAGCTGCCCTGCTCCGGGGCCCACAGGGACGGCAAGCACACATGGCCGCTGCACAGCTGCCAAGGGGCAAGGCTGCTTTCATGGAGACTGGTCCCTCGGACCACCCTCTCCAGCAGCGACCGCCTCTCCGGGGGCAGGAGGTGAGATCTCACTCCCTCGCTACGCCCGGCGCGGCTGGCGAGCGGGGGCTGCGCCTAAGCCGGGGCCTGGGTAGGGACTAGCAGTTTGCTCACACAGTTTTCTCACCTTTATTTATCACAACACCTCAGCAACAATAAACTGCTAATGCTGAAAGCCTGTTCTCTTACCAAATACTTTTTCCCTCCATCCCGCAGAGGCAGAGGCGCGGCAGCTTGGGGAGAGCTGTGCGCAGGCCCAGGGGAGCCGAGGCTTTGCCCAGCTACGGCCGCCACGGGTTTTTCTCCGGGGCAGCTTGCCAACAGCTTCTCTTTCAGGGCAAGGGCACCACTAACGGCAGGCGCCGAGGGGGAGAGGCCAGGGCCCCATCCCTGGGGCGGTGGCGAAGGCTGCTGGAGCACAGCTGGGGAACGTGGCGGCACCCCTGGGACCCGCCGGCACCATGGTGGCACTGGGGGCTGCCTGGGCCTGGCCCTGCCCCTTGCTGGGGACCCCGCGGAGGCCAGGCCCACCCCGCACATGGGGCAGCAGCCATTAACCCGCTGCGGGGCTGCCCTCCCGCAGGAGGCTGAGCAAATTGCAGCGGCCCTCCCTGGGTTCACTTCGGCACCACCGCCGGCTGGCAGTCGAAGAGGGGGAAAATAAAACTCCACCACGATCAGCATACATCTGGGTACTTGGTACCAATCGCACCACTGATGCAAGGACATCGTGTTTTCAAAACATGCCTCTTGTCTGAACCGCCACCACAGGGCAGGTTTATGGGAAGACCTCTAGGGAAGCAAGCCACAGGTGCTGGGAGCTGAGAGGGGTGGGAGCAGAGGGCTTCCCTGCCCCACGTTGGGTGTCAGGGCAGTCACAAAAGAGGCTGTGGGATGAGCTCACGTCTTTATCACCTCCCAGGGCTGCTGCTGTCCACAGGCATCAGCCACGACAGCAAATGATGGCCTCATCAAACGCTGCTGCTTGCTCAGGGCAGGCCACATGCACAGTAACTGTGGAGTTTTCAAACCCTTATGCCAGCACGCTGGAAGACTGGAGGCACATCTACAACTGCTTTTGTTACTTAAGCCTGAAAAGGGAGAGTCTGGCTGCAGAACATGTATGTGTTTCAGTTCTCAAAAACAGCCAGCTGGTGCCTCACCGACACAGAGATCCTCCTCTGGGGATTAAAGAGCATCACCCCTCAGAGCAAGACTCCAAGAGCAGAGGGAAGGTATCTTTGGATCAGACAGCAGCCTTCTTGCTGAAGCAAGGAGCACTGTCCAGGCTTAGGCATGGACTTCTCACTCATCAACTGATGTTTCTTAAACCTTCTGATGCCAAGACCTCCTCCTCCTGCCTTGCACAGAACTCCACGCTGATCCTCTGCTCTGACCAACAGACTTTGGGCACCTTCAGTCCAAGTACCTTCCGTGTTAGGGGTAATTCTCAAGACAAGGACTGCAGCAATTTTCCTACTTCAAGATAGTTTCTAATTATTCATCACATTGCATTAGAACTTCCACCTCATCATTCTAGATCACCTTGAGGCCAACTAGACACAAAGTGACACCAGCTTTGTTTTTGCACACTTGAGAAGTTCAGGCTCCTGTCTGAGAACTTTCCAGGCTCATTGCAGTCACCACTGTGTTAGTTTCTCCCCCTGCTTTCGAAGGAAAGTTGGAAATGGTGGAAGAAAACACAAAGCCAAAGAAAGCCCAAGCAAACAGATGCTCTGAATATGAGTTTTGATTCTCAGAACTGTTGCATTCTTCACTTCAATTATCTGCCACAGACATCCACATTATCACTATCTAAACTTCTGCCAAAACCCAGCTTCTCTGTATTTAACACCTTGGATTCTGCAAGATGATTTCCATGACAGTGAGAGTTTAAGGGCACTCAGATTTAGAGCAGGAAATCAGGCCTTAAATTATAGGATTATGCTCTCCTACCAAACAATGTCTGCATTTATGAATGGGCAAACAACATATATTGCTAGAATTAGATTCCTCTGTTACAGGTTAAAAGACAGCTTTTCTACCCAGAGAGAACAGTCTTCAGACCAGATATGTGAAATGCTCAACACCATTCTCAGTAAGAGGGCTTTCTTAAAGAAAAGCAAGTTGAAGTGCACACCAAATCTGGCTGGAATAACAAGTACCTCAAACACCAGTTTTCTGAGAGCACAAATTTAAGATCTAAACTCTGATATAAAGTGTCACTGAAGTACTGCGAATCTCAAACCAAGGTACATATATACAACTCTCATCTGTCTCCTTGAGAGAAAAACCTCCAGATGTTTTAAAGGATCTCTTGCATTACTCTTAGCAATCAATTTCATACTATAAATCACCCAGTCTTCATATTCCTTGCAGTTAAGTCAGGAAGGAGTCAACAAGCCATTCTACATAAAGACAGATCTCTGAATAAATCCTTTCCCTCTCTCAAATTAATTCTCAAGCTAGAATTCAATTAATATTTAGAGTATACTTAAATAGTTTATACAGCTGAGATTTCAGCTACCTGAAACTTACTGCATATTTTACTAGTCAGTAATGCACAGTGTTGGGCTTCAGCTCTAACAGCAGTACTGTGGCACAGTCCTAGAATCATACAGCCACATGGAAGCTCAGATCTGCTGAAAGGACAGATGTGGTGATGGGTCAGGGAGCTAAGGAACCCTCTCATTAACACTAAGAATGAAGCAAGGAAAAACTTCCTTACTGTGACGGTGACAGAGCACTGGAACAGGCTGCCCAGAGGGGTTGTGGAGTCTCCTTCTCTGGAAATATTCAAAACCCACCTGGACACGGTCCTGTGCACCCTGCTCTAGGTGTACCTGCTCAAGCAGGGGGGTTGGACGAGGTGATCTCCAGAGGTCCCTTCCAACCCCTACCATTCTGAGATGCTGTGATTCTGTGAAGAGCCCCATGATACCAAAGCAGCTCTAACACAGCGCCCTTTTTTTGCCATAAAGCAAGGCAGATAGACAGATAGCCTACTTAGGAAGTAGACAAAAAACAAGGGACAGGCAGTTAACCTTACAGCACCTTTGGCTCTTCTGAGACATTCTGACTACATGAGGGCATCCCACAAGCCAGAACCATTCCTGGTAATAATGAGTCAGATTAATCACACCAAATGAACATGGCAATTGTTGGGGCCATTTTCTTCATCCTGCTCCAAGAAGTTGAGATGGGAGAGGGGCACATATGCAGCCCAAACAGACACTGATGCCTGCAGGCTCCAAGGTAGCATGCACACGTTAAATGAACACTTGGAGTGGGTTGCCTGTCGACAGAACATCTCTGAGAGCCACAGTTAGTGTAAGATGGGTAACTGTTCTTCCTAAAAGAAAGAGGTTGGATGTGAATGAGTTGAGTGGGATGAGTGAGACTGAAGCTGCTGGCTGTGCAAGTGCAGGCTGTCATAAAACCCACTCTTAAAGATTGTCTACCAAAGTCCTGTATGAAGAACGTTGCTTTAATCTCTTTGGGCCAGATACCACCAGCCCAAGTCTTGCTCAACACCACCTTACACCCTTAGCTATCTGATTCATTTGAACAGGATCACTTGCAAGGGACAGTACTGAAGACTGAAGAGTGACAGACTCCAGACCAGTTTTGAGTTACTCTGCTGTTCTCTTTAACCTTTGGCTTCAACATTGCACGTGCTTTATTTTTCCCATGTTAAAATACAACTTTAATGAAAATAATATGCTACATAAGCAAAATTTAAAACTAAATTAGTTACATTCCTTCTGTAACTCCACAAACCCAAGGCATGCTAGCAAACCTTCTTAACAGGAGCCATTGAAAAAAAGTGTTCTGCTGGTGGCAACTGACAGCCAGCACTTTTGGGAGAGGAACACCGTGAATCAGACAAAAGGTGGTGTAGAGTGCTGACTCACGGAAACTTCTGTATAATGAAATAATTACGCAGACTTTTCTGAAAGAACTGATAAAAAGGCGAGGTCACATTTCACTCCCACCACTTTTCACAATGACCATTTAATACCAATTTGTCACAGTTATGTATTCGGTTATGCTTCATTTACACCACAAGTCATGTTTCAAGCACAAGTTCAATATGTAACTTAAAAGCCAGTCAAAATCAACTATATCTATTCATCTTCTCCATTCCCTTTCATATTATGATAAAGAACAGTGGTTGAATTAATGGAGGTACAAAGGTGATTTCAGACCCTCTATTATTCCCTGTTACATAAAGCATAAGAATGGCCATAGTTGGTCAGATCAAAAATCCATTTAGTTCAATATCCTAACTCCAGCAGTGGCTAGTAAGAGATGTTTATGGAAGACAATAAGGCGAGCATATACAATTCTTCCTCCTGTGGCTTACTGAGCCCTTAATAATTTTCAGCTCAAGGTCTTTCTAAGCTGGATGTCGTTTCTAGCAACATACTGACGCTCAACAGATTTCTTTTCCATGCAAATATCCAGTCTCTCTTTGAACCTGCATAAACCTCAAGCACCCTTCTCTGCTCCTCCAAAAAGTTACTGCCACTATTTCTGTTTCACTAAAATGTCAGTACTGTGTCAAGGAAGCAAGGAACAGAAATTAAGAGGTGGGCAAGAGCCTTTCCAGAGGACAGGAGTGGGGCGATGTGCACAGAGCTCAGTCCCTTCATTTGCAGTGAGACTGCATTTGCTCCATTACAAGAATATGCATTAATTGTCCTCTTCAGCTAACCTCGCTAACGTTAACAATTTTTCTTCTCCTTTTGATACATGTAGCTTTTCTGATGTGGTTGGCTTCTGTGAATTCAGCTGTGGAATTCGCTGCATTGAAATCTGAACCTGGAATGTCCATCAGTTTCAGTGCGATGCCAGTCATTGAATCCCTCACTGTTGTTTTCAGTGGTGGAGGAATAGGTCAGGAGCTACTTCATATGATCACTTGCTGCATGTGTTTATGAAAAGAAAAAGGAACAAAACAGACTACAAAACTAATCCTTAGCATTGTCAACAAGAGTACAGTAAAAATTTTATAGGTTTGATATACACGTGCACATACACAGTGGAATCAGCATTAGCCAGGCTATAAATCTTATTTCATTATTAAACAAACCCCCCAGTAATTCACAATTTTTCCATGGATAAATGTCTCTTCTTGTTGGAGACACAAAACAGGCAGATATTTTATTCAATTATAACATTAAATAACAGAACAGTGAACAACTGCCACTCCATGACATCAGCAACTATCAGAAAAATAATACTGCCCTGTCAGTCATAGTGTTATAGAAGGGCTCATTTACAGAGCTTCATGACTGACTGCATGCTTACTTTGCCTGCAGAGCTACCGTCCCTGCATATATACAACAAGGAGATGAAGCAGAATGGCTATTAGGATGGTACTGCACATGTAAATGACCAATCGAATAGCTCACTGGGTGCACAGTAGGCTTATTATCACTATGCATCTAGTTTGTGCTTATGCTTTGGCATTTCCAGTTCAAAACACATAGCCCTCACTGCCTCTGGGGAGAAAATCTCTGGTTTTCTCTTCACTCTGGAGAAACCTCTAGGGTACTTTTTGTGGCAAAGGCTCTATCAAGCAGTACTTAATACAGAAAATCTGCAGTCCTTCTAAAAATTTTATGTTGCATATGGGATCATATTTGAATTTGGCATTGAGAATTGTGGCTTAGAGCTCCATCTCTGGACAAGCATTGCAGGAACAAGTTCTCAGCCTGATAACATGAGTGAAGCCAGAGGCATTGCCTCACACTCATCCCAGATAGGACTCCAGACTTCAGAGCTGTTTATTGATATGAAGTTAGGAACCAAGGAAGGCTGGGAGACAGGCAGGAAAGCAGGGCTCAGGACAAACTAACTCTTGAGATTCACTGAAATTCTAACAATGTACAGAGCTCATCAGCCACAAAGATGTTTCAGATGGCAACATGTTAAGAAGAGAAGGAGAAATGTGAAGTCTTTTTCCTTAAAGTAAAAAGAGGTAACCTAAGAGATCTTAGCCTCTCTTCTTTCTTGTCCAGCATGGAAGAGGCTTATGCTGCTTTAGCTAAAGGCTGCTGGGGGCAGCAGCAGCTGCCGCCATTCCTGGCAGCAAGAAGAATCTGGTGCTTTGCCAGCAATAGACAAAAGAGTAACATAAGCTTCATGTTTGGTGCCTAAATGTCAATCCAAATGGGGCTGAAAGGAATTATGTTAAACTTATCTGCCACTCGGGCCTAGTGTATGTGTGTGATGTCATATTTTACTTCATCAGGATCTGCCCGAAGACAAAAGCAAAGAGGAAAGATCAAGCTGGAGTCCGCAGAGGAAATTCTCTGCAGACTGGATGCCCCAAATACTGGCATTTTTAATAAACCCCTTTAAAGTCTAAAATTTAGCCTACCAGCTTTGGTGTGTCCAGTGGGTTCATGCAGTGATATCAGTCTGTATTTCCTTCTGGAAGGGTGAAGCCCTGAGCACAACCAGGACAAATGAACATTTAACAGCTCTGCACCCCCTCAGCAAACTGCTGCCTGCTCTTCTATAAAGGCAACAAGGCTATAGAGGAGGACGACCTCAGGCTCGTTATACCCCCTTCATCAGTAAAACTGGGAGAGAGAGAAGGGATAAGCCTTCAGAGCAAACAGAAATGGCTGCTTTGAGCTTCATACATCTTTAGCAATATTTAACTCAAACTCCTACTTGGGCTCCCAGCACAAGTTGCTGGATTTGCCTGTCTGCTATATTCCTAGCAGAAAACTGAGCAGAAGTTTCCTCTTGAAATATGAAAAATTCATATGTCTGTTAATATTTTGCCTATCACTACAAGACTACACCAAAGCAGAAATAAGAAAAAATCTTACATACCCCCCCAAAAAAAGAGAAGAATTGGGAAAACATATCTATACATGCCCAAATGTAGGAAACCCAAGAGTTCTGCTGGAGTTTAACAGATGCTGTTATTATATTTTAAGTTTTATTTTAGAACCATTCTGAAGAAGACTTCCAAACATTCTTTGCTTTATATTTGTAATGTATACACAGTCTCCATGGCTATAAAGTAGCTATTTAGGTGCATAAAACAAAGAGTAACTCAGACTTCAAAATGCCTCTATATCGGGTACCTCTGTAATAATAAAAATAGTTTAATTGAGTTGACAGCATAATTCTCAGTAACTATTTCTACAAACTGTTCAGACTCATTAGACCCTTCATCGTCAGGTTTGTAGCTCTACAGTTCAGGATTTCAAAACGACAATCTAATTTTTTTAATTTTTTTTTACACAGAAAAGTATCATTTAAAGACTCATATCAAGTAAGTTAAAGCCATTTTATTTTTATTCACAACAGTATACTAAAAGCTAGGACATGAAAAATGCTTCATAACTAGAAGTGAAAACATTTCCTACCATTTTCATATTTTTTTTCTAGTTTTCATTCGATAATGTTGGTAAAATCATAGGGTTTTTGCAAAAGATTTTATTTTCACTCTAGAACAATTTTGTCACATCCTTTCCAATCAGTTCTCTCCATTCATATTAACATATAGGCTTTCAGGAAAATTTCCTAACTCAGCAGAGAGTAAAATAAGTGCCTTTAATATTCACATACTGAAATTCAGTTTAAAAATAGGTAATAAGCACATAATTGGGAAGAACTAGAAGTACGTGGAATATGAAGTAGGAACTTAGAGCCTTTGTACTTCATCACAGTTCTAGCACTATCAACAGTGAATTAAAGCTTCCTTGATACGTTAGGAAAGTGGATTGTAGTGAATCTGAGAAATCAGAACACTAAATATCCAAGTTTAGGCATCTATTAGGGTTGCTGTTTCCTTATTTAATGACTGTGATGCAATCAATGTTTTTGCCAAGACAGAGTCTCAGTAGTCAAGTGTAGAATTCTATTACAGATAGACTGTAAGTTTAGAAATTTGATGAAGAATTCCAGAGCTTGGAAAGTTGCTATTACAAACTTGAGTAAATAAGCATGTTTGAGGGATATAAGTTATATGTCCCTTTTCAACTCAGTTCACTTTTTATTCTGACACTTTAAACTATTTAAGGATGTCCATGGCAGCATGTACATTTCTGTTTCCTGATTTGAGCATGCTTTGGGTAACTACAGTAAGTGTTCTCCTCACTTACTGAGTGAAAACAGTATTCTGGTCACACAGGGCAACACTTGGTAACAAACTTGATGGCCTTTCTCCATCTGGCAAGCAATCATTTTTGAATGATACACCCATTAGGATTTTCCTAATTTTATTTTTCACTGTATCAAGTTAAAGTTAAAAATATTCAGCATCTATAAAAGCTAAGCTCCAGCCCAAACACCAGCAAAAGAATGCAAGAGGTGACAAGAGTCATCAATGCTAAGGAAGCTTTACCTAAACACAAAAATATTGCCATTGAGGTAAAGGACATAAGCATATTGGGAGACTCCCTAGAATGCTGATTACAATTATAAGCATCAAACAAAAGGAACAAAAATAAACAGTGCTGATGATTGGCCTCCCTTTGATCAGGCTGAAAAACCTCTCTCACATAGAGAACGTCTGAAATGCCCTGAGAGACGTACAGGCATTATCATACGCAAGGCATTACAATCACTTTGGAAGTTTACAAGGTAGTATTTTTTCATACTAAAAAAATGACATGGCCCAAGAAAGCAGAATCCTGAATCATGTAATATAACTTTGGTTGAAAAACAGCAGACCTGAAAACTCTATCCACAAACATGCATGATTTGAGGTCTTTGCCACCAATTGTGTGATATCAGGCAGAAGACAGCACACTTCCCATGACATATTAATACTACAGCAAGGTCTCTTCTGCCTTCATTAAACTCACCGCTTTTAAATCCCAACTGCCTCATAACACTACAGATAGACATGTTGACTTCCAGTCTGACTTGCAAAATGCACGCTCTTTTCTCTTCAGAAATTAGTTTCAGCAAAAATGAAACATGCTCTTTCATTATCAGAAATTATTTTTGGCACAGACATCAAAGTCAATAAATTTTTTAAAGTTCCCAAAATATAGCTGAGCATGTGGTCACACATGGTCTAAAAATGGACTTGAATAAGAGGTATCTGAAGACAAAAAAGAACAATTTTGATAGATGGTCTGTCAGCACAATATCTCTGGCAAACCAAGTAACTATGATTCAATGCCCAGAAACTTCACAAAGCCCAAAGTGTGTGATAGATAGTTCTAGCAAAACCACTGCTATTCCTCACCAGAGCTGTGGACTTTAAATTTTCACTGTCAAGCCACCTGACTAAGCAATGCATCTCATTTCGAACTTTCCCACTCACTGCAACGCAGCGGACTGCGCTTGGGAGGGGAACAGAGCAAGTATGAGAGGGTGCTTTGAACGAAAGTGTAAATGAAAGATGGGAAAACTTGAAAACTGTTTGTGCTTGAAAACTTTTGCATGAAGACCAACATTTTACAGTTCCTTTCTGAAAAGCTAATTCCAACAGAAACACTACAAATCCTTGGACATAATACTATTTTAGTAACTTTCAAGAATTTTCTTCTCATTAAAGTTAGTTTGCCCTTGCTGAAACACCACTGAGAGCTAGTCTCAAAACCAGATCACTCAACAAGGCCAGAAAGTAGAGCAAACAGAATACCGTCCTTCAATGAGAATCCATGAGAAGCAAAGCATCCTGCCCACAGATGATGTTCTCTGTTGCAAAGCTAGCTACGGGAGGAAGGGGGAGCCTAGGGCAAGAGCGCTCACAGAATTGCTTGGTGTTATTTTAAATAACAAAGTAAAGGACAACAATATTGCAAAATGTGCTATATAATTTGTTTCCCCTTTAAAAACTGTAAACAAGATTATTTAGCCCATGATACACTTTGTATTTTGAAGGGATCATCATTGTATAGCTACTTTAATCTAATTGAAATGCACATTAGAAACAGAAACAGCCGTATGACAAACAGCTGTATGGCAAACCTTTTCTCAAGCTTCCAGAAAAGTTAGAAAATATAGAGTGTTTGCAAAAAGCAATGCAGACAATAAGCAACACTTGCTGATAGTCTTTCTCCTGCTTAAATAAACTGTAAATGCCCAACAAAACAACAGAATCCTGGAAATTCTTTCAAATCTCAAGTCATTGCTTTGTATTTCTTATCGTGACTTTCATAAACTGATCACCTTCTTTCCTAAATAACAATTAGGTACCAATTCTGAAGGAAGTGTGTTATCCAGAAGCTTAGTTTAAAATTTTTAGAAGCAGAACATGGATCTGAAGCTGGGTTTGAGAACAGAATAGGCTTATTACTTCCGGGTGGAAAGTTGCTACCATTGGATCAAGCAGAACAGTTATGCATGCTGCAAAGTGAAACAAGTGGTATCAATCTTGATCATGAATAGAATGTTACTTAAAATAACTATTACAATCTCGGTGGGCTGTTATGTCTTACATCCAGTGCAAAAGCAAAGAATAATACCGATACTCAACAGCACGAAATGCCTAGTGTGCCCTCTTTCACAGAAGAACAGAAGATTTTTCCTTTTTTGCAATTGCAAATAACTGCCATCAGAAGAAATAATACAACCAATGCAACAACAACAACAACAACAACAAAAAGAGAAAGCTGGCAATGTTCAATGCACTCCAAGTAAACCTTCTAATTTCACTTCAACACAAATTTGGGTGGGAAAGCTTGTTACTGATGGCACCTAGAGGTGCTCCAGCTATGACAGCTTCTGAGACTGTTCCTTATTCTGCATATCAGAATCAACAGAAAACTTCAGAGCTAGGTATTGAATTGGTTCAAAAAATACAAAACAATCTGGCAAAAGCATAATTTTATTACCCCTTATTAAGCGAGTGTGACAGGCTCCAGCATACCGAAAAAATATTGACACAAAATGACCAATCATACTATATATGTCAGTTCAGGTACTTAAAAAGTTTCAGCTGTCTAAGCAAAGAAATGCTTACCATCTTTGATTCTCCAACACATGAACAGAAACATTTTGGAGAACTCAAAGGACAGCCTTTCTAAAAGAAAGGCTCTTTATTTTCTTTATTTTTGTTTATAAAATAAAATTTATTTATTACTCTCTTTATTACCCCATATCAACTACAGCAGCTCCAATAGAGAAGCATTTGTAAGGCAGTCTAAGGATATCATCTTCCTCTTTAGAAAAGTTTGTAATACTTCAGAGATATTCCTGGCATCCCCCTTTATGCAAACAGATAAATACAGGTTTGCAAGTTCCTGATCCTGTCTCCCCAGTGTTAGCTGAAGTCCCAGACAGTGGGATACAGAGTCAGTGCCTCTCTCCTGTACGGTGAATAACCTGTTGTACAGACATTATCAGTAGAGCAAAGAAGATGGAGATGGAGCAGTTATCAATGATTCAGAAAATACCTAAATTCAAGTCGCTGCACTGATTCAGATCAGAGGTTTGAACCTGCATCTCTCAACCCTAGCAAAAATGTTCTAAGAAGCTCTTGGACTTCTGGTCCAAAATCTTTCAGGGCTGAACTTGAGAAGCCTTTGAAGATTAAAATTTTGTTTTAATTTCAACATTATCTTCTATCTGTTGAAGAATACCTCAGACAGCTCTAATTTGAAATATCTCAAACGAATGGCAAAACCCACTCGAGAAGTATGGTGAAAATTACTAGTGTGGAGTCCCTTTTATGTAGATGTCGTCACCCAATTCTCAAGCAGTCTGTTTTCCCCAAATGCACTTCTTTTTAACTTCAGCACTGAAATCTGCAGTTTCTGGAGTTTCCTACACTATGAGTACCTGCCAAACCCACACCACAGCTGCTGCTGCAGGAAATTAAGATAAAATGCAGGCAGTAGAGGCTGAGCTTTTGTATCAGAAGTGGACCTACGCTGACAGCGCATCTGCAGGCAGTAAAAGGACGGGTACTGTTAATGCAATTTCTACATCATGTGGTAAACACAATATGAGCCAGTAGTAAAAAAGAGCAGAATGAAAGGACATTAGTGAATATCATGGCCCTCTTGCACTTGGACTTGAACTATGTATCTTTGATACTAGTTACATATATGAGTACATGTTATACGTAATTATTATTATTATTAACATGTATCATTACATACATGTAACATATATGATCTAGATACATACTACAGAACTATGTATCCAAAACATAGTTTTGATCAGATCCCATTTGGTTTGCTGACAGCTGAAAGCATTCACAAATCACAGATGCAATCAGGATTGCTGCTGTTGTTGCCATCAACCCACACATACAGTGGTCGTCTTCTCCTCAGCATGTTTCAGAAAACAATTTAAACCATAAGGACTGGAGAAATAACAAACTCAAAATGACTGACTATCCACCTAAAGACAGACCATTAAAGGAGTCCACACCAGGATACAATAACTAATATATTGTCAAGAATAAATTTGCAATGAGAAATTAAAATGCATTACACGTGAAAACATTGACCACACAAATCTTGAGCTCACATTCATTCTCCTGTCCCCTGCAAAACTCCAGGTGGACTCTTCTGCCAACAGAACAACAGAAACCCTGGATTCCCATTGTATGACTTTCTACTATAATTGCAATTTTGATATTATTGATATTAACATTTGATATTTTGATATTTGGAATCTACAATAAACTTCAGCATTGCCTTAGAGGGTGCAGGTATGCCCCTCATGCTCCTTGTAGCCACCTGCTGTCATGGCCTCACAAATGACCTCTGGAGAAGACTAAAAAATTCAGTTTGCTATGACTAGAAGCATACAAAACTATAATAATGGAGCTGCAACAAGAACAATTCCACTCCATTTAGTATTAGCGCTGTCAGCCAGACAGCACGTAGTATCTCAGCTACCACTAGAAAGAGAGAACTAGCCCAAGAAATCTTGTTTTCTCTCCCTTTGAATTTGGTCCTGCTGAAAATTAACATTGCTGTTTTGCTTAGCTCTTCAGCTAATATAAAGAATTTATTACACAGAAAGCCACAAAGTCAGCAGCACAGCACTGAGAAAGCGCTTTTTAATTAACTGCTACAAAGCTGGCCAGGAGAACACTATACACAGGGCTGAAATCTACCTTTGGATGCATACGATTTTAATCTCACTAGAGTCAACAGGAGCCGGTGTGTGCAGCCTGGGAAATAATTTAGTCCATTAAATTCATGCAATTTACATACAATTAGTGACTTCAGAGTTTTATTTTTGAGGAGAAAAGGAAGATAAAGGAGGTTTAAAATAATCAAAATATTCCCATGCGGCTGGCTATTACTGTTTCAAATTAGGGCAAACTGTCAACTCAAAAGGTATTTTTTAAACCCTAGCAGATTTGTTTAAACAAAGAAAAATACAAATATTAATCAAAATATTTGAGCTTATGTTTACAGGCAAACAAAATCTCAACAGATTTATCTTCCTGTTTCAACTGAAGATACACTTCCTTCACTGAGGGCCACTTCTGCTACCTTCAAATTGGCCATTTATAGTCTCTTTGGAAACATGACATATATATGTACATTTCAGAGGAATTAAAGAGGCAGAGATGCCTCAGGAAACAAAATGCCTTGCAACCAAGAAAAAATATCATTATTACCATTTTCTTATTAAAATGTGAAGATAAGTCTCTGATATGGAGAGGCACATACATTGTGTGTAAAGTTTGTATACAGTATAAATTTGTGATTTCTGTTATTGATGTAATCAGAATAGCAGCAGCAAGATGCCTGCTGGGACAGAATAGAGTTTGTGATTTTATCATATTTGTGGATGTTAACAGACAGCCAGGTTCTGTGAGGTACAGCGTACCATCCAGGAAGTGTTGAACATCCTACCTATCTTTCCCTGAATGAGTATCTGAATAAGAGAGACACAAATCTTTACCCATGCATTCCAAATGGAGGGAGATCTCAGGTTGTAGGCAGAAGCTGTGCTGTACAAGTTTGGGGGGTGGGGGGGTTGCGATAGTGAAAAATATTTCAAGGAAAGAGAGCGATACACTATTAACAATCATACATTAAATCATCCTGCTTACTTTTGTGCATGGAAATAACACATCAGAGAGCATTATGTTAGCCAGTTCAACATCTAGCCAGCAGACAGCCTGAGCACCAGGACACAGTGGCACAGGGAGAGGGTGGTTCAAGAAGAGGGTAATACCCGTAGGGAGCAGGAACTCTGGGCAAAAATTGAATGAAGAGAAAACGCTGGGCAGCGGAGTAACCCACTGCTGTGGGGAAGCCAACAGTTCTCACACCAGGAGAGTGCTGTAGAGGACCACTGGCAGAACAGGCTACATCTATTATTTTTAGGTGTTTAGGAACTCTGGCTTTTTTTTATATGGTAGAGTCAACACTGATTTTTAGTTTCTAGTAAATAAAGGAAATTAATTTTCTTCAGTTGAAACACAGAGTTTATATGGGAATTCCCTCAACTTTGGAGGCCTGGACTCCTGAGCGTGAGCAGTCTCTAGCAATTGTACCTGCCCTTGTGTAATACAGGCCCACTGCTACTACAAGGAGTGTTTACATCCTTTTCTCGGAAGAGAATGCAACACAGATTGTGGGCTTGGGTGCATGCTTTGAACCTCACTGCACTTCCTCACATGCAGCTAGCAGCTAGTCCATAGACTTGGTGCTTAAAGTTGTCTAGAAATGGAGATAAGGAATTTCAGTCCCTTTGCAAAAACTCAATCCTAAAAAAACTTGGACCAACCTCCTAAAATCACACATTTTGCAGAAGACAGAAAAAAAGCTGAGACAATGGTGGACCAGCCAACATTATTCCACACACAAGTTAAATGCTGGAGAAAAAAAAGGAAATAAATCATGACCTTGAGATAAAAAAATCCAACACCTTGGTCAATTTAATTTAATAGAAGGACATACAAGGTAGAAACGTCATGCATGTGTCTGTCAAAAATTTTTTAAAAGGTGTAAACAGCTCCATTAAAAGGTCTCACTCTAAAACACAGCCTCATGGAAGTGGTGAAAATACACAATGAATTCTCTAATAAATGTTTCTTTGTGTTACTTTAACAGAAGGGACTTTTTCATCAGTAATTTAATTTGATGGATAGCAAACAATAGTTTCTTAGTGCTCTTTCTAATGAAAAACATTTATTTGATGAATTTTCTCTTACGCCGATCCCCGCTTTGCTTGGCACTTGTGTGCATTCCCTGTCACCCATATGTCTACCACAGATCCAAGGGCCAGCCTGAATAATGGCTTAAAGCTTCCATACCTTTTGTGTTTATTTCTATAGTCCTGCATATAATAGATGTACACTGGCTACTGAGTTTTTTAACTACAAAGAAGACAGATATTGTCTTTGATTATCAGTGCTCTTACTATTTGGTGAACCTGCCAAAAAACCTGAAGTTTTCAGGGAAGACTGCTCTTACACCAATGAATCTGGAGCTTATGTGCAACTTTCTGAGCTGCCCTGGGTCGGAGGGAGGAGAAAAAACAAATGTGCCTTCACTACATGTTCCATGGACCCAGGTCTCTGGAAAGGCAACACAGGGCTCTTTCATCATACCAGTCATGATGCTTTCCCTTTTTACTCTATGGACACACACAGAAGTACAACATACGCTGTTTCTTTAAGCAGACTGAGTGTGTTTATTAGGTTTTTGCAACAATAAACATTTTAGATAGGAGAAAAATAACCTATCCTTCAAGGTGAAAACAGGTCTTTTACTTCCTCGGTGTTATATTATCATGAATCACTAATGGGCCTCATTAAAACAAAGACCCCATTTGTCTGCATATGTATATGCACGTATGTATTGCAGAAACACACGTGCATGCATATATTTCATACATGTAAAACACATATGCATAAATAGATCTAAGTTAGAGAATACTGCTATACATTAAAGAACCATTAAATAATGATAAAGTTATTTTTTTATTAAAAACTCAACAGAAAAAGCATGCATACTAAAAATGTAAAAACACATAGGCTGAACATATAAACTCTGCTGAAAAAAATAAGCCTAGGAAAATCTGACAGTAATAAAAAGCAGACAGTTAAAATCTTACTGCAAACAGTCTAGTTTAAAGCTGGGATTCTTGAGCATACAGGACTGTATCAAAGAAAGCCAGAGCATTAAAATAACCAGAAATGGAATAGCTAGAATACCCTCTGTTTAACTCTACCAGCAAGAAAACAAACACACATTTCACACGCTGCATCATGCCACACACCACCTTAATTTAGCTACATTAAAATGAGTTTTCCTCAAAGAAAAGCTTGTATTATGACTATACCTTTAAATAGCTCATGTTTTCTCTGTTTGGGTTTTAATATGAAGAAAAAACAAGGTTGAATCAGGAGTTGTAAATTTTCATGCTTAATTTGATAGTTCAGCACTTTTGCAGTTGAGTTTGCAGCACACACAAATCAGTTTCCTCACGCTTTCCCGCTTATTTTTCAGCACACAGGAATTCTTAAGCACGCCGCACAGTGCATACACAATTTGTAAGGCATGCTCATCGTCACTTGTTCAGCTTTATGCACCAAATGAGACATGCTTCTGGTTTCTAGGTGCACATCTCACGATGATGTTTTAAAATTTTATCACCTAGTTTCCAGGGAACTGAGGCTTTGAATCTATATTTGAAATACCACCTGAACGGGTGAAACATATTGGTATTCCACACACAGCCTCCTGCTGTCATTCCACTGTTGGCATGGGACAGTCTTCACCAAGACTTAGAAAACCTCATTCAATATTCCTCTCTGGAGGATCTGACACTTACTGTGAATTCTGCTCTTCAACTTAAATACCAGTGTCTGTGGCAGGCCAATTCTATCATTGCAGATACAGCATCCCTCAGGCGAGGTCCAACCTTTCTCTCGCAGTGCACCCAGGGATTAGCTTGACTTCCCCTAAATTCTCTCCAGTGCACAGTACGAGCTAATCTTTCCTGTAGGAAGCAGGAGATGGGGTTGCCATGACAACAGAGCACATTCTAGCAGTGGGACCACTGAGATGAGCTGAAAAGACGACAGTGAAACATGCACTCAGCCTTCCTCCGGGGCTACGGGCTTCTTCCTCCCAGATTTAATTCCCCTGCAAGTTTACTGACAGGCTAGGAGGTTGATTAGCTATGTATTTTGCTACGGGGAGATTACTAGTTAAGAATATGGTTGAGAGATGATAGCATTATTTAATGAAACTGCCATTCCTGCTTACATTAAATTGCTGATTTAATAAGCAGCGTGGCTGCTTTTAAACCACTACTTCTTCATACACATTAGTCCTATGCTTAGTCCACGCTAACATCTCACTGTAATAAAGAAAAAGAAATAAAGTCACTAGCCAAGTCCTGCGCTTCAGCTTTTGTTTTCCAGCGTATTAGCCACACGGTCTTTCTTTAGTGGTTTTACACTCTTACACATACATGCACACAAAGAGCACAGTGTAACATCTGTGTTTGAAGCTCAAAGGTTTCTGCAGATGGGGGAGGGGATACCGAGAAAAGCAAATCACAGCAGCCACGTGCCTTATACAAACGACAAAACAGCCACAATAAGCTTTGGGAGCCCTGTTCATCAGGCAAAAGAAAATTGAGTAATCCATACTGTAAGTATCAGCTGTTTACTGCCCCATAATAAAGTCTGGATCCTACGCTTTAAATATTTTTCTCAATTAGAATAATAGAAACCTTTTATAGCCTCTGCATTTCAATTATTTACGCATTTTTAATCGTTCAATCAAATTTTAATGTAGAGGGTTTTTCTTTGTGTTTTAATTTCTCTTACAAAACCACACAACACATTATTGTGGTAAATTCCTGGAGGCTGGAGCATGACTGTGTCTCCTCCTGTTATTTCAGACACAAGTGTGCCTCAGTGAGCTTTCACATTAAAGAAGCAGCAACTGAGAATGCAAGGCCAGTCTCTAATCATGTTTTTAACCACCCGTTTGTAGAGAACAGATTCCTTCCTCCTTTGTGCCCTCACTCTCGAGCATGTAACATGTGTGGCTACATACACGACACCCCATCAGCAGGTAAGATACTCCAGCCCCCTCAGTACCTGTAACGGCTTGCCCTATCTGCGTACTAGAAGAGCTGCAGATGAGTCAAATCCACACTATCTGAATCCAGTTCTCTCTCTGGACATTTTAAAAGAAAAGAACCTCCATGACTGTCTCTGACACATGAAAGAGAAAGAGCCCAGAGGCTGCATTTAGCCAGAACTCCTATGGGTAGAGGTGGGGAAGGAGGAGGGGGTGCAGTGCAAAACAGTGGGCAGAGGTATAACACCTTCCCCTGTACGGCAAGTTATACAGGATGGCTGGCAGGTTAGTCCCAACTAACTTAGCCTCGGCAAACCATGTAAGGCCAGGAATAAGGCTTTGGTTGGAGAGGGAAGGTGCCTTCTTGGGGAGGTACCTCACTGCCTGGAATGGGTAAGGAAATTTTTGGGAAGTCTGGGGATATTGGGGCATCTGGAAGCCCAGGTCAGGATCTCCAAACTGTCATCAAATCACTGTTTTTTTCCTGCTGCTGCACTAATTGCATTTACAGTGAGAAGCCCCCTAGACAAAACCCAACCAAACAAAAAGCATACAATTTATTTTCCATGGCTAGGCAATATTGCACTTCTGTAACCTTGAGAAGTGTCTCAGTGTCACACAACCCTTTCAGTTTTACCTTAATTTGAATCTTAGCATGTGTCAGGAATATATATGCACAAAACAGCATCCCTCCTAATCTGCTGGCTCTGACTCATCCCACAGCTTGCTATGAAGACGAATTACACGACACAGTATAGCACCTGTATTTATTATCATCTAATTAGTGTTAGGTTTTTCTTTTTTTTTTTCCCACTCATGTTCTATGCAACTGGAGAAATGCCAAATCATGTAAGTGACATATGGTTTTGCTTTTAAAATCATCCAGCCAGAATTCCCAAATACTGAAAACTCTTTGGCTAAATAATTTTCAGCTCGAGACAATATTTTACACCTTCAATTCCACTGGGAAACACTGATATTTGTAGGCATGTAAATTGGTTTTGAGGAAAAAGGGCATATAATCAGATGTTGAATGATGTTACAGATTTTTTCTGTCATATGCTGTCTCTTCACAATGTGAAAAGAACAGTTAACAACAAGATTAATGCTGTGAAAATAGCTAAACTACTATTATGGTTAATGAAAGCAAAGTTCTGTTTCTTTTTTCTTTCACAAACTATGACTGTAGAAATCAGTAAATATTGCCCTTAGAATGCAAACATTCATTTCTTAATGCTCATGTGCAGAACTTCCATTTAATAATACTGAATCTTGTGTTTCTGGAAATTCAGTCTTTCAACCAAAACCAAAACATAAATACTATACTCGTTTAGTCCTTGGATAGCGCATGGCTTCCCTGGCCGGCACCCTGAACAAGTAGCACCCAGTTACTAAAATGGGTCCAAATTAAACCCTGACCATCTTCTTCCCATCTCTGGCTGAAACTTCTCGGGTTTATTTCCGATGAATGCCCGAGCCATTCCCTCAGTGGGAACACACCCTCTCACACACACGTGGAGAAACAGAAGCACTTTAAATGTGCAAAGTTCAGGGATCTCCTGAAACATCCAGGGGCTCACAGGTATCCCTATCGCATACATACACCCAGGGAAAGGCAACTGTTTTAGTGAACCCAGGTGGAGCTTCCCAGAACAAGGAATAAGATAAAATGAAAGGTGATGACATGTATTTAAGCAATCTACTCTAACTAAGGAACAAGAGGTACCTGTAAAGTACTAGGAGCAGCGAAGAATGCTTCTAAGGCTCGAGTAGAGTAACCAGCTCTAGGTCCTCAGCAGCACCAAGCTGCTCCCACTGCTCTCATATGCCTGCTCTACCTTTTTTGAAGGTAGAGTCTACCTTTATCAAGGATGGAGTCTGAATTTTGCCCTCTGTCTACCCTCTTGTTTGGGAGGGGGATGAGAGGTGAATACACAACAGCCACTCTTCCTCTCAACAGGACACCCACAGTTTAAAGACAAGACGTGGGAGCTCAGAAGACACATCCTGTCCTACGTTTCTGCATGAATTCACAGCTTTGGCCACAAATGAGGAGTCTGGGGATTTCATGTTGAAAATAAACAGGAAAGAAGACAGGAAAATAAAAATATGTATAGGTCCAACTTGAAATGTTGACACGAGAAAGTGAATGTTTCTGTTTTGATTTCCTGTCTTTTTCTTTACTATTCTTAAGTGTGAAATCACCATTGAATTCTCATTTTTATTATATAGTTTCTGTACATAGCTGTTCACAGAGTCCTTTGAAATCTTGGATGAAAGGAAATATCAATCATCTTTTAAAGAACTATTCATCTGACATTAAACAATGCTAAATGCTGAGCCCTGAACAAAAGGTTTAAGCACATGTAAGTCTTGCTGAAACAGAGCAACAGTGCCCAGTACTTTACAGAATCAGACCTGCGATTCGGGGTTTTAAAACCCCTAATTCCCTATCCTTTTCTTTCTTTCTTTAAACATATCTTGGTAACTCAGATCCTGCTTTTGTCAGATGAATTCCTGATATGAAACACCAAGTGACCTTCAGTCCTCGTGCAGTGATAAATCAAGAACGAGAAGCCTACACCAGTGCAAGCTGTACCACCACCTTCTGACAGCACTCAGTTTTCATATTCTAAACACAGAACTAATGGTGCAGACCTAATAATTAGAATACACCTAATTATGAAAATGAAAAAGAAAATTTTTGCTTTCGCACTTCAAGAGTGTAACAAAACTGTTCTTAAATACATTCTTATTTTATTTTTTTGGAAATGTAACATGTAATTAAGCATTTTCCTCCTGTAATTTTATCTGCTGGATCATATAGTCAATCAGGACCTATTTCTGTTTCCTCTTAGATTGTTTTTCTCCACCTCTGGTTCCTCTCAATTCACTGACTTTACTCAAGATTTACAAATAGGAGTAGGTATTAGCAGAATCAGTGTTCAGGAATTTTGAATCAAATTGTTTTGTAAGTAATGACACATTTCAGGAGATATGATTTTTTAACATGCAAAATGATAAAAATTACTATGATTTCATTCTAATAGCCAAAGCAATTTAAACAGAAAAACTAAAACAGCCTGTACTTGTAAAACTGTAACATCATTTTGCCTTCTTAAGCAAATCTTTTGCATTTTAGGAATGTCGTGCCGAACATAGAGGTACTGAAGGGATAAGCTACCCCACTGTGAGATGTGGGCAACATTAAGCAAAATTATTTCTACAGTAAAATTATAAGTGCAAGATGAGGTCAGAAGATACAGTAAGATGCTCTTTTTTCTAGATCTGTAAGATTAGTTTATCAGACTGGGAGTGGTGGAGAGGCAAGGCAAAGATAAAAATGCTCTTTCAAATGTCTGTTGCTCATACATCTTCCAAAAATCTGAATTTCATAACTTTCTTAAACAGGCAATGGGGTTGGACTGAGCAATTTCCAGAGGTCCCTTCCAAATTCAACTATTCTGTGATTCTGTGACTTACACAGGCTACTTTGTGGCAGTAGAGTCTCTGGTGAGTGAGACCGACAATAAAAGATTACACCACACTTATGTCTGATAGACATTCTTATTCAGAAAGATGATATAAAGAAGGTAACAGTGACTTTGAAATACACAGTTATTTCCAGCAATGAGCCCCTACCACTCTCCTGAAAGAGGTTAAGAACAGATATACTCTGCCAACCCTGAGAGCAGGCAACACCTAGAGGCATGACCAAAACCAGAGTGAGCATGTTTCCCTGGCATAACCTCCCACCACCCAGCTACCTTTAGGTCAGATTTCCTAAACCTGACCTTATATATTTTGGCTACATTGTCAGCTTTGTGGACCACACTAGGAGGTAGGTTCTGGCCTTCAGACCAACTAGAGCAGGCTGACTTGTGTCCATGCTGCTCAGGGCAGGGCTAGCTTTGTCCACACTGCATAACACTTAACCTGTCTCAACTGCATAGTAACCCCAAAGTAACCAAATGATGAGACAGACATAGCACAGTCCTCCACAGCAGTGGTTGTAAAAGCACAACAATGACATTGCATTGCGATGTCCAAGTCCTTGGAGGGACTTAGTTGTTATATTCCCAAGAGGAACCTGAATGTGAACTGCACGGACATAGTGTTTATGATCTGGGGACCAGACCTGGGTCTGAAAAATGCAAAAAGCCAACAAATAGCTTAAAGATTCATTCTTGCCTTTTAAAGCTCTTCAAGGATTTTCCCTCCATTAATTTTTCTGTTTTTTTTCTTTGAGACTATATGAACATTTGGCATCTTTTTGCCAACAACATCGTTTTGTGATGCACAAAAAAGTATCTCCTTTTACTTATTCTGGTCATGACCTCTGTTAATTCCACCTGATGGCCCACACATTTTGTACTATGAGAGGCAACAAATAATTTGTCCTTCTTAATCTTCTCCATACCATTCATGAGTTTACAAATATCAGCCATGTCCTCTTAAATTATCCTTTCTCCAGGTTAGAGTCATAGTCGATGTAGTTCCTTCTCTCACGGAGACAATTTCCTATGTTTGATCTTCCTTATCACCTTTCCCGATACCTCTTCTTCTATATACGTTTTGGAAAAGGGAGGGTAGAATGGCACTGTAGGTACATAAATTCACACAGGAATATAAGAATTGCTATGCTGGGTCAGAGAAAGTCCATTTAGCCTAATATCCTGTCTTCAACAGTGGTGAAAAAGGAGATGCTGCTGTTCACTGTTTTGCTGTCTAATTCTTTCCTAGTGTATCCAATTGCTGTTCATCTACATTAAGTTCTGAAGTGTCCTCCTTCCATCCACAACCTCATCAAGGTTTCTGTGCCAAAAGGATTGCCTACTTTTTCCCACTGCACTAGCTGATTTAACATCTACCTACAAATCCCATTTAACCCGTATCTTTAGCACTACTTCTACCAATTCATAATACTATTTTTTCCACTATTCTGCACTAGCTGGTCTAACATCTGTCTACAAATCCTGTTTAACCTGTATCTTCAGTGCTACTTCAAACAATTCTTAACACTCAGTCTCTTTGCCAGCCATTACTGAGCACTGAGCTGATGTTTTCCTAGATCTATTTACTATAACCCCAAGATTTTATTCCAAGGTGGTAACAGCCGATTACAGCCCCTGTAGACTTATATAAATTGAGGACTGCATTTCTTCATTACGTTACATTCACCACAGCTGAACTTCTTATGTCATTTTATCACCCAGTATCATGAGAATCCTCTGTATCTCTCTACAATCAGGATTTGTTTTATGATCCTGAGTAACTCAGTCTTGCCAACAAGTGCCACCTTGCTCTCCAGCCTTTTTCCAACTATTTATGAATTTTTTGAACAGTAAGAGCCTTACTGTAAATCCATTTAGACTCCACTGGTGACCTCTCTCCACTGAGAAAACTAAATATTTATTCATATTCTCCATTTCTGATTTTTCAACCACTTAGATGCTACAGAGCCTTTAAGAGAGGCCTTGGTAAAAGCCTTTAGGAAACCCAGATGGATTACATTTTCATCCCCGTTGCTGAGGGCTACCGTCCTTTACAACAAATTTGCACTGGAGCAAGCCAGCTGAAATGGCCCAGCACAGACCTTGGAGAGAGCTAACAATTAGACTGAGTGAATGTTTGGGCGTTCCAGTGCTCAAGATTGCAGACCCTGACCCTTTTCTGAATAGCACATAGATATATCCCACACCAGCCACCAGCTCAGTGACTTTCTCACACACTAGTAGTTTTGACTCTTAACAGGTTTGAGCTCCTGGCTCTTCCTCAGTATATTGTATTTCTACATTGTGTTATTATGCTCTTGCATAGAAACCCTGTACTTCAGGGCAGTTTCTACCGATGTGACCAGTGAAGACCTCTGATTTTTTCATTTGCAGTTCCCTGGATACCAGCTGCAACACTGCAAGATACACATTTGCTACCTTCCATTTCAATGCAAGATGCTTTGAAGGTCAGATCATTTTTACCTACCTAAATAGAAGTGTGAGCATTAAACTATACAATCCCAAATCGGAAATTCAAGGCAGAGGCACTTAAAATATTTAAATTAAATATTATCTGGGTACTATCACAAAAAGGTTGCATTTAGCACCATGTAAATTTGGACGAATGAAAATGTTCAGTAATGTAAAACCTATTCACACTGAGATAACAGAGCTCATTTCCAAGCTCAGTCCTATTCCTGTTATACAGTGTTGAGGTATACTCTCTGAATTTATTTCCTTTCTGCATCTGTTACTTCTAATATTTACATTTAATGCCATTAAAGAAGCTAATTGATTTGTGTATTCATGTGAATTTTGCTCTACAACCTTGTGTTTCTGTGCATATTCTATCCAAATGGGGCAGGCTAGCATCAGGTTGGGCTTGACAGACAAAAAAAAAGTGTATTTATTGCTTTCTTCTTTTAGTGTTCATAATTTCAGTCAGAAAGCAGCATCTCTATGCCACACTATTCAGTTTGGCTTTTTCAGCTAATTTTAAAAATCCAGGAAATCCAAGTGTTTATTGTTAAAGCATTGAAGAAATTAAAATATTACCTTTAGTTAAGAAAATAAAATCTAATCTAAATTAGCTTTATAGAAGTAATTTCTGCTTCACTGCTGATATTTGTGGTATTACGGGATTTTGATTAATTTTAAGGATTACCAGTCAATACGCTAGGGCTAACATCTGCTGTCTCACTCTTCTCTGCTTATTTCCCACCTGTTTATTTCCTATCCAGGAGCAGAAATAGCTCTACTGGAACACGTCTTCTAAATGCATAAATTCTTTTCCATTACCTCAAAAAAAAAAATCCCACAGCATAATGCAATTGCCATAGATATTATCAGTATGATAAATGCTTTTTATAGTGCTCATAGTTTCAAATGAAATTAATTTTAGAAGCTGCATCAAATTTCCTTCCTATTACTCCAAATCATGTCACTACAGTACTTTGGGTGACCTACATCCATCTGCATCATGCATTTCTGTGTTTGAATGTGTTTAGGTCTATTTTCACTGTAACATGAAGTCTGATTTTCCCTGATATAATATTTGCTCTTTTTAGAATTTTACAGCTTCTTTTCCTGTATATCAATTTAAGTTATTGTTGAGGAGAAAGATACTGATATTTAAAAAAGCTTGAAATAGGATGCAACAACACATAGTGAGATGACTGAAAGGTCTGTAAACAAACAGCTTTGAAAGACCAAAAATGCCTATTTCCCAATCATGCCAGGCAGGAAGTTTTATTTAATGCTCCCTGAATAGCTTTATAAATTTAGAGCAGGAGAAAATATTTTAAGTAATTTCTATCTTAAAGATCACAGAAAATAACAAAGTTTACATAAATCATATTGGCTGATGATGTTTCTCCAGCAGCTGCCATTTATGGCAGACACACAGATGCAGGAACCAGAAAAGTGACACCACGTTAATGGCCCAGCAAAGTGACAAAAAGCATCCCAGCTATTTATCTCTTAAAATCTGTGGATGAATATTTGGTATAAGGCCAAGAGTACCAAAATCGAAAGTGAAGCAGTTTATGTTCTTTTTCTTTCATAACTATAAAAAGAGGCAAGAAAGATATGCTAGCCAGCTCTGGCGTGACAAAGCATCATAATCAAGGAGCATACAGGATGGGAAAAGAGTTGAATGCTCAAATTTTCATTCTGGTTCAGTATATGCCAGTAGATTTGTAAGAAATTTACCCATATTATCCAATGGTTGCTAGAATGAAAAATGGGAAAAAGAGTAAGGTGGAGCTAAAGCTGTCAAACAGATACTTTTCAAACACACAGTTAGACAGGTAGATCTAAGATATTTTAAGCATAGCTGATCTGTACTCGATTGCCTGAATCAGTTCTTTGCTTTGCTGTGAGGTGCATCTCTGGAAGACTTGTATGAGATGCTGAAGCAATAGCCTGTTAAGAGGACATGAGGAAGAGTATGAAAAAAACTTTATTCCTCTTGCTGTTTCCACCTAGTTCCAAAGCTCTGTTAAGTTTCAACAGCAAGTATATAAAGAATAATTCTTTGGCCCTGGTAGGAGCAACAGCTAAACTCAGTTTCCAGAGGCAAATTATGAAACTGTCATTTAAATTCTCACCAGAAGAGACAGCAGCTGACTGATTCAATATCTCAGCTGGCATTAGACTCCAAGAATTATATGAAGAGAGTATTCCAAGGACACCTACCCTGCAGTAAATCATTTATGCATTGCAGATAAGAAAAACAAATAAACAAAAGCTGAGACATGAGAGCATTACCTGGGTCATAACCTTGGCTGCTCACTTCATCTGCTAGCTAATTCTCACAGATAGACGTTAAAGTTGAGGAACATCTGATAGAGACAGAATGGAGATGGCACCATAAAACTGATCTAAGAGCATTCACCATAGAGCTGGAAAGTGGGGAAAAAGGGATATCACATTCACAGGGTATTCTAACACTCAAAGCAAAGCATTCACCATGTGGATAGTAAGGCAGCAGAAAAAACCTACCACGTCAAGACAGTGATTGATATCTTTTTCCCTCTCCTGCTTTGAGAAAAACAAACATTTAATCAGTGAATTTGTGAAAACCAAACTCCAACAGGTTGCACAAAAGGGAGGAACAGCACTACCTGAATGAAATTCCATGGACTGCCTACCCTACGATATCAAATAAAAAAATTAAATAGTCTTTAAGTCTCAGCTGAAGTGAAAACTTTCCCTATTGCTTTTTCCCAATGATGGTGAACAATTGGTCTGCAGTACACTATCAGATAAAGTGCTACTTTTATAATAAGGAAAAGCCCTATGGCAAAGTCCATTAAAATCTGTGGGAATTACTGCAGTGATTTCAGCAATCGTGGGATATGGTACATCTTGCAACATCGATGCTCTAACTGGCAACAGTTTGCTCACCTTGAAAAAGGCAAAGACATGCTTTTAATAGCATTCTCTAGTCACAACAACATAAGCAAATTCTGTGTATGTGACCTCTGAATACCTTGATTAACATCGCTTACTGACAATCTAGTCCACTGATGTCAAGAAGGTTTGCATCAGGGTCCAAGCGCTTCAGATACAGAGGGGGAGGAGAATTTGACATTCACTATAAAGAATAGTGACAAGCAGTGACAAAACCATTTGGGAGTCCCATGGTGCAAAAACTGCTTTCAGTGCATAATTTATCTGTCTCCAATGGGTGACTTTAATGGTACTGCAACCTTCTAATTTAAGAAATGAAAAATATGCAAAGTTATGCTAAATGCATGGGGGTGGGGAGGTAGCCAAATCTTAAGGAATTCAAGTGTCACTTCCTTCCCCCAGTCCTCCATCCCATGGCTGGTGCCTTTAAAACAGAAATGCTAACAAGTCTAATGCCCTCCTACGTGAGTCGAAATTGGTGAGGCTAATGTTGATGGCTAGTCTTGGTACCAGCCCAGCCCCAACCATGCAGCACAGCAGTGAGATGAGTGGGGTGTTATTGTTAGTTCCCACCTACGCATCAGTTCTGGAACTCTCACTGGTAAACACAATTCAGGAAGACTGTTCACCACCAACGCTCAGATTACATAAAGGCTTTGATTACATCAAATGAGAATGGCAACATTTTTCCCCTATGTCTCAGGCTTAAAGATTTTCACTGAAAGAATGAAGTACCTTTTATTTTATTTTTTAATTCTTGTTCACATTTCCTTACACCAAATCACTAAAGGTCATGGATGCAGGGAACCACTTTCTAAAGCCAGCACCCCAGGGTACCAGTTCCCCAGTGAGAAGGATGGATGTGTACTTCTGGTTTATTTTTGCAAAGCTGATACACTGGTTTGACGTTGCCAGTAGGCATGTCTTGCAGGGCTGCCTGTAACACCTGCATCTCCACTGAGCTCTGCCTCCAAGGCACGTACAAGTGTGTCACTCTTTGCACAGAAGAGGGAGATGAGGGTGGCACAAGCAGCCAAGCTGGTGGGTCCAGCTGCAGCAGAGCAACCGTTAAGGAGCACACCTAAGCATCGTGTCCAAGTGCATGTTTGGAGGAGGCAGGCACATGCCGTTAAGGCAGTGATTCCCTCACAGTTTACTTTTTTCTTTTGAAGAACACCATCAAACAGAGTCACGTTTTGGTTTAGAGAGATTCTTCTTGCCATCTGAGAAAGGTGAAGGAAAAGAAATTGAGAGTGTCAGCAAAGTACAAGAGGGGAAGTAGAGAGAAAAAAGGGCAGCAGCGAAGCGCCAAGGACTTGCCTGTTCTTTGTCCTCAAGCAGTTTTTCTTTTGGTTGGTTGGTTAGTTTGGTTTTTTTAAGTATTTCTGCTTAATGTACCTACACATGTAAGTGCATTATCACTTACACACCCTGACCTGTATCAGGTCACCATTATGCCAGGCATTGTACCCATACATAGTAGTAAACTCCCTAGCCTAAAAGCTTACTGCTTAATCCAGCAAGACAGAAAATAAATGGATTGAAAGCGATATTATCACCTCCAGTCTCCAGATGGGAAACAAGACAAAGAGAAACCAAATTATTTGACCAGGGCAGAGGTAACTAGGAAAGAAATGCAAACCCACTGAATCCCAGTTCTGCATCCCCTCCTCTAATGACCAGAGCAGGGCTTGCACACTGGTTGCTTCTTCCATAGTGATATTTTGCTGCTTAGCCATTTTCTTCTACCACCTCAAAAAGATTAATTTTTTCAGAGGTACTTCATTTTTGTCTGACCTATTTGTTTCTTTGTGTAACCACTGGGGCATCTAATAACATATTCTCCTTAAAAAAAAAAATAGCAAATTGTTAGCAGTAACAAACTCGATAAGGCCTCAGGATGGTTGAACTGAGCGTGTTTCTACAAAATGATCAGATACTTTTCAGTGAAATTCTACTTCACCTGATGGCAAAAAGTATACTAGACAACTGGGGGAAGCAAGACAAGACATTCAGGTAACACTCAGCCTTTATATGTTGGTTCATGATGATAATTAGCACCCTGTAGACCCAAAATCAAACAGCAGGCTTGCAATGCAGCATGCAGCTGAACACTGGCTTTTCTTCCTGTTTTGCTACAGATTGTCTCTCTGATGCTCTGTTAGGGGAAGGGAATCCCCTCACTGCCTTTATCTGTGGGACTTTGCTTGCTTGCTTGCTATTATTAAGTGCATATTATGGAGTATTTGACATACAGAGGTGAGGCCTGGAAATCTAAAAACATGAAGAAATAATCACACTGGGTCAAGCAAAGATTCATCTTGCCAAGTATCCCAATTCCAAGCAGGTGTTGAGCAACAGACCATATGAACAGTAAAATACGGTGATACTTCTCCTAGTACATCCTCGCAGCTTCCAGCAATCAATACTTTATCATCTTCTCTGAGTAAAGATTTTAAAAAACTGTATTGAATAGCCATCAGTTGATCTATACTTCAGGATATGTTCACTCCACTTCTGCTCATTTTTTCAGCTTCTGCAACATTCTGTGACAATAGTACCACAGCTTAATGATGTCCTGTGTGCAAAAATGTCTTTTTGATTCTTACCATTTCACTGCCCAATCATTTTATTAAGTGTCCCATTTTCTACAGTATGAGAAACAGTGTAGAAAAATCATGTTTACCACTATACACCACTTACCACTGTATAGATCCCTGTCATACCCCTCCCTCAGACATCTTTTTTTTTCCAAACTGAAGAGTCCAATAGTTTATTTAATGTCGCTTCATTCCACACTACCTTCTATTCTAAGTCCTTCTTCATTGTGTCTTCTCTAAACCTAGATCATCTTGTGCTAGCATTTGTTTCATAACATCGGTTTTCAAGGTGCGATAATGCAATAAAGTTCAAGGAAGTGCAAAGAACATAATATGATAATGAATTCTTATTCTGTATGAAGTTTTTTTGTAATGTTTAAACAGTTTGAAGAAGCAGCAAAGATTTTTAGCTAACAATTCTTCATAAATGTACAAAGATGAGATCAATTTATGTATAAAAGAGATTTAGGAGCTGTAGATTGGAAAGCTCAAATCTGCTACTCTTCCCTATAAAGCTATCAAACACGAAGGACTTCTATGAAGATTCTTCTGCAGAAGAACATACAAGTTGTTTGTAAAGCCCACCCATCAGTAGGTCTGATGGGCTAGACTCACACTACAGACTTTTAAGATACACATATATTTTTCCAGCTAAGAAATCCCACACACGAATACAGCACTATGCCTTAAACTATTCCCTCCCCTGTTTAGCACATACCTCTAAGAAATACCAGAGAAGACATCACAGATGACCTCAGCTTTTGTATTGTAAATAAGGGGAACAAAAGTCCCTAAGGAAGCTTAGTCCCAAACAGTATGAAGTGTATACAACTGAAGTTACATATAGAAACAGGTAGGAAGCCTATGCTGTTCAGTCAGTAAGTGATAAAGTGTCAAAAAGGGGCTGCGTCTTAACTGTGCCTCCATATTATAGATGCTATAGTTCAGGATTTTAGATTTTCACAGTACGAAAAGATACTGGCAGTCATATAGTGGTTACTGTTCTAGAAGATCCCCAGGAGTTGGTATTTATTTAGGCAGAAAAGTGTTTCTGAGGATAGCCTCATGGGAGATTCAGTACATCTCTTCCTGAGCTTCCCAAGGGGACAGCAGTCAGACAACCTCACTTCAGGATCCTTCAGTACAACACAAACAACATAATGCAGGACATTCACTCAGGACAAGCAGACAGCCACTGTCAGTGTCTCGTTAGGCTGTCACGGGAAGTAAAGGCTTCAGATACAGGGATATTAGTATTCCAGCCACTGAATCTATGGTACATATAAAAGCGATCTTCTCCCTGCACTTATTTATATGTATATTACTCAATACCAGAGGGAAACCCTTTCCAAAGCTTTCTTTCGCCCAACTTGCAGCACACAAACCCAGGTCCTGCCTCTAAGCCACAGGCCTGAGGCCATTCTATTTATAGACACCCTAGCCTTAAGTAAAATACACAGTATGTCGATTCAGTTAATGAAACCAGCACCATAGATGGGTTTCTCCAGTGTATTATCCATACACAGTTCACTGAGTCTCTGGTATTTAATTAATGCATTTAATATGAACAAAATATCTAAATACTTTGAGTTGCCGAGGTTTCTGATCTCACACATAAAGTGAAAAGAACTCCAGAAACTTGAGTTATTTATCCATAAGTTTCACTTTCATGATATCAAGTGCCCCAAATTAAAGGCCCCAAATTCTCAAAATCATTAGAGAAATCACACATATAATCGTAGTATAGATATATCCTTAAATCTGTATTTTGTTTAGCAAAATGGATTTTTGCATTTCATTTAGATGTTTCTTTGGGTCTTGCTTGAACAAGAATTGAAACAGAAAATGAAACAAAAAAAGTTTTTATGGTCCTAAGGATACTTTCATTGTGAGTTCAGTCAAATCTGTTGGCTATATCTATGAGCTTGAGCAAGGGTTGGGAATCTTGCAGTGAACAATATTCCTCTCATTTACTCCTAATGCCTGAATCATGTTTCTGGCTGAGGTCCCAGCCTGAGACAGTAGTGAGCATAGCTAGTGCTAATAAACTGTCATTTGACTTCTCATCCTCTCCTCTCAGGGAAAGGAAGGCCGAGGACAGAAATTTGCCACATTCTGCCCAAGGGAAGGAGAAATTAGGTGTCTTTTCCTAGTCCAGATATTTCTTTTTCCCTCAAACCTACTACTTGCAGAAACAAAAAAGAAGCTGTGAAGGTGTTCACATACTGCTGACATAGATACAGGGAATAAAGCTTTGAAGAGGTGAATCGCCAGTTCTGGGGCAAGGATAACTAGGAATTCAAACATCTGGAAAAAATGCCATGCTGGCTCCACACCCCTTCTGCCATATAATTCCATTTAAACACTGTATTTTAGAGCTAAAAAGAAAAATGTTTCCATTAGTTTTGCTACACTGAGAGTCTCTAGCTAATGCCCCATTAGCCTCACATAGCTTACATCTGCTTTTACTTAAATATGAAAAACATAATAGCCCATGCTCATGATATATCTTGTATCTTTTCTGTCCCTCACACTAATCATTTTCAGCATTCATTCCTCTCAAGTATGGGATGTTCAGGAGGAAAGTCAGGCACTATTTTGCCTGTTGCCCAGCACTCTAAGAACAACTCAGGGTTGTACAGAAGCTACAGTCATCACAAAGAATGGGGGGAGCTAGAACCAGAACAATTTCTGGGGACTATGAAGAGAGAGGTGATGATGATGGTGATGATAACAACAAAACCAATAATAATAATTAATAATAATAATAATAAAAATCTATAGCTTTTTTCAACCACGTCTCTCAACAACAGATGAAGATAGATCAACTCATTCTTCATTCATGAGCAGAGATATGAGGTAGTGAATGGACAATAATGAATAGGATAGACAAATGGCTGGAGAATGAGCCCTTTGTCCTCACATTTCCCAGCTACTCTGGCTGTATCTGTTTTGCTCTATCCAGCTTCACTGGCAAGACTTCTTTGGAGCCCTGACAGCAATTTAAGATTACCCTTCCCCCGAAACCCCAGGGAGGGCAGAGCAGCTCCACCACCTGCTCTCCCTGGAGGGGAATCCCTGTCCGGATGCTGAATCCCGACCAGCGCAGGGAGATGTGATTACACCTCCCAGCACTGCCTCAAATGAATCTGTTCTTTTGCCTTTTGCACAAAGGACCTGAGTGACTCTCCGACTGTTCAATGAAGAAAGCAAGGATATTCTTAAAAGAACTAATTTCATGGGTCTTTCTTAAGGAAGGCATTGTCCTCTTCATTTGGCATTTCCGCTTTAAAGTGAAGAGGACAAAAATGAAATATGTCCGTAAAGGGCAATAAGTGAAAACTATCTTGGGCATGACTTACGTACACAGTGGCCATTTATACATGGGTTTACCAAATCCCTTAGTATAATGATTTATCCTGAGTGTTCTGCTATCACGCTAATTATTTCCTCTCCTATTAAAGAGGTATACTCACACCAAGCACTTTGACCAGCAAGAGGCATGTCTGGATACCTTCATAAATATTAAGGTTGGCAGATGCGGCCATCAGAATTTTTTCCGTTATAATAAACAGTCTGAAAAAAAGACAGACTTTATAGATTTTCCTTTTCTTTAGCTGCCAGCCATCAGCTACTGACTTCACACGCACAACTAACTGAACTCACCACATTATCACAGCCCTTATCCTTCAGTGAGTGAAGAAAGCTACACACAAGGTAACAGCTAGTGCTAGGCTAAGAACAGGGGGAGTTCAGCAGTCACAATACAGTCAGTACACAGGCAATATTTCATTACAAGACCCAATACTGTACACAATACACAATATTTCCACTGAGATTCATCTCAGTTCAGCAAAGCACCCAATTCAGGTAAGTACACATCAGGGAAGTTTTGCAAGTGTGCTGAACCGGGCCTCGTTTGTATCCTCAGCACAACAGCTGATTTCAGCGATACTGCCTGTGACACCACCTTCTTTCAAAAAATCAAAAAAAAAAAAGTATCCCCACTTGTCAGACACCAAATAGGAAGCACCATTAGATGAAATCTGAGGAGTCTGACACTTACTATGAGAACCACAGGCTACTGTTTTGTGACTTGTTAGGCCATAACAAAGAGGATGCAAAAACATTTTGCTGAGCAGGAACAGATAAAGCCATGTTTAACTCTATCCGTCAGCCAGGTCTCAAATGGATCTTCTCACACCCCAGCCTGATTCCCCACAAACTCTAGATAAGGAGCTCATGAATCACAGGGCAATTGTGTCTTACCCATTTTGTTTGGTTGATTTGTTTTGTATTTGTTTTGACCGAGAAGCAGTATTTGTCACCTGACTGCAGAGAAGTCTCTAGAAAAAAGTCATTAATGTAACATGTTCCCTACTTTTGTCCCAACTAATACATTCCTGTTCTTGTGATTAATAACTAGACCTACAGAAAATACCATAATCTAATTCCCATTTGTTGTTAGAAATCTAAAAGGCATCATACTAAGGTCATTTAAAGAAGATTGTTGAAGATTGTTTTATTTTTTGAGAAATAAAAATAATCCTCAAAGGCAGATGGAATTCAATAAGAAGCCATTAATTGTAGAACAACTTCATTAAAACATTGTTTGCCTCAAGGTTAACTACTAAGAAAGATATTCTACCCACTGAATTACATTATAATATACTTACTTGGTAAATATAGTTGTCAATCTTTTAAGTCACTTTTCAGTTCTGAGTTTTACACCACAACTCTTCCCTATTTCAGTTAAATACTACTTAATTAAAAATGACACTAAGAGGTTAAAAATTCAGAGAATTAAAATGATACACCTCACAAAACAAACAATTAATGTTTAACAAGAAGCACTTTCTTTTGGATGAAACATTTTTAATACTTGCAGAAATAATTGATGTTGGCAGAATTTTGATATCAGTAGACCTCTAGTGGCTATTACTGTAATTGATGATTACATTACTTTTTTGTTTTCAATATTCTCTTCAGAAAACAAAACAGGAAAAAAACATAGGAGCAAAACTGCAGCAGAATGGTATTAGAGTACAAAAACCATAATAAATGTCTTATTCCACAACTGTTATCCAACAAGTATTTAGAGGCCCAGTTTTCACTGCTTTTAATAAAATTACATACCTAAATACCTTCACAAATCTAGTCATCAAAGCCCAAATCTGAGTCAGCTGTGGATGTTTTAAAATTTCCTGAGATTAACTCAGAGATATTTGCCAAACACTCTGAGGAAGATATTTACAGGTTGACTTTTAAAAGGGACAGGAAAGCCCTTCCTCGCTCCCCAGCTGGGGCACATGCCCTCACCATGACCACGCACTGTCCCTCCTCACTCTGCTCGCCGCCGGGAAGGACCTCAGACGTGCAAGTCGGAAGCAGTCTGCAGAGGGCTCGGGACAGTCCCCAGTCTGGACTGGGAGCTGTGGGACAGGAGAACATTGTCACGTGGTGTGGCTAGCCACAACTCTAAGCTAGCCATAGCTAGAGTCAGCCACTGTCAGTATTTGGTAAAATAACCATTTAAATGATTCTTCATTCACTTTGGTGAAACTGTCACACTTTGGTGCCTATCAGCAGATGTAAAACAGATAGGATTCCCTGCAATGATTTACTAAAGGAACCACTAAAGGGCAGGCCTTGATGACCGACCTTTGAAAAATCAGGCTGCATTAGCTTAATGCAATATCAAAGTCATGGATCTGATGCCTGAACGTGGGACACTCGAGCCTAAAAGTTTAAGCCTTTCCTCATTTAGTTGGCTAATTTAGAGTTTTTGTCATGACACGACATCTCCCTACATTATCTGAACAGGCGGTTCAGGGGCCTGGGTACACATTTAAAATTTTTGCCTTTCCCACACTTCTCAAAATGAAAGGGTCAGACTTTCAACAAAATGCAGAAAGGCAAAGAGAATATGAGGACAATCTATATGAACATATCTGAATGTTGGCCACCTTACTTTTGCCATGTTACTAGTTACAAGGCTCTGATGATATTCAGGCCTAACAAACACTTACTGGCTTTTTTTAGATAGTATTAACTACCTTTTTCTCTAAGGGAGTCCAAGGAGAATCGAGGGGTTTTGTCTCCTAAGCAGATACACTTGGAATCTTACAGTCTTAGTTAGAAGCAGTAAGAAAATTGAATTTTCATTGCCTGAGGGCCTCCCATTTGCCCATTTAAGAGGCTCCATTTTAGTTGGTTTGCACATATTACATCTTTCAGATATATTTTAGATTCATGTTCTCTTCCTTGCATAGTGGTGCATCTTCACAAAACTACTAAATCAAAAGAACTCTGCTAGGTCAAAATTGTTAAAGGTATTTTTGGTGATACCTCCTTCACATACTGGTGAAAAAATGATTAATCATATGTACAATCAGAAAAGTCAATTCTTATTTAAAGGACAATCATGTGCACCTGTGCATGAAATCTACTGCTGTCTGATGGACCTTTGTGCCAAGGTGACTTTCACAACCTCAGGTGGTCACAAAAATGTAATTCTGCACCACCTATTTAGGCTTACAACCTAAATAAATTGTATCTAGGAAGTATCTTCTATACATAACCTTACATTTATTTGTGTACACAAAGTCGGAAAACACAATGCTCTCAGAAAGTTGAACCTTTGCCATGCCACAGGACTTTAAAAAAGAATTGAAAGCCTACATAATATCAAAGACATCATTTGAATGAAAGAAACATGGTGGAAATGACTCCAAAGAGATCTGAGCACATACAGGGATATGCAGTGATGTAAAATATGTGTGCCAGAGCAAAAATCTCTCCCTCGAGGAAGACCTTCCAGTACACACTCTATTTAAGAATAGAATAAGCTATTCTTGACTGATTATTGTAGGCTGCAGAGTTCAAAAAGAGAGAGTTTAAAACATTTGCAGCTAGGCATTCATACTTTCAAAGGGTTCAGCAGATGATCTCTTGGCAGTCTATGTCCAGTAGCTGTCCATTCAGATAGGATGACGGCTGTTCATTATCAAATCACCTCTTTGCCTAAGGGTGTTGCCAAACTTGTTAATGATAAGTATGGCTGAGCAACCTGTATAACACTGGAAGCAATATTACTCTGCAGAAACTTTGTGCTGTGTGCCAGCAGAGATAACCTGCCATGGCAATTAGTTGAGCAATACAAAGAAAAGTGATATGCATTTTTTAAAAAAACAAAGAAAGCCCCAGGTGATTTGGTTAGTTTATTTATAAGGATTCTTTGCATTGCTGAGCAAACAGCTACAAACTGGAAACTAAAAAGTGTGTTAGTTCCCAATATTTAACACTTCTCAGGATCTGAACATAATGTGGAAGTGCACTGTTTATTATTCTTTAATCTCTATTAAAATAGTATTTTGCTTTTGCAGTATATCAGCCAGATCCTCCAAACCCAGGAAGTATACTGTGTGTAAATGAGATGAGCTTACAGCTCAGATGATTCTTGACACATCGTGCCAAGACAAACGTTCATCCACACAGTTAAAATTCCTGTTCCTTACCCTGCTCCTCCGAAGCTTCCTCAGAGCCAGAAGCTGGGAAGAACCAGCCCGAACCTTCGGCTCTTCCTGAATGCTCCTGGTTACGGTCTCTTTGGAAACAGAGCAGTGGGAAGCCGCACAATAGGGAACAGCTTCATTTAACTGAGCTTTTCCCATTGCAACTAAGCACACAAGTGCCTCTACCTTAGCGTGAAGTCAATATGGAGTGGCAAACTCGATGGAAATGGAGTAAGTTTGAACCCCCTTCCATACATGTTTGAATTCGTCCTGAAATGGAACAAGAAGGGTCAGAGTGTTGGCAGCTAACAATGAAGAGCTGCTAGTTGAAGGCATCTTCTGGGCTCAGCTGACCCTGAGGGGACTTCAGCCCAAGGCAGACCCTGCAGCAGACTGAAGATCTGGAATCAGAGTAACCGGTTAAACTATCCACTGTTGAGTCTGCTACCAACACACTATCCTGTGTGGCAGGGTTCATTGGTACTTTTCAACTCTATAGAACTCATTTGGGCTAAAGATGTGGATGTGTGATCCTTGAGACTCCAACACTAGCTATAATAAAGACCCGGAACCTGGATTCAAACTTAAAAATCACAGACATTTATTTTTTTAATGAGGACTTTAAAGGGTTTATTGATGACCATGTTTAAAGCAAAGAACAAAGGAACTCACTGGCATTTTGTGTTTTTGCCAAAGCTTCCCTGCACAGGATCTATATAGGTGTAAGGAGAAATATGTCATGATTCAAAATCCAAAAGCAAGGCCTCACCCCTACCTTGAAAACACTAGGATCTCACAGCTTCCCTATGGCTTTTTACGTAACCATGTAATGCAGCCAGCAGAGCTCTTACCAGAGAGAAAGCTTCTGGCCTATCTTCGCAGCTATCCTCTCCTTTCCTGTGTGAACATGTCACTAAAAGTGCCTGTCACACTTTCAGCTGAGCTGAGCTGTAGCACGCAGAAAGAAAAGGCTTCTATTTCAGATACCTTTGGCCAATCTATATGTTCTACCCATTCTCATATCTGGCATGTTTAGGGAATCTAATTTAGGGTAGTAAAGACTATCTCACAAGATGTAGGTGGATCTTAAAATACCCTCCAGATCTCTGGCTTAGTGTAAAAGCTGCTTCTCTTTAATATCAAAGGAGTGGATTTGTTGAAAGAAAAAAAAAAATCTATATATAGTCAGTGCTGAATCAGTGTGAACATCCAGGAAAAAAACACATACAAATCATTTTCAGTGTTCAGGGCCAAAAAACATCCCTTCCTTCCAAAAGCTGGTCACATTTCATTAAAGAGTGGTGCAGATTTAACTTAAGGTGGAATTTTTTCCACTAACTCTACAGCTCCCTCCCATTAGAGTTTGTAGTTGCCAAAAAACCTCCAACACCTCTGTTCACTCTCATGGGAGGAATAAGACAGTAACGTCCTCCTTCTTCTTTACCCATTCACCAGATCCTGGACACATCACTTAAAGCTGTCAATAAATTCTAGCATCACCAAATTGGTAACTCAATTTAATAAACCGTATCTTTTGGACTATTTTGTTTTCTTTATTTCAAAGTCTGCAAGCTATGTTCTGGCCTCCAGTGATATTGCTGGCAATTTCTGATACCTCCAGCTTCTAAATAATATAGATTGCTGTGACTCAAGGCAATGGACATTCTTCTTGTGTCAAAGACCTGTCCTTGCCTCATTTCCCCAGCTCCATCGGCCTTCTGATTTAACTAGGGAGATGGGAAAGTAACCTTCCTGAGCTTTGCTATCCCTGCTAATAGCTCTAAACATTCTGGATTAATGATGCTCTGAGTCATTGGAAATGGCTGTCACTCTTGTTGTATGGATGGGTACATTTAACAAAGATGGTAATATTTCCCCAAATGCTCCTAATTGAAAATGCTTCCTTTAGTATTACTACTTAGAACAATAAAACTACTGAATCAGGCCCTCAATTTAAAAGCACAGGCAAACACCCTCAGATTTGAAAAGATACTCCACATGCAGAGGGTGGGTGGAAGAGGTGACAGCGTCTCTTTTGGAACGTAGACAACATAATATGGCACACCACTTATGCCATGCTACTGAGTTGCTGGTATTCCAGAACAGATTTTGTTGTACTAAAATCAGGCAGGCATTTACCACAAACATCTATGTAGTTACTTCACCATTTGAAGATGAGAATGGATAGCAGGTGGACATCAGCAGGTTTTCTTTATTACCACTGCACTTTGGATTTATAAATTGTGCCTGATAATTAATGAAGTTAAGATTATATTTTTCATACTCACAGGCATGCACTGACAACTATCAACTATCACAGAAATCAATATTGCAGACAGAAAATAATAGCTGTTTTTAAACAAGGTCAGAACCTCATTTGCTATAAACCAGTGTAGGCCCACTGAGAATATGATGCAAGACATCTAAATTTGCCTGCACTGACATTTTCCTTTCACACACTGGCAAGTAATACTCTTTTAAACAGCTTCTTTGTGGAGCGACTAGAAGAGAACTTGCAAACCTTCACCAAGAGCACCACTTTCAAAGGTACAAATGGCAGGAGAGTGCTCTCTCTCTTGCTACCTCTCTGCAGGAGTTAGAGGTCTACCTACCACTTACACCTCTGCCAAGCCCCTCACTACTGCCTCTCTTCCTCTCTGCCAGACAACTCTTTGGAAAACTGTTTTTCCTTGCTGCTAAAACTGATTCTCTCTTCTCATACTCAGAATCCAAGCCAGAAATCAGCATGAAGATAGCTTACCTTTTTATTTGCTCTACTCCAGTCTGTTCTCATGGAAGTACATGCCTTTCAACCACCAACATCCTATGTCTGATATGACATAGATTCAGCTAGCAAATAACCAAATATGAAGTATTGAGGAGAAATATTTCAGACTTCCTTAGACTGAGAACTAAGGATTATTATGAAAACTGTTTCTCTCCTGCCAAAACCCACACCTTAGAGACAAAAAAAGTCTCAGTGTTCTTCCCCAACATGAACCCGCAGAAAAAAACTGCTTCTTATCACTTTGACACCAATGCACAAAGCGTTTCACTCCACAATCCATCTCTTTCTCCAGCTGTCTTGATGTTTATAGGATAGCAGAAAGAAAACCCTTTTAACAATGAAGGTGGACAAATCAAAGGTGGTAGGAGGAAGGAAGTGCCTCCTGATCATCTTCCAGTAACAAGAACATCCAGCTTTAAATCATTCAACCCACTCTTCATTTTTGGAACCTTTCAAGATTTTGTTATTGGCTGCCCAAACAGCCATGGCAGCAAAAATAAATAATCTTCTACCTGTAATGACCCAGAAATCTCCTTTAATTTTTTGACACAGGCCTTGCAAGCTGGAGTGTGTGAGTTTTCACCTTTATTACCATAATCACAGAATCACAAGGTGGTTTGGGTTGGAAGGGACCTTCAAAGATCATCTAGTTCCAACCCCCCTGCCATGGGAAGGGACATCTTGCACTAGATCAGGTTGCTCAAAGCCCTGTCCAACCTGACCTTGAACATGTCCAGTGATGGGGCATCCACAGCTTCTCTGGGCAACCTGTTCCAGTGTCTCACTACCCTCATTACAAAAAACTTCTTCCTTATGTCAAATCTAAAACCTACCCTCTTTCAATTTAAAACCATTGCCCCTTGTCCTGTCACTACAGGCCCTGGTAAAAAGTCTCTCTCCATTTTTCCTAGAAGCCCCTTTTATATATTGAAAGGCTGCATTAAGATCTCCCCAGAGCCTTCTCTTCTCCAGACTGAACAACCCCAACTCTCTCAGTGTTTCTCCATAGGAGAGGTGTTCCAGCCCTCTGACCATTTTCATGACCCTCTTCTTGACCCACTCTAACAGGTCCATGTCCTTCTCGTACTGGGGACCCCAGAGCTGAACACAGTACTCCAGGTGGGTTGTTACGAGAGCAGAGTAGAGAGGGAGAATCACCTCCCTCGACCTGCTGGCCATGCTTCTTTTTATGCAGCCCAGGATACAGCTGGCTTTCTGGGCTGCCATCACACATCACCAGCTCATGCCGAATTTTTCATCACCAGTATCCCCAAGTCCTTCTCCACTTCCAATTCATTCATCCCCCAGTCTGTACTGATGTTGGAAATTGTCCCAACCCAGGTGCAGGACCTTGCACTTGACCTTGCTGAACTTCATGAGGCTTATATGGGCCCACTTCTCAAGCCTGTCAAGGTCCCTCTGGATGGCATCCCTTCCCTCTAGCGAATCAATTGCATCAACTGATGAAGATATTAAATAGTATTGGTCCCAGCATGGACCCTTGAGGGACACCACTTGTTACTGGTTTCCATGTGGACATTGAGACATTGACTGTAACTCGTACTTAAGAATGAAACCACCTAAAGAGCCCTCAGGAGACCATTTACTCACCAATACCAATTGTCAAGTCCACACCAGTCTTATGTTATCCACTCAGTCTCTGACCTACCCTGCAAAGCACCACTGGAAATGGCTCTGAGGATGCCCCTAAGATGGGCACTGTCCTGTATCAGGAAAACACTTTGAAGGATGGAGAGAGCTTCACTATAGGTTTCATACACAAAAACATATATTTTTGTGTGTTTGTGTATATATGGAAACTGCTTCTACAAGAGACAGCCATCCAAATTTATTTTTCATGTTGCTTCCCTGGAAGAAGGATGTGCTGCTAAGCTGTTGTAGCTACTGCTGCCTCTCAGATATAACCTGTAATACTCTGACAGGAGTTACAGACACTGACATCCACTGTTTCTTGCTGTTGCTCCTACTGAACAGGAAAACACAAGCTGGCTCAGATGGCACACACATTGTGATTTGTTTGAAATACATTCATACAAAACCTTTTCCACCCACACCAAAACAACAAGAAAGCAAGAGATGCAAACTCTTTTTTTTGCCTTGGAGCTTCAAAAGGTATTGGAATATATACCTCTGAGAAAGAGGTAGACTGGTGGAACCATGCTCTGCCCTCCCTGAGACAGAAACAGGAACATCCACCAGGAAAAACACAAGATCAAGGGGATCCTGTATCCTCCCCCTGCCAGGCAGAAGGCAGTAGCTTAAAGGAAAGGAGCGAATGGAGGAAAGTCTATGCTCGAGGTGGCAGGCGAAATCCCTCGTTGCCTCCCTTGCCTTCCCATGTGCCTCTATACATCGAGTATGAGGCTCTGGATGTGGAGGGTCAGTCAATGGATGATGTAGATGATGGTCTGTCTACACCAGAGGTGTTGCCAAGGTCAGAAAGGGCTACATCCCATATTATGGCCACCTCCATGAGAAAGAAAAGACAAGTTATAATTGTGGGTGACTCTCTTCTGAGGGGAATGGAGGGTCCAATATGCCAGGCAGATCCTCCTCTTAAAGAATTCTGCTGCCTCCCTGGGGCCTGGGTTAAGGACATCACTAGAAAGCTTCCTAGCCTGATACAGCCCTTGGACTATTACTCATTACTGCTCTTCCATATGGGTGACGCATAGTCCAAGGGTGATCAGAAGAGACTTCAGGGCCTTGGGACAGTTGGTAAGGGAATCTGGAGAAGAGGTAATTTTTTCCTCTATCCTTCCAGTTGCGGGCAGCAACACTGGAAGAAACAAATGCACCCAAACAATTAATACATAGCTCCACGGCTGGTGTCACCACCACAATTCTGGCATTCTCGATAATGGGATGGCCTACACAGCACCAGGCCTGCTGGCATCAGATGGGATTCATCTTTCTCAAAGGAGGAAGAGGGTCTTTACTCACAAGCTATCAGGGCTCATTGACAGAGCTTTAAACTAGACTTGAAGACAGGGGGAATAATATCAGGCTCGTCTGTGACAAGCCACGGGATGACACGCCAAGGTTAGAGGGATGGGGTGCTAGCGAGGGCCCTCATCCTGTTGCTCCGAGACTTGCTGGGTACACTGGAGCACACTTGAAGTCTTACAGATATAAACCAGGGGCTCCTGAGGTAACAGAAACCAACAGAGAAACACTGGTGAAATACCAGAAACGAATTAAGGTGTTTTCCTCTAAGAAGGTAACACAGCCAACAGCCCAGCTGAAGTGTCTCTATACCAATGCATGCATCATGGGCAACAAACAGGAGGAAGCCACCGTGCTGCTAGAAAGCTACAACCTAGTTGCCGTTACTGAAACTTGGTGGAATGAATCCCATGAGTGGAGTGCGGCTATCGATGGCTACAGGCTGTTCAGAAGGGACAGGCGAGGAAGGAGAGGCGGAGGCATTGCTTTCTACATCAAAAAATTGATAGACTGTGAAGAGCTGTCTGAAGAATAGCCACAAGCAGGTTGAAAGCTTATGGGTAAGAATTAGAGACTCGGTGTCTACTACAGGACGTCCAATCAAGGGGAGCCTATTGACGAAGCCTTCTTACTCCAGCTACAGGAGGCATCATGCTCACAGGCTCTCATCCTGCTGGGGGACTTCAACCACCCCGACATCTGCTGGAAAAGTAGCACAGTGAGCTGTAGGCAACCCAGGAGACTTCTGGAATGCACTGAGGATAACTTCTTAAGCCACGTAATAGAAAGCCCTACCAGAGGGGATGCGTTACTGGACCTGGTCACCAACACAAGTGACCTAATTAGAGACATCAGGATTGGAGGCAGCCTGGGCTGCAGTGATGATGCACTGATGGAGTTCACAATCCTGAGGGATATGGGTCAGGCAAAGAGTAAAGTCAGGACCCTGAATTTTAGGAAAGCAAACTTACAGCTGTTCAAGGAGTTAGTCAATAGGACCCCCTGGGAAACTGCCCTGAGCAGAACAGAGCTGGCAGATCTTTAAAGATGCTTTTCATAGAGTGCAAGAGCTCTCGATCCCCAGGTGTAAGAAATCAGGAAAGGAAGGCAAGAGACTGGCATGGATGAGTCAAGACCTGCTGGTCAAACTAAAGAACAAGAAGGAAATGCATAGGCAGTGGAAGCAGGGATAGGTATCCTGGAAAGAGTATAGGGACACTGCCCAGTTCTGAAGGGATGGGGTCAGGAGGGCCAAGGTGCGGCTGGAGTTGAACTTGGTAAGGGACACAATGAATAATAAGAAGAGTTTCTACAGGTATGTCAGCCAGAAAAGGAAGGTCAAAGAAAGCATACCCCTCCTGATGAACATGACTGGCAAACTGGTAACAACGGACAAGAAGGTGGCTGAGGTACTCAATAACTTTTTTGCCTCAGTCTTCACTGCCAACCTCTGTTCCCACACCTCTCGAGTGGATGGACTGCAAGACGGGGACTGGGGGAGCAAAGTCCCTCCTGCTGTAAGAGAAGATCAAGTTCATGACCACCTGAGGAACCTGAACATACATAAGTCTATGGGACCTGACGAGATGCATCTGAGAGTCCTGGGGGACTTGGCTGATGTAGTTGCCAAGCCACTCTCCATGATATTTGAAAAGTCATGGCAGTCAGGTGAAGTCCCTGGGGACTGGAAAAAGGGAAACATTGCACCCATTTTTAAAAAGGGTAGAAAGAAGGAGCCTGGGAACTACCGACCTCTCAGCCTCATCTCTGTGCCTGGGAAGATCATGGAACAGATCCTCCTAGAAGCTATGCTAAGGCACATGGAGTACAGGGAGGTGATTCGAGACAGCCAGCATGGCTTCACCAAGGGCAAGTCCTGCCTGACCAACCCAGCAGTCCTCTCTGATGGAGTGACTGCATCAGTGGACAAGGGAAGAGCTATGCATGCCATATATCTGGACTTCTGTAAGGCCTTTGACACAGTCCCCCACAACATCCTTCTCTCTAAATTGGAGAGACACGGATTTCATGGGTGGACTATTCGGTGGATGAGGAATTGGTTGGATGGTCACATCCAGAGGGTAGTGGTCAATGGCTCAATGTCTAGATGGAGATCGGTGACAAGTGGTGTCACTCAGGGGTCCGTACTGGGACCAGCACTGTTTAATATCTTCATCAATGACACAGACAGTGGGATCGAGCACACCCTCAGCAAGTTTAGAGACAACACCAAGCTGAGTGGTGCAGCTGACACGCCTGAAGGACAGGGTGCCATCCAGAGGGACCTGGACAAGCTCGAGAAGTGGGCCTGTGTGAACCTCATGAGGTTCAACAAGGTCAAGTGCAGGGCCCTGCACCTCAGTTGGGGCAACCCCCAGTATCAACACAGGCTGGGGGATGAAAGGATTGAGAGCAGCCCTGTGGAGAGGACTTGGGGGTACTGGTGGATGAAAAGCTGGACATGAGCCAGCAATGTGTGCTTGCAGCCCAGAAAGCCAACCGTATCCTCAGCTGCATAAAAAGAAGTGTGGCCAGCAGGTCAAGGCAGCTGATTCTGCCCCTCTACTCTGCTCTGGTGAGACCCCACCTGGAGTGCTGCGTCCAGCTCTGGGGTCCTCAGCACAGGAAAGACATGGACCTGTTGGAGTGGGTCCAGAGGAGGGCCAGAAAAATGATCCAAGGGCTGGAGCACCTCTCCTGTGAGGAAATGCTGAGAGTTGGGGTTTTGCAGCTTGGAGAAGAGAAAGCTGCAGGGAGACCTTATTGCAGCTTTTTGATATTTAAAGGGGGCTTATAAGAAATATGGGGACACACTTTTAATGAGGCCTGTAGAGACAGGACAAGGGGAAATGGTTTTAAACTAAATGAAGGTAGATTCAGCCTAGATATCAAGTAGAAATTTTTTACAATGAGGGTAGTGAAACACTGGAACAGTGCCCAGAGAGGTGGTAGATGCCCCATCCCTGGAAAAATTCAAGGTGAGGTTGGATGGGGCTTTGAGTAACCTGATTTAGTTGAAGATGTCCCTGTTCACTGCATCGGGGGTTGGACTAGATGACCTTTAAGGTCCCTTCCAACCCAAACCATTCTATGCTTCTATACTGCTCTGGTTGGATTTAGCCTTCACAGAATTGTCTCTTCTCAAAATTCAGGTCCATGGTATTTCTAAACTCTCTGAGATGGCCTCTATTTAAGAGCACAGGAAAATGTATCATCTGCTTAATAACAAATTCCCATGCCATAAAGTTCTGCCTCTCTTCAGTGATCATTTCAGTTTACTTAGAAATAGGTAACTATAGAAAGAGATATAAATGTGATAAGAGAAGTATAGATTTATAAATATGGTTATGAAACACACAAACAGAAAATCTATTCTTAGTAATAGATACTTCTGTGTATACTTGAATTAGCTTTGTGCTTGTTTAATATTGTGTAATGAAATATACAACAGGGCCAACATACAACTCAATGCTAACTTTATTTTTAATAAATGGTGCTGGAAAAATAACCTTGTCAAGCTGACAAGCTCAATTTCTGCTACTCCCTAAGCAGCCTTCCTAACCCTGTACTCTGGATTTTTCCTCAGAACTGATTTCTGTTCACATTTGTGTGTACAGCTTGGGAGAAACAGACAGTAAGGCATCCACCATATACTCACATAGAAAAGTACAGTAAGTAGAATTTTCCTGCCTTGAAGGGTGCTGAAGGGGGACAGTTTTCACTCTCAGCAGAAATAATGGAAGAGTCAGGAGAGTGGTCTTCTCCTCATTTTTTCATTCAGGTTCAAAGTGTAGCTAATTGCAGTATTCCCCAGAGGTAGTCAGACAGCATGGGAGACTACATTTCTTCCTGACCCAGAAGACAGGAATATTTTTAAAGAAACTCATTATTATTCAGAGACATTTACTCTGCAGGGCAGGAACAGTTTAAAAACCAAATAGTTATTTCTCTTCTATCTGTATACAAAGAAAAAAACCCAGATATTGGTACTGCTAACACCTGCTCTCTCCATCATATGTGTGTACTTGCTGGTCAGTTAGGTTTGGGGTCTTACTAGCCAGTCTGTTCACAAGCAGGTGTTAGCCAGCTCACCTGTTACACAAGTCCTTGTGTAACTTCAGCTAAGAAGCAATGGACTTCTGTTCTATTACAGTATGCTAGTTTGGTGGGCCACATGCCTGATTTGGGACACCCCAGTTGTCCTCCCCCCTGAAGCCACATCACAGCACTCGCTTCTCAGAGAGGCTCACACCAAGCATCTACAAAAACAGCAGATGCTCTAGAAGGCATCAAAGCCATCCTAAAAAAAAAAAAAAAGCCATAGATAGAACAGAACTGTCCCACAGTTGACCAGCTGGACTACTCAAAACCAGGCAGCACACTAGAAGGAGCTCCAAGAAACAGAAAAGACTAATAGGCTACCACTACCCATCCAAGTCAATTATCCATGCAGTATAAGCTCCTCTGAAAGGAACCTGTTCTTCTGCACGGCCTTGGAGGTGTTGGAGCTGCCTGTAAAAGGCTAGAAGGCTAGGGGTGTACACAGTTTCCTAGGTGGTGAAGAATTGTTTCTGAGAAGAAGTAATCATTTTACCACATCCATCCCCTCCTTTGCAAAGCAGCCTTTAAGTAGGCTTCTGTTGAAATCGGCACTTTACAATGCCAACAGAGAGAAATAAGTTCAAGAATCACCATGGAACCCTCGTTCTTAAATCACTGGGGAGAACTTGGCCAGGCTGTCATCTTACTCTTCAAAAACCACCCATACCACATGCCTTTTAACGCTGTGACCACCATTTCCCCACCTCCTTGAGTAAGCAGTCATTTTAGGCCCCTTTTTTCCAGGAACTGAATGGAAGCATGCTGCTGAGTAGCTGATTCAGAGAACAGAAAAATATTTGTCCTTTCTAACAGGCTTTACAACATTCATACTTTTAATTAAAATAGGGCATATTTGCAGGAGATACAATATGTGCAACTGCAAGTCTGTGACTACAGATGTACAGGAATAACCAGGGATTATAGTCTGATCCAGGAATCTAAGATGCACAGTTCCTAGAAAGCACACATAACTAGTACAGAATCACAGAAATGTAGCAGAAAGAAGAAAGGAAGATACAGAACAAGAAAAAGCTTGGCTAACTCACTGAATTAAAGCTTATCATCTCTGCATAAACTGCACTGATGGCTTAATTAAAGAACCAGTAGCAATTTCAGCACCCACATTAACTACTTTAGGATCAGTTCAGCTGCCCAGAAACCTATGACGAAAACATGAAGGATGAAACCTTGTCTCCACTGGAGTTTGTAGAAATTCTTATCATTGATTTTAGTAAGGTTTTAATTGCACCCATATATTTTGGATATAATCATGTTGGATGCAATTTCCAAAAGCCAAGTCACTAAATCTCAATGTCCTTTGAAACTTTTCATAAAAATATGGTCCTTGGACAGTTAACTAAAAGGGATATTTTTAAAAAGTTACCTATTACTTTTAGGTAGACAGAAATCCTAGCTTTCTTTGGTAAAGAAGTTGTATACAGACCTGTAAACTATTCAAAGATTGCTTATCGATTCCTCATACACATACAAGGAGTCCTCTTAAAAGAGATCTGACAGCACTGGTTGCTTCCATTTACTTTCTGCCTCTCTAGACCACCTGGCTGCCCTCACTATTTGTACCACCTCCTCTTGAAGAGGATGTTTCTGCTTTATGCTCTGATATTTCTTCCACTGCAGGTAATTCACATTAAAAGTTCTCAAGTCTTATAGTTCTGTCTCTTCATCCTCTCTTTCACAGGCTGCAGCATCAGCTCCCTTCAGAATAACCATCCAAGAGACACTTAAAGAGTGTGACATAACAAACCCACTGCATGCCTTTGCCAATTAAGTCATTAAAATTTTACTATGCTTCATATTTTGGTTCTTCTTGGAACAGTAACTTTGTGTAACTGAAATGTCATCTCTCTATTTTGTTTTCTTTGCAGAGGACAAAAAACTATTCCCTGCCTGTATCTCCCAATTTCTTTTTCCATCAAAGCAGTAATAGCAATTATCGCTCCTAAGAATTTAGACTAGTCTGTTGATATCATGGTTTTATCACAGTGTTTCTCAAAGCACAAAATCAAATTTTCTATTTAATTATTGCCCCAAAGTACCTATTACTGTTGCCTTATTTAAAAGCTGCTAGTAAACCACATGTTTTATTCTCGTTTATGATCTCATTTAAATCTCCACGCCAATGTCTATGCTTATGTGAAATCCAAGCTTCAGAGTACGAAAAGCTAAACACAGAGGTTTGAACTTTACCTTCTAGTCAGAAGTAGTTATTCCTTTTACTCAAGTTTAACAGTTTTTCTATATCAGGGGTCCGGGACAGTTATTAACAAGGATCATTCTACCTTCTGCTTAGGGAACAACTCCACCCAATAAAGCACGTGGGACATCAGGACTACTAGAAGTTCAGTAGAAGGAGTCACTAGTTCTCTCAGAGACGCATTAAGTTGACTCTGATTCATTTCACAAGAAAACAGGCTCTGAAGCACTGAGGAAGGACTTAAGATACAAAGATGCAACTATCCCCATTACCAGGAACTTCTGCAGTAGAGACTGATTTCAGGGCAATATTTCTGCTCAAAAACTACATTCCAGCTGCAAGACTAGCACACTAATGAGTTGTTTTCTGATGGAAATGGAGAAAAGCTTGGAGCTGACCTAAGGCATCAATTTCTCTTCATTTCTGTGCATCTAAGTCTGAAAACTGTATATTATATAAATTTGGATTCTTCCTTTATGTTAGCTTTTATCTGAATTTATTCTAATGGTAATGCCAACCCTAGTATTGAGGCTCTGGATTGGTTTCTCAGCATCATACACAGTCCAGCCCACAAAAGCAACTAAACAGGGTGTGCTCCTTCACATCTTTTCCCAGAGCGGGTTTGAGTAGCTGCTAAAGTCTCTGTGTCTGTCTGTCTGGAAGGGTGCTCCTTCAGCGACCAGCACTGACCAGTGCCCACCTGGCATGCAGCAGTGGAGAGACCACTTGAGCCTCACACGTCTCCCAGCAAGCTGTTAACCAGTCACCAAGTGCTAACTAAACCTTTAAAAGAGCCTGGCTGTATTTTAATCTGTGTTGATGCTAAATGTAATTGTTGTATTTTTCTGTCCCCAGTCAACCTGCAAACCACCACTTCCATCCTTCTCACAATAACCAGGCTATCAGCATTCACGAATACTTGGGAGGACACCAGGGGAGTTCAGCCTACCCTGAACCTTTCTGAATGATATAATCAATTTCTTTCATCCTGTTATTAAGAAGTGCCAGAGATAGTCTATATGGTACAACTATATGGTTACTATTTGGCAACGTCACATCAACTATTTGAAAACACCGCTTCACAGATCTCAGGAAAATATATATAACCACTTCCTAAGTGTTAAATATTACAAAACCCTATAGTGCTGAAAAAGTACTACTCTCTTTTTGTAATCAAAGTATTTGCATTTGGTTAAAAAATTAGTCCTAATTTTAAACATTCAGTGTTACAAATATTTTATCAAGCAAGAAACACTTTAAAGAAATTTCCATTAAAAAAAAAAATCTTTCACAAGACATCCCAGTGTCTCCAGGGAATTTCCTGTTCAGAAAAAAAAAATTAATAGCTTCCTTAATTAAAATATAACACAGTGAAGAATTAATGGCTAAATTTAATTTTCTTTAAAGCACATTGTTTTACATTCCTTTCACTGAAACAAAAATGCTCTATTACATTATTCTATATTAAAGATAAGAGAAAAAAAAGCAGAATCAATGCCTAGCATACATTTTAACAGTAGTTATGAAAAAAACTCTACCTATACTGTAAGGAAGTAGATCAAATTAAATCAAGCAATCTGTGCAGATAGCCACTGCTAAAGTCAGCTGGTACATCTGAAAGGATAAAGTAGGTAAAGTGCCTGTACTGGAAAGCAAAACTAAATCCCTGTACCAGAATGCCCCCCCGTAATTTTGATGTTACAGAGTATGGGAGGGAAAAGCCTGAAAGATGCTAGGATAAGGGAAGAGAACAAAGAAAATCAACCAAAACCAAACCAGTGCTTTCAGAAATGCCACTAAGCTTAGTTACAAGGGCTTGCATACTGAAATCAAAAGCAAATTGGCTCCCTTCAGTACCTGCGTAAGGAAGAGGTAGCTTGGTTGGTCAGTATTATTGCCAAGGTGAAATATCTATTGATAGAGGACCTGTACAACACCGATGCAACCTGCAGACCTGATTTGAAGGTGCAAAAGGATACAGGTCTGCGGCTAGCCTTTTACACAGAGGTAGGCCTTCCTTACCACTAGATTGCTGATGTAAAAAAGAATGGCTGTGAATAGAGTGAATGGTCTGCAAGCATTTTAGTGTCACTTGTGAAAAGATAATTCTAATGTCTCAGCTATTACTGGCTGCAAGTATTCCCTGATGTAATTATGGATTAATAGCCAAGAACTTGATTGTAACCAACAGTTAGTAGTTTGTTGCTAACAAGGCAAACATGACAAACAATTTTGAGGCAATTATTGTCATTACAAGCCACACTCAATTGTTCAAGGCAAGCGTAATAGAAAGTGACAGTTGTGCAGCTGGGAGGGTGGTGCGGGAAACAGGATTGTTCTCTGATTGCAACAGACCAGTCAGACTCTAGCAGAGAGTCTGCTCTATGCATAATTCATGTTTAATAATATTTTAGTCTCTAAAGCAAATTACAGTATAAGATAAAAAACAAACAAAGACATGTCAAAAAAAGAACACAAGTTATTAAAAGACAAGAGAAGACACACAGAAGTAAAATGGAGCAGGGGGGAGACATTCAGCACAGCCAACTCAGAAGATGCTTGCAACTAGCAAATGGAAATACAGTAACTCTACATATTAAGAGAGTCAGTTGTAAAAGTAATCCATTTGCTACGCTTCAGTGAGAGGGGTGCTCCTGTCCAATCCTGGTTTGAGACACTTGTCTGATTAGGCAGGTCCACTGAGTTAGTGAAGTTCTGGAAGTTCCTTCCATTAATCTAGAGGAAGGAAGGAGTGCTCTCCATAGAGAGACACTGATGCTTAATTCTTATCAAATTTGAGTTGTATAGAGAGTCAAAGGAAGATTTTCATCTATCATACAATAGAAGCGCCTCATATATCAGCTTAGTATTCTGATGACAATGCACATACCAGCTGCCTCGTCAGCAGCCAGTACATTAAAATACTTGATTTGCTGAAAATTCCACCCAGCTCTCCTTAATGATGTTAAGGGCTGAAAGTTTCTAACACAGCTGCACCAACATTTCAAGCCCTTGCCCAGGCTCAGTACAATACATTATCACTGACATTGTAACACTGCTCAAGTGTCATTACACTGTCACTTGTGGTGCCTTTTGCACTGATGGGGTATCATTTCTAAAGAAGCCATTAAAACACCACTTAAACTAGATTTCCACAACTCTCTGGCTTTCTGTTCATTTCACCATTTTCTTCCTCTTTCTTAAATCCATTGGTTTATGCAAATAATATTACATCAAAGCAAATCTGATGGGCCAAGTCACCCCAGATGTAGCTCCACTGAAGCAAAATAATGCTAGTACTATATGCCAGGTTCTCAGGTCCACTTTAACTCTGCTTAGGCGAAGATTATAATAATGTTCTCAGATAGAGCAATGTACTATAACTAACCCCTTGCCTAAAGAAACCTTTGCGATTTTGACATGTGTAAGATAACACTTTAGTGCAGCCCATAGACTTACTCAGAAACATACATATGAGACTGTGCTGTCTTTTGCTTTATTCAGTAATGAAGCTGGTGCTTGCAAAAGGTGGCAGATCAACAGCTGCAGAGACAGGAGACCTTTGCTTATCCTCAGAACAGATTGCTGGGCAGCCGAAGCAAAGACCTTCCTCATTCTCTCTTGCCAGCTTGTCTCAGCCCTTGTCTTCGGGACACAGTCGTTGCCCTCATTCAGGCTGTGCTTCCTCTGCTCTGTCTCCCAGAACACAGGAAAGGTAAAACCTGTTCATACAGGTGGGCTGTCCCCTTCAGGGAAATTACAGCAAGATCACAAAAGACTATGCGTAAGGTGCTGTATTGCTAGCATTGCCTGGATGTTACTGTACTCCTCTCTTCTTTTCCACTGCCACGAGACAGACAGGTATCTTAGATATCTTTCAGAAGACTAGTATTTATTGTTTCATCCTCAGTCATAAGAAGTGAGATTATTGCTCAAAATGTTGCAAGTTTCACCAGCTCAAGCAAGACTGGAAGGTCTAAATATATCACAAAATTCATTCAGCTCTCCTGGCCCCGAAAGTCATTTTAAATGGTCTGCCATTTTAAAAAAAGAAAAAAAAAAAAGTAAAGGAGAAATTGTTTTTCTATACTTTTTATAAGCTAACAGTGCTACCTCCTTCATTCCTAATCAGCCCAAACCCTCGCTATTAAGCAAAAATTAACTTTTGCTTTAGAGCAAAATGCTTATTAACTTTGCATGTCCAATGTCTTGTATAATGTATAAGTTAATAAGCAACTTTTATAGCATTATAGCTGTGTTAGCAGGGATCGACAAATTGCAAATAAAACCAGTCAAGCCACAGCAAATCCCCAAAATGAAAAGGCTTTCTAAAAGTATATGAGGTTGCAAGTAGGAAAACTGGCAGGCTGCGCTTTATTTTATTTTTACTATTGTTATTAAAGCTTTATGACTTCATATGGTAATTTCACTCCATCCCATATACCACAGAAACGTCACGTGCTTTGTTTTGAAGCCTAAAGAAGTCAAGCTTTTAAGTAAAAGACACCCAGACTCTACAAACATGTCAGCTAATCTTTAGTGGGCCTTTACTGAAGTCAAGTGGACTTAGACCTCATACAAAACAAGCATATTTGTAAAATCTTTCAGTCCTTGAACAGAAATTAAAGGCACAATACCCATTAATGTAAATTAATTTTGTAAATTAATATAAAATAACATTTCAACTGAAAATTCTTAATTAGCAGCAAAAAGCTTGCCGTGGGTTTAGTACTGGGAATCGCCTGCTCTCATGTTGGCTTTAACACTCCTTTTACTCAACATCAGGAGCAGGGCCAAAACATAGGCAACAGCAGAAACGATTTACTCCAATACGCTCCTTCACCAATCTGTCTTCACTCTGGCCTGTAGTTGGTGTTTGAACCCATACATCTCACTTAAATTACTTTGTGGAAAAAGAAAAGTCAATGCTTTAAGACAGAGAGTCCAGGTTTTAGTGGAATAAAGACAAAAGCAGAAAGAAGTATGACAGTACAACTGGTTGAGAACGGGAAGATGGATTATTGGCTTGGACTTAGTTCAGAGTAAACAAACCAACAGCAAGCATGGGTACAGCAAACTCTCCACCCTTGCACAGACACACAGTTTGACAACTTAATCAGCTGATGTTACTTGTTTCAGGTGAAGCTGCTGAGTAAAGATTATAGCTTTGATGCAGTAAACAGGTATTTAGATCACTTACTCCAATACTTGTATCTACCACAAACACCAAATGAGTGACGGGAATAGTTAATGAGAACCATATTTCCTACATCTGTACTGTGGAAAGCCTGGCAACTTGAACATGCCAGGGAAAGAGAACTGGCACCATCCAAATGACCACAAACTACTTGAAGGCATAGTCCTCCATTGCATTACAGTACTATTGCTTAATTTTCTATAAATTGAAAACAATACAACCAGGAGAAGCTTATTAGTGAACTCCACACCTAAGATGATAGCAGAACCCTGTCAAAGATTGAATTGTGACATATTTTGTCATAGCTAGCTGCTCTAAGCACAGGCTCCATACAGTGCCTGTGAGGGGGAGTTCTATAGAAATACGTATAAACATGTAACTAACTATCATTTTCTAAAAAATTAGATTGAAGAGAACATAATCCCTCCACCCAAATCCAGACAAAGCATTGATATGTTTTGGTGTACCTCAGTACAGTGAGAAATACTGAAAATAAATGAATTCTGCATCTTACATTGAGTTACAGTCAAATAGTCTCATCCCTGATTTTTATTTGATAGCTCACATAGTGAAAACCAAAAAAAAAAAAAAATCAACGTAAAACATATACCTAACTCTTGTTACTTCTAGAGTTATGCATATTCTTAATTCCCTCTGATCAGAGCATCCCCCTACACCTCCCTCATGTCTTGGTAACTAATGAACCACCACAGCGAGGGAGCAAACACACTCAGCTGTTCTGCACAGGGCTCCAGCTAACAGGCAAGGGCAACAAGAGTCTCATTTTCCCTCAGGGTAGAAGCTCTTGTTGCCCCTCTGACAGACCTATCTAGAGGTCAGTTTTCACTACAGAAATCATTTTTGTACAGGTTGAAGCACTAATTAAAAAAAAGACAAGCTCCTTTATTTCCAACTCAGTTTGCAAACCTTGCCTGCTGTCTGTGGTCTGAGACAAGGGCTAAAGGGTTTCATCCAGCAACATCAGAGTCCCTAGAGTATTATTACAAGAAACGAGAATTAAAGACAGCTCTCATGTAGGAGCTTTGCCCACAGATGAGTGGTATAGCATGGCTCACTCCAAAGAACCAGCTTAGGACAGGGGAGCTGTAGCATATATAGGGAAGCAAAAAAATAGGGGCAAGCAAGGGGAGAGGGTGCAAAAGAGAAAGGAACATACCAGCAATTTGCAGCCCTATTATCCAGCTGGCTGCTAGGGAAAGTAGCTCTGAGGCACTGGTATCTAGATAACCCTACCCCATTCCCAGCTGGGGAAAGAACCCATTGCAAATTAGAGCTGCTTTCCTTTTCTAACTCCCCAGGGAAGAGCAGCAGCTCTTTTCCAACTCCTCCCCCATCGTTGCAGCAGCCCTGCAGGTGCTCAGAATGCTATTTTCAGCCATTCACCAGCAGGTGTGACTCAAGGCCCTGTTATTTAAAAGCATGCAAAGGCTAATTTAAAGTGGTAACTGTCCTTCATAGTATTGTGGCAACTTCAGTACTATGGATACATTTCACCAACTCTCCCCACTTTTCATTTCTTCCTCAATTCCCTGTTCTCTTTTAACCTAATATGCTTTATACAAGGAATCTTATGAAGCTTCAGTACATTTGCAGAACCCAGGACTTTTGTGCAGTACCAGCACTCATCTACTGCAAGCAAACACACACCTTCCCTCTCTGTGCCCTCCTTCTCAGCGTTTTTCCCACCTACCATGACATTTCTGCGGGAAGAAGTCTATTGCTTTCAGCTGATACTGTGGGCTGCTCTCATATTTGCCTTTATTCTATTTAGGTTCAAATAACCATGAGAAACAGAAAACACAGCATACTAGACTGGAAGACACTGAGAAACCTCAGGTCAAATTTTCTAGTATGAGCTCTGTGATGGAGCCCCAAAGCCAAATGCCTGTCTGAATACCATGCAGATACAGCCCCAAGGGAAGAGGGTATGAAAGCATCTTATTCCTTTTACACAGACTATGTATTCCACTATGCTCCGATAAACTGAACTAGAAGAGGAGCCTCCATCTATCTCTCAGTGGTGTGGCCCAGCTCACAATTACATTCCTCTAGGATACACAGACTCTGTTTATATCCTGGTACCAAATCAGTTGAAATCCATGGGAAAAAAAAACAATAGATGTCCCAAAATATTCTCATGCCATCTTACATGAAAAGCCAGGTAAGCAAAGTGATAGAACATCACCTTTAGGTACACTGGAGCTGTCATTAATCCTCGCCAGGCAGCATTTTTCCTAATGATTCCCAATAGCAAATCATTCTCCCAGTGAGGGCATGCTTGGGGCAGCAGAAGACCTGTGCTGTCCCATTCCACCACAGACACCATTCCCAACTGCATGTGGACAGGCAACCTTATGCAGCAGTAAGTTTTCACCTGCCAGAATGCAGCAAAGACATTTCAGATGAGCCAAATGCCAAGTGTCTTTATCTGTAGACTGAATGTGGTGGCTGACATAAATTCTCATGGACGTACAGAATGTTTGAGGGAAGGGGGCAGGAATCACTTTAGACACACAAATTCATGCTTTGGAGATGATTTTGTTGTGTGTGCGCTATCATTAAATTTGGAAAATTTTACAGTGAAGGCTGTGATGGCAAAAGGGATTGTACTGCTAAGTTCATTTAAGTTCCCTTTTGTTTTCCCTCCTTCCTGTTCCCGCTTCCATCCCTCTATCCCAGTGTTATTTTCTTCCAATCTTTTTTCCTGCCCTCTCCTACCATTCTTCTTTCTCCCCCTCTCCTCTAATGTCTTTCAGTTCCTCCTTCAGCCTCTTCTTCCATATCTGAAAAAGCAGTGTTGCTATAACTAGCCACGCTCAGGTTTGCTACCTAACAACAGCTAGCACAGGAAAACCATGAAACAGGAAGAGCTGCTATTTCAAATCTCTCTATCAGCAGATGCTTTAGCCAGAAGATGCAGCAAAAAATAGGATTGCCTTAGGAAGGTGAGCAAGTACTATCTGAGAGGAAGGGAAGGAAAGCCGAGAGATTTAAAGCAGTTCTGTATATCACACTACCTGCAGTTCAAAGGCCACAGTGCATTCATTTCCCATACACTTTAAATAGCAAGTGACAGATTTGCAACATTTTATCATTTGTACTTATGTTCTAATATGATTAGATGTGGCAACTGGATCTGGCAGCAGCAGGTATTAAGACACGTATGACACGCATTTCTTCATAGGTTACTGTACTGAGCTACAATTTTCATTTCAGACATATCCATGCACACAATTACTATTAAGAAACACTCCATATATGTGAAACAGACTGAGTACATAGGTAAGCAAAAACCTCTAAAGCACAGTTTTGCACTGGAAGCCAGATATATAAAAATGGCACCTTCCAAAGTACCCCTAAAAACTCTAACTTAGCAGTATTATTATAATATATTAGCCCTGAAAAGTCAAACTCCTACAAGAAAGTGGACCGGCTTTCCCTACATCTTGTGCATCAGAACTGCTCCTTTAGTGAACGTACGTAGATAGAAATTAAGTCGAAAGTTGCACAGATTTTGTGATAGCTGAGGACACTCAGACAAAAGGCAGCTGTGGTAGAATCTGGCCTACCAAATTATCATAGACATCCTCCTCCTTTATTTGTCCAGAGAGCAACACAGCAGAAGGTCCTACCCATCACCAGATCCTATCAGCCACTATGCAGCACACCCATTCTCATCTAAATAGCTTACCAGCTAGCAATTGACCACGATGCATAAAGTGGAAAGAATCCAGCTTAACTGCCAAATCCCATATATTTCGAGTTCAGGGGAAATATAAGAAGCACTTCTGAACTGGCACACATGATCAGGAAATTACGGAGTAACAAGTAGGGAATACCAATGTGTTGTTTCTAATAGCGATAGAATAGACCTGCACTTGGGGTGTTGTGCATTCACATGCCACTCATGAGCCACTGTCGCAGTCTGTAGTGGACAGGCTCTTCATGAGCTCCATAGCCAAGGACAAAGAAACCAGGCCCGTCTAACTTGTTCTATAACAAGGGCTGAAATAAAAGAGTACACATCTACGCATCTCCTATGCAAAGTAAAAATTCCATCTCTTTCACCAACAAATTAACTTTGTGTTGCAACTAACCTAGAAATAATTAACGTACAAATTGACAATGCAGCTCGTTCTGTTTTCTCTTCTTTTACCTCTATTTCCTTATCGGAGTTTGTCTTTTTCATCCTTTCTTCTGAATATCACATCCCAATTCCTAGCTCTCAAATAACCATGCTTCTGTCACACCCTCTCCCTCATTTCTACCAGTAAAAACAACTTACTCAGCCTTCTGGGTTGCCTCAGAAAGGCTTGAGTTTCATTTCCTTTTATGCCTGTGTATGGTCACACTACATATAAAAATAGTAAAATAATAATACTTAATATATAGTGGTCTAAGCACTCACCTGTTGCCTAAGCAACAAATAAATTAACCTGCAAAAAAACCTAACTTCATCCTCTTCATGCTGAGACATAGGGAACATACATTTCAAATTACCTAATGAAACACACTATGAAGAAAAGGACACAGCAGGTACTAAATGAAGGCACAGAATGGGAAAAAGACAAGGCAACACCGCATTTTCTGTACGAAACGAGAGCCTTACCATCCTGCTGGCCCTGCAGGTTCTGAGGACTTTGCATTCTCTCTTCCAGATTTGAGCTGAGGTCCGAGTTCACAGCTGACATCCTAGTCGAGTCACTCATATCAAACTCATCACTTTCTATAGAGCTTTCATCCTGCAAATGGAAAGTTTCAGAGACGTGTCAGAAAACATCATACGCTGTTCACATTATATGTGCAGTTCGCTGGTTCCTGTTTGTTTCACTCACACCTGGTGTGGAGTGTAATCATGCTAAATCTTTGTGTATGTAAGCAAACAAGCAGAGCACATAAAGAAGAGGAAGGAAAACACAGCGTTTATGTGATATGATAATCTGACAAATGCAATTTGTTCAACTGTGAGGATACTCCATTACTGCAATACTGCACTCTCATAACTGTTTCCATAGTATTTTGCAAAAGAGGGCTACTAACTAGAGACCCCATACCAAGTCCTTGTTATTCAGATCTGGTTGAGGAGAGCTCTCCACATTCCCTGCCTGGATACTCTACCTTTCCCAAGCAAGGCTGGTAACCCCGTGATGACCACTCACAGTAAGATACTTCCAGATGGCAACTTGACCTAATAAGAATCCACAACCAAATTCCCTTGACATGATGTCGCCCTCACACTGCTACTGTGTTTAAAGAAGCATCTGTGAAAATGATAAAGCTTATAAAAGTTCTGAGCATGTTCAAATGACAGTCAATGGCAAATCAAAGTAATATAACCACATGAGAATCACTTCAAATTTATTCTATCTTCTACATCTTTAATACGATTTATCCATCAAGTCTAATTATATCTACTAGGGATGATAGCAGAGAGCAAAAAGTAAAAGTCCCAATCAAATATTTTGTCCCCATTTATAAAAGCAAAACAGCTCTGGACCTAGTCCAGCAAATGTTCACATACATGTTTAAGATCACTTGTTTCAGTCCCGCTGAAGTTCATGCACCCACTCATGAATTAAAAGTTAAGCATCCACGAGTCTTGCTCTGTAAGCTGCTGAGGCAACATACAAACCTAAGGTGATATATATTCAGTAACAACTTTTCTGAGAGAATTACTCCTGTTATGAAGAAAAGTATTTTAAAGAACGTAGATAAAAATATGGCAAATAATTTTGTATGCCCTGAAGATTGGTTTAAAATACTTCTCCAATTAATATAATTTTTTTTTTAAGAAAACCAGAACTGACAGGATTCTGACTATTTTTCTGGGTTGCTCACCACAATTGACCTAGAAAAATAGCAATCTTTAGAATATGACTTACTGAGTACTTGTTGCAAACTGGTTTCTACAGATACTAATACAGCTGCTTTCTTCTTTCTAAGTGCTTGGCCCTTAAATCAACTCCTCTCTAGGGTCTCAGTGGTGTTTCCAGCTTGCATGGGTGTTTCGTTTTTGGAAGGCAAGTTCCTTGCAGTCACAAGTCTTGCTGAACCGGGATGAAGTCTTGATGAAGTCTTGATAAAGTCTTGTAAAAAACTAAATGGAACAGTGAGGGCTTCTCTAGAGGGCACCTGTCTGCCCTGCCCAGATAAGGCGGGAGCACCCCAGTTACAGCAGCAGCAGCAAATACCCAAACACTGCCCTCACACAACAACTGTGGTGCCCACTAGCCTCCTGCCCCAGACAGACAGGGCAGAGGCACACGCTGAGCTGGTTCTGAGGTTTAGGGAAAACGCACACTGCTTGTTCAAAGAGCAAGATCAGAACACAAACTCCCCCAGACCTTCTGGAAGGCTGTGCCTCTGTTAAGACACAGTGGTATTTCTCATTGAATCCTGCAGGAACCAGCAAGCAGCAGCCTACATTTTCCAACTCTGAGGTTAGGCAACCTGTATGGGTTCCCAGAAAGGGAGTTCTGGCTATCCAACACTTGCATAGGTATAAAACAACACACATGGGCAGCCTGTGTTTGCCTACAGCACTCTCTGAAATATCTCCACCTCACTCCCCAAACTGTGTAAACATTTATCTGAATCCATGAGGACACAAAGGCATGGGAGAGGAGCTGGGAGCCACTGGCATCTTTGTACCGGTCGCAGCACAGCTGTAAATTCCCACACAGTGATGAGTTCTCCTGTTAGATGAAGCCTGTTTTGCTTTCATCGATGGCCTCAGCTTAAAAATGATGAATTGAGGATGAGAATTAGGAGGCTTTCAGTCACTGTGCTAGCTAGTTGTGGGATCCAAGTTTACTCCTGTCTCAATTCCACCACCTCCACAAGAATACAGATATGATTGAGGAAACCTTGGAAACAGAACCTTCCTACAAACCTAAGCATGTTTTTTAAGTGCATTAAATAGTTTGAATGTATGCACCAAAAATCTTCCTGCTTCGTACTACACCATTTTCATTGCCATTTTGTTCTCAGTGCAATAAACGTACAGCCCGAAAGAAAAAGAAATTCTTAGCAAAACTCCACCTTGAGTAAAGACGTAAAGATTATCTTGAGAACTTTCCTTGCGCCCACTCTGCCCTGGCAAAAACATTATTACTAAAACATATCAAAAATTACTTTTACCTTCATAAATCCAGTGCTACAAATGTTTCATATACAGTAACATTAGAGCTGCAAAACTGAGCTGGGCAGGGAGATACCAAGCAATGGTGCTTCCTGCTGCTACTGTATCATCTCCACTGGTTCATCTAGATGAAAAACTGGTTTAATGCAAATTTCAGTCATCACACCAGAAAGACTACACCTAAATATTCAGGCTGTAGAGGCACTGTGGCAGGTAGCCCTGGTCCAGCTTGAGCCCTGTTCCCTGTTCCCTCCTCCTTGGCAGGAGTAATTCTCAAATGGGAGGAAATGGAAAAAACAGAGTCCTTTAACTCCTAAGGCTACTGCAGGGATAAAGCCTCTTCTGTCCTGCAGCTTGAAACCCTGCTGCCAGATTCCTGAAAAGGGGCAGCACGCAGAGGGGAGATTCAATAGGCGAGAAAGATGACCAGGCTGTATTTGTGCATGAAGAACTCACAGACTAGGGGATTTCTCCTCACACCCTCCACAATAAAAAAAAAAGGGGGCAAAAGCAAAACAAGAATCCTGGTATTTCTAGAAGAGTGATGAAAGACCTGTTCTATGGGGTGTTGAAGAATTCATACATCTCTACCAATAGCCCATATCTACTTATTATGAAACCAAATCTGGCTGACTCCACAGAAGTCAGGAGTCAGTCAGGGTCTTTGACATAATCCAGCTGCTAAGGTTGTTTTTGAAGGTTTTCTTTATTAAAAAAAAAAAATCTTGTAGTCAGGCAGAAGGACACAGCATGCAGGATGGCTTTTTGGTTGGCACATAGCCGGGCTTCTAACTATTTGGCAGCTCAAATGGTAAATGAACACATTTCTAGCAAAATGAGTTTATCACAAATAATTTGATAGGTGCCATCCAATTAGTGAAGCACTTCTTAAGATCTGGAAAAACTCGGAATAAATCACAGAAAGAAAATAACTTCTGAGACAAAATAAATGCAATTCAACTCCAATTCTCTCCAAAGAAGCTTGATTCTCAGCCTACTTCTCTTCCTTTTTGATTCTGTCTTTTTATTCAAAGTTTCAGAAGCAACTCCTACTCTTATTTATAAAGCTTTTTGCCTTAAAGATTTCAACTGATGTTGCCAGGCCTTCCATCTACCTCACTATAATGTGTTGCATCCCGGCTGCTAACCTTGAGAACATCATGACACTCATTTCGGCTGTGGATGGTATTGCTTTCTAGAAGTAGACAATGAAAGTCACTGCTGAGCACAGCACTACGTCTCAGGTGAACATGCTGCCCCCCTTAACCTTTCCACTGGTCCAGACAGTAAAAGGGCACCTTCAGGTAATTTGAAGCAGTACAGCTTATTACTCCCAGCCATAGAAAGGTGGTAAGTCATGACATTTTCTCTCAAACTGATTACTTACAAACAGCCTTGGTTTGGTTTCAGACTCACTATTTTAGCAACAAAATTATACAGATGGGATCAACAATCATCTTCAGTTCAGTTTCCTGGCTACCACAAAGACAAGCACCAAACAACACAGGAGAAGAGAAAAACAAAAGATTTCAGGTTTTACCTCATCTTGCTGTGAATTTAGTAGCTGCAGCTTCATGTGTTTCATATAAGCCATAGTAATTGGCATGTTGTAATCAATCATACTGGTCACCAAAGTTGGAGGTTTTCCATTATCTGCAATAAAAATATTTATTATGCATTATATATGTTAATTGTGGAGGCTACTTGAGCATACTCTGCAGTCAAAGTCAGACAGTTATGTCATTTGGTTCTAACTTTGGCATTTTCAATTGCTTGTAGGCTGTACAGATGGAAGTCTCCTGAAGAAAAATGAAAATCAAGTTCAAACCCTGAAAAGTGATGAGTTCTTCTACCCTAAATGACTACAGCACATGCACCCTATCTATTCCTTATGTTTAAGCCCCCATATAAACATTTCCATAGCAAAACTAATTATTTCCTCCCGATAAAACCATCTTTCTATTGAGGGTGCATATGGTATTATACTCCATCCTTAAGCTAAAGCAGAAGATTCACTACCTTCCAGCTTAAGCAAATAAGATGATCTGACTTATTGAACTGTTCCAGTCTACCAAATTTTTATGAACCCTCACTTAAGCTAGGAAAATATAAATGGGTATTAGGAATAAAATGACTTTACATCCCACTATTTGACACTAAAACTACCTTTATGATCCGCTCCATCTGGGTTTAAATGCATTCTTTTCTGGCACTCTGAGCAGCTCATTAGAAATCGTGTCACCGCTTCTCTCGGTAGGAAGGCATAGGTCTCTGAAATCTGAAATGAATAACAAAACATAGGAGTTATTATATAAGCTGATTGAACATGATTTAACAGAACTGATCATTATATTTCCAAATAAGGCATATTATCTTATAATGCCAGGAAGCACAACGAAAGCATGTTCTGCATACTATGTAGGATTCCAAGAAACATCTCTCCAATCTGCCTACTTATCATCTAATGGCTAATAATAGTCAATACTGAACAAAATTTCACTTATATCGAAAGGGGTTTCATTTTCTGTTTACAGTTTTTTTCAATTTCCTTTCAGCAAAAAGATCCATACATAACAGGCATCCCACTGAGGGACGCTTTCAGAAAAAGTTGAAGATTGACCTTTTTCTTATAACCTATACCAAAAAAAGAAAGTGCTTGGCTTATATGCTCTGTTTATTTTTATTGTAACAATGCACAGACAGATACAGGACTCAGTACATAGCAGCGATGACAGTCTCCTTGCTATTTTAACTTTGTATTTGAATGTTTTGCAAAAATATTCTTGGAAAGCTTGTGATTTAATACTGTAGGGTAAATAAGTTATCTTTACTAACAGTTACAGAATTCAGGAGTCACTTGATTTTAGAGACTCTGCTTTACCTGGAGATACCTAGAAACAACAGACTTTGGTTGTTTCATCCTTTCAACATTATCATCTTCCCAACCACATACTTGCAAGGAAGCATCAAGGGATTTTTTTTCTTTTTTTGAAAGGGGAGAGGAGGAAGCAGTTATTGCTGGTTTTAAAGATTGCATTCCCCCTCCCCTCCCCAAGGAAACACTTATCTTTATAGACATTTTTGCCTTGCTGAAGAGAACCTGGAGGTAGGTGATGGTTGATGCCAAGCTGAAAATGAGCCAACAGCATCCTCTCTGATCACAGATAAAGCAAATCTCATACTGGCTACATTAAGTGTATGGCCAGCAGATCAAGAAAAGTTATTATCCCTCTCTACTCAGTGCTGGTAAGGCAGCAGCTGGAATAATGCACCTGGCTTTCCTCCTCCACAGTTGAAGAAGGCTTCTGAGAAGCAGGAGAGGGCTCTCTGGCAGACCACCATGGCAGCTGGAGCCTAAAGGTGACTGGTGACTTGAAGGAATGGTTAAGGGAGCTGGATTTGTTTCATGTAACAAAGAATAGGTTATGAGGCAGGGAGAGATCTAATTGCAGCCCACCACTGCCTGAAGGGTAGAGAAGCTCTTCAGAGTATATAACCAGGGACAACAGCCACCAACTGCTGGTTGGGATGTTCAGACTGCACATCAGGAAAAACTTCTCTAGGAGGCCAGTGCACCGGAACAGACTTACCAGATGGGTGGAAGAATCTCCAAACTTGGATATTGTCAAGACATTACCAGGCAAAGCCAGGGCTTTTCTGTGATTCATTATGTAAGCTTATGTACATACGCTGAACAGTGCAAATGTTGTAAGGAATCTCTCTAGTCCTTCTTTTCCCAACCAAGGTGGTTGTCTTGCAATGGAGATAATCCCCAAAGAAAGACAAAGACCCAGCAAGAGAGACTAAAAGAAGACTCAGCTGATATCTGCTTGTATTCCCTTATTGTAAAACCTACAGCAGGTTCTGATTTCCTATCAAGCATTGATGCACGTCTCTGTAGGAAGTGCAGAAAGATGGAGGTGGGGTGTATGAAAGCGTGGATACAGAAAGGACAAGATACCTTTCTTTAACGGGATGTAAATGGGATTAAATATTGTGCAAATCACTTGTGCTACTCACAAGGATGCTAAGAGGAGGAGGAAGAGCCGGTTATAACTTTCGTACACTCTTCTCCTTGGCTTGTCACCTACCTACCCTGTGATGAAACTTACGTTTCCTAAAATGGACCAAATTTTAGGAATTTGGTACCAATTTGGACCAAATTCATCAGTGACTTTTTTTCGGAAAATAGGTGGAGTTTAAGTTAGTGTTTGTTGATGTGACATGAGTCATGGAAATACATAGGAAATGGTGCATTGTAAAATAACAATGCAAATAATATCATCCTGTTTATGGTATTGTTGTTTAAGCTGTTTATTGCTGTTGTTTTCTTATATGATAGAAATCTTATCTTGGGGGTGGGGAAAAGGGGATTAGCATAAAAGCAAAATTTCTTCTGTGATGAAAATTGGCAAAGATTTTCTCTGAGCCTGAAACAATTTATCTGAAAATGAAGGCACTAAATGAAGCCACTTTTGAATGGGAGACCCTACCAAAAAATATTTTCAGGTTATTTTTCCTGGTTTTTATACCACAGAACAGATGCTTATTTACCTTTCTAAATATGAAAACATTGGTTATACTCATGCTTTATGGAATCTAAAAAAAGAACTTAAAATCAGCTAGAATTTAGCGTTAATAAAATTGGTAAGTGCACATATGCAGCAACCTCTCTCTCATAACACTTAACACATTTACCACTGTATTGAAATTAACAGAGCTTACCCATGGATTCATTAGTTGCCTGCATTTGATAGGAATGCTCCATTTATTCTAATCAAGCATCTCTGTCAAAATTCCAGTTCTGCTCAAACAAGATGAAAATCCTCCATGGAAAGCAAGAGAGCTAGGTCCCAGATTTGATAGGTATGCTCCACTGACTATAAGGGAACCAGGTTTTATAACTAAATTTGTCCACATAGCAGATGCTTGTGTCTCCAGCCTCCCACTGCAACACAGTTTTAAGGATGTCCTTCCCTAAATAACTCCAGTTTCCACCAACTTCCTCCCCTGTTTACTTTGTAATTTGAATCAATCACTTAACAGTCGAAGACTTTAGCCTGTATAAATTGGCATAACACAATAGGTATCACGTTAAAAGAGATATGTAGAGGATATAACCCACAGCTTTCCTTATTCTTGCTCTTTGAATATACACAAAAAACTCTTTCTAATTTTTAGTGCCAGAAAGCTTACAAAAAAACCCCCAAACCTCAGGCCCCCAAGAGTGCAGAATCATGTTTGCCCTTCTTATCAAAGAGGGGCACATCCACTTTATAAAATGCAGATAGCCGCTTGCTCACTTTGGCCACGCTCCGAACCTGCTGGCTTAGCACCAGCTGTAGCCGGGAAGCTCTCTAACCAAATTAACACAAGGCTGAACACAATACCCTATATTTCATCCCTCAGCAGAGCTTATTAGCTTGTGCGTAGGGTTGGGCCGATGTAGTGCATGGAGCTGGCTTGCATGGGAGTATTTCAGAGCACAAGCTGGAGGTCTGTGACACTTTCTGAGTAACTATACAGAAATACCTTAGGCAGTGGTCTGCCTTCATCAGGAAAATTTGTTTCTGTCCTCTGTTCTATCTGAAAGAAAGCAATAATGACTCAGTCCTCACTGATGCTGTATATTCTCACTGCCTTCAGCGGCCCTGCTCCTAGCTCTCTTCTCAAGGACGAGAGCTAACAAAAAATATAGCCACACCATCACATTCAGTGATGTGCTGCAATAAAAGAATATTGTTTTATTGCAATTCCACACAAAAAACCCAAACCCACACACTTCTACATTTTAAGAGAAAATAAAGCCAGAAAAGTGAATTTAAGTGGGGGATATTGCATTATTTACATCCACACACTGACAACGCAGACCAGCATATTTTTGGCATGGCTTACAAGAAACTGCTCATGCACGTGCCTATGCCAATCAAAGAACAATCACTGCTGATTTACCGTATTGATAGAATTATGTGGATTGCTTTAAAAAACTTATAAGTATACTTTTTTCAAATATGATGCTTTAGAAGTATCCTTTATGTGATTCCCTATTCTTACTAGTGGTTTTATTGCATATTAGTATATCTTCTGTTGCTTGTAGGAATGTGTTATCTTATATCTGGATGTATTCTGTATCATGGACAAACCACAAAATAACCAGATTCTAGCAGACTGGTGTTTAGGTAGTGTGTACTACCTATAGCTCTTACAGCTGAGTGCTTGTTACATTGTAAAGGGAAAAAAACTATATGAAGAAAAAAAATAGACATCTGGAGCATTAAGGAAAGAGTGTCAAAATCATACAGGGTTTGTTTTAGCCCCAGAAGTCACAGAATAAGAGACAGAACATTTCCTAACAATACAGTCCACGTGCACCTACACATATTTCGTTTAAACTCTGAACTCAGAGGAAAATAAAACCAGAGCTGACTTCAGCGGTTTCAGAGTCAAAACTTGCATGATCTTATTTCACCATTCACAAAAGTTCTACAATATAATAGAATTTGACGTATAGCAACCCATCTAAAACATCACCCAACAACAAAGGCCTTCTAGATCTATGATTAACCTATATGCTGTTTACTGGATCCCATGAAGAGCACAACTACTACAAGGCAGTAACCCAGTACCTGAGCATGTAATCTGATTTACATTGAAGCTAAGTGATGTGTGCCCTAATTGTCTGTGAGAAGCGTATTGCATTCCTATTGCATCACTGCAGGCAGAGAAAACAGGCAAAGTCTCCTTTATGCTCTTCCATATTCAGATGATTTAAGTGCAGGGTGTTGTGATGATGTAGCTTTCAGAGCTACATTTTTATTTGGAAAATTAACAAGCTCTAAACTGAAAGGCAGATTTTAGGACACATATGGCAGAGCAGGAAAGACAAGTGTTAGGAGAGGGAGTGAAATTTTGCAAGTGAACCTATTAACCCCTAAAGCATTAACATGGAGGATGTATGTGTAGTCTGGAAGATGTGATGTGTCAGAATAGAAAGTTTTTTTGTTGTGTGTGTATATTTTTTTAATTAAGGAGGGTAAGGGGAGGAAGATGATCCAAAGAAGACTTCCAAGAGGAGAGAGAGAGACAGGCAGAGAGAGTGAAGATGGTAATCTGTCCTGGGCCCACAGCCATCAAACCAGGTGGCAGAAATTGATTTCTTGATGACAGGAGGGCAAACCAGCCAAGGAAAGTCCTCTCCTTTCCTCAGTGAGAGGTCAGAATAGACGGCTGACATAGGAAAGCAGATATATTACTGCTGGGAGTTTTATCAAGAGCTCGCTACCCTGCTACACTGGGGAAAATGGTGTTTCCTCTTGTGCTAAATTTGCGCTTCACAGCTCCCTTTCCTTCCCTTCCCTCCTGTGTAGCAGAAGCTGCTCTCTGTGAGGGAAGCGATGGGGAGCACCTGGTAGTGGGACCACTGCCAGGACACCCCACGCTCGGCCTCTGCAAAGAAGCAAGAACAAGTCCATAGAGTAAAAGTGCACGGGACTTGGCTGTTTCACCATGCACACAGGAACAGCGTGGATGCAAGGATTTAAGCATGTTAAGGCCCTGCACAAACCTATACTTCTGCTTCCCCGAGGACAAGGTCTGCCCTGGCTGGAAATCAGCCAGGCCCCAAACCTGCTTTAACCCTGTTTGATCAGGGAAGTTGTATTGGAAGGAGACGATGTAATTGCACAGTGCGACCTGTCAAAAAGTTCTTCCCCAAGGACAACACGTTCACTGTGATGCTCAAAGGGGACTCACAAGCACATTCTTGTTTTGGGAAAAACATCATGCCATGTTTCACAATCTGAGGAAGGTTTCTCTTAGAGCGATGGGAACGAGGGAGGCGATTCAACAGCCTGATCCCAAACCAAGAAACATTTACTACTGCAACAGCTGGATGAAGCAAAGGACCCCAGATATTACACCACACCTAATAGACTCCTGTTATGCCTCAGATGTTATATATTTACGTGCTACCTATCTGATCAGAGTCTTGCCTCAAGCTGCTTTCCCTTGACACATCAATATCTCCCCCATGTTTTACAAGCCTGCTTCTCTTCCAGCTCATCAGCCCAGTGCTCTTTTCTCATTCATGGGTTGGGAATTTTATTAACTGACCCATTTCTCCTGCTCAGACGTCGCAACCCTCACTCACAACTCAAGTTCACTGCTGTAACGTTTCAAGGCTTTGCATGGCAGCTACACAGGCTCAACAGGCAGATATTAGATCACCCTTCACAGGTAAAAATATTCAAGTAGAATATGTACATAGCATTTAAGATGTTTAAGGTGGCTACAAGACTTGCACAAAAGGTTCTCAGATAGATGATTCACTTAATTAGGGGCAACTTTGTCCAGATATAACATACAAAGGTGAGGCACCTACTCTTCATAGTCTATTGGTTAAATGAATGAAAATCTAACATATTTTTTTAAGAATATTAAAGGAAAATAAAATCTACTCTGAAATATAGGGCTTGAACACTAAATCTGGCCTACCTGTACCCATAGCTGGGCCTAAGAGGAGGCCATTTGAGTTTCTTGAAAAATGTAATAAGGCTAGTTTTTTTCCTGGTTTGCACTGAATCCTAACAGCTTGAGCCTGTTGCATTATGCCACTACTGTAGCCACAACCTTTCCCAGTTACTCCCACCTCTGATGTACCCCTCAGCACCTGAATCTAAATTTTAGACACACGTGAATAGTTTAAATCAAGAAATGCAGCTCTGCAAAGGCACAGAAAGCCAGCTATGCACTTGTTGAACGCCTTTCCCAATATACCAGACGGATTCTTCTCCTGAACACTTCTCTCCTGTGCATCCCCATCTCCACTTGACACTGCAGTTCTCCTTTCATGGTGGGATGTCTATACAAAAATAAGTCCTTTAGGACAGAGAGTGAAAAGTACTATCCCAGAGCAACGCAGTTCCTCTAGGACACTGAGCTGTGGCAGCGAGTGCCAGCAGAGTCACCCCTACGAGGATCCTCGGTACTGTCTCCCGACCGCTTAACCAATTCCTTACATCACCACATTTCACCCCACCTCCTGTGGAGCCCGGCAGAGGACCCGGGGGGAATGCAGGACAAGCAAGGGACCAGTTTGGGCACTGCTGCTTTCCTTGGCACCAAGGAACATGCTCTTTTCACCTTCCACACCTTCCTAGTCACCTGTGCCCCTGCTGAGCAACCGACTCGGCTGGGCCTTGTGTCACATATCCTGCCTTTTTGAGGGAATTATCTCCCCAGTCAAGGCCCTCGATATCTTCCCTGTTTATAAACCTCCCTGGGAAGCGGGGAACTAGCTGAGATTATAAACTTGGTATTAAGTATTCCTCCAGTCTGGTGTACTGTGGATATGATTTAAAGTTCTTGGTTTCATTTTATGTATAAAAGCCAGGCCTTTTTTTTTGCTGGTGCAGATCTACCTGCAGCTATGCTGGCAAGGAACACAGCCCATCAATCTTATATTGTATACAAGTCGGGCATTTGAAATGAGCACAAAACCTGCCAGTTAAATGGGAAGTTCACTCTTTTCTGCATATTCTCAAGGTTACTCTCCCACATAATCTACATACACTTTGTACAATTCCCTTCTTATTTGTTAGTGTGCAGAGAAGAAGAAAATGGGACCTTATTGTAAACTTAAATATTGAAGCACAGATGCTTTCCCAATTAATATATAAGGTTTGTGCCAAGAAAACATAAAGTTTGAGTTTGGTACATTCTGCCCCAATTAAAATATAAAGGCTCCCTTCCAATACGCTGCTCTTTTAGAGGTACCAAGCACCATATCCTATTTATCTTCCTGTGTAGCACCGCTGCAGGAAGTCCCACAGAAATCAGTTGTAAAAATGCCATTCGTTTCCACACAGTTAACATAAACAAGTCAGTGATTACAGATTCACTAATTGAGTTTGTAAGCTGTTCTGAACACACTTTCAGAGAGACACACTGATGTATTTTAGCACTCCAGCATCTGGGGTGACCCTATCAAAAATTAAGACGACTCTACCTATTCCAAAGTTGTTACTCCATATGAGTGCAAACAGTAGTTAATTAAGTCACCTTTGACAATTTCATTACCCTTCTAACCATGCTTGAGTGCCGTTCAAAATTTTGAGTGGAACAGGTTCACTAGTGAAAGTAGGGACTCACACATATATAAGCAAATTAATTACTTGAAATCAGTATGTTGCAATTCTCAGGGCTGTGCCACTCAGTTTTTAGAAACACCTAGGTACCAAACATCCATGACAATATTTATGAACTTCAGAAGTTTAGCAATTTTGTACCAAAAATGTGGTGGGTTTCTCCCCATCATTTTTCTTTAAAATGTTTCAGTTAGTCAGTCAGAGAGCAGAAGCAATGTGATCATCACATGCCAGGAATTATGAATAACAAATAGCAGTTGTAGCATACAGTTTGTGAACCATCCTTCCTGTAAAAATTGTTCACTCAAACTATTTGGTGAATACTTATGCATGATAAATACATTCACAGATCTCAAGGATGATTCACTTCTGACATGTGAATAAAGAAACAAGACTAAATTAATCTTGTTCCCAATTCACTTAATAAAATTAAACTCTGCCAAAGTACTTCAGTTTGATTTATAAAGCTCTTAGAGTATAATGTTTTGTGAGACAGTTACCCAAGACAGTACTTCTTTCCTCCTGCAGCACCACAAGAGGAGATACTGCATGGCTTGCTGGAACCAACCGACACTACAGCTCATCCTTCTTAACGAAAGCACTTTCATGGACAGGTCCAGTAAAGGCACATGCATTTCCCCAGTTAGTCTGTGTCATGGTTTTAGCTGGGATAGAGTTAAATTTTCTTCACTGCAGCTGGTATAGTGCTGCATGTTGGACTTAGTATGAAAATAATGTTGATAGCGCACTGATGTTTTTAGTTGTTGCTAGGTAGTGCTTACACTAGTCAAGGACTTTTCCAGCTTCCCATGCTCTGCGAGGTGCACAAGAAGCCGGGAGGGGAGGGGGCACATCCAAGAGAGCTGATCCAAATTGGCCAAAGGGATATTCCATATCATGTGACGTCATGCCCAGTATATGAACTGCGGGGAGTTGGCCCGGGGGGGTCAGCAATCGCGGCTCAGGGACTGGCCATGTCGGTCAGCGGGTGGTGAGCGGTTGCAGCACTTGTGGTTTTTCTCCTTTTCCCTTTTTTTCCCTTTCCCTTTTTTTCCCTGGGTTTCATTCCTCTCTCTCGTTATTTTCTTTTTTTTTATTATATTACCATTATCATTGTTATTATTATTATCATAATCATTATTGGTATCATTACCATTACTATTACTACTGTTTTATTTTAATTATTAAACTGTCCTTATCTCAACCCATGAGTCTTCTTGCTTTTGCTCTTCCGATTCTCCCCCATCCCACTGGGGTGGGGAGAGTGAGCGAGCAGCTGTGTGGTGCTTAGTTGCTGACTGGGGCTAAACCACAACAGTCCGGTAGAGTTTGAGGCCTGTTTGTTGAACCTAATTCTCATGTTGGGATAGGCAGCAAGAGTTAATACTGGTTTGTTCTGATATTGTTTCCTTTTTTAAATTTATGGAAATCTTTAAAAACTATATATGTGAATCCTGTCCTTGCCAAATATGACTCAATGCCCTTAATAAGAGAAATGAATGCAGACTCTCATAATGACACAAACTTACATTTGGGCTTCTTTACCCTCTGCTCAGGATGATGTAATAAGTTCAGGTCTCAATTACAAAAATAGTTAACATCAATTGAAACTACTGTGTAGGCTATTGAATCTGCACACATAGTTCTCACAGAAAAGACACTAGTTGTCTTTCATGCTATTCACAATAAACAAATTTCTTATCTGACCTGGAATCACAGGATTCTTACAGTAGTAAATATTATACTTGGCATGTATTTGTAGGATGATGACTTGAAGTATTTTATTTATAGTTGGCAGCATTCCTTATACTTTACAGAGGTAAAACAAAATAGAAAGAGAAAGGCCAATGAAAATATTACTTTTCTAATGCTTTCTAAAAGAGAAGACCAAGTATCAAAATGGCCAAGGTGACAGATTAAAATTAATTTAGACAGTTTGTCTTTGTTCACCCTGAAATATCACTCCAAGCCTTACAAAGCACACCCAGGTGACTGGTGTCTTCCTTCATAGATCTATCTTAAGGTCAATACCATCGGGGACAAATTATCAGAAATCTTGCCAAGAGCTTATCCCACAACAAACCATCTGAAATAGCCTATAAATAAAATATCTGTGAAGGGATTTATAGACACATAGTAAAGAGTTATATACCTGAAAAAAACAGTAATGGAAAAATAGCTATTTCTTACAGCTAAAATTGAAGATGTGGGTATCAGAAACCTGGATTTCCCACACATTTTGGTGACCTCTGATGAAAAATGGCTGACAAGACTTCAGGTTGTTTTTGAGGTGAAGAACGCTGTGTTCAGGGTGACAGGTCACCTCAGGGCTCTCTGCGCAGCCCCCCAACGGCCCCATCCCGCTGTGGCCGTGGGGAGAGGTGTCCCGGATGCCCTGCGCCCTGGCCAGGGCGGTGGGATGGGCCCTGGCTGGGAGCCTCTGCCTGGCTGCCCTAGGGGAGCCCCCAGGCCTTCAGCAGCTGGTAACAGCTGGGCAGGTGGATCAGGATCATCCACTGAGTGCGCCTGGCACTATCGCAGCCCTACACATGGAAGTTTGGCCATCCAAATCCAGGCAAGCACATACATTTTAACCACCTTGGGAAAGTTCAGTAAATGTTTCATTAGTTTTCTGTAAGAAAATAAAGTGTTATATTTGTGCCACTATCCGCAAAAGCTATTTATAGCTATTTTAAGACAGTGGCTGAACTGGTTAGGTCAAGCAACAATGTGCAATTAAAAATCTTAGAAATAATAATTTCTCTCTACTCAGCTGGTTTATGCAGATGTGAGAGCTGCCCTCTCAGTAATTCTCTCATTGTACCTAGTAGCTTTCTGGCCTTTTGAATTTAGGATATTTACAAGTTTTCATGCCATTAAACCATCAAGCATACTTAGTCTGCAGTGATAAACTATAAGGCAAGTTCATTCATATGCTGAAGTACAGCAGCACCTCATTTAGCAAAGTTGTGGCAATACCTTCTAAGTCTTCTTTAAGACTTCATGCATTTAATAACAATTAATTAAAACGGAGTTATTAGAGAAATTGTGAAACCATTATAGCGAGAATAAATTCTCTGTTTGTACCGAGGAGTAAATCTCTGTTTAAGTCAATGGATCTGGACCTTATCACACAGAAAATAGGATTTCTAAACTGTATGTTTTCATGCATTATTGAAAGATCTCCGAAATAAATTTGGGGGTGAGGGTTGCAGTACTAATCCAGCTGGAAAAAACACAAATCACATGCCATGTGACTAAGCCCAAATAATTCATGCTTTTAGAGACTGACGTTCACTTTTAGTTGATTGGTTGGTTGGGATTTTTTACTTACTGCTTTATACGTTCTCTTTTGTCCAGCATGTTTTCTGATTTGCTCTCCATTAGGCCCAGTTTCAACATGCATGGAATAGATAATGTCAAAGAAATCTTCTACCACGGCTACCCGCCGTAAAGACAGCTTCTCATCTACACCTACTCCATCCTGAAAAGAAAAAAAAGAGAAAAGAAAAAGTAAGGAGGATGGGATGAAATTATGATAATCATGGGACATGTTCTCCTTCTTTAGCATGGAGTTTAAGACCCTTCCCCTGAGATCTGAAGGTCACCCACGCTGTGAATGACAGAAACAGTATTGTAGGAAAGCTGTACGATCAGACGGATCATACGGACCCTTGCAAGCAGTCCATTTTGGCAAGCCAGGGCACTTGGTCTCTTGATAGAAAGTGATCTTTCACTCCAGTATTTAAAAAAACAAAACAAAAAGTATCTGTGCTTCTTTCTCCAAATGCCCAAACAAGATTCAAAGGCAGAGGCGGTCCCAAACATGTGGCACAGAGATGCATTACGCAGCTGTTAATAAGAATGCAACAGCTCTTTTATCCTCTCATTCCCCTCCCAGTAAATCTGTACCTAGCATTTCATAAAGGTATTTAATAAAAGGTTTTAATTCACAGGTGACAGAGCTGACTGTAATTATGAATACAAAGGAAGTCGCTACAAACAATTTACCCCTGCAGAACCTGCTTGAGGATATACTACATGAAGGCATATCACAATATGAGGAAAAGAAAGGGATATTTTTAAAATTTGTTATTTTTGTACACAGATGTCCAATTGGAACAAGTGACAGAAAAGTGAAGACACCTACCATCTGATTTTCAAAAGCGATAGTGCCATGGTAGCTGAAGACTTCTAAAAGAGAAACAGTCCTCAGTGTCTCTGAAATTAATCGGAGTAGTTCACTTCCCGCCTTTTCAGTACGACCATCCATATGAGGTTTTTTTGGTTTACAGCTGTCTATGGATTCAGTTCTAATGAAGGGGCAGGAACTGGGACTCTTGTCTTTCCAGAGCAGGCATCTATCAAGCCGGCTGTGTTTTGTAATACGACATACGTATACAAAGAATAAAATGAGAATGGCCAATTCACTTTTACTCCAACACAGCGTTTGAATTTAGACCTCTGGAGGCAACAGTAACACCTAACCTTCAGTGAGTATTTCACACAATAAATGCATTCGAAACTTAACATGCTTAATAACACCATTACTAGTGCTGTAATTCATGACGCAACAAAGCTGATCTGCACTGACCCTTTTGTGACCAAACACATGCAATTATTGCTGTGGTGACCAAACAAAGACCAAAGATGAGAAATGAAAAGGCAATAGTTACATACAACTCCCAGTTGCCGCCCCCCTGCTTATAACTTCTTGCTAACCTATTCCAGTAAGTTTGCTGGATGTGGACAAACAAGATTTCTTTTTCTCACTGCCCCTATTTTTATTCCAGCCCACTTACTTTTATTTTTCACAAAGTTCATGGAAAGAACCCAAATAATCCCAATGGCTCCAAAGAAGCCCTCAGGGTACACAGAGGAGCTCTGACACATTCCAAGTAGTGACAGAGAAAATGTCGGTGCCTCTGTAGCATAACTCCCTAAATGTGCATGACTCCAAATGTTATCGGGTTAGGAGGTGTTGATATGCTACCAGCCATACAAGTTTTGTCCTGTCCTGCTCCACTATGCCCCTGCCTCTCCCCAACCTTCATCAAAGAGGTCCCTGCCCAAAGCTATGTTGTCCTTTCCATCTGCACAGCAGGTTGTGCTCTTTATCCCCAAGAGACAGCTGGACCAGAGCAGAACTCCCTCACGTGCATGATGAGAGGGCTGCCACAGTCTTGATGATGGTGACTGTGTTGAGGATTCATGGTGGAGGAAGATGAGGAATTTGCAGTGCAGTCTCCACCACAGGTTAAAGCCTCAGAGAGGTGAGCTGGGAACAGTTGCTCTGGGAAGGCAGTGAGGCTGCCATCCCATGAACAGTCCCTAAAATTTCACTAACCACCAGCTCAAAAATTTTGTGGCACCATGACAGGTTCTGGTAACAGCATCATGAAGATTTTGCTTGGTATTGCCCATCACTCTTGCCCACTATTTAAAAAAAAATGCTTTAGAGATGGGGCCAACATAAAATCCAGATCTTTGCAGATTTAATCTTCAGGGGAATTCACACGTGAGCTCTGTAGGGAGGCCCGTCTTCAATCATTATTTTCTCACCACCCAAACAGCACGGTGGGATCCCTAATGATTTCAAACACTCTTATTGTGACGACAGTGTTATCTCATGCCGCTCTCCAAACACTCAGAAGTTTATAGTGTTGATTAACTGATAAAGATTTAATCTGTTTATTACTAATGAGTTTTGTTTTAGGAAATTTCCTACGGGGGAGTTCTCTTTTTTAATTAAAGAGAAATGCATTACAACAATATTAATTTAAAATCTGAGATGCCACCTCAGCAGAGCTGACACATGCAAACATTATCAATACATTCAAAGAAGAAACTCAAAAACAAAATTCATTTTGCTGCTTTTGGTGGCCATAGTGTGCAGTGCTCTTTTTTGATGGTCCTCCTACACCCCTCCCCAGACACTGATACCCAAAGGTAGGTAGGCATGATGTGGGTGTGCTCTTGAAGCTGCATTTCCCCATCCAGCTGAACAAAACAGTAAGCATTGCTACTACTTCTAAAAATACAAGGAAGTAAAATCTGCATAAACTCTCTGTCATGCCTCCTAACTGAAGTGCCAGAAAATGAATACAAACTTTCCAAATCTTGTCAGTCAAAAAGGGTAGGAAAAAATGGTTTATGCTGACTGGAAACTGCTTCAGGGGAAAACAGTACTACTCCTTAACATCTGTACTTGTAAATTCATCATAACTTTGTCTGTGGGCCTGGACATGACTAGGTCAGGCTTCATTCTGCTTGGTGTTGTCTTAAGCCATAAGGCAGACCTTGTTTCAGCAAGCCTGCAGTGCTGCAGAAGTTGCTGAGTTGCTGTGAGTAAGCTGTTCAGCCATCTGGCAATATTCAGTGCTGTGCAGAGATGTAAGCCTTAGCTGCAGAAGCAATACACCAGATGAGTAACTTGCATGAGAATAAGGTAGCTACCTACTGAGACTTTTGATATCCCGATACTGGCATCCCAGCACGTCAAAAGCTGGGCAAGTGATACAGCCCCAAATCTCCATTTAAACCATAAAGCCTCTGAAGTGGACACAGTTGTATCAGGCTTTCCTGCCATATGCCATTCCACTACAGTTTTATCCTGAAATTGCTATTTGATAAAGGCATTAACAAAGTGTAGGTGTCCCCTGCACATGGGTAGGGGCAGTCCCAAGCACAGATACAGGCTGGGCAGAGAATGGATTGAGAGCAGCCCTGAGGAGAAGGACTTGGGGGAGTTGGTTGATAAGAAGCTCAACGTGAGCCAGCAACGTGCACTTCCAGCCCAGAAGGCCAACCGTATCCTGGGCTGCATAAAAAGAAGCATGGCCAGCAGGTCGAGGGAGGTGATTCTGCCCCTCTACTCTGCTCTGGTGAGACCCCACCTGGAGTGCTGCGTCCACCTCTGGGATCCTCAGCACAGGAAAGACATGGACCTGTTGGTGTGGGTCCAGAGGAGGGCCACAAAAATGGTCTGAAGGATGAAACACCCTTCCTATGAAGAAAGGCTGAGAGAGTTGGGGTTTTGCAGCTTGGAGAAGAGAACAAAGGGGGCTTATAAGAAAGCTGGAGAGAGACTTTTTACCAAGGCCTGTAGTGACAGGACAAGGGGCAATGGTTTTAGACTGAAAGAGGGTAGATTTAGATTGGACACAGGAAGAAATTCTTCACTATGAGGGTGGTGAGGCACTGGAACAGGTTGCCCAGAGAAGTTGTGGATGCCCCACCCCTGGAAGTGTTCAAGGCCCAGCTGGATGGGGCTTTGAGCAACCTGGTCTAGTGGAAGGTGTCCCTGCCCATGGCAGGGGGGTTGGAACTAGGTGATCTTTAAGGTCTCTTCCAATCCAAACTATTCTATGATTCTGTGATTCTCTGCTTCTGTGAAAAATTTTCACAGTGCCTAAGGGGACATTTTTTTAGCCTCAGCTAAGGCTAAAAAGAGACAAATGAGGGAATATGTGATAATGCTATTCAGATGTCTGAAAGGCTATGAAATGTCCACAAGGGACAGGGCAAGTAATAGGCTTAAACCACAGCATGGGAGATTTACATTAGACATTAGGAAAAACTTACTATTGATGTGGATAGTCAAGTACAGTAACAGTTTGCCTGGTGAGGCTGTGGCATCTCTGTCACAGGAGGATTCTGAGACCAAGTTAGACAAATCTCTGTCAGGCATAGTTTGAGTAAATCTTGTCTTGGAGAGACTAGATATTGATTGAGTTCCTTCTTGATAACTCTATGACTGAGAAGCTTAAATGCCAGTTTCAAAGTGACTTGGGTACTAACAGCTCTGGAATAGCAAGGAGGATATTTATAAATCACTGAGGTATTTTTAGGACTTTCATTCGTCATGGCAAAAGTCCAAGCCCCACTTTCTAAAATGACTTCGGAATGGAAGCCTCACCGAATTTTTCTCCTTGAGAATTGGACTTAGACTCTTAAATCTTTTACACTGAGTTTCATCCCACTTGTTCCAGCTATCACAGGGCTATGCCCCTACTCCAAACCAGTTGTCTCAGACTCCTCTCCGGCCAACAGCGTGATAGGTACTGCCAAAATACCAGTTCATCCTTATAGCTGCTGGAATGGTTTCAATCTCTACCAGTGAGAAGCTACTTAATTTTACTCTTTGCATTGCAGGGTTTCCTGTTTATTCTTGTTTTTATGTTTATTCAGTGATCTTCCTATGTTCTTAGGATACAAATAAATAGATCTTTCATTTTCAGCCCTACAAATTCCATTTGCACTCTGAGATTAAATTTTTTTGTTTGTATTCAGATATCTACATAAAGAATAAATTTCTGGACAGAAGTGACTTTTACAGAGAGTTGTGGACCTCTCAGAAAGTGCTAAGGATCCCTTTGAACAAGGATGCTTGAGGAGAGTCAGTCTCTTTTAATGAGGTGGAACCTACAGGGCTAGTGGGAGTAAAGAAGGGAAAAAAGTTTGCCAGTGAAGCAAACAGATAGTCAAGCCAGCAAAAAGATCTATTAAATGAAAGGCTGTCATTTTTATGGTTACTTTGCAGCCTTTAAAATTAAAGCCACTGAAACAAAAGTGCTTCCAATTTCTTGCTTGAGAATACCTGCATCATTTCATGTTGAAATTTCTTGGGGGAAACAGGTCTCATAAAACACCCTCTTGATTCGTGAATGAATATAACTATCAGCATCTTTACAGCGTTTGAAAAAATATTTCTATAAACACATGATAGACTGAAATAGAAAATAAAAGTAAAGGCTTGGTTGGTGGTTTTATAGAAAATGTTCAGGTCTATAAAAACCTCTGTTGTAAAAGCATCAAAGCCAGAAGCATCTACAAAACATTAGGAGTAGACGGAAATAACAGTCAACCTAAATATTTCATTACATAACATAAATCACATACAAATGTAAGACTGCTTTGAATGCAGAAATACAACATGTACCATTTTTCTGATATACACCAGTTCAGATGACAGCAGAGTTAAAGCACATTTGCGTCACCACACCTCTGCTGACTAGTACCGCTTTTTGCAGTCTTGAAGATGCATTTCCGCTGGATGGGAAGCAACGTCTTTTGCTGCTGAAACATTGTGCTCCAAATGAACCATATACTTAGGAAAAGTTTTGCACATAAACCCCGCCTTGTTAGCTTCTATGTAATGAGCTCCCGACATGATTGTATGTAGGTGTTTTACTCCCTTTCCATCGTAACTGTTAGGAGGAGCCAGTGGTAGTTTATGTATAACATGAGCCTTATATAACTGTCTGCAGAAATAACATAAAATAAATTATCAGATTGAAAATCCCATTATACATTATTTCTTTTATCTGCTTGCTCAGTAACTGTAAAAATATTAATATTTAAAAAGAGGGATAACCATTTTAGAATGTCTCTTACTCCCATGGAAATGAACAACTCCAGTTTCATCAGAACACTGATTTGAATTCCCAGATTATTCATACATCCATTTGACTATCTAACTCATTTCTGTCAGCTCAGTATAAATCCACAACAGATCAAAAGTTATTAGTATTTGATAGCTATTACTAAGCAGCCTAAAAATAAATAAATTGAGAATTTCTATCCAGTTCCTAATGGAAAGCATCTATAACAGCGAAAGGGGTATTTATTATTTGAAATTTATAGTTTCTGCTACTCATTATATGATCTGTTTGAACAGCAAATCTCATTTTTTACCAGCAGATGGAGACAGGAAAAATCAGAGTTATATTAAGGCAGATATACACCAGAACCATTTCCAGCTGTCAAGTCCTCTCTCCGGAACCTTTAGAGTAATAAACCCTACAGAGACTAAACCACTAAGCTGGAATATGGGAGCAACAAGTCAAACTAATTGTAGAAATAGATCTTGAAAATAAAGAGAATGAAGTGAAGTAAAATGGCAAATTAATATGCCATTTGAGATGAAACTAAAACTAAATAACAGACACAAAGTTTGGGGATTTTATGAAAGCTGTAGGTGAGAAAAAGTCCTCTGACGGTCTTGATGAGGGAGTTCAAGAGACCCAGTAAAGATAAGAGAGATCAGATCAATACTGAGCAGAAGTCTCCTTTATCTCTTGGAGCAGTCCAGATGATGGGAAAGCACCAAAGCACAACGTCTATCCACAAACCGTAAAGAGTGAATGCTGACTGCCACAGAAGTCTAAAAGATCCCACCTAAAAGGACTATCCTACTGAGTCATTTCAGGTGAGGCCATCATCTGTGTGAATCATTAGCACTATTAAATTAAGCAATTAGAGATAATGGGTTGTGAAACTCAACTTGCCAAATTGCAAAGGGAAGGTCTGTCACCTTTCTTTCCCTGAAGTGTAGTTAAGTGGGTCTGGAAAATATTTCATGATAGACAAGGTAGCTTCAGAGACCCCTTTGGCATGAAGAGGATAATAACCTGGCCAGTGATCTCTGAGATAAATATTTAAAGCTCTTTCCATATTGGAGAAGGGCAGAAACTTTTCTTTTTCATCTTTCTTCAGAAGTGTGGATGGATAGGCTCACCTATCATCATCAGTCTTAGTGCAGAAGAAGAGCTTAGAAATGAAATGTGGAATGTGTCTACAGATTTTTGTGTCTCCTACTGAAAATAAGCATGGATATGGGAGGCAAGAGGCAATTTCAAAAAGCCGCCTCAAGATCAAATGTACTCAGAGCCCTGACGGAATGGCAAGAGAAGACCCCAGTGACAAATACAGGACAGGCAGAGCTCTGGCTGCAGTTTACTCTTCATAGTTAAGAGTTACTTCTTAACTGAAGTCTGAATACTGTTTTCCTTCAGCACACTAACATGATTTTTTTTTTCCTTAGGCGTTTAAACATTTACACAACCATTCTGAACAAAAACAGGTCAGAAGACAGGCCACATTTTACTATTTGTGAAGTCTGTTGCTGCAGGCTAACCAAACACCATGAGCTGTATCTATGTCAGCAAGCAAGGCAGCACAGGAGCAGCAGATCTGCAGAGCAAAGCATTTGATACCAAGGAGCTTATTTCACACTGTACATATTTCAGGCAAGCTCATACCTGGTCCCCTGCACTGGACACCCACTTCTGGTTGCAACCCAGTAGATGCATGCCTGGAACAAATGCCAGTTTTCTTTTACTGAAAGAAATCCAGTGCCTGCACTGAAAAAAACACTGCAGTGTGAAACGAGCACAGTGAGCAGGGTCAGGAGCTATGTTTCAAAGGTACATTTCTTTTCCAAACTAAAATGCCAGTACAAATGCAGAAATAGCTTCCTTAATAAGATAACAAGATAGGATTTTTTTACACATGCACACTGCGGTGAACATTACCCAAGCTGATGAGGAAGACACTTAAATATCTAGCTCAGGGACACTCATGGCCCTGGTGTGACTGGAGAGAGCAGAAAGAAGCTGAACAAACACCTATTCTGACAAAGAAACTGAATTTGCCATGTTACTTCCTCTACCTGCCTCCCTCTCCAGCAAATTCTTGCCTAATTAGCCTGTTAGAATGGCAGATGATGCTTTCATCATTAGATGAACAGTATTATTACAGCTGGCCTTTTTTGCTTTTTTTTGTCAGAGAAAGCAAATCAATGCTGTATTCTGTCCACAAAAATATGCTGAGTTGGTATATTTAATACAGGAACAATTAACCCAGGCATTAAATGCATCATATTCAGTGAAAAGTACAGACAATTCCAATTAAAGCAAAGCTAGAACTGGACAGAGGGAGAGGAAGAGCACATATAAAACCTGTGGGGAGACGGCAGTTTGCATTTCAAAAGTGAACAATTTTGGTCAATTTCTAACATCAGAAAAAAAAATAATTAATTCAGCAAATTGCAATTTTTTTGTGATTAATTTGAATTTAACGATAATTTACCAATGAATTCTTCATTTTGAAAGAGCATCTAGGAAATAATTGCTGATCTTAGGCAATTTCTGAATGGTTTATTCAGAAGTCTGTATTTTAAAAGATAAGCACTATAATTATTTCTTTTTTCTGACAACCAGATTGTATTATTTCCTGTACCCTAAAGGATGCTGTCTCTTTTCTAGTGGGTTAATTTTCTATTAGAAATAATTAAGTTTTGACTTTGAAGCAAATTTTTTTTTAAAATATTCACTACCGTTCTGGAAACATCCAGCACACTTCACTTGCCCCCTTCAAACTCACTGTTTGGTAAGCAGCTGAGAGCTAATACACCTAGCTAAGACATTAAGGATAACTGAACAGGGGAGCAGTGTAACATAGCCAAATTTAAGTGCAGTTTTTGTTTGAACTCACATTCATGATCAAAGTTTTAATGCCTTTATTCCTTCTTGATGACTCTCTAGAGGATTCATTTAGGTATAAGGAACTTCTACCAGAATTTTCTGTAATTGTGTGAATTCTAAGAAATTGCAGTTTTTAAGCTCAAAAAACTGCCAAGACTTCAGTTCTACCATGAAACAGAATGAAAGTGTGTGAAAATTTGTCCCATTAAAGTAACATGTTATTTTTTTACTGAAAGTAAAACTGAACATAGAGGTAAGTATTAGGGTATCTATAAAATAAGATTTCTCCTTACTAAGGGACACCAAAAAATGTTCAAAGAAGAGACTCTGAGACTGGTGGTAGTCTTTCTGTGTACAGATTTCCTCAGCTGTTCAAGAAATTGTAAATACACCATCAGGCTAAGCCAAAAAATAGGATAACAACTCAATGAAGCACAAGTGACCACTAAGTGTACAAATACGGAAACTACATTCCCTTTAAACACCTTTTCATGTCTTCCTACTCTTAATACATTTTATCTGATAATTATATCTGCCAAGCTGTAAACAGTTACTCCAAGACTATCCCAGAGAAGGTTGCAATGCCAAGCTAAACACTTAGCAGGGGAACTGCCTTTTCAATCTCACAGGTAATCTGGAAGGGGCAGCGACTCCTGGTGAGTGTTTTGAAGGGAAGGGACTCCAGCTCCCCACGCTGACAGCTCAGCAAACTGTACATTAATTTCCATGAAATTTTGTTCATAAAAGTTACTAGCAATGACAATACATACAAAACTTAGTTTTACTTTCATCTCAAAATAGACAGTTCTATCTATATAGTACTTCAGTGAGCATGAAAAGATTTGCTTTTCCCAGATAAGGTTACCAGGATAAAGCAGCTAATTCTCTTCAAATATTTTTGACTGTAGGAGATTTTAAAATGAATGGGTGTGAATCGTAGAGTGGACCTGCTTGGTATGTTTTGGGTTTTCTTCTAAATTATAATATCTGGTATTGTCATCAGTTCAGCAAAAAGAAATGGGCAAGCTACTAACTAAATGTTAACACTTAATATTCCTGTCATGTTCCAAAAATGAACAATTACACAACTATATTTTAAAGTGTTGTATACTTTACAGGTATTCACGCACTAGGGGAACACAATGTAGATCTATAATGCCACCTTTTTTCAGACTGATGAAATGCAACTACTGTACACCAAAAGTAACCTAACACTGAAGTGACACTTAAATAGTGAGAACTCATTACCCCAAAGTGCTGCCTGTGAAATTAAACGTGTATTTTTAAATTATATTCCAAATACTCATAAGCCTCTGATGCAAGGGTGTTTGCAGAGGGAGCTTTTTTAATAAATAACGTTATATGCAAGTGCCAAGAGTTGCATACTGCAATCAGGTGCCAGGGAGATACCACACCACAGATCAACACAGCTCAGTGACAAAAATTCTAAAGAGATAATAAACTGCTTCAAAATCCTAGTTAATTGGTAAAATACTTCAAAAAGTTAGGGGAACAGGATGGATCAGAAGACTGCTAATGGATATAGTGTTTTTGTGTCTAGACCTCTGGATCCAACTCCAGCAAGGGCTTTTGTCCCTTAAAAGTTGTTTCCACCTTCCACCTGCTGTATACTGCAAGGAATAGCCCTGGGGTGGCAGGGAGATCAAGTGTGTGACCTAATCTCTCCCATCAATGTTCCTGCAACAGCTGTTCACTTACTTATACAAAATGAGTTCACGGTGTCAGCACAGTTCCCAGAGGACAGCTGTCTCCATCACCAAAACCACTGCTATAACAGACCATTAGGTGCCATTAATTGGTAACCTCATTAGCAACATCAGTAAAGTCACCGGGGATCAGATTTTAAGCTGCACTGGTGCTGTACAGGGACAGATAAGAAAACATCAGTGGCTTTGCATCACCCGTACAAAACCTTGGTGCTGATATAACCCAGGCGCTGGTTCAGCAACCTTGCTTGTGAGGCAAAGCGCAGAATAACAACAGCTGTCCCCAGCTCCAGTGCCAAAGGGGACGGGAGTCTCCAGGGCATCCTGTGCTCCATACGTGGCCTGGTTCTCTGACCCCACTACCAGTATACTTCCCATGCTGAAAGAAAGCTGTTCGTTGCAGGGAGCAAAGAGGTACTTCCAAGACTAAATATTCCTGGAGTATAAACAGCCTCTAATGGAGGTCCCTCTAGACTTCTGCAAGGACAAACGGGCAGAGATTACGAAGGGACTCGCTGTAATTGCACAGGTAGTGTTACCTGACCAGGGATACAGGCCACCGGGGATGCAGCAGTCAGATTAGTACGAAACTGAATGGAGGGGTCTGTGCTTGGCACACCGACTTCTGCCTGCAGGCAGCCTTAGCAGTGTTACAGCCCTGATGATCTACAAACATAAGCAAAGTAGGAACTGCAGGGAGAACTAGGGTCTGTTCCCAGATGAAGCAACACAGTACCCAGAAAAATCAGGCAAAACATTGGATGCACAATCTCTCCACCAGATCCGAAACAGAAGCAGCAAATGTTATGTCAGGTATTGGCAATAAGTCTTCAGTGTAGCCAGCAAATGCCATGAACCAAATATCTAACCATGTTCTTCAGGAAAATTCATTATGAAGGATGCAAAAGTTATCCTTCCAAAAATACATTAAAAAACCCAAGATTTTTTGATCCTATCTCAGACCCAAGGGAGGGCTTGTGCACTCAAAGGCATCATCAAACTAAATTAGTTGGTAAATAAAGAATATTGCTTTTTTGTATTAGTTTTGTATGTGTGTGCGCAGATCAGATTTTACAAAATGAAATGACCTCAGCAGACTTAAGTGGCGCTCTTTAACAACTTACTTGTAGGCTTTTTCTTTAATTAAATTACATTTCCCTAATTCTAACTTTTTTTCCACTCCTACAACAGCCCTCTTCTCTCTTGGGTAACCCAGGCAGAACAAGCGCCAGATGCAAAAACCTGTGTTTCTGTGAGGAAGCACTGTTGCAGATAGTCAGATCATTTGCACCAATTTTTTCTCCTTTTCTTCTTCTTCCTTTCCCCAACCGTAAACAAAGTCCACAGCACGAAGAGGCCAATCCTTGCCAGCAGAACCAAGTTTTGAAAAGCACTGCTCAACCATATGTTCAGTCCTGACCAGCGTAATAGCTAGGAGGCTGACATCTGCAGATGGAGAGCTCGTATCACCATTGAGCACAAACATGCTACTACTGTACACTGAAGTCAGTATTAGCCAGACTTTGCTCAGGAGAAATTTTCAACACTGGTCTACCGTTCCACCTTGCCAATTAATTGTTGCTAGAGTGATGTAAATGAAACGTACCTAAAAAGAATCTAAGAGAAAAATGGTGGCAGTGATTGAAAAAGAGAGCCTTTATGAACCCTTTTGGTAATCTCCTTTAGAAGGAAAATAATTCTGTATCAGATATTATATTGAAGCTGTTCATGTGGTAGAGAACACTGGCCAATGTTACACGTGATGAACCTTGATGAAAGCCCACCAAACTCTATTTAGCCCACGGGGTTATGCACTAAGAGAATACAACCATCTAAGAGTCTCCTGAACTTCTCTGAAGACCCAGTAGACTCAGTTTTTCTCTAAATAAACTCTATCAACCCTTCTTTCAATAATCATTATAAGAACATAAGTCTTTCTTGCCTTACTCAATGCCCTTCTGAAAGCAGTGAGAATACTCAAATGTTTGTGGGAGTGCTGTTGGTTCTTCTGACAGAAGCAGTAAGATAAAATGCATTTTCCCCACTACTTCTTACTCCTTCTCCCCCTTGTTCCTCTCTCAGTCTGCCTGCAGCTCCTCATGCAGTCCAAACACTTTTTTCGGGGCTTAAACAGATTTATGGTTAGCAATTTCCACAGGGACTGTGTGCATGTTCTCTCAGGCATGCTCAGACACCACCACTCATCTGAGGGCTGGGAATCAAAATCTGCGTCTGTTCTGCCACTGGCAATGAAATTCAGTGCTGTGTCCTTCGTTCAGACCTTTACTCCACAGTGATCGCTTTCTTCGAAAGCCTATACTTAAAAGATATGCCTCTGTATGAATTTTCTTTTAAATATTTTGCAGTCTTATCTAACATGCACATGTATCCCTGATTATATAAGAGGAGAGTGAATGGAGGTATTTTCCTTTACTATGCTGCTTTGAAGCTGAAACGGACATAGATGTCTGAACCGTGAATTCCTAGTAGAAAGGGGTTAGATCTTCAGTTACACCAGTTTTACTCAGAACATCCCCTGCATCAAATCTGGAGCGTGCCCTAAACAGCAAACAGTTCAAAACAATGGTAATTACAAATTACAACATTGACTTTGCAAATGCTCTTTTATTGGATAAATTCAGCTTCTTAATTTTTATAAATATCAACTTCTTAAAATCAAATTCATAATCATTTTAGTGAAGATGAGGTATGCCCCCGTTCTGATCACTAATGATGCTGTCCACCATCCCTTTTCTAACAGAATTTTAAAAAAAACAGTCAAATAATGAAGGAAAATATACTGTTTGCTCAACAGTACTGCAAAAATAGATGTTTTGAATAAGCAAGTAACCAGATTTACCCAACATCTAATGCATGATAGAAGACAGGAAATCAGAGTATTTGCAAGTTAGACTCCCTATTAATCAGATGCTTGCAAGTCTCTCCCTTAATCTAGTCATGCCCATGAATTTACTACCACACAGTATTGCTTCGCATGCTGATATTAGTACACGTGAAGCAGAGTTGATGAAAGAAACGATGCAGATGAAAGTCTGCTCTGCATAATTAAAGTTCATGATTATTCTTTCATATCTACAACAGTTAATATGCAAACTATACGAATCTTTGTAATTATTAGTACAATTCTGCACTCAAAACACAAACCAAGCACTATATTGACATTTTTTTCTTTGAGTATGTATCCTTAGTTGCACTTTCTCTCTTTATATAAAAAGAATAAAGTTTTCTATTTCTCAGCTGTTTACCAGAACAGGAAGAAAAGTTGAAACATAGCATTCGAACTCAATTAAGTATTAAACACAGTATAATGACTATATTATTCATCGGGTTCACCAGAACTTGGTGCTCTGTCTCCTAGTATCTTAGTTTAAACTAGTGCATTCAAACTGTAGCAAAACCAGAATTCACCCATGTTCACCTATTTTCTCACTCCTCGGTGTACACTGGCTGTATTAAGATAATGGGACACAGTACTCAGATGACTTCAGTAATGACAGTAATGTTTCTCTTCCTCTCATTATGTACACACGCTATGTACAGTTTGACTGATGGATACAGCCTTCCAACCCAGAGCCAATTGTAATTCACGGTTTAGCTTGCAATGTGCTATGGGATCTCTTGAGATGAATAGTACTACACAAAATCAGGGACATTACAGATGAAAGAAAAATCAAACGGTCACTTAGTCCACCCCGACAGAGAAGGGACTGTCTTCTGTCACTCATGATGTACTTTCTTCTGTCTTAAACGACTCTTCTGAGGTAGCTTTCACCACTGCCTCTGAGAGACTATTTTACAGACTCATAGAGGTAAACACAGAATCTTTGGCTGAGCCCATGCCAACTGCCTGCTACAAAAGGTTTGCAGACTGCTGTGCTGCTGTTCCTTAGTTATGTTCACTTGGAAGACAGACAGGATACTAATGCTCTCTAGGACTCATTTGGGGAATAGAGTTTCTCTGCCACACTAGATCATACCTGCTGAGAAAGAGTTAGGAAGGGCCTCACAGTGGCAGTGAGAAAGAAGTGATCACTTCCCTAAGGCTTTGCCAGATCACGGCCTTGTTTCCAGCGTAGCTCCCAATTCCTGCTCTGCTCCTGCCAAAAACAGCTTCCTTTGCAAGGGGTCCAGCAAATTCTTTCTTCACAAATAATAACATAATTAAAAATCCCATTGAAGACTCTCATTGATTTTAATAAACTGTGGCTCAACCTCTCAAACTGTCCTATTCTCTCTAAAATGAGGCTCTGCCTGCAAAGGACTAGGGACACACCATCATCAGTTTTAGTTCCTCAGCAAGGCCGATAGAGATACAGAGATCACAGTTTTCCATACATGTTAGAGATGGCTAAGGGTATAAAGCTTCAAAAAAGGAGAATCAACATCTATTTTCATCTTGCTGACAACATGAACGACAACATTTTCATCCTGCTGAACAAAACATTAACAAGGACTGAATTTGAAAATGCAGTATTTTGTTTCTTTCTGCATCAGTTCAACATTAAACTGCATCTTCTGAAATGCTGCTGTGCTGACAGGAGCCTGCAATTTGCTTTTCTCAAAGCTTCACCTCTTCCTTACATCAGGCTTGATTCTTCCTGGACTACATTTCCCAAGACACACTGCAGGAGATCATGTGTATCATGAAACATTTCGTAAAATCAAGGATGCCAGTGTAGTAGGAATTCTCGTATCACATCTCTCTCTTTGTAAATACATTGCACCCACTCATTTGCTTGCACTTTATAGCAACCACTATCTCTAAATAACCTAAAAGGCTTTGCAGCACTTGCACCAACAGATGGAGTCAGCTATGTGGACTGGATATGTACTTTATCAACACCATTTAAGCCCTGTCTGCTCTACGAGAAATATGCTATTACTTTATTGATGAATCATACCTGCTACCCAAACCACATATAAGACCAGTTCTCCCTCACTAGGAAAACTCCAAATTCAAAATCCTAAGTCTACAACTGCCAAATCAGCATGTATCACCAAGAAGATGTTAAAAAGACCACGCAGACAAGCCCTGTTCTGTTCTGTGCAAATAGCCTATTACAGTACTATATTTTGAGTGCTACAGTCTTTAAAAGGAAATGACACAGTAATTTCCCATCAAATCAAATCATTTGTAGCATAACTTTTCATTGGGGGTATTCTGCATGTATCCTGGAATTTGCCTTCTGGGGAGACATCAGGCACAGCTGCATGTCCAGTAAATATGTGTGTTTGGTTTTTTACATATGGGTGTGTGTGAAATTAAATTCAACTTGATTCAATAATACTTCACTGGCATTGCAAGCTGGCTAAACATTGCCTAAGAAAAATGAACAGACCATTGAGGTAGCTGTCACCAGCTGGTACAATGCATTTAGGATGGGGTTTCACTCTGTATCTGGAGTTTTATCCCACCTATCTGTTCACCACTACAGCCCATTTCCCATCTTGCCCAGTCATTTTTAACAGTAACCTGCCATCTGAGGGTACTTCACAACACAATGCCGTCATTGCACTCTCCTTCTCCAGGGGTCAGGAATACTTCTTCAGCCTTTTTGACAAACACATTTTATGATTTCTGATGATACCCCAAAAATCCTTCTGAAACTCCCTCAGATTTTGAATGTTGAAGCAAAAAGGGTTGCTCCATTTCCATTTAATTTTATCCTATTAGATTTTCAGCTGAACTGCTCCTTTTTTTTTTTGTCTCCTTGTTCCCGCTTGTAGCTTATAGACATTCCTTCTCCGTTCAGTGCATCTCTTTCAGGTCTGCATATTCACTGTAATAAAGAAATCTACTAAGATGACAGCATCCAGCCTAGCATCCTATTGTTTGCATTCATCCTTCCCAGTAATATTGGGTATCATGAGTTACAGAGAGAGAATCATAGAATCATAGAATGGTTTGGGTTGGAAGAGACCTTAAGGGTCATCAAGTCCAACCCCAATGCAATTAGCAGGGACATCTTCAACTACATCAGGTTGCTCAAAGCCCCAACCAGCCTGACCTCGAATGCTTCCAGCAATGGGGCATCCACAGCTTCTCTGGGCAACCTCTTCCTGTGTCTCACTATCCTTATCATAAAAAATGTCTTCCTTGTGTCCAATCTAAACCCACCCTCTCTCAGTCTAAAACTGTTGCCCCTTGTCCTGTCACTACAGGCCTTGGTAAAGAGTCTCTCTCCAGCTTTCTTATGAGCTCCCTTTATATACTGAGAGGTCACAATAAGGTCTCCCTGGAGCCTTCTCTTCTCCAGGCTGAACAACCCCAACTCTCTCAGCCTTTCTTCACAGGAGAGGTGCTCCAGCCCTCGGATCATTTTTGTGGCCCTCTTCTGGACCCACACCAACAGGTCCATGTCTTTCCTGTGTTGGGGGCTCCAGAGCTGGACGCAGCACTCCAGGTGGGGTCTCACCAGAGCAGAGTAGAGGGGCAGAATCACCTCCCTCGACCTGCTGGCCACACTTCTTTTTATGGTGGTAATGATTACAATGGTTTAGAAGGAACCATTATGATCAACTCAACTGATGCTATGTATAACTCAAGCCATATAAATTTTCCGAATTAATTCTTGTGAGTTATTGATGCTATAGGTATTGCAGCAATTTATTTTGCGTTTTTGGTCCCACAGAAGTCAACCTCTTAGAATTACGGGGCCAAGAAATAATGGCATTGGTGTTGCTTTCACATTTCATCCTCCTGTGCTCCTGTGTTGCAGCAGAAAGAATGCCTCCTGGTTGTGGTGAGACGGCACCTAGGAAATACAGTCTTCACCGAGCCATTTACTAGAATGCTCTCCTTCCCCAGAGCCGGCTTTATGGTGCAGCAAACTCATGCATTATTTTTTTTTTCATATTAAGCTTTTCCAATCTGATTTGTAAACTTCAGGAACTGAAGCTTCTTCTAGACTCCCTTATTATGAAGCTGAGCTTTATATAATTTAAGATGTATTCAGTGTTCCTATCTCTGTAATTAAATTTTAGTCTGTTTTCATTATTTTGAGCACCTTCTGAAACTTTTTCAAAAAGCTTACTAGGCATCATGTTGAAAGGATTCTGCTGAAATTTTATCCTTCATTTTCTCATCTTTCATATTTATGGCCTTTGTTTTAATAATAATTATTTAACTTATAACTGAATTAATGAAATAGGGTATGGAAAATCATTGCATTGGTCTGGAAAATCTTACAATTTAGGAAAGCACACATTTGTTTTGTTCCCTGGTTTCTAAGTCTACAGGGTCCACTTGGGACACTGGCAGCGTTTAAAGCGAAAGTTCCCAAACAGCAGCCTGCAAGACCATTCGTGGTTTATAAATCAACAGTATCGGTCTCTAGAACCACGCTAACCACTAGCATTTTATACACTCATCAGTCAAAAGGCTGATAATGAAATACCCATGGTCCTTGAGAGATTTTGAGAATTGACAGGGAGTTGTTGCTAAGACCGACAATCTCTTCTATACAGCTATGGGGATTACTAAATGATTTTTCTCTGATTTTTTTTAACTCAGAAGTAGAATTTTCACGAGCATTTGACTGGAGATGGCATTTTTCAAGAAAAAATTGCAAACACCGTGGGACTCACAATGAAATTGTAACAGTTGATAACACTTGATTTTTAAGCTATTTTAACAGCTATAAAGAAAGAGAAAGCTTCCTGCTCTTTTTAACATTAACATCTTTAGGATACAGATGCAGTTTTGTGGTTAGTTTTTCACAAAGGAATTCCATTTTTATTTTCACGGGTGATGTTATTATTGGTCAGGTATTTTACTATCTTTTTAGGCCTCAGCTGCATTCTGTTAAAGACAATGGGAGTCCTCCACCTGCATTCCATGACACACAATCCAGCATTTAGTGAAGCTGATAAAAAATAGTTTTCTCATATTATGGCTAAAAGAGAAACCTCTTCTCGTAACTGGGGCTAAGGACATTCTTCCTGTCCATCCCCTCTTCCCAATTCCTGGGCTGCCCCATTCAGCTACATGGAAGAAGGCACTCACAAGTCTTCTTCAGAGAGACAGACCTGGCTTCAAAATGTATCAGATTAGTATTTGCACGTCAGGGACCCAAGACCACATTTTTATATCATAACTATATGCAAACATTCTTATTGCCTGTAATAGCCAGTTTAGTGCCTTGAAGGACAAAAGTTGAGCAACGCTACTTTTCAGGAATAGCTGTAACTATATGCTATGCTACATACCATATATCTATGTACACACGGTAAGAGAGCGCCAGGGCTGCAAGCACGAGGTGTCTCAGGTGCTGGGTTCTGGCAAAAGCAGAAAGCGAGGGTGAACACCAGCAGTGGCAGTGACGTGAGGGTTTATTTCCATTCCCTGCACCTCAAGTCATGCCAACTACGACATGTCACTATTCACAGCAAGTATTTGTAGCTGCTGTGCTGTTGGGCAGCCCTACACCTTCCAGCAGGGTCTCATGTGGCATCATGTCACGGCACAGTGGATTTACTTAAGAGACTTGGGGCTTGTTTCCAAAGACAAGGGCTTCCCTCAGTCACACTGCTAGCTCCCGGAGGCCTGTGATGTCCGCGGGCTAGACGGCCATAGTGCAAGCGCGCTGCGGGTGTCCGCCACTGCTCGGATGAAACGGGTACCAGCCGTATCGCCGCACGCGCACGCCAGCACCCATCCTCTGCCGAGAACGGGGCAGGCTGGCACAGAAATCCACCCGCGGCCGCCCACACGACTGCCGCAGGCAGGGGAGGGCATCACCCACCCATCTCCAGCACGAGCATCACTCTGGGTGCTACCAGTGCCAGCTGTAACCACCCCGCCGGGCAGGCGCAGGGCATTTGCTGCACTGAAAATACACCGGGGCTCCTATTTTACCTCACGTTACTATCCGCACGCACCTACAACCGCGCGGGGCCGGCGGTGCCCGCCGCGGGGGCGCAGGCCGAGGCCCAGCGGGCCGCGGGATGGCGGCTGCGGGCCGGGTCGGATCCGCCCCCCCCCCCTCCCCGCCGCCCCCGGGCCCTACCGGCCGCAGCCCGTTCCCCGGAGGGCGGGCCCAGGCCGGGCTGCGGCGGGGAGCGGGAGGGAGGCGGCGGGCGAGGCGGGGGCCGGCGGCCGGGCGGGAGCCGCTCTGCGCCGCCTCAGCGCCGGCGGCCGCACAGGTGCTGCCGCAGCCCGTCGCCATGGGAACGGCGCGGCGCGGCGGCGGCGGGGGGGGTCGGTGCCGAGGGCGCGGCGGCCGGGCCGGGCCGGGCCTCCCCCCACCGCTCCTCCTCCTCCACCTCCGCGAGTGGGAGCGAGGAGCGGGTGTGCGTGTGTGTCCCGGAGGTATTTCACTGTTACCATAGGAACAGGCGGGGGGAGGCGATGGCGGCACAGCCGCACCCTCTCCGCGCTACCCCCCCCCCCCCCCCCGCCGTGCCCTCACTGCCAGCCCAGGCCCTGAATCAATTAATGGAGCCGCAGCGGCGGCGGCAGCGGGCTGGGGGGAGCGGCGTGGCCGCCCTCGCCCCGCCGGGCAGTCCCCGCACCCAGCTGGCCTGGCGGCCAGGGCTGCCCCCCGCGGGGTGACCCCGGGCCCCCGAGGGGCGGCCCCGGCAGATGGCCGCTCCCTCCCCGTCCCCGTCCCCGTCCCCGTCCCCGTCCCCGTCCCCGTCCCCGTCCCCGCCAAGGTGCGCCGGGGAGCGGCGCAGCGGCCGGCACCCCCGGCAGGCACCGGCGGCCTCAGCAGCGGCGGGGAGGCTCGGGGGGGGGGTGTGGGGTGTGGGGTGTGGAACAACCGCAACGACGACAACGACAACAAACAACAACAACAACAACAGCCAAACCCCAGCCCCGCACGGCGCGGCGGTTGTTTACGGCACCATATGGCTGCAGGGGGAGGGGTGAAGGAAATGTCTGCCGAACCCCTGCGCTCATTATGTCCGATGGAGTCAGGGTCACCGCGCCTCCCGCCAGCGCCCGGCCCGCCGCCGCCCCGCACCCCAGCGCCGCGGGCGGGGGGACGGACGGGCGGACACGCACACACCCCCCCACCCCGGCTTCCCGCCGCCTGAGCTCCCCTCACACCCGGATTCTGGGGTACGGCGTGCCCCGGAGCGGAGGGACTGGGAAAACCCTCAGTATTGCAAGGGATGGTTTGAGCTCCAGGGAATACAAATAGAGCGGTCTGGCTGCTCTCGTGTTGCCGGTGAGGGAAAATGCAGCCCCTTCCCCAAAGGCTGTCTCTAAAATCTACGTATATCCTTTGTGTAAAGAGGAATGTGCGGGATATAGCTGTATTCTGAATCACAACGCTGCAACGCTTGAGACACAAGAGGAAAATGCAAAATAAAAATAGAACGTCACCAGTATTTTTTGTGGCGTGGTTTGAGATGAAAAACCTGACCCATTTCAGGGCGTTTCAGTTTATTGTTGACATGTATTAAGAGTTGGAATCAAAGTGCCGGGCATCAAACGCTACAGCGAGATCCACAGCGATTAATGCTATTTTTTTTTTTCCGAGTGAGGCAGTCATTCATTTCCGAGTAATCCTTGCTGCGCGCCGCTGATGGAGCCACGCTCGGTGCAGCGCATCCTGCCTCTGGAGAGCTTTCTCGGCTAGGGGCAGGGGAAATGCTTTGAAATGGCTTATGTCTTTCCCCTCAATGATTCATAAGATAGGTGCTGAACCTTGGTATTATTAGAGAGATAAAATCCACAGACTATGAGGTTGGATAATAGGCAACTACACTGCTATCCATATTACCTTGTAAAATTGAAGTATTGATTTTTTTAAAGCATGGTTTGCTACTTAGCAGACCAATCCCACTACTATTGTAGTCAGTGGGATTTTGCTATTGACCTTAGTGGGAACAGGTTTTTTGCCTTTAAAATGGTCTATTTCACATTATTATGGTAATGTCATTCAGCAATTCTTAAAATCAGCCTTCTTGGCCTTGGACGTTTTAAAAGATAAATGTACAAATTATTTCAGCTCAACTTATTCACCTCATTTCTGCTCATGTCATGCCCAAAGTTTTGTTTAGATACATAAGATAGATAACTTACTGCTCCAGATGGTTGTGGGTGGATTGGACCTAATAGATTCTCCAGTTTCATGTTTTTAAGTTTTTTTGGTTTGTGGTTTGTTTGGTTTTTTTTTTTAATTTTAATTTTACAGAAGCCTACATTTAGAAACCCATTTGTAGATCTCCTCTTGTGTGCAGCTTAGACTGCATTTGGTTGCTCACCAAAATAGCATGCCTTCCAAAGAAAGATTAAAAATATTAAAATGCAGCCAGCACAGTGAGCGGTTCAGTTCAACTGATGTTACACAAACGGGCTGATCCGACTGCCCATAGATAATATACATTTGAATCTTGGCACCTGCTGTTGGATTGGAATTCAAAATGAGAAACAGCAGGCCTCGAGGTCTGGAAATAAAGGCAACACAAGGAAAAAATGGTTCTCTGCCTATTAGTAAATAATAATCTGCAGCAGCAAAGACAAATGACAAGGATCGAAGAAAACACATAGCACTGCGGACATCAAATAGCTATTGGGGCTATGACACAATGGTGAACACATTCAAATTCAAATTGTGAGGTGCACCTATATGAATTATTTGCCTATTTGTATAACGACAAGATTTTTAGTGTCTAGCAACATTCTGCTTAGCTACTTTCTGCTACATCATGCTGTGATACTCATTAAATTCAATGTTGACTAATAAACTCCAATTTGAAATAAATGCTGGGGAATAGACATAGAATTTGTTCAAAATTTTGCTGAAATCAGATTTCCATTAAAAATGCCCCCCCCAATCACGTTTCATCTTCCTCACATTTTCCAGGCAGTTTTAATTGTTAGATAGTTAATATCTTAAGGTTGTTCTGTGCTTATAGTTGGCCAACAGATATGTTTAGCTGCTTAAATACTGGGTTTGAAAATCAACACTAGTTTTATTACCAAATTAATAGGAAGCATCAGCCTTCTTTTACCCGGTTTACTTCATTAGCTTTATTATTATTATTATTATTGTGAAATGTGTGATACGTGTTTTCCAGGCTTATTTTACTTTCCCCAGCCTCCACATCTCCCAAAGCTGACTTTCTTGCTTTAGGATGAGCTCATGGGGAGCTATTAGGCCAAAGTTTGTTTAAACTTGATTGGCTTTAACAATTTACTCCATTTGTTCTCTCATCTGACTTTTCTTCCACTCTTATTAGAAGCAGGATTTCTCTACTGCAAATACAGTTCAAAGGGACAGGGAAAAGGGAGAGAGATCTGAATTCTCCCCATAGCAGATGACCTAATGCAACATCTGTAGAAAATGGAGAATACTTAAAAACAAGCAAACGACCTCAGCAGCGTAATTGAGGATAAGTGTGTGTTGTGTATGTTTAATTGGGAAGGGGAAAGGATGAGAGATGCACTTTTAATCGACTTAAATATATGGAGAGTTTAAAGGACTAAGGTCAAGCTTGTTCTCCAGTTTGTTTTTTCCCCTCCCTGAACAATCAGAATATGGGGATTTCTACAACAGAGAGCTGTCTGTACAGTGCATTGCGATGAGTGCAACTCTGGCACTGCAGAAGATTATAACCAAAGAGGTGGGAGCAGGGTGCTGCTAGTATTATTTTACAGCTGAATTTGGCCTTGCTGTAATTAAACCTTTCTAGATATGCTTTCACATTTTATCGACATGTCTGTATACTTAATAAGCACTGGTCGAGCACATTTGAATATACTGTGGCAAAATCGGATAGCAGTTACAGGTAAATTGTTCTTTACAAATAGAAGAACTTTATCTGAACATATCCTATTGAGAACTTGGTCATTGCCACCCGGTCAACCGATACCAACTGATTGGGGTGCTGAATGCACATGGCAGATGCTTTGTGGGTAGACTCCTCCCCTGGGCACTGGCCATTATAAAGCCTAAGCATTGCCCAAGGACTGCATTATGTCTTTAAACAGGGGCAGAATCTTTGTGCCAAAAAAAAAAATTATCCACAGACCTTCTGCTGGTCCTATCCCAGGAGGGGATTTTGTCCAGCGCAAATTAGGATGACAGAACTGGTCCTTCAAAGCCTCACAGATTTCACTGGCTTGACTCCTTCCAACTTCCTACAGCTATGGTTTTTCAGCTCTTTTGTAGGTCTGTTAGTTCACTCTTTGGATCTATTAGGCAAATTAACAATTCATTTTAAAATACTTTCACATAACCATCTATGTTGTACTTTATTTGCTTGCTTTCAAATTACAGCAAGAATGATAATGCAAATTTGTTACATTTTTTGAAGTCTGTATATGTGAAAATTTTCCTGACTTCACATTTATTAAGAATTAAGTTAAAAAAAAAAATAATCTGGTAATTACCTATAAATTCATTAAAGTTCAATAATAAGTAGCAGAAAAGACATAGTTCATTAGAATTCTATTAATTAAATGCTTCTACTTATTAATAAAATTTGACCTGCTTTCACCTATTTAAGAATGCTTCTTCCTGCTGAGTTTTTGAAAACAGTCCTTTTGGTTCAAGTTGAAAAGGAATTCAAGTAGCAATACAGGTAAAACAATCTTTTCAGTTCCACAGTTTCCTCAGAGTCCAACGGATGTTGCCAAAATTGGGCCGATTTGAAGAGAATAATATTAGAATTTGCTGTGCAGAAGGGCAGTTAAAAAGGAAGAAAATAGTTTTATTTTAACCAGCTTTATTCAGCTCTAGACCTAGCTTTATTTATATTGCTTTATCATTTGCTTTGGTGCAAATTTAACTCCTTGGAAGCTCACCCCATATGCCAAATTCAGCTCTCAGTTACACCAAAACAATGATAACCAGGGCCTTGTGCACTGATAAAAAAAAGCTGAGGATTTATTTGTATAGGTTTTCTAAAAACGCAGGGTCAAAGCCCAATGAGTTTACAATATATGTCTTTTTGAGAAGTTCTGGGTTTTGCTGCTGCATCCATACAGAATTTATTATCCCATCTCCTTGTTGGATAAGCCTAAATTGAGGCAAAAAGGGGTGAATAGATTGGTCTGTCTGAACTACAGGTTTTAGACAGATGCCTGGAATTGGAATACAGCACTCATTAAAAGAAAGCTGAGCTGTTTGCTCGCTACGAGTGAAATACTTTAGTATTACGGCAACCGTGGCCGTGGGGCTTTGCTGAACTCTCAGAATATAAAAAGATAAAGCTTATCAAAAGATGCCATAAAAAAATTATGACTATGTCTAGATTAGGGGAGAAAAGGATGAGTTACATTCTTTATTGTTTTCCAATGCTGTTTCTTGAGAAATGCAATGGGACGAGTCATCTAATTAGATCTATGCCACACTTGCTGGTCAGACTGGGCAAAAAGCAAAGTCTTCCAGAAATTGTCATCACTTGAATGAGCTAATTTCCTCCCATATTTGCAATTAATTCTCTAGTAATTCTGCTCTTTTTTTCTTTTCTTCCCACCATCGTAAGAGTTTGGTAATAGTTGCAACAAGCATAAAAAAAAAAATCCTAGCACAAGTAGGCGAAAATACGGAGGTAAAAACAGCACATCACGTCTCATCACAAGTGGAGTAAATTGGAGAACGGAGGTGGTTCATTGCAAACTTTCTGTGTAAATCACTGTAATCTCATGCACTGGTCCACATAGGATAGTGCTGGAGCTCAGAAACTTGATGGTCTACTTCCTTCCTCCAGATCAGTAATATCACTACAGCAACGAGCCATGGAAACTGCTACAGTCAAACTGACCAACGAACCATCTAGTCCCAGTCTCCAAGGGAGTCTGCAAAACATGTTTCAGAGCTCAGTAATTAGTAAATAAACAAATAAATCTCTAAACAAAATACAGTGCATCCAGGTGCATCGTGCAATAATGACCGAATTATTTTCCTCTGCTAGCTTCAGCCAACCTAATAACACATACCTAAAACTTAATAACCTATTCCTGAAACAAGAGCATGAAGGCTGAGACCACCAGCAATGCTAAAATTCAGTACAAAGGGAAAGGGAAGATGCTGGGATTTCACCACGATCCACAAGTCTTTCCTTGCGTTGACTGTATGGGCTGGAACGTGACTAACCCTGATTGATGCTCTACAGGAAAACATTTGGGGAGTTGCTGCAAGACACCAGGTAACAGCAAGGCAGCAGGTAAGTGCCATCACCCAATGCCCGTGCTCCCAGAGGAACAAAGAAGGAAGGGCAGGAACATGACCTTGTCCTCACTTCTGCTCCAGCCAGCAAAGCTGAACTGACGTAAAGAGCATACTACATCCTTATGAGAGCCACGGAGCTATCATTCTCTGGTAAAATCCTTAGAAGAAATTTTGGCTGAATCAACCAGAGTTTCTCTAGGGGCTGCAATGCAGACTTTCCATTCCCAACATTACGGGTTATAAAACAATGGCCTAGCTTTGAATTTACCTTTTGAGACGGTTGTCAAAAGAGTCTTAGAAGATGGAATAGTGGGTGGCTGCTGATTTTTCTCTCTCTGCTGTTCATCAGTATTTACACCACACCATTTCTCTCAGCTTCTTTATACCTCTTTACATGTCTGTTTTCTACTGTGCATTTTCTCTTAATGTTCATCTTCCTGGGTGATACAACCATTAAAATCTATTTCTCTTGTAACTACCCCTTTTCTTTAATTAGCTTAGTTATCTTCCCTGGACCTTTCATCTGTCATGACCTTTCAGAGATGAGGTAAATACACTAAGCATGTTATTAAAGGCAAGGACATACCATTTAATTAATGAGAAGAATAAGTTTTCAATATTATTCTCTATACTTTTCCTAATGCTGATTTTTGTTATCCCTGCTATGCTTATTGAAGATATGCTTATTGATTTGTTTGAAATTATTCCTAAATATTTCCCTTGAGATGTTATACTAATCCTATATATTTTAAATGTGATTGAAAAGCTTGAATTCTTCCTTTCCTCTCAAAAAGCTAATGTCACAATGGCATAAAATGTAAATTTTCTGGCAATGGTCTGTAGGGAATTCTGTCTGCCATGATTTCTCTTTTCTTCCTTTGTTACGATATTTCTGGTTTTCCTCCCAATTCTTCCTTGACTTGCTTAACCTAATTAATTTGTATTTCCAGCCAGTGTTGAAACCCTTTCATTTGTCTGAGTTTTATGTGTATATATGTATACGTATGTACTTATGTGTGTGTATAGACGCACATTGGACTGCATTTGTATTGCTCTCAGACACTTCCTATGGCTTCCCAACTCTTCACCAGCTTTAATTTGTCATCATACCCAAAGTTTCAACCCTGCTTTAGTAAAGTCTGTATCAGATTGGTTTCATTTCAGAAGGAAGCCAGAACCAAATTTTCACCTGAAAATTATGTAACAGATTTCTGAACATGACAGGTTAGAGGAACATAATTAACCCTTACAAAATCCAAACTAGTTGCACCAACCAGGTATAGTTCCTACTGACACTTAACAACTCTATTTTTAATTATTTTCTTATTGATTTTTTTTTTTTCTGGTGTTGAAATATGGTTCACTGGTCTGTCATTTCTATGAACTATCTACCACCTTTTTTTTTTTCCCTTTCTAGTATATTTTTGGCCATCCTCCACTAACATTGCCGTATATAGTGGCAAACGATATATTTTAATAATATTTTAGCTACGTCATTCTTAAGTTCTTTAGTGTTCTTGCATTTGTATTAGTGCCAGTGATGCACTGCAATTTAATATCTTGATTTGCCTCTTTTTTTTTGTTCCTCTATTTCTGACCATTCTTCAAGTTTCATCACCTGAAAAATGTAAATCCGGGACAGGAATTTCCTCATGGCCCACAACAGAGAAGATAGATGCTGAAAAATGAAGTTCTGTGAAACCTTTTTATACTCCTTGTCTTTCCTGTCTGCTGAAACCTCTGGCCATACCTTAGCTGTTCTTCTGTTATTGTATCTAAATACTTGTATAACTACTTGCTTGTTACTCATCTTCTCTCAGCTCAGGGTAGTGAGCATTACTCCATTCACAAGTTTGATTTCCCACATGCCAAGGCAATGCTGCTTTACCCTACAGATAGGTCATGATTTAGTGGCAGCTACTTCAGCTCTGAATCTGCCTTGAAGAAAAGTTTTCTACAAAATCCACCTGGCAGTACTGGTAGTGGGATGCATAAGTCCAGAGGCGACAAAGACAGCAATCACAAGACATACACATTTAAAAATTGTACGGCGACTTAGCGTCATAAGTCATTTAAGTGCAAGTGATTTCACCTCCTAAATGTTCTTAAGTACAGTCAAAATGTTATTGCATCCATCTCCTTTTGTATTAAAAACTTCGGGGTAACAAAATTTACAAAACTTCCAGACACAAAGATCTTACTGACAATATAATATATATAACCTCTCATTTCCCAGAGGAGCTTAATTACAGGCTCTCAAGTGAAAAAGGTTGAATGAGTTTCATCCTAGGCTCAACCAGGGCATTTAATAAAAATTGTCCTTCCAAGGCTATACAGAATATTTATTTCTGAAAAACAGTCTTACTTGAGGTTAACTCTAACATAGATCAGATTTATTAAGTAACATGTTCACTACAGTTAGCCCCTTAAGTTGAAGAGTATCCACATACACAACTAAATGGTTCAAACCCTACAATTCAATTTCAACAACTAGCTTTAATTCCCGCAGATGCACATAGTAACTGTCAGGTTTTGCAGCTTGCAGAGTTATTGAATAAGCAGTTAGAAGCCTGTACAACTATCTGTGATAAAGTTGATTATTGCTAAGAAAATCCATTTGCATCCAGAAGAATGCTCAACACCCATCATTTTCCTGGATATTGGCAATGCCTACCTGGATATTTTATGTTTATAAACCACTAAAAAATACCTTGCTAGTAGAAATGTAACGTTTTGAGGCTCATCTATTTAAATAGAACAAAAAGAAAATTTAAGAAAGCTATAGGATCACTTTTACTGCTGCTGTAGGACAATGCAAACAACTCTTATGCACCAGCTAGTATCTCCTGAGTTTTCTAAAGTCAAAGAGGCTTCTGGCAGGTTTAAAATCACATATACGAGATCAAACCATCTTTTATGTCCTGGAAAGCTCTGCTCATTTTGGAGGCTGTGTTGATCGGGGTCAGCCTACTCAAGAAGGAACAAAAGATCCCTGTGATGCTCTGAGGTGCATGGGAGGCTGCAGAATCTGGTAGGATCCTCCTGGAGAGGGTCTCCTGCCATGCTGTCTCATGATCTTTCTCCACATGTACCTCATTTATATCTCTCTTCAACATTTGCCCTGCTTGTTTCGTTCCTCTTTTACCAGCAGACTCTCAACAGGTGTCTCCTGCATACCGGGAAAGATCAGGACCCAAATAGCTTCCTTCAGACCAAACCCAACAGCTGCTGGTTGCCTCCTTTCAACAGCAAACCAAAACTCACGGTTCAATGTCAGCCAGTTTTAATTTATTTCTCTAGTGTAAAATGAAATTTGAATCATTAACTCCCACATTCGTCCAGCACTAGCACTAGCCTTCTTCTCACAAGGGGCTGTGTTCCTGATAAGCCCTCTCTACATGGAGTCTTTCTGTGAATATATCTGTGTAGTCTCTCTGGATTGTGTCTCCTTTCTGTCTAGAGCATCAAACAAGAACAACGGTGATCACCCCAAAAGGTAGTGAAAGAAACAAGCTGTCTCCATGAAAAGATCAGAAAAAGTCCCAGTATGCTGTACTGATGCCTGTTAGCCCATTTTAGCACCAACCTGCTAGCAAACGCCTGCTAACTCCTCAGTGATCCCGTAGCTCCGTAGTCACAGAAACAACACGCAGTACCTCGGAAGAGAACTGGGCTGAAGTGTCTGTGCTGGAGTCCCTACCATGCTGCATCGTGACTGAATCCAGTGCAGCTTCACCAAAAAGAGGCTGAGGGTAAGACACTGAAGAACCAAGTTCACTATCGCCTCGGTCTTCTCGGCAAAGGTTCACAGCAGCATGAAAATTAAATGGGGACGTTTTATTTTGGATCACTGGAAAGATTTGGGCTTTTGAGCTAGAAGCCTGGCCTCTACCAGGGGATAGCACTGAATCTGTCACCCTGTCTCATTATATGCATGGGATGGTTGTATCAGCAGTAGGTTTTGTTATGGTACTGCTACACCCTATTTAATGTTTCTAACGTAACGTTAACAGTTTCTAGTTTTATAGAAGCAGCACTTTAAAATGCTCCCTCTTTAAAAATTTTCTCTCTTTGGCTCACGTTTCTTTGGAAAATTCTGGCTCAACATCGTTACCGAGAAATCTCAGATCCTTATCTCCCTTTGCCGCTCTCGCACATGCACATGTGGAGATGGCATCTTACATATGGCCACTTTAACATTTTTGAATTTCAGGACAGAGTTATTCTCTTCATTCAGGAACACTTCGCTGAATGCCTGCATTAAGAGTTGCCAACTAAATGGGTTTTGCTCCATCTGCTATGACCATTTTCCAGCACTGTCTGTCTGATTCACCAGCATCCCTCCTCACGGAGTGCATCGGGAGGTCTGTAAACGGCAAGGCAGAGGCTGCAGGTAACAGGAGGAGGTGAAGCTCTGCAGACCTGAACAGGGGTTAAGGAAAATGTGGTGGGCAGTTAAAATGGGGTGGATATGGCAGGGCTCAAATACCACTTCTGCGCCTGGAAGGTGCATTTAATGGGACTGTAAACTACCACAGAATTGTACCTTGGGATAAATTATAGCTCACCCTCAGCATCACCTTTCTGTGGTACTTACTGCCATTATGCGTTGGCAGTTCAGTAGGCTACAGAGCTACCAATGTATATTTGACACACTCTTTTATTCATTTTTGATATTGATGGCTACAAAAATGGGGAGAAACGCCATGAAGCAAAGCTGCATATTTTCAGATTGTTATAAAATGCCCTAAAATAATGAAAAATTTAAAACATAAGATAATTTAAAGCACCATACTTTGACATATAAGCTATTTGTACTGTGATCTGTTTCTTGTATTGTTCATAAACAAAGTAATTTATATAAAATCAAACGAACCATAAACTCATACGTCCATCTACTACCAGAATAAGAAGTGGGCTGGGATACAGCCTGTTCCATAGAACTGACTGGCCTATAATTTTAAGCCCTAAATCCTGTAATCAGATTCAGTACAGCCCTGCACCTGCAGAGAGCCTCACTGGTCTGCTAGCGGCAATCCAAGAGGTACGGGATCCTCCTGGAGGATATAAAGATTTAACTAAACTCAGCAAAATTTGGTTTCTGAATGAAAGTTCATTCTATGATTCTAATTTGAAAATATAAAAGAAGACACGGGAAAAATCATACATTAGGCTTGCTATTTCATTAAAGTCAGTGGAGTCATTCCAAATTAAGAATTACATAAAAACAATCTGAACTTGGCCTTTAAGGCTATATTCTATAAGTTTGCTAATACCGGGTAAATTCTGTATTTGAGACATATCCTGCAATCATCTTGGCCCTTCTTTTTTAAGGGAAAGTTCTGCTTGGAATCCACTGACACAGCGTGGGCCATTATTTTGTAACTTATTTTTAAATGAAGACTGATTTTAGGAGCCATATTTGTGTCTGTGGACAACATCAAGCAAGAGAAAGAAAAGTGGTGAAAAGAAATTTGTTTTCAAGTTGCCAATCGATAAATAGCTCCAGTTAAAGAACTATGCAGAAAATACACACAAAAAAATCCACCATAAAAATCATGTGTACAGTTGGAAAAGATATCATGCTAGAACTATTAATTCCACCCATCCTTAGGGATTGTGAGTACCAACCATTGAAAGTCGATACTGTCAGCCATTTGGCATATTTGTTGGCCTAACACATTTACATAGTGCATCTAGGCTGGGCGTAATTTCACTACTTTCATAAAGTGCAGCTTGGGCTTAATGAAGGAAAACCTGGGGTGATAACAGTTGCAATCGGAAGAGTTGCAGAAGTGAGATACTCCCTGGGCTGCATGTAGGAATACCTTACTGTGTGTTGCCCCATGCTGGACCTAAAATGGCTGTATTGCAGGGGATGTTGTTGCCTGGTGACCAAAAGTGCATCTCCTAGGTCACAGAGGGATGTGAACAGTCAGAAATTGATTTGCTCCCGTTGCTTTAGAGGAGACCATACCCATAAAATAGATTAAGCCAGCACATAATCATCTATACATTCTCCTTGCTGGCATGCTTAAACTTGACATTGAAGATAGGCCTGTGATTTTGAGCTACTTACCAACCAGGCAAGGGAAAAACAGGATAATATCTCGTGCGCTACTGCCCACAGAACATGAAAGTAGACCAAGCCTCAGCTACTGGGAGACTGTAAGACACCCCTGCTTCAATTAAGTCTGTGTTGTACATCTTGCCTGTTCCAGTGCAACCTCCCAGTTGCTATCAGGCTCTCTTTCTTTCATTAGAATCAAGTAGTTAATTAGCCCCAGCCTGTCCTCTCTCCTTCTCTCTTTCCCTTTAACGCAGCAGTAATGATGTCTAATTACCAGCAGCAGTGGATTACAGCACCATCAGGAGCAAATCTCTCTGGCTGACAGCAAAGCTGAGCAGCAAATCTTAAAGCTTCAAGGAGAGAATAATTCCTAACAAAGTATTTGAATATTTGCTTATTTTTGACCAGCCTGTGACTGTAGAGTCCAACTTGTAATTTCATCCATCCTGTTACTGCAGAGGGAGCACTCATGCTGCCAGAAGTGATTAATTTTAAATTGGAATTACTTTTACCTACGGTGAGATCAAGTGATGGACAAGAAGAGGGAGAGGATGAGGGAAATATTCGCAGTTTGGGGATCTGTTACTCTGTGTGGCTCTCTCTGCGGACTGGACTCTAAAACTACAAATGGAGTTTTAGAGGGTTCTTATTTTTGCTGACTTACGGTAACAAGACGAGCTCAAACGTATGGGACTACAACAAGGAAAAAAAAAAACAAAACAAAACAGTGGGATGTTTCTAAATGGTCATAAATTAATAAACTCTTAAATAATTAGTAAAAGTTAAAGAAGTGAGAGAACGGGCTACCAACAATTACTCTCTGATGAAAATCCGTCTTTCCCCCTGCAACTTACCACCTGGCTGGGTGAAAATCCTAGGCCTCTTGAAGTCAATAGGAGCTTTGCCACGGGCTTTCTCCAGGCCAGGGGCTGCATCCCTGTTCCGTCAAACGGGTAGTTTCAGAGCCTTCAGCGCCGGGCAGGCGCTGCCCCTGCCCTGGCAATAGCTCATACAAACCATTGCCACCCCACGGGTCTACTTAAATACTCCTCTGCCTTTTGTGATGGGACGGTGACACCAGATTCATGGGTTTAGGAGGGGGGTGGCATTTGTTCCTCGGAGCTGGCTGTTGTCTAAGAGCGCTGAGTATCAGCTTGTCTCATTTTTGTTGGATGACAGATGTATGTTGGCCAGCAGGAAGAAATTTTACCTGCAGGCAAGGCCTTTTCTGTAAGGGTTTATATGTCATTGTTCAAGTAATGTACAGATATTCAGGAATCGCTTACAGATAGGTCATGCTAACTTTCCTTTCTTGATTTTATTAGCAGGCATTCTTATTTTACTAGGATGCCTGCTTGGTTGCTTAAGCTACCTAAAGATAGTTACTTCTATATGACTATAAATACATATATATAGAGACATACAGAGACATTCACAGTGGAGGGTATGATTCCCCCAAATGAGCACAGGTAAGACCAGCAAGGTGCTTGACCTCTGACTGAATTCTCTGAAGGAAAAAAAAAAAAATGAGAAAGATTTTGATTATTTGATTTGAAAATAAAATAGAAGAGGGGATGCAAGGTGGGACTCCAGGCTCCCACAGCCTAGCAAAGGTGAGAGAAAATAGACAAGCTGATCATCACCGAGTCTTGTGTTTCAGAGGCCCACAACAGCACTTAATTTTTAAATTCCATCCTGTAAAATTAAGGTTGGCCGTTTTATTTAGTAGCCTAGTCAATGTAATTTTTAAAAATACTGAATTTGCTTACAGTCTTGAACTTGCAGAGAAAAGGATAGTCTTAGGAATAAAAGATCATGCCTACTGGCTCTCCAAAATTATTATTCCGGTAAGCAGAAGGGATATTAAAAAATACCGACCTAATTGGAGACTTCTGCTTTAGACAACGTTTACGTTATAAATCGTATCTACAGTACCCTCTGGGCTCAGAGATTAGCAATCAGTCATCTAGCGGTAGGACAGAAATCTGCCAAATAACCTGAATCTATAGGCAGACCTAGAACGCTTTGGTGAATAAAAACCATAGAGAAGGAAGAAACTCTGTCCAGAGCTTCTCTTTCACTTTCAGTCTTCATATTTGTAAACTCCTTAAAATTAATTTCCCACCTCTGCCTCCTCGCAGCCATGACGGCGGCGATGACAAGGGGGCAAATATGAGCCGGCCCCCGGGAATGCCCAGGTTTATGACTTCAGCGAGGCAGAGAGAGGCAGATTTCCCCGGCAGCCTACGTCACAACCCAACCCAGAATACTTTCCAAGAAGCCCCTTTTGCTGCGCCACCCAGCAACCTTCCCGTTAGGTCAGAATAAGCTTCCACGCCAAGAAGGAAAAGGAAAAAAAAGAAATAATTTAAAAAAAAATAAATAAAAAAACAAAAACCAGAGAGAGAGAATATTGCTCATCCAAGCCAAATGCCCAGGGAGGAATATTTTTAATTGCCGGGTTTCCTTTCTCGGCTCCCCCTCCCCGCCCGCCCCACGCACAGACAAAAGAAGCTTAGCTTGCGTGACCCAGAGCACAAGAAGTAAGAATAATGATACGTTAAGAGAGTTCAATAGGCAAAACCTACTTGCGGCCAACAGTCCCCATCTTCTTAAATAGGAAAATCTGTCGCTCCTGCCACCACCAAGCATAATAGCTCTCCCGCTGTCAGACCTCCGCCGAGCCCCGCAGCTCCGGCGCCCGCCGGGGGATGCCACGCTACCCCAGCCCATCAACCGGCGAGTTCGGAGCCTTATGGCTGCGAGGCTCCCGCAAACCCACCCCCCCCCCACACACACACACCCCCAAAAGAGGAACAAAATACACCCTTCCTTCGGTCGTGCGGAAGGAACCCCTTCTCCCTTTGTGGAGCATCCTCTTTCCCCGCCGCCCGCGTTATCGCAGCCGGCGTTTCGCAGCCAGCCGGGCACATATTCGTGCCGCTCGGCGGCTTTATGGGGCTGCGGGTTCACAATAAAAATAAGAAAAAAAAAAAAAAAAAAAAAAAAGGGAAAAAAAAAAAAAGGAGAACCCCAACTGATATCCCGGGGGAACCCCCCCACCTCCCTCAAACGATGGCCCGGCGGCACGCCTGGCCGCGGGCCAGGCCGGCTACCCCCGGGCGCTATCCATCAGCCCCGCCGGCGGCGGGGGGCCGCTGCCCGGGGCCCGCCACAATGGCCGGAGCGGCGGCGGCGGCGGCGGCGGCGGCGGGGGGACAATAGCCCACCCCAAACCCGCCGCGGCGCCCGGGAGTGGGGGGGGGGGGGGTGGGTGGGGGGGAGACACGGGGACACGGGGGACACGGGGACACGGGACGGACGGGACACGGTGGGGAGGGGGGGGACGGGACGGGGACAACGAGGACGAGGAGGAGAACGACACCGACCCGGCAAAGGGTGTGTTGTGCGCACGATCGCTTTAAATAAAAGGACCCACAAAGAGCTCCGGCGGTGTATAATGTGACAGGCAAACGCAACATGGTGATGATGACTTGGGGGAAGAGGGAGGAAGGAGCCAACTGTGGCTGCGGCTCCCCCTGTGCCTCTCGCTCCCGGAGCGGGCTGCAGCGGCCGACATAGAACAAGGAAGACAATTCTCTACTAACCGTGGTTTTGACTGGCACGTACAGCACTTGCTTCCCTCCTCCAGCACCACCACTGACCTCGTCCGAGTTGCCGAGCTGGAAGCCTTTAGATTTGACCCAGAATTTGAATTTGGCATTATCCGTGGAGCTCGACTCGGAGCCGTTGAGGAGCTGGACGATCCGGTCGTATTTTTTACGGGTCACCGTCTTGGTTTTTCCTGAGTCCCCGTAAGTCCTGAGACACCAGTCTTGAAACTGGCGGTACATGTCCCGGTCGCTGCTCTCCATAATCTCCTAGCACACACACGCACACATGCACACGCCGGGGCGCACACACACACACACACACGCACACACACACACACGCACACGGAGGCAGACAGACCCACGGACGCACACAGACACACGCACACGCCGCCCCGCAGCGGGCCGGGGTGCGGGGCCGGGCCGCCCCGCCGCACTTTGCACCTGTTCACCCAGCGCTCATGAAAAATGCATCCACCTCCGAGCCGGAGCGAAGGAGGTCCCGGTGCAGGCAGATCCCGGCGGATTTTGTTGTTGTTGTTGTTGTGGTGGTGGTGGTGGTGGTGGTGGTTCGGGGGGGTGGGGGGGGCGTGGGGGGGCCGGGAGGGGGATGGGTGGGGGGGCGGCAATCAATTCAATAGTGTGGCAATGTTCTCCTTCATATTTTTTTTTTTTTTTTTTTTTCACAGGAGGCAAAACAGGTCTGGTGGAGGCTCCTCTTATCCTTCCACTGTACGTGATCAGTCTCTGTAATAATTGTGCAAGGCAGGACTATCCCACTGGCTCCGGCAGCGTCTCACCCGGAGAGGGTTCGGGTGGATAAATAATTAAAATCCTATCCCTCGGCTTAGCGAAAAGAAAATACTGACTCGGATCCTTCTTCTTTTCCATACATCAGCTGCACCCGGATTCACTCTGGATAGCGCAGGTGAAGGGGGGGGGGGGAAGGAAAGAAGAAGAAAAAGCCCCCCCTCCTCCGCCCCGGCTGCCTTCTCGCAAGGCTTTCTGTCTCTGTCCTGGCGGGCTGTGCCTCTCCCCACAGCAGCCTCGCCGCGCAGGGTGGAGGAAGCACTGAAGGGCAAACTGGTCTCTTTGCTCCCCCTTTATTCCACGGCTGGGCGGCTTTGCTTTAGGTATCCCCGCTCCGGGCATGAAGGTACTGGAAAGAAAGAAAGTTCTTACCTGCGATTTTCTAAGCCTAATACATCCGATCCGCGGTTTAAGTACATATATTTTAATTTAAGGGAAAAAAAAAAAAAAAATGGTCTGTGAGCGTTTCACTTCCTCATGTTCAGTCCCACTGAATTTTCAGGTGGCCTTTTAGGAATTTTCCTCTATTTATTTACTTAACAATCCCAGCAGATGGAGAGGGAAAAAAAAAAAATTAAGAAAGCAAACCAGATCTATACGAGATAGGCTCGGATATTGGACCAGAGGAGAGAGAGAGATCAGTCCCAGGAGGATGTTGGTAAAGGGAAGGAGGCGGCTCTCGGTGGCTCTGCCAGTGTAATGATGGTGCTCACACATGTAGGACTCCTCGGGTGCGGGGTATCCTTTGGTCTCTGGGCTAAACTGGCTACAAGGCATTCAAGTAAGTTTGCGTGCGGATGCTGAGCAAAACCCCCCTTTTTAAAGGGGGAAGAAGAAGAAGAAGAAGAAGGGGGGAGGTAAAAAAAAAAAAAAAAAAAAAGCAATCTTGGTTTTTTTCCTCCCCCTCCCTGTGCCACAGTTTCAGTTCTCGCCGGAGATCTCCGCGCTCTCCCCGGTCTCCCCCGCCTGGCCAAGCCGGACACCCCCTCGCCGGGGGGGGAGGCCCCGCGCCGGCGCTTCCTCTCGTCGCCTCTCCGCGGCCGCGCCCGCCCGCGCCTCCGCCATCCAGCGCCCGGCTCCGCGCCCCCGCCCGCAGCCGGCACCTCCGCCGCCGGGGCACCTCCGCCGCCGGGGCACGCGGCGCGCCCGGCCTGTGGGGGGGTGCTGCGGGGCTGGGGGGGGGGGGGGGTGTTGCGCACCGCCGCGCCGCTCCGCGCCGCTCCGCTCCCCGCGCTGGGCCGGGCTGCACCGCGCTCCGCGGCGGGCTGGCGGCGGCGGCGCACCGGGCCGGGCCCAGCGCCGCTCCGCGCGCGGCCCCCCCCCCCCCCCCCCGCCTCCCCCCCCTCCCCGCGCGCCCTGATTGGCCGCCGGGACAAAAGTTTCTGTGGCGACGGCGGCGCGGCGCGGTGACGGGTGGCGCTGTCCCATGTCGGGATGGCGCGCGCGCGGCGCCCCCGCCTCCGCGGGCGCGGGGGACGGCGCGCGGACCCGGCCGCGGGCCGCGGAGGGTGGGGGGGGGAGGTGGGGGCGGGAGGGGGTGGGTGGGGGAGGCGAGGGCAGCGTTTCCATGGCGATGTCTCCGGGCGCAGCCCCCCGCCGTCCCGTTCCCCCCCCCCCCCCCCGCCCCGCGTCCCCGCGCGCAGACGGAGCGAGCGGATCAGCTGACACATCATTAGCCTAGGACCTAATTATTGCTTATTGGAGCAAGAAAGGCGCGCAGGGCCGCGGCGGGGGGCTGGCGGCCCCCGCGCCCCCCGTTCCCGCGGTGCGGTGCGGTGCGGTGCGGTGCGGGGGAGGAGCGGCGGCACCGCGGACTTTGCGGCGGGCCCTGCGGGGGGGGGGGGGGTGTCCCTGCGGGGAGACGCGGCCGCCGCCGGGACGGGCTTTCCCTTGGGAAGGGTGAGAGCGCAGCCCCTCCGCGGCCGCCGCCGCCTTCCCCGGGGCGCAGCCCGCCCCCCCCCCCCCGCATCTCCCGCCGCCGCCGGGACCCCCGCGGGAGGAGGGGGGGGGGGGGCCGGTGCTTGCCGTGCGGGCGTGTGGGGGGAAGGGGCGGCCGGCATCGAATTAAACCCAGGCACGTGCCCCGCTCTCTTCGCCTGGGCTGGGATGAAGGGGGCTCTGGCGTTCCCAAGCTGCGCGTCCTCTGCAGAAATCCCGCCTGAGCCTGGGTTTCCCCTCGCTCGGCGCCTGGAAGGAGCCGGTGCAAAGGCAGCTGTGGATTTCTCCCGCCCGGGGTTGGGCAGTGACGAGCACCCCCTGCTCTCACCACCTCGCACCTCGGAGGAAAAAGGCGGCCGCGGGCCGCGGTGCCAGCAAACCTGTTTGCGCCGAGCCTGGATTTCTAGTGCAAAAAGGGAACCGGTGCGAAGAGAGCCGGGAAGAAGCCCACCTTCGTGCGCCCCAGCCAGGCCACGCTGGCCATGCGGGCCAGCCCAGCGCCTGGGCACCTCAACCCGGCCTCCCTCTTCGCCTGGGCACCTCAACCCGGCCTCCCTCGCCCTGCCTGACCCGACTCGCACGCATCCTCGCCGCTCTGCGCCTCTCCTCTCCCCCTCCCCCCGGTCCCGTGTTTACTCTCTGCTTTTCTGCTTTCTGTCTAGAAACACCGCCAGAGACCCAGGCGAAGCCGGGAGAAGGCTTGTTTAAAAGCAGCGCGCCGAAGGATGTTTGTGTTGCTGAAACCTTTCCTGGCATCTGTAAAATCTGGCACAATGGGCAGAGAAAAGTAGGACTTAAGAGATAACCCGAGGAGGCCTGAGACTTTTTGTTGGCCACGGGGCCCGTAAATTATCTTGGCAGCCCCGTTTTAGTGTTCGAGGAGCGCGGGACTCCCGTCCATCACAGGATCTGGAGGAGAGGCAGTAACAAAGGAACTGCTGTGCAGAAGGGAAGCGAGGGGAACCTCGCTGAACCCTCACTCAGCAGGCTTTATGAGATGTAACATTACTTTAATGTGCCATTATATCTACATTTAGAAAAAGGGTCATAACGTAGATTGGGCTGCACCGCTAAACAATTCTGGCAGATAATTGTTCTCAAACCAACCTCCTGCTGAGGGTCTCTTGGTAACTTCCACATCACACTGATACTGTGCTATGCCTGAATCCAAAGTAAGCTCACAAAACAAGGGGGGGAAAGGAAGATGTAACGTAGCCCCGAGTGGTGATCCAGGCAGTTATAGCATGGATGGGTAAAGTGCTTGAAATAAGCAGGAGTGCTTTAGTATGTCAGAAAATAATTCCATGTCCAGGAGTACCGCTCTGGGTCATGTAAAGAGCCATATGCCTTCTCAGCAGAGACAAATTCCTAAATTCAGTCGAGTTTGGGCCATGCCTTAAAAACCCCAGAAATAGTCATTATTTTTTCAAACTGTTTAATGGCAGGACAGAGAACAAACAAAAGTGGATGAAAACCAACTGTGGTGTGGAGTTGGGATGGAGAGTAGAAACTAGCGTAACATGTAACTCAGCTGGATTTGTTTCCTTGGTTTACAGTTAGGATTTTTGATTTGCGTTGCTGAAAGGTATGGGCGTTTTGTTACTGCTTCCATTAATCACTTGGCCAGAAGTTGTAGGAGCATTCTGGAACCCCACCATGCCAGGCAACGGATCAGCACAGGATGCAAAAATGATGCTCACCATAAAGAATCGGTGATCTAAATAAGGTCAATTGCATGGTACATGGCTTCACTTTTATGTAAATATATATTGTAGAATATATTTGCATAAACTATACTCATTCCATGTGTCCATGTACGTATGTCTATAGTAATTTCAGCAGAATTTACATGGTGAGTGTAGAATGCAGATTTTATAATCTCCAATTTTTAAATCATCTGAGACTCTGAAATTAGTACTGCAAGAGTACATTTAAATAAGGAAAACGGCATGAGGTTAGGTTCACCGTTCTGGGCTTTTTGTTATCAGAATTAACGGGGTTTAGTAACACAGACGGGAATCTCCTTGCAATGAGAAGGGCTTGCGGAAACCCTCCTTCTGTGAAGACTTCTAGTGACACCCCGTTACTCAGCTGCACTTGAAGAAACTCCTTTAGCACCCATGGGGGGGCTGTGTCGGTCCTTCGATGCCATGGATGGAGGCTCTTCCACGTTCCGCATTCTGCAGAACTCGCTTGCCTTTTTCAGGAAAGGAAAGTTTCTGTCCTCTGGTTTGGAGACAGCCTTCCTACAGCAAATCTGTGCCTTGCTGGATTGTTTGCTCTGCAGCCAGCCCGAAACAATGCAGCACCAACAGATGTGTGAACTTTTCCATTCAGTGTAATGAAGTGTTAGTTGCAAAACAAGAGTTTTGGCGATTTAAAATGCCTCATGTGCATCAGGCTGTGAAAGAGGTTTAAAATAAATCATGAATAAGTTATAAATATTGTATTTTTGGAATTATCAGCTCTAGCAAGTCCTCTGGCAAGACTTAGGCAGAATGGGGCCTGATGTCTCTCATTAAAGCTACCAATGTTTCTAGATGAAATTACAGCGTTGCGGTGACGTAGCGCTGAGTCCATAGAAAAAGCTGAGAAGACACTTTCAAGTTTTTAAAACTCACTGAAAAAAAGAGAAGGCTTTTGGCTGAAAGCTATCATCCGTCTTCTGCCAGAGGAGTGTTTAGAAAACGTGCACCATATTTCTGCACAGTGCTCGATATGGAGTTATTGGATGATTAAGGGTAGCCTTTGAGGGTTAGAGTTTTCTGTCTCTTGTTTTTTTGTTCACCGACATGGTTAGAAAAATTATTTTGACACTTCTGACTTGCCACGTCCATGAGTTACGATGGAAAGTCCGCTTTCTGTGCACACTGAAAATCGTCATTACTGAACTGAGAGAAGATGCGCTGAGGAATAAAGAAACCACAGCTCCAAATGATTTACTTCAAACTGCGTACCTGCTAGCACTCTTCCTCTCTTCTGGAGAGAATTTCAGTGGAAGTCTATTGTTGCATCCTTTACAGCCCGGTGATGGCAGCAGCCATGAGCACTGCCAGCCCTAACATTGTGGAGGCAGAAGTCGGCGTTCACACACTCCATGGGCTTGTCCGTGCTGTCTTCCTTTGGTCTTGGGTACGTGACAAAGCCCCCCGAGCGGCTGGATAATCAGTCACCTCATTACATTTGGGGAGGTAGGACTCTGCTGTGCCACAGCTTCCGTGAGGAGAAAATAGTCGCCATTCCACCTACTAATATTACTGGCAAAGGACCGCTCTAGAAAGTTGTTCTTAATGATAACTCCAAGGCGTTTGCTGCTTAGAAGATCAGAGACTAGAGAGGTGGATACTTGGTGTTATTAATGTATGAAAACTGCAAGCAAATGAACGCCTCCTGGCTTTTGATTTATCTATTGAGTGAGCTATCGTGAAGCAAAGCCTAAACTATTCATTATTGTTGAATATAAATGTTTCCTGCAAATTCTCTATTGTTTCCAATTCCAATATTCTTCTCTTTTTTTTTTTTCAGTAGGTTTTGGTCAGTTACTGCTGAGTTTGGAAAATTACAAGGGGGTAGACCAAGGCAACGACTCAGAAATGGATTATAAGAACATACTAGATTGCTAAATCTTTGGGGGAAAGAGGCTGTGTGTCCCTGGGTGTATAAAGAGATGGGAGAATGGTGCCATAATTCTGGTTAGGATCTTTTCACATAGAGTGATGTTGATGACACTGATAAGAATAATATTGGCATATATTCCATCTTTGCCTTTTAACGATCTTGTTTGGAGACATTTGGAATCTCTTACAGAAAATACTCGAACTCACCTTCCCTTACTGCAGTTAGAAGAATTCAGACTCGGCTTCATTCTGCAAAGCTGCTTTGCTTTAAGTGGCAGTTCTGCAAAACATAACTTCACATATTTCTTTTACTCTATGCTTTATTACTGAGAATATTTGCATGAAAACAGGGTCTTTGTTCAAAAGTTCCTGCTTCTTATTCATCACAGCTCGTTGGGTTGGAAGCAATTACGGTACCCGCTACAGAAGGCTCCGATCCCTTCAGAGCAGGAAAACACAAGCAGGAATAGACAAACTTTTAAGAATCTAAGCTCTTGTTTTCATGCAAATGTCCTCATTTCCTTAGTAATAAAGAAAGGAAAGGGGAGTAAATATGTGACATGCAGTGGAAAAAGAAGTATGTTTCAAATGTGTTAAGGTTTGTATATGGGCATCGAATGCTTTTTAGTGTTACAATGATGCCTTACATTCAACTTTGCTTGCCTGTATCCTGAAGGAGAAGGTGCGCACAAAGGATTTTTAGTTTTGTGTAGGATTTTTTATTCTTTCTACAGGTAATGTGTCATTCTCAGCTAGAGCAACACTTACATAAACCAGCTACTGGAATATCACCCAGTGTGTTGTCTAAACCAAGCCAGGACTAATAAGGCAGTGCTGAAAATGCTAGCAGCCTATCTCTGTTAGCATTCTCAGCTTTATTGCCGTGGAGGAGGATGTGATAATTGGAAATTTTTCCAGAAAGTTCCAGATACAGCTCTACAGCCATCATGTCAGGCACTACTAGGCAAAGCCAACAGTGGAGCGGAGTGTGGTTAACCAGCTGGCACTGTCCTCCTTACAACAGGAGGAAACTGTGGAGGAAGAAAAAAGGAAGAGGAGAATTACTCAATCTGAAATCTTTGGCAAAATACAACATTAATCCATCCCTGGTATAAAATACCATCCAAATTTTACTTTTGCATCTGATGTAAAAGTAAAATCCAGATTTTACTTTTGCATCAGCAGCATGCGGTCCTCCTGCCACTTCACAACATTAAACGCACTGCTAGCTAAACACCAAAGCAGAAGAAATAAGTGGCACCTCTCACTGCAGATATTACTTCCTTTACTATTTTATGGGTTTCAGCTCCTTAAACTAATTGATCTTGCTTCACAGGTGAAATTTGCTTAAAGTACTTCCGAAATTTTTGCCACTGTAGTTTTACTGTAAGCTAGCCATGCTCTTTAAAGGAAAACACCGTGCACGTTTTGCGGTTGTATGTCTTGGGTCCAGAATGGTCATTTAAAAAGTGCCCTTTCAGAAACTGTCATTACTTTTGACTTGGTAACATTTATGCACCATTTGCAGGTCCTGAATAAAGTTATCATCAAAACACCAAGTCAGTGCCGTTAGCATCAACTTTAAGCAGCAGGACAGCATAAATAGTATCTGCCCTCATGTGACTTCTCCCTGCTCCTCAAATGCAGCTTACCTATTGCACACTCCTTACGCTGGTCCCTCTGTTCCTGTTAAACTACTGAATAAATTTTAGCAGTGTAACCCCGTTCTGAACAATAACAACAAAAGAAAGATCATTAATTTAAAAAAGTGAACCCAAACTACTGAATTGATTAAATAAAAAGAATTCTCAGAACAGCTGAGGATTTACAAATAGAAGTGGGGTGCAGATCTCCATTAATTTACGGCAAGTAAAATTGGTTCAGACCCAAGAAGCAGTTTGGGTTTGGAGGGTTCTCCTGGCTGGTTGGGTTTGTTTGTTTGTTGGTCTGCTGCTTTCTGTGTGCTCTGCCTGACTGGGTTATCCCTCACCGCTCAGGAGTGAGGAGAGGACCCCTGACCAAGGATGGTCCCTGTCACCTGGGAGGACACTGCCACAGATCAATTAGGTAGAGAATTTCGAGGCATTATATGTAGGAAATGCCCAGGATAGGGAGCTGGAGATAGTTGTCACTGTGTCCTGCACGTCTCCCATCTTAGGAATACAGGCCTGGAGAGGACCTCCTCACAGGTCCCACCTACTGTAGGTGCCGTGTGACATTTAGTCAAGGATGGTCTACAAAACACCTATTCTGCATTTCCCCCATGCTCCAGGGCTCTCCCAACCCTTTATGTTAGTCTGGAAACCTGCAGAAAGAGACAAAAATCCACTGTAGTTTGCAACAGCAGGGAAACAGTTGTGGCTCTCTGATTTCTAACCAGCTGTGCCCCACCACAAGCAGTGCAGCAAGGAGGCACTAAGTGTGAAGGATGACAGCACTCAGGAATTAAACGAGGTATGAGCCCAGGACTGCCCCTCTGTGCTCTGTCTCTGGAGGTCTGCCAGAATCACGACATTTATCTATACCAAGACCTTGCAGGTTATTTGCTGTTGGAAGCAGGTTTATTTAGATCTCAGTGTGCCTGTGTGTTTCCTTAATCCCACATTCATATTACTCAGAACGGAATCCACAATCGGAGTCATACAACAGTGCAGATGGAGCCAGGCATCACTGTGACCACTCTGCCGAGGCACCCCTTTGATACAGCCCCTCACTCTGAGCTGGGATATGGAAAGAGAGGTAGAGGCAGCAAAAATGCCTGTTTTGTTTTAGGAAGGACTTCTTTTTAGCAGTGGCATTTCTCCACCTGCTGCCCCCAACCATTTGATCACCACTCTCTAGTACATAAAGCAATGCAGAAGTGACTTTAACAAAAATGATCCTGGTGCCTTATCTTTTGGATGCTTACAAGTTTCCAAGGTACCTCTGAGGCTTGTCCATTGCTGCTGAAGCCTGAGGAATTCACCTGAACCAGCACATTCTCTTATATAATTTCGATTTCTCTCTTTCCAAAAGGAAAAGACCATCTGAAAAAAACAGCCCATTGGATAATGCTTCAAGGCTCTGAAACAGAAAAACAATGCTTAGTGAAGAACCTCGATAGTGACAGCAGTATGCCTGAAATGCAAAGGACTGCATGAATATTTGTATTTATGACCACTAGCCTATAGAGAACAATGCTGCCTTAGCAAAGTCCTCACTCTGTTTAACACATACTGAACTTTGCAGTGTTAAGCTGTATATATTTTCATACATTTCCAGTTGAACTTTGCATAATGGTTCTTATGAAAGAAAGTAAAACTGGAGCTCCTTGTACTTCCCACGGCCGTTTTTTGAACCAGAGGTGTACTTCGTTTTCTGAAATTGATATCCCTGTTCAGACAAATATGTGATAAAAAATGTGTTCATGTGTGAAAAAGCCATATGCAGTGTTGAAATTCTGGCCAACTTGTTATAGAGATAATACATGCTAGAGAAATGATGACTCAGTAGGGGAATTTTACTCATCGCGTAACGCACTCAGCTTCATAAGCAACATCTTGCCTTCACTACTCTTAGTCCTGTCAGAGACTGGGGAGGTAGAGGTGTGCATAGCCATCGGCAGGGTAGCTTAGGAAGCTATTCTAGTGTTTCTGCTGTGTTTTTGTTTTGGTTTTGTTTTGTTTTGTTTTTAAAAAAGAGATTATACACTCTCTGTAAGATCAAGTACTGCCATGGTGCTTCCCAGACTCCGATGGGAAGGAAGAGGCCATTTTGGCCTTTGCCTCCAAACTTGCAAGACTCCCTGCTCTGTAAGCACCCACTCTGTTGTTGTGTTTAGCATGGGCAGAAAACTACCTGTTGGCATATTAGTGACTTGCTATTTTGCACATTCATTTTTCTAATTAATCAGAGGAAAACAGAAAAAGAACATATGTTAAACCAAAACTTGTCCATCATACATTAGCTCCTGCTGGCTAGCCCGATTGTTCACCTTGCTTTTTTTTATCATTTTTATTTACACATCTGGATTCATGAAAGAGGTGATCTCTTAGCCCATCACTTGCTGCAGGCCTCTGAGAATGAATTAAAGTACAATAAATCCATCTGTAGATGCAGTATCCCTAGAAAACAGACAGCAGGTTTGCAAACATGCTGCAGGAAATAGTTGTGGTGTGTTGAAGGCCAGCTGTATCACTTTTGTTCTCAGAACCTTCCCAAAGGACAGAAACAACACAAGAAGTTCTCTCATCGGCCCATTTTAAAGGGTGAGCTTGGCACATGTTCTAAAGGATAACTAAAGGTAAGAGACCTTTCCAGATATCGCTCTGTCTGTAACTCTCTCTGGTATTGCTGGGTGTCATGGCCATGGTAGGTACCATTCCCAAACAGGAAAAGAGACACATCCAAAAAGACTATGATGTAGAGTGTTGTAGAAAAATCCCAATATCTTAAATTCTGTCCAGGAAACAAAGCAACGGTCATAGATCTTGGAGTACACATGAAAAATAATCTGTTAAGGTGGTTGCGGCATTTTCTTCTCCATGTCTGAGGCACAGTTTAGTGTATCTAGCGAAGCAGTTGATGTGCCCCCTTTCTTCAAAGAAATCAATTTCTCTGTTGCACACAACTCCTGCCACATCAGCCCCATTTCAGACTGAGCATAACTATGCTTAGGATCTCCAGACTCGTGTCAGGGCTTGGTATATACCTTTATAGTATTGGGGTCTCATCCACGTGTATAAAGGCTCTCTTTAAAAAATAAAATAAATCAAAAGTAATGGTGAAAAAAATCTGCTAAATGTAGATTTTCAATCCAAGGATGTGAGTCAAAGGGTCAATGCCCCGTATCTGCTGCAGGATTTCCCAGAGTAAAGCTGTGTTGCCTCTGTATCAGCAGAGGTGCAATGGTGACTGAAGTAGTGCTCGCTTCTGGGGTCCACCATCAGGGACTGGTGGCCACCAGAGAGGGATTCACAAAAGGGCTACAAGAGGGGAAGAGATGTCTTTCAATGAGAAGCTTAAGTAGATCAATCTATTTAGCTTAACAAAGACAAGGTTAAGGGGAGAGTTGGTTATAATTTATAAATTTCCCAGCTCCCTGTAGAAATAGGATAGAAGAGTAGAAATTCAATAATATATGGCATTTCAGTCAAGTGGAAAAAATTCTGACAAGAACCAGTGAAATTTGAAACTAGACACATTTTAACATGGAAGGTAATTAATTATTAGAACAATTTACCAAAGATTGTAATGGATTCTTCATCACTAGACACTTTGAAGTTGAAAATCATTGATTTTCTCAGAGAAATGCTCTAGTTCCTACAGGACTTAATTCAAGAAAGTCCTGTAACCTGTGTAATACGGGAAAAAAACAGATGATCACAAATTGTCTTTCCAGCTTTGTGACCTATAAACTTGCACCAAATAGCTAATGCATAGCTGCCTACATCCTGTATTCTCCTACTGTAACTAGTAAGTATGATTGAAATATGTTTCCCTTCGTTTACATTTGCTTGGGAAATTTACAGTGAAGGACTATAACATAAACTACCTGCTTGCTGTTTGGGTGGGACATTCTGTCTGGCGTATGGATTCAAAGATTTTAAGGCTGGAGAACCCCTAGTCATCATCTAGCCTGCGTACCTCCAGCACAGAGCATTGCATTTCACCCCACCATTCCTCCAGTACTTGAGCAGCTGACGTCTAATTGATGGCAGCTGTTTCCAAAAGGCATGTGGGTTATAGTTCACCTTGGGGGAGCAAGGGGAAGCTGGATGCCCCACTCTTTGTCCATCTCAGTAGAACGTGAGCTCCTGATTTTTCCAGGCTCTTTTGTAAATTACACCCCAGACCCATTTTAAAGAATGAGGTGCTGCTGCTGCTGAAGCCAGCAGACACCTTGACTTGGATTTCAGTGAATTCCACTGGATGAGCCAAAATGATGCTGCATTTGCCACACTGAAAATATCAAAAATTACCAATTAATAGTTCTCCATGGATTTTGTTATGCAGAACTAAATGTAAAGTAAGACACTATTGGATCTCTCTGACCAGGACCTTTCTATTCCTGATCACCTTTCACTGAGGTGTATGAAATAAGAAGGAAAAATCTACTTTAAAATAGGCAGAGAATTTTTGTTTCAATACTTGTCCAAGATCTTCCCAGCCATTGCATCAAACCATACTGTCTAAATCCAGAAGAATGTCTGCCTCTGAGCAGTGCTTAATGCAAATGTTACTTGACCTAGAAAATTACTGCTCACAAGGAAAAGGAGAACCCTTTCGATATTTTGATGGTAAATCATGGAGACCAACTATACAAGGAACTGTAAATAAACATTACTTCAAAGTGTAGCTCTGGGCAGTTCTGTGTAGTTCATCTGAAGCCATTACAACATACATAGCTATAGAAAAGAGTCAAGATAGGGGAGGAAGTGTCTTTTATTACAGCTGGAGAAATTAATATAACAGTCATTCTAATCAAAGAGGTTAGTTACCTTTTCCTGCAAACGTTGTGTCTTTGAACTGCCTTGGCCACAATGCTACCACTCTTTCTGCATAAACAGTATTGTTAATAGAACTGATTTTACAAACAGCACAGAGTACTTGAGAAATAAAATGAAAGCAATGATCATACACTGTAAAATGTGTGCTTTAAAGCAAAGGTGAGAAAACCAATTGTTAGATTTTCTCACTGTTTTTTCTTTTTTTTTTTTTTTTTAACAAAATGAGATGATGAATTTGTTTATAAAAATAATGCCCTCTCCCTGCACATTAGGTCTGGAAATTCAAATGAGTAGAAATAGCAGTAAAAAAATAGTTAAAAGAATCTGCATGTTGAACTATAGATGTCAGTTACTTCCTTCACAGAAGATATCCTTTTATGATTTTTATCTGTCATCAAGTTGGATCTATTTGCTATAATCATGCACCATCTCTTTCTGAAGAAAGATCAACTCATAATCACTTTTCTTAACTTCATATCAAGGTATAAGGAAGACAACTTAAAAAAAAAAAAAAAGAAAACAACACTTTAATTTTAACCAAACAAAAAGTAAGAGAAGAAATGAGTTAGACACTGGGTATCACTTTTTTTTCTGTTCAAGTTAGGTAGCAGCAACATTGTAACAGAAAAAAAAATACTCCCCTCTCCCACCTTCCTTTCTGGAAACCAAAACAATCACTCATTTACTAAATGACTGTAATATAGAGCTACACTTGAACTAGCATGTTAAACACCTGAATGAGACTCTGCTTGCACAGGGTACGAATGATTCAGATATGAGTGATCTGACTACCATTAATGTGTATTAACAGCAGAGATTAGTCAGTCAGCTCTATGCGAGTGTTCGGGTGGCAAAATGAGCAATAAGTGGCGATGCCCTGTAAAGCATTAGAGATTTTGGGAGAATGAGGGAGAAGGAGGGAAAATGGCTGCTATCTGCAGTGCAATTTAACAGGTAACAGCAACTTTGGAAGAATAAAAAAGCACTTAGAACCTCACCATTTTGCAATATTGGGTCAATTAGGTGATTAGAGTGCGAGCCCACATCAGAGTGCTGTTGGGGTAGTTCCTGCTTTTGACATGACATCGTGCATAATTTTGCTCAGGACATCCACAATGACCTGATTTTTTTATTTCTTCAGCTGAACTTTTTTGATAGCGATCGCTAAATATTTAGTCAGAAATCTTGCTAATAGCAAGGAACAACCATCCCTCTGAGAAGGGTGCTCAATGCAGTGAGTGCGGTCTGGACGTTCAAGATAAACTCACTCAGAACCCTTCAGTTAGTGGAAAAAAACCCATCAACGCAGGGCAATACTGACAGATCCCTGCTAGGCTGGACTCTGGCACTGCTAACACTTAACTGCTTCACACTTAACTTTTTTATATGGGAATTTTGCAGTCACCACCCCCCACTCCCCATGAAGCTTGCTCCATTTTCTAATGTGAATCACTGTTGCTAGACAAACCTACACTTTAGGTTTATCGATACCATGTGAGAGGTGTACTGGGTATAAGGGATTTGCCTATTCTGAGACCTCCACCCCCACTATTGTACCTGCTTTGGGAACTGGACTGCTGCTAGCAAATATGGGTAAAAATCACTTATTGTACAGCGAAATTTCTCAGGGGGTTGCTATGCCTGGCTGCTTTACACAGGCTCTGAAAAAGCATTTGAAATTACAGAGCGATAAAATGTTAAAATCACCACCATATTTAGCTTGCACCTTGAGTCCATACACAGGGCCAAATCTAAAGGGCATGTCTACCAGGCGGTCCCTGAGGCATCAGGATGGCCGAAGGTACCTGCTCTTAGCAGCACCTTCTAAGAGCCCACAGTGGGATTAGTTGATGCTGTTTCCTCATCATGTGGTTTTTGATGGGGGATCCATGATGAATAATATGGGGCATCTTTTTCCAGATTTCTCAATAAACAAGATATTTTCAATAATATTGGCATGCACTCTTCAGAGGTCTTGCTGTGAAGGAGGGAGGTTTTAATGAGTGGGCAGCATAAAGTCAGGCCACTTCCTTCTGGGTTTTTCTATAATCACTGCCAGCCTCAGCCAGAGACGGGTGTAACAAGCCTGGCACAGAAGAGCTGCACGGCAGCTTCCTGCCCTGCAGCTTCCCAGCTGAAGGAGGCAGAGAGGCATGGATGCACCTTCTCTGAGGGGACAGGGAGGCAGGTCACACACCACCACCACAACCTGCTGGAAAACCCGCTGCAGAGCACGCAGGCGCCAGCCGCTCCCTGTCCCAAGGCTGGTGATACTGTCATTCCATGTCCCAAGGCCAGTGAAGTGTTAAGGCAGCATTTTCCAACTCGGAGAACAGGCCAAACTCTGGAGACCAGGCAAATCTGCAAAGATACATGATAGCAGAGCAGAAAAGCAGAGGGGCAAGAAGAAATCTCTCCTCTAGTTCCCCGCTTTGCAGGGGCAGAGCTGGGGCTGGGGGCGAAGCAGCAGGTGGGGAGCGTCTGGCCACTGCATGCTTCGCCCTTCCCATCCCCTTGTCCTACCTCAGGTGCTGCGCTCCCACTTTTTTCTACTTTTCAGTACACTTCCAAATATTTGTTTTGTGAATAACAACAGACATACAGTTATATTTATCTGCAGAGGTGATTACTTTAGAAGCCCAAACTGAGAACTGGAAACTTCAGAAGCTTTAATTTGCCCATTTCTATAGATGACCATTTTCAAAGAAATTACTTCCTTTAAAGAGACGGTTTCTTTGTGACAATAACGCTCTCTTGCAGTAGGGCATGTAGTTTTACAATTCAGGCACAAGTTGAAGCATTTCTTGTACTGCTGAAGCCAAAATGCATTCATAGTTTTCAAGAAGGAAAAAGCCAATTTCTCCTCTAACCCATTGTTCTGTATAACACAGGTCACATAATTTCATCTGGTTTCTTAGTAACCTGTAGTTCTTGAAGTATGTGCTTAGGAAGATGGGCATTTTCCACAGATTTTAAAAAAATATAATTCATCAGGTCACATGTGAGATGGGGATTTCAGATGATGGGTTTAGCCTCTACCTGTAACTAACCAGCTGTCTCCCAGCTGATAGATAAGGCCAACAAGCAGCTTACTTAAGGGAGGGAGCCTGCTAGAGCTAAAGAGACTGGGTCACGTTAAGGATAAGGCTCTGTTTTACAAAACTGGGTGATCTGCCTGCTGTCTAGGTGATGGTAGAGAGCTGGAAGGGAATAGTGTGGCCAGCAGGAGTAGGGAAGTGATCATGCCCCTGTACTCGGCACTGGTGAGGCCGCACCTCGAATACTGTGTTCAGTTTTGGGCCCCTCACTACAAGAAGGACATTGAGGTGCTGGAGCGTGTCCAGAGAAGGGCAACGAAGCTGGTGAAAGGTCTGGAGAACAAGTCTTATGAGGAGCGGCTGAGGGAGCTGAGGTTGTTTAGTCTGGAGAAGAGGAGGCTGAGGGGAGACCTTATTGCTCTCTACAACTACCTGAAAGGAGGTTGTAGTGAGGTGGGTGTTGGTCTCTTCTCCCAAGTTACTAGCGATAGGATGCAAGGAAATGGCCTCAAGCTGCTCCAGGGAAGGTTTAGACTGGATATTAGGAAAAATTTCTTCACTGAAAGAGTGGCCAGACACTGGAAGAGGCTGCCCAGAGAGGTGGTGGAGTCACCATCCCTGGAGGGGTTCAAAAAATGCATAGACGTGGCACTTCAGGGCATGGTTTAGGGGACATGGTAGTGTTGGGTTGATGGTTGGACTTGATGATCCTAGAGGTCTTTTCCAACCTTTATGATTCTATGATTCTATTATTTGGCTTACCTATTTTACCTGGCTTTGAGTTATGCTTGTGATTGATTTAGTCCCTTTAGGAAAAGTCTCAGAAAGCGTTTCCTGTATTCAGTTCAGCTAGCTAGCCTGCCAGCCTACTCAAGGGAAACAGAGCACTGAGGAGATGCTTGCTGAGTGGAAAATGTTCAGATGTTCAGCTGATGCAAAGGTTATTTTACTACAGCAATCCTTGCTGACCGATGTGAGAGATTTCATTGTGGTCTGCATCCGTTGTCTTCTAACAGCAATTGATGTGATTTCATAGAGTATTTTATCTACATTTTTGTTCTTGAACTATTTTGCAACTGTAAACTCTAATAAGGAACATGGAGAGTTTGCCACCATGCAATGCAGAGCTCTGTATAGGATGGGCAATGCCTAAAACTATGGGGTGCATTAATCTCTTCTGTAGGAGTTCTTCTAATTCACTAGTAAAAGGCTTCTGTACTGTCAGGGGCTTCAAATCTTGCTAGAGCTTCCCTTAAAGCCTTGCAGTACCAAGTGCTGTACACAAATTGGTTTGGTAGCTCCCCCCAACCAGGTTCTAACCATCTGTCATTGCAGTGCTCAAACAGGTCTCTTAATCTGGCAGTATGAATGCTCAAATCTAAAGAGAGGCTTGTGCAGACACACTCCCCTTTTTGCAGTTCAGGCAAAGATCAAAAAAAAAAAGAAAAAAAGAGGGGGAGGATCTGGGTATCCAGGGTGCAAATCAGGCAGAACTTAAAAGGCACAAAACCACTCTAGCATCTTTTACTTGTATGTACCATCAAAACCCTTCTGCGGTGTGTATGGGTTTAGTCCTGTAATTCTCTTCCAGTTAAAGGCTAAACAACGCCTGGAGGCTGGTTCCCTTCCCTGTGAATGAGTGCCTGCACTACACTAGATGGCACTGCTTAATACTCACGTTTTTCTCTTGTCTCTGCTATGTCTGCTCCCTGGATCTGGAGCATCCTATAGCTGCAACTTCATCAGACTTTAAACAGTGCTCTGTGGTCACTGGCGATGGGATCTCCTGCAGGGAGGTATTCAGAGCAGTCATCTAACAAGGCAGTAGTAGTGGTCATAAGAAATGTGGCCTAAGTTTGTCTCTTTGCCCTAATATATGGGTAAAGCAGAGCTTTTTAGAGATTGTGCACTTAATTCTGATGTTATCTTTGATGCTTGCTAGCATCCCCCGTTTCCTTTCTCTCATGACTGGAATAAAAGGCATTGATAGAATTGCTGCAAAGATCAGCCATTTCACAAAGCAAGAAATCTGAGTGATAATAGAGCTGCTAGATACTGATCAATAAATATGGGGGGAGGACAAGCTATGGAGTAACAAATCTCTTTGCTCTCATCATTAGCCTATAGATTTGGCAGTAAACAACTGGGTTTCTGCTTTCAGAATAGTGTTCAGCTAATTCTGAAGCTTAATTCTTGCAAGGAAGGTCTGATCAAAAGTAAGGAATGCTGTTGAACAATCCTATGTTGTGCCTTTCACTCACCAATAAATTGCTGAATACATCTAAAACATGAAAGCACAGAGTCCCACCAGTATTTTATGTACTTCTGGAAATATGACGTATGCTTAGAAAAGTCAAACATCAAATTTCATGACTAGCGTATAGCTTTTGTGGAACTTCAAAATGTGTCATAAAAGCAAGTATTAGTTGAAGTACTGATCTCCTCCAAGAGTAAGGATAGCTAAGTGCTCTCAACCTAAGTTAGATATTTTGAAATCAGCTGGGCCTAGAATACTTGAAAACTGACTAAAGTTGTGTTAGAACACCACAAATATTTATGAAGATGCATAAAGTTCTTGAAAAGGGCAAATTGGATAGCTCTCTCAGGGAAAAATTGGGAAAAGCAGAGGACTGTGGTAGCTGTAGGTTGCCCAGCCTGATGCTACTTCCTAGAAAGAGCATGCATAAAAAGACTGGTAAGTAGTGGGGGGAATTGCAAAGAAATAAGTAATAGCGTATGCCAGTTCCTTACGGAGGTGTCAGGCCACCTTACTTTCTCTGACACTGAAACAGGCCTTTTAGCTGGGGTGAAACATCAGAGACGTCTTGGCTGTTTTAATGCAGATCTGTTTGGTCTCTGGCTTAGGCAATGGAAGTGGGGCTTAACCCTGAAGATGACTCAAGGTGGGAAGGACTGCAAGTGCACACAAGGGTTATTTAGAATTTAAAAGATCGGGAAAAATGGATTAAAAGTACTGGGTGAGATTTGATACAGATAAATAAGCTGCGATATAGATAAATTAAATAAGATGCAATGTTAGTTGATTATTCCTCCCCGACAGAGGATGAAAAAGAAATGGTCAGGTAGCATTTTTTCAGAAAAGGGTCTTGGGAGTATACTAAACATAAATCATAACTGTGCTCTTCCAACACTCCCCCTGAATCTCAGAGGAATGGGAAATACAGACAGAAATATAGATTGCAAGACACATGGAAAGATCCTTTTTCCATCCATCGATGATCAAGCCTCAGCTGGAGCACTGTGGCTGGTTTTGGATATTATACTTTAAGAGCAATGTGGCACACTTGGAGAGCATCCAGAGGAGAATAACATGTTCTCCTTAGTAAAGAACATAACCTACAAATAAAAGATTTTTTTAAAAAGTTATCTAGATTAAGAAAGAAAAATCGGGGAGTGGGAGAAAAGGAATGATCACAATTTTCAAGTACGTAGAGACTGTTTCAGAGAGGAAGGGGCTATCTCTTCAAATATGGTGGATAAGAACAATGGCTTTAAATTGGTGCAAGGGAGATTGGGGGTTGATGTGAGTAAAAGCTCGCAGGTATAGTTAATCCTGCCCTGAAACAGGGAGAGGGACTAGGTAGTCCCTTTCTGCCCTGTTTTTCTATTTTTATATTTAATAGTAATTAATACTGACAATTTCGTTTAAAAGATACAGCTGTGCAACTCTAGATCCTGGATTTGGTAAGCTGACAAGGCTGATGCTCTATTTTGAAGACCCCCAACCTTGAATTTTTTTGGTGTCCAAACAGTGTTGTCTTTTGTTTTCTCCCTAAAGCTGTGCTGAATTGCCCATCTGAAATAAAAATCATGGATGTGGCTACGCTTTCAAGTCTTCCCCACTGAAATGTTGTACATACTTCTTTTCATACACTCATAACCCAGATTACAAAGATGAAAGGAAGAAAACTTCTGAAAATAATTAATAAGTAAATGATAATACTTTAAATACGATAATTTACACGTTGTGTTTCTTTTCCAGTGGCTCAGTAAGTAGTAGGTGTAGACTAAACCTTTTATCATGGCTACAAACCGGGCCCTACACCAGGTTTATAAGCAAAGGCGTAAATTAAGCTTTCTGAAATTCTCCATCTGAGCTCGAGCCTAAACTTGAGAATTGGAGCCCCCCAGGGAGGATAGCCCTGGGTGGGGAGAAATTGCTCAGTGCAGTTGAGGAGACTGTCAAAGGAAAGTTGGGAACCGTGTGGCTAACCTCAAGAAGAATGAAAACCAGACTCTTTCTGAAGCCAGAACAACTTGGCTATCCCAGAAACAAATTAGGAAAGTTATTATTATTATGGTTAGTGTACTATATACTTTTTTTTTTTGTTTTGGAAATACTCCTCCACTGAAAATATTTAGGGATGTACAAGCTGAAAAATGTTGGATAATCCTGGTATGGGACTGCTCATCATATACTGCATGATGCAGCAAACAACTGTGGAGAAGAATCATTTGATCTAGAAAGCTGTGTCAAATTTTTTTATTTGCCCAGAGTATCAGATTTCCATGAGGTACTTCGTTTTGCCAACATTAAAATGCAACAAAAAACTTCATATTCCTTAATCATAGCATGGCAAAGGAGACAAAACAGGGAGATATCTCATGTTAAGTCTGGAAAAGTTTTCATCCTTTTGTTTTCCGCAAACAAAGAGACTTTCTTGTGATTCAGTCTTTTCCCCTGGATAAGATGTTGATTTTTGGAAGCATTAAGTCTCATTGATGTGCTTAAACTGAAGAAAAGTTGTATATGAATATATTCATATGTCTGATGAGGGTTTTGCAAACTAGAGATTTAGTAAGAGATGCGAGTGGATGCTTTAGGAGCCTTGTAAGGAAATGGGCTCATGTTCTGTATTCAAATCTTAGTTCTGTCACATTTTGAAGCATTGAGGAATTTACGCCCAGCCTCAAAAGCAGCACTGGAAAGAGTATTTTTCTTCTATAAACATCATTGGACAGATGACAGAAGCCTGCTAAACCTTAATTTAAAGCTCAGGTACAAATAAATGTTAACTCTATGTACAGTAAGTTTTATAGGTGGGTTTGATGTATATTTCAACTGACATTAAGTACCATTTTACACAATAAATTGAGACAAAACTGAGTTGTATTTGAAGATGGTAGGAACGTACACTTGAAAGGAAAATATTCTAAGGAAATCAAGTTTCCCTAAAAAAGTAATTTTAAAATTAAAATATTTTGCCTTTCATGCCGTTGTCCTTGATTTCTATGTAAGAAGATGATTGCACTATGGATAACAAGGAGGATGGATGGGCACCTCATGGGTGTTTCAGATAGGTGCTTTCTTTCCTCTGCTGACCTTGCCCCCGGTTCTTCGGTCACTGGGGCTCCCTTAGACGAGTGCCCTGACTCAATGTCGGTCACACTGGGGTAGCCCTGAGCCTGGACAAGGGTTGGACTATATGACAGAGTGGCTAGATGCTGGCCACTGCAAATGCCAAAGAGCCCTTGAGAATATAACCTCCTCGTTTTTCTCAATCCTGTTAGATGTTTACCTACTTAAATACATCTTGAAAATCTCTCTCTAAATGACCTACAGGTGTAAATCCGATTCGAAATCGATAGCAATTTTTTTTTTTTTTTTTTTTGCCTAAGTGGTCAATGTACTTTTTAAAATCCTACCCATAGCTTTAGCACATGTACAGAAATATAACACTTGCTCGCCTGAATTTCTTATGGCCTATATTTACTATTATGAAACTTCTGTTTTTGCAGTTCCTGCCATCCAAACTCACCAAAGTAACTGTGCTGAGGAACAAATGCTGTTTTGATTGTTTGATTGAAACTCAGTGGAAACAAACTTAGACAGAGATTTTGCATTTTTTTCGTGATATTATTGTGCTTCTGAAAAAGTAACTAGTTAAAGGACCACCTCCTGCTTATCCAGCAAAACACTCGTTCCTGGGTGCATGGAATCTGCTATGCAGCAATGAAGCACAATCAGAGGGAAAGCACTAAATGCTGAGGTCCTGCAAATAGGCAATGCTTATTCTTCCCAGCACCTCAAACTGGTTTTGTTGTATACAGTCATAACACAAGCTGGATACTGAAAATTTATGATTCAATAATTTGAGCTTTCCTCTGAATTGGCACAAATAATTCAAAACACTTTTCATGAAATCTACTTTAATGATGAAAATACTGGTGATATTCAGTGCAAAGGTACATCTGTTTTATTTACAACAATGTCCAAAGTTAACTTTAATTATTTCACTTTGCAGCTAAAAAATGATCCTAGCTCAGTAACGAGATCTTCTTACTCCTCTGCATTTCATATAACCAGCAGGGATCACATGTTCATACAGAAAAATAAGTTTTAAAGGTCTTCTAGCTACTTAAAAGAATAATTTTATGACAGCTGCTCATAACAGCCAAAATTTTGTAGAGTATTTCCTACATGAATCCCTTAATACTTTTAGCTTTCTCTGAGTTCTACAATTTACTTGGATATTTTTCATAATGAAAAGTAGTGCTTTCTAACTTCATTTTTTGGCAACAGGACTGTCAATTAACACCTATGGGAAACCAGTATGGTTTGTTTTTATCTCCCCCCCCGCCCCCTTACTCTCTCCCCTTATTCACTTCCAAAATGATTTTTGAGAAAATGTAAGCCCAAAATTCAAAGGTCAGTTAACAAAATGAGGTATTTGTTTTAAATGACAAAGCCATAAAGTGCAAAGCTAGCTACCGTTATAGATGATGATGCTCCACAGCGTGGAGACACCACCAGCCTCATCCTGCAGACCTTCCTTCCATGCTTCCTGAAAATTAAAAAGGAAAGAAGAGTTAAAGCAGAATTTCACAACTATCCCCTAAAGGAGATCAACTTCCAATGTGAAAAGGGACTTGTATCTTATTAAAAAAAAAATGTGCAGCCTCAGTCATGATCTGTATCTTGTTTCTGTCCTGGCTATTAAGAGAGTATGGCAAGAGGGTAGTGGTCTTGGCTAGATACATTCACAAGCCCAAAAACATGTGCTAAATGAAAACTAGGCATAACAAATGCTTTTCAGGCACTTGCTGCCAGGGACTGCACATTTCCTAAAACCCTTCCTCTAAATGTGTTATTGTATACAAATGGTTGGCATGCACATGCGTAACAAGTCTGAGTGCAGATGGTTTTGGTCATCTTAATGGTGCTTTTCTTTTTCAGTTTTCTCCCCTTCTTTCTGCGTGTGTATGGATGTAGATGCGGAGGAGAAAGGGAGGTGGAACATGTAACGAGAATCTCATTCATTAACTGTGGAAATAGCATTCTCCTTCATGTTTTCTTCCTTTCGGAAGCTCATATTTGCTATTTTAAGTGTCCCAGCAGCTTGCACAGGATAGAAAAATGCCACATAGAAAAGCCAGGCTGGGCCACGCTACATCAGCTTGAGAAGCAGATGCTGCTCCGTGGGAGCCACCACCAAGCCCAGCAGGCTTAACATGTTAACCTGAAGGTGGCCTGAGGGACCGCTCACCCCCAAGCACTCTTTGCACAGCTGGCAACGTGCTTTGGGCTGGCTCCCACACTAGGTATTTTCTTCCTAAAGGAAAGAACAGCCTCTGTTTAAAAAAAAAAAATCTCAAACCTCTGTAACATCTCTGTCAGTACTGATTGTGCAACAAAACTGGCATAATTCCAGTGAAAAAGTGAGAAGTAAATTCACCGTTCTGCAATTCACTGAGACCGTGTCCCAATGTGTTTTGTCATTGCTCTTTGGTGGGTGGTGGCTTAGTTTTTGTTAGCAGCATCCCTGGCTGTACAGACTGCAAGCAGTCTGCTCTGAAGGGAGGAAAACATACATTTATCATGTGCAAACTCCAAATCAAATAAAGAAATTAGTAATATGGTTTCAAGTGCTAATGCACTCACAGGCATGTTGCATGTGTGTACAGTATCTTCAGGAAACTCCATATAGTAGAAGGTGGCAACTTGCTGAAAATTATATTTGGTGAACAGAAGCTAATAAAGTACTGCTGGTCATCAAGGCTTGTCTCACATGGTGTGGCTGCTTTTGCTCCTCATCATGAAATGCAGCAAATTTAACCGACCGTGGCAGTTTTGTAAGGGGAAGAGGAGGTACAGTTGAGGCTGTTTATGGATCGGACCTTCCCCAGTCACAGTTTATGTTCACATAGCAAAAGGCACTGAATTGTTCAAACCTTTCTGGAGTTGAAATCACTGGATTCCTGCTGTGCAACTGGTGTATTAGTGATACTGAAGTGGTTCCTGTTTTGTGAGGGGAGAAAAAAAGGATGCTGCCTGTAAACTGTAACACGCTTCGCAAATGTCCCTGTTACCTTCTCAAAGGCCCGAGCTTGATTTGTATAGCAGCCTGAGAGGTAGGTAAATGCTCATTTTACAGGGAGGGCAATTAGGATTGCTGAAGTACTGAAGCATTAATAGAAGTAACCTCTCCAGTCCTACTAATCCACCAGAGCTACAACTCGCATCCAGAGCATTCCAATTCTCAACTTGTTTTTTAAATACAATTTTCGTACCTGTTTTAAAAATGTTTACGTGTCTACAGTCGCCTTGGGAACCTTGGACCAAGAGTTCCATGTGACTAGAAATATAAACACGAAGCAAAACACTGAGAACATGAGTCTTGGAGGTTTCAAACGTGATTCATTTGAATATTTTGAAATGTTATAAAATAGGTCCAAAAATTAATAACAGCTTTCTAGTCTTTCCTAGCCCAGTAAAACAAAAATAGAGACCTAATAATAAAATCCAAATTCCGCACCTAACTTCCAATATGCATTTAAAGCCTTACCAGGAACCTTTTGCATGTTGAACTGGCCTCAGCCAAATGTTTCTCACCAGCTGTTCTTCGCTTCATGCTCAGTACATGACTCTTAGTGTGCTGAACAGAAGTTGCACACGCACACAAAATACCAGCAGTTTGCTCAGCAAGTCGCAAACACCTCCATAGATCTGCTGAGATAAAGCTGAACCATTAAGAAACACTTCACTGAAGCACCTGAACTGATGCAGTACTTATCTGCACTAAAATTATAAGGACTAAACTTTATGAAGGAAATGAAATTAAACTAATTAAACAAACAAGAAGGGGCCAACCTGAGATTTTTCTCTGCACTAGATATTCAAACTACTGTTAACTACCGTGCAATGCATATCTGCTAGACCTAACTTTTTTTCTGACGTTCATAGATTATCGTACCAGAGAAAACTCCTCCTCACAAAGCCAGTACCAGCCCAATTCACCATTACTATCCCCAGCCTCGAGCTCAAAGGCGATGATTAAAGAAAATTCTAAACATAATTGACTATTAACATAGCCACAAAGTTTTAAACCACATGTGTAAGGGTAATGGGAAATTTTATGCTGCTTTTGAACTTCCTGAATTGGTTTAAAACCTACGTGCACAGGAAAAAAGCAAGGAAAAAAAGATGTTCTGCAAGACATCTGACCAACTTGTGCTTGTGAAGCCCAGGAAAATCACCTGGCTCACTAGCAAAGTCACTCACTGTGTGCAGATAATTCTGGTTTTAAAAAAAAAGATAGAAAATATCATAACAAGCAGCCTGTCAAGGATGGCTCCAGAACAAGCTTCTTTTCATATAATAGCACAGGAATACTCTTCTTTAGTATATCCCTTATCATATCCCTTATCAGAGAAGCTTTTACAGGAACTCGAAAGCAATAGCATTTTCTACATGCAGTATTCTACTATGCCGCAGCTTCTGCATGCTTCATTGTAGTGTAGGCGGGAACTCCTACCTGCAATAAACCAAAAGCAATAAATGTCCACCCATGAACTGTAGTCATGATTTCAGTTCTCCTTGGGGAATATTCCCTCTCAATACCAAATCATCAAAGTGAAATAGAAAATAACTTCATAGCTCTTGGGTCTTTTGTTAGCTAGGACTCAAATGAGACTAGCATTTGAGATTGGAGTAAGCAGCCAAGAATAATTTAGTAGCAACTCTGGCAGGGGTTACACTTCCAGAGCACCTTAAATCTCTGGCATAGCAATTCTCAGATGAGAGATCTCATAGTCACCATTCTCTGAAAAACAATGGTCTCACACGGCAGTTACAGCAGGTAGTTAATGCTACATAAACTTTTTTTAAAAGAACTCTGTAAAAGAACTGTATTCCCTAGGAATAGAGTGGTGAGGGAATAAGTTTCAGTGATGACTTACCCCACTCCTATGATTATTCTTATGGTGAAAATAATTGCCTGACAGATGGCAGATAGGTATGGGTACCGGTACCTCTTCTCCCCATGAGCGCTTACCTGCTGGTATTCAGAAGACTTCAGGAAACAAATATTCTGGTCTTTCTTCTGCTCCCCCACAGCTGGAAATACACATAGGTTTATATCAGAGCAAATATGAAATTTGTAATACTTCTGCCTTTTATCCAAGTATCTCAAAACACACTGGACTTAAACATCAAGTATGTCTCCCAGACATGACTTGAAACTTGTGACTTATCCACTATTTCAGAAATGGAAAAGTAGAAAAAGCATAGAAGGAGAAAAAAACTTGTCTGTCATCACTACTTCAACCAGTAGGACATTACAAAAGACACCTCAAACTCTATGAGACTCGCTTCCACTTGAAACAGCACTTCATTTGTAATAGCGTAAAGTTTAACACCAGAAGTGTTTTGTAGGCTAACCCCTGGTATGTCAGAGGACATGAACTGTTACCCAATAAGGCTGTATTGCACAAAATTACTGACATTGAACCTTACCTTCTAGACAAGACCAAAGACACGAAGCCATGCCCCTTAGCTCCTTGTTCAAACAGTTAGGTTTCTGCAACATTACAAACACGCCTGGTTTTGGATTTGCCTGTCTTTGGCTTCCCTTGTTCCATCCACCTCATTCCTTCTCCTGTCTTCTCAGCTAGGTTAAAGCCTTTTGGATTTGTGTTCCTCCTCTGTGAAGGTACTTTGCAGTGATACCAAGTCACTTATCAGTCTTCTCTTTGCTTAAGCTAAGCAGACTGAGTTCTTGAAGTCTCTCACTGCAAGGCATTTCCTCCAGCCTTCAAAGCATTACTCTAGGCCCCATCTTTGTCCTTTTCAGTTCTGGACTTTTCCTGTTTGTTCCCTGTGTTTTCTTTCTTAAAGCATCAGTAGCAGAATGATGTGTACTATGCCAGTACTGGTGACCCAGACGCCCCATTTAGTGGTAAAATCCTTTCTCCTCACAAGGTGGCCATTCATACACAGTGCCCATCAACAAGGCAAGCACCGGGAGCTCCTGCTATGTTGCCTGTTTCTTAGAACCCTCATGTCTTCTTCCATGCTGCTCTTTTCCAAAGATGTGACTGTCCATTCTGCAGGTATGACACCCACTCCTTTGCCCTGGGTATGTAACTTACATTTGGCTGCATTTTAATGTATATGGTCTGAAAATCTCCAGAAAATCAAGTGAATCTCTATAATACTTCTAACTCAATGAAGAAAATTTAAAGCCTAATTTTAAGAAATGAAAAGCATTCTCCAGTCTCTTGAGTTTATTAGCTCTAAATATCAAATAAACTATAAAATCTCTCTTTTTTACTTTCAGGAAGTTGGATTTATATTCTTCAACTCAGAGATTAATATTCTAGTTTATAATAAGGTTGGAGAAAACAGCAAGCGAATTACAGAATGAAGTGTTAAGGCACCAACCAAAAAGAGGAAAATATGCCTGAAGAGAATTAGCAACATTAATAAGTGAACTACAGATGATAGAATAATTACTGTTTCAGTACAAAAGGGTCTCTATTAGAACTAAATCCCTTTGAGGAGGGAAGAGAAAAAAGGCTTCATGCTGTAAGCGGGAAAGTCACCAACAGCATAATCATTGCTCGAATCTGATCTTGATAACCTACCCTTACTTAGAAATCTTGTCCACATACAGAAAAGACATGACTGCAAATTAGTAAAACAATTATAGTCAAAGGCTATTTATACTTCAGGATAAAACTCAGTTAAAATCTTTGCCTTCAGAGACCGTATGTGTATTGAATTCCAGGTAAAATTCCCAATGCAATTGATCAAACAGACCTTTGTCTTCAGCAGAAGTGCATGTGATCAGTATCTGATAAATTTGAGCTGCCAGTTACATCAATGGTTTCCCTGGTAAAGGCCAGAAATTAAAGGAGAGCACTGCTTCCTAAGAAGGTGATCGACAATGCTTGGGCAAAGCACAGAGATCCCAATACTTCATGGAAAGCACATGGAAGTCCCTGTGTTTGCACAGTGCTGACTTGAAGTCACTGTGCTCCCATACTTAGGCTTATCTCAGGGGTCTTATCTAAACGGTGTAAGGAAAAGCAGCCTGCCACACACGTAAAGACTTCCAGTAGTCCAGCAAGTTGAAAGATGGGAAAAAAAAGAAGACCCACATCCTGCGAACACATGCACTCATCCATAGCTGTGAATACGTAAGTTGCCCCATCGACTTTATAGGGTTGACTGTCTATTAGGTTTACTGGCAAGAATGGAGCCTGTCATGGTAAATCCCCTGGGGGTGAAAGGATCCATTTGGGTTCTGCCCACAAAAAGTCTCAGCACCTGGGCTGAGAGACCCTTAGGACACTAAAACAAATCAACTAATAATCATTCTGTTCTGTACAATAAAACTACAAGTTAAATACTGTCCTTGCAACAAGCTACACTGTAGTCTCCCTGACCTGTGATCAATGCAAGTGAGAGGCAATGCCAGCCTATACAGCCTTCTTGGACAAGGGCTTGGTGCTTACTTGATCAATCACGTGTGTCCCAGGTTAGAAAAGAAATCCCAACTAACTTCTTCCTGTGTAAGGAGAAGGGCTAGCGTAGGACACAGAGCGGTCTTTGCTACGTCCTTGTCATCCCGCGCAGCCCCAGCCCACTGTACTGGACATCAAGATTGAAGTAGCTGCACTGACCCTGGACCATCTAAACGCAAATTTCTCATTCTGAAAAAAATACTCACCCTCCAAACCAATTGATAAAACTGGAGCAATAAAAGCAGCTTTAACCCATAGAGAATCATTCGCAGTTGAAAAAAAGGCTTCAGTAAGGTGGCTGCTGAGTCCATCACATTGCATATTGGTAAAAGTAACTTGAGTTTCTTATCCTATCCCAGCACCTTCATTTTATGTCTCTGCTAATTCCTTAGCCTGCAAATTCCCAGAACCAAAAATGTCCTAACAGGCTTTTCTGCCCATCATGAAATGCACTTATTACCTCTACATGGGCAAGTAATTTGGTCTTCTGATTTTCAGCAGTGATTTCTGTGTGAAGCATGGTGACTCTTTGCAGATACTGGTAGGGTTTTTTGTATATTAATCAGTAATTCCCTTCTTCAAGTCAGGACATATTATTCTTCTATTTGGATTAAATGGTGTTTTTTTTCTAAACTAATGCAAAAAAAAATAGTTTAGTATTCTTTTAATCACAATTGTACTAACTTGAAATATTTTGAGCCTGATTTCATGATTGAGACATAGTTCCGCACAGTGGACTGTGAATAGAAATATTGTGGGCTGGGGCTCTGTACGGTATATGGAGCAGATCCTCCAGCCTGGCCATGGTACTCTGGGTTATGATAATGCAAAGCAACTGTAAAGTGTTTAATTAACCATATGAGGAGTCTTCAGCCCTGGAGAACCTCTGGGAGATGTGAGGCCACTGTAGGATTCATGCTAATCAGTGCCCACTGCCTGATGTGAGGCACTGCTGTGAAAATACAGATATTCCCAGTTTGAACCATGGCTGATGTAAATGCATTCATGTTAGGGCCATTGGCAGAGGACATCAGCTGGACATGGGTCTACTAAAGGGCAGAAGCTGGAGGCTTAAGGCGGGTTCTGAGGGTACAAAAAGCTCTGACTAGTGCCTCCTGTGCTGCTTTTTCTTGACAATCACCAAGATAGAGTCTCTGCCCAGAAAGTTAAATCATTTCAGTTAATATTGATATTTGAAGCTGAAATCTATTTTCAGGTCAAGTTCGCCTTTCACTGACAACATTCCACTGGAATCTTCCTGGGGTTTCTACAGGTGAACCACGGTCCCAGGGATCAGTAACATGCCCAGAAAATCAGTTGCCCAAAGGCTCTGATCTAAAGCCTATTTTTCAGGTGGAACCAAGAGAAACCAGTGGAAACATTTCAACAGGAAGAGAAACCAGAAGTCTCTTTTGCTAGAAGATGTTCAAAAGGAGCAGAATTGTTGGCATCCTGACAATTCCCACATCACATAGACAGGAAAAGCGCTATCAATGCAGACCTTCTTCTGGATCAGCTTCAGGCTCTTTCCCACCCTTCCACCTGCACTGCTAACAGGAACAGCGATTGATCCAGCTAAGCCACTGCCGATGCTTCAGAAACATTCAGGTTTAAAGCTGAGCAGTGTTACACAATAGCAGGGAAAGCCACGTCAGCAGCACTCGTTTAATAAAGGTATTCCTAACAGCCTGCATGCTGGATGTGCTGTAATTACAACGGGGCAGCAGAGCGGCGCAGCTCCGGCTGCCCCCGACAGCTCTGCTCCCCTGGAAGAGCTGGGCTGACAGCTCAGGAATGAGAGCTGCAGAGCTGGAGGCAGCTTTCCTGGCAGCTGGCCTGCCTTCGCAGAGCTCTCACCCAGACCGTACTGGTGCATGGGAGCTTTCTGAACAACATGTGAAAGCCCAGGGCAAGAGGCAAACAAATTTCTCTTCTCTTTGGGAGAAAACAGAATGCTGTGTGGTAATTAAATTTGCAAGGCTCTGCTGTAGTATGATGGTGCAGATGAAAGGATGCAGATGTATGTTCTAGGGCAGCCTACTTTCACAATGAAGCACTAGAAGGGGTTTTTTACAAACAATGGCACTAACAAGTATGTCTTAGTCCTGCCTAGTCCAAAAGGTAGTATTTATGAAGTACAGCTTACAAGGCTTTCGGATTTTTTTATACTAAAAGAAGGATGTAATTTTTAACACTAATAGAAATACAAATATCACTTCCTCCAGACCTGAAGTAACAGAGATCTTGTTTTCCTAACTCAGAAAACATACAGAACAAAGGATAGCTGAAGCAAGCAGAAGGACTATGGAGTCCCACTTATTTTAAAGGACTTCATACCCCTTATGACTAGGTCCCACTGATCTCAAAGGAAGTTATTTGTCTCTAAGAAGGACAGATGTACAAACCCTGATTTTTCACATGATTATTCTCTTTAAATGCACCCCCTCAGTTTCCCGGGGAATGGAGGTGGACAGGGTCCAGAGTATGCCTCTGAAGTCCTGGATATTTTATTTGGTATACTGCAGTACTGCATTACAACATGGCCACAGAGCTGCAGGTAGTTAATTTTGGATCATGCCTACAATCACCTGGGAAATCTCCTTTTATTGTTGTATGCTCAGATACCATCATGATCCAAGTCCCTGGGCTGATCAGTGCAAATAGCTCGTGAATACATGTATAACCTCTCCTGATTATCATGCAGCTGTACTGTGCAGTAGCTTTCCTCCATTTACTTTGTCATTACCTGTTTAATGTCCCTCTGTCTCTCTCCTTTTAGAAGGGAAATCTTCTTGACCTCAATCAATGTTTCTTCAAACTCCTTCCTCCCCCACCCCTATCAAGTTCATACTTCTCCATCAGCCTTTAATGCTCATTCAGTAGGGCGGATTGTCCTTGATCACTTGCTGTCATTCTCCCACCCTGTCTTGCTATGTTAGGACATCTTCTGTGTCAACATACCAACCTAATCTTCAATACTGACATCTTATATTCAGGCTAGTAGTGTTAAGCAAGAGCAAGTATTTGCTTTCAGAAGGCAGCCGGAGATGCCAGGATAGTTACTGCCTTCCCGTGATTTAATGCAACAAAGTTTTACACTAGGCATTGCTCTTTGACTTTTGATTTCCTGTTATAAAAATAAATGTGTGACAAGGAGATGGGGGGGGGGGGGGGAGGGAAGAGAGAGAGTTACCAGGAAGCATCTGATTTGTTTGTTTTTTCCACTCTGAGGTAGCATTTACTACTTGGGATCTCTACTTCCCACACAAAGTCATAGGTACCGTAATGCAGCCGTCACAGGGAACAGCAGATACAATCAGTGGACCTGCACTTTCTCAGATCAGTCAAAGGCAAAAAGAACCTCGCCAGTAACACAGAGAAAAGTTGTCTGCTTGTGTCTTACACCTTAACAACACCTCTGCTGCAGCATACATCAAACTTTTGAAAACCAGCTTTGCACTGCACCGTGGAGGCTGTGCTATTGGTAGAGGGAACAAGCTTCCTTTTGCCACAGAGGCTTTTGGCAGCTAGGAAGGAGCTGCATGGGGTTTTGGATAAGCACTCCTTATAATCCTGAAGGGTATATATTTGGTGTTCGTTCTGTGGTGCATACCTGGAGGGCACTTCTGTAAGTACAGATCACACAGAATCACAGAATCACAGAATGGTGGGGGTTGGGAGGGGCCTCTGGAGATCATCTCGTCCATCCCCCTGCTTGAGCAGGTACACCTAGAGCAGGGGGCACAGGACCGTGTCCAGGGGGGTTTTGAATATTTCCAGAGAAGGAGACTCCATAACGTTTCAATTTGGTCCAGTTTGTCCAGGGCAATATCCTTGCCCTGGACACTTCCGAAAGCAGTTAAGAAGACATTCAAGAGGTATTACAGTATCACTCAAAACGGGCACAGGGACTCCTGGGCTCACCTTTTAACAGTTTTGCAGTTTCAGATCACCACAGCTTGGAGAGGTGCAAGACATCCCACACACCCCTCAACTTGTTGTTAGTGAAGTCTTCTTCATTGACTTTGCCAGCATAAGAAGGAAAGGGAATGGCTCTTCTGGGGGCTGGAAGCGTACATAACTGTAGATAGTACACAGGTTTGCAGAGTGTATATTGTCCTCTGTGCTACTGTACAACAGAGCTTCCACTCTTGCAGTGAAGTATTTGGCCCAGGTAGTTTCTGACAGGGAAGATGGAAGAATTCAAGCCTATGTATGCCTGAAGTTACCGATAGCTGAACTGTACTTTGGCCATAGTAACTCTGAATTTGAAAGTGTGGATGAAGACCTTTTCTTCTTTGCTCTCAACATATATACTCATTTCATCATTTGTATTTCCCCCACCCTTTCCAGCATTCATTCATAAGGCACAGGGGCAGAAGAGCCCTGACCCAGACAAGGAGGTTTTGTGCTTACTGCCAACTCCCACTTCAGCTTTATAACCTTGATCTGCAGCACAGGCCAGACTGAGTTTTGCCCTTTTCAATATCCCAGACTTCTCTATATCCTATTAGAAAAGCAAACATCAGCTTATATTATCTGCTAATTACCCCAGCCCAAAGCCCCTAGCTACCCTACTTAGCTCTCTTTTCCAATGAACTTGTCATTTACCTCCCAGTTCCCTTTTAAAGCCCACCAAGTCCCCTGCAGCAGAGACAGTTTACTCAGCCCACGGCCAAGGACAGCCGGGAAGGTTAATGGTGTTTCTCACTTCCTTCAGCTCCCTCACTGGCACGGTGGGATCCCTACAGCCTCTCACACCACTTGTTCTTGTGCCAAAACTGCTCTTTAGCTTAACTGAAATAGCCCTTTTCCCTTCCTGCTACTAACTCTTCTGAATTACTTATGAAGAGCGATCATATAAGCTCTCAGTCTTTTGCTGAGCTCATTATTCTTGTGTGTATTCCCTCATAGGAGAGTGACTGCCCCCAGCTATCACCTTTGCCTCTGCTCCAGGCTGGCCATGTCTCTACTGACTGAGAGTGACTGGTATAAAGCAGCAGGGATGAGATCTCTCCAGAGATTTCTGTGATAGCATTAATAAGTCTTGCTCTCTGTAGGAAGTACCTTGCCTAATAGATTTTGTGGTCACCATTTTTTTCTTCAGAGCCAACACATCTCAGTGGCTCATTGTCACCTTGTGACTAATAAAACCAAGACTTACTCCTCCTCTATCATTCACAGTTGATGAACTCAAAGAAATTTCTGTGATTAATCCTGAAACATGGAGACTATTACTTTGCTATTAGATAAATTTCCATTTCTACCCCACTGGTCCTCATGCTCATTACACTGTGCCTTCAAATAATATTCCAGCCCTTGCTCTGTTGGCAATGCCTCCTAGTCTGGTGTCAGCAGTGTGCTGCTTTACCTCCCTCCTTGCACTTCTACCACTAAAGCAGAACAAGGCCAGCGTTAAGTCCAATCCCAGAGCCTTTCCATCACTAATTTCCTTCCTTGCTGATAGTTTCTCCTCCAAGAGCACACACAGCAATCGTCCTCTCTGGAGCCAGAAGAACGATCAGTCCAATGACTGTGAACCTCCTTCCTCTCATACACAACAGCATGAACATGACACCTTTTGTGGGTGAAAAAAAATAGCAAGTGCCAGACCAGGTGCCCAGGATTCCCCAGCTGGACCCCATTACCAGCACCGAGCTCTGCCCATGATGGCCAGACCCTGTGGGCCTGTGTCCTGTCTGTGGTTGCCCTCATCTCCCAGGTTGTCCCCTACCGTGGAGCCACCAGCTCTCGCTGTGCGCTGGTGCTCTGCCATGAGCTGAGTATGCTCCTCCTCAGCTTTGAAGTACACGTGGCACCAGGACAGCCTGAGATTAGCTCAGTGCCGGCCTCTGCTTCACCTGCCTTCCTTCTTATGGACAGAAAAGAGGGTTCAATGGTTTTATCCCGCCATAGTAAATTAATCCCTTGGTTTAAAAGAGTGATTTTCAGTGATACAAAGAATACCTTTCAAGCAGCCAAGTGAGAAGTTTGAATGAGCATCCACATTTCTAAAGCATCAGTTAAATTAGATGTTAGGAGAGAAGATAGGTTACCCACCAGATAGGCTTTTACACTAACTATACATTTCATAAATGAGCATTACCCCAAATTTTTCTACAGCTTGCTTTCTTTAGTCCATCTTTCATAAAAGCACCTCCCATTTTAGGTATCACAGTAATTTGTGATAACTGGGTCCAAGTCTTGCTCCCTCATTGTCCACAAAGCTAGAAAAAAATATTTCTGTGCATTTTTGCATTTTGCTTTTTCTAAACACTGGTGTCTTTCCTTGTTCTGTTTAAACTGTCTAGCAGCTTGCTTTTGGCCATTGTTCTCCCCACACCCCCACCCCGTGTTATTTCAAGGTTGACATGATGACAAAAGCCACTTAAGGGTGGCAGCTAATAAGACATCTGCTTTCTCCTAGCGAGTGCGAGGGAAGGCTTGCAAGGCAGCAGTTGGATGCAGATTGGTAATAGTATGCATTACCTTTTGAGTCTGGGTCACTGCTTCACCTCTGATCCTTGTCAAAAGTGACCATGAGTTGTTATCTGGCTGTAAGTCACTAACCTAGGAAAATGAGTTAATGCTTTTGCTTAAGTCCTGCTGACAACTATCTATACCACGATTAGCCAAAGTAGCAAAGATAGATGGGAGTGAGCTGCCTTCTCAGCCTGTGATGGGGGTCCAGTGGGGCCAGTGGCCTGGCAGGCTCACCGGCTGCAGAGCTCACCTCGGTCTCCAGCGCTGCCAGTTCCACAGGCACGAGCCACATTTTGATATAAATAAGAATAGCAGTAAAGCCAGGCGAATTTGCACAGGGTTTAGCTTTCCTGTTTTCTGGAGTGCTGCTAAGAGAAATCAGTGCCCATTTAGTATACTTTAAGTAAGGGTGGACTAAAGAAATGAAACTGTAGGATAAAATGCAGTGTTTTTCAGGGCCCTTGGAATCACAGCATAAAGTGATGGTTCACTGTTTGCCTGCAGCGTATGCAACCCTGGGCTTTGTGCTGATTTTGGCTGCTTTGTGATCTGTCTGCACATATGTCATGCCAAAAATGCCAGCCAACTGTGTTACGTTTGCAATATAAAACATTATATATTTCATTTTTCACTTTCTCTCTGTATCTTGAGATAAGGCATAGGTAAGATTTAAGTCATCAGGAGTTTTATTAACATGTGCCCTTAATCAGTCAAATGTGCAGTGCTATCAGGTGGTCAACACTGGCCATTTTCACTAAATATAATTATCAATATCTTTCTTGATTTCAAGTTATCACAATTACCATATTACGCACACAGATCACCGTATTTGTTTGAAGTCTTTATAGATGTCAAAATGTAACCAGAACTTAATCTCAGTAAAAGGGCATATTGAAGACCTCCATTTGCAGTGATTAAATCATACATTAACCCAAGAGAACAGGAGGTCTGCCATCACTACCAGGTAGTTAATGATTATGCTTCCTATTGTCTCCTAATATTATCTTGAAAATGGCCATGTCAGGAGGCCTAGAAATCCCTCAGAGCACCTTATGCTTTCTTCATTTTCAAGCATCCATTTGTAGTATATGATCAGAGAGAGACACAGAAATACGAACTAGTTAAATGAGCTGTTAGATGTAAAAAATGAGGTTGAAAATGTGCACTTTTAAAGTCAGTTCTCAGTCAGGCAAATCTCCAAATACTTCTAGGGTGAGCATTTCTGGAGAAGTTATTTCAGAGCAAAGCCAGAGCAAGCAGACCAAAATATCCCACAAGTAGAAGAATTATATTTATTTCAGGAAGGTATCCCATGAGCTTTGGTAGGAAGAGCAGAGGGACAGCCACTCAGGCTTCCCTCCAGTCCCTGCCCCGGTGCGGGTCACAGCAGATGCTCTGGGAGGGACACCAGCAAGGGGCAAACACAGTGGGAGCCCTTCTGCTCCCTTAGTGACCAGCAAACTGAGGCCTCCAGGAAAACAGCATCTGTAGTCAACCTATACGTGGATGTTATTCAGTCTTATTGGCACTACAGGAAAAGGCATTATTTGTGTTCTGCCCACACCTGATTTGATGTAATGACTGTTCTCGTTTGGGCGCTGGCCATCTGTGTGTGCCTGCCCGTGCTGTAGCCCAGCTCCTCGGGGCTTTATCCCAACAACAGGCTTAAGCACAAGCTTCACTAGTCACAGTAATGGTAAGTAAATGCTGAGGGCCTGAAAACTTGGGTCTTAAGGCATTGCCCACCAGCGAAGCCTTTTATGGGGAAACTGGGAGAATTGTGTGTTTCCCACCTGGGTAAGGCTATTTTTAAGAATGAGCAGAAATGGTGTTTTGAAGATCTTATGGCCTAGGAATTCCACACTTGGGAATCAACCTATCTCCTTAAACCAGTGTAGATTTTTAGCTCATAGCTCCAATACGTGTTAGTTTTTGTGAGACACTCTTTGGCAGGGAGGGAGTGGTTAGCTGCTGGGTGCCCTGGCTGCAGCAAGGCCCTGCTGGGGTGTGGGGGTGCAGCAGGAGCCCAGCTCGCCCCAGGAGGATGCCCACAGTGTGAAATAAAGACAGCAGAGAGTCTGGGGGGCGCAGGGCCTGGAGCACCCGTAATGCAGTGTAGTGGGGCCAGGCAGCCACGGAGAAGGCAGGGGAAACAGCATCAGAGCAAGCATTCCTTTGGGACCCAGCTGCTTCCCCTCCTCCCCGCCCAGCTGATTTTACAAATGACATAGGAATGAGCATAATGGGGAGCTGCAAATGCTGCCCAGCCTCAAATGCCTCCTCTTCAGCCTGAGCAGCCTGCCCTAATTCACTGTGTGCCTGGTCCCACCTGTACCCACTGCCTCACACACAGCCGTGCATGAGTGGTATGTCATTGTCTATATATTACATAGCAATACCTGTTTTATATCTGTGTGCAAAATGAGTTATGCCAATTCACAGGTAGGTGTGCTTGCTCCAAAATAAGAGCGTCTACTCAGGAAATTAATTGAAAGTAGTTAACTGAGGATAACTCCCAGTGCAGAGAAGCCCTTAGTATAGAAGCAGGAATGAAGCTAACTGCTGTGCTGCTGCTTCTGGCTCCTCTGCAGAGAGCGTGTGAGAATTTGTCCTCGGGCTCCCAGGGAAGAGAAGACACCAGCACATCACCATGGCACATGTTTGGCTCGGCCACTTCTACAGAATTTAAGCTGTTGTTTAATCAAGGTGCTTAAAAAAAATTGATGTAGTCTGATAAAGTGATGATTAATCTTCATTACACTCCTCTGTGATCATCACAGCAAAGAGCTACACTTGTATGTCTGCTTATCATCTCCTGAAAATTTTACTGGTAAAGAAAGACTTGATGGGGGATTAGATTTTGTCATCAAATCCTGTTTTTGTTCACAGGCAGCAAAAAGGAAGGATTCCCTTTTGAGGGAAAAGGGAAGTAAAAAGAAAGCACAATTGCTGGGCAGTTATCTCTGACATTCATATAATGTAGTGCGTGTCCTTAAGTGACACTAATGTGGGAGAAAAAGAAAGGTGTCAATTGAAAAAGGTTACAGGAGTTCTTCAGTCATGAAGTCATCTCCAGGCAGCAGAGTCCCTGCAGTTTATAAACAGGTTCTGCTCTCACCCATTTGCGTTCATGGACTTAGGGTGCCATTTAACCCATTCGCCTGCTGACACTTCTTTAATACCCAGCTTTGATATTCCTTTCTAACAATAGCATTAAACCAGGAAATTAGGCCAACTGCTGGGTTTAGAAAAGACGTTTGCAGCCACTGCCCTTGCTATCCTGTCTTCCACAGAGGAGAAGGGCACTGCACTGAGGAGGTGGGCATTGGCGTGGGGAACTTTTGTCTCCTGTTTGCTGGGAAAGCATGGCTGGTGCTCACGAGGGGCCTTCTTCTCTCGTCCCTAGGCATGACTTTCTGCAAAACTAGGAAGTCAGACAGATGGAGGCAGAAATGGCAGGGTGAGGACCACCACATGAACTCTGTTCCAGTTTTAACTCCATGAAGAATATCCAAAGCCTTCCCTCAAACTACCATTACATCATCTAGTTCAGTAGCAGTGACTTTGCTTTCTGTTTGTCTCTGGTTTCTAAGCACTGGGATTGACTCGGGGCTTGTCTTCAGGTTCCTTTTATTTCTACAGGCACAGCACCTGCAATGTTATTTCCATTCAGCTCAGAGCACATCATCCTGCAAAAAGCTGTGCAGGCATCCTCACAGTCCCTAGGTCTGGGCAGGGTCTTGCACAGCCAAGGTTTCTGAAGATGGAAGTCCAGATACAGAAACATAACCAATGAGCTGTGGACGAACTGGCATTAGACTGATAGGAAACTGTGGCAGAGAGGTGGAGGCCTCTCTGTTTCCCTACCCTTGCAGTGCTGTGTAACTTGCCTGAGGTGGCCTGGGACATCATGTGGTCCTACTTCATGGCTTGCTGTGGAAAACGTTTATTTTTTAGAGAATGCAATACTCCTGAGCAAGGGTGGCCACATAGCTGGGCTGGAGCTGCTCCTGCAGTTTCTGGGTGTTGGCGTGTACTTGCCAAGGGCAGAAAAGGTCTGGGAGCAGAGCTGCCTCCTCTTTGGACTCCTAGGCATAGTCTGCCCTGTAATACTTGCAGATGAAATTGTCTCTGTCACAAGAACTAAAAGATGCATGATAACTCTAGCATCTTCCAGCATATTGAACTGATTATGAATCTAAAAAAAATGGTAACCATGTAAACACAGACTGGATGCTTTTATATGGCACATAGGCAATTCAGAGACAACTTACTCTGCAGGACAGGTGACAATGAAATTCAGTTGTTGTGGGCTCATCAGGTTGTCTAAGATCAAACAATCTTTAGTGTCTTTCACAGTATTGCTTTGCAGTGTGTGACGAGGCATCGCTTGACCAGAGTAACCACTGTCCCGCCTGCACGTGTGGGAGCACTGCCAGCCATAACAGCTTCCCTTTCAGAGATAGTGCCTTCTGTGCAACTTTGTTTTAGTTAGAATCTAGAACAAGAAAAGCTTTATATCTTTCACATCTGAAGGGAAAATAATATACTGTACATTGTGTATAGCTGCATTTACTGGGAGTTGTACAACATAGCATTTGCTACTGCGGACAGCAGCACAGGTATTTGTTGCTGCATTGCTGTTTGAACCCAGGTGTCCTCACATTTTTATTGAAAAATCTTATTTATTTCCTCTTGCAGGTGCTGTTTTTCCATGATCTTTCAAATGCATTCCTATTTCTCATTGTGTCTTTCATTCGGGAATTGAGTGCATTACCTTCCGCTTGCTGCAACTGAAGATGTGTAACACTTCTCCTTCGCATGCCCTGGACAGCCTCCTCCTCTCGTCCTTAATTCCAGGAGTTCTTTTTTTAAAAAGGAAACAACCAGGTTCCAGAGAAATTCTTTGTGAAACTCGGGACTATGAGGAAGGGTGGCAGGACTGCGTCTAATGACTCAGAGGTGCAAAAACGTAGAGCCATTGAAGAACTGCTTAGAAGCCACTCGCGAGCAAGACCTCAGCTGAACGCTCCTCTGACCCTCCAGTTAAGAAAATGTGGAGCTTTGCGAGTCTGCGGAGAGGTTTAACAAAAGCTCCGGGGGTTGTGCAGATACCTGCTCCCTCTCCTGGTAAAAAGGGCAAAGGACCGGCGGAGGGAATGGAATCCCTTCCCAGTGCCCCCCCCCCCCCCCCGCTCCTCCCGCCGCTCCCAGAGCCCGGAGGGGGCCGCGATGCGGGGGGGGGGGTGGCGGTGGGGGGCTGCGCTTCTGCTCTCCTTCGTCCTCGTCCTCGGCTCCGTGGTGAACGATGAAGGTGACAGAAGCGGAGGTGAGGGGACTCGGCAGCGGGTATGGCTGCCAAGCTGCGGCGCTGAGCCGCGTTCGGCGGCGGGAGCTCCCCTGGGCGGGGGAGAGACGGGGGGGAAGGGGGCTGTGCCGCTGCTGTGAAGCCACACGGAGGTGGCGGGAACCAGGAACTGGTATCTGGGATGTTCTAACTGCTCTGATAAAGGACGTTAATCAGTTAGTAGCGGAATGATATTTCACCCTTAATGTGCCTAGAAGGGTTTGCTGCTGGTCCCTCTCTCTTTATAAAGCCTTCTCCTTACAGGACTTTTGGAGGCTTGTGAGTTTGGGAACCCTGGCCAGCCTAGGTGTCCGCATACAGGCTCTCAGGTGTCTCAGGAGCTGATTGAATTAATTAAATTGTGCTATGTGCGATAAGCTCATGCTGCTGATCACTGGGAGAACAATTCCATATATATGCAACCATCACAAGTATTACACTCACAGTCATTTCTAGAACACCTACTGCTTTAGTATCTGAATTTGAGGGGGGAAACTAGCAACTAGACAATGATTACCACAAGCACACTAAGGAATAATTTAGATAAATTCCAAAAACTAATCAAAGCTGGGAAGACAAAAGTATCTGCAGGAACGAGGAAATGTTCAGTACTGTAGCTGTAATGCTGGAATGGATACAAAGATTCAAGTTAAATGAAAGAGAAGCAATACAGTAAAAATAAAACCAAACATTAAAAGGATGTATTTGGGGGAAGATACACTTGGCTGTATAAAACTTCTGGTCAAGGCCACAGCTGTCTTCAGGAGATTTTGTGGGGTGTAAGTGGGCCCCTGGGCTCCTTAGGCATGCTTGTACCCTCGGGCACCTAATGGGCATTTCACGGTTAATATGGCCTTCTCCACACATGGGCAAAATGTCTGTCTGGAAGTTTGTGTGTCCGATGTCTTCACTCGCTGCCTAACTCCTGGTTTGAGCTTCCTTGGAGATATACAAGTGAAAGAGATCTCCGGAAATGGGGGCACTGCACTGGGAAATACCACTCAAAGATAATTCTTATTCATGAATTTCAGTACAGCAGGTTGATTTCTCTCTTGGTTGTAATGTGTTAAAGATGATATGACTGACTTGATACCATAACAGTGTGTCAAAATATGTTATCATGGTAAGAAATAGAAAACAGTTTCTTGTTGAGACCTATGTTCAGCAGTCTAGCTGCATTTGGCACAGTACTTAAATGTTTCTTTTAAATTATATTTATGTCCTACTCATTTCAGTGGGACTGAAACAAAACCCAAGTGCTTCACTTAGCTGAGAATTCAGGCTCAGTCTCATAAGCATCCCCCATCACTACTGAATTCAGCAGAAGCTGAGGGAACTTGTCATCCAGTAGGGAAAAAAAATATCATTTTACAAGGTATGATCTTAATGAAAGAAATTATGTATGTTTTCTGACATAAGTGAAAGGGAGAAGCACAAGGCCATGCTATGTTTAGTTGAATAAAAGAGCAGCACACTGGTACACACTGGTTATTTTAGGAAAGCCTCCAAATTTGGTGTTATCACTAATTCCTGTGGTTTAACCCCAGCTGGCGACTCAGCCCCACACAGCCTCTCGCTCACTCCCCCCAGTGGCAGGGAGGAGAGAGTGGGAAGAGTAAAAGTAAGAAAACTCGTGGGTTGAGACAAAGGCAGTTCAATAGGTAAAGCAAAAGCCATGCACGCGCAAGCAAAGCAGAACAAGGAATTCCTTCACTACTTCCCATCAGCAGGCAGGTGTTCAGCCATCTCCAGGACAGCAGGGCTCCATCATGCATGATGGTGACTTGGGAAGACAAATGCCGTCTCTCCAAACATCTCCCCCCCTTCCTTCTTCCCCCAGCTTTTATTGCTGAGCATGACATCGTATGGTGTGGGATATCCCTTTGGTCAGTTGGGGTCAGCTGTCCCAGCTGTGTCCCCTCCCAGCTTCTTGTGCACCCCCAGCCTACTCGCTGGTGGGGTGGGGTGAGAAGCAGAAAAGGCCTTGGCTCTGTGTAAGCACTGCTCAGCAGGAACGAAAACATCCCCGTGTTATCAACACTGTTTCCAGCACAAATCCAAACCAGAGCCCCATCCTAGGTACTATGAAGAAAAATAACTCTACCCTGGCTAAAACCAGCACACTAATATACAATGTTACTGTAAGATGCAATTTCTGGAGGCTGGTAGCTGATCTAAGTTAAAAGAGGAAAATGAATAAACAGAGCAAAGAAAGCACAAATGTTAGTTTGGTGTAATATATTTAGTAGTAGTTGTGTGTTATGCAGTACATACATTCGGAAACAATTCAGAAACAGTTATATTTCTGAGAGCTAAGGGACTGGAAGTCCAACACTCCTGTTTGTCCTCTGGCTTAGCAGGCTGCAGACAGCTGTATAATGTGTGTTTGCCTTGCAGGTGACCTTCTTTTTGAATGGGATTAACCATCATGCTTGTTCAGCCCTGGTCATTTCCTCCACAGAGCCTGGTTCTGCTGGATAGTTTTTGCACTCTGAACTAATGCCTGGGAGGAACTCAACTGAAACCACAGTTTTTATTATACTGATGGCATCAGGCTGGACAGGAACCATGACACCAGTGTTAGCCCTACAACCGTCCTGAGGCACTTACTTTCTATTTTGGACTGACCTCTTATGACTGTGTCTGTGCCCTTCCCAGTTTGGAAAGGAGAATTCAATGTGACAAGACATCAGGAAGATATTCTGAGTGTGATCCCAACACTAAGCATTTCTGTTGCCTGGATTTACATAATTATGGACCACAGCTTTAGCTCATGTGTGAAAGATACATTATGAAACTGAATAAATGATTGATTTGAGGAATATTAACTACTCACCCCTACAGATCACTAGGTAAAGGTAACCAACAGAAAGGAAGGCAGCAAGGCTCTATTCAGTATTTTTCTTTTTTTCCCTCCATTGTCATGGATGGAACTTATATGCCAGTTTATAGTTGGGGCACTGTTCCTGTCTCTCTATGAAAATAATTTAAAAAATCACCTGGACTGAGCATATAAATTCAGCTTCAGACCACAAAATGAGTCTATGTCATGAGAAAGGGGAGTGAGGTTCCAGTGGTTGTGAGTTTATTGGAGATGAGCTGTCACCTACTCAGGTCCCTAGGACTGTAGTGTAAAACTACCATCGAGGCTGGCCGTTAATGGCTAGCCTGATTTTGATAGTCAGATGAACTGGTGGAGATATAAAGAAGGGAGTGTCACGAGTTATGTTTCACGTGGTGCTTTCACCTTAAACAATGGCAAAAAACCTTGGGACTGGCTCTCCTTTCGTGTATGAGCGCTTTGGGCAGGATGAGCTTCCCTGCAGTCACCCAGCCTAAAACCTGCCATGGGTCTGCTGAGCCGGAGGAAGAGGGTGACCAAAGGGGGCTTTAGTCCATACATTAGCACCACCTGATACAGCATATCTCCTCTGGGGTGGGATGAGGAAGATGCCACAGACCGTGACCATCACAGCTGTATCCAGCTGTATCCAGCTGTATCCATCCAACAAACCCCAGTGAAGAGCAGGGCCACAGGGAAACACAAATCCTTCAACAACCTCAGCCATGCATTCTCTGTGCATAGTCACTGAGCACTTCATTTCCCAACGCTATCAGTCACAAAAATTGTCATTCTGATTCAAAAAGCTGCTATCTATGGCTATATATAGGCCGTTCTGCGTGTGGTTCAACCCTGAGCTCTTCACACACATTAACATCTCGTTGTGTCATGCAGGGAAGTGTTAGCGTTACCTACTGGTTAAAGGATGCAGCACACAAGTTAGGGCCACAGCCCTGCAAACGGTGCTACACCTGCTTCACTGTCTTAGAAAACCAGTCTCGTGAAATCAGTAGGACTTGCCATGGTTATATCCCCAAGTGCTGCTGCGTTTGCAGGACTGCAGCATGCGTGCTTTGCCAGGAGAGGAGCCATCGTGCTGCATGCAGGTAAAAACTGCAGTCGCTGGCAGAGAGGAATTGGATGATGCTCAGATGTGTTTTTGTGAATGAAGGTTATGTCCTGGTGATCCACCTCAAGCAGAGGGGGAAAAGAGGAAATGTTACTAAACATGCATTCCCAGAGGCAAACAGAGTGCAAACTCATCTTGCCCTACAGAACAGACATGCACAGAGTGGCCCGGAAAGCACCAGACACTGCTTGTTAAAAATTGGCATCTCTTCAACACAGCTACCAGTGATTTTTCCATAAAACACATTAAGATTCAGTATAAATGCCTTTATGGATTTCACACCACATTAAAAGGAGTGAGTGATTGACTACATTCCCAGTAGCTTATTTTTCATCCTTTGACAGCTGTTAACCAGACAGAAGCATTATTAGTTCAATTTCTCATGCTGTAAAAATATTTGGATATAGGAATTTGGCCAAATTTTTCCTTCTTGTTTCTGGTTTCCTATCAGAGTTGGTTAGATTGTTTTGACAAATCTGAGTAACTAGCACAGCATCTTAACAGGAATGCTGGTTTTAGAGCCAAGGCTCCAGGTTTGCTAAGCAGATTTGAAGCTCAAAGTAAAGAGACACAAGCTCTAATTACAGCACTCCTAAGCAGAGTTTCAGTGTAATCATGGTTTGAATATGGTTTTGCTCTTCACAAAAATAAAAGCTGCTTGTGGGATGTGTGTATCTGGTTCAAAGGTAGGATCTCCCTGCCATGGTCAATAGATGGCATATGAAAAATAGATACTGAATGCTAATACTGAGTCAAATCTGTTTTTTCCTTGTGTAGACTATGGACAGGAGAATATCCTTCCCGTTCATCAATCTCTTCAGTCTTTATTTTTAATTGTCTGAGAAAACTTCAGTGTTATCTGTGTGTATTCTGGAATTCACAGAATCATAGAATTGTTTAGGTTGGAAAAGACCTTTAAGGTCATCAAGTCCAATCGTTAACCTAACACTGCCTAGTCCACCACTACACCATGTCCCTAAGTGGCACATCCAAACGTCTTTCAAATACCTCCAGAGATGGTGACTCAGCCACTTCCCTGGGCAGCCTGTTCCAATCCCTGACAACCCTTTCAGTGAAGAAATTTTTTCTAATATCCAATCTAAACTTCCCCTGGTACCACTTGAGGCCATTTTCTCTTCTCTTATCACTTGTTACTTGGGAGAAGAGACCAACACCCACCTCACTACAACCTCCTTTCAGGTAGTTGTAGAGAGCGATAAGGTCTCCCCTCAGCCTCCTCTTCTCCAGGCTAAACAACCCCAGCTCCCTCAGCCACTCCTCATAAGACTTGTTCTCCAGACCCCTCACCAGCTTCACTGCCCTTCTCTCGACACACTCCAGCACCTCAATGTCCTTCTTGTAGTGAGGGACCCAAAACTGAACACTCAAGGTGCAGCCTCACCCGTTCCGAGTACAGGGGCACGATCACTTCCCTACTCCTGCTGGCCACACTATTCCTGATACAAGCCAGGATGCTGCTGGCCGCCTTGGCCACCTGGGCACACTGCTGGCTCGTGTTCAGCCAGCTGTCGACCAGCACCCCCAGGTCCTTCTCTGCCAGGCAGCTTTCCAGCCACTCTTCCCCAAGGCTGTAGCGTTGCATGGGGTTGTTGTGACCTAAGTGCAGGACCCGGCACTTGGCCTTGTTGAACCTCATACAGTTCGGCTTGGCCCATCAATCCTGTTCAGAGCCCTCTGTAGAGCCTTCCTGCCCTCAAGCAGATCAACACTCCCGCACAACTTGGTGTCATCTGCAAACTTACTGAGGGTGCACTCAATCCCCTCGTCCGGATCATTGATAAAGATATTAAAGAGAACTGGCCCCAATACTGAGCCCTGGGGAACACCGCTTGTGACTGGCCACCAACTGGATTTAGCTCCATTCACCACAACTCTTTGGGCCCGGCCATCCAGCCAGTTTTTTACCCAGCAAAGAGTACGCCTGTCCAAGCTACGAGTAGCCAGTTTCTCCAGGAGAATTTGCAGTCTCTTAAAGAAAACTCCTTTGCAATCAAGTGTTGAAGTTCTTAAAGTGTATAATATGGAAATGAAAGAATTTTCCAGATGCCTCAATACCACTGGCAGAGCTGATAGAGTCTGCTATGGCCCCCAGGGAATTTACACTACCCGGGCATTATTCATCATTCGGGCAAAACGATTGTGCAAAATCAGCAAGGTGATGGTTACATAGAACCAAGTCATGCTCTCAGTCAGCCAGGGCAATGCAAGGCAGCAACATCAAAGTTAATGCGTTGCTCTGCATTTAATTCAGAGGAGCCAACAGCAGAATCTGAGCATTTGAGATGTTCAGATGTTAGAAACTGTGCCGTTTCCCTCCCATGGGCTCTGGGCTCCACCAACCCTGTGACGGGAAACTGAGGGACTCGGTAAATCCCAGCTGTGTCTGAAAGGATTTCTCATGTTGTGGGAAGCAAGCACCTGAACCCTTCTCAGTGTATTTGTCTGAATATGAATTAGCCAAGCTTGTACAGGACACAGAGAGAGAAAGTTTTGGACCAAACATAGAAGCAATTTTAATGCCAACTTTCCTGGAATATGGTTATTTTCAAATCAAGTCTGAGTTTGAAATGTAAATGTTACTGGTCATAGCTAAATTACAAAGTAAGTTCTGTTTTTCAAATGTTGAAACGCTTTTTTTTTTAATAGGCACACTGGAAACAGGCATATTGCAGGAGTGTAAAGTGTTCACTGGTGAGCAGCATGAAATAGCCATTGCAATGATTAAGTCTGCAATTTTAGCGTTCTTAAACAATACTAAGTACTCCTTTTTTGTTCTAACTAAATATTTATTATTTTATATACAGACATATAATGTTCCAAGTAAGCTAGTGGCAGACAAAATGTACATTTACCTTCCCCTCAGCTTAGAGCTAAGGTAAGCTTGCTTTCCACACCACGGGAAGAATAGGAGTGCCAATAAGGAAGTTCTTCCTGTAGCTAAACCATCTCAATCATAAAGACTATGTTAGCACTGCAGAGCATTCACATTTTCATTTGCTGGATCAGAAAAGGGGTCCTGTTTGTCCAGGAGTTACAAAAAAACATCTTGGACTCCAAGTCTCACTGTTTGTCCAAAGGCTTTCTGCCAGGCTCCAGCGTGTGGGGGACGTAGCTACGCCAGGCAGGGCAGGGCAGGGCAGACGTCCTGAAAGGATCACCTAATGAGCAAGCCCTAAGCAGAAAGCAAGGTAGAAGTGTTAGTGCACTACGCCCAAAACCAGACTGAATTAACCCCAGAGCAGCACCGCATGAAGTGGGTGACCCTGCAGCCAGGACCTGAGAGGGTACCTGTGCCCACCGCAGCACCAGTCCCTGTACAGCACTCGCCGGCAGCTGGCTACAGTGCCCTACACTATGCACGTGTCTCCCCTCCCTGCACGACTCAGTTTCTTCTTTGCATCTGCCCTGACCAACTAGGGCACTATGGAGTAGTGGACCAGGTCACACAGCAATGTGACCACTGGCAACCTCCACGTATGAGGCATTAGCCCCCATTACTCACATGAACTAAGACAGAAACCTACCTTTATTTTCCTAGGCTTATTCATATAATTAATTAATATCTCAATCAGCCAAGAACAGGCAAAGACATAACAGTATTTCACTGCATTCCTTGGGGGAACACTACACAGAGACAGCACAATTAATTTAGACAAGATCCATTTAAATAGCAAGTTAATTTTAATGGATAGAAGCAGACAGAAGGACCATTTTTCAAAAACTATGAGAAAGTCAAATTTCCCCTTACCTGTTGTCTACCTCCACTGAACACACTTTTTTTTGAAGGCAAAGACATGCAGAAAGCACAGCAAAACCTCTGTTGAATTTCTGCAGATTTCTGGGGCATTCAGGCCAGGTAACAGTGATGATTGAGCAACTCATTGGTGCTTTACTCGGTGAGGAAATTTGTCCCACAGCTCATCTACACTTTGAAACTGTATCAAAGCCTGAAATAACACAACAATGTCTGGCTTAACTATATTAAAATCAGTACTCTTATGTCTCGTCAGCGTTAGAAATACAGCTTCCCAGAGCTAAGTCAATTAATTAATTAAATTTTTTTAGCATGCCTTGCCATGATCTGACTGAAGATGGGGAAAAAAAGTGGCAAATGATCCTCATCCAATTTATAAGCAAACTAGGTTACTGTAAAGTTGTCCTTGTCACCGAGTGCCAAAGTGCAGTACGCAGTTCTCACCTCCTTGTGGGTTGCCATCTGCCATTACATCTTCCTCTCCTTCCTCTGTCTTCCTGTTGGGGTAAAGCTGGACCATCAGGGGCTTTGGCAGGCAGTGTAAAAAAAAAAACAAAACCCAACACTCTGAGTTTCCTACAGGCCAGTGCAGTCTGCTTCTTATATTGCTTCAGTCTCTGCATGCAGGAAATAAAGTTAAACAGACCTTGCGCTGCTCTCAGGCTCAATCCCTGAATCGCTGTAAAACAGGTGCACTGGAGAGCCTCTGTTCAGTCCAGGAGATTGGATTTTTGCAGTGAAATGTTCTGTGTTCTTGCACAGCACTGCAACAGTCAGTGACTACCACACTGTAGTGAAGCAGGGCTTTTAAAGTTTGAATAATGCACCTTCGGGCATTTAAAAATTGCTTCCAGTGTTTGTTTTCAACAACTACATCTCTTAACAGCTCATGGGAAGCTATTTATGGCAGTGTGAAATTCTGCCTGTATTTGCACAGGTTGTTATACCCAAGTACAGATTAGGCTCCACTCAAGGAGAATTTCACTTAGAAATCATAAGGCAAAATTGCCATGCAACAACCAACAAATCAGATATGGAGAAAACATCTGCTTTCTGCCACAACAGTTTACTTGCATCCCAGGCTGCTTTTGCAGCACACAATAAAAGAAAGACCCAAGTGTTACTGACCAAGATCATTCTCTGAAATACAAAGCAGATTTTAAAAACTGTTATAGGTGGCCCCAGCTATGGGGTTTATAAGAGAGGAAAATTCACCAGTCATGAACAGAGGTCTGTCTCAGTTTGCCCAGGAAATCTCTCCTGCAGCCATTTCAAACCCTCTTTACATCCAGATGTGTATTTGCATTCCTGGCGTTTTAGGAAAATGAAGCAGGACACAGCGTAGGCTTACTAGTTTATGAAGTGTTAATTATAATTTATTTTTACACTTATGCAAGACAGAGCTTGAACCTTTTGGACAAAGTCTATTCTGTGAAGACCATGACATTCATGTCGAATGTAAGGCCTGAATATTGGGCAAAGAGAATGTTCAAGAGAGGCTCTTTCATACATGTGGTTGCATACCTGCCATCATTTCATTCTTGTATCATATTATAACATGGGGAAATGAAGTCTAATGAGTTTTTAGGCAACTCTTGCTATAACCTATATTTCATTCTATTTTAAGTCTGTAAAAATGTAAGTTTAAATGAAATAGCCATGTCTGACTCTTTGGAGTTAAGTAGGCAATTAATAGAAACCAGTGCAATCTAAGCATCCTGACTCATGTTCCCTGAGGCGAAGAGCTGCCATGGCTTAGGATGCTCTATTTCGCAGATTAGTTCTCTCACAGCAGTGCCAGCAATAAAATGTTTGCACCTCAGCCGCTGCAATGCCAGAGCAGACCTATCACTGTAAAATCATCTTCACCAGAGGTTTAAACCACTATGCCCATACCAGACTGTGAACAAATGTCTTCTTCTTCCAGCTCCCCTACAGAAGTGTTATTTCTAGGCACTGAGGCAAGTTTGACATCTGGGGACGACAGGACTGGATTTACCAGAGCTTCTCTGTAGGTACTTTGTAGCCGGTGGCTGCAGGACTGGGTGTCATCATCCGTGGCAGGACATTTCTCCAGGTACCTGCTCAGTATTTCTGGCAGAGCGGGGATTAGCAAAGGAAGGGCAGGTTTTTCTCTGAAGTCCGCTGAACACCTGTCCATCTTTTCCACACAAAAGGCACTTAGCCCTATCAGTGCACCGAAAGGGAATATTCTTGCATCAACCCTCCCACAAAGTAGCTTATTTTACATGAGGTGTGAAAAGATTTCATACTAAGTTGAATTAACCATTATTTGCCATGATGTGATGCAGCAACCTTCCCCTTTCAGAGTCATTCATGCAGTTTTACCCTGGACAACATATATAGATCTATCTGTCCCATGGCCGTAAGAGTTCACACAAATCTGCTAGGCATTCAACTCTAATGCCCTTCACATGAGGTTACTGGTTCAGCTTGTATCTATTGCTTAATCAATGAGAAATAAAACTCCAGCCGCTGCCAAACTGCTGCTTCAGCTAATAAAGGTTTGGTCTGCTTTGCCTGAGTATCCTAATTAATAATAATGAAATAATGTAAGTAGATCCAATATGTTTGGAAGTCTTTCTTTTCTTTCACCAAAGTGGGAACTCAGTAGTGCCTGGAGTTTTATTTGTCACTGAATTACTCTTTAATTGACACTGATTGCCTGAGCTGCTGTTTGTAACTGCATCTGTCCCTCTACCCAGTTTAGGGAAAAACCTTTAACATCACCACCAACAGGGCTGCAATGTTTGCTGTGACAGACTATAAGATACTGAAATCCATCCTTGGGTAGAGACAGATTTAACATGCATCCCTTTGCCCCAGTGGGTTAGAAAAACTGACTGGTGGTGTCACATCGTCTCTAGACTGATGAAGATAATAGCAGCAGGCTTAGTCTGTGCCAGAAGCAGGCTGTAAAGGGATGGGCAGCAGCCTTACAAACACAATACCAAATAATAAATATCAGTAATTTGCCGTGTATTTTTGTTCCCTGTACCTCTACCCTACGGAGGGCACTGAGCTGAGCTGCTGCATGTTACAGAAATCTCTGCCTGGGCTGTAAAAGATCAGTGGACCTTAGCACACAATAATAAGACTAACAGAGACAATTTGGGGAATCTGCTCCAAAACAGCTAGCTTTCCATCTCCTGAGGGCCCGAAGATTAAATGGCTACTGGTCAGCCAGAAACACTGGAGGTCTGTTGAAATAGGTAAGTGTACTTCCACCTTCCCTGCAAGCAGCAGTTTCTAAATGAGCTTCTAGAAGGGGTGAAATGAAAAGAACTGCAGTGACAGAGATGTAAGGGCTCTTACAGAAACATTGCTCAGTGGCTGAGGGGAATAGATCGATCTCTCGATGAGCCAGCGGTGAAAGATCTTATATTGCTTCATGTTTCCATGGTTTGAAAATATGCAAGAAGCTATAATGCCTTATGACAAAAACGAATTACTCGGAGTAATACCCTTGATGGTTATAGTGTAGGAAACATATTTATTAGAATTTTCCTGTATCGGTACCCAGAGCATTTTCTTCCTGCTGCCTTTTGGGGAGAAATCTCTCTGTGGTGTGTAAAATGTGCATCTCTCTTAAAAAGCCTGATAAGACCCTTTTTAATTGGTGCCTGAATTATATCCTTTGTAATGTGGTGCGCAGACATTAGGACACTTCTCACATGATTTCCAATCATGCTCATTAGAAATATTCAGGAAAGCCTGTTTTGTCCTCTGCAGAGGTCTGTTATTCTGTTGCCAACGGGGTAAATGGAGAAGTAACCACTGCCCTCCAGTTTGGGTAAGGCCTGGATCTCGGTGCAAGCTTTGCAGGAAATACCAAAGCTGGAGAAGTTAGAAAAAAGTGCATACATGGCATATATGCAGGTCAAAGATGATCTTCTTTCAGATTTTGTTTTTCACAGAATAGAACAGCAGAATGACTCTCAGCCATGCACTCAAGCTCCCTCTATTTCTTCTGCATATGAAATGCCACTGAGTTACAGAAATTGTTAACAGTACTTTATTTCCTATTATTTCAGATTTTATTTTCCTCTTGCTCTTCTGCTAAAGGTTATATAAGCTGCACAAACCAAACCGACCTGATGTGTAGAAAGAACGTTTGGCTCGAGGTTCACTGCTTGGGTATGGCCTGCTCAAAATGATGTTTCAAGCTCAAGTAGAGAAAGCAGGCAGACAAAGAGCAGCCTGGAAAATCTCCCCAGTGTATGTTTCTGAAGGTTCAGACGTGAAAGAGTCTGTATTGCCATTCTGAGTTCTCATGTATGAAGACGCATGGCCGGCTCTAGGCAAAGGGGGCTGTTGCTAGTAAACTAGTGATGGTAAAATACCTGCAAACCACAAGCTTTGGACCTGGTGTAGGTGCTACCAGGGGAGGTGGAAGGATGCCTGAGGCAGTAGCTACCACTTGGGGAATAAAGGAAGGGGAGAAGATGAACCCACAAGCTGCTCTGTCTTTCCCCCCACCCCATCCACTGCATTTTGATTACAATCCTCCCCCCTTGTCTCTTTGAGGAGTGTGCTGGCCAAGACAGACTGTTGCCTCCCAGCCCTGGAGGGGTAAATTCAGCTTAGCTGAATTACTTGTCCTGCTGGGAAACCTTGAGTTTGCTCTGTAAGGAAGGATCCTGTTCACCTGGTAACATTTGATGGAATCACCTTAAATTCCTCTAATTTTGCTTCTACATACTTTCCCTGCATTTTGTTTCCCTTATTTTTTTTGGCTTTTCTATGCTATTTTGCCTATAGCACAGTTCAGTTCTCCTTTTTCCTCCTAAATCAGCTAAGTAGCTTTAATATCAAGTCTTCTTTGGAGCTGGATTAGGACTTCCCTGAACAGCAAGAAACCAAATAAAATTTGCAGTGCAGCTCCATTACCACAAAGTTCAAAGGTATTCATGGTTATATATCAAAGGGGAGGATTATATGTAAATCTTGAGTTAAGATGATTATGCATGGCTCAGGTAGGAGCCACACGTGCAACTATGAGCAGTTCCAATTCACACAGTTCAAAAATTTGTGCACCCATAAAAAAGAACCAAAAAATATGGTCCAGGGCAACAAAAATTAATTTAGACCTGGAAAATAAGTTGTACTACATGGGGAATGGATAAGGTAAATTTTGCGTTGTCTGGCGTAGTGAAAACACAAGGGAGAAACAAGCAACATTTATAAATACTATCAAGCCAACAGCATAAATGAAAGAAGGGAATTATTTAGTCTCAGAAAATAACAGGTCACGAAGAAAGGGCCTCAAGCTAAGAACAGGAGCGCTTAGATTACAAACAGCTCTTCATGGAGCAATTGGATGGTCATATATATACCTAAAAAAAAGTTGGGAAAGATGTGTTTCAATTTTTAAAAAGTTCTTATTACAGTAACTGTGTCAGAGCAAACCCCTATTGAAAATCAGCTGCAGTAGCACAGAATAGGACTTGCTCTTGGTTCATTGAATTAATAAAGGCAGCTAATTGGGAAATATCTCTGGTGCCTGCGTCACCCTGTACCTGCTATTTTACATCCTTTGCAAAGTAGGCATAAAATGCTAATACACAGTCAGAATAAAATGTCATTATTCTGGCTGCAGTGGGCATCACATTTATTTTACTATATTGTAAATTTCTGCATATGGGAGTATCAAATCCGCTTCTCTTGCTGTAGATATTTAAGTGCAGTTTAAAGAAATCAGAAAAATTATGTCATTGTCAGAAGGCAAGACTGTCCTTTAAATATGTGGGAAAGGACTGAGTGACCTCAGTTCTGACACTGTTATCTATTCTTCCAAGTACCTAATTCCTCTTCCCAGTGAAGTCAATAGGAGTAATGCTTTCCCCTTTCTACACTTTGTGTGGCTTATATACCAAAAGCATATGATGTGGTTTACTTGGGGTTTTTTTTTCATGAATATCTGCAATGTAAATCAGTAAAGTCAACAGTACTCTGGAAATAGGATGTACAGTCTCATCTAAATATCTTTACTCATCAATGGAATACAAAATTGGACTGGATTCCCATTTGTTAATTTGTTTTCTCCACATGGATAGCTATTCTTTTTGCAACAGCACTTCAAATGTCATGCATTTAAATGGTTACTCTGTTAGAGCTTATTCTATTTTTCAGAGAGAAAGTAGTGGATGTTCCTTTAAAAAAAAAAAAAAAGACAAAGGTTAAAAAGTGATTTTAAGATGAAAACCACATTTCTTGTCATAGCAAAATATTTTTAAGGCAGGTCAAGCTTCAAGTTCACTAATTGGTAATATTCCTTCAAATTAGTTATGGATTGTCAGTCAATATCTGTTTCTTTATACTAGTATTACATTTTCCATCCCTTAAGTTCTCACGGGAACATATGTAAATTTTGATGACAGAGTTTTTCAGAAAACCTTTAAAATACACATCTGAACAGGTCTGAAATGTGGATATAGTCTTAAGCTATTTATCAGAAATAGAAAATAAAAAAATGTAACATTAGGCCATTGTCTTTAAGTTAGCAATGCCAATTGCTCACACTTGTCCCTTAAGAGTTTTGGAACTGGGATTGATAGGGATTGATAAACTTAATTGGCTCCAGAAAACTCCTGAAGGCTTTCATATGTTTCTTATGTTAAAGAAATAAACCACTCGCAACTATTCCTACTGTGGTACATTCATAAAAGAAAAGTATATCTAGAGTTTCTTCTGCTCTGGCAATGTTTCTGGAGAGCGTATTCTACAGATGGAAAAATAAAGTACCTGATACTGTACTTCAAGTTTATGCTGATGTAAATATAATCCTGGAGAATCTCCTCAGCATAAAGCCTGTCTAAATGAAACCTGGAGTAAAGCCTCAAGAAAGTCCTTCCACCCATCTAACTTACTAGGACAATTCTCTATTAACATTTAGCTCAGATTAACCAGTGTATTGTTCGAATAATTTATTTCTCATTAAAAATCATCATGACTTTACAATATTATATGAAAGACTGAAAGTTAATACATATTTCAGTCACATGGAGTTCAAAAGAACGTCCTAGAGACACCCTGGGCATCCATCAAAGGAGTAAAGAAGGATAAACAATGGCATGTAACATTATCCACTTAAGTGCCACTACCCCATCTGTAAACTAATCAGAATTCATTACAAAGATACTAGAGAAAAGCAGATTACCTTGGATTTATGGCAAGGTAAATCTGGTTTTGCTTATTGTCTGTTTGTTTGTTTTCAAAGTCCTTACAAATGAACAGCCATTACCTTCTTTGTTGTGCTTTTATAGTTTTCCCCTATCTGAGAAGTTGAAAAGAAAAGATTATTATTAGAAACCTGATTCAGACTCAATCCAGTCTATCAATCTGCTTTTTGAAACACTTGAGCTTGAAGCAGGGATGCTTCTTCATCTGCATTCTCATACCACCTCTAGCAAGCATCAACTGGTCTTGTAGGAGAAGATTTTCAAAAGTGATCACTGATGATATATTTCTTTTAAAATGTATGATTTTTCACAAAGTGTTTAGCACTGACCTGAAGATTATAAAGAAGGGCTGGAAGAGACTGTGGTAGGGGACATCTACAACTGGGACAACCAGGAACAATAGTCTGGAGAAGGAGAGGAGGAGGAAGAGGTATGGTAGCTAGGGAAGCAGTGCAAACAGAGATGAGTTAAGAGTCCAGTGTAAGTTGGCATGCAGTACCAGCACTTCTCAGACCAGGTTAAATAACAAATGAGATGTTTCACAGTGAAAATTCCAACTCCTCATTTGATCAGATAGTGGTAAAGTACAAATAAATCTATAATGTAAGGATACAGGAGAAAGTGTGTGAGTGAAGAGGGGAGATGTAAGGAAAGGTATTCCCATCTTCCTGCCCCCTCAGGGCTCACATCTTTACATTAATCATTATCATGAAAAATTAGTTTCTTCTGAGAGAGATTTGCTGAACTCTTTGTGGATTGTTTTGGTGCCTCAGGCCAGGAAGAGGAGTGTGAGGTCCTGAGGCAGGTCACTGAATGTGTTTCTGTGGGAAACTGGGAGCCTACAGACAACTTTTGAAGTCAGAAAGCCTGACCGCTGACCTCTGTGCTGGTAAGGCATACATAGGTCGTATGTTCATAGAAGAGCTCCCTGTTGTACAGGAGCTCCTTACTCTTGTTAGCGTTCTAACACCTAAGATGCTGTAAGGTGTCCATCAACGTCTATCACAGTAAACCTCATTTCAGAAATCCCTGCTGATGCACAGTTAAGAACTTTAAAGCAATGTTGTAAATTGCAGCAGTCTGGCAGCTGCTGTAAATTTTATCTAAGTTAGGCTGGATCAATAAGATCCAAAGCTGCCTTGTATTCTACTCTTTCTTACACCAAGAAGAGGCTCTAACACTTGCTATTATTCTTCTGTCTTGAATAAAGATATCATGGCATGGAGAAATAGGACATTATCCCTTCCACGTAAAGCATGGAAAACCTTACCTGCAGCATATTTATCCAGTCAGGTCTAAGCCTGTACATGTTCCCTGCTTGGTTATGACTGCAGTCAGTCCCCTCCTCTCCACCCCATGCCGAGGTGTCCTGTTAAGAAAGAGGACAGCTCAGCAGTTTAAGTCCTCACGGGTGAATAGAAATTTTGCTGTTCCCTGTTAAGGTTTGTTGTACATGAGGAATAAATTCTCTTGCCTGTAATATTCTGGCAATGAGTACTTTTTGGAGATTGATTAAATGCTTCAGCTTTGCTCAGTCTATTAATCTCAGCAGCCATTTATTGCTTCGTATACTACAGTGCATTGAGGATTATCCCTTAAGCACTGTGTGTAGAAAGCATGTAGCAGCGAGATACAAATCTTGTGTCTTGGAAATGCTTCTCTGGAAATGAAGAAAAGGAGCTGTCGGTAAAAGCCAGGATAGCTTATATTGGCACTGGATGCCTCAGCCTTTTGTCATCAGTACTGCAAGCTCCCATTTTCTACATCAAATAAGTGATACTAACTCAGCATCTGTGGTGTAACTTGGTGTACCACTGCTGCTACACCCTTACTTGTCTGTTAATTCCCGGTGATACCCGAGTCAGTGGAAAGGGGACTTAAAACACTTCAAACTTCTTAGAACAATATGAGGAATTGCTGCTGTGTATTGGCTGGAACATTCAGCCTCTTAATCCAGTGAACTGTTACTGCCACCTGCAAATATTGCAGGTATTATTATTCTGCATATTAAGCAAATACTTAAAAGGTAATACATGCATCATAGTAGACTAAGCAAACACATATCAATTGTGTTAGCGCTGACGCTACCAACATGAGTAAAACAGACCCTGAGAAGTCTCTTACTTCATCCTGAGTCTTTGACTGCTTCGTTTTCTTTTGTCTTGCAAAAATTGATGCTTAGCTAACAGCAGTAGCATCAGTGGAGCTATGCCAGTCGATAGCAGCAAAGTGTTGGACTCCTTGCTGCTCAGCCACTGTTACTGACTTTGAGAAACCATCTCAGGACTGTCACTGTCTAAATCCTTTACTTGGTTGGTTGCTTAATACAGGTTTTCCTTTAACTTCAATAATGTAAAAACAAATAGGCACATGCATCAGAATGAATTCCCTCTGCACTGAATTTGCAGCGCATTGAAACAGTATAGTTAACCAGGTTGTGTTTACCTTTCTAGTTATTTGAATGGGTTTGTACAGTACTTGTTTTAGACAGCTTGCTAGCCAATGAGCAATGAGGCACACGCACAGAGAGAGAAAAGACAACGTGACCAGTCTTTTGATGCTCCTTGCTTTCTGGCTTCTCTGTTTATCCTGCTCTAACATGACGGCATTTAGATGTGTCTGTCTGTCTATGCTCATCTGTTCTCCATTTGTGCACCCCTAAATCCTTGAACCATTGCCTTGCTAGCCCACCAGTGTTTTGCCCACCCTACCTCTAGACCATGTTTCTGATGGGACACATCTTCCAAACTTGAAACCCCCTGACTTACAGGAAAAGGAGGTGTAGAAGACAGAGAATAATTTTGAAGCTGAACATTGCATGAGAAGGATGATTTACAGGGCTGTATGAAGTCATTGGATTTGAAGTCCCCTGGAAACAGCACAGACAAGACCAGCAACTCTCAGGGCACCTGGCCAGGCTACAGAGATAGTTTCCTGACATGCTCCTCTGGCAGTGATACGGCAAGAGTTTGGGACATCAAGGAGACTGTGATGCCTTCCAAGAGCACATACAGGAATTCTCTGTCTCCCAGGATGGTGACCCGCTTTCCTCTCACACCAGCCTGGGCACTCAGCCCTGCATCTCTGCTGCCTGAGCATTCAGGTCACCAACAGCCCAGCTGAGAGTTTTGTTCCTCCCCGGCTCCTTGCCAACCTCATGTTACTGCTTTCCTCTGAGTCTTCAAAATGCTTCTTGACCACAGTCAAGAAAATCTCCCACTTACTCCTATTTCCCTGACCAAATAAGCCCCAAATCCATATCCCATCACATGTATTTACCACTCAGCTGGCTTCTCTTTTTCAACAGTTGAGGCTGTCCTTGATCTCAGTCCTCCATGCCACTTATTCTGGTCATTATCATATCAAATAATTTTCTAGGTTCCTTAACTAAATTTTAAGTTTAAGAAGAACAACCCAAGTATGATTATCCTATGTATAATTTGATGAGAAGGGTATTAATACAAAAAATTAGTGCTGGCTTCTTACATCATCATGTTAATTTTGAGTAACGTTTTGGAAGCAATTTTACAGCAACAGAAATCAGTCTTCCATTTTAGCATCATTTATTTTCTTTCTTTTGCACCCATTAGTTCAGTGATGACAAAGGGTCCAAGTTAAATTTTTTTAGCTTCTTTCTTCCTTTTACCAAATTTATGATTTTATTTGTTTTAAAATTTTTGTTTTGTTCTTTTATTTGAGAACAGCCAAAATTATTTTTTTCTTCCTTTTCCCTTCTTAGATGAGCAGGAGTCTGAAGTGGCTACTGGTGGTTTCTGCAGTAGCCAAGCCTTCACCAGGGTCTTTTAGATTTTTGTGTGGTGGTCACATCCAAAATAGAAGCAAGCAATACACTGCACAAGTGCAAAGCACAAACCTCCCACGATCATTCCCAAGAGCAAAACAGTCAGGGTGATGCAGCAAAGAGCAAGTGCTGCAGTGAAGTTACTCACGGTAAGGTAGGGTCACTTTTTCTCTGTTCCCATACCAGTGACCCAGCACGCACCTCAGCAGTTTCATGGGTCAGAGAAGAGTATCTGTGTTAAGAAACCTCAGAGAGAATCTGGAGAAAGACAAGAGCTCCAAAATTTCCAAAGATTTAGAGCAGGCCATAGGTCATTTAAAAAGTATGGAATGAAAAAAAACCCCAGACCCAAACCCATGAACCAGCCTTTTTAGTTTTGCCAATTCAGCACCTGTAACATCCCTTAGAGGCATCCTGCTTAACTATCACACAGTTTAAAGTGAACTGAAAAGTAAAAAGTGAAACAAATTTCAGGGAGTCTCCAGCTCTCTGATACAGAGAATTTCTCAGACTAGAGAAAGTCAAGGACAAGTGGCAGTAAAACGGGTAAGAGCAAAGAAAGGAATGTACGGAAGTGCTAGAGAAAGAAAGAGAGTTTCAATCTGACCTGGCAGGTGCCAGAAAACAACCTCAAGATAACAGAGCACAGTCTGGCCAGAACAGGGAGGGCAGCTAGTGGCTATGGAGATAGCGTGGCAGCACTGGGGCATTATCAATAGGTCATTATTACTATTACTGTAAAGAATAGCCTGTCAAAGCTGCCGTCCCTTTGCTTCCCCTTACCTCTGGCATCCCAAAACTTTGATATATATTACAAAACTTTGCAAGCCCAGATCCTACCAGTCCCTAGTACTTATTTTACTAGGAAAAGGCATTCAGCACTTGCTTACCCCAGACACAACACAGCTCAGTCTGACAGAGACAAAACTGCTCCCAAAGATGCTATGAATCTGATACAGGCCCTCAATAAGTGAGTGATCCCCAATAAGAAAGACTGTTCACCAAGACCCTAAGCCTTCCCACAAAAAGTTTTTATATTAAATTTAACTCATTCTTAACTACAACACTGTATTCCTACCACTTACCCCCTTCATTTCCCTCTTTGTATAGTTCAAAATGGTCTCAACAATGTGTGTATGCACCTTTGGTGATATTTGTTTTGATGCACATCAAGGGCAACAGAGTCTTATTTTATTGACTTAGTGAAGCTACATCTTGGCTACTGATTAAGCATCTTCTACTTTTTTCTCATCAGCTGTTTCTAAAATTCACAACAAATCTGTATAGATAATGAAGCCGCTAATTCTGAAAGGCAAAGCGTTCGCACTGAGTACACAGTTTGAAATAAAAGAGGAAAATCTTACTGAGGGAAAAATCTGGACAATGCACAGAAAACCCTTCTAGGCTTGGTGAAGGCTCTCACATAGATCGTCCACCCTGCGCTACAGGTAATCAATGACCAACATTCATGAAAGCACACGCAAGCTGCAAAGTGGTCCCTCCCATCCATCACACAGAGCCCCTCGCACCTGATGGGTTGGCATGCACGATTCCATTTTAACACTCATATGGACACACAGAGCACACAAAAGGAATGCTTCACAACTTAAAATTTCCAAGCAGTATTTCAAAACCAATGCGTTCCCTCTCTGGAGCAGGTGCACCAGGCATTTTTGATTACGTGCTGCCGGCAGCTGTTTTTCAGGAGGGCGTCTTGTGGGCTGTTCAACCTGTCATGAAAGTCTCCAAACCTCTGCTGAGCGACCTTGAGCTCTAACCTTTCATCTCAGTGTTATGCAGGGCATAGCACTTGATTATAATTCATAAAGAGAAAACCTACTGTCACGCTGCAGATGCATCAACAATGGTGACATAGGGGTTATTTTTCTTCTGTCCAACGAAAGGTTTCCTTAGCCGTGATAAGAAGACAAATGCTTATAGCATTCATCTTCAAGCTAGTAACCATGTTGAAAATCTTTTGGGTTTGCATTGTTTTTGTTTTGTTTTGTTTTGTTTCTTTCATTAGGGAAAAGAGTTTGTGAGGATTCACTCACAGTCTGTCCCAGATTCACATTGCTGTTGCTATCAGGCTTGTTAGCAGAGAGTTAGCAGAGAAATATTCTTTTTGTTTCTAAACTCAGTGGGTTGGTATGGAGACAAACAGTATGTGCTGAAAACAGGGAACAGCATTTTTGCAGAGCTGTCTCTAACTTCCTGTGGCTGGACAACCCTTATGATAGACAGAGACAATACCTCTTCATGGCAGCATGCAACACAACCACAGTGGTCCATTCAGTGTCAATCTCCTTGTAATTAATTAGAAGCAACTAGACATTGTGAGTTTCCTATGTGCTTATTTCCAGGCAAATATCCTTTGACAGTCTGAAGTCATTCAGCCATCACCAGTCATCCCAATTCTGCTGCAAAATCCCCTCCAAACAATCTCCACTTCTACCTGTACAAGGTAAATTAGTAGAAACTAAGATAATGAATACATTTAACAGGCATAAAGCCAAAATACAACACACTGGGAAGTGGTTCAGATTATTATTATAAATGGAATTTTTTGGTTACCAGTTTATTAGGGTCTTTTTAAAAGTCAATGAGCATGTAAATAAGTGATGTATTTGATATAGTATACTTTGATCGCCAAAGTTTCAACAAGCTTCTCAGAGAAGCCAAGCCTCTTGAGAAGAGAGAAGGTGTCCTAATAAACTGCCACACACACCACCACCCCTCATTTAAAAGGTGGGAAATAAAAGACAGGAATAAATGGCCAGGTTTTGCAGCAGATATTGGTTACCAGATACTACTATGGAGATCTATGCTAGGGCTTGTGCTGTACCAGATGTTTACAAGTTACATAGCAAAAGGGTAGAGAGTGAAGTTGCAATGTCTGCAAATGGCACAGATGTTCAGAGTAGAGCTGACTGCAAAGATGTGCAAAAAGGATTCTTGCTGTATTTTATTAACTGGTGACAAAATAGCAGATGAAAATCAGTGCGAATACACACAATGTAACACACATGGGAAAAATAATATGAATTGTACATACATAGTGATGGGACATAAATTAGCTATTACCACTCAGGAAAGTGGACTTGGAGCAATTTTTGGCGGTCAAAAAAAGCGAATTGCGTATTAAGCATTGTTAGAAAAGGAGCAGAGGAAATTAACAGTAAAAATGATCATACCACTATAAAAATCTGTCATACATTCCCTTCTTGAATACAGCAGATATTTCTGATCACCCGCTTTCACAAAGAGCACAGGAAGGAAGGTGAAGGATGTCAGAACAATAAACGCATAGAGTGGCTCCCATATGATGGCAGACTAAATACTGTGGGAATCTTCAGCTTCCCAATGGTTTGCAAAAGGGGAGCAGGGAACAGTCTTTCATTATTTTTCACAATTCAAAAGTCAAAGGGCTTCAGGGCCCTAATTTCAAATAAAGAAAATGAAGGGGTTTTTTTCCATGCAGAATTGAATGATGAACCTTAATGGCACAGGATATTGTGCAGGTTAAAAGCATAAACAGTTTTAAAAAGGAATTACAAAGTTAATGCAAAAAAACTTATTAAGCAAGATAGTCTGAATACAGTCTTCATCAGAGGAGAAATTCCTTATAAGGCCTTTTTCAACATATGTGCCCTATTTCAACATTTTAGATACAAAGTATTAAGCTAGCCAGACCTTTGTCCTGATCTACCACAGAATTGCTTCTGTTCTTGCATTCCCTGATCCATATCCAATGTGAATTTTTTCAGAGATAAGTGACACTTCTTTTTGCTTTCTTACTCTGCTGCTATGGAGTTTTCCCCAGTGCAGGTCTCTAGAAGGCCTGAGTCAAGACTGAAATAGGACAGTTAAACCTGGGGGCAGGGGGATAGCTTGGATGAACTTTGAGGTCCCTTCCAGACCTTTGATTTGGTAAGCTCCACTGCAGATAACCTAGGAGATGTTGCTGCCGCCCTCTGACTGCTCAGGAACAGGGTACTTAGGATAAGTATGTCCTATGTCTATCCACATCAATCACTATTTTGTCCTGAGCCACAAATCTGCAGTCAGACAGCAAGGAGCCCTTGTGGCAAAAGACAAATCATGGTATTTTTACACTTATGAGAGAGGATATGGAAAATGTAGATTTACAGTGACCAACAACAAAATATGCTGCTAATTCCAGTGGCTGTATTGGGTCTGGCTGAGATGGAGTTAATTTTCCCGATAGCAGCCCTCATAGTGCTGTGCTTTGTACTGGTAGCTAGAAAGGTGTTAAGACACCAGTGTTTTGGCTACTGCTGAGCAGTGCTCACACAGCATCAAGGCTGTCTCTCCAATATTCCCCCCTCACGAGTAGGCTGGGGGTGGGCAAGATCTCGGGAGGGACATAGCCAGGACAGCTGACCCAAACTGACCAAAGGGGTATTCCATGCCATATGACATCTGCTCAGCAATAAAAGCTAAGACAAAGAGGGTGGGGCGGGAGGGTGTTTGTGATTAAATTTGTCTTCCGGAGCAACCGCTACTTCCCAGGAAGTGGCTGGACATCACCTGCTGATGGGAAGTAGAGAATAAATCTTTTGCTTTCCTTTGCTTCCGTGCACAGCCTTTGCTTTTACTTTATTAAACTGCCTTTATCTTGACCCACGAGTTTTTTTCCATCTTATTTCCACCCCTCGCCCCAACCTGCTGAGGAGGAGAGTGATAGAGTGGCTTGGTGGGCACCTGGCATCCAGCCAAGGTCAACCCACCACAGTGGCACAATCCCAAAATATACTGTGTCCCCCATCAGCCTCAGGGAGCACGAAATTCTAGTTCACAGCACTGAGGGAGTACTTGGAAAGAAATCACCACCACAATGAAACAATGACTTACAGCAAGATAAAAGCCCACTGCTTCTTTACCTCTACTTATTCCAGAGCAGATAATGTGAAGCAGTTAAAGAGAAGCACCTCATTTCAGTGAAAATCCCCTCATGTGGAGAAGTTCTGAGCATGAAATTAACCTGTGGGGTTTTTTTAATTCCAAAATTTTCCCTTGTCACATAGTCCCCCATGAAGCTTTAGGCCATCTAACCATCTAATAGTTTTTATTATCATCCATACAGTTAGTATAATATTGTAGAGGCAACTAGAGATCCCCATTAGAAAAGATATCCCCTATGTAGGTGCCAGGACTATACAAAGCCAAGGTCTATACTGTACTAAACTCGTATGTTAGGAAGACATGAGGGAGAAGTTTTTATCCAGGATGGCAAATCCAGTCCTGTCTTCAAAAACAGACGGATTGTACTGCAGAAAAAGGGGACAAGCTACAGAAGAGCCATCAAATTACTTCAGGGGAGTTTCTAAATATTCTTCTCTGTGAATGAAGTGATTAATGGTCTTGCTATTTCTCCTCTGATCTCAGTAGATCTCACGATTCATAATTACATTTTGTTCTTCATGAAAATGGCACCCCTTTGCTAAAATCTTTGTTGGGTTAATGGGTCAGACACTCAACATTTGGTGAAATTAATCACTCCAGAGTATTCAAAAGCATCTCGAGTATTGCCCAAGGATGCTGTTTTGGGATAGACGAGCAGGACACATGGAGGAAGAATTTATGGAATCCAAGCTGGAGTTCCTCTCTCTGCTGGCATTACCTGAGCTGCTCTGTTATAAACCCAGAATACATGGCTAAAGTTACTTACCTCCACATTGTTGTGTTCGTGTCCTTCAGGTGACACAATCGTATATATTCATGCCAATAATGCCAACTCAGAAAACCAGTAGATATTGCTGCCCATAACTGAAAGCACTAAAATCTCCTTATTTACCCGCGGGCTTGATTTTGCTGCCTTAAATCCACAAGGCAATATAATAGCCACTGCTTTACTGCAAACAAAACAGTTTAAAAGTGGTTAATCTGATGAATGTGGTACAAACCCAAACAACCTTTTGCCAGCTGTTTACTGCACTTAGAGTTGTTTAAAGTAATAGCTGATAGGTAGATTCAGATAGCTGAAGAACAGGAAACAAAAATTGATTTAAACATGTATCTTTACACAGTAGATGAGTGCATAGACACAGTGTCACTACCCTTAGGCTGAGAGCACTGATGGTAGCAGTCTTCTGCTCTCAGCTTTATCACTTGAAGACGTTATTGTGGCTCCCTACATGTAACCACTCACCGTCACACAGGCACAGTCAAATGCGTGAGCACTTCTCAATCTGCTTTGGTGTAAAATCACCAAGGTTAGCCCAGTCCAACTTCAAACCAGCTGCATGCAGACTCCTTTGCATGGGTGAAACTGAGAAGCCCCTTTGCTAGCTTTGCTGTCAGGTGGAAACCTCCAGCACAGGAGTACTGGTGTCTTGGTGAAGAGAGCCATCTGCAAAGAGAGTGTGGCTCAGCCTTGCCTGCAAATCCTGTGGCTTCCAAAAGATGCAGCAGTAACGCACTACCTTCATTTAGGTAAGATGGTATTTAGGAGCAAGCAAGCATGACCAAAATGATGCATTGCATTAATGCACGAACTGGACAAATCCTTGAAAAAGTGTGCATGCACAAGAGGATTCTCACAGCTTTCTGCAAGGTCTGCCTTGTCTCCCAAGTCTGTTGCTCTTGGTTATTCATGATTTAACTCAGCAGCATTTATTCAATCATAAAAGCGCTGGAGGGGGTGAGGAAGAGTATGCTTTGCATGAATGCTAAACACAATCTACCTATACTCAAGAATTAACATTCATGCTCAAGCAGGTCAGTCTTTAAATCAGTTTGGTTAGTCTCTTTGAGTTCTGATGCTTTAAAAAGTACCTGACTTGTGTTAGCATGCTGAAGACTCTGATAGTTATGTTTTTTATAGAGACATCCCAGAGCGATGTGACTTAAACAATGTTCTGAAGTCTACATTCCCATGTAGCTTGTAGCTCCACTTATTCAAGTATACCATGCTAAGGTTTTGTCTTTGTGTTAATATGATTCTAATATGAAGTGGACTAATAGTAGCTTAGGCCTAACGTTATTAAAGCCTGTTATTTCTATGCTTTTCCTATTACCTAATTTGTAACTCACACTGGGTAGTAACCAAAGTGCCTGCTGGGAGACTTTTTAAGTAGTTTTTCTTTGCAGCCCATTTGCTTTCTTATAATTGAACGAGGTGGGGCTGAATCTGCCAGTCAATTTTAAAAGGCTTTTTGTAAGAATGTTATGAGCCACCACCTCATGTTTAGAGCTGTGATTGCTTTTGAAAAGGACTGTCTTTTCAAAAGAGATCTCACTTTGTCAAACATTGGAAAAGTTTACTTGTTTTCTTGAAATACAATTATCCTTGGAGCTCTGGAAGTGGTAACGGTGAAAAGACTAAATGAACCTGAAATCATTTATATCATTTGTGTCAACTGATCAGCTGACACAAACAGTCGCAGCCTTATTTTACCACATTGGACTATTGAAACTACTGTGCCCAAATTCTGTTGTGATTTTTGTGGTGGGTTGTTACGTACTCATTTGTTAAGTTCACCCAATCTGTTTGCTGTTTGTAAGGCTCTGGTTCCGTGCTATTAATATGGGACAACTACAGCACTTGGGAAGAGAAAGCTGATCGGGATCAGGGAGGAAATTACATTTCTGCCCAGTTAGCTGGAGTACCCAAAACATGATTCACACTGACGATGCTTTATACTACCTCTCTGAGTTATTCGTCATCCAGTAGCAGTGCTGAGAGGACAGTAAATACCTGATCTGGCATACAGTCTGTGCAAACAAAGTTATCCATTCAAAATTTCTAGAACAAATCTGAAGCAGTCAGGTGAGTTGTACTACTTCAGTGCCTTTCATCATCCAGCTGCGGCACTTCGATTCCCCATTGCTAGGTACCTAAAGCCTTGCGTGATTTCTCTTGGAACCACAACTTAAGACAATTAGTCCCCAATTCTTTAAAATTCATCTGCTTTACTATTAAACTGATAAACTGTGAAGTCTTATCCTGTTGCGTATAATCTCTCTCCTTCACAGCAGTTCAGCTGATGCACCAGGGAGGCTGCCCAGCAGCAGGTTGTCCACACTCCCACTATGAAATACAAGATGTGTGTCCTCCCTGACTCACTGCCACTGGACCTGACCCTGGCTGCTGTGGATGTGTGAATAATACAGGAGTTTGCAGATAAGCAGGGCTTTGTAAATAACATAAGGCCACTGCTGATTGTGATATGCTCTCCCAGCATAAGCAAAACTGTGTGCCACAGGTCTGGTATCTCAAGCGCTATGTCTCTGTAAGACGGGAAAATATCAGGGGTTGTTTTATAAGTTTTAGGGAACAGGTTTAAACATTAGCTGAAAAAAATGGGTCTTACTTTCATATCATTGCTGGGACTGGTAACAGCAGGTATCTCTTTGGTGATTTTTTTTTCTAGCTGACACACCAGATATCATGGTATTGCTACAAAACTCACTACTGGTCATGTTTGAACTGATGGCTTGGGGAACCAACATATCTGGAGGTTAGGAACATATAATTGTATCAATATCTGAAGATCTCTTTCTCCTGTTGCATGGTGCTAAGAGTCAATGGTGTCTTCTCCACACAAGTGGCAGTACTCCCCGTAGAGTGCAGCCTCACCTATTTTACCTGTCCTGAAACTGTTTAGGAAAATGAACCCTGATCCATCTGGAAAGCTGTCAGCGCAGCTTACTCACAGCTGCTTATTCCATTACCACTAAATGGGGTTCTCTCTTTACCTCTTTCCACTGTAAACAATGCACAGAATAATTATGGTTCTAGTTTAATGTCCTGTGAACACCTGAGAGCTGAAACTAAATGTATTTTTTGTTGTCTCAGAAATATGCATAGGTTGGTGGACAATTTTTCACATATATGTTGTTTTTTCTTTCTACTATTGCTATTTCCCAAGTTTTTTGTTGACATTATTTGCTGATTGTACTTTGGGGCCTGCTTTTAACACCACTGTGTGGCCAGGACAGGTGCTAGGACAACTCCAGGGAAGATTTTCCTGTAAGCGATCTCACTGCTGCAGAAACACCCAGATGATATCATCTCAGCAGCATGGATGCCACAGTGTAAGACCTTTAACAATCTAGACACTATTGATGCTATACATAAACCTTTGACATCTACACATATGCTGCCAACTCTTCATCACCAAGGTACTGCGGGGTTAGGAAACTTCAGAAAATGGAAGAGTCCAACCCCTATGTCTTTGGCTGATAACACTAGAGATAATACTGCTGCTTCCAAATCTAACCTTCACTACAGCAGGTCCAGTTCATAGGCAACCTCTCCCCCATTCCTCCTTTTTTCAGAGTAACGTGTTAGCTCCCATAGCAGGGCAAATGAAAGAAGCCGGCTCAGCTCTAGAACAAGGATAACCATCCTTGCGCAGGCCTCCAGGAGAGCCAATGAGCCCCGTAGCAGCCAGCAGTGTGAGACATGAACACTAGAATGGCTGCACAAGATGCAGCTAGATTCTAGCAAAGTTTGTTTGCTTGGCCCCAGCACTGCATAAACATGGCTATTGTCATTCTAGAGAGAAGCTGGCTCTGGATGCTGTCTAGTCATGTGTACCTTTATCCCTACTTTTCCGCTAATGAACTCTACAAGAAGAGCAAAGAAAGAATAGAGGGGTCTTGGAACACAGGACTTAGAAAATTGTGTAATCTAGCAAGGGAGAGTTGAGAGTTGGCAGTAAATGAAGAGCTTCAAGGTGAAACATTTTGAGGGGGGTTCACTGGGTGATAGTGAAAGTCCAAAATTTCAGGTGTGATTTCACTGAAGACAAAAATATTATTTGAAAGGAAAAGAAAAAAAGGGACTGGAAGTAGATATATTGACCTGTAAAAAATACAAAGGGGAGAGTGTGAGAAGAGTACACAGGGGCCTCTCTTCTCCTATCAATCTTAGATCTTCTCTCTGCCTGCCAGAAGATATGAAAAGGTTAAAGTGCTGCTATTGAGAAAGAAACATTTTGTGCCTTTGCTTCTCATCCTGCTCCCCTGCTGTCAAATATCCTATTTGATTTGTTGTCACTAATTCCTTAAAGTGTAATTATTATTTGACTTTATTTTGTGCTTTGTCATTTCTGTTCAAGTCTCAGAGAAGTAGTTTACGACTGGCAGATGAGTGTTACACAACTTTCTGGCCTAAAGTATAATTTGGGCAAAATCTGCCTTTGGGGAAAATTCTTCCCCACAGAATGAAAGAAAAAGGATGATATTCACCATAATTTGTCACTGGACTGATACAGAGTTCAACAAAACAAATGCACTGTATACTAAGTATTTAAACTAGCTGCTGGGTAATTCAAAAAATGGGGATATTATAGGCATTTTTTAAAGAGAAGTCTAACATTCTTCAATTTAGTCAGCTTTTCAAATGTTTCTGTTCTGCAAACTGAATAGCTGAACAGAAAAGAAAGCCTTTCAGATGGAAGGCACAGATACAGCTACAGAAGAGATATAAAAAATAATTTATTTGATTCATAGTCTCTTCCTACTTTTTGTCTTCTTGTAGCTTGAGAAATGCTTGGCTGAGTGAAGTTCTACAGTTCTTTATTTTGGAGAAATACTTATTTTGTTTTAATCAATCAGGGCTTTCCCATTTCCTCCATAAATCAGGGAAGTGAAGCAATCCTATTACTTTTCTTCTATATACAGCCAGATGATGGAGTCTCTACTTGTCTGAGTGTTATGACTAAAGTCAACAGTATTATCCATGAAAAAGTTGCTCTTCGAGATGAGCCCAAAGACTCGTTCTTTTCTGTAGCCAAGTAGGTGTGCACTCGGTGTCATACAGCATAAAACAGGAGAGGTTGGGATCGCTGCTTTCAGCCAAAGCTGGAGAGGCCAGGAGGAGATATTGACTGGGGTAATAACACTAACCATCTCCTGTGTGATTAGGTGTTAACCTCTGTGCTTGTTCCTTCTGCTGCCAGGCATGAACGATACCTAGCCCCTGGAGCTCCACTTTTCTGTTTCTGTCTCTGTTTTCACAAAAGGAAATATAAAATGCTGTGCACTTCAGCTGACCTTAACTATGTGAGATACTGAATGTATCCTTGTGCTGTTCACCCCGTTCTGTTGTAATCTTAATGTAATTTGTAAAAGAAAATAGAGCCTTCTTTTCACTATCTACCTGTACCACACACCTGGCACTAGCATTGGATGGGGAATACTCTAACCACGTCTCAGAGCAGATATAACTATCCAGTCTTTTCCCCTGTGCTTCCATCAAAAGCATCTCTTCATAAAATTAAATCCACGTTGTTCAGTCACTGAGCCAACTGCTCTCCTAGCCAAACAGATGTTGATATTAGACTGACATCTTACCAGTGTTCTCTTTCTTTTACAGTTTCAGAGTCGAAGTTCAGATGAATTTTCTCTTAAGTACTACACGATTGTAATGGACATAAGGGTTGGTCAGAAGACTGAATAAGTAGATCTACAGCAGCATTTACCACCTGCACTCAGCCAGACTTGACTTTCAAGCCTACAGTAAGCACGAATGTCAGGATGAAGGAAGGGAAGCAGAGGACTGAAAAGGCAGAGACAGGGTTGCAGGTAGCCCCAGGGTACCACCCCCAGGCTGCAGAATGGATGGGGGTGGAGGTTTGCTGTGGGGATACGAGGAGAGATGTGAAAAGAGGAAGATGAGATCTGGGCTCCAAAAGGGCCAGCGCCTTGTAAGTCCTTTTCGCTCATGTCCGCATATCTCTCTCTGCCAGCCTCTGTTGTCAGGGTTAGAGCCCAGGTTTCTGCAGGATTTTGAGTAAGCTGTGGAGCTAACTGCAGGCTTCTGCTCAGAAGGGACAGGTTGTTCCTCCTTCGCAGGGCCCCCGTGGCCACCTTGCCCCGACCCCTGCTTCATGAGGCTAGGAGAAACTGAAGCCTGAGCTCTGGGCTCTTTCCAGCTACCCTCGTGTTACTACTTCTTCCCAGTCAGCTTCGCACCGAGAAGCTGGGTTCTGCTATGCATCCTCTCCCAAAGGCCAACCAGAGCACTCCAGGGTTAGGATTAGCTGTGCCCCAGACAATAAGTTCCTCAGCGGAGAACTCTTTTGGCAGCCTTCAGCTTCCTTTGGTAGCTGCCTGCCAGCCCCACCTCAACTATCTCTCTGCTCCTCCTCTTCTTCTCTTACCCTAACCTGAACTCTAACCCTAACTGTCACAGCCCCTGCCTAGATCCCCCCCAACAGGCATAGGTAGCTCTGTGCTTTTTTTCTACCTGAACCTGGAACCTAAAACCTTAACCCTAACCCTAGTGTGCCCCTTCAGCCAGGCACCTAGCCATGGCCCAGGCTACCTCAAAGGGGAATTGATTTTGCAGCTCTCTGTTTCCATCCCTAAATTAAAGCCTTTCTCATTCCCTATACTTACCCTCAGGCAAGCTTCCCAGCTGTTTACCGTCTGAAACTTCCTCAGGAGAGAAGAAAGGGTAAAAATTAAACTTAGGGTAAGAACAAGGTTTCATACTGACCCGACAGTGCAGATCCTCTGGACTTGTCCCTAGCCCAATACTATGCATAACCAAGTGGAAATCTCTCCGCAGAGGTCTCTGGAGATCTCAAATGTCTCTTGGTAGACTTACCTGGTCTCCAAAACCAAACAGCTGGTAATAGAAAAAGGAGAAACCAACTAGTGAATGAATAAGCAGCATCTTGTTGCAGCTGGCTTGATTTCACAGCATTTCTTCTACTCTAAAATCAGGGATTCTGGGAATAGAAGAGAAGGAGGTGAAATGCTAGAACAGAGTGTACATAACAAAAATAAATTGCGTCTTTTATGATGCTGTTATCAGAGCTGCAAAACAGTACTCTAGAGATGCTGCAGGCCAGTTCCTCAGCTGCTGCAACCTGAGTGAGTCCTGTACCCAGCAGAGCTGTGCAGACCAGGGCAAGCTGCCCACTCAGTCTGCCCTTCTCGCATGCAGTCAGCACGGTGCCGTTCTGCACGGCAGCAGCTAGCACGAATTACACAAGTGAAAAAGCAATCGTTGGTAGTATTTCTTTTCACACATGGAATTGGATCAAGATTTAGTTTTAGATGGATGGAGTCCACAAATACGAGTGAAAAAAACCCAATGCTGTATATCACCAGGCTGATAAATGCTTTTGCGCTGTGCACACCAGTAATACATAAAGAAGCCCAATCCTTCAATTTTATACAGACCTGAGTAGCTTTTTTTTTGCCTGAGTAAAGGTAACATAATTGTACAAAGACATTTGTGAAGATCCTTAGGACTGAGCCCTTTAGTAGAAGAAACTGTGCCATAACGAAATATTATGGTATATTAGCTTTTTGGTTCTGTACACTGCTCTCTTGCAAGAGCTCAGAATTGATTGACTGGTATTGACTACACACTTTAATACTGACTTGCAGAATTAGATTATTAAGAATTATGTTATCTCTTGTGATTTAAGCTGTTAGACAAAAATCACGGATACATAAGGTTGGAAGAAACATAAAGGTCCTATCTCCTTTGAGAAAGAATCAACTCTGTGTAGTATATTCCTGAAAGAAGTTTGTCTTGTTCTTCTAAAACTTTGACGATGGGAATTCTTTAAGAAACTCTTCAAATGCTGAGATATACTGAGAAAATGATGGTCTAACATATATCTCTCTTGCTGCAAATCAATTCTCATCTTACTTTTTGTTGGCATGGAAAAGATGACTTGATTTTCTCTGCAAGTCTTTTACACAGGTGAAGAATGCTACCAGGTCATCACGCAATTTTCTTTTTTTCTAGGTTAAACAAATTTCATCAGTCCTTTTCCTCTTCTCATCATTCTTGCTTTATTTTTTTCTTACAGTATTCCAAACTGGGCACACAACTCTAGTAATTAGTGCTGAGTAGCGCAGACTAATTATCCTTATATTCACCAGAATTACATTTGTTCAGCTTATGGGACAGTAAAGTCATTGCGGGGGTGAATGTTTTTTCAGCAGCATTATACTGTTGACTCATCCTCAGTTCATGATTGACTGTAGGACCCAGAGCCTTGCCTCCAGCACTGCTGCCTAGCCAGTGCTTCTACTTTGCACCTCTGCGTTTGACTTCTCCCCCCTAAGAGAAGTCCTTTGCATTCTTTATTGAATTTCATCTTATTGATTTCAGAGCATTTCACCAGTGTAGCAAGATTATTTTCAATTCTAATCCTGTTCGCCAAAGTGCTCACAAACCCTTCCATCTTGATGTCATCCACAAATTTTACTCTCTATATAAATCATTACTCTTATCCAAGTCACTAATGAGAGCATTGAGTAAAACTGACCCCAGACAGACCCTTGTGGGACCTCACTTACAACGTTCCCCTGGTTTGACAGTGAATCAGTGATAATTACCCTGGACAAGTGGTATTTGAACCACTTGTGCACCTACCAGACTGCAGAGTGATTTTAGCCTTGCCTCACTATTTTTTTTTTTAGTTCAGCACGTAACAACATCATGTGGGACTACATCAAAAGCTTTTAAAAAGCCTTACTCACATCTGATGCTTGCCATATACCAGCTAGGTCAGGGATGCCCAATGTACACAGCTTATGGACTCCAAATCAGTTTGTGTAGCTCATACCCAGCTGCCAGGCACCTGCCTTACCTATGCAGGCAGCAAGTTACCTTGTCCTAACAACATGGCAGCAGGGCTTCAGCTGACCATCTTCCCCCCGACACGGTCAGAGGGGAGGGAGGGATTCACCTGTATGCAGGATCTTTGTAGCACTTGCCCAGTAAATCCAGCACCCACAGAAAGGGATGGACTTCTGCAGATACGAAGTTTTTTGTGGGTACAAAGTTTCCACAACAGAAGGGGAAAGCAAGGCACCTCCTGCAAGCCTCCCAGAGACATCATGTCACCAGCAGCAACGCTAGCTATGGCACTAGGCTGTTTGTCCTAAAGAAGAGATTAGATCCATTTAACAGGATTTGTTCTTCAAAAGTCTTTGTTTGCCTGACTGTATTCTACATGTTTAGGAACAAACTGTATTTGTTTTAAAACGTTTCTCAGTGACAGTCCTAGCCTGACTCCCCTGAAAGTCCCTGTTTTCTTCATTTTCTCCTTTTTAATGACAAGTACTATGTTTATCCACTGGGATTTTTCTTCTAGCAGCTGTCAAAGATTATTGTTAGCGCTTCTAAGACTGCTCCAGTGCTTTAAATTTGCCAGCATAGAGCTCAGCAGGCCCGGCTGATTTCAATGTATCTACATTTCTTAAACATTTTAAATGTATTCTGTCCTTGATTTTGGACTTTCCTATACCCCTGTTAAAATGAAGCATGCTAAGTTTCTGGGTAGTAGCACCTTGTTTGCAACTAAAAACCATTGAATATGTCGATCTTGGTGTCACCTGCTTTTCTCCTCATTCCCCACTAAGCAGCAGACCCTCCTTCAGCCTTCCCCCGTTTCTAACATCCTTTCAAACTTGTCATTACAATTTGTCCCTTATGACTCATTTTGTGCCTTTCTGTATCCTTCCTATTCAGGCACCCTTCGTCCCTGTATCCCTTTCTGTACAGTTGCTTTTGTGTGATCCCAGTGTTGTTTACTTTACAAGGTGAACCTGGCAGTGCAGTAGGGTATTTCTATGGTGCCAGGGCTCATTGCAGTCACAAGGACAGAAGGGAGGCTGTGCAGTCACACAGTAGCTCCCTGTCACACAGCATAGCATGTACACAACTGACAAAGCAGCTTTGGCTTCTTTAGAGCCAACAGTAGATTAATTCATGGACATGTTATCGTCTCAGGATCATACAGCTTCATATTCACGTCCTGCATGTGCCCGTATTTGAAGTGCAGGCCACTGTTGTTTCAAGTGTCCGCTCCCATAAAGAACTTCCCTTGTAACTATTTTAGATGGTGGGTATGGATACACCTAGTTACCATAAGGATAGCTCCCATTTGTCCTTTGCAGATCTTAAAGCATTTACAAGGGGTCCCACCCTTTCCTTTTGCAGGTGGAGGACCAGAAAGGAAAGGGCTGTGACAAGGGCAATACTCAGCTCAGGCTGGGTTAGGAAGTGAAACCGGGTTGCCAAATCCCCATCCCACATTCTTGCAGCAGCATCACATATTATCTCCACAGAGGAACCACTGACTTCCCTCAATATGTGTAGAGGTCTTGATGATACACATGTTTAACTTCACTTTCCATTTTAAAATACTGCATACTACTTAGCTGTTTGGCACAGACAGCAGCAATGTGCTAATGAAATTAAAGTCTCTGTAAAGCCCTATATTGCTCCCAAGTATCATTACAACATCCAGCTTCCAAACTTCTTAAAGTTAAAGCTTTTGCAATTGCAAGGTGTAGAGCACAACAGCACAGTAATACACCATACACTACATTAATGCAAATAACAGTCATAAACTTGCATATATCAGCTGGCAATAATTGTGTAGCACAATCTTTTCACTCTCCCAAAAGATGACTGCCAATGCTAGAGCGTATTATTTATGGAAGATAACACCTAAAAGGGAATTAAGTCTTTTACTATTGTAACTGGCAACCTTTACAGTTTCGTCCTCTCAGATGACCTAAAATCCGATTGTTTGAAAGAGTATCGTTTGGTGAAAAATCACTCTGCTTCCTCACGGCCTCCCATGGTATGTATTTGTCCGTTTTTCTCTCTAAAACAGTTGTGCTCCTCTCAGATTCCCTTCAAGCCGGCTATTTTCTCTGCTAGACAGGCTGGCCTCGTTTGGCGAGGGTGGGAGCCCATTGGAGCTCAGCTGAGAAGCAGTCACACAACGGCAGCAGCAGCATTCAACCAAGGGCAGGCAGACGTCTCCTGGTTTCACCAATTACGAGTAATAGCTAGTAACACTCGCCACTAAAAAGGTTTTAAACTCCTCTTGGAGTAGAATAAGCGATACTCTCAGAAGGTACTTTAGAAGTGTCAGATGTGAATAGTCCCCTCATTTTGCAAGCAAATAAATGTCTGTTGCAATGTATTTCTGGTACAGCGTGACCTCTCTGGGACTGCCATCATATTCTGAATAAAACTCATGCAGCTACCACAAAGCTACTAATTTAGTAGCAGACTTAATCACAGTTCTAACTTCCAGGTCATCAAGAAAGCCCAGAGTTACACATGTAATCTGGTGCTAAACAGTCAACACTGTTTCCTTCTTCTAAGGAGTGAATAAATAAAAACATTAATGAAAAAAATTACAATAACACAGCGTACAAAGTGTTTTGTAGTTCTCTGCCAGCACATTACCCACTAAAATCTTTTATTTCTATATAGCAGAAATCCTATTTCTTTCTGTGACATCTCAGTGTTAAGTGCTGCATTTTTCCAGAGTGAAGTATGGACTTTATTCTCTGTCCTGTAATGAGTCAAGCAAGCCACCAACACACAGTGTCAGTATTTTTACTGTTATTATCTATGTCCTGGTATTTCTGACAAGTTAAAGATCATAGTAATGATGATGTATCCAAAAGTCCAGTTTGGATAATGTACCCAAATGGAACAAATTCAGTTTATTATTTTATTTCACAGGCACTTAATCATACAAAATGATGCCTCTGCCTCGTTGGCACAGTGATAGATGAACTAGGGAAAGATTAGATTTGTTAACAGTGACATTGAGATCAGCACTGCTAATGTGATTCCTGCTCTCCTCACACTCTCTTAGATGTAGGAGGTGTGATCTTCTCTCATTCTTCAGCAACAGGGGGGATGTCAAATTAGGAACCTCAGAAGCTGATGCCAAATGGTGGGAGGGCTGCTTGGTCAAAATGTGTCATTATCATGTCTGTCATCTTCATTGTTAGAGAGCCATTTATGTTACCCAAGAGGAAATTGGCTATGTATAGAAAACTTGAGAGGACTGTCATAGAGCTCATAGTTTTTAATGTTATTAAATGTAAAATGTAGGAAAGCCAGTAAAGGGTTTGTAAACTGCTTCATGAATTGCTGGCTGGAAAGAAGAGCTGGTCAACGTGCGATAGGATAGCTTGCTTAGAAGGTGTGACAGAAAGAAGGGTCAGGAGTGCAGGAACTACTTTGAACTTCAAACAAAACTACAGCTGGCCATACCTGAGACGCTTCCCTTGTGCTGGAAGGGAACAAGACAAGCCACACAGTATAGGTGCAAATTAGACTCCTGTTTTTTTATGGATGAGACATCTTAAAAACTGAAGGTGAAAGATAATAGGGCAGCTAAGGAAGAACCTGTTGTTAAGTTTGCCCTAGAATTACATTTTAAGTTCAAACGACTCCTGGTCATTCTTGGATTCCAGCCTTGTAATTAGGAGCTTGACCTTACGCCTGGCTGGAACGAACCTTTAATTTGATTAAAGTTTGCACTTGACTAGTGTTGGTGACAAGCCCAGGTGAAGCTAACAAACTTCAGAGTATTTTCTATCTTGTGAGATAATCCAAATGCATCCACATAAAGGGGCATGAAGAGGCAGCTTCTGGAGAAACTGCTCCCCAAGACATGTGTAAAGGATCAGCAAACGGAGTGTGTTGCTTTGCAGGTACAAGAATTAATGAAGGGACAAGAGTTTTCAGCTGTTTGACTGCAGAATGAAGCCTGCTCTGGCAGACACAGGCCAATGCTTCTCCTGCACAGAACAGATGATACCTGAGATATATCTCACGATCATAGGCAACACTCAGACTGCCCCGTAATAACTCTGCATTTGAAACGCTGGATTTTCACTTAACAGAGGCTTCCACTTTCGGTTTGGTTTTCATTTAGTTTTCATCCATTTCAAGCAAACCCAACACACACATTGTTTTCCTGCAAACTGGACATTTGCGAAAAAACACGTACTTAGAATACGCTGATGTATGGTGTACCCTAAATAAAATAACCTTCCTGATGTGGCAGCAGCTCTGTCAGGCAGGCACACTTGTCTGTCCCAAGACTGCTAACGACACCTAGAGCAGCATGAAGCCCTGAGGTCCTGTTCCTGCGGTGCTCTGCCAGGAATCAAAGCACTTTTCTACGGGAATTCTGCCACCTTCTATGTGACGATAGTTTGCTGAGAAGCAGCCTGCTAACTCTAGTCTCAATCCCCGCTGAAAACATTACCTCCCCTGCCATGCAAAGACTGCCACAGCCAGGTCTGTGACCCATAGAGAGGGCAGTCCTTTGGCTACTTAGCCTTGAAAGGGCATGTTCTAGAGAATGAAAGATTTATGGTTTCTCGTGGTGAAAATGCCTATAACTGCAAATAATTTAGTGCCATGTTAAAACAGCAATGAATTTAGTCCATAATTTCAAGAAATGAAGCAGCACTCCCTGACAAAGCCTCAGAAGCTATAATTATAGCAGCCCTCCTGGTTAGCAGCCCTGGGAGCTACGAACATCCTCAGCCCTGTTAACATCTTAACCGAATCCCTACTGAGCATCAAGGTCTCCTGGTATATTCTCTTGTGAGCTGGAAACAGAGATTTTAAGGACAGGTTCTCCTGTGGTCTGATCTCCTTCATGCATCGCTCTTCCATTTCACTAAGGTTACTGTCACTTAAATGTCCCTGTTGAAACGCAAGTCTTCCCCTACTCCGTCATTCCAGCGACAGAATCCCTTGTTGCATGCTCACTCGTTTCATCCTCTGTGATGCTGCCTTTTCCCTGCGCTTTTCTACTGTACTCTGGTAATAACAATCAACTTCCATAACTGCTATCATTTGCAGACACACGGACTTCCCCTGCTGGCTCTCCATCACCTACTGCACCTCATTTCAAGCTCCCATTTCAACCTCCGTGTCCTCCACGACCTCACACCTTACTTCAGCTGTTGTGTCACCTCTTATGCACTCCATCCCTCCCACTTCCTGTGCATCTTACCAAACCAGAGGGTACCATCGCGCCATTCTCTGTGCTATCTACTATGCCTGAATTGCATTCTCACCCTCTTCTCACCTCTCTTTCCCACTGCTTCAGCAGTGCGAGGAGGCCAGTAACTGCAAAATGGTGTAAAGAGGCATTGGTGCGAGAATCCAGCGCTGCCTGTGCAATGCCTTTCTCCTGTGCTCAACCCCTCAGACTGCTTTTTTAAGGAGGATTATTAGATTCTTACATATTTGCATGCAGTTGGGTAGTGTAATGCCCCAGCTCTCTAATGAGGCACATTTGAGCCTCCAGCATGATCAAACCTTCCCCCTTTTTCACTTTTCTGCTCCTTTTCTCCAGTCAGAGCTAGGGTCTCCTTGCATTGCTTTCAGATTAGTTAAAGGATCAGTCCCAACACAGGACCAATGTGGCAGCACCCCAAAAGCCTTCAGCCCTCCTGACACCATGTGATGAGCAGGATCCAGACCCTTAAGCATTATCCGAGCTCAAGGTTAAGGATTGTCGCTAAAAAGCTATACATCCTGTTAATTGTTTTAATAAGCAGATGGGAAAATCCGTGAAAGCTGAAGAGGGAAAAGACCCATCCAACTTCCAGATATCGTTGTTTTAAAGACTGTACATTGCATTTCTAATGCAGATATTTTCAGGTCATACATGATGGATGAAAGGAAACGTGAGGATCCTTCTCAGCAAGGGGCTGAATTTTCTTCTCAGGTACCTGTGCGTTAAGCCTACATGGTTAAACCCTGTGGTTTACCTGACCAGAGCTGGGAAATAAGTGCGTCACAAAACTTTACGATTAGAGACAATTCAGTTCCTTTGTCAAACCTAAACGTGTTCATTTTTAGAACGGCAGGATCAGCAGAAGCTGCTGTTGTTCATCGCTTTCCATAGCCGGGCTACCTATTGTGCACGGAAGGCTCCTTGAACGCCCCCACGCCAACCTCTGCTCTTCAGCAGCGAGCCATGTTCAAGCCGAGCACGTACACAGCCGCTCACACCTGCAGAATCCCAATCCAGACGAGAAGGCTTTAACCGTGCCTTAAATAAAACGCTCTTTCCCCAATACGTCACTGCGCTGCATGTGACGGTGGGAAAGTTGCGGTCTGCTCCGCGTCCTGCAGCTCGGGGACCGGGCGCGGAGGGCTCCCTTCTGCGTAAGGAAAGACGCCACGGGAGCGCACCACCCGTGTTTGGGGTGCTTTCACCCAGCGGCTGCCCAGCCCGAGGGCACCCGCCGCAGCCATCGCCATCGCCATCGCCATCGCCATCGCGTCCCCCTACCCGGGGCAGCGCGTTTCACAGCGTGCCGGTTTTACACCGTCAGAGGTTTAAAACGTGCCGGCCCCGGGGGGAGCCGCGTCACGCCCCGCCCCGCCCCGCCCCGTCCCTCCCTGGGAGAAGAGGATGACATCATCCCTCCCGCCCGCCCGCCCTCCCGCCCCCCCCACCGCCCGCTGCCCCGGGAGGAGGGGGGGGGGTCGCGCCCGCACCCCCCTCACCGACCCGCGCCCCGGGGGGGGTGTGTGGGGGGGCTGCCGCCCCACGGCCCCGTCCCGCCGCCTGGCCTCGCCCCTACCTCACACCCCACTACGTCATCCCTCCCGCCGCTCCCCCCCCCCGCGCGCGCGCGGCGGTGCTGGCGGGGAAGCGTCCCCCGAGGGGTGCGCCGGGACCGGGCAACGGCTTCGCGGCGGCTTCAGCCACAGCAGTGCGCAGGCGCAGGCGAGCCGCGCCGGCGCGTTGGGGCGCCCGCGCACGCGCAGTGTGCGTGTGGGCGGGCGCGGCGGGCGGGCGGCGGGGCAGCTCCTGCGCTGACACCTGCAGCATGTGCCAGGAGCTGCAGCGGCAGCGGCCGCCTCTGCCTCTGCGCGGCGCGGCCGCCCCGCTCCGGCGCCGTGCGCGGAGGCGGTGGCGGAGGAGCAACAACTCCCGCTCCCGGCGTCCCTCCCGCTTGGCACCGTGTGCCGGCGGGTGCACGGTGACCTTACGGAGCGTGCATTACCTCACAGGTAAATATCAGCTGATCCGCCCCGGCGGCGGGAGCAGGCGGCGGCGGCGGCGGGAGCCCACGGAGCTTTTTCCTGAGGTAGCGATCCCGGGTGCGTGGTGCCGGGCGGGGGGAGCCCGCCTGTTGCCGTTTACCTGTGTGGGGCGGGGGGCGCCCGGGGTTCCCCCCCTTCAGGGTCGGAGGCGGGGGGCGGCCTCGGGGGGGGGGTGGTGGTGGTGGTGGTGGTGGCCCTTGGCCCCCCCTCGCTTCCCCCCCCCGCCCCGAGGCCACCCCCGATGGGCTCGTACCGTGCTCCCGCTTGTCCTCAGGGCAGGCTGGCGGGTGCTCCCTGCCCTGGCAGGTGTGTGTGTGAGCGTATGTGCGAGTGTGCGCAGGCAAGTGGGCACGGCCGGGCCATCTCCCAATGACCCACCCAGCCGCTCCGTGCAGCAGGTCTGGGGCACTCGGAACGGAGAAGGGACTCGGTGGGCTCCCGGCTGGTCCTTGCTCGGCCACCGTCACGTCTTATGAACAGTCGAGGTAAAAGGGATGAAAGGATGGCACCCCGTAACGCGGCAGCGCTGCCTTTACCGGCGTGTTCACCCACTCGTTGGCAAACTTTGGTAATTGGCAGTGAAAATCTTAGTCATTGCAGCCAAACTAGCTTGTACTATGCTCCCATGCTGAAGAGTAGCTACCACCTAAAATTAAGTCTTGCTGGCGACTGCAGTGGTCAGCTGAATCTGCTACTTACTCACCAGCTCCGCTTCCCAGCATGGGCCATGTTTTAGGTAGTACTTTAAACGTTGGTGGGAATCAATGTTGTCTGATAATCCTCGATAGTTACTGGTGACCCAGAAGATGTTAAAATGAGAGGTTCATCAAGCAAAAAACAGTATCACAAACTTGGTGCTTGCACACTTTCAGTATATTGTGTCGTGTTTGAAGTTGTATAACTGACAGTTCACTTCTGAACTGCTGTACCTCTGCTCCTCCCCTTGCTGCTGGGACATAGAAGTAGCTTAATAATAATGGGGGGTAAAGGCACGGATTTTGTGGTTTAACCCTCTCATAGCTATGCAGCTGTTTCTGTAACTTTCACCTGAACGCCAGGTTGTCTCTCACATCCAGTCACAGGACTGGACACCTATTCACTAATTAAGTGATGGCAACAAGAGAGTAGCGAGTGCTAGATTTTTAAGTCACGCTGGTTTCTGCTTGTGAAGGGGTAAGTGCGCATGAGATAAAAGCCAATGCCACGTCTATTTTAAGTTCATGTCTTTATATTGCTCCTCAAAAGAGAATGATCCTACTGACACATTTTTGGGTTTCACCCTCCTGTTGCAGTCACCAGTCAAGTTCCTGTATTTATTCAAAGTCAGTATTTAATGCACTAGACGTTTTTGTGGTTTTATGTGGATTTTATTTTGTCTTTATCACAAGACAAAGTTAAAGTTCAAAGAACCGAATGCTTAAAAATAAATCTCTCCTTCCTATAAAAAGTCACACGTAAAATATCAGCTCCTGACTTCACCTCTCAATGAGATATAACTGTAATCAGAATGAGGTGCTGTAGTCTTGCAGTGGTAGTAGTAAATACAAAATTACATGTGTGTGCACACTGTGATCACAGGCAAGTAGATAATTCATGCATGTAATACTCAGTATATGTGGTTCCCCAATGGTGTGTAATCTTTTCCACAAGCAGTTTTTGGTGTGTTGCTGGTTGTTGGCACCAATGCCCAGGATGGCTAAACTGTGCAGGCTCAACCATGGTAGATTCAGCCCTCTCTGGGAAGTAGCTCAGGATGCAATCCTGGAAACAAACATGTGGCTGTGATCTCTGTGCTAGAGAGCCTGCAGATCCCACAACGGAAAAACAAAAGCACAAAGTACATTATGGTACGCTGCTGGATAGCAATCTATGAAGGTTTAGAGGAGGGTGAAGGATAGATTTTTTTTTTTTGTTTTGTTTTGTTTGGCTTTTGAAGGTTTAGCCCTTTATGAATGATTTTCTTGATTTCTACAGTTGTATGCTGTCAGAGACTGTAGAATAGATTATCTCCTCCTACCCATTTTGCCCAGCGTAAGTCTATTCAGAATTGCCTATAAGGGTCAGCACTGATCTGTCTAACTTCCATGCCAGGCAAATAATCAGATATAATTGCACTGAAATCAATGAATATATACTGACATGAAACTGTGAGAAGAAAATCGGCCTCATGGTGTTTTATAGTTGTATAGCTGAAAGCCAAAAATAGCTGTCATAAACACAGTGTGTCCTTTCAGAAGAAATAGTCAATGCCTATCTTACAGTCCAAAAAGTTCCTTCTGTTTCAGCAGCTTTGGGTTAGGAAAGTGAAGGCAGCAATCTTGGAATGAGAACTGTTCTGGAGAAACTTTTTGTTCCGGTGACTAATCTTCTTCTCCGTAATGCTGTGCTGTTAATCTTAGCGTGCACATATCCACACTATTAACATTTGGCAAGGACTGTTTTCTTAAACAGGGCTCCTTAAGTGGGTTGTCAGGTGTCACAGGGTTAATTTTAATGACTGTGTTTTAAACTGCTCCTCTTTGCATTAATTATATATGTTCCTATCCCTAGGCTTAACAGCAAAATGTAAGTGGTATGGAATGTTACATTCCAATTAGTTTTGCCGTGCAAATGGGGATTATAGTCGATGGGTAAGTCCGACATGCACTGCATGACTTGTCATGTTTTTCCTGGAGAGAGGGGAGCCTTGGGACTGAGTCACCGTGGAAGAACATGGAGCCCTGTAGGCACAAAACTGGTGCAATGGAGTGATGAGTCAGACTCTTATCTTTAAATTTGGTATTACGTGGTATTCATGCATGGGGTGCATTGCATTCATTGTGCACCTAGGCAAGTAGCTAGCAGGTGATAAACTCAATCAGTCCTCTGACCCTAGGATGCCTTTTCTTCGCAGAGTTGGTCCTGCTTCTCTTGAAATGAAAGGCTCTTGGTTAGGGTCATGTGGGAAATCATGGTGTATTAACTTGCCAAGCAAATCAGGTCTGCCAGGCCATACGCATTGATATCTTACATTGTTTCAAATCCAGTAGTAATATGACCTAATACTTATATTTTCACTTCCTGCGTTGTAGATTTGCACCAGCTTTTTCAGACTTGAAACCGGGTAAAGAGTAGAGGAATAAGAGCAGTGTTGCATCTTCATAGGCTCCAGTATTTGTCTAAGCTAAATGACTTTTATGAGTGTTGCTGTGGAATGACTGTATTGTTTCTGACTCCAGAGGAAGCTGATGTTATTGCTAAGCTAATGAAAATAATTGAAATTTCTCAGAGGTGGTAGCCTCAGAAATATGTTAAACAGTGAGAGTGAAGACTGCTCACTCAGCTGTTTTCAGAAACAAAACAAAGCCTTACATCAGAGATGTCTTTGCTTAGACGCTTACTCTGAACTTCCTTAAATAGTGATCATTAATAACACCATCTTCTCAAGCTAATGGAGCATGAAAGTTCCTTGATTTATAATCATTTGGGAGCAGATGCTCAAAATTCTGTCCGCTTACACAAACAGCACAAGAATGACACTTTTGCCGAAAATGGGGTGGGGGCGGGCAGGGGGGCAGTTGTAGAGGGGGGCAGTCAGAATGGCCTGGAAGAGTGTAATGCAACAGCTCCCTCTCCCACTTCATTACAAAAGCTACTAGAGGGACTGTGTTTTGGAAAAAAATACATGAGGTTTTTGTCTGAAAGTCATAGCAGAACACTATTGATCTGTATATTTTTAAATCTCGTGAATGTAACTAGTGACCATTTTGTGATCACCACAGATGTTAGCACTGGTTACGGGGTGGGGTGTGTCAATGGTCTTGCAAAAAAATCTGCAGTGGTCTTACATTGCCTTAAATTGGGGAACTGTTACTATGAAGACACATTGGAAAACATGCAGGAAAGATGTGCTAATTTAGGTCTAAATCATACCAGTTCCAATTAAAACGTAAATGCTTTATTTGTTTTGAAGTTAGATACACCTATTGTATTCTCTAGATGTTTAGATATCTTGTGGAGAAATCAACGCAGGGAGGGTTTAGCAGTCTCCGCAACTGAGATGAAATGCCAAGCCACTTGCAAGAACTTGAAAGTTTCAGTGGTCTTTGTGTCCTGGTGTGGAGATCAACAAACCTGAGACTAGTTGCACTGATGAAGAAAGTGATACCAGAACTGAAAATCTCCAGAGAAACCCACCTCAACTCTAGCGAGATGGAGATCTAAGAAAAGTCTTCAAATACCTCGTTTGGGTTTAGTTACCGTAGAATTGGAACACCATGAAGTTGCGAGGTGACATCATGCCCCCTGGAAATCAATAACATTTTGCTATTGACTTCAGCAGAGCCAGGTTTTTGCCCTGATACTTAAAATAGCCAGGACTGAAAAGCATGGGGCTAAATCCTTCTCTCATTTATGATGACATAAATCCAGCCCCAGTGTATTTTCTTCCTCACAGTGAAGAGAGAAAGAGATCACAACTGTATTACCTATCCACGGCATATCCGCAACTGCGGCTAGGTAATATAATTATTTTATGCTGTTGCTTGTGTGCTGTGCAAAACCTTTACCATTAAATGTGTGACGTCATCCTTTCCTCCTGTAACCACTATATTTATACTGATTACGTGAGGAGTACCACTGACACTTCACATATCTGCACATATGCCACAAGGACCCAGAGGAAAATCCTGAGCTGTATCTTTTATTGTACAGAGGCTGCATTTGTATGACGATGCTCTGTATAACCAGAACAGCCTGTAAAGGGAAATACAGATATTTTTATAATTGTTCAAAAGAGATTACAACTTAACAGAATTCCATCCTATCATGTACAAAGCACAAAAATAAAGGCTCTTTTCTGTTAAGTCCTCTACCAGATTGACGCCAAGAAGCAATGCAATATCTCAAATGATTTGGGCTTTTTTAATCTTCTTAGCTGGAAGAGATGTCAGAAGAGCCAGGGGTGGAGATGTACAAAAATGAAGTAGAAGATTCATGTGGAATTTCCTCATGTAGTGGTCTGGATGCCTGTGCTTATTTTGCTTAAAATGAAATGCAAACTTCAGAAGCACACTTGATTTTCTTTCCTCTTGGCGCTGACAAGCTCTGCCTTGGCTTTGTTGTCTAAAGAGGTAACAGCAATTAAAATGTGATGTGACAGTGACTTCTATAAACTGTTTTGTGGTGTAATAATCATAATGTAAGATTTTTCTGACATGATAAAAATTAATAGGGGGAAGGAAATCTTTCAGCATTATCCACAGCTTTTCAAAAGTTCAGCCGGGACTTCCTCCTGATCGCCGACTCCTCACACAGCGGGTGTGAGTGGAGGCTCGTTTAACTAGTAAAACTCCTCTATAGTGAAGTTTGACCATGTCAGTTGAAATAAAAGCCTGATATAATTTTGCCCTTGGGCCTTCCCAGGGAACAGAGGAGCTGCTGGTTTAGTGCCAGAATTTGCTTGTCATACTTACGGGTGAATAGATCCATTGAACAGTGAGGCCGTGTTGAACTGTTCATCTTGGCTTGTGCAGGAAGGTGGAACTGTGTTTGCACCACACTTGGCACCAGGCAGGATGGGGGAGCTGGTTCCATCCAGGAGGAAAAGCCATGTCGAGTGGTCCCACAGCAGCCTTCTAGTGGCTGGGTCCACAGGTGACTAGAGGAAAAGCAGAAGATAATGCAACGTTTTCTGGAATGTAATTATTACCATTAGAAGATTAAAACCCTAAAGTAAACCACAACCTACCTCTGTCTTCAAGTGATAAAGATGAAACATAGCGCAAGTAGAAAAATGAAGACCAGCTTTCATCAGAAATGTAAGAGGGAGCAGCGTGTGCAAGATGGTAGCATGGTCTTCCTGGAAAGATTTGGGCTGAATTGAAGATCTGATGCACGTTGTTCTGATTTTGACCTCTGGTTCCTGGGCAACTCTAGTTATTCACCAAGTCTGCACAAGTGTGAAAGGAGCTGCCTTTTGTAAGCCATTTGTATATGCCCTTATGCCTCGCAGAATTGCCCTGTATAGTGGCTATTTGCATCTACTGAGTTTTCTCACAATTGCCCTGTTGTACTTGATTGGTGCCAGAGTTAAAGTTAAATGATGGTTGGCCTGTGCTTAGCCACAGCGGCATCGTCCACAGTAATCACTGCCACAAAGTAGGTCTTGATCACAGTCTGAAGTACCAGTCAGCTCTCCTCTTTTCTTTCCTCTTTGAAATTTGCTTTGCTTTGGCATGCGTGTCAATGAGCGTGGTCATGTGGTGCCCGACACAAACTTGAGTTGCTGCGCTGGGAGGCTTGCCTCCCTGGAGAAAGAAGGGCTCTTGGCTGCCCACCAAAGCCCATCATGGCTTGACAGTTACGCTTTAGTGAAACGGACCGACCAACTTCTCGGTGGGCAGAGTGCCAGCCTAACAGATGGGCCCGAGTGTGGGCAGCCAGCAAAGCACATACATACGTGTAGATGTAGATAATTGTATGTACAGGCATAATAAATAGGGATCTTTGCAATTAGAAAAAAAGTTGCCAAAGCGAAAGGCTGAGTACTAAAGCAATGAGCCTCAAGAGAGTCTTCTTTCAGGGAGGGGGCATGTCAGAGTGCTCAGAGGAAGGATCTGTGCTTTCCTCCTTGCCCTCTGCTTGCAGTTTTGCAGATTATATAATAAACAAAGGAGGCTATTTAGCCTTTTGAATCCAGGCACTCTTGTTACTACAACTGGGAATGTGGAAATTGACACTTTACTGCAATGAATCCCCTTACAAACCGCTTGAGGCTTCCTACCAGCTCAGATTCTACCAACACATTTACTGGTACAGCTTGAGATCAGTGGAAATCTGTGCATGCGACCCTTTTCATTTTGAATTACATTTTGAAGTATGAAATACTTCACCGAGCAAGAGTTGCGCAGAAATCGGTTACCAGTACAGAATGTAACAAAACTTTCTCTACAGGTTGTAGCTTCCAAAATCTTTGTGTGTAATTAGCTAGCAAGTAAATGCCAAGCCCCTTCCATGGGTGGCAGCCAGCTAACACATGCATGCAGGCCATATAATAATTGATAATTAAACACTCGGAAGTCTTTCAAAGAGCTAAAAGTTAGTTGTATCTCTACAGAAGGCACATACTAAAGCTGAGCGACTTGAACTTGCCTGCAGATGGATTTGATTGCAGAAGCCCATTTCCCTTGAGCCCATTTCCCTAATTTTATCAATGTGATGCTGCAGACTTGCCTGGCCTTGCTGTCTCAGGGCACGCAGGTATCTTGCTTAAAGGTCCAGCTCTCCTTACTGGGAGAGAGCGCTAGTGGATTGCAGGATGAATAGCATCGCACACCCAGCTGGAAATTGCTTTGGGCTCTTCTTAAAATTCTGGAAGGTCTGTGGACGCGGTTTTCCTTGAGCTGATAGGGCAATCCGAGGATCTGTGACTTTTGGCAAAATCTGTAATGAGCTCTGGATACCCTCAGTATAAAAGCAGAGATTCAGCTTTATGTTTCGAGGACCCTTAAGTTAGATTAGCAGGAATTATTGGGATAAGAAAAGTCTTTCCTCAAATCCTGGAAATAAATTATATTTACCAGATCTAATGTAATCCCTTTACGCTTAACCTGAAGTCATGGCAGCTGTCTGTGTGACTCCCAGATCAAGTACTGCAGTCGCTGGCTTCCTAAGTGCACACAGTGCACAGAGAAATTTTGCAAGCCAGCGCTAAATGGGCCAGCAGGCCCAGGGAGTATGTTTTGGCTTAAAGGATGGGACCAGGCCTTTGGCGGGGGCTGATCTACCTGGCAAGGTGTCCAAAATGAGTACAACGAAGGGACTGTTTTGAAGAGTGTGAATAATGAGGTAACTTCTTAGGGCCCAGATTTCAAAAGACGATTAAAAACTCCTGTAGGTTTCAGAGGCAAGTATTTGCTCCCGTTATGGAAATGACAAGTGTATGCCTGGTGTGTTCTGAATATTGAATGGAAGGATGTGTTCTGGTCTGAGCGTAATGTCTGACGTGCACACACTTTTATTAACTTTTTATTCTTCTTTTAGTCTTTCGGGTGTGCTTACCATGTGACTCTGCTCATTTTTTCCCTTCTTAAATAATAACCAGAACAAGCAGTTTAATGGTGGTGTGCACTAGTTAATGAGGACTACAGAAATTTAAATCCCCTGTGTGAGAATTCTGCAAGTTTTGACTCATTTAATCCCTGTCTCCTTAGCCCACATCTACCATTGCCCTTTGTGCAGGCTAGGGGGAACATAGCCCTTAAGTCTCAAATGATTTTTTTTTTATCAGTCGTCTTATCACTTGCATTCAGCTGCTTCTGGTGGAACTGCTACAAAAACACAGGTGCAGTCCTCCGAAGGACTGGGAGAGGGCAAAGTTAAAGAAAAACAGGATGGAGGGAGGAGGGTTGTTAAAAGGGGAAAGGGGGATGGAGAAAAGAGATGCAAAAGGAGAAGGAAAGCAAGGCAAGAGGGAAGGGTAGAAAGAAAGAAGAAAGAAAAAACCTGAAACCAGTAGTAAAGAAAGAGGGAGAGGAAAAGAGGAAAAAAAAAAATCCCCAGATTATCAGATGAAGACTGTACTGTGTTAATGAAAATCAGTACGTGCTCCAGCTAAGTTCCTTTTCTCTTAACATGACATAGCAGGACTCATCTTGCAAAGGCCTCTTTGGGAAAAGGGTCTCATTTGACCTTATGGGACTACTTCCATGAAGAACGCACTCGAGAAGACCTTTATGGGGTGAAGACCAACGTTAGCAGTAGCAGGGTCAGGCTGTATGTTTATGCCAACAGACAGGACACTGATTTCCTTTTTATTACTGAGTCTGCTGAGGTAGGAATGTATTTGTTCTCAACTAAGTGCTGGCAGTGAAAAGAGGAAAGGAAGTCACGATATGTTTTAAGCCTGCAGACAGGCACATTGGAAGCTGAACTGCATCACATCGTGCTCTGTATAACCTTCTCAAAGAAAGGTGATACATACTGTCAAATACTGTAATATTAGAGGTATTACTTCTGTAGTCCCTGTTTCTCTAGACAGACACAGAAGATTTAAAAGCAATCAGTGTTCATGAACACTGCATCAGTCTACCCTAAAAGGCACTTTGCTAATTTTTCCTTCCTGACCCCTGTTTAATCTAGTCGTATTAAGACCGACATTATTATGGACAACTGCATGAAACTTGTTTGCACAGAAGAGATAAACAATCACTCTTGTACAAGATTAGTACCTTAAAATGCAGCTACTTAGTACATTTCTCTGCAGCATGGATTAGCCAGTCATCCTTCTGAGGTAGAAGAATAGGTAGAATACCTTCATGTTTTGGTGAAGGGTGTATTTCATTTGTCCCATTGTGATGCTCTTCTGTATTTCCATGGGGAATGGTACATTTCTGATATGCTAGGAGCCCCATATTATCATTGCTATTTGCATTTACACTTAAATGTTGCCATCTTACTTTGAAAAACAAGCTAGCAGAAAGATCATTATTCCTGTGCAATTTGTGTTTTCTTTTTTTCTTTCAACATATGAAATCACATAGTAGGGCATTATAAAACTCTCTTGATTTGTTATAGGCAATCAGATTTTTGATGGTGTGCTTGACTATCAGAACAGACGACCATGGCTTCTTTACCGTAAGCTCTGTTCCAAATAATTAATGTAATGTTAGTGGGCTTAGTGAAGCAGTGGGCTATATTACAGTGACTGCAAAGCATGGAAACCTACCGTGTCTTTCTGTCATAAAAAGGCCCTGCCTGTACTGTAGATCCTATGAAGAATTTGTAGAGATACTTGAAAGGATAAAACACTGTATAAATTCCTGAAGTTCAAAGAGAAAATACCACTCAGGATAAAAAAGGGAGCTTAGCCCAGCAGCAGCTTAACCATATATGACAGATCTAGTGCTAAGTCCTGCGCCATCAATGCAAATGCGTCTGGAGTTCACCAGGTAGCCAGATGGAAGGACTAGAAGAAAGGCTTTGAGAATACTGACCTTGGGGGGGACAGAGAGGAAAGGCATGGGCTTCCCAACAAATGACTCTGATTCTCTGGGCAGGATACGAACAGGGAAGGTTTACAGCTAGATCTGTCTTGCATTTCCGGTGAAAACTACTTTTAAAGGCATTAATATGTATTTGTCTGTATTCCTGTGCAAGTATTATGCCATAAATAAAATTGGGAACTATGCAAGTTGGCAACCCTCTTATTTTAACATAGATGTAGATTACACCAGGCCTGAATGATGCTGTTGAGAGCTGAGGCTTATAAAAATCATTAGCTATGTCCTCCTTCCTATGCCATATAATGACATGAACACTGGATCAAAACTGATCACCTTCTGGCCATGAGGGTAATCAAAAATCCAGCAAAAAGGCTGGTTTAGAGGTGAAACTTCCTTCTAGGTAGTTCTCTGTGACCTTCAGTTATCACTATATGTGTCCTGGACCCCACTGTTTTCTTGTCTTGCCAGCTCCCCACAGAAACATCCCATAGAACAGTCAGCCCAGCCATGCCTCGTGCTGGCCTCCCTCCCTCCCCAGCACAGAGCTGCTCTTGTGTGCGCTCTCCTCCACAAGCCCAAGCATCTTTCCCCTTCTGCCAGTGACACTTGGATTTAAGCAGCTCTGTCTTATCTTGGCCGCTGCTGCACATTGACCATGGATGGCATATGAGCATGCAAATTATCTCAGTAAATGATTTGCACTAATGTCACACAGAACAACACAAACCTTGGTGACTGTGGCAGGCTGCTGTTGCTGTAGGAGATGTGCAGGGACAGCTTTTATGAGTGCCTGAGGAAAGGAATGACACAACAGCATTTTAGCAGATCTATTGATGCCGGATGCTGTTTCAGGCACCCTACCCAGTGCCCACAGTCTTCGTTTCAAGTAATGCGAACGTTTAGATGGTAGAAAATTATGTTGTATCCGGAACACGTTAATGTTAAATAAAATTAATACGGACACATAGCAGTAAGTGCAGTCCTAAGAAAGCATGTCTGAGACTGGTGTCACTACTAAGAGGGGTATGCTTGTTGGAGGCCATATTGTGGCTTTTTGGCCCTTGCTGAGGATCACAGGCATAGAAGTGCTTCATGTTGCTTTTGTTTATTTGTAGGAAAAGCAAGAAACATGGAGCTGCATCTCTGTTCTGAAGCTAAAGTATAGATTAAAGGTACTTTTTTTTCCTGGCGGTTTTGTTTTTTAGGAGACTGCAGCGATGTATTCCAAGCAGTCACAGGAGCTTTAATGGCAGCTGTTTTGCTTGAAAGCCTGTATCTGTCAGTGTCTGTAACATGATTTGATGTAATCCTTTGGATTTCCTCATGTTTGAAAAAGCTGCAGTCTCCTTTTCCTATCAAAACACATTTAACAGTTGAAATTTTAGCAGGTAATATTTCTAAAATCTACGAGTTTGCATATACTCTATTTGATGATCCTACTGTTTATGTATTTTTAATACATCTCTCACATTAGTCTGAACATCCAACTAAGGACATGGCTTAGGAAAATATGGGAATTTGGAAAAAAAAAACCCAAAACAGAAATAAAATAACACTAGTGGAAACCTTAGTAGTCCCACATCCCTATGCCATTTGCTGCTCAAAACTGAGGAAAAACATTTAAAAACGAAGTTGTCTTTCACGGCAGACTTTATGCCTGTTAGTCAACCTCATCTTACTACTCAGCTGTTGAGGAGATTTGTCCTTGAAACCCAAAATTCCCTTACATACACTGACATGTGTTTTGCAAGACTTTGAAATTACACAATGGAAGGAGAACTGAAAGCTGCTGCCAAATCTACTAGATGGTCATGGTTATCCGGAGCTGACCAGAAACTTTGATTTCATGCACTACGATACTGCAGATTGAAACCGTGGAGCTGCAGCGTGCAGGCAGGTAGTCGGCACTGTGCGGGTGGCTGCCCCTTTGGCCAGGTGGGGAAATGCAGATTTACCACAGAGGGCAGGATGTGGGTGTATCGTTCCTTTGACATCAGTGGGTGGGGCCGTTGCTTTCCTCCTGTTTTGTTTGCCCAAAACACTTCACTTTTTCTGAAGCAGTGATACTTGAAAGGGGAAGGTATCGACTGGCACAGTGGGTCCTGCAGCACACTTCCACGCTCAGGATGCAGAGGAGGAGAGTGGGAATATAGGACCTGATTTTAGCACTCCTGAGTTTGCTATTCTGAAACTAACCAAGTCCAGGGCACTTGAATTTGATACTGTTTTTTTCCAGGGGACTCTCTATGGCCCTGCCTAACAGAGAGAAAAAAAGCGATGGTCGTCCCATTGGTATTATGATTTACATCCCAATTTGCTGATACCAACACACTTATCTTTGCTAAGCTACAAACTTGCTGCATCAGGTCGTTATCCAAAATTACCAGCATCCAGCTGGGTGACTCTTATGGGGCTTTGGAGGTGGGGGAAAGGGTGTTCGGTTTTTCATGGTGGTATTTTTCCTTTCTTTGCTTTTCTTTTTATCAACTTCTTTCCACTGAAATGACAGCAAAGCTTGCATGTTGTTGTAGTTAGCTCTTCATGCATCGATTTTCATTTAAGGACTACAAGATCCTGGGCCAATCTACATTTTTCTAGTAGTGTTCAAATGCAGTAATTAAGAATGATTTATTGCTTTGTTCACAAAGCCCCAAACCAAAAGGAGGGGTGTTTCTTTTATCACTTCCTTGTCTTTGGCAGCCTCACAGCAGTGAAACTTCCTGGGCCTCTTGCTGTCTGCTTGGCTAAGTCACATTAATCTTTTGTTGACAAGGGGTTAAAAATTCAGAAGGAATATTTTCACTCTTTGTGCTTTACCTCATACTTCTACTTGTGTTTGGGTAGAACATACCAGCAGTTGGAACATAATCTGTGAAGTGTTATTAAATGTTGTTAGCGCGTTTCAATTGAAGCTCCAGCACACACTCATACTCAGTCCTTGAGTATCAAAACATTTGTTAGCGTATGTTATGTGAGCAGTTAGGCTGGACACTCAGACCTTAAGAGGGTCTTCACTATTTTTTTCACAACTTTTCACAGTTTATTCCTTTTTTCCTTTTTTTGTTTTTAAATACGACAGTCCTCCCCTACCTTGCAAGAGCTGAGTGTTTGATGTGACTTTGTTTTGGAAAGTGGTAGCACCCACTTGCATACTATTCGTGAATCATCAATGTCATTAGATATTAAGGTGTTTAGCTGGATTTTGATATGTAAGGCTCTGCTCCATGTTGTCTGTGCTCTGTATTAACTGGCTTTTTAACTATTGCATTTTTCTACTCGGCAAATATTCTCAGCAGAAGCACTGACAGCAGTTGCTTCTGAAACTGCAGCATTTGTAACTGGTAACTGTACTGTTACCATTGTTTTTTTAATATTCTATTTTTAAATTTCCCTTTTAAAAAGAAAATACATGGAACAGTTATCAAGAAGTGCAGCAAAAAACTACGCCAGTCCAGAAGGCTTTACAGCAAAATACAAAGCAGTACAGCTAATCTGTGCCTTCTTGTACAAAGAGTGTGTAACACACAGTCTAGGCAGTAGATTCTTAGCTCTACAAATTCGTGTAGCTCCACTGAAGTAACTTCTGAGGGGATCTGCTCTGACTCTTGGGTGTGTTCCCTGTGAAGCTATTAATGGTGAAGCACCCAGCGCATGCACTGGGCAGGATCAAACTACACAGAAGGGAAATAAATGCCTGAATATATAAATACATGCATGTCTGCAAAGGTGGGGTGACTGGATTTCTTAGTGTATTGGGGGGGGAGACAATGATAATGCAAAAAAAAAAGGGGTAAGGAATCAACATCCAGGAGGCTTTTTTTAATTATTTGTACAGTGTGTCACAAAAACACAACAACAAAGAGAAGGTCAAAGTCCTAAGAACACGGACTGATATGGTCAGAGGCCCTTTCAAATGGTATGGAGTCCATGCCTGCATTAATCCCAAAGTGACTTGTTTCAGGAAGAGGGAATATTTTCAACACCAAGAATTGTTCTGTTCTTCTCAGTGACCTGACTGAAGATGAACACACTTCTCACTTGTAATTGGAGTAGTAGTAAGTCAGCCCATTTCTCACTGGGCTTCAAGTCCCAAACAGGTGGGAGTTCATCCATTGCTTTATTTACCAGCCAAGTGAATATGTCTCCTTTGGTATTTAACTGTGGCATCCCTGATAACACTGGCCACTTCTAAAAGTAATGATTTGGTTTTGTCAGATTTAGATCTATTTAATAACATTGGTAAATAACAAATGCTTCTGTTTCTGTCAATACACCTCCTTTATAACTTTTTCAACCTAAGTCAGAAAAAATGACATCACAAAGACTTTGGGAGCTGATACTAGAGTTGACTTCCCATGGCAATCTCTGTGTGCAATCCCAGGTAGTTTAGCATGATCCAAGTGTTATCCACTTGGATGCGCTATCCAGTTAGCCCCTGGTTGCAGAAGGAAGGCTTCTCAAGGTTGAATGATAATAAGTTATGACCTTCCACGTTTGTCCGCTTATTTCCTCTTATTTTCCTATCTGAGTGCTTCAGATGATCAAAAATAACTGGCAAGCATTTTTTGCTTGTTTGTCTTTAAGTAGTCTTTTGAACTGACAAGATATGAAATCCTTAGGCCAAAGGGCAGTATTTTTCAGTAGGTTACAAACGTCTGAAAACAGAGGCGCTGAATATATTTACCTTAGCCATGATTTTACTGCCATAATAAGATTTTTTTCTTTATTTGCTGCATACACCAGGACTTTAAGATTATGTTAGCTTGTGCTGAGCTAAATCCAGAGACAGGATTTGGTTGTAAAATATACAATGAGAGGTTTGTGGCTGCAGAAAGCCTCTACAATCCCCTTTCCATGAGAAGATACTAGCGGGGTTGAAAGGAATCCATTGAGTAGTGCTTTCATGCAATCCTAGCTAAAGTAACGGTGACCTTGCTGGTCACATCCCTGCAAGGCTGCTGAGGAGCCAGCATTCATTGTGCCTCTTCCAGATGGCAGTGTCCTTTCCCTGTGGGTTCCTTGGTTTTGAGTGCTCTGCCGAAGCTTGTGTTGACCGAAAGTATATGACCTCGATGAGTGGTGCTCACCTGCGCTTTCCAGTCTTCCGCACAATGCTCTTAACCTGCCGTAACTGTGGAAGAGGCGTCTCCTGAGCGTGTACAGCCCGTACCGAAGGTCACCCACCCATACAGTATGAGCGCCTGAGTAAACCCGTGTGCTCCCCCTCAGTAGGAGCATCCACAATGGCTGGAGCTTAACTACTATCATTTGATGATTCATTTGCAGTGCTTATTTTCTAAAAATTGCATAGCCTGTTCTCAAAAGCAAGGCAAAGAAAAAAGCAGCTGTTATGAAAAGAGAGGAAGAAAAACTCAGACATACAAAACACAGAGCTTTAAAGAACCAAAACCACATTGTTAGGGTAGGAAAAAACCCAACAATTTGCCATGTCTTATCTTTGAAAAAGAGCAGAAATAGATGAGTTATATTTTTGAGGTACTATTCATATTTTAGACTATTAACAGCGACACTTGTGAGTCTCAGAATGTATGGATTTGAATTCAGTCTTGACTTGCATTTCTTACTTTTGTGGGATTTCATAGAAAATAAACCAGGAAATTTTTCCCTGTTGTAAAAAGACGTACTTTTATACTCAGTACTAGTGATTTTTAGGGATTTAATATTGATACTGAAATAAACACACTGCTTTTTAAGTGTAAGAAGCATCAGAACTGACCAGTCCAAATTTTCTCTGTTGTATCCTTGAATACGAAGATGGCCTTTGTTGTGCTTCTCTTTATCATAGCATAGCTTATATAGAATTTGATTCAAAAAGCAGAAAATTGGCGTGACTGAAAATATGAAAAAAATAATCTTCAGTGCTGTGTAGTGTTTTGCAAAAAGTATTTGCCTCCCGTGGAAACAACTGACCAACAAAAAACTGTAGCTGAAACTGAAACTTACCATTCAGAAATTTCATAATATTTCATTTAAAATTTGTGATTGAAATGAAACATTTCGACATCTCCAAATCAGTAGTTTTCTGTCACCACAGTCTGACCTTTAATTTTTCCTTCCTGAGCTACTGCAGCTATTCATCCCTTCCCCCCTGTCTCCCAGTAAGTCAGGCTGTCCAGCCCAGAGACATATCTTTCATGGTGTGTCACCAGTATGCAGCTTCTGTGCCCGATGGGGAGGTTGTATTTACCGCTGAGATGATGCTTTGCCCAAAAGCAGCCCCACAGTCCAGTCCACAAGGCACCAAAATTAGAAGTCCAGTGAGGTACTCCAGCAGCCCAGCTTAGTCCTAAACCAAAACAGTCTGCTTTGAAAGTGATACATTTTTTTCTTCATGAATTAAACTTGGCTTTTAATGAAGTACTTCATTTGGATTTTGCTGATGGGAGATTTCAGTTTTCAGCTCAAGTTGAAGCACTGCTGTGCTAAAACTCCTGCTGTTGGGTTTTGTTCTGCTGACCAGCTCGCTTCTGAGATTCTCTTATTCTTCGTTTGCACGGGTTGTAACTAGGAAATATCCTGGCTGTGCAGGCTTCCCTTCTTCGGCAAAGCATTCCTGGTTCTTAAAAGTAGGGAACTACAGAACCAGTCCTCTTTCTCAAAGTGGAAGAAACATGTCAAGGTCAGATGATAAATGTTCTTGTTGACTGATACATGTATTTACATTGAAGGTCCTGACCAACTTGGAGCCCAGAAAAACAAATTCCTGCCTCTGTGTGTGTATTTAAGGGAATAACCCACAGATGAGTCATGAATGCAGCATTACTAATGACCCTACCCACACCACAGCTGCTGAACCTTCCTGCAAGGCAGAATAAGCTACAGACCTCCCCCAGATGTCAAGAACATCTCATCAGTACTCTCTGGAGCTGATGGTCTCTGACAAGCTTTAAAACCTGGCCCCCATCTTCTAGCTGAGGAGCCTATACAGGGAGTCCCAGAAAAAATCTGTTCCTTGCCCCATGCATGACGTGACCCACCCACATCCTTTCCATGGCCTCACCTCCTGTGCGATGAGATTTCCCAACCCCCAGTAATTGTTGTAGCACTGAATTTACCCTTAAGTCATGAAGCTGCAGCAGAGAATCATGCTGAATGAGTGAATGCATGCAAATAAATGTAAACCACAGAGAATGTGGTAATTTCTGCAATCTTAATATTCTGGCTTTATGCCTATTAGCGTTTTCTTTGATGGACTAGCTTTTCTTTGACGTAGGACATCATATTTTTTTTTAATGACCTTTGTAAAGGCAATTCGTGAAAAAAAGGTAGAAATAGTGCAGTGTTGTTTTAGAATAGGCTAAAAATCCTTTTGTGGCTCTTCTTGTTAAGCAAGCAATGTTTCTTCCAGGGCAACACAAAATGTGAGTTGAAAGTGGGGTGAGAGCAATTAAGATCCAAGAAAGGGTGTGTAGAAAGCTAGGATTAAAGAAAGCTGAAAAGCGAAATTTCAGCTGAAGAAGAAAAGACTGATAAATATATTGAAAGCTTTTGATGGCTGCAAAATACATAGAAGGGCAGCTCATTTAATTTTGGCTTTTGCTTTTAACTGTCAGTTTACTACAACTGAGTTTTTGTTTTCATTCTAAAGAACATTTTGGGGAATGGCGTTTCTTCTGCTCCTTACTGTGATCTGCAAAATAAATTTGAAGGATATGCCATATGAATGTGAGTTCTCTGTGTTTTCATTAAATCTAGATTTAATGGATTTTCCTTTTTGTATCATTCTTTTTTCTCCTTTATATTTTGCTTTTCTGGTTTGCTACTCTTCTGTCTTCTTCTGGGCTGCCAGTGCAAGCCCATGTATTAAAAATAAGCCATTTTCATAAGAATCCTGGCACTTCTCATTTGGAAACCTATTTATGAGTGCTGCTGTCTTTTTAAGGCCTATGCTGTCTTGCAGTAGAGCCAGGGTAGGAGCTTGCTGTTTGATCGCTCCCACTCTCCCACTGCTACAAGCTACTCATCTTTCTGACTGGGAGGTACACAAACCTTTCCAAGAGTTGCTCCTCCATGGTTCTTGTGGATACTTGACCTGACAGATGCTTCTCAGAGTTGCTCAGTCTTCTACTGCATATTTGGAATCATGGGCTTTTTTTGACAAAACTCATTTGCTGTGTTTGCAGGCTTTAGCAAGCCTTTCTTACTTACAGTCATTCCTACCATCTTATGGTTTCTGTGAACCCAGGTGCTGTTGCTGGTCTTAAGCTGTAAGAAGAATGGTGATCCTGATTCCAACGCAAGCATTGCCAAGCAGATGGGCTGCTTTAATGCACGGCTCTGTTCCCCTTTTCATTCTCAGTGTCAGCTGTAAGAAAACATAGTGCTTTGTGCACTTTGAAGGAGGACATTCACTGGCTCTTGGTCCTAGACTATCACCTCAGAGGAATGCTCAGAATGAGAGAGCAACCACACACCTCACTTGATATTTCTGGCACTGGAGGCATATGAGTTGCTGGTGAAGACTCTCTGTTCTCTTGAGTGGCCAGATCCAAAAGTCTTTGACTTTAAAATCAAGGAAAGAGGCTCCATGGCAGTGCTGGCAACAGTTTCCACCCTGCTGAGATGTGCTTTGGGAGTGATTGTGAGGCTTTTCAGTGTCTAGGAAGACCAGTTGGTATAAAATGGTCCTTCATTGGACCTGCTGCTATGTAAATAAAGTTTCTGTGAAAGTTTTAGTCCTGAATTGTGGGTATGAATTCAGAAACTTCAGGCTTTAGTCTCTTACTGGCTTCTCTACAAGGGAGATGGAGTTTTCAGGCCCTGTTGCAACGCTACCAACCCTCAGAATACTGGACTTTTTTTTAACATAGAACTTCTAGATGGTACAAGATTTTAAAATAAAACAATGTTGTCCTTTATGGTATTACAGAGAACCTTGGAAATAAAGTATATTAAAAAAACATAAAAATTGAAAAACATAATTTTTCAGCCAGTACTATGATTTCAGGGTGATTTTTCTTGATATTCTCCATTTTCTTTTGAAACTAAAATTAGTATCAAACACATTTTTTATCTGGAATGAGATCAAGCACCAAACAAGTAGCTCATCTGGAGCATTTCTGTACTGCTATACCACAGACCTATTTGAAGTCTAGGGCTAAAGTAATTTTTACCAGTTAGGAATAGCAGTTTGGATTAGAGTTGCATATGTAGCAGTATCCCTTAATCTGAATTAATTGATTCTAGGAAGTGAAAGTCAAGTGCATGAACCTACTTTATGAGCAAAGATAATGGATTTTCAGTTGGGGTGTAGGAGATATGAGCCAGTTTACATCAGTGTACACTTATTGGTATTTTTCATACTTTTGTTGAGGAAATTATTGTGTGATTTTATGTCTTCCTCTTCTTCTAGCTTGTGTATCTGAAAATGGGAATCACGTTGGTTTTCAGGGATCATTGGATGTTCACTGAGCATCTAAAACCAAAAAGTAATAATCATATATTAGAAGGCAAGTGAAATTAATTGCTAACTCTTCCTTGTGAGTTGTGTTGTGAATAGGATGGTTTGCACTGCAGAGAATTGTGATATATGTGTGTTTGTAAAATTTATTCAAGAAAGAAAAGTTGAAAACAGGCTCAGTTGACTGATGTGCTAGGTTTCATTCTGCCTTTATCTTTAGCTCCCACAGCAGGAGGAAGGGTATTTCTAATTAATGACATGCTTCAGTATTTGACGAAATATGAATCTACTGTGATTTCCAGACTCTGCTGAGGATAGATTAGGAGTCAGGGAACAGGGAGAGCTGCTGTGCATGGTCAGAGCGGTGTGGACAAATTTGCACTAAACTTGACCCATGTCTGTACTACCAATCTATCATTATTCACAAACATGAGTTAAAAATACAACAGATATATTGACAGGGTATCCTAGCAGAGGCTTTCCATTTTTAAAAACATTTTTTTATTTTCTTTTGGCAATACTTTTAAGAATTGATAGTTCATTGTCCTTTCAACTATAATTAATTACAGTAATTTGAATAGTAGAAATATTACTTGAAGAATAGATGTGAGTAGGACAAACAATCTGTGGCAGCAGTAACTTTATCCAAAGAGCTGTGCTGTGCAACCCACTGGAGTTTCTTGCTGTGTGTGAAGTTCTGTGCGTGTGTGTATCCTTCCTGGCTCAGAGCCTGGGATAAACACCTTGATCTTCTCTTTGGGCAGATAAAGTGGCACTGAGAAATGTTTTTTTCTGACACCTTTTAGGTGAAAATCTAATACCAAATTGTTTCTGCTGCGCTTCATTAGAGGTGCTTGCAACTGCATTGCTATTGATTGCCTTTTAAACCTGATTCTGCATTTTAAAATGTAACAGAAAAATGACAGTGATATATGTGTACTTTAGTAGCCCTCTGTCAGATGTGAAGGAAACTGCAGTTTATCAATGACCTGTTAATGGCAGAGAAGCCAGTGACTATTCAAAACTGGAAGGCCCTAATCCTACAATCACTTAAGAGTTGAATGTCCTTATTAATGTAAGTAACTACACTGAACATCACGGGATTACTCACACCGATAAAATGAAGTCAGTTTGAGTGGTCCTGGAATCAGTACCTTGGAAGCTGTTCATGTAGGAAAAAGCTATGATCGGATGATCAAAATCAGAAATGCAAGTATGAGAAAGGTACCAGTGCTCGTGACACTAAAAGTTTCCCTGTGCCTTCCAGCTTGCAATACCAAAATATGCAAGGTTAATAATGTAGCAGTAATAGATTTTGTGGTGTTAATCACTAAAAATTGTTCTGCCACTCTTGTGACCTGCTTATGTGGCTGGCTGAAGTCAGTGGGTTTTGCTGCTTAGGTCAGGCTGCGATTTCACTCATTTTCACCCATTGTGTACCTTCTTTTTGCTTTGTGCAGGCCTGATTTTTTAAAGCAACATTGTTGATCATAGAATCATAGAATGGTTTGGGTTGGAAGGGACCTTTAAAGGTCATCTCGTCCAAACCTCCTGCAATGAGCAGGGGCATCTTCAACTAGATCAGGTTGCCCAGAGCCCCATCGAACTTGACTTTGAATGTTTCCAGGGGTGGGGCATCTATCACCTCTCTGGGCAACCTGTGCCAGTGTTTCACCACCCTCATTGTAAAAAAGTTTCTTCCTTATATCTAGTCTAAATCTACCCTCATTTAGTTTAAAACCATTACCCCTTGTTCTGTCACCACAGGCCCTGCTAAAAAGTGTGTCCCCATCTTTCTTATAGTCCCCCTTTAAGTACTGAAAGGCTGCAATAAGGTCTCCCTGCAGCCTTCTCTTCTCCAGGCTGAACAACACCAACTCTCTCAGCCTGGCCTCGTAGGAGAGGTGCTCCAGCCCTCGGATCATTTTCGTGGCCCTCCTCAGGACCCGCTCCAACAGTTGCACGTCCTTCCTGTGCTGAGGACCCCAGAGCTGGACGCAGCACTCCAGGAGGGGTCTCACCAGAGCAGAGTAGAGGGGCAGAATCAGCTGCCTTGACCTGCTGGCCATACTTCTTTTTATGCAGCTGAGGATACGGTTGGCTTTCTGGGCTGCAAGCACACATTGCTGGCTCATGTCCAGCTTTTCATCCACCAGTACCCCCAAGTCCTCTCCACAGGGCTGCTCTCAATCCCTTCATCCCCCAGCCTGCATATTGGGGGTTGCACCAAGCCAGATGCAGGGCCATGCACTTGGCCTTGTTGAACCTCATGAGGTTCACACGGGCCCACTTCTTGAGCTTGTCCAGGTCCCTCTGGATGGCATCCTGTCCTTCAGGCGTGTCAGCTGCACCACTCAGCTTGGTGTTGTCTCTAAACTTGCTGAGGGTGTGCTCGATCCCACTGTCTGTGACATTGATGAAGATATTAAACAGTGCTGGTCCCAGTACGGACCCCTGAGTGACACCACTTGTCACCGATCTCCATCTAGACATTGAGCCATTGACCACTACCCTCTGGATGTGACCATCCAACCAATTCCTCATCCACCGAATAGTCCACCCATGAAATCCGTGTCTCTCCAATTTAGAGAGAAGGATGTTGTGGGGGACTGTGTCAAAGGCCTTACAGAAGTCCAGATATATGGCATGCATAGCTCTTCCCTTGTCCACTGATGCAGTCACTCCATCAGAGAGGACTGCTGGGTTGGTCAGGCAGGACTTGCCCTTGGTGAAGCCATGCTGGCTGTCTTGAATCACCTCTCTGTCCTCCATGTGCCTTCCCATAGCTTCTAGGAGGATCTGTTCCATGATCTTCCCAGGCGCAGAGATGAGGCTGACAGGTCGGTAGTTCCCAGGCTCCTTCTTTCTACCCTTTTTAAAAATGGGTGCAATGTTTCCCTTTTTCCAGTCCCCAGGGACTTCACCTGACTGCCATGACTTTTCAAATATCATGGAGAGTGGCTTGGCAACTACATCAGCCAAGTCCCCCAGGACTCTCAGATGCATCTCGTCAGGTCCCATAGACTTATGTATGTTCAGGTTCCTCAGGTGGTCATGAACCTGATCTTCTCTTGATACATGTGACATTTCCTTGCCTTCTTTAGTATGATAATGACATCAGACACAGTATTAGGAAATGCTGAAGCATCTTTAGGTCCTGCTATGGCAAAGGAATGAAAGGGGTGTTTAGATCTCGTAGAGGTACTCAGCATCTTGCACAGGTAAAGTTGTCCTGATATGCTTGTGTGTACAGCGGAAGTTCTCAGCTCAACTGAAGGTGGGCCTTTAATGACTCCACCAGCTGGTGTGAGAGCCTTTAATGATCACACCTGCTCATTCTCACCCTCCTTTTCACCCATCCTACCCCATCCTGCCTTCCCCCTCATTTCTTCTTCAGGACTACCCTATGGATTTGGTCACCAGCCCAGCATCCCAGGACCCCAGCTCCCTGGGCTGCAGGAAAACAACAAAACACTCTCTTCAGCAGTTAGTGCCAGTCAGCCAAAGCTTTTCTTCTGTGATGAAGGTCTTTCTGAGAATTTAGTGGTCCCCACTTGGGGGGATAGGACATTAAGAAATGAGGCTTTTTTTTTTTCAGTTTGTGTCTTTCCAGATTTTTTCCCTTTTGTTTTGCCTTCTGTTTTCCTTTATTTTAACTCTACCCCTTCTTCAGTCACAGCAGTTAAAGAGAAGAAACACGAAGTATGTTTTGAAGGCAAATATTTTGAAAACTGGAAAAAATAGGAATAATGTATACAGCTTTCACTGCAAATAAAAGTATTTTCAGACAGGAGTAATATTTATAGTTTCATTGACTGTGCTACGCACTCATGTTAAAAATGGTCTTTCAGCTGACTATATCCCAAGGCAGGTAGTTGCATCTATCTAAATTCCATGATTTTTTGTTGTAATTAGATGAAAGAACCAGATCCACTTTGGCCAGCGCCCTAAATGAGAAGTCATTGTGTTCTGGGACTGGAAGTGTTTGAATTATGGATCTAGGTCCACTGACCAAAATGGTTTGAGGGTCCTCTAGTGGATTTTGTTTCTAAATGTTAATAAATATAAATTTTTTGAGACGTATAAATACAGTCCCATGACAGTGCTGTCCTAACTCTAACGATGTGTCTGTTCTCTGTTAATCTCAAAATAAATCAATAGCCATTCTATTTTCTTTTTGCTTTCCTGATGGCAGTATGGATTGATTTTAAAAAAAAAAAAAAAGTGTATTAAAAAAAAGAGCCAGATGGGAGATGCAGATCAAGGTGAATTACTTTTTCAGACCTACCTGGCTAAACTAATATACCCATTTGCATTGAGGTGGATTTCCACCAAAGTCTTAAGAAAAAAAATGTGGGTAAATATCCTTGGTGTAGTAGTGATTTTCATGTTATTTCAGTTTTCTTGTGCTACTGTGACAACCCAAGAAGAAAAAGACTATTATTTAGTTACTATATGCTGGTATGTGTTTTCCTGTTAGAAAGAAAACCAAAATTTTGTGGTTTATCCTATATTGCATCCACAGCAATGTCTGTGCATCGCTCTCTAGCTGAATTCACTACCAGACTTGCATGTATCATTTTCTGATCATGAAATTGTTTGAACAGTGACACCCAGACATAGCCAGTCAAGGTGGTTGAAAAATAATATCCCATAGAGAGCTTAGACTTTGCCGGAAGAGACTTGAAAGACAAAATAACTCGCCTGCGAAGGAAACAGATGGTTTCCAAAGTGCACCAAGCAGCACTTGTTGCTCCTCTTCTGAGCGTTAACTTTCTATCAGGACAGCAGGTGCGATGGACCATCCTCAGCCTGCTCCAATGACAATGTCTTTAAATAAGCATGGAAGGTTTTTTTTCCATGAGCATGCTTTTTCCAAAAATGGTGAAATGCAAGACTTAAAAATATTTGAACATACTGTCCTACTCTCCCTAATTCCTAGACAGTTTGAAGAAAATTACTGCCTTTGTTCTTTGATATGTTGTTTGCAAATTTGTAGTTGGAGGTGATTATTTTACAAAAAAGCAAAATATTCACCACAGTAAGTTTCACTTTCTATGGTCCTTGACAAAAAGTGCTATACAGTAGCCTTTGTTTTGGACAGTCTTGCTTTTCAACAAAATTAAGACACGTCATGTTCAGATTTATCGGAGATACCATCCTGTATATAGTTTAAACTGTTACTTCTCCCCTCTTGTGATTTGCAAACTATTGCTGTAGTGGTCAGTGTTTAATCCCTGGTCTGTACTCTGAGTAGCACATCACTGTTATGGCACATCTCTTCTAATGGCTGAATGTCACGTAGCTGCAACAAAGTGCGTGGGTCAAACAGCTTGGCCTGGACAGATTAGTTCAAATAGCACTTGCCTGTCTAAAGTACTAGAGGAAATATTGGAAAACAGAAGAATCAAATAAAAAGTCTGTGTTTCTTTCCCTCAACTTCCATGTGAAAATAATGAACTCTTACTCAAAAGATCAAATGTTTGTCTTAAATATGAATTAAACGCAAGTAAAGCATGATGTAACCTGTGATCAAAAATTCTTACCTCTGGTTACACATAAGGCACTCAGCTCATAAATTAGCACAAATATATTCTCTCAGCTAAGGATGTTCTGTTGAAGAAAAATGAGTGTGCATATGATAATGAAACTGGCATTGCCTTTATTGTTTGGGACAGGGGATTGTAAGTAAAGCATCACTACATGAAGTCTCTGTAGAGTTTAGGCAGACACTCTAATATATATTTGTGGTTTATTGCATGTGAAGAATTGGTTCCTCCAACCATTACCAACTAGTACCATGTCAGAGCTTATCTGTCTGCATTACCATCCATGCACAGAAACTCCCATGTCAAGCCATAACTGTGCTTGTATGATTCATAGCTGTTAAAAAGAAAGACTTGTTAGTCATCTACTTCATTGCCCTTCCTATACAGAATTATTCTGTATTGTGCTGTACATTTACTACTTTTTTGTTGGTCTAATTTTAAATTATCAAAGTAATGGAGCTCCCACCACTTCCCTTGGGAAAATGTTCCAGAGCATAATAGATCTACTGTCAAGAAATATACTAATTTCCTGATATTCATTCTTCCTTTATTAACTTCATTTCATTGCACCAACTACTGTCTTCTGTGCATTTTCCCATGATCTCACTTCAAAACTTAGACTTTGCACCCTGCAAATATGTCTTGTTTATTTTCAGCTACTATATGTGCATATGAAGGGGTACAAATTAACTTCTACGGGCTTATAAATTTGGCCTGTGTTTAGTAGGAGTAAGCCAATAAAACTGCTAAAATTAATTGGTTCATTTTAGAGCAACACATCTTTGCAAGAGCTCCAGAAGTAATTACAAACAGCAGCTAAAAACTTCATGTGAGCTGAAAGTTGATTTCCTAGGCCACTTTTTGCAAAGGATGTTTGCACTACCTGAATGTAAGCAGGCAGAGTTAAATTAAGGTAAAACCTTGTGTGGACATTGATTTTGATTTGACTTTTCTGTTTTATCTAGAGGATTGGTAGGATACTTCAGACACCTGAAGAATTTACAGTTTCCCAACCGAGGTACACTCCTGTGTGAGCTTCCCTAGGCTATTCCAGTGCAAACTTTACTGTAAACCAAAGTCAGTGTTGGCTTGTGCTATCTGTTATTTCTGCCCTGAAATGGATGAAGAGTACTTGCTGCTCATCACAAAAGCACGGTACAAGATGGTGGTTTAAGATACGCCTTTCTGCTTTGCATTCGGATGAACTTTGTCACCTCAGATAAGGGACAGTAGCTTAGCACAAGATATGTCAAAATTCATCATACACTCACCTGGTTACACTCTAAACCTGTTTTCAGTGGGTGTCAGCTGAATGAAAAAAATAATTCTTAAGTGGAAATAACTCACATCAGGTTTGTCTTAGCCGAATTCTGCATGCAAGAATAAAATCTGACATAAACCGTGCAACTTTACAATGCCTTGTTGTAAATATGTATGTACCTAAGTTGCTCTACTAAACAGAATGCTGAGCAAGTCTCATTTCTCTCCTTCTGCTTTGAAATTTGCTGTCATGAATCTCCTCCCAAACTTTAGATCACATTAACAACTTCCGGGTGGCTTGCATGCTTCTAGCATCCATCCCTGTTTTCCTTCTCTCCTGGGTCTTGGACAAGTCTGTTTTGCACCGACCTTGTCCTAACTGCCAGCCCTCTTTCTGCCTAATTTCCTATATAATTTCAGTTCACAATGCTCCATCTTCTGCTTCAGGTGAAGATTCAGCCATGATGTCTTGTCCTGGATGGGAGCTGCTCTAGCAGGTTAGAATAGAGACCTTGTTCTAAAAGCTTTAGAGTTCATCGGTTTTATTAAGGATCTGTCATTCTTTTCCCAGGAAGTGACTATGTTTTATATGATAGTATTTCCCTAGAAAATGCTTACAGTAGAACTCAAGGATTTTGAAAAGGAAATGTTTTTAACTGAGGCTAAATGTGGGCAAGAACATAAATAGAACTGGATTTTACAGAATACATTCTGTAGTCGTGGCGTCTGCTTCATGGAGGATGAAATAAATACCTGCAATGCAGAGAATAGGACGGCAAACATGACTCTGCCCTTTGCTCAACGGTATCTCCTACTTCTTCTTGAAATATTTGAATCTTAAATGGCCAGCTTATCAGTCCTTTGAAGTCAATGAGAAGACTGCAAATTACATCTCCTGTTGTTTTGGTGTATTCAGTGTTCCTGTCTAAATATCCAGGGAAGCCATACAAGGGCAACAAGACAAAAGAAGATCATACAGTTAAGAAAAACTGGGCACCCTAACTTCGTCAGTCTTTGCCAGGTTACTTGCAAAAGCTGGGTAAGAAAGAGGGGACACTTTTCTGAGATAACAAATCTTAATGTACTTTCGTATCTCCTTTTCAAGAGCCAGTGTGCCATTTTATTCTGTTAAATGGAATAAAATGAAAGTCAAAACTGAATCAGTCTTTTGGGTTTTGTCCCAATATTTGCTCTAATTGGCATTGCTAAGGTTACTGTGAATGTATTACAAAAACTACAATCAAATGTTCAGTGTTTGAACAGGCTTTTCCATAGCTTAGCTGCTCAGGCTGTCTTTACCTAGAATATGATCTTATTGTCACTGAATGATCAGACCGTCCCTTTTGTTAACTAGAATTGTTTTTTAAAAGGTAATTGTTCTTTTTAAATTTTAATTGGATCTTCAGACTTTATCTGATGAAGTTGACTGTGTAAAATGCATGAAACAGCATTAGGGTTATTTTATGTAGTATAACTGACCATGCACAAAATTCATGTAGTAAATTAAACCCTGACAAATGAGTCTCTTGTCCCCTTTGTTCTCATTGAAGTCTGGGTGAGCAGAACATATGGAAATGCCATATATTTAAGAGTCCTAACAGGGTCTGTGCTGAAAAGGTAAAAATACTCATTGGGTGTTTTGAGAATATTTACTTCTACCTTAACATTGTCTCACTCAGATCTGTAGACTTCTTGCCAAGAGATAGGTCCAGCATAAATGCCTTTGAAAATACCAGGTGTGAAGTAGCTGCTCTGCATGAAAAGTAAAGGTTAGTACAGAGCAAGTAAGTTTTCAAAGGCACTATAATGGATACATCTGTTGAGATGAACCTCACTTTTCAAATTTTATCAACCAAGGCAAGAAGCAGGAATTGGCTTTGCAAAGTGAAAACCATACAGTATAAAGTAACCTAGCAGGTAATAGGCTGGACTACTGCCCTATGCAGCATTTACATTCAACTTAAATTCTACTCTATTCTACCACCTTTATGGTATGCAGGTTTAATTGGCTATATAAAGCATTTATATGAATTTGTCTTTGAATGTATGCTCTGAAAACAGTGACTTGGCAGATTGGTATGATGAACTCTACAATTATGTTGGCAGATGAATGATATTTTGGGAGTCCAATTTAATAGCTGGGAGAAAGCAGCAAAAAGACAACAAAGGCAGCAGAAATATGTCTGTAGGAGTGTACAGCGCTGAGACTTCTAACTATGGAACGTAACTGTCATGTTCTGATGTCATGTCAGTAGATCCTGTGGTGAAGTCAGGTGATAAAAAATTTGTGACCTCACAGCAGTAAGAAATTAAGATGGTAGGACAGTTGCATCTCTGGAGGTGTAAGGGAAGGGTTCAGGTAGAGAACAGCAGTTGTGAAGACATGTTTATCTACAATATGAAGTACAAAATGGTTCAAGGAAAAATGTCTTAGAAGGTAATTTGCTCTCTTTGTTTGCCCCAGGAAGATTCTTCTTAAGTTATTGTGCAACAGCTTAGTGGAACAATAAAAGCAGTTGCCAACCTGAATGTATACAGAAAAACAAGCCTTTTTTAACAAAGGGAGAAAATTCATTCTGCTTTACCTATTAAAGTGTCTTTATCTCAGCCCATGAGTTTTCTCACTTTTACCCTTCTGACTCTCTCCCCCATCCCGCTGAGGGGGAGTGAGCGAGTGGCTGTGTTGGGCTTAGTTGCCAGTTGGGATTAAACCATGACATTTACCTACTCATCTGCCTTTTCTGAACTTCTGTGAGTTTGAAAACTATTCTGAACTCTTACTAGCAAGTTAACATGGAAGTTCTTGATAGTTGTGTGGCAGTGTATAAACTACAGATACAGAGTTTGGCAAGCTATTTTAGTTTGACCATTTGGTTATTTTACGTAGAAATAGCCTATACAATTAAGTGTATGTGACTCCTGCTGGTACTTCTGTCATGTCATAAATGCAGTGACCCTCAACAAAAGAGGTTAATGGCTTTTGTGTCCTGATGCAGTTTGTCCAACAGAGATGTAAAACAGCACTAAAGGGCTGGGTTTGCAGTGTTCTTTGGCTTGTTCAAAGTATTTTTTTAATAAATGGCAGCTGAGAAGGTTTTAGGAATCTCTAATTGCCATCTTCCTTCTCTTTTGAGTGAAAAATACTTGTGTTCTAGTGGAAAGGACCTGGTTTAATCTTATAAAAAGTATTTTCAGAGTAATTTAAGGGTAAGTAAATATTTATTACTGGTGCAGAATCATAGTAAGCCACAGCAGAATTTTATTAAGAAATTACCTTCTACTTAATGATTACGTTATAAACTTAAACTGCAATAATCTACCTTCAAAATATGGGTCAGTGACTCTCATCACACTGTAGTAAAGGCTGTCATATAGGAAGATGTGGAGTAGGCTAAAGGGAATGCTTCTGGGACCTGGCAATTAACACATCCTGAGCACTCAGCTTTCACAACAGTGCTCACTCTGCATGTGACAGAAGCATTAGCAAAACTTGTATTGTTTCATGTTTTTTTCCATTAACAAAATTCACAGCCACTGAAGTTTAATTTATGTATGCATTAGATGGAAAAGCTCTAGGCATTTGTGCATAAAACTGCAGGAAGTATGCTAACTGCTTTTCCTACCCTTAGCATGAAATTTTCAGAGAGGGTCACCACTCCTGTGTGACAAATGTGCGCATAGTAAGACTGAGCAGATCACTGACCAAGGACTAGAAGAGATTTAACTCTTCAAGTTGGCTCTCCTACCGCTTCTTTTCACAGTTGGGATTGACCGCTGTTGTGTGCATGCTGTGTGCTCAGGATCTGTGAACTGCCGGTTCCCATGATCCTTTCCCCTAGTCTGCTCCTAAATCTTCCTATATGACAGCCGCTTTGCAGCTGGCAAACATCTCCTCTGAGTGCTGTGTGTAAGACTGCAGAGAAGTCCCCCTGGGTAGCTTCTCTGTCCTTGATCTTCCTTCGCACATTCATTGTCTTCCGGGAAGCAAAGGGCCTTTGTGCCAGATTTGTGAGCCAAGAGTGAATCTCACTTTACCTATAAATCCAGTAACATTGATGGAAATGGCAAACATACATTTCTTGTAGGATATGCTGCGTTTGTTATATCAGTGTTCTATAGAGAAAACTCTTAAATACTGGGGGCCAAATATATTATTAAGTATAAACCCTTCCAATTAAATAAGCCAAAACACCAAATTCCTACCCAGATTGTCACCATCCCTTTTTTTAATCCCTAGTTGCCTGCACCTTAGGTCTGACAGCAATGTGAGATATGCAGGTATTTTTGTGCATTTTGGAAATCCAACAGTGAGCATGGGTTCATGCAGCTTAGAGACCAACTGAGGAGTCATCTTAGCTGGGTATTACTTGCATACCACAGACAAAACTTTTCCTTCTGCTAGTATTACTGCAATGTTTGCTTAAAAGGAGTTGCTGCATAGAGGTGTTAGTATGACATCTGTAGTCCCTCGCTTTCTTTAAGCTCAGATTAATGTTTGCAGTTTCGCAGGGACCTGATTCATGCGCATTGGTTTTGAAAAATTTTAGTTGTATCGAATGGATGTCAGCAGTACAAGTCATCTCGTGCTATTTTGCTAGTCCTTCAGTGCCCTGAGGTCTCCTATGGTGGGGAAGGAGTGGGCAAACTGTGATATTGGTACCACTGTCCACCCATGGGAGAGTCAAAATTAAAAAATAACAACCTGTATTAGGTTTACAGTAAACCTCCTATAAATTGAGGAGCCTTCTCAAGGAAATGGGCCCCCATGATGCTTGGTTGGCAGGTGTTTCTAGAAGAGCATCACCCTGGAAAAGGGCTGCCAGCAAGATGGAACAGCAAAGCAGATTATCAGCTCCTCCAACCAAATGGCCTGAGGACTGAGGGGACAGGCATGGGCTTTGGCACTTATCCCACAGTGACTTCCCTCTCAGTAAACCTTTTCCCAGGGCAGGATCCTTGGGATCCTGGTAGAAGGATCCCAAGCAGAACTGCAGCCTTCCTCCCATTGCGGGATTTGCTATAAGAGGGAAGGAGCGACCCTGTGGTCATTAAGGTTCTGTTTTACTGCCCTGTTAAATGTGATGCCTTATTGCTATTTTTAATTTAATTCTTTTGTGAGAGTGGAGGCGACAAAACAAATAGTTTCTATGCTTCAGACACACACCTAATGGGAGAACAGTGCAAGGGAGCTGCAAACTGTAATTCGCATGAGGTATAGCAACAAGAATTTCCAAGTGCACATGCTTGGAGTATGCTGAAAAGCTGACATTGGCTAATGAACTCACTTTCATCCCCATTTCTTGCTGTATCTAATTATAATTTATAACAACAGTGCCTTACATCATGAACCCTAGGTTCATTTGTGCTGTCCCGTGGTTTTCATTGCAAGTCAAAGAACACCTGACTAAGGGTATGTATGTGACCTTGTAAAAGGCTTTTTGCTGTTTCAGTGGAGGTAGGAGAGACCACAAGCGAGAGCAAAGACTCTTATCAGGGACTAGAAAAAGAGACCAGGGGTTGGGCATAGCCATCCAGACAGAAAGCTAAAGGATTAAAGAGCCCTGCAAGTGGAGAGCTAAGAGCTCGAGTTGCAGGGCCAAAGGGAATGATGAACAGTGTGAGAGAGATTTAATAAGCCAAGTAGAGGATTGATGGATTTTATTTCCCTTCTGATTTTTGCATTGAGAGTAGGAGAAGGCAGCATGGGTAATGTGAGACTCTGCTCCAAGAGAAGGAGAATGCAATCTACCAAAAAGGCATAAAGGGTGGACTATTGATGAACCTCCTGATAGGCAATGAAAGAAATTATGTATGCTTGCTGTGGATGCCTAATACTCCAGATTGTGTGCATGTGGGTGCATCCACCGCTGTTCCAAGAGGGGAAACTAAGGCAAGAGATAGGTGATCTCTTCATGCAAATTGACCTTTCTACATATTATGTTTACGTTTGTTCATATAGCTGCTTCGTAATTAGTTCTGCCAGCTCTTGGTTTCCATATGTCTTAAGGAATGACAGTATATTCTCAGATTTACTTCTATTTATACTAATTAAATACTAGTAAACCTGTCCACCTAAAGGACAAATTATAAATCATCTTTTCCTCAGCTCTATGTTGGACGTCTCTGTATTCCCAGCTATTAAAGCTCCTTTATTTTTTATGTTCTTCTGTCTTACAAACAGTTATGTAAGTTTATAGTTTTCCATAATTTAGCTATACACTTCTTACACTGAACTCACACAGAGGAAATCATGACAAATTATGTAGGAGGAGGGTTTCCAGTTATTCAAGGCCTGAAGTGATGAAATTATATAGAGATTTATACTTTTATTAAGCAAAATCATGGTGTCTCCAGAACATCTCCATTGCATATGAGCTTGAATATACGTGAGAAAAATCATTATCAAGGTTATGTACCTGAATTTCTTTAAAAAAAAAATAAATGGTTATACAGGGTTGGAAAATAACATTTAGCACCATAGCTCTTAGGAGGGAGAAACCTATAGTAGCAAGGTGATTCCTGACCACGTGGAAGGTCCTCAAAGCAGACTCTATGTTGTCCACTGCCAGCATAAAGGGAGAGGAAAAACATTTTTCAAGTAAATGCCTGGGATAGCATCCTTAACAATTTGGAGCAAGAGACTTTTTAGTTCTGAGGGATGGCTGTTATTTTAGTGGCCGCAGGCTTGGCCTGGACTCGCTGCACCCCCTGTCCTTGCTGCACCACCCCTGTTCACCAGCCGACTTGTTTTATGATGAAGGCAGAAAGCGTATCAGCCCACAGATTGTGATCCATGTTTTGCAGTCAGCAGTGGTGTACACTAAACAATTGCCTTCCTTTCCAAACCTATGTACTGAATTGATTATATAATGCCCTACCATTCCCACTGAGCAGGGAGAGGACTTCTTCCAGGGCTCTGCAGGCAAAATGCTTGTGCGATGGAGCAGGGGCCTATCTATTGCCTAACTAGTGCAACTACAAATAGAGTTGCTTTTCTTGTAAATATACAGATTGATTCAGGGAGGGGTCCTGATAACGCTAACAGAGAAAGGAGCCGTCGGGTACTGAGATGGTACAGGGTTATGTGCCCATTTATCTTATGCCACTGAGGCTTCCAGCTGATTCTGACAAAGAAAAAGTAGATTCATGCTCAGAAAGATGTCTGAAGGAGGAACACAGAGCATGTTTTGTAGGTCTGGCCATAAGGTAGAATGTAAGAAGCAGTATTACCTGCTCGGTTGTGTCTCTGAAGCAATGATACGGTCGTGGAAATTTGGCAGATGGGATTGCCATGCCAAGTACCCCATGTCCTCATTGTCATTCATGCTGAGGAATCCTCAGTCTCTTGGAAGACAGTTATATCTTATCCTACGAAGTTGTATGAACAGTGATGTAGAAATGAAGTATTTTTAACGTACTGTAGCCACAAAGTGCTTGCATCATCACCAGTTAGTTTCAGTTACTTCATGATGCAAGGCAAGGTGTCCCTACACGCCCTACATGGGGCTGTTTTTGCCCTGGATAGGCAAAAATCCAAAAGTCCAAATCAGAAATGTGGGTGAATGTCTTTCAACACAGGGTACATTTTAATACCCCGTTATCTTTAAAAGATCTTCACTTTTGCCTCCCTCATTCCTTTGTAGTCTTACCTCAGTCTCTCCTAGTAGCTCAGTTCCATTCCCAGAGGCCTGAAATGAATAAATCCAAACATGCTCTATTTAGACTTCTACCCCATGGCCAGCACACCCGATATGGCATTTCAGAGACTGAGGGAAGTGAGCCACATTTGCTCATGGAAAAAAGAAGGAACTGCAGCAATACAATGACGTAAGGTTTATCCTGCAGGTTCACCTCAGGTTACAACCGGATCTAATTCAGCATGCTCTTGTCAGTACAGCTTAGTTCAGCTAAACCAAGAAAATACAGTTCAATTCTGCACACAGCTAACTCCCACATAAAGCATCAAAACCTTTCCAATCTAATTTTTTATTGCAGGCTTTTTTTTTTTTTTTTTTTTTCATTTGAAGAGCTGTTGGGCCTGAATAATGTGGGTTTATTTATCTGTCTGGTACCAAATGAAAGTAGTTTTATGAATTTGATTAAAGAACCATCTCAAAGTAAACAGGAGAATCACACATTTAAAGAAGATGTTCCCACATACCAGATGCTAATGAGGTCACCCAGGAGAATATTGCTGTTTGGGGCCTCTACTCATCCCCAGGGTGCATTTTCTCGCTGGGAGATGGTCCTGCTATGCACTCTTAATCTAGAGCATGTTTTGAAATAGCTCTTTCAGCTAGTGATGTGCTAAACTGCTTCTTTGTTTTCATCTTAGTAGACTCCGAGAAATGAATTGCATACATTTCACAGCAGCGAGATTTTTTTGATATCTGTAATAATTTTACAATTTGGCTCTTATATCACAGTGCGGTGGCAAGTTTCATCAGCCAGAAGACCCTGCAACTCCTAGAACTGCAAATACTCTTAATGCAGTGGCAGACCAGAAGTCAAGTTTGTGTTGAACATGTCAGGCAGCTCAAAGAAGTGAAATACTGTATCTTGACCCAAATCTAGGCCGAAGTGTTTTTTGCACACCAAAGCAAGTAGAGTTGATGAATGCTTGCTGCCTTCATCTTCAAGTGCTGCTAGCTACTGGCAGTCAGAGCAAAAAATGGTTTAGAAAGCAAAGTTTTATGGTACACTGCCAAGGCTGTAATCTTTTTTCTTAAACAGAAGTTTTAGACAGAATCTCTTGATTGAACTTCAGTGTTAACCAAACATTGGTGTGTTGGATCTGACCCAGTACATTGTTCCTGACAGTGCTCAGGAACTGGCCAGTTGACAGTTATGGAATAATGTGACAAAAGGGGGATTTTCTTAATCCTTGGGGATTCCCCTTAAGGGGAATGTCTTAATCCCTGACATTTAATCATTGCTTGTGTCAGGAAGTATAAATGTTTGTCTTCTATTGCTTAAAAAAAAGCAAGGTTCATTAAGGATTATATTCTTTCTTTTTAAAACAAATGAGTTTCTAATGGGAACATGCAGGAATTCATTAACAATCTAATGAATATTTTTTATAGTCCTTTTTGGTCCCAATTATATTATGCTGCAGACAGCTCCACAGGGTAAACTATGCTTTAAGTTTGAAAAGGTAGAACAGAATTTTCCTTAATCTCTTTTAAATTTGCCTGTCAGTTTTAAACTCCCTGTTTAACTTTTCTTCCATATCTTGTTAATTATTTTGTCTTTTGGCTGCAACGTATTCTTTTTCTTCTATTATGAGAAAATAAATAAGAATGTTTCATTTCCCTTCTTTTTACTGTTTGTAATTTTTATACAGCCATTCTACATGCATCATCTCCCTCTCCTCATTTGCCTCTTCTCCAAACAAAAATCGTTTTTTCTTCACAGAGCTGATTTCCTGAGATTCCTGGTGGCTTATGTTCCGGGGTGCGAACCCTTTCTGTGGCTGGTCTTTTTGCAGCCACGTGGCTAGTACTGCCCGTAGCATTCCTGATGCCAGATTTACAGTTGTTTCATTTTGTTTCCTTAGGTGTAGAGAGTTTCCGCACACCCCCTTGAATTTCAAGCTGTAGGCTTGACATTGCTGGTGTCATTAGAAGTGGTACGAGCTGGAGTTCAAACAGGTGGTACCGTTGGGCTGCTGTCACAGGGGATGAGATCATACATTCATTCTGTCTTCGTGATGGATTTGTCTAACTCTCTCCAACTCGAGCTGACTTTGATCCCATATAATGAAAAGCCTTAAAATAGAAAGTGGAAGGGAACAGAGAGGAGCTTTAATTATTTACCAGCTAGGTCGAATCCATACCTTTTATAAAGAGACTTCTTTTGTTGTTTTTTGGTCTATTCAGTTTTCATTAAGCCAAATTTAAATCTTTGGGCTCAGCATTGATTCAGATTCGGGGGCTGATTAAAGAGGCTTTTGAAGGAAGCTGTGTTTTTTCTTCTTTTACTTAGTTATTTTTTCGATTTACTAAATGGAATAAAAATGCTCTGTAAACAATTTGCAGTATTGTAGTTGCAGTAGTGCTAGGAGGTCCCAGCTCAAAGTTTAGTTGCTCTAAGCACCTAGAAACATGACACCCATCATAAAACCAGTAAAGGCTAGGCAGGCAAAACAGATAAAAAGTGGGAGGGTGGAAGTAAATTCCCAAATTCACCAAACAAATCTGTGGCAGAGCTGAGACCCGATCAGGTCTTCTACCACTCTAGCGTGGTGTTTAACGCCAGCCCCTGCTGCCCCTGCCAGATTCACCACTCGGGTAACGCCTGAGCAAGCACGGGCACGGTGTGGTGGTCTCCGTGACATGAGTACTCCATGACTGCCTGCATTTCAAGGCGGTAATTCCCAGTTACAAAAGTGGTCCCCATCATCCTGAAGGTTTGATAATGTATCTTTGCCCTCCTCTAAAAACAGTATGGATGTCATCTCCCTCATTGTGCCGGAGGAGTTAATGCAGGGGGTGAGTACAGCTCCTTTGCAAGCATCTTGCTCTGGCAGGCTGTGCAGCAGGAGGCTGGGTGCCATCCCAAGCCCTTCCCTTCCTCCGGGAGCTGGGTGGTGCCTCCGGAGGGCGTGAGGGCAGGGTGAGAGAGGGCAGGGGAGACAGGCTTTTGGTGCTCCACGTCCTTGCATCATTACGCTTACAACCAGAAACAACCTTGCAGTTACCTCTGCAGTCTTAAGCAAAAAGCTTACTCGATTTATTTTGGAAGCTAGCGTCTTCATAGTGCGCATGGCTGTAAAATCTGCATGCTTGAGTTGAGCCTTGAGGAACCCCAGTGCCTATCAATATCACTACGTCCACGTCTCCTTCACAAAAATAGACAGTAATGTGAAAGATAGTGATGGTTCAGAGAAATGTCCTTGCTTTTTCCTCACCCTCTTGGTGCCTGTGGATACATTAACAGACTACTGTACATAGGGGAAAACATGCCTTTAATAGTTCTGTCTCAGCTGCTGTTAATTTGATTTCCCTCAGGTAGTCAGTGTTCAGTCACAAAGTCCTGGAGCAAGACTTGTTGTAGCAAGAAGTACAAATAATTTACACTGTAATGTCTGAGGCTCTTAGATAAAGCCTACACTACTCTGAACAAAGCAAAAAAAATTATTTCTTTTATTGGGATAAACATGATGAATTCAGAGAGATGGGAGGAGGTGCTATAACAAGGAGCACGTTTATTCAAAGCAGCTTTGTGGTATCTGCCAAGGAGTAGATTATGTCCAGACCTATGCTCAGTCTCTGTGCCATATACATTGTATATTTGCGGGCTGTTTGTCATGACGCTTCACAGGACAACGTCAAAATAACTTGTAATTATTACTGGATTACCACAGATAAAATATTTTTCAGTATGTCAGTTTTCCTGTGGAAGTTACTAGTTTAGTTTCTGTTTTCAGCTCCATTCCAGCTTCTTCCACGTAAACTGGGCAAGTGTGAATTGGGTACATTGTGTCAGTCCTGAGGCCAAACTGCACTTGTTTGCATTTATGTAAAGCTGGAGTAGTGCCTTTGAAAAGAATGGGCTGGATTCTGCCGCAAATTGTCAGGTCCCATTCCTTTGCTGGAGCTACTCATTTAGGGGTGGGATTTTTCAGCAGGATTCCATACTGCTGCAGGATTCATTCTAATACTACTGTAGTATTGCATGGCTCGTATAGCTTTGCAAAAACTAAAATTGAAGAATTTAGAGCAGAATTAGGTCATGACCAAGTGCATTTGAAAATGCCATGCTAATTATTCACAACTTTAAAATTACTGAATGAGTTTCTTCCAAATTTGCTCTGTTCCATAGATCCCATTGACATTTAAATGTAATTCACTTTATCACCATGTTATATCATAAAGTCCGGTTTCCAGTATTTTCATTAGCTGATAGATGTTCTATAATATAAAAGGAAATAATACTTAGGGCATGTAGAAAAAGGGAATGCAGTTAATCTGTTAACACTGCCTTTCTGGAATTTACTGATTAATTTTTTTAATCTCATATTGGTATTAGGAAGGGTTTTTGTTTTGTTTCTAGTAAAAGTTGCGTAAAGATCCTGAAATTCTCCAGAAGGTTTAAGATGAGTGTATTGGTAAGTAAGTCACCAAGTCCTAGGTGTTGCATTCCAGCCCTTCAGACTTTCATCACTTCTTTTCTTATGGAAACTGTTCACTTTTCCTGAAGGTGCAGATGCTTCTTATCATTCCTCCCTATTCTGATGAGTGTGCACCTTCTCGGGGAAAAGTGCTTGAGAGGGATTTCTTCCTTTGAGATGGTTTCTACTCTAGTTTGGATTTCCATAAATCAGTGCTAAAAGGAAGGTGTGGAGTAACTGAAGTATTGCTCTGAAGATCACAAAAAGCACATTGTAATGTTTGAGCGTTTGAAAATTTTTATCTTTCTTGGGGTACAAGTTTTCCCTATGTTCAAATAAATGCTTTCATGGCAGCTGCAAATGTCTTTCATAGGTGATATCCAGTGCTGCCAATTTCTCAGCCTTCAGAAATAAGTGTACAGGGTGGGATTATTGACTGGAGTTGTGTTCAGGTGATTGCAGGTTAAAAAAAAAATTCTCTACAACAATCAGATTTTAATTCCCACATGGTTAATTGACTCCATTTCCATAAGCCGTTTTTCCCCTTTCCCCTTTTTTTGCCTGTGCTTCATGTTGTTTAAATTTGGTGTGGCACTAATGTGACTGACAGGTGGGGTGTTTTTCTCCCTTTGCTGCCTGCGGTGCACCAAGGCGTGGGATGTGTTTGCTGCCTGCATTGCCTAACGTGGCACTCGGCTGCTGCCGGCAGCCCTGCCTGAGGAGCTTCATGGGCCTTGCTCTGCGGCTGATCCTGACACCCATCCGTCTCGTAAGATATCATTATCTAAATATGTGTTATAAAGCAAGATGATCGTGCCCAAGGAGAGGCCTTATTATCCTGCATCATTCTGGAACCGTAAGGATAACCCTGGCAGGTGCAGAGCAAAAGATATTTTATACATTAAGCACACAAAGGTCTCCTGTGTGTGGTGGTGGTGGTCGTTTCTTTCTCATCAGCCGTGACTTTATCCCTTTCCCAAATCTGTCTGGCTCTTCTGTTACCTGCAGATCGCTCGCTGAAAGCTGCCATCCCTTATCCCAGCTTCTCGTGCTGACATTTGGGATTTCTCCACAGGATGGGTACAGCAGAGGGAGCAGTAGGACAAGCTTCTCCCAGGCTCACCCTGCGTGCTCCTGCCCCAGCCCAGACCCTCTGGCAGATCTAACTTCCCCTTCAGTCCCTACACCCCCAGCAGCACCGAGACCCTGCAAGCCTGAGGGGTCTGTGCATGCCTTGGGGCCAGGTCGGAGAGGGAAGGAGGGGGCTGTGTGGCAGGGACGCCCCCCCCAGCCCCTGCAGAGCACTGATGCATTTCAGAGAGCAAGTGAGACGCTGCTGGCTTTTACATAACTGATCTGATGGGATTCATGTTGCTGGCCTATATATTAATGCTCCAGCTCTCATTAGCAGTTTCTGAGACTTCCAGGCCTCCTTCTGTGTTCTTGCTATAGATTTTTTTCCTTAAAAAAAAAAAGTAATTTCCTCTTTTTCCCAAGTTTTTCATCTGGAGGGTGGAATAAAGTGAGTTTTATTTTAGAGCAGGAAGGTTTTTTGGTGGTATGTGGGATGAATGAAAGGGGATTGTTCCTACCTTTGGCTCAAGTGAACAGAGAATCTGTTTCATAGATTATCCTCATCCAGTTCTGAAAAAAGTGTGTGTGTCACTCCATCCACATGCATGTCTGCCTGCACGCGCGTTTTAGGCATTGGCCGAATTTTCACGAAAGGCCTGTGGTTGTCTGTCCAGGCAAATATAAATACATAACGTTTGTGGCATTTTTATGAAATAAATTAGTGGAAACCTTTTCCAGTGCAGAATAAAGCGCTGCAATGAAGCCAAGGTGCTGGAGTGAGACAGGGTAACGGAGTCATTTCCGTAACAAAAATATTCAATTCATAACTTCAGGAATAAGGACATTAATTTCAGGAGAAGATTGTGACAAGACAAATTTTGGTGTTGTGATATTTACTTTCACAAACGTTTCAGCTATTCTTTTCAGGAATAGGCTGCAATGTGCTCTCTTAATTAGCAGTCTTTACTGCCTTTTGTACACTTGGTTAGAGCAGACATGAAGCCTTCAAAGCAGTAGAGGGTTCCTACCATCGAGGAGACAGAGCATCTCATGCTGGAGGAAGGGCTGTGCCACGAATCTTTGTAGCTGGCATGTGGGTGTTTATTTTATTTTCCTTCTGAGTTTGGCTTTCTAAGGGAACACAATCGTGCTATGTTTGTTTGTCTCACACTTCTGGCCACAGCCAGTAGTTTTGAAGTCATTAGATACCTTCTGCTGAATTTAACGCAGGGGAAGAAATCTCAGCTATACTGATTCTCCTTGACTCTTGTGAAGTGGGATTCAAGATAGCCCCCCAATAAGGATGGGACAGGCAACGTTCCCCTCTGGAAACAGCTCCCACTTGTGCTGGCTGGTCGGTCTGAGCACACACAGCTCTGAGCCAGCTGCATGGCCTGCTTCCTGCTTTTCCCCCAGGTAGGGAGAAAGTACAAAAGGGCACATGGAAGGGAGCGGGAGTACTGATTTGGGCAGTACCTGGAAGAAGGGCAACCGTGGAGGCCTGGGGAAATTAGGATTATTGTGGAGATGTGGCGCAGGATGGTTGCATGGTACGTGAAAAGAAGCTGAAACTGGAGGTGGACAACACTCATGTCCTGAGCGGTGGGAGTGGTCGTGGGAGTTTAGAGGAAATGGGGATTGCTGTCATTGGGAGCAATAAATAACAAAGGATTGTAAATCCTTAGGAAAAGCAGTGCATTAGATGCACTGCTCACCAAGCAACTTTAACAAACTAGAGCTGTCCCTTCAAACCTTTCAAGTTCAGCGTTTTCACGTAGAGGACCAATAAGAGGTGATACAGCCTTTTGATGTATCCATGAGTGCTATCAGACGAGGAAAGACTTTTCCAGGGCTCAGCATTGTGTGGGATTAGGTTTACCTGTCTTTTTAAAATTATTTTTAGAAAAATATGTTTCCTTTCAGTGTGGTAAAATTAAACCATTTACCTACAAAAACTCATTTTTTTAAAGTTCTCTTTATTTTATTATATCTCAGAGATCTTCATTTTGCTGATCAATTTGGACATCTAACAAAAAGAGTAGTCTTCTTCCTGTATTTAGTGTTTGGATTAAAGATGAATGGAAGCAGAATTGTTCTAGTTCTCCTTTTAGGGGTTTTTCATGTATGTATCTGGTAAATAATCATTTGATTTTGCAGGGAACAAGGCAAGTGCACAGAGTTTTTCATAAGTTGCTTAATTGTTCATAATTAATGTTCATACTTTGTTCGCGTATAGAAAAATAAAGCCAAGGCCTCTAAATCCTGGCTCTTGTAGATCTGATGTGCTTATATATGGTGATAAACACTGGTTTAAACTATGGGTTTGTCACAAAAACTCTAGCAAACTGTAAATACAAGATGTAGGGAAAAGGAAAGAAATGTTTAAAGGGAAATAATGGATTTTTTTCTTTATTCAGTAAAATGGATTGGCTGAAAATATGATTTGTTTCTGAAGCTTAGATGTGTGACCATGGACATTCTCCCTTCCTCCCACATAACTTGAATCAGAGAAACATAGAAAATAAAACCAGAAAAGCCGGCACAGAAAATCCTCTGTTGCTGCAAAACTGCTCACAGAGTATATACCAAGTGCATTCCCCATTTACTTTATTAGTTCTTACCAAGAATTCAAGCAATTTGAATATGTTTTGCAAATAGTGGAACTAACCCATCTGAACGTTTTTAGTGACTGAGCTTCTTCCCATTATCCAGTGAGCCTCCCAAAAACGGCAGGAGGGTTAGACTCGGGGAGGAGGGTGTTGGAATAGATTTCTTTGGAGCAGTCAGACTCAGCGCTGGGGGGCCAGGGCAGTGTTTTGCCCCGCGTGAGCCCATGTCAGACCCCTGGGTTGCCTTCCAGAGCAAAGGTACCCCGCCATACCTGAGGCTGCGTCGCAGGGATGGCAGGGCAGCCGGTGTGGGGGGTTGCTACCGAGAGCCCCCTGTCCCCACCAGCTTCAGTAGCTCTTCCCCATCTCTTCCGGTAATAAAAGTGGTAAGTTGGAGAGAAGCAACTCCTGGGTCAAAGCTTGGCCAAACCCTGTTTGTTAGACCGTGTTGGAGAGGGCTCATGGTGTGACCACGTAGCTGAGTAGCCAACGCTGAGGGTGTGACGGGTGTGTAGATTGAGTAATATGGAATAAAGTCAGTGCGCTGGATCCAGTGTGACAGGCGGGAACTGCGTTTCTGTCAATGCAGTGGTAGTCCTCTACTCTCAAACAAACCTGTGCTGAGATCATCTCAGGTTAATGAGATCATTCCTAAGAGCAGGAAGTACTCTCAGTAAGACCTCGAAGGACTGAGCCGGTAGGGTAGAAGACGTTGCTTGTCCCAGTAAGCCCAAATCTTAAGACTGCCAAGACAAATCAATTCAAGACACTGACAGACAAGGGAAGACAAGGAGGAAATTCTGTATGCATTAAAAATAGCTGAATGCGAAGGGACAGACCATGCCTCTTAGGCACTGGGCTAAATTGGGAATGGGTAGGAAGTCACATGGCTCCAAACATGTTACATATTTACACTTGTCACTGGTACCAAATTACTCTCCCCTCCCCGCTGCTCCCGTCTCCCCTCCCACGCCAGCTCCTGCTCCAGCTCCCGCTCCTCCGCTAGAATTTGCTTATATAGGATAGAATCATAGAATCATAGAATGGTTTGGGTTGGAAGGGACCTTCAGAGGTCATCTAGTCCAACCCCATACTTGATATGTATTCATGTATCTCAAATCTAAAGCCACAGAGGTCCCTGATCTATTACATTTGGTGATGGTTTTAAGCAACAGACCCTGCTGAGGGAGAAAGAGTAGTATTCCCTCTCACAGCTTTGGTACATCTCTCCCAGCTGTACACTTTGCCTGGCACGTTAGACACTGGTATGACGGCACATCTCTTCATCTGAGGGAACTGGACACCTGTCTTCTCGTTTGGTTTATGTGATACGGTTTTTGGACATATGACCTCTGACTGTCCCATTCATGGGAATGGGATCATGCTGCCCATGTAGACATCCAAAGTTTCCCAGTAATTTCCAGCATCCCGTTTCCCAGAGCTCCACCCCCACATACACTTAAGTTTATAAATAACCTCTTAAGAGACACGGGAAGCAAACACTTTTAAGTGTTCTTTTAGAGGGTCCAAAACCCAATCTCTTTTTTCCAGTACCTAGCAAGGGAAATACACAAGTTTAGATGAAAGTGTTGAAGGGCTTCTGTGGATTTCCCTGCCTTTGTTTTTCCCCACACTTAAGCACTCTCTAGAGGTACATCTGAGTCCTAGAAACAGCTCAGTCTTAATCCTTCCTGTTCATGACTTCACTTCTGAATCACCACAATTGTCCATCACACCTTCTTCCATGGGGAGCTTCTTAGTTCCTTCCTGGTTGCCCTAATTAAAAAGGAGCCCTCAGCCACAAAAGCATGACTTTTCTTTGTTCCTTCTCTTTTGTCTCTATGAGCATCTGAAGCACTGCACTTTTTAAGACCTAATGTTAACACATGGTCTCTGCTTCTAGTGATTATGTGCCCTTCCAGTCTGACATCCTTACAGTTGAAAAACACCTGATTTGAGGTGTGATAGTCTCATTGCTCCATTTGAATGGGAGACACTGTGGCTCCATGACTTTCTCCAAGAGATCTGTAAGCCTGCAGTTGTAGAGGTGGCTCCATGGGAAAGCGCTGCCAGGCAGCCTTCCTGCAATTCACCGACTAATAGACACGTTCCCTGAACCGTTGTATCAGCAATACAGAGTTCTAGGACCCGAGACAAAGGAGAAGCGAAGTGACTTCTTCCCTGTCTGGCAGGAAGACCATGGCATGTTTTTCTCTTGCTGAGTTTTAAAAGTGCTCTGTAAGGCAGGCACTGAACATACTAAGGTCTGGCTTTGCTAATAGTAACAAAGGTTAGTGATTCAAAATAAATCTTTTGACTTTTCAGGAGTTATCAGCTAGTTTATTCTTTACTATTTGTATGTTGCTGGCAACTTTTCCAGGCCCGTGAACCGAAGCTGACTCCAGGTTAAGAGGAGCTCTGGCCTTCCTGCCTGTGGGACTGACCATGAAAATGGCTGTGGAGTTATTGTTTGATCAAACTTTATATAACGTTACATTTATGTTATCAAACATATGTATTTATATATATGTTATCAAACAGCATCAAGAAGAGTAGCTGCAGGCTTACTTCATGCACACTAAGATACAGCCCTTTGGATGATTCTTTTACCCCCCTTTAGGCCTTTCCAATTTTGAGCTGTTTCCTTCATTAGCCTGAAGTAAACGCATAATTACTTTTACTACTAAATCAATCCAGCCTCTCAACACCATTGCTCTGAAAAGCGTAACGCCTCATCAGATGGGGCACTGGGAAGGCATTTCTAAACTGTGTTTTTAGCTGAGTGATTCTGGGCACAGCTTGTCCTTGCCCCACCACCCCCCTGCCCCGACCTGCGCTCGCTGCTTGCTTGGCTGCGTCCCTGGGTACGAACCCGTTGGCAGCAGCTTGGGCAAAGGCCGAAGGCTGTAGATGAGGGATGTTTGCCATGTTATTCTGTTTGAATTGGTGTGACTGCCAATTGATATTTTCCAGTTTCAACTGAAAGTGTTCAATAATTCATATGTTTTACATAGAGTCTTGTGGCTTGTTCCATTCCCACCCGTGTCTGAGGTAAGGCAGCCTTGATGGCAAGCAGCGTTCAACTGAATGCGCGTTTACAAATTACAGACGTGCTGCTTCAAAAAGGCTGACATTAAGAGCCAGGGGTTTGTGTCAAGGCTAATGACTCCTGAAGCCTCTGGTAGGGGTGCTGACTTTCTGGGTGGTGTGGAAGGACTTGTTTCCCCACTTCCATCTCCTCAAATGCTGCCATTCATCAGTAGTCCAGTTGTTGTGGAGTCTGACTTCTGAACAACATTGCAACGCGTTGTTATTGGAAGGAGCCACAAATTTACTACGAGTGGATGTTTAGAAGCCTTGTGTTTAAGATCCAGTAAAATCTTTTTTGTTTTTTTTATACGCCTTTCCTCAGTAAACCTCTCTGCGCAGGCAGAAGTGCTGTAAACATCCAAATACGAGTCTCTGCAGAAGCTTCATGCAACAGAGGGTGACACGCATCCTCCCGCCAGCCCTCAAGCTGGCGGCCTTCGGAGTCCCCTGCGGAAAGGGCTTTCTCCCCATCCCGTTCCTGACTGCGATGCACTCGGTGACTCCGGGCCTCGACCGCAGAGGCTTTGCCTAGCTGGGCACAAGCGATGATCTGAGGTGCCTCCGCACCGAACACGGGCAGGCCGAGCCGCAGCAGTTGTTGGGAGGCTCGGGCTGCTGCTCGGGGGGGAAAGGGGGGGCTCCCGGGAGGGCGGCCCGCAGCCCCCACCGCCCGGCCGGGAGCGGGGTGGGGGGGGTGTCCCGGGAGGGCGGCCCGCAGCCCCCGCCGCCCGGCCGGGGGTGGGGGGGGGTGTCCCGGGAGGGCGGCCCGCAGCCCCCACCGCCCGGCCGGGAGCGGGGTGGGGGGGGTGTCCCGGGAGGGCGGCCCGCAGCCCCCGCCGCCCGGCCGGGGGTGGGGGGGGGGTGTCCCGGGAGGGCGGCCCGCAGCCCCCACTGCCCGGCGGGGTGGGGGGGGTGTCCCGGGAGGGCGGCCCGCAGCCCCCGCCGCCCGGCCGGGGGTGGGGGGGGGGTGTCCCGGGAGGGCGGCCCGCAGCCCCCGCCGCCCGGTGGCGGCCCCGGCGCCGCCGCAGGCTGTCGGGGCGGCGCTGGCAGCCTCCCCTGCTGCGGGCAGCCGCGGTTGGGAGTCAGTGCAATCCTGCCTGGCAAAGCCTCCGCGTGTGCGCCTGTGTGTGGCGGAGGGGAGAGGTGGGGATGGGGGAGCTGGGGGTGGAGTGGCAGGCTTGGGGGAGAGGGAGGGGGGGAGGGCGAGGGGAGGGGAGGGGGCCCGCGTGCCTGCGATTGGTAAAGCTCCGCGAAGGCATCTGCCAGCAGGACTTCAGAGGAATGTGAAACCAAATCATTTACAAGTTAAAGATAGACGCAGAATATACAGCATCTTGAGCCAGGGTTTAAATTCATCCCTCTCCGCCTGGCTTCTCGCAAAGCTCTGCTTGTCAGCTTGCCTCTGTCTCCTCTAACGACTCTAATATTCCCTTAAAAATATCATCATTCTGGATTCTTTGGAATTACTAAGGTGGCAAAAGAGATCATGGTGCAGACCATAGGGTAAGTGGGAAGCTCGCCTTTGCCTACATTTGTTAGGGTGGGTCCTCTGGGCTTTGCTTCTGCTTTCAGAGTGCTCAGCAGTTCCTGTAGGATGAGGTAGATATTCATGTGCTTTTCCCCCCTGCAATTTATTCCCCTGTTTTTCCCATACGGATTATTTGAACTTTATTCCTCAATGAGGTGTTAACTCACAAGGTTACTTGTCTTGGCGTACCTGGGGAGTCTTGAGCTTTAATAATCTTACCATTACAGTTTTGAGTGCTGTTTTCCTATCAGCTGAATTTTGTTATATACCTTTGCTCTTCATTAGTGGGATATGCTGTTTGAAACGCTGCTTATTATTGCAAAGTTGAAAAGTGAGTTGTTTTCCACGTTAGAGAGGATGTAATCAATGTTTTTGCATGCTTGTTTGGCTATGGTTTTACTTACCTGTTATTTCCTCAGGTGTGAATTTGATTACAACACAGGGTTAATTACATTTAACCTTTCTGTTTGCTTGTTCCCAAATAATGCTTTCTACTTGGCATTTGGTTTTTTTTTTTTTTTGACATTTTGACCCTTTTGTTTCCTCTGAACAAAGTCCTCCTAGCAGTAATTAAAAAATGTGCACATTCCCCTGATGGTCCTCACTTTAATAGTGAGTTTGTAAGTAAAAAGAAGATTCAGGCTGTCATAGTCTTTCTACAATTTATCAGAAGTAATTTCGCTATCTAGCAGATACATGACTTCATTGATCAATGGTATTTTCAGGCTCTTTCTCTAATATTTCTGGTGAAGTTGTGGTGTTCCGATTACCAAAAGGATTTTGAAATATCAGAAACTGAGTGGGAGATTAGATGTAATATTTGTTATATAGCAAGAACTGGTATTCTGAGAGTTTCTTCTAAATCTGTGCTTTGTATGAGAATTACCTAAATGCCAGCATAGTTTTTGCCATTTATTCTAGGCATGCGTGTTTTACACTTGTAGTAGACGAGCTCCTAACTTTGGATTTGGTGGCAGTTCACCCAAACATACTCAGAATTCCTGACATGTTAGTACTGCCCATAATAACCATAGGAAGTAGGTACTGTCTGCGGATAACTGAAACGCCTAACATTTTTGGTTATAGATATTAGTGCCGAAGAGACTCACGTAATGTTAGTTAGCGTCTTGCAAAATATGTGGAACTGGGTGAACTAAAATAGAAATGTTCCCTCTGTTTGAAGGAAAGATGATGCATCTGGTATGTTTTATTATCTTTCTTCCATTTGATCGAATTCATCCCTGTTGATCAGCTTACCCAAATTTTGCAAAACATCTGGGTATATTTGGGTGAGCGAATCTGCTGTGAAGTGTTTTCTGTGTGGTTAGATCTAGGGGATGGAGGAGAGGGAAATGTAGAACCTTTAAGGTAAATCTAGAAAAAAATACCTGCAGGGGTGAGAAATGGCATTCAAGCCGGACTGTATTATCTTACAGTTTATACTAGTTGGGTGTTCTTTTAACTAGCTCAGACTAGCTCAGTCCCATGCTAAACTTGCAGGCTAGCAGTTACTTATGTTAAGGTATCACTGTTATATTTGCTTTGGTATTGAAGTGGAAGAACTTTGAGACAAAATGTGTCAGGATGAATAAAAACCTGCAGTAGGACTTGGTAAAGCTGCGGTTAGTTTCTTGGCTCTTGCACAGGATCCTGTGCAGCTTCAGGCAAGTTGTGTGAGCTCTCAGAGCCCCTGCAAAACTGAAGGGGGTGGAAATACCTTTATTACTTCTCCATGTTAGGTATCTAGATAGCAGTTCCTCAGGCTAGGCATCACCCCAGATAAGGCTTGGCACAACAGGCTTCTGCTTTTAGATGGGGTGCACCCTTCCCCAGCTCTACGGCAAAAAGCATCAGGGAGGAGGAATCCACAGATTTGGCAGCAGAGGTTTGCTGCACCTTTTATAAGCTTCCTAAACTGAAAGAGAAAAATAGACTGACATTCAGAGGTGAGCAGAAAATAGAATTAATGTTCCATGGGAAATTCCTGAGTCAGTTCAAAATTAAATTGCATTTCCCTACCACAGTGTATTGCTTTTCAGAAGTTATAGTTCAGGAGCATGGTGTTCCCATTTCATTATCTGAGACCCTTCTCCCATAATTAAATGTCCAAGAGGCACTGGAGAGCTTCATCAGAAGGAAACCTGCTTTGTATTCTGAGAAGTGAAGCTGCCTGAAAAACCTTGTTCCTGGAAGGGAATGAGCATCTGACCCAGGAACAGGGAGTTCCCAGGGTAAGGACTACAGTGCGGTGTTGGATTGACTTCAAAAAATATATTCTGGTGTATCTAATCTACCTGAAATAATATCGTCCAATTGTTCTAGCAGTAAATGGAAAATCTTCAATAAACTGATATTTTCCCATAGAAAATGTTGCTGTATTTGGTACAGTTGATATATTATTATAATGTTGGCATATTTTCTGGAACAGAAAATCATTGGCCAGCTGTTAGGGTGAATTTTGCACAGTTAGGGTGAATACGGTACCGCATGTGGTCAGTGATGATGGTACCACACAGCAGCGCAATGTGGCTGAGGCTTTTGGGTAAGGGTGTGGTAGCTTTATCAGGGCAGGATGTAGGGGCTGGGACCTTTCTCTCTCCTCTCCCTGTCCCCTTCTCCACTAGCCCTGTGCCCCTCGGGTGACTGGGATTTGCTGGGAAGCAGGGAGGGAGGCATCTTTTTCTTAAAGGCTTTTGTAACAAGGTGTTGCTGGGGTGGTGGCACCCTCTTCTTGATCTCCTGGACTTCTTGCCTCATTGCAGCCTTCCCTTTCATCCCTCCGCTTTTCCAGGACCCCCACTAAACCCACACAGAGGGAGATGGAGAAGTGCTTCTGGGACAGAGGTGGTGGGAGGGTGAAAGGGTGCCTGCTGCCAGCCCCTGCCTCTTGCTACTGCAGAGAGAGGAGAGATCATGGAGGCCCCTGTCTTCAGGGAGATCAAGCAAGGAACAGATCATTGATGAGGGGAGCACAGGCCTACAGCTGAAGCATTGGTGCCTCCTGGTCTTGGGTACTGTGTGAGTGGTTGAGGTGCTACTCTGATGCTGGTACGGTGTTCATCACTAGCATGTGCCAGGCTTTCCTGCTCCGAGGAGCCGACTGTTTGGTGTCGCTTAGGGACAAGCCCTGCTTTGTCACGGTTAGTTACATGTCTGCTCTTGGAGCAGGCAGATCACGGTCCCTCCCTTTCCTTTACCATTAAGTTGTAAGTGACTCTGTCACAAGAGTTCAGAAAAATCATGCCTTCTGAGGTGAAAATGGGTTTGCAACATTTTTCCCTTTAATAAATCCTACACATCTTTCTTTGTAAACCCTGATAAAACCAGTGGCAGGGATATGCATATGGGTGTTAAAATCCTTCCTTGCTAGACTTTACAGTTATTGTATATGGTTCCTATTTTCTTTCTTTCTTTCTTACTTTCTGTCATGGTATTTTTTTATATTGTAAATCTATGTTTCTAGCCTCATCTTCAAGCTTTTTGCCGTTATTATTCTGGCAAAAATAATAAAATAGGGTTGTCATCAGGAACCACTTGGTAAACAGTTTAAGGACTGTTTCCCCAAGGTTCCCTGAGAATATGCTGGCATTTTTCTGAGCTCAGAAGTACCTAGAAGCAGCTTACAGTGGTGTAATTTCCTTTGGGTCCTAATGAATCTGCCCCCAGTGAAGGTAGCTAATTTGTTTTGGCACAGTTTGACAGGCAGCGCCTTATACAATGCACGATGCTGTAGAAAGCCTGAATTCTGTAATTTTGTGATTCTGTAAAAAAAAAGAACACCCAAAACACCCACAACCAAAACTAATGAAATTATGGTGTCTTATGCAGCCGCGTTATCACCTCCAAGTCCATGAGTGGAAATCCAGGGAAGTTGCCAGTCCAAGTGGTGTCGGACCTCCTGCACTCACTATTGATTCTGGCTCCTGGTGTATGAAGGAACAAAGTATTTCCTGAGCTAATTATTACTGTATGGAGTGACTTTACCTGGAAACACAGTGATATGACACTTCCCACAAATAGGATGCTTAAAAATGCATCTAATTGCAGCTGCGGTAGTTGAAAGAATGCCTAATACCTAATAGCCTCGAGAAAACCATCCTCCCTGGCAGCGGGGGTATTACAGGAAGCCAAGTTTTACTGTATCTTTCCTGTATCTGAAACAATTGTATGGCCTCTTGCTGCATTTGACTCTAAAACCTGAATTAGGAAGTGTACGCTGAGTAATAAAGTAGAGATAGGGAAGCAGTGGAAATAATGAATCTTTATTAATTTATTTGTTGGCATGGTGGTAGCTGTTTGCTGAACATAACCTTCCCTAGGGCAATGGAGGGAACAAGTCAGCTTCCCTGCCTGTGATCTTTGACAAGTCATGTAGGGGGCTTGGTGTGTCCTTTTCTGAGAGAGGTAACGGTAATACTTGCCCAGTTCTGTGAAGTACTCTGAGATCAAGGGATGAAAAGTGGGTACCTAAGTGCTGCATTCTTATTTTCTTTTATATCTTTTGTAAGGATAAGACTACTCTGGTATAAAATGCCTCCTTGTAAATTTGTAAGAACATTTGCTCTCAGTGGAACCTCAAAAAAAAAAAGAGAGAGAGAGAAGATTGAGGCAGAGACAGAGAAGTCTGTGAGCAAGTAGGCTTTAAAAACAATTTATTGACAACTAGTGACTAGTTCTTTTAAAGACAATGAAAGTAAGCGCAGGCAAAACCGAGAAGAACATGCTTGCAGTGAAGTTGTCCTTGAGTACTCATTACCAAATAACAGCTGCAGATAGAATTAGTTAGTAATCTTATCCTTTCCTGCTACGTTTTTTAAATATACTGTTTAATGAGAGTATATGCTTTCTAGTAATTACTACCTTTTCAGTCCGTGTTTGTGACATTGTCCTTGGAAGAAGATCAGGAGACACTTTTGCTTCTTGCCAGGTTTATAAAGCAATGATAGTTTGGCTATCATGTGTTTCTGTCCCCCCCCTTTATTTTTATACACAACTCATTTATATTGGATCAAGAGAGCTACATATCATTGATTTGATATAGAAATATAATCCATTCCCCGGTTTTAGATCATTCTTTTTTCCTATAAATTGACTTCAGAATGACTAACTTTACACCTAAAAAAATGCATTTGATTACAAATGCAACACATTGATTTAAACATTTTCTAACTTTTGAGTTGTAATTCTGAAACCTTGTCACTCTTTTAATATGGAGTCCTAAATAATTTGGGTAGCTGAAAGCTTCCTCAGCTACCTGAGAAATCAAACTTCATATAGGCGAGCTGGCCAGTCTTTTGCGGGCTAGAATCCAGGAAAAAAAGGCACATCATAGATCTGAGTTTGAAAGCATTTATCTTGGTATTTGATGTGTATTTCTAATTGCTATTACAATTACAAATTTTTCACTTTTCTTTGAATATACGCAAACAAAATGTGTTTCCAAACACATCAAACGTATTTCCAAATAGATCAAACAAAATGCAAAGTGTTTTGTGGTTTTATTTTTGTCCTTAAAAGTTTGATCAATTTGCATGTCATATTTGTCTTACTAGGGAACATACATCAGTTTAATGCAGGTACAAATTATAATATGCTGGTACAGGAATGCAAGGAGAGCTTAACAGAGCTGAGAGTCAAGCCATGTACTCTGCAAGGCTATTCTGTAAACAGGTCATGTTTTTCTTTAAAAAAAAATGCACTTCTGAAAATGCCAACTGTCATGTTACTTCTCCTAGAACCTATTCTGCATCCTGGCTTCCCACCTCTCTCTGCCACCTGCCAGGCCATTGGTAATGCTGTTCATCACAACCTCCAAGTCGTCTTCCCCGGAGGGGAATTCCAGCCATAGAGTTGGATGAATTTTTGGCTGACCCATTGAACACGTAGTAACAGCAACACGGGCAGGCTGGCAGCACATCCAGAAGTGGTAATTCAGCGAAAGTCCTTGCGCCATCTCCTCAGACTATCAGTTAGGGAGGAAATTTCTGGAAGAAACACTTTTTCAAATACAAGAAGTTGCGCGTGGCTTGCAAGAAGCCCCCTGAGCATGTTTCCCAGAGACCCATGTCAGTTCAAAACAGAAGTCATTACCAAGGTTCAGACCTTCAGCTGGTAGAGCAATTGCTTGCACTCATAAGCTCTAAAGCTCCCTGTGAACCAGTCTTGGAGGGGGATGACATATGCTTTTTGTTAATGAGTTCAATGCCTGTTTGCTGATAGTGAGAGAAAGATAACAGTTGTACCTGCCTGCCAGACTTCAAGTTTTTGTGTGAAAGTATGGAGGAATGAATGCTTCTCAGCAGAGGATTTATAGAGGATTTTTTTTTAGCACAGGTAAAACTATTTCTTTTCAATAACTTTAGCTTTGAAAATTGTTGAAAATGTATAAATAATACATTCAGCTTGACTCTGATGCCTGGTATGTAAAATTTCAGGTCAAGCATAAAATTTAGAAGAGCAACTGAAAGAAAGTTTTATAGTAGGAAGTGGGTGTAAGCAGAGGAAACTTGCTAAAATGATGATGGCAATAAGCAATTATGAGTCTAGGAGATAGTAAATACAATTTCAGAAATCATACAGCTAAATAAATGAAGTAAGTATCTGATGGTTGAAAAGAATTCAAGCAAATGTAAGTTCTTCATCTACATTAAATCTAGTGATGTATTCCTAAATAGAATTGAAAATGCTAGAGTTTAAAGTCCTTTTTTAAAAGAATAGTTTCCAGGCTTAGGTGAACTCTTCACAGGGTGGTGCATTTTCACTGAAAGGTGAATAGGTGTCTGCTGAGAGTCATGCCCAGTTACTCATTACTCAGTGGTAACTTGGACTAAATGGGCCTAATCATTGCTGTTTCACTGTTTAATATCCACTGACATTGAAACTGTGTATTCCCTATGAAAAAGGCATAAAGTAATTAGACTGATAATTTTTTGGGCCACTCTTTTCCCAAAAATGGAAATAAATTCCTTGTGCACAAAGCCTGAGATTTTGTAACTGTGCATGTAAAGTACTAAATAAGTTATCCACTGTTTTATGTCCAAGAGAAACCAAGCTTTGCCAGAAAGCAACCTCAGACCAGCCAGGTCTGGCTATACCTATTTCACAGGTCATTAGTCCTATCCGTTTTCTGTTGTACACCGTCGTAGGTGACTGCTTGAGTTTGTACTAGGCATGACTACGTATACTGACAGACTCAGTATAGAGCAAGGAAATAAAATTGGGTATCTCAGCCTTGGAAGAAATAGTTGTAATTGTTTTTCCACCCTGACCCTGGCAGATAGAGCAGGCAAATAAAAAGAGGGGAAGGTTATGCAAATATTGGCCTGGTCCTTGCTGGATTTGCAGTATTTTTCACTATGTGCTAATTAAGAACTACACACAACTCAATGCCTTTCATGAGGCAGCATCACAAGGGCACGCTTGGCTTATCAGGCGCGCAGAGGCGAGCAGTGGTGGTGTGTTGCTCCAGAGTTCACTGAGCTGTTTGCTGGTAGCTCTTGACACCAGTATGGGCTGGGGAGCAACTGGTGAGACAGCAGCTCTTCAGGAAAGGATAGGGCTTACTTTGGATCTCCAGTTGAACATGAATTGGCAATATCGAGCCGTTGCATGATAGAAAAGAAAAAAAGAAAAGCACGATATTGGGATGTATACGGGATTACAGCCTGCAGGGAGTAATCTCCATGTTGGTGAGCTCTCAGCTGGAGTCCTGTGTTCAGTTTGGAACGCTGCTCTTCAGGAGAATGCCGGCCACTTTGGAAGTAGAGAGGAGGGCAGTAAAAATGACCAGAGATCCAGAGGATATGTCCCATGGGGAAAACCTGAAAGGGTTACATTTGCCATACCTGAAGAAGAGCAGCCTGCTGGGGAATGGGTAGGAGACAGGCAGTTTTTCAAGCACAGATAGCACAGAACAGGCTGTTGTGAAGAGGATTCCAGTAATCTCTGTTCTGTGCCATCAACAAAGAGAAACCAGCCTAAACGGAAGCAAGAAAGACGGGGTAAACCCTAGGGAAATGTTATCTCTGAAATACACTGCCAGCGGATCTTGTGGTGTCTCCATCACTGGAGGTGTTAGGAATGGCTTTAATAAACACAAGTGAAGTGTATCTGACTTTATCTCACAGTGGGAGGTGGATTACATATCTTTTCTACCATTCTTATGATTTGGTGATACTGGTGATAATACTGCACATGGAATTGTTTTCCTAATGAAAGACATGCTTTCTAAATCCTGGTTGGAAAGGTCTCTCTGCAGAGTGGGATGCATTTTGCTGAGGTGCAGAGGCACTTAATCATCATATGATTTCCTCATTTTGAAATGTTCCTTAGGTAAGTGGTTAATGCATGAACAGCTGGCTTTGTATTTCAGCTCAGATATCGTTGTCCTGAAATACTTGGGGACATCACTCTGTCAGCTGGCACTTGACAGTCCATCCTAAATTTGAAACATGTAATTGGATTCTTAGGATGAAACCTGAGCCCCCTTTGAAGTCATGGGTTTTTATAGGGTGAAAATTTCACACTGAGGACAGAGTGGTGTCCACTTGTATGTGCTTAGCTTTACTGTCCTAGGCAGGCCTGTTGTTTTCAGGACGAGGGTATAAGGAGTGGGTTGTAAGAGCGTGCAACCTTTGCTACGGCAAACATTTGCTGGCAGAAGGGGGCCTTTGGAGTGCTTGTGTGGGTGACTGAGAGTTTACAACAGGCATTATGTGAGGTGAATTAATTACTTTTTCCTTTTTTCAGATAATGTCAACAAAACTAATTTACACCATCTGTTCTAAAATAGAGAGGGGCTGTCAGTAAAAAAGCAACACCTATTTTGGTTTTTAAAATTTCATTTGATGAGACTTTAGGCATTCTATAATCTCTTCAGTGTAATGTCATTTTTTTTCCTTTTTCTGTTTTGGGGAGGGGTGGTTCTCCCCCAAAATGTATTTTTAATTGCCAATGGCCTTTAATTTGCATTTAGTATTCAGATAGCTGTAACTGCAAGTTAAATGTTTCTCCAGCTATTGGTTAATCCCTCCTGATGAAATGCATGCAGAGAAGTCTCCAGGTGCTATGAATTGGAATATTTCCACTGAAAATACTCTGGCTTTGTTTATGCCAATATTAATTCAGAGCAAGTTCACTGTTCACAGTGTAGCTACTTTAGAGTAGATGATAGTCAGAATTTCATCCTCAAAAAGAGATCACATTGATGTAAAAGCTCAGCGTGAATCTCAGAGCTGAGAGTTAAAATTTTGTGTCTCATAATGTATTGTTGCATTTCACATCCAGATTTCTTTGCAGGCTTTTCTTAAGTGTGCGGTGACGTGCCCCGAGTAGGAATTGTATGCATATACCTCAGGCTAGAATAAGCCTGCAAGGAAGCACAAACCCCAGATTTTAGGACCGCCAATACATCAGTTGTTAATAACCTTACAATGTTATTCTAGCTAACACTAGAAACATAATTAAATCTGAATTATTTGAAACTGCCATTAGGGGGAAGAAGACGGAGGAAAACAGTTTCATCCTCACAACATCGTGTTTTCATTGACCTACTTACAATAGGGAAGAAAATGTGTCCCTCTCTGTTACAGCAGAATACGTTTGTTCAGCAATTTTATAATGCAACAGTACAAGAGAAGACTGGCTTTCCTAACCACTCCAGGAGGATTTGGAAAGGAGATGAACGTTATTTCACACACTTAGTACTTGGATGTGTAAGTTCCTGTCCAAGCTATAATGTTATTAGTCTAAGCAATTTGGCAGAAAGTGCTTTGACTGAAAAAAAAAAAAAAGGAAAAAAAAGACTTGTATTCAGAGGTGAGAGGAAAAGGGCTGTGCCTGGGCTGCAGCTGTGCAGAGGAACCTTTTATGGGCAATCATGTTTCATCTTCCCTGATGCAAAGTCCCTGCCATCCCCAAGACCCCCAAACCCTCTGCCTGGCGTCCCTTGCAGCTGAGGAGCCCTGCCCTTCACACACTGAATGGAATGGCTGCAGCCTGCTTTTGTTTCGGCAATAGTTCCCTCATGTGCCTCGTGTCAGAGAATTACTGAAATGCCTGAAGGGATGGCGTAGGACCTGGCCCTGTTGGGCTGCGCAAACTCGCACTGACACTGAGCCTCTGAAACCACGCAAGTGTGGGTGGGCGGCCTTCGGGACCGCTGGGCTGGAAGTGGAGGAATCCTGAACATTGGTGTGCGGTATGGCACTGCCTTTGCACATCCAGCACCCCTACCAAAGTCACTGAGCAGAGGGCCACGGCTGCAGAGCCCACAGCACCTAAAATACTGCCGGAGAGAAATCCTGGGTGCTCTTGCTTCTCCACTTCTGTCCTGCAAGCAAACAGCACGGGACGCAGGTGCCCAGGTTACCCTGGGCACGGGGCATGGTGGTGCCCGCGGGGTGGGCAGTACACGGGGCTTGGAGTGCAGCCCTCCTCCTCAGGACTTGTGCATGTCGTATTTAATGTTTGTTGTCTTAAGGCTGGGTTAATAAACCATCTTTATCTGAAAATAAACACCTGCAGCTAGTCCTTTCGAGGCTGCTCAGGTCACATTCATCCACAAGGCGTTGTTGGTAATTTAGTATTGTCAGAGGCATTAGTCGCTGCCGTAGTAGCTTAATAATGTGCCGTAGGAGCCAGCTGGTAATTAACAAATTAAATATATCATATACATTTTCCTCAAATATTTCATATGTAGCAAAAATAATTAGAAGCAGAGCAGTTTGTGTGTTTAAAGCTGTTACATATATTTAAAAAATCTTGCCGTGTTAGGAAATTATTCATTCCTTTAAAGGTCAGCTAGGCCTAATTTTGCCACTGTCCCAGGATTCATAAATACGCACGTAAGAGTTGTGAAGCGGGGAGAGAGCCAGAGTGCTGTCTTTTTTTAACCCTTTAATTCTGCCTTGTATAACATACTCATCCCAATGGCTGTCTTCTGTGCCTGTTTTTAAGAGTGGCACAACCTTGTAGTTCTCAGCTGCTCTCTTTTGCACTTAACTTCCTTTCACGTTAGAAGTGTCTTGAATTAGAAGGTTATGTGCATGTGTGTGTGCGATGCAGTCTGTTGGAAAGATGAAATCAGCTTTTTATTGAAGCAAAGGAAAGACAAAGCTAACACAAATTGTATTAAACTGCTAAACTGGGAAAGACACAACAGTATGAATGAAGGTGACAATGGGTTTCATTATGCATTGTAAGTAAAACATCCCAGTATGCGCAAGCTTGCTTTAACTCACTTGGTGTCTCCTTATTTTATCACCAGATGGTGACCAGTGGTTTCAAATTAAGATGCTCTCAGTTACCTGTGCGTGATGGTTGAGCGATAGTGCACTTTGATATGTCTCCCTTCCATGCTGCTTCAGCCCAGTACTCCTTGATCCTCCTGCAGCCCGACTCCAGGACTCACCTCTGAGTATCCCAAGCCTTTGACTCTGCTTTTTCTCTGGGGCAGGATCTGATCTGAGCACTCTGAGGCAGAAGAAGCAGGGAACAGAGCAAGCGATCGGAGGAGCATCATTTCTACGGGTAGGGTGTGGTTAACTGTATTTGTGGGGAGTGCTTGGGTACTGGCAGTCACTTTGAGAAATATGATTTATGTTTGAAAACTTTCTTCTTGGAGAGAAAACATACTGCTGAAAATGTGAGTGGGTGCTTTTTGATACAGAGTGCAAAGTCTTTGTCAGACAGTGACAGAGTTTCTATTCAAACTTTGAACTTGTGGTACAGATGCGAGCAGCTGTACAATGCAATGAAAGGCAGAGAAGAATCTGCCCCATAATACCTTTGCTTTTTGCTACATTTATTCACCTCCACATTGTTTGATGGAAGAGCACTGGGGATTTCAAAGAATGTGTTTCTGAAGCTTATGAAAGAAAAGGAATTCCATGTGCAATTTCTGTTAAGATTTTTAGCCTCTTAGGGTCAGTCTCAGGCATTTGGAGTGCTTCTTAAAACCTTTTGGTATTAATGCACAGAGGGTAGAGGAAGAAAAGGGCTATTAAGTTATTCACACAATGCTGTTAACAGTGTATACTTGTTTTATGCACCCTGAATTCTCTTTTGTTGTTGCGGGTGGCTTTTGCTTGGGGCTTTTCTAGTGGTGTTTTGTACTGACTGTTGTCTCAGCAGAAAACCTTCAGTGTTTTTACTGTATAACAGTAGAGCATGAAAGCCCGGGCAACACTGGAGTCACATAGTGTGCAGACACAGTGAGAGAGCGATCCTGCTGATTGCACTCGGGATGGGTGAGAGCAGACATCTGAGAGGGCGGGCAGAAATATAGGAACATAAGGCCCTTTACCTACAATCCCACAGCAGTGGTGAGAACAGGCCCCAAATCTCCCAGCCTCGGTGCAAGCAGCACGGCAGGTATTTTTTGCAGTGCTGCCAACAATCCTGGTCCCTCCGCTGTCCAGACCAGGGAGCCTGTTGAATGCACCATGCTTCTCTTTCTGCTGGTGTTTCTGGATTTTCCCCCAGTGCAGCCCAAGGGCAGAGTGTGGGGATGGTCCTACCTGGTTCTGCCCCCAGCACGCCATTGGCACACACGCCGAGTGGCAGCTCGGCACACACATAGGAACTTGGCAGGGCTCCTGGCATCCACAGCTGAGACATAGCTGGCGAGCCTCGCCTGCGTATCTCTCCCAGTGACAGAATAGCGTTTCCTAGTGTGGGAGCTGGTCCTGCAGGCAGGGACTTGCAGGACATCCAAGGATTACAAGGCACTTCAAATTTTACTACAATCAGCATAATAGAAAATCTTTCACATTTTCCATCCCCCTGAAGCCCTTCAGGTACACAAACAACTTCACAGACTTCATAATGATTATGTCCTTTTAAACCGCTGTATTAATATTGGTACTAGATTTTTTAAATTACGTTTTAGCCTTTGAGTTAATTCAGTTCATGACCTTCACACTTCAGGTTTTAAAGTGCCATTACATCTCATAGAAGACTAGATTGCTGTTGAGGGGAATGAAAATAAATATCATAGCGGGGGGGGGGAAGTTTTCTTTCTTCGATCTGATAGTTCATGTAATTGGGGAAGGTAGGGGGTGTCTTTAATACCTGTCATTCCCTTGCACTGACGCTTTTGAAATATTTGGATGCAAGTCACAGAGCTTTCTGTTCACCTGGGAATAAAGACAGACATTGAGTCTGAATCTCCTTAGTTGCTACTTTTCTTTTCTCACATTACATTGCAGGTTAGTATTTCTGCAAAGAGGCTATACAGAAATCTCAGAGCAATTTAAGCTGCAAAGATTTCTCTCTTCTCTAGTTTATTCTGGCAAAGTAAGATCCATAAAGCTCTGGATTAAAGGAGCATTGTGATATTTGGGTATTGCCTTCAAAGCATTGCATTTCAATACAATTACTCAAAAATAAACTTTGTATAGGTAAAATATGTTATTTGCTGCATTTCTTTTATTCTGAATAAATCTATAATTTTTATCCTAGCTGCATAATTTTCTGGGAAAAAAGCCTTTACTTCTGACATGTTTTGTTCTGTGCTCATTGCCTCAGTTGTTTAAGTCAGACTTAGGCTGTCCTCCCGTTTTTATTTTTATTTGATGTTTAGGAAGCAATAAGCTAAATTGTGTGTTCTGTGATCAGTCTGGATGACCGAGTAATTCCGCAAAGACTACTGCTCACCAGCTGATCACTGCACTTGCAATTTGCCTTTACTAAGATAAATGCCAAAGCCCCACAGCTGAACAATTTGGTTCTGAATGCAGATGGCTAAGCTGGAAACCCATTTATTTTGTAGTTTTTAGCACTGACAGATGAGATTCAGAGTCCCCACCAGGATTGCACAGTCAGTATGTTGAACTGCTGCAGTCGCTATGAGGAATTTTGCTTGAACTTGCAGGTGAGCTGCTGTTCGAGTTGTTCAGCGCTCTGCTTACCACATGCTTACAGAAAGTGTTCCTTTGATTTCAGACAGCCAAGCAAAATGTCATTCCCAGCCACTGCCTCAATGTCTTTCCTCACTAAAGCAAAACAACAGGTGACTAGATCCTGATGTGCCGTATTTGACACATTTTGCAGTTGTTTTCTGCTTCTTGATAGTGCCGGGATATGAACGTGAGGTCATTACAGCTGCTCTGGCCGCCTCTCTGCTCACTGAAATAAAGACTGCCTGGTTTAGTCATTACTATTTGCTGAGGCTGCTTTTACGTGTGCATTTATTCTGTTTATAGGATCCCAAACACTACGCGTAAAGATCTGTGTTGACATCTTGTAGTGAGAGTCTCCTTGTTGGTGGGAACCCAGGCACATATATGTATACGTTTTTGGAGGAAATGGTTGTGGTGATAAGTGCGAGCTTATCTGCTTAGCCTGTTTATCTGAATGTAGCCTTCCGCGATTAATTGCTAGGATGAAGAATTCAGTCCATCCCCTTTAGAATCACGTGTTTATTCAGTCCATTGTTAAAGCTGGTGCTGTTATTCATGCATGATTTTTGCTTCCATGTAAGTTTTATTATACTTTGATCTTCTCCTGTAGTACCAACATACTTTTAAAAACCACTTCCCTAGAAACTGTTATTTCACTGTAATTATAAAAGAACATGCATATAAATCACAAATGATACCCAACTAGATGTTCCTAGAAACAGGAAAGCACTTATGTGCGATACAATACATTAATCATTTATAAGGAGTCAGCTATTAAAATGATTTTTTTAATACTGTACAGTGAGTACAAAGATGATGTGAAAAGCCTTTTCACTGAAGGTGTTTGTGGCCTTTTGAAACTTTCTTAAGTTTCCATCATCACACTCCTGTCACAGATTTGAAAAGGAAAATCTCAAATATACACTTTGGGTGACTCCAGTTACGGTACCTTTAGAGTGTGAATATATATGTATGCATGTGTATATACACATACATATATGTATATGTATCTGTACACATATAGGAGTGTCTGTTTTGGCCCCATTTCTACAAGCTTTTCTCTTTAAGGGAAGTCCACAGTGTGCTTGGTGCTTCTTCATTTCAACAGAACTCCTCATGGGCGAGGGGTTTGCCTGCTTAGACACTTTCACAGTCAGAATCTGTGGTCACTGTAAGCAGATTTCTCAAATGTACGTAACTCTGATAAATCTAGCTGAGCTATCATTTCTCCACGAGGCTTTATCCCTGGGCTGGCTTCAGACTTACGTATTTCTAAATGTCACTGATAACAGAAAAAGAAAGGAAGGGATAGAAAGGAATGAAGAAAGCTTCAAGCAGTCTTGATTGCCTGCGTGAAGGTGTAGTGTCCCCACTCCGCATTCAGAAGTAGGACGTGTGTCTGCAGACAGCAAGGCGAGCTCTCCTCTGTCCCTTCCCCACGCTGGTGGGATGTGCTCCAACGCCAGTCACGAGCTGCAGAGCTCACTGAGCACCACACTGTGCCCAGGGATGATGCACAGCATATTAGCAACCGCTGAAGCTGGAACCAGCTTAGCGCTGCCTTGTACCTGGGCAGCTCAGGGAGGAAGCAGAGAAGTTGGGGTCTGTCTGTGGTGGCCCATGGAGATGTTCCCTGGATGGTGCTTGTTCTTCTGCTGTGTTGCCCCACACAATGAATATCATCAATGTATTGTAGGTGTTCCAGAGCTCCACCCTGTTCCCGGGTGGTATGGATCAGTCCATGGCAAATGGCAGTGCTGTGTTTCCACCCCTGGGGCAGTCAATTCCAGGTGTACTGGATGCCCCTCCAAGGGAAAGCAAACTGTGGCCTGCACTCTGCTGCCAGAGGGATTGAGAAGAATGCATTAGCGATATCAATTGTGGCATACCACTTGGCTGCCTTTGACTCCAGTTCGTATTGAAGTTCTAGCATGTCCGGCACGGCAGCACTCAGTGGCGGAGTGACTTCATTCAGGCCACGATAGTCTACTGTTAGTCTCCACTCTCTGTTAGACTTCTACACTTGCCATATGGGACTGTTAAAGGGTGAGCGGGTCTTACTGATCACTCCTTGGCTCTCCAGTCGCCGAATGAGCTCATGGATGGGAATCAGGGAGTCTCGGTTGGTGCAGTATTGCCGCCGGTGCACTGTTGTGGTGGCAATTGGCACCTGTTGTTCTTTGACCTTCAGCAACCCCACAACAGAAGGGTCCGTTGAGAGACCAGGCAAGGTAGACAGCCATTTAGTTTCCTCCGTCTCCAAGGCAGCTATACCGAAAGCCCACCTGTACCCTTTTGGGTCCTTGAAATACCCTCTCCTGAGGTAGTCTATGCCAAGGATGCACAGAGCCTCGAGTCAGTCACAATGGGGTGCTTTTGCCACTCATTCCCGGTTAGGCTCACTTCAGCCTCCAAAACAGTTAGCTCTTGGGATCCCCCTGTCACTCCAGCAATACAAATGGGTTCTGCCCCTACATAGTTTGATGGCATTAGGGTGCACTGTGCACCAGTGTCCACTAGAGCCTAATACTCCTGTGGGTCAGATGTGCCAGGCCATCGGATCCACACAGTCCAGTAAACCCAGCTGTCCCTTTCCTCCACCTGGCTGGAGGCAGGACCCCTCTAGTCCCAGTTGCAGAATTCGCAACTCACTTCTTGTAAATGCAAATCAAAAGTCTCTCTGTTAAGATCCAGAGATAAAATCAACACTTCTACTCCTCTGTCTGGGGAACTGCTCACTGGAAACTGGAGCAGCAATTTTCCTGGAAGAACCTCCTTTTCTAATTGTTTTTCCTTGCAATTCACATACCCATGCCTCTAGGGTCGAGGTAGATTTTCCATCCCACTTCGTCATGTCCTCTCCGTGGTCACGCAGGTAAAACCATAGGGTGTCCCGTCGTGTGTATCCTCTCTCTTGAGCAGAGGGACGCTTACTCCTAATGGCTGAGATACTGGTCCATACAGGTAGGGAGTAGGACATATCCTCTTCAAGTTGCTGAAGCTTCCAGGACAGTTTCTCCACAGCTGAGATGAGGGAGGAAGAGATATTTGCTTTGTAATCCCGGAGTTTATCAATCACATCCCCTACCGTTGGTGCCTCTTCATCTTTCCAGGACATTACTGCCAGGGAGTTTACATGGGATGATGGTGCGCTCCGTACAAACTTCTGCCACATGGGTCATGTGCACTGCGCTTCATCTGGATCTTTGGATGACTCTTCATCGTCCAGGTCACCATAAATCACCTCAAGCATGGCTAATTACCTCAGGTGCTGGATAACTTTCTCTATGGTGATCCATTTTCCTGGGTGATATATAACATCTTCCTTGAAGGGATACCTTTCTTTCACAGCAGACAGGAGTCGCCTCCAGAGGCTGAGGGCTTGTGTCCCTTTTCCAGTCTCTTTGTCAATGCCCTTGTTCCTAGAAAGGGATCCCAGTTGTTTGGCTTCCTTACTCTCTAATTCCAGGCTACTGGCCCCATTATCCCAGCATCGGAGCAGCCAGGTGACAACATGCTCACCTACACGACGGCCAAAATCTTTTCGCATATCTCACAGCTCACTCAAGGATAGGGATTGGGTGGTCTCCGTCTCTTGTACGAGTTCTTCCTCTTCCTCCTCCTCTCCTCGTGACGGCCCTGCTCTTCCATCATCTCTTTCTAAACGAGCTGACTTTCACTTCCAAGATTTCTTCTTGTGTATAGGGGTGACTGATACTGTCACGGGTTGATCCTCTGGTTCAGCTGCAGTGCCTGTCGTGGGGGTTTGAGTGGCCGCAGTGCTTGTCCTTTTGTCTTCAGATCGAGACACCTTCTCTTCCCCTTTGGGGTACTGAATACTGTTGAACAGGGCTCAGTAGGCATGGGCCAGGTCCCAGCATGTTGCAGTGATCTGTGTCTCTCTGGAGTTGCCGGGGTGACAACATACTTTCTCCAAATATTCTACTAGTTTTTCAGGATTGTGCACTTTTTCAGGGGTGAAGTTCGAAAACACTGGAGGTGCCCACCGTCCTAGGTATTTGCCCATGCTATCCCACATATCCTGCCGCTCATAATTATCCAGCCTTGGGGCAGATCTCTGGATGATACTCTTAAATTGCTTATTAACCTTAGACAAAACCGAAACAATATTCCCAAGAAATACAAATAGATGTATCTTAACTATCCAAGTATGTTCAAGATACTGAAAAGTTATTGTAATGAAGGAGGAGACATCATAAAAGGTAGCAATGGTGCCATTCTGTATTTCCTCCATAAAAAACCTCTCAGAGGAGGAGGTATAATTGCTAACTGTCTCCATGAGGTGGTACCCAAAGTATAGTAACGGCTTCAGTACAAAACCCAAATACCAGATAAAGCTCAAGGCCAGTGTTTTAATAACAACTCTCCCAGGCAAAACATCGCTAATCACTGCAGAGCACAGCAAACTGCAAAAACCAACACCAATCTTTAACATGTACAGCAAAAACAAGAGCATGGTGCAGATCGGATAAACTGATATTGAGAACAGATGAATCAATGCTGTGACCAGCAACTGTTATTATCTCAAACCCTTTGGGCCCCACGTTGGATGCCAAAAAAGACTGTCGTGGTTTAGCCCCAGTCAGCAACCAAGCACCACCCAGCTGCTCGCTCGCTCCCCCCACCCCTGTGGGAAGGGGGAGAATAGGAAGAGCAAAAGCAAGAAAACTCGTGGGTTGATATAAGAACAGTTTAATAATTAAAATAGTAATAGTAGTAGTAATAATAATAATAATATAATATAATGAAAAGGAAAGCAATGAGAGAGAGAGAGGTGAAACCTGGGAGGGTGGGAAGCGGGGAACAAACAAGTGATGTAGCCGCTCACCACCTGCTGACTGACGCTGCCAGTCCCGGAGCTGCGATTGCTGCCCCGCCTGGCCAACTCCCCCCAGTTAATATACTGGGCATGATGTGACATGATATGGAATATCCCTTTGGCCAGTTTGGATCAGCTGTCCTGGCTGTGCCCCCTCCCCTCCCGGCTTCTTGTGCGCCTCGCAGAGCATGGGAAGCTGGAAAAGTCCTTGACTAGTGTAAGCACTACTTAGCAACAACTAAAACATCAGTGTGTTATCAACATTATTCTCATACTAAGTCCAAAACACAGCACTATACCAGCTACTAGGAAGAAACTTAACTCTATCCCAGCCAAAACCAGGACAAGGTGGCAGGGCAGGAGACCTTTGAAGTACTTCTTGGAATTTGAGGCTAGCAGGGTCTGGTCTGACTCCTGCTTTTGGAGCAGGTTTATTATTATTATTAAGAGGTTTCTCACCACTGGGCAGTGATGCTTCTGCTTCCCTGGGCATCTCTCCCTCAGCTCCCTTGCTTTGGGGTAATAACTGGGCAAAGGAAAGGACCTGCTGCAGAACTGCAGTTGTTTTGAAGCAACTTTGCACTACATCAGTAGAATGGAGTTACAGTCTGAATCACTTTAAATTCCCTTGTTGGTGTAGGCAACAAATCGGAAAGCAGAGGTGGCTTGGGGAATTAATAGCCATGCCTGATAACTTAGCTTTTAAATAAAGAACAGGATTTTCAAAATATTGCAGGAAGTGGCAAAAGCAGCAGGAGAGAACAGATTTAACGCTTGTAAATTATCTTCTTTTTGAAGCGCTAAAGTTTGGGCAAAAGAGATTGCAGTTCTCCTAGGAAGAAAAGTCTGTGTAATGAATAGTTGGTTCCCACCTAAATCCCTTCCACTCTTTATACTGGAAGATACAGCAGTTGTGATTCCTGTAGCAGTATTTAAAATGACAGGCATATTTAAATCTGAGTTTGTCTAGTGAAACTTTGCTAAAACTGTCACACCAGCATGATGATACCATGAGAGCTTTACAATTTAAACCAAATCTGTTTTGGCTCTGATGCCATCCTGAGCCGCATTGTGGTGAAAAACCCAGGTGGTTCTTCATTCTCTGTACTTCCAGATCAATCTGCAGTGATTCTTCTGTTTCTCCCTCTTCCATGGCCCCTCTGCAGATCAAGGTGCTGCACATATGTGCCCTTCACAGCCTCTCTGATCGAGGAGTGATGAGAGGAACAGCATTCCCTCTCTTTTCACCTGGCCAGCAGTAATCTTGAATAAACTGGATGCATGTGGTTTTGGGGCAGGGAGGGGAGATGGTCTTTGATGGAGACCAAAGTGAAGGTATCCCAAGACCACTTTGTGCTTTAGCCTTCCTCATGGGGTCAAACCCAAAGGAGATCAGACTGTCTGAGGGTTAGGAAAAGAATCCCCCACCTTTCTGATACCCTACTGCCCTCTGCCCTAATGGCTTTTTTGGAAAAGACATCCATTCATTCATAAATTCATTCATTTTTCATTCATAAAATAGCCCTGTTTCATGCTCTAGAAATACCGGTGGTGGTGGACAGTGCATTGCACACATACACTTTCATAGCTTTAAATACAATATTATCATTTGTGTCTGATTTTGAGAGCTGCTGAACAGCTGTAGCTTTGAATGAAGTCTGTGGAAAGTGTACAGGAGAATCACACAAACTGTAGCACTCTCTACCAAGTTTCTCCTATTTTGCTTTCAATGCCAGACCTTAGTTCTCGCAATTCAACTGTTTATTAAAAGTGAACTCCTAATATTTTGTCACCTATGTATCAAGTGTTGTAGTTGCAATTTTTCCTTGTTTTATGCTGTCATATGCAATTCATGATCCAGAACAACAGTTCTTCTGACCCCGTAGAAAATTGATGGGTAGAACTGCTTGGAAAATAATCTCCCCTGGAAATCTTATTAAAAGTAAAATTCAACTTGTTATTACAAAATTGACAGTCCGATTCATTCACCTATCCAGGGCAGAATGGAAGGTCAACTAAAATTTGAACCCTTGGTAGAGAAGTGTCACTTCATATTAGTGTAACAGGCGGTCCAGAGATAGGATCACGCGTTACTAAGGTGAGAGGTGCAAAAACCCACTTACAAATTTAAAAGCAACATCCTGTACAAGTATGATTACTGAGTAGAACATTGGTATTATAATCTTCCAAATGACAGCTCTCTCTGACTGTAATTCATCATGACGTAAAGAGTTTCTGGTGTGCCAGGAGTTCTCCTGACCTGACACAAGAACTTTATAGCTTAACTTTATGACCCCAGGAAATTAAATACATTATTGCAGTTCTAAATCTAGTCTTTCCCTGCCTAAAGGTACTAAAATTTCTGCAATACCCTCTATTTATTACACAATGGACACTTAATTCGAAAACTTTGCCTTTTCTTTATAGCTTACACACACACAACGGCATTGAAGCAGCTAAGATGATGTTGCAAGCTACTTGTTTGCTGGTTTTAATTTTGGAGTTAGGAGAAAATAAAAAGTCAAGCTGTTAAACCTCCACCGGTTTTCACTTCATTAGAGTTGTTCTGAGAACTGCCAACCGTATGTTCAGAGATTGGCTTCTAGGCATGGTCTTTTGTGCCCTACGTGTGTCATTGCAGAAACATTTTAAATTCATTCATTGAATTAGGAAAGGAGACTTCAGTGCCGAGAGCTCCTCATAGTCCCACAGATAGATCTGAGGTACAGTACTGACCACACCATCGTTGCATGGCTCTGGAAATGCTTGTTTACTGCCTTGGAAGTAGGAATTGTTTTGTTCCTCTTTCTCTGAAGGTCGGTTTGTGTGAGACCTGCTCCAGTTTTCCTTTCGGCACACAAATAGAATTGCCTGTTGCTTGTCCAGGTATCCTCTTTCTTGTGTCTAATCCGAGCACGCATCTCGGGTTTCTTTTTCATCTGCTGAAATATGACTGATAATTTTATCATCTGGTCAGCCTGTATGGCTCCACTTGTGTTTAAGCGGCAGTCTGACGGGCTGTGGATTTCAGGCACATGACCTTGGGAGAGGTGCAGACTATTCATGTTGTGAAAGCCTTCTGTATTGGAGTGATGTGTGTGCACGTGTCTGATACAGCTTTGTAAGGCCATGGCAGACACAAGAAGCTGTCCTTCGGTGTCTCTCACTGCCAGACTGGCCATGGAAGAGTTTTTCTGGGCTTGTCTGAGTTCAGAGGGCAGGTCTGCCTCCTTTCTGCTTCCCTCCTCTCTTTATTTTTCTGCTTACTATCAACTCACTGGAGGGTAGTTGATAAAGTAGTCTGCGATAAACAAAACACATAAAGTCCTGACTATGTAATAGGTTGGTAGCACCGCCAATTAGGAAAGTTGCCCAGCAGTTCCCATTATAGTACCCTGGTTTTCAGGGTATTTATGAAACTTTTAACACTTGAGCTGAAATTTTTCAGGCCAGCTGTTTTCCTCAGCCTGAGTATTTTTGGATTATTTCAGCTCGAGTGATTCAGTAAGACTGAGAACAAGGCTAGCATAAAAATGAGTTGTTTTTTTCACCTTAAAAGAAAACCTCAGACGTTTTCTTCAGTGTGCTTTAGTATCGTTGTACTTTGGAGCAAGGACATAAGCTTCAGTAGAGCACATGACCTTTGCATGAGGAGCACTTCTGTTATTTGTCCCTGTGCGAATCTGCCCACACTTGGCCTATACATTAGCCCTCAGAGGGAAATGACTCCAGAGCAGCTTACCCATGCTGAGAACAAGCTACGGGTGAAGATCTTTGACGGATCCAGCCCTTCTGCAGGTGCTGGAGAGCCTGCGTGCCTGCTCCTGGCACCCGAGTCATTCCTTAGTCCTGGAGCACCTGGCAAGCTTTCTGCTGTATTTTTCTTCACACAGCTTCGGGAGACACAGAGCTCCCGTGTCTGGTTTACAACAGAGTGGAGCACTGAGTGAGCAAGCGGTTGTGAAAAGAAACGTGTACCGAGGATTCAAAGACTGTACCCACAAGTCTTACACACAACCAGGGCAATGCTGCAGTTTTATGGGCAGCCTAAACTTTGGCATCTCCTGTCCCTTGAATGCTAAGGCTGCTAAAGCAAACAACATTACGTTCTTGTTACCTAACTCCTCTGGAATAATTCTGTATGTAATGTTGCATTGCTTCTCATTTTGTTGAATAATGGTGACAGAACCTCCAGTGCTTGGTAGTAGTTCTACTGCTTAGCATTCAAAACAGCCTTGATAGAGGATCCCAAAGTACTTTGGGGCTTCCACGTATTGCGCATGTGAGGTACGTGTAGCACGTATGCTTCTGGCAGCTCTCCAGCAGGACAGGTGGGGAGCGGGAGGGGGACAGCACCATCTCAGGGGAAAGGAAGAGGCTTACATTTAAAGTTCATTTCCATTTAGGTTTATGAAGAAATGCTTTTCGAAACTTCTGGGTTTCTACCATGCATCCAACCCTTAGCTAAACAGATCTCAGAGGGAAAAAAACAGAAGGAAAATAAATACATGAACAGTTTGAAACCTTGGCTATGGAGCGCTGGCCAGTATTAAGTAGAAAATAATCCTGGTGTCATCAGTGTGTCTGATGTTAGGATTACACCTCTCTCCAGCCCTGCATTTTTTTTGCTGTTGCTGTTCCCTTTTAGCAATCTCCCTTTTCTTCAGGAAGAGCCTTTTGATTCGATTTCTGTTTTGTTCAGTGTGGTCAGATGAATGTTATTTCCTGCTTATTAAATGCCCCATGCTTACTGTATTTTATCCACATGAATAGGTTTGCTTGAGAACAATGTGAAAGTTGCATGAAGGGGGGAGCAAAGAGTTAATATTTTTTACTGGGCTATATAATACTTTTAGATACTTTTCTCTATTGGTTCCCCCATCCTCTTACATCTGCCTAAATAAATTCTTTATCATGGAAAATAACTTTGCAGTTTATAACGCTGTGAGATCACTTTCCCCTCAAAAGATCTTATTTATATAGTACTTTCTTGCTTTCAGACTCATTGCTCCTGCTCCAGTTTCCTCTCTGGTAATAATGGCTTAAGGATAAATAATAGGCAAAGTTTGCAAGAAACAGTGTTTTTTACAAAGCCAACTTGTACCTGTTGAAAACACGAACAAAATTCTGGCAAATGGGAGTGCTGGCATCTTAAAGAAATACACAAATCAACAAGTTTTCCCCCACTTACCTGTAATAAAAAGGCTTTGGGATTTTTTCTTATCTCTTTCATGACATTCTCTGTGCTCGCTTCTCCTGCTTTTTACCTCTTTGGACCTTATGTTTCTTGACTGCTTGATAAGAAATATTCTGGCCAAGGCATAAAGAACATGGAGACAGTATGCATACATCTCAGTGACTTCACCTCTACGAACAGTTTCCAGAATTATAAAATAATTCATCAGCTGGACAACTAAAAAAAAAATAATCCATAATTAAGTGGTTTATTAAAGGCATGGCCTTTTATTAATGCAAGGCAGATTTCCCCACTATGGGGCAATACATGTTTGGAAACAAATAAAAAGAAATCCCACATCCCAGCAATTTACTCCAGACAAAGGTGGCCTTCCTGACTTCTTCAGGGAAACAGTTTATTTCACATACTGTAATTTGTGTGTTAAACCACAGGCCTTGGTATAGCGACGTATTAAGGGGTTCAGAAAGCTATACTGAACTCAGTCATTATTTAAATATGCTCTGGGCTTTCCTACCTGAAGAAATGGATTACCAGCTGCTCCGACAAAACTACTTTAAGACAGGAGAGTAACTGGTAAGTTCCATGGACAAACATATTTCCCAAGTTTTAGGTAATGCAGGAGATTGTGAACTTAATGTTACAAAAAGGAAAGATGCTGAACTGAATGAGCTGATGTGCAGATACAAGCAACTGTGAGCTTATATTGCTGTTGCAAGTGGTTTCATGTGTACAGAAATAACTGCTGTGCAGGCCAGGCTGGGTGCCAAAGGCATCGTCTCTGCTTGTATGGTGCTGAAGTTGCCAGCGCTTACCCCAGAACTGACGTAGCTGTTGGCATAAGCCTAGACTAGCAGTGATCACTTTGATGTCTGAAATACCATACAGCATATAGGCAACTTCTTCACAAAAAGAGCAGCAGAGATACGAATCCCTCTGTGTCCTTGATGAGAAGTAACAGATGGGCGAGGAAGGCGCCGTGTTTGCTGGAGGCCAGAGAGGGGAATGGGAAGGCAGAGCACAAGCACAATTTTGCTGTTGCTGTCCTGCCATGTACCAGGTGCTCTGACCACAGCCCTACCACAGCATTTTGTTTGCAAACAAAATTCGGGCTTCTGTGTACAAATGGGGTTGGAAACAAAGGCTTCAAAGAGATTAAAAATAAGTCCTAGATTCCAAAAATATTTAAAACCTGGGCTGCGTAATTGCAGGTAAAAGTCAGTGGCAGTTACTCTCCAATAATAAGAATAAAACTGTTCAGATGATCACCTGAGAAATGGATTTAGGATGTCAGCTCAAGTGGGCTCACTCTACTGACATTAAACATAGCTTTGGAGATGAAACTTTGCCTCTGGCTGTGTGCTAAAGGAAGTAAAACACCCACTCTCAGATAAAATATGTAGTTCACGGGATACGTGATACCATGAGATGTGCAGCTCGTCCCAGGAATTCGCACCTTACGCAGCAGAACAGAAAAAGCATTGTAGGCATTGCACAAAGAAATAGATACGGCTCATTCACAAGAGGCGCTGTTGCTAATGTCATCGGTTAATAGGCAGCACAACATATACCAAAACTACTACTTTGAAAAATACTGTGTTGTTTGAGGTCTTTCTTTCTAGCTAGAAGGATGTGGTACTGTCAGTCCTTCTATACTCAGGAACAAAAGCTAATATTTTTGAGAGCATCTTTGTTTTCCTACTCTGCTACGATTTTTCCTACCTTAGTGCCACCTCTATTCATTTAATAACCTCTTTTTGGAATTAAGGACATTTAAATGTAAAATATTGATTCTTAGAGAAACTATTAAAACTGAAATGCCTTTTATGAGGCACAGCAGCTTTTTATGAGTTTTGTTTACGCATTGTCTAGGCTTGCCAAAGAGTTTTGTTTGTACATATCCCAGAGCATGGCAGTTTCTTGGGCAGGGATGGTTTCTGTCTTTATTTCTTGCTCTGAGCATATGGTCATTGCTAGACAAGAAGGCCAGAGTTTGCCTTAATTGGGTCAGATTCTGGCTGCTGAGAGCACCTTAGCGAGCATCTCATTTTTAAAATAATTAGCACAGAAACAGTGAGTATAAAGGATATTATCTTTATCAAAGTAGCTTTAAGTCTGAGGAACCTCTGTCAGGATTCTCACTTATGGCTATGAAGGGCATGTATTTAAGACTGCAAGGAAAGTTGCAGGTCTTTCAGATAAATCAGCTGGTCTGATTACCATTATTATTATTTTATTATTTATTTTCATTTTGAAACATGAGCTTTTCTAAGCAATGTGTCAGTTTTACATCATTTTGGAAAGAGCTCTGGCATCTAGATTAATATATCTAGCTGAAGAGGTGGAGACCTCAACGTACTAAATAGCTCACGGACTGAGACACCAAGGCTACATCTATTCTAGTAAACACGCCACAGAGATACCTCTGGCACTGAGACAAGCTAGCATGGCATAGCACGTGCCCATACCACTGAACTCAGTCTCCAGAGTGGGGTGGCCACAAGCAAACAAACAGCCTGCTGGAAGTGTCTCTGGCCCTTGCAAACTCCCAAACTGTGCCCAGGAGCCGTTTGGAGGAAGGAGAGCTCTTTAGGGCCAAAACCGTGCCAGGGACCGCTGTAATGCTGTAGCAGCGTAGGCAACAGCTCCAGCTCCCAGGAGCGTTCCCTTGCCCAGTTTCACTTACTAATATAGACATAGTCTTATTAGGGAGATAGAACCAAATAAAGAAGAAGCAGTGGTTTGGTTGCCATCACTCGCCATTGTGTTGCAAGACATTGGTTATGAACCCCATTGGACGCTGTAATAGATTATTCAATAACTCTGGGCAAGCTCCCTCCCTAACAGCTCCTGAGTTAAGCTGGAACAAATCTGCTCTGGGAAACACCAGAGCCCAGCTTGACTGCTTGTCTTCTGCTGGGCAGGATCTTGCTATCAGCAGGGGTTTTCAAGAGACATTACACATTTGCTTTCAAAAGCGATGAAAGTATTTGTGGGGAAGTCTTGCCATTGGATACAAAAAAGTTTGTCTCCTGGGCCCAGCGCTATAGTCAGTGTGCTGCAGTAAATCACTGATGCCCTAATTTCTGGTGTTAATTTTTTTCCAGATTCCTCTATATCTGGCATTCTGTTTTCTCTGTTTACAAAGAAGTATTTGTATTGGTTCCTTTTATTGGTACCTCAATGCACATAACCACATAATCACATAATGGAGATGTTACTGTGCTTTAAGTAGCAACATGTAGCTCTGCTGTCCTGGAGATGCCAGATATTACTGGTGCATGTCTGCATAGCTAAACAATCTGAACGGGAAAATTTGGTTTCAGGATGATACTGAGCTTCCAGGGATTGTCAGCATCAGTCCAAATTCATCCAAATTTTGTCAGGATGTGCTTGTATATAGGTGCGAGAGGAATCACAGTCAGGAGGTGAACTAAAGGACTGGTACTGCACAGCTCTGATTCCTTTTCAGAGGAAAGTTTTCCTGAGTCATGCATGGCTATAAAGGAAACGTTTATTCAGGTGCACAATACTAAGCAGACAATTAATTCCACAAAAACTCTTAAAATTAAGTGCATAAACTTCATACCCATTTCTGATTGTTATGTGAAGATCTGTTTACTGGTTGCCCAACTTGTTCAAGTAGCCGTATTCAAATACCAGAATAATAGCCATTGTGTGAAAGCTTAAATGTAGTAGAACTGCCCATCTTTCTGTTTCAACACGATTCCCTGACATTATCCACAATATCCAAAGGAAAAAAAACCATGTCCGTGTAGGCCAGCTGAAACTGCTGGGCACTCTGCAGTTTAATAATAACAGTAAACACGGTGACATTTTTAGGGAGGTGGATTTATTTCTTTTCTTAGAAATAAATTCTGTGCTGAGTAAGCAGGCTAGTTCTTTAGTTTCCTTAGCATAAATCAAGAATTTCATTTGACATATATATTAGATTCATGCTTTGGGCTAAAGTTTCTAGTTTAATTTGCAAATGTTTTCAACTTCCTTAGGGACAAGAGTCCTGCTCATCCTCCTTGAGTCTTTTAATACTGGAGCTTTGGTTTCCAGTTCAGTGTTCATAGTTTCATGCTTCTTTAGCTAGTACTCCCACAGTGTGATCAAATGCATTTTAAGATGTTCTGATAGTGGCGATTCTGCATGTAGATTGCCATCATTGGGTTTTTGAAGTCTCAGGCAAAGCAGAACTGTTGAATCCAGCTCAGGACTTGATCCACAGCCTAATATGGATGTAGAATGTCTCTGGCCTCAGCCTTTCCGAGCACATTCGGAGCCTGCCAGGATCTCACTTTGGACCGTTTGCATGATGGATTCATCCTAAGCAGTAAATGAAATGCAGTTAATGCTCTAAATAGACTGCCCCATTTCCTGGGTTCTTTGCGGTTCAACTGTTATTTAACTTCAATAACAACATTTTTTTCAAAACAGAGAATTAAGGTTTCAGCTTTTTGTTGTGTCCATGCAGAGCCATACAGCAGAACTGTGGCACTGTGAAACGGCTGTTTTACTTAAAAACTAAATATTTGAAGATCAGTTTAACTCTTTTTTAATGTTGCTATTTATCCTAGCATTTACAAATTCCCTGCTTTTAAAGTTTACCCCGAGAATGATTTTGTAAATGTAGTACTATCATGCTAGAAAGAGCTGAGCAGTTCCTGGGTAGGACACCCTGAATTTCATGTGTGTGATCCCTGACCACCGTTAATCATGTGTTTAACTGTTGCAGTTGCTTTCCACTGTTGTCCCATGTCATGGAATGATTGACCACCAAGCCCTGTTGGTGTCCTCAGCATTTCATTTGTAACAGCACTGGGGTCATTGCCCAATCTGCCTAATTGCTAGTAAGGCCGAATGTGTGGGGACACACCCACCCACCCCCCAGAGAGTAAGAGATCAGACTGGAAGAATGTATGTACGTTGTTATGATTGAGATAGAAAATATGTTCTTTCTGCTGCTATCCCCAACAGAATTCCCCAAGTTAATTGTTTTAGAGATGTGGGAATGTAATTTTTTAATACAAAACTTCGTCTTCTACTTTAAGAAAGTAGTTAATTAACCCTTGAAGAGTAAATGATTTGCCAGAATGCACTGCATTTAGGATTTTTGTGAAACTTAGTGGAACTTAGATGGATCTAACAATCTTAGACTACTTCTCTTATAATTTCATTCTTTTCCTGGTGTACCTTTAGCCCCAGATTGGACACCGCTGAACATACCACATTACGAGCAGATAAATACTTTGGAGAGAGACCTAGTTTACTGTGAAGACTGTGAGACACTCCAGAAAACTAGCAGGAGAAAAAAAAAGGGGAGGGGGGTGTTAAAAAAAAGTGGTAAAATGTTTGTCTGTGTAATCCTTAAAAATGGCAATGTAGTTCTTCATTTTGTCCAACTGTTACTGAGTTCTTCTGTAACACTGGGGGTACCCATAGCACTGTAGGTTAGTATTTCATTTTTCTCTTGTTCTCAACAACAGTCTTGTAAACATGTAGGCATGTGCTTTACTCTGTCCAGGTAATTAACTCTGCCTAGTAAAGAAGTGTTCAAAAGTATTTCCTAAACAACATGTTTCCTCCTTAGGTTCCTTGAATTAGAAGATATTTATTAGGTACCCTCATTCACTAATCCCTCAGTACATGGTCCCTTTACGTCTTGCAAGATAACAAAGCAGTTGATCAAAAATATTCATCCACAGATCCCATTCTTCACTATTTCTCAATGGAAAGGTTTGGTACCCAATAACTAAATGTAAGAATGCTAGAACTATCATTTTCATATAACATAAGTTATTAATGAGGAAATTTGGTAGAAAACGACTTCTTTAGGTGATTAAATTCATAGTTGTTCTCATGCACCAGCAAAAAGCCAAAGGTTGGCTACAAAGTAAGTGATTACTGAGAAGACAGGAGAGGTGGATATTCAGTCCCTCCTGTCATGATTTTGACTCTCGGTACAGTTTAGTTTTCCAAATATTTGCAAGTAGCTTTCAAGTTATGGCAAGTAAGCCCAAAGGTTTATTGTTTTGTTTATTATTATTATTGTTGCTGTTACTGTTACTGTTATGCAGTAAAGCTTAGCATCAAGGTCCAATATATATATTTTCTTTAATTCTTAACTAGTTGGAAAGGAAAATAATTTTTGTTAATTTTTAATATCAGCTGAAAAGGATTTTTGTAGGCTAGTACACAAGCTTTGGGTTTGAGGCTCTAGCACAGTCTTATATGTACTTAAGTGGTCTTAGGGATGAAATGGACATGGTTGCATATTCAGAGTGAAAAGCTAAATTAACCAGTCCCCTAAGTAATCTGACATCTTTGAAAAACACAGATAAGGGTTTTTTGCAATTCAGCCTTTTCTCTTGACAGAATACTTTTAAAAGACAAAATAAACGATTAAGGAAAATCGTCTCTGACCCACATTCAGCCCCAGAAAGCTTCTTACTACCTTGCCTATGAATCAGGAGCATACCAGGGTTTATCTCCTCAGAGCATACACACAGCACCGCCTCCACCTCCTCATAAATCTGCTGCCCAGTACGTCGGCTCCCTGAGCATCCCCAGAAGCTGGATCCGTCCCGTGGGGCTGGCAGAGCTCTGCGGCGGCGTGGTTGTTCCTCTGTCACCATCCTGGGTAGATGTGCCGCAACTCTTATCTTGCCTTGACCCTGTGCTCCCCTCCCGCCGTGAACTGAGGAGATCTCCTAGCTGAGATTTCAAAACCCTTTGATTATGGCCTGGTTTATTCACTTCCTTTTGGGCTGGATCCTGCTCATTTGGCAGTGATAAGCCAGGGCAAACCCACAGCTGTCTCCAGCGCTCCTCACCGCCCCGGGCCCTGCAGGCAGGCAGGCAGATGCTCCTTGAATCGATGCAAGCAATCAGGAGACTCTCCTGCAGTATTTCAGCACAAAGAATCCACCCTCAGCTACATTGCCAGGCTGGAAACAGCTTTAAAACACCATTTTGCACACAAATAAGACTTTATCGGTAGGGAAAGACATATCTGATGTAGGATGATTGTGGTGCTGAGTTGCTGGGGCTGGTCGTGCAGGGCAGTATCCAGCTCTGGCCACTGCAAAATGTATTGCGGGGACCTGCGCCTGCCTTTTTTGATGAGGGATGAGTTGGATCACGTAGGAACTCCTGTCCTGGATGTGCATGGAGAGCAAGGTGGGCATGGTGTGGAGGGAGGCACGCTGTGTAAGGTGCTGGGGCACCGACAAAGTGTGTGCCTGAGACCGGGAGCTGGGTGTCCTTTCTGTGTCCAGTAATATAACAAGTGTAGCAAGAGTTATTTGTTGAATTGAGAGGGATCATATTTTTCCATAGGGGACCAACAGTCTTTTTTGGAACCTTCTGTAACAATTGCCAAGGACAGACAGAAAATAAATTGGAGGGAAGGATGGGTTGTAGCACGAACCAGTGAAACGCTGTCTCAAGTAACTGTTTGAAGGCTTGTTTTAGCATCTCAAAAGGAAGCAGGAATTCACGTGTTTTATTTTTAGCTTGCAAGGGAAGAGTTATTTAATGTTCCTTTCTATCTCATCTCTGAAAATGTTCTGAGGCAGGATCTGCAGTCTTGGAGCTAGTTAACCCAAGACTTGCCTGCCTGTGAAAATTTATGTTTACAAAGGGGAATTACTGAAATTGTTTTTCCCCTATAAAAATTTAAGTAGAACTGATTCCAAACTCCAAAATCAGTAGAGTGTTAAAATACTTTCTGCTGCTGGCAGTGATTTGTCATTCACAGTATATAGTCGGGTGCGTTTTGCTTTCAGGAAGTCATAAGCATTTTCAGATTTTTATTGCAGAGTTGCTTTTGTTGCCATTTGCTTTGATTTTGGCTCCAGTTAAATTATGTGCAGTTCATTTTCTTAAATTTTTCTAAAGGAATATTTTCACCCAGGATTTTAATAGTATTGCTGTTACTGGGCCTTAAATCTCTAAGCAGAGATGGGATGAGCTGCTCATTTATAGTTAGAGCTGAAAAAACCTCTCTCACATTTCCCTCTCCCCTCCTCCCTGGTCTCTGAACTTCAGTACCACGGCTCATTCTTAGGTTCCTGAAAAATCAATGAAATATTTATGATACTTCGTTTTCCAGCAGTTGGGTAATGAATGGGGTTACAGGATGTTGCTGGTCAATACTTGTGCCTCTCGTCCAGCACTCTTGGGTCAACAAACATCTCTGATGCATCTTTAACCTCCTCATGAGGCTGCTCTTATTTTCCTTGCTTTTCTTTCCTGTGAGGTAGCAGAACAATGTCAGCAGCAATAAAATGAGAGCTATCATCTTCACGAATGGGTAAGACGATCTGCAAAGCACGTATTAAAAATAAAACAGGAAGACAGTGATTATCATTTTTTAGCAAACACATTTCTACCAATCTGCAGGCTGATGCCTAATGATAACAAAACGAGAAGCTCTGCGTCTGGGCAATGTAATTTCTAGTTATTTGTAGTATCTTTTCCCCTCATTATGGCCTGGGCTGTTTTTAGTTTAACGCCTGAGACCTGTAAGGATAATGAGAGAGAGCTAATTTGTTGCTTGTGAACAGCACGTGTTGAACAGTGTGGCTGGGATAAATAGGTATTGGGTTAAAAAAAAAAAAAAAGGAACGGCCTTTTTTTGTGCATTTACAGTTTGCTGAAGTAAAAGGCAGCATATGGCAATGCTAGCAAGGAAGAAGTCATGCCTCTCAAGAGGCTCTTCCCTAGCTTAAGGAGTTAGTAATTGCTTCCCACCCTCATAAAAGAAAATTACTGGCATCCCCGTGTCGAGCGGCGTGTGTGTGGGTGATGGGAAATAAGGCTTCCTCCAGACCTGGCCACCTGCTTGAGGAGCAGCGATGGCAGTGGGAGGGAAATCCACCCGCCAGCGAGCCGGGAGTGTTGATTGATGTCTGTTTTCACTGCCGGAGGGGAACCAACGCCGCTCTGCTGCACAGCGAGCTTCTCCTTTGTGTGTCTCTTTTCCTCTCAAGAAGAACCGGGACTGTTTATTTGGACCCTGCTGTGGAAGAGAAGGAACATCCTACACACCTGCCAGGAAAGGGAATCCTAAACAACTGCTCCCGCTCAGAAGAGATTGGGAGCTTGGCCAAACATTTCATACGTGGATGATTAAGATTAGACTCCTGCATCCGTATGTACATTCTCATTTTGAAAACACTGCCTGTTTGACTTCTTTTCTCTTCTGCCTTTTATGTAGTTCCCTAATGGGCATATGCTTCCCCCTTTCCTGTAGCTCTAACAGTGGCCCTTGTACTTGCTGAAAGTACATTTATCTTTCTTCTCTGTAATCGTACCTGATCACATGCACAGGAACACAGCTTCTGTCTTTCATTTTCCACTAATATTCCCTTGACAAGTATCTTTCTGAAAGGGAAAAAAAAGTGATAATCTCTCCTTTGGAAAAACAGCCAAGTGTGGAAGTGGACTTGGCTTTCTGCCTCTCCTCCTGTGCTGCTTCTGCCTGAGCACACTGAGACCTTCCTGCAACCTGCACTCACTGATCCAAAGACACCCAGGTCTGGCTGGAAAGGCATCCCGAGGAGGAAGGGGAGAAGGTAGGCAGACCAGCACAACATCTGGCTATGATGTGCTTGTCTGCAGCCTGTTCTGTTCACAAGCACCAAAACTACCAAAGGATAAAGAAGCAATAAGGCAGTGAGGGCATGGCTGCACGACCTCCGATTGCGAAGGATTGGGACTTGCAGTGAGCCTCACAAAACTTGGTGCAGCAGGACTTTGTGCCAAGTTTCAGCTTTCCGTGTTCTGTCAGTTGGATAAGCACACAGAGATGCTTATCATCATTAGACAGTGATTTATTCCTGAGAGTTCTGAAGCATTCCAAGACCCCAGTACTTCCAGAAAGAAATCCTTATGTTTCAGAAGACTTCGAGTATTTCTTGATGTTCCCCTCTTAACAGCTCTTCTTAGGAAAACGAGGAGACTTCCTCGAATTAGTGGCTGCTAGGAAAGCCCGATTAATGCTGCTGTTTTATAAGCAGCCAGATGTCTGCATCCTCCTGCTTCATACTGTGTACCCACTGCAAAGTCTAAGGGCCACAGCAGGGAGAGAGCAGGGGGGACCTGCACTCCTCCGGGGGCTGATCACTCAGGTCATGATTCTGCTTCAAAGAGAAAAATCCTTCCTCGGGTAGGTTCCTTCTGGGCAAGGAGGCAGCACAGCCTCCACTGCACCCTGTGTGCTTGGCTGGCGTGGGCTTGCCCATCACCCTGCTGGCTGCAGGGCTGTCCTGGTCCTGGCACTTGAGGGTGCACCACCATTCAGGCAAGCAGCCACCCCTGTACCTTTCCTAGGCAAAAACCAGCTCACACAGACATGCTGAATTATTTTCCCTGTAGGAGCACATCTTGGATGGTAAATCGAGGCTTGGGTCCTCCCCACATGGTCCCAGCTGGAGCCTGGTGAGGGTGCACGGGACCTCCCCGTGCTGGGTTTCCTTAATTCTGGAAAAGCTACAAGCTACTGGGTACAGGCCAAGGCAGAGAGAGGAGGCAGCTGATACATACCCTGTTCTTGCCCTAACATGGAGTGAGGACACAGCTGCAGGGCACACACAGATACAAAAGCTTTTTTTTTAATATCAAAACTAAGAACAAAGCACCTTGTGTAGCAAAGTGAAGTTTATAGCTTGCTTCAGCCTGGAAAAAGGCTTTTCAGAGCAAATAGTGCTGGCATTGTCTCCTAACAACCCTGCAGTGTTTACTGGATGTAGTTTATCTCAAGCTATTCTTTCATTCCTGAGTATTTTAAATTGTCCTCCCAGACGCTCAAAATTAAACAAAAGCAGTGACTTCATACTGAAACATCCCAATAAAAAAACTCAAGTGAAATCTGTACATTTTTACAGAGCAGCTCCCAAAAACCTGCCGGTCATTGTAATTTTAACAGGACTTGTAATTTATGCATAGTCTCTAAGCATCTCCCTCCATCAATAAGAGTTTTCTGATGTATGGATATATTTGAGGTACAGTAAAAGGCACTGTTAACATTACAGATGCAAACATTCGTTGTATACGAGCAAGAGGACAAGGTACATGTAAAAGAGATTTCCAGAATTATTAAACTCCTACTACTGTCATAAAAATGTTGGCAACTGAGCAGAGGGGAGAAGCCAAAATACATGCCCCAAAGAGCAAAAGGGGAGCAGGACTGAGCAGCTATATGTTGTTGGCAGTGGGAGCTGAACCGTCCGTACATGTGTGGCCCCTGACAAGTCCCTGTGCGTGCTGGCTCTCGCCTGGGAAGGCTGTTGCAGCCTGTCTCCCCACAACCAAAGGTGCAAGAGTCATTGCTTTAAAGAGAGAGGAAGCTGGAAATAAGATACAAAGGAAGGAAGTCTTTTGAGAATCGGGTTTCACTGTTTCAACTACTTAAGGAAAACTTGTTTATAATAATATACTGGCTAAAGGAGGAGTCTGTCTGTATAGTTATGTGTATATATGCATAGAACAGATGTGTATGAGAAGGCACTTCCACTGTGGTCTGTCAGCCTTAAGCACATTGCTTCTATTTCTTCTTAAACCCCCATGACTTCATTAAAATAAAAAAAAAGACATTAAGAAACTCCCAAGGTAAAGTGTGTGTGAGAGTGTGTGCGTGTGTGCGAGGGAGTATGAGTAACTTATCTTCACATTTAGCTGGAGCCTTGGTATTGTCAAAGCAGCTGAATCACTGCCTGTGAGCTGCCATCTTTGCCATGGTGATAATTTGACAGCGCGCCAACATTGCTGCCTACGTCTCTGAAGAGCTGACCTTGTAACAACATCAACACTCTTTCTTTGGCTTTTGCTGACATACTCTAGGCTCTGGAAACTGTTTTCAAAACAAATATATAATGAAATATTGTGCTTGTAAAAGCAATTGTGTTTCCATCCGTCAGATTATTTTAGGGTGTCTCGCCTGCCAAAGGGCAAAGCAGAGGAACAGGCAGGGAGGATGGGCCTCTTCAGATAAAGCGAGAGGCTCTCCATATACAGAATGATGGGAATCAAAAGTAACCTTCACAAAATCAGAAGCTAACTGTAAAGTGGCAACATATCGACTCCCTGCGCTGTTCCATTGTAAACCAAATTGTTTCTCAAGGTCACGAACAAAGCAAGGACAAGTGAGCAGATCTTTACAAACAACACGAAGAACACACAAGGGCCAAAAGAAGGGAACCTCTTGATTCGGTGCTTCCTGTATACTGTTGTATGTCTTTCTTCATGCAGATAAGAAGGAATCACCACCTAAAATACTGATTGAGATTTTCCTTCTAGACATTTCTTATGGAGAAATGATAGCGACTTGGCTTAGCAGGTGGGGTAAAAGCATTGTCAGTATCTGAGTATACCAATCTTCTTGGCCCTAGGTTTAGGCTACTCTCTACTGGGTGACCTGACACATTCAGGTGTTCCCTAGTCATGGGGTACCTGAGCACTTTGTATTTTCACTGGCCACCTATCTGTACCAAACTTCACGTCCTCTGTGTGTCCAGTATGTTTGCCAGGACCCAGCTTGCAAAGGAGGCAGGACAAACCTGGCATGGGACTCACCCCACACTTGCTACCGCTTTGATCATGGGGACCAGTGGTAATGAAATGCTGTTACTGATTTTTTTTCTTCTTGCTATCCTTGCTAAGCTAAATGAATATAGCAATTGCTGGTGTCCTAAATGACATTTCATGGAAAGTTTTTGTGATATCAGAGACCGTATATTGGATATGTGACAGGCTTTCCTTAAAAACTGCCATGCAGTGCACAAAAACCATACATGTGGTTAGGTAACAGCAATTTTAATTTTAGATATGGGATTGGAAAATGCGGTTAGATTAAACCTAGGGCTCTGTAGGTTAAGACCAGAATGAAAGATGTAGCTAACAAAAATCTGGAGGCAACATCTTCATGAGACACCCCAGTTTTCACTTCCCCTCAGAGATCTGTTTTCAGGTGTTGCCAGGAAGGAGAACACTGTAACTTATACCAAGAAGTTTCCCCATGATCCTTCTTAAAGTGCAATCTTTTAGATTTTTTGAAGTCAGGTGAATATTTTATATGCCTGAAGTTCCACTTTTACTTCTGCATGTAAAAGTAAAAGTTACTTTTGATTTTGCGTAGTCAAGGACAAAAATTTTATTGTTTCCCATTTTCTAACTTATCTATCTAAAAAACCTCTGACAGATAAAGCACTCTGACTGCCGCTCCTTCTGACACTTGGAGGAGCTTTAGCTTAAATGGCATTTGGCTAGCATGTATCAAGGTATTACTCTGCCCTTATGTATAGTTTGTATAGGGGCTGCAGAACTTCAGCTACTGCAGAAAAATGTATTTGAGAGACATAGCAAGCAAATTATATTTTGCTTCACATTGTTTTCCAGCTTGTTTCTTTTTGCAATTCAGTGCTGGATTTTAACCTGCAAGTTTCTGTTTGGGCTGCATTTTCTTTGGGGATCGCATTTCTCCCTCTGTTGCTAGCACTTGAATTGTTGAGCCAAACTGAGAAACGGGAAAAGGCTGAAAATGGGATTTTTTATGTGAAAATATCTTGCCATGGGACCTATTGTCAAACCCGTAGGCCCTTTGTAATGAGAAGGGCTGAGTCTGTTACTCTTCAGGACATTTGAATGATGTGGCATCTGAAACTGCAAAGAGAGGTTCTTGAATTTGCTGGGCCTCTTGTATGTAATCTAGATGGGATGTTCAAGTTCAGCTTTGAAAGGAACATTTGTGCCTGAAAAGAAAAAAGTTTTGTTGCCTTAACCAGTGGCATAGCTAGGAATGGAAATCTGAATGGTCTCCAAGCTATGGTGGACAGGTAGTGACCAAATCTTTTTAAACATGGCCACCGTACAGGTTCAGATTTGGGAAGACTTAGGAGCTAGTTGGGTGGTCTGTGTCTAAAATGTTTGCCGGAACTAAACTTATAACAGAAATTTGGTGCAAGTTAGCCTCCTGAGATACTCCTGAAAGCTCCATTGTCCGTGCAACAGAAATATGCATTTTCTCTGAGAGTGAGAAAATTCAGTCTTTTAGTGCCTGAAATTAGTTCACAAGCCAGATGTTTTATAATTCATTCAGCTTTATACTAAAAGCAGGGACTAGTTTTTGGTGCATTGTTTTCAAGTTAAATGTTAATCCCCTGTACATCAGAAGCCTGCTTCTTACAGGCTTGGCTTCTTCTGGATGGATGGCAGGAAGGACTTTCAGAATGACTTTCCAGGGGGCTGTGAGCTTTTACTGGCAATGCATAGTTTTAGCTAATGGGTTTGTTAGCTTATCACAGAATCACAGAATCGTATAGGTTGGAAAAGACCTTTAAGATCATCAAGTCCGACTGTAAATATGTAGCTGAAATGGTAGCATTTGAGTGGCATTTTGCTGCTGGTTCAGCCATATGCATGGGATGGTGGTGCCAGAGTGCTGATCCTAACTGTTCAGGTAGGAAAACAGAAGGGACAAACACTAGAAAAGATGCTTTCCCCTTTTCTCTTTCTCATCTCAATATTGTGCACATAATGTAGTGTGCCTAGGTAAGTAACGTGTAGATGCCATGGAAAAAAACCTTGATTTTTATTTAAAGTTGTTATTAGAGCTGTCACTCTTGCAGTCATTATATTGTGTTGTCGCTTCTACAACATTATTATGGATGTCAAAGTTTTTGGAGATAAAAATACTTGCTAGAAAGCAGACAATCACAGAATCACAGAATGGTAGGGGTTGGAACGGACCTCTGGAGATCATCTTGTCCAACCCCCCTGCTTGAGCAGGTACACCAAGAGCAGGGTGCACAGGACCGCGTCCAGGTGGGTTTTGAATGTCTCCAGGGAAGGAGACCCCACAACCTCTCTGGGCAGCCTGTTCCACTGCTCTGTCACCCTCACAGTAAAGAAGTTTTTCCTCATATTCAGGTGGAACTTCCTGTTTTCCAACTTGTGCCCATTGCCCCTTGTCCCGTCATTGGGCACCACTGGAAGGAGTCTGGTCCCATCCTCTTGACACCCACCCTTCAGAGATTTATAAGCATTGATGAGGTCCCCCCTCAGTCTTCTCTTCTCCAGGCTGAACAAACCCAGGTCTCTCAGCCTTTCCTCATAAGAGAGGTACTCCAGGCCCCTGATCATCTTGATAGCTCTCCACTGGACTCTCTCCAGTAGTTCCCTGTCTTTCTTGAACTGGGGAGCCCAGAACTGGACACAGTACCCCAGATGTGGCCTCAGTAAGGCGGAGTAGAGGGGGAGGATAACCTCCCTCAACCTGCTGGCCACACTCCTTTTAATGCACCCCAGGATACCGTTGGCCGCCTTGGCCACAAGGGCACCTTGTTGGCTCATGGCCAACCCACTGTCCACCAGCACTCCCAGGTCCTTCTCAGCAGAGCTGCTTTCCAGCAGGTCAGCCCCCAACCTGTACTGGTGCGTGGGGTTGTTCCTCCCCAGGTGCAGGACCTTACACTTGGTTTTGTTGAATTTCATGAGGTTCCCCTTGGCCCAGCTCTCCAGCCTGTCCAGGTCTCGCTGGATGGCAGCACAGCCTTCTGGTGTATCAGCCACTCCTCCCAGTTTTATATTATCAGCAGACTTGCTGAGGGTACACTCTGTCCCTCCATCCAGGTCATTGATTAATGTGTTGAAGAGGACTGGACCCAGCACAGACCCCTGGGGAACACCGCTAGTTACAGGCTTCCAACCAGACTCTGCCCCGTTGATCATGACCCTCTGAGCTCTGCCGTTCAGTCAGTTTCTATCCACCTCACTGTCCACTCATCTAACCCACACTTCCTAAGCTTACCTATGAGGAAGTTATGGGAGACAGTGTCAAAAGCCTTGCTGAAGTCAGGGTAAACATCCACTGCTCTCCCTTCATCTCCCCAGCCAGTCATGCCCTCATAGAAGGCTATCAGGTTGGTCAAGCATGATCTCCCCTTGGTGAATCCATGTTGACTACTTCTGATAACCTTCTTTTCCTCTGCATGCCTGGAGATGACCTCCAGAATGAACTGTTCCATCAGCTTTCCGTGGATGGAGGTGAGGCTGACTGGCCTATAGATTCCCAGGTCCTCCTTCTTTCCCTTTTTGAAGACTGGAGTGACATTAGCTACCCTCCAGTCCTCGGGCACCTCTCCTGTCCTCCATGACCTGCCAAAGATGATGGTGAGTGGCTTAGTGACAGTATCCACCAGCTCCCTCAGCACTCGTGGGTGCATCCCATCGGGGCTCATGGATTTGTGAGGATCCAGCTTCCCTAAATGATCTCTAACCCAATCCTCCTCAACCAAGGGGAAGCCATCCTTTCTCCAGATTTTCTCTCTCAGCTCTGGGGGCTGGGGTGCCTGAGGACCAGCCTTAGCAGTAAAGAGTGAAGCAAATGCGGCATTCAGTAACTCTGCCTTCTCTGCATCCTGCATCACCAGGGCACCCACCTCATTCAGCAGCGGGCCCACAGTTTCCCCAGTCTTCCTTTTACTGCTGACGTATTTGAAGAAGCCCTTCTTGTTATCCTTGACATCCCTTGCCAGATTTAGTTCCAAGTGGGCCTTGGCCTTCCTTGTTCCACCTCTGCATACCCTGACAACGTTCCTATTTTCCTCCCAAGTGGCCAGTCCCTTTTTCCACATACTGTAAACCTCCTTCTTGCATTTGAGGTTTTCTAGAAGCTCTTTGCTCATCCATGCAGGTCTCCTGGCTCCTTTGCTTGACTTCTTCCTCCTAGGGGTGCACCGATCTTGAGCTTGGAGGAAGTGGTACCTGAATATTGACTAGCTCTCTTGGAACCCCCTACCTTCTAGAGCCCTAACCCATGGGATTCCTCCAAGCAGGTCTTTAAAGAGGCCAAAGTTAGCTCTTCTAAAGTCCAGGGTTGTAATCCTACTTGTTGCCCTTATGCTAGTTTTTTTCCTGTTTGTGTGAGCAGGGTCACACAGCAGAGACCCTCTCAGCATGCAACTTTTAATAACGGGTAAGGAAGATTTTTCTATCAAAGGACAGATGAGAAATTGTTCCTTTTGAGAAAGCTGTTTTGAGACCATCCAAGGCAGAACTGCTAGGATGTCCACCAACTGGTGCCTAAAAAATGCAAATTACTTTTAAATATGAGTGTTGCTTGAGCCTTTGGTTCTGAAACCAAGGGAGCTGTGCATTAGCTGCTTGCTGAGCAGAGTATCAAACTGGACCATAGAAGGAGAAGAGGAGAGTTCCATGGAAAAGAAAGCCGTAGGCTGAGCCAGATTTTTTCCTGGTTTTGTGCACATAAAGGTCTTGTTACAGCCGTATCCTTTAAGCCCTGAGGAGACAAGATCCATTGCCAAGAAAGGCTTTTGCATCTCTGATTGCATGCTTCCTCCTCCACCAGCCTGTATTTTTCTAAAAATAATCCTGATTTCATACCTTAGCTGATGGACCTCCTAGCAGCCACAATAGACACAGCCTCCCTGGAAAAAGTGCAGTAATATGTGAAAGCATTGGCTCCACTCCTTAAGAAAGGTTATACATAGCTTTTGAAGAGGCATCTTTTGTATTTTGATTTGTGCTAAAATGTAATAAGCTTATCCCAAGCCCTTTCTCCTTCCCCCAGAACAAACAAGTTGCTGCTGAATACCACGTATCTTATTCTGCAGAAAAACAAGAATTCCTTTTTTTCTTTGAAACAAAGAAAACAAGAAGTCACTTCGCAGGGGGGAAAGAAAGGATTTGTTTTTCTAGTCCATGGGGAAATTTGTCAGGCTGCACAGCCTGAAACATCTCCTTGGGGTGTGTGATGGTCGCTAACAGTCGAGGGAGCATCCTGAGACAGGTGTCATATTCTCCATTTGATAAGCGAGGAGAAAAGCTGCTGTGCGCTGGCAGCACAGCTTTGGAGGCTGTTGGTCTGTGTTACTGCACTGTCAGTGGCAGATCCCTCCTCCAGCCCACGCTCCTCCTCCGTCTTCCTCCTGCCGGGGCCACCATCCTCACAGCTGTGTCAGCTCCTTTATCCGTTTGGCTGCTGGGAAGCTCCTACACCAGATCTGCTGCATGAGGAGCAGTAATGTGCAGCTGCGCCCTTTGTGGATGTAAGAGCTTGCAAACAGCCCTGGGGTGTCGCACGTTTATCCATCAGGGGTGTCAGAGGTAGGGAGAATACACTGATGTCCATCCGAAATATTTTCCCAGCACAGAGACATCTGTGGCTTGAGGACTTCCTGAGCCAGAGTTGAGGCCTCCACATTTAACAGCATTAGGGTATAGTCAGATGGTGGTGTGAGTGCCCCCAGGCATCATGCCCTGAGCCAGGCCTGCTGGTCTGTGTTGTAAGTGGTGCTTTTCCTCTCCATTTTCTCTCCCCAGCAAAATGCAAAGACACTGGTGGAGTTTGATATCTACCTTGTACTCACACTGCACCCAGGACTGCCTAGGCCTGGCTGAGCAAAGTTGGACCTTAACATGCACATTGGATGTATCTATACCCATAATGTTGCCCAGGCTGTAGCCAGTTGGCACCAGAGCAGGCTGCAGCCTGCAAACATTGACATGGGAGGGAGCACCTCCATGAGGGACACTTGTCCTCTGCAATTTCCAGTGATCAGGAAACAAGTAACAGAAAAGCCTCCTCCCATTACTGGCCACAGACAATTTCTGTTGCCTAGAAATACATATTGGATCAAGAGTAAAAAGCAAAAAGCCAGAGCTGTAAAGAACAGCATTGACAGCATCCTTGTTCAGGTTGGCCACCTTCTTCCCAGCTGCTATTTGACAGTACAGCACATCAGGCTTTTGGATCCCAGAGGCAGCCTTGGGGCATCTAACACCTAGCACCAGGGGAGGAGGTGACAAAACACCGATCCCGGCTCTGCAGGCTCAGAGCTGCTCAAAAAGCACTGATGGGGTAACCTCCTGCGCGTGGTGTCAAGCCAACATATGCTGCGCGTTGTATGCTGAGGCGGATTTGACACCAATGTGCTTGTGTGACAGACTCGGCTGCAGGTCAGGTTTGTGCTGCTGAGTGACCTGTCAGTCACAGGCTGCTTTAATGGTCATGGCGTCCTCGCTTCAGGATGTGGAGGGAGTGGTTTGAGCACTGTGTGTACAAACAACAGGAGTACCAAATGGACTTCGGGGAAAAAAAACCACACCAAGTGAAAGGCTTTTACTTCATCTTGTCCCGGGTCTTACAACCAGCACAGAAATGCATGGCCTCTGTTTAAAGATTTTTTTTATTTTGATGTAAGAATCCTAATCTTCAGCATTACACATAATTCAGTGTGTCTCAGTGCTGCTGTCCTGATGGTACACAACTTTACAGTGTATCAGTGGTTTGTTTCTCTCTCTCCATCCCTCATTTATAAGGGGTTTTCCCCCAGAAGTTAATTGTCCATTCTAATAAATATAGACATTTTTAATCTGACTTACTTTATCTTGAGAAAAACCTCACTTTGGAAGCTAGCAGCTAGTTGGCTCAGTCCTGCTGGCCCAGAAACATCCAGCAACAAAATCAGTAAAATCACTGTGCTTACACTGCTGTGGATAAAGAGCAGGGTCCACTTGCCTCTGGGTGTGCATTGGCTCAGTAGGTCCTGCAACCAGATGCCCTTTGAGTTTTGGAGAAGAATCGTAGTTTTGGTTTCAGTCTGTGGCCAGAGATTAGTGTAATTTTAAGGCCTTAGTGGAAATAGCAAGAACATAATAACAGGTCTCTCAACAGTATTTCTTTGAAACTCTGGGGGCTGGGGCAAGGGAAAGCCTGGTCTATAAAAAGGTCGGCGAGTGCTACTTGCTGTATGTTTGAAGTACTGAGGTATTTGGTAGCTGGTGAAAAATACAGCATCCATGAAGAACCAAATATAACTATTGACAGTGAGCAAAGATTTTCCCAAAGGCTTTTGCAGCTGCTCAGTTTAGAAATGGTATCTGGAGGGCTCTGATCGGTGAAACAGGCTGTCAATTTGTGTCTTAACATTTTGTTCTCGAGGCGGGTGGATTGGAAATTGCGGTAAGACACTGGAAATTACTACAAAATCCTGGACTGTTTAAAGGTCCTATACAACAATGTCAAGAGCTCTGTTTATTGTTCTAGTAAATAAATTTTTCAAGCTGTCAAAATAAACAAGAAAGAGGTTCCCCCCACATTGTATCTGTAACGAGTGGTCGTAGCACATACCTGGATGAATTCCTCAGGAAATCCTTGCCTTCGTCAGAAGATGAGGCCTTTCATGTCACTTGGGTGAGGGTTAAGCATTATTAACCAGAAGGATGAAAGCTGGTGCAGTTGCTTTAGGGAGCTGGAGGGTTGTTTAGGCTTTTGGCTCACTTGATTTATTGCTCAATTATTAGACTGCATCGTAACAATGGTGTGTGAGAGGCAAGGAGAGAGCTATATACGTTTCTGCCTGATTTCTATTAACAGCCTCCCAAACAACTGCCTGTGTTAGCAGCTGCTTTTTCCTTTTCATGTCCGAGGAGGAAATGTTTGAAAGCTCTTATATTGTCTGAGTGAGTTCAGGAAAGAAACAAGGTGCCCTCATCTCCAGCTTGACCTTTATCTCTGGTCATTTATGTTTTCACAATGAGCAGTGAAATCCAAGGCATGTTGCAATGCTGGTTGCTATTTTCTTATCTCCTTATTTCTGTGGCAGTTTAGAGAGAGGCTAACAGGCATGTAACTGATGAAATATTAAGGGCTGAGTGTTCAGGATGTCTGGCATATCACGTGAGTGATGGGTGAAAATCAACTGATCAATCGGTTTCCCTCGCTTACACTCGTCACAGCTAATCTTTATGTTGATCCTGGTGGAGGGAGTGATGCCTTTGGTTAAGAAGGAAAGGTATTTGACAATGTGTAGCTGCACTGCAGGGAGATGTAGTGTGCATGTTATGTGGGATAAGTTAATTGTCATTTTGTGTGTTTGCATCGTGTGAGAAATGCGACATACTCAGGCTGCTCAGAGCTCACGCTACAGATGTTGTTACAAGACACAAGGAACATATGAACTGAAACTTCTGAGAAAACCTGCATTAACACCCGAACTGACTCCAGCTGGGTTTCCTGAGCAGCTCCAGAAACTGGTGATAGGTTCATAGGAGCATCAATTCATGACCGTTAATATGGTTATGATTCATAGGTGAGGCATATGGGCCTTGAGCAAGAAAGTTTCCTTTATAGCTTCTTACACCTCCCCCTCTGTATTTTCACCATCATTTGCCTCTGCTGTGCCTTCTCTCTCCTGCTCTGATCTTGTCTTTCATCATGTCTTTACCTGTTACTCTGCCCTCTTCTTCCCCCCTCCTCCTCCTCCCCAGTCTCTTCTGGCTTCCCATGCCAGCCACCTCCCCGGGAGCCCCCCTTTCTCCTGACTGCTGCCATCTGGTCTGCCTCGCTCGCTCTCCTCCCCGGGGTGACGAACACTGACCCCGGGGCTCAGAGGGACAGGTAGGTGGTCCTTCTCTTCAGTATCAGCCTACTTGGTTGTGGCGCAATCTTTGGCACAAAGTGTGCTACTAGGAGTGGTCTGGCAAAGGTCTGTCTTGGCTATTTCTAAGCTCCTTGTCTATGTGATTGTCTTATCACATCAGGTTCATAAATGTCTGTGTCCCCAGAAAAATGCTGTAAGATAGGATATGCTCTTAATGCTGTTTTTCAGATGGGGACTGAGATCAGAACGAATAGGGAGTTAATTACAAGTTAGTATGGTAATGCCATCTTTATGAATATGCTCTGTGTTTCAATTTGCCTGGATTTTTTTTTTTTAAGTACGATTGCAAAAGAATGTGAAAAATGGAAGGAACCAGCATAGTTACAAGGCTGTTCCAGTTTGAAGGGAGTGACTATAGCGGGCGGGAGAAAGGATTTAGGGAATTATGTTGTCACCAGAAGTGTACACACTATTGTCCTCTTCATGTTGAAATCTGTCAGTGTTGATAGTATTGGGGTTTTTTTTCATTAACCATTGGTTTAAAGCTAAGTTATTTTCAAAATATCATATAGAGATGGATTCCTACACACATACATTGTAACAGCCCAGAAGTTAGGGGGGTGGATTTTCCTGGTGGCATTCCAGTTTTAAGGCTCCTGAGCTACGGTGACAGAGCTAGGGACCCAAGTATCTGTCTTCTCAATCATCAGTGGAGTCCTAACTGCTGGATGTGCCTGAGCCTCTTTCGGGCTTTGAATAAAAATTCTAACTTAGTCCTGAGTAACCTTTCCAACAAAACTGTTATCAATACTAGGGTATGCAGATGATGGGTGTTGTGTTTGATAAATCAGCATTTTCTTCTTACAAATTCATGTTGGAAAAAGTCCCAGCCAGCTTGGCTTTTCATACTATAAGACATGTTCTCATCTTTTGTGTGCAAGTTTTGAACTCTGTTAGCAATGCTTGCTTGCTTATCTGTCTGAGCAGATAAGCTGATTTCAATTATCTTTCATTTGATTACTTTCTCTTTGTTTTCAGCTCAGTGTCGTTAAAAAAAAGACCAACATTTATTTAAGGTACCAGTACTGGTTTTAGCTGTAGCAAAAATAAGTGAAGTTAGCCACTGCTGGGGAGAATAGAGGTCTAAACTATGATCTCACAGGAGAATAAATCGGGAATTTAACAAAGGTTTTGAGATGCTCTCAAGGGGAACAGAGGTTGCAATACTGAGCTCCAAATAGTGCCAGGAGTGGGCTGACTACGCAATGGGGAGAGTAGTCCTGATTCCCTTTCTGTCATTTGATTCATTCTCCTTCCTCCCAACTATACTAAGCAAGAAACATGGACCAAACAGAAGAACTCCTAGCAGTTTCCTGTTTGGAAAATCAGACCTATGTGGGCTTTCTGATGCACTCTCTGTGAGGCATTTAGTCTCTGTAGACTAGGTAAGGTGCCTAGCATATTCTCTGAAAGCTGCCCTTATTTTGTGTCTATGTGGTGAGAATCAGGAGGCTGGAAACAAGTCCTGCGTGCTCCTCCCCTCTCATTCTTCCATGCTCAGGAATTTCAGCCCAGGATCCCCCTGTTTATCTGGTAAAATTGTAGGCCAGCACAAATAAAGAATGGCACCAGAACTGTAAAGTTCTCTCCACATTCAGCTACTAGTTTTAAGTACTTATTGCAAATACTGTTGAATACGAGTGATTTCTAACATAAGTGTCCTTTTGCAATTTTTTTTTCCTAAAACCAATTTCCTGCTGTAAGCCAAAAGTAATGTACCCAGTTATGAACGATGTTGCTTTTATTGTATTCCTTAAGACTTTACAGCTTGCCTCTCATCCCTCTCTGGAGCAGCTTTTGAAATAAAATGTTTTCAGTTATATTAAAATATAAATAATAATTTGCTTTAATTTAAAAGCCTCGTTTCATTTTTAAGTATTTGTGCAAAGGGTCTGGTATGTTTTACTATTAAAATAATTTCCATACAGAGACCAACCTCATTGCTATCGAACTGAAGATGAACACCAGGCTTGGTGTCAGGTGGGGCAGTTTCAGGAGCAGAATGTTCAAAAGAGAAAGTAAAAAAAGAGAAATCCATTGCTTTTCCTGAACATCAGTAGCCTTGATTTTTAACTAATTCGGTGAGTACAGTATTTTCAAGGTAAATGTGGACCCTGCTCACACACGGATCTTTTGAAAACTAATTTTAGATTATCGCATCTCTAAAAAGTTTGTCATAGTAAGAACCCATCGTAGGCAAAGTAAACAGGTCTGTTGGGCTGGTGCTACCAGAGGACAATAAGGACGGACATAGGTTGACATTACTTAGACTGTGGGTAAGAGCAACTTGGTGCCCTTTATATTTGTTCCTTCTCCTACAGTATAATGAGATAAATATATTGCTCTATGTGGTCTGCATTTTGGGCATTGCTTCCCCCACCCCAGAAAGCTTTCATTTTAAAATGCAGGAGTCTCGATCTGTTTTGTTATGCATCTTTTTACCACAGTTGAATGACCTGTCACACTCATGTTAGCTGTGGTTGTTTTATGATCTGCATGCATTTCAGCAGGGCTGCGGCTTCTGTGGTGACTGCTGCCCTGGCTGCACAGGTGGGATGTCCAGGAGACCCCGGGATGCCCAGGAGTCCCAGCTCTAAGTCTTAGAGACAAGGAAACACTTAATTTGCATTCTTGCTCTGAAATGCTGACTGACTCTCTCAGTACTGGTTAAATTAAAACTGTTTTAATCAGCTGCAGCTGTATTCAACTTGATTGCTTTGAATACAGATTCCTAGCTATCTTCCCCCAGCATTTATCTGTAGACATATTAATATCTGTAAAGGTAGATAAGGATAATGTCAAGATTATCTATATTTATGCAAGTGCTTCATTTGGAGGTCCACAGTGTAATTCATCAGGCATTTCTGTGTGCTGGAATCCCAAGAGGGCAGGGTCACCTCCACCTCCTGGGCCACAGTGCACTTAACTTATCAGGTTGTAGAGGGTTTTCTACTGCTCAACATGGAGAATCATTCCTGAGAATGAGTAGCTGTTAGTCACCGGAAAGGCTCCGTCCTTTCCACTTACAGGTTGAAATACAACAGGATTCTTGTGCATCATAAACATCCTCTCCCCCTTACACAAACATCCAATGATGCAGATTTTTGTTTGTCCAAAATTGCTGAAGAGGTGCTTTAGGGAGAAGAACGAGGTGCAGTTCCACAGTGGGATGAGGACAGACGCTGCTTTTAAGGTGTTCAAAGCTGGCTAAGGAGAAATAGATGTTTTGTTGGTTGTTTTTTTGGTTTACATCCAAAGAAAGGTGAGATTAGGGGTTCTTGCATGAACAGCGGGAGGAATTTCAGAATGCAGCAAAGCCCCGTGGGCAGAAATGCCACTATGCCTTGTACATCTGTGAGCCAGGAAAGCCGGAGTCAAGCTGCTGGCTTCCACGGCACTAGCCTGGGGACTGGAAGCTCCCCTGTCTTCAGAAAGGACTGGATCTGGAAGGGAATATGTCAGCATGTCCTCAATCTCCCATCCACAGTCAGGGACTTTCAGTGTCTCTCAGGTGTGAGGAAGTGAGTACCAGGGTGCTGGCCTCTCTTCCCACAGGCAGGGTACACATGAAATAAAAGATGATTTCTCAGAGCAGAGGCAGAAGGGGAGAAGATTCGTGGGTTTTGGTAGTGCATGCAGTATTGCGGAGTTCTTGTCTTTTCCACAGGTTCACACTGGCATGCATCTTCTGGTAGAGCTGGAGTGGGAAATATGAGGACCCAGATGAAGTGAGACATGATTAGATATAGCTCATTTATCAGATGATTGACAGTCAGTGAAAGAAGATAGTAACCTACAGTGATATGTTTTAGGACACCTGTAGGTGAAATGTGTAATGGCATCAGGAGATCTAGCTTCCCAGATGTCTCTGCTCGTCTTTCATAAGCAGTCAAATCATAACCTATTTTATCATTTTTGTCCTGTTTCACCTTTGTACTACGGATGGCAGTCCTCAAAATATGAAGGCTGAGGGAGCACACTGCCATTTGAATGCTTAATTTTAGCTTGGTTGGGAGGTCTCGGGCTTGTCAGTTATGTTTTGAACTTTATCCATAACTTAAGCCAGAAATTAGTTTTCAGTTCTTTTTATTTTCAGGGAGAAGTATGGGCCTGAGTATTGCCATATGTGGCATTTTATAAATTGTCAAACATTGTTTGTAGAACTATTTTGATAACACTCAGTTCCGTTGGGTTCACAGTTACAGATACCTCCTTGCTATGGTGATTGTCTGGTACAAATACCAAATATTGTTATTGAAACAAAACCAGCTGTAGTTAAATTTAGGTAAAAATGAAAGAAATAAAACATGGCCAAAACAAAGATGATAAACTGATTCTAAGAGAATGTTTTTCAACTTTCTAGCTGATATTAAAAGTAGAGCTTAAATTAACAACAGTAAAATTGCTAAAGATTATTTGAGCACATCCTTTAGAATTTAATGAAGAAATGTCCTTGTTCAGTGAAAATTAGTTAAAACTACTGTTTCACTTAGCATGAATGCAGTTTGGGTTGATGCTATATTTTTAATGATCAGGAACACAATCCAAAGAATTGTCAGATAAGAGTCACTTCTATCTGAAGCACCAGGCGGTCTCAGTATCGTTGTTGTAAAAATTGTGCAGGTCTTCTCAGGAAGGCAGGGACTGTTTTGCCTCTTTTTAATCAGCATCACTCCTTCACTTTCTCACATTGGCCTCTCCAGAGCAAAAGGCCGCTTATCTACTCAAATGGAGTGGGAAATTCTTTTTTGTGGAGAAGCGCAGGGAAAAGATTGAATTTATTTTCATTTGCGATATAAGTAGGAAATTAATCTAGCCTGCCAGAGCTGGAAACCAAATGTATTAACTCTTTACAGACTTTCCTGCCAGAACCCCTTATGCCAAAACTTCTTACGGGATATTTTTAAGGGAAATCAGTTGGATAAACATCAGGAGAAGACAAACCACACGGCTGGCTTCAGCAGTACTTGTGTTCCCCACAGCCTTGACTCCATCGTGCAAGCCCAGATGGATTCCCCAGTGACCCAGTTCAGGGGTGATACCTCTCCTGGGTACTTCAGTTCCTACTCTCTCTCATCCTCTTGCCCCTCTATTTTCCAGCTGCTGTTAGCTGCGGTTGACAGTCTTTCCATGCACTGACAAGGAGGCAGATGTGGGCACTGCTTCTTGCAGCCTTTCCGGGGACCTCCCTCCCCTGCAGAACCACCCGCAGGGACAGAGGGTGGGCACAGGAAAGGGTCTTCCAGGTGTGCCCACCACATACTGGTTGAAGAGACACATGTGAAACCTTTTGCCCGTTTTAGATTTGGGAGTAGGGTTACTGCAGTAATTCTGAAATCTGTTTCAGGCTTCATGTCTGAAGATTGCAACAAACTGGTTCCCCGAGGAAGCCAGGAGCCCGTTCAACCATCTGGGCTAATTTTAGCCAGGATGCACTTCCATTTCCCGTGCAACATTTCACACATAAACGAGTCTAAGTGAGAGAAGGTGTGGATATTATGAACGAGGTCCCAGCTCACAAACTTGGAGCTCTTTGGACATTGGCATGTGTAGTAATTAATCGTATGGCCAGATGAAGAGATTCAGATGTCCTGTTGCAGTGCCTTCAGTTGGAAACTGGAGAGTGCTTCCTCTTCTGCACAAGGACAAAGTTCACTGAAACAAGATCATTAGTTTACAACAGTTAACAATTTCAGATCGCCTGCATCATTCTGTCTTCTTCCATCTTTCCTTTTATTCCCTATATAACTATGTATTTTACCATACTCCCAACAGGAAAGTCGGGCTTGCTTTGGTTACAGTCATGTAAAAACCAGCACTGTGGTTCACCCCCTCTTTGCAATCATATTCTCCTTAAAGGTTTCTCTAGAAAGGCTTTTTCATTCATCACAGTGCTATTCCTCATACTTACCTTTCATGTGAATAGCAGACAGATGCAGTTATGCTTACACATTATTGTAATTGTTGCTGATGGTGCCCTATTTGGTTAATGTCACTTATTTCTGAGTAGTATCAGATTTGCTGAATCTGTCCATTTTCACTTTTGTTAAATTAAAAAAAAAAAACAACATATTAACATGCTTTCAAAGAGATTTAAGGAGAGGGAAACCACTACATCCCAGTGCATAAATTAAAAAAAAAAATCCAAATAGGCCTATAAATGAAAATCAAGAGTTGTTTTTGTTTAATAGTTGCATCTCTGTCAATGCAAGATTTATTGGTTTTCAGTCCTCCCAGGGCTTATGAATGTGCTTAATTGGACTCACTGGATTCAGAAGCAGGGTTTCTTTCATGCTGCGGAGCAGGGGTGCAGGAGCTGGCTAAGTTTCAGCACATCCTGTGAGCCTCACTTGTGTTCAGATGACCAGCTTCGGCTTCCCATGCGTGGGGGCACAGTGACCTCCGGCAGTGTGTCTGTTCAGAGATCCTTGCTTTGCTAGATGTGATGCTGGGCTTTTTAAAGAGGGCGTTTACATCTGATTTGCCTGCTTGAAGTCAACCAGGTGATGGAGATGTACTCTGCAAAATATGATGGGTTAAATGGCAGAAGATTTAGGCTGGTACACATGGCATTACATGTGCTTGGCTTATTCATGATGCAGGCGGAGACTGCCTTGGCCTAGCAAGAGCAGCAGGGTGGTGGACCAGGTAAGGCAAGGTCCAAGCTGTGTTTCTCTAAAGTCCATGCCTGAGTGTGGGTCTGGATGCACTCCATAATGCTGGGAGCAATGAGGTCCTGTGAGCCCCATAGTCAGCGGGGCTCTTCTCTCTGTGTTAGGGCAAACATACAGGGAAATGGTTGGCTCTGCAAAAGCAGTGAGGAGATGGAAGTATCTCAGATGCGTTACTGCCTCCTACTGATTTTCCAAACTTACAAGGCAAGTTGCTAAAAAGGACAGAAGGCAGCTATTGGCAAAGCGCTATAAGTAAAAGCATTTAGGGTAAGATAATAAAGCAATATGTAAAATTGTGGCAAAATCTTGCTCTTTTTCTCCCTTCAAAAATGTAGATGGGCCATGAAGTGTAATCAAATATTAAAGTAAGAGTTAAAAATAGTTTCATTTAGTGCACTTCCCTTAATCTCTTGGCCATGTTTTTATTTCAAGATTACTTTTATTCTATTACCACTTTCTCTCTCCTCTGCTATTATATTGAAAAGCTGCACAAACAGAAGTACAAAGTGCTGTTCAAACCATAAAGCAAACAAAAGAAATAAAAAATTATTTATTTATAGAATTTTTTTATATGAAGTCATTTTAAGTATCACGTAATAACAGCATATTTGAAAGTCAAGGGAAATGATTTTAAAAAAAAGGTTGATTGTATCTTTTAAGGACTGTTCATATAAATACTGTGGTTCTTTATAGTAAGAAGCTTTATAGGAGTCAAACAAAATCCTGTGCAGATTACTGTTGCTTGAGGGCAAAATAACTTTCATAGCATTCAGGGAGGCATGCTGTTGCAGCCCCATAGCCTCATACACATGCTGCCTGGCAGCACCGTAACATGGCAGCAAACTTGAGAGGACATGTATAAAAGCAGATAGGTAGGAATTTGTTCTCGTTGCCATGGTGTTTGGACACTGTTTACTTCAACTATCAGCCAAGTCTGGTTCTTTCCTTCTCTTCTGGAAGCCTGCAGCCCTAACCTGTCGCCAGGTTCAGCCCCGGATAGGCAGCCAGGTCCCAGTAGCATATGGACAAAAATTTTACTGATTTTTTTTTTTTTTTTTTAAATAAGATTTCTGGCGTTTATAGCTGAGGAGGAAAACTCCAGACATTGAAGTGTGCATTACCTGTTCAGTGGTGCTCCAGGTAGCCTAACCCTGCCGAAGCACGCTGTCAGCTGGCCGCCGGGGCTCGCAGCCCCGAGTTAGCAGCAGGAGCCCCACAGAGGTGAGTGCTGCTCCCTGCTTGGTACTGACAGCCGCCAGGGAGGATGGTGCCACTGCTGCTTCCTTTGCCCCGGCGCCTGGGGAGAGGCGGCGGAGCTGCTCCACCCTGTAATGAGATTCTTAGCTCCTGCAGGTCGGTGGGAAGAGGGTTTGGGGGAGATCAGGGGTGGTCCTGGGCTCTCACCTAGCTGGTGGCTCTTTGCCCCAGTTCCACTCTACCTGCCAGCCCGCAGAATTGCTCTCAAATAGAGATGCTTAGCTGTTCTAGAATTTGTGGCAGCTTAATGATTATCGCAGATGAAGGGTGGGATGAGCTCTCCACATCAGCTTCCCTTGTAGTTTGTGCCAAGCTGTGAATGTAAAATGCCAGGTTCTGGTTATAAAAGCACTCTGATATATACGGCACGCTTCCCTTGATATCCTTAAACTAACTGCCACAAAATGGACCAGACATGCAGATCAATTTTAGCTTTTGAACTACTAATGTCATGGTACTATTTTCAGTGACTTTGGTTTTATCACGGTGCCATTACTGCCAGTGGACTACTGTAGTTGAAGGGTTCTTGGCATATCCTTCATAATTTTGAAAATAAAATATCCTTGTCTCCCTCTGGCTGAATAGTTAAATCACACTACAGTGGCCCTACTTGATAATTTTCTCATGAAAGACTCAAATCCTAGGGTTAATTAGAAGCATGGAATAAGTATCTAGGGAGGCATGCATAAATGCTAACAGGATTCCTACCACACATCTACAGAGGCAAACATCACCACGTATAGTTTATGCTAAGCTGAGGACAAAAAATCATTAGATCTTGTACGAGGCAGAATTTTTATATTTTGTGACAGATGTAGCCAAAACCCCTCCAAATGATAATAAACCCACACAAAATTTGATAACAACAATATGTAAATACTTCCCTAATAATCGCAGGGATTAAACATTCTGGGAGATTGTATAAAGCTTTATATTTACAGGAATCTTAATACCCGTTCTCTCAGAGGAACGGGGATCTAGGGTCAGAAAGCGAAGAAGATTGCTCTGTCTGACTGAAACTGCCAGGGAAACTGTAGCAACCAGAATTACCTACTGATAACATAATCTGGCCAGTGCTGCAGGCCAGGATATTATGAAGAATAACTGCATGATCCATAATGATAGGTGATCAGAAATACTGTTTGGCTTCTTGCCTAAAAGCCCCGGTTTTGAGAACATCCACCGGCACTCGCCATCCGCCCCTGGCACTGCCGCAGGCACCGACTCAGAGGGAAGGGTGCCACCTCCTGACTTCCACCTTCCTCCTCAGCTGGTCTCCATTTTCCCCCTGAGGTTTGTTTTTTCTGTACTGGCTTGACCCTCTTTAGTTTATGCTGGTTAGCTGAGGTAAGGGGAAATAAATGGATGAAGGAACCTAGAGCTTTTGGCAGAAGCCCTCATCACTCTTCTTTCAGCAGCTGTTTGGACCACTCTGGCATGAGGGGATCCTGCAGAGGGTCTCCTCAGCCCCCAGATCGCCTGGATTTAGGTCTGCACTCCTGTAAGTGATTTTGTTCATTTTTAGAGAGGATAGGGTTTGTCTACTCAAAGCAGAGCCTTAGGAGATGTACTGATACCATCTGCTTTAAGCATCCAACTTGGATGCAATTCAGAGGACAGCGTTAGGAGCAGCAATTCCCTGTAACTTTATTGTAGAGAGGCAGGTGACTCTATGCGGGCGATTCAGGTCATTCATGTTAGATGCTTAAAATAGAAGATATGCAAATTCACATCATCTGTTCTCTTCACCTAGTCCATTGCTTACATCTATTTGTGTCTTAAATGTGATTTATCATCGAGTCGTTGAAGGAATTCAGTGAAGAGCTTGCACTCTTTTAAAATTGCCTGCCCAATGTAAAAAAAAAAATGCATCTACATTAGATCATGACTGCGTGCCCTTTACAACACGTGTGCCCCCAGCACACGCACATGCTTCACACCTAAGTTGCCCGGGAGGTGGTACAGCAGGATTGCACGGGGCCAGTGGGAGGGAGTGAGAGAGCAGGAGGCTGCCGGGCAGGACCGGCGGCAGCCACGCGGCTTTCAGGTGAGTGGCGAGAGGCTGGTGGTTGGGCTGATTTAGCCCAGATGGTTTTTGAGGTGGTTCAAACTACTGCCTTTGTAGAAACATGTTAAAATATAAATGAAGAAATATGTTTTGAATAAAACCCTCTCTGCAGGAGCGTAGAAGTGACCGTAGTGCTAGGGAACCTAATTGCTAATTTATTTGTGGATGTTTTTTTTAAATGTGTTCTTTTGAGAACCATTAGAAAAAGGTCTTTTCATCAAACCACTCCCTGGCCCCTTGTTGCTTGCATGTTTGTTCCCATGCTTTGGAAGTGCTTGAGCTGTCACTCTGCTGCATAGTTGTGGTCCAGTCTTCAAATATTTTTTCTCCCCAGTGTTGTATTGCTGCTTCATACAGCAATCACTAGTTTTGTGTTCAGTGCCATAGTAACCGTTCCCTGGAAGGGTAGCAAGACGAGGCGAGGAACATGTCAAGCACCCGAGAGTGAGAGAAAATGCAAAGCCATACCTGACAAAGCCTTGACATGGATGGCAAATACTGGACAACGCTTTGTGGCGGCCAGCGAGTTGTCCTTAACAAAAGGAGAAGTAAATAAGCAATTCAGAATAGCGAGCAAAAAATTATGAGCAGCTCACCAGTATTTAACAAGGGATTGCACAGACCAGTTCTGTGTGGAAAGGTGGCAGCATGGGGAATACGGGTCAAACCTCCCAGATCCTAGGTCATTCACAGCCAGAGCATTCACCTTGGGGAAGAGGTAGGAATGATGGGAAAGAGGCTGGAAATTATGTATGTCCTTCTTGCTTTCTTTCTTTCTTCCTCTCTTTTTCTCTTCCCACGTGCAGCTGTGGAGGTATGTGCGGGCAGAGTCGCTGTGCTCGCTCTCTGCCAAGGTACGCTTCCTCTTCTGGCTCGGGGTGAGGATGTACCAGGGTGGCACTCCTGTCCTCCTGGCCATGCTGCGGGCTGTCGCTGTTAGGTGAAATGCAAGGCAGAGCCCAGCCTCCAGACAGCAGAGTGTTTGTTCATTCTGACCTGCTTTGGTGAAAGTACTTTATTTTGCATTCAGAGTTTAATCGCAACCAGAGGCATGTACCAAGCAAGAAATCCTGCTTATCAAATAATTGCAATACTTTTTCAGAGCACTCTGGGTTCTCACACAGTATGTTCTCACACTGTAGGGCTTGCCTGGGCTTTTGGCTACCAACGACATGCACTGCCGGCCACGGGATACTTGGATCTTCGGGGAGGAGGGAGGAAGGGGAAGGAAGGGCTGTAAAGACTTCAGTTGTCATAACCCTTTTTCAGCTATTAGGAGATTAAGGCCACAGTTTTGAAACACAAACTCTCCGACCGCCTGCTTCAGTGCAAGGTCTCCTGCCATGCCAGCCCCGTAGGTGCTTGCTCCTGTCTCTGCACGTTGCCTCCCCAGCACTGCCAGAACAAAATATTTGCAGTGCCATAAAGTGGCTCAGCCACTGAGATGTTTCTGCATTGTATTTCCACTGCCCCAGCCTGAAGCATTATTAATTTGAGAAGGGCACCCAAGTCAGCTTGAGTCCAGACAGGCTTGTTAGCGCTGGTGCAACTGCAGCCGCGCCAGGCGGAGGCTGGGCTCTGCAGAGCCCTCTGGCTGTCTCTGCCCTCCCGTGCTCCAGCTTGCGGGGCAGCTCATGGGTTCTCCAAAGCCATGCTGGACCCATGCTGTTTGGGCTTGCAGGACCTGGATCTCTGAGGAGCACCTGGTGGTGACGTCCAAGCGGCTGTTTGAGGACTTGCCTGGGTCCAGCACAGCAGGCCGGGAGCCAGAGCTGGCACAGCATCTTGCTGACACCCTCAGGAGCCAGCTGGGTGCCCCTGCGCCATGCCCACCAGCCCTGCTGACACACAGAGGCTGGCTCAGCCGGCATGTGGCTTGGGTTGATGGGGCTTAATAGTTCTGGCTCCTTGTGAAAGCAATTAAATGAGTTAAAAAGAGTGAGCGCTGACCTCTATGTAAAGGAAGGCCTATGATCATCTGTGGCTCAGAAATCAGACAGTGAACAGACCCAACCACAGGTGTTTGTTTTCAATATCTTGCAATCTCCTGGAGTCTGCAGCCTGACTGTTGGCCATTGGGGCAGCACTAGGGAGGCCTTTTCTACTCATCAACCCGAGCAGCTGCCCGGTGCATGGGGCAGGGGTGCTGCAAAGGCAGCACAAAGGAAGTCATGCTGTTTTGTCAGGCAAGTAGGGACAGCAAGAAGAGATGTGATTCCCTGTGCCAGTTCCTGCTCGGCTTTGGAGGTGCCAGAGCAGGGCTGGAGCAGTGCTGCTACTCCATCTCGTACTCGCACTGCGTTTTAAAGGGAGAGTCAAGTCTTAGACAGCTGCTGCGGGCTGAGTTCCTCCAGAGGGACCCAGTTGTCATAGGAGCCAGGCTTTACGTTTATTTTGCATGGCTTGAGTATTGTGTGAGAGGATCAGTTATCCCACAGCAGTAGGAAGAGAGCCCTGTAGAAGTAGCATTCAGTAGCATTTCTGATGAGAAAATACTTCGATGGAAAAGTGGCCCTTTGTCTTACGAGCCCAAATGGGCTTGATGCTGTCTGTGTAAGGCAGCCCTGGCTAACAGGTGTTTAAAGAAAGGCAGAGTAACCTTCCTTTGAGTACATTTGACATTGGCTCGATCTCCTGTTGCATTTTCCAGGTAGTGTATTAACTGACTCTGTTCCAGAACAGTAAGTACGCGACGATGCTTCAAGCCATGCCCAACCCTTTCCGTACAAAAGTAAGTGCCACCTGGAAGCTGGTTCCCACCTTCCTTAGCAGCAGGTTCCAGGTGCCTAGCTGGGTCACGGAGGAGTTCAGGGCTGTTCCCTGTTACGGACAAGCACAATTTCTAAAACTGACGTGCTTTTCCTGCAGGTTCCCTGAAGTTTGCTACAAACCCATAGAAGTGAAGGGGAACTGGGTTGGGGGTGGGGACACAGCAGAAGAAATAAAGACTGTGAAAGCGTGAAATCGTGAGTGATACAGGAGTCTGCTTTTTAGCCTTGGGACACCAGAGCAGACATGAATTATTGAAATTACGGCTATGCTAATGTTTGTATTGTCAGCCCTTCTATAAACAGTGAGCAGGTGCTGTACGTCCCCAAGTCCTGTGGAGTGGGAAAGCCCTCTGGTCAGGGAGCGGGGAGGCTTCTGCTGCGGCTCCAGCCTGCAGCTTCAGCTGGTGAGCTGGATCCTTTGTTGGTTCAGGCAGAGGGATATTGCTCTTCAAAAGCCTGTGTTTGTTTCTTTTAAAAGAGGTGACGTCCTTTAATAGTCCATTAGGCTCCCTCAATACGGTTTTTTTTTCTTGTTTACTCTACACACAATTAGTGCAAAGTCACTAGAAGTATATAAGACAGACAGTAACATTAATAGAAGCGCATGGAAGGTTTGCTTGCCTTTCAGCCTTTGGTGTTTTTTGCAATTGTTTGTGTGTGAAGTACTTATCACAGAGTTTGCAAATGACTGTGTAACAACTGGAACTCGATCACATTATACAACTTCAGGATGTGCTTTATGGCCTATCTGTTCTCCTGATAGTCAGTATTTGGGGAAGAAAATTCACTGAGTGGTAACAATTAGTGGTAACAATTAAGAGGATACACGTTCAGTAATTGTAGAAATTGTTCTGAGGAGCAGAACCTCTTGAACCATGTGTTTTGTCCCTGTCTTCAGAATGCCAGACAGAATTTTAAAAGGGAATAAATAAATAAATACCTACTTCAAGGCAAAGTGAAGTGACTCCTCCAGGAGCCTGCATTGCTTCTTTTCCATCTTCAGAGGTCTTTAGAACAGCTGCAGCTCTGAACATCTACAAAACTGGAGATCTGTGAACTCCAAAGCCAGCCTTCACTGGCAGTTACAGTAAGATACAAAGTACACAAACAGCTTTGCAGGTCCTGTATGAAAATAGGGTAAAAATATTATGCATTAACTTGGACAGAGTTTAGCTCTACTCATAAAGCAGTAAGAGAATTAATTACTAGTTATCATTTTATTTTTATTTTGGACTCTCTTAACAAGGTGCGTCAAGATCCATGATGGTGGAGGCTGGTTTTTCTGCATCTTCCATCATATTCAGACAAATGGAAAACTAAGTAGAAAAGTTGACCTTTTGATAATACAGTTACAGGACTACATTCTTATTTAAGATGCTCCTGGAGGAATAGTCTTTTACACCTTGAACAGACTTTTTATCTCAGAAAGGAGAAACAGTTATTCCAACTCAAAATGCACAGCAGGTTTTGAGGAAGGCTGGTTGCTGGGAAAACCCCACTAGGACCACTTCAGAAAAACCTGGTACAGTTCATATGGCACATATCGGGTTGCTGCCAGTTCAGTCCCTGCTCTTGAAGAAACTTCCCATAGGTGAAAGGCCTGGCTCTGTTGCATGTTCAGTCCTTTTCTGTCTCCTGAAACTGCTGGAGGAACACTATGGCCCTGCTTTGCAGGAAGAATTTGTTCTCAAAGATGCAGTTGCAAGACTGGGACCTTAGAGGTGGTAATTCATGTATTCTAGTACACTTCCCAAGGCAGACTTTGAATGGTGTTACTAAGATGTCTCAGCAGTGCCAGAATTCATTTGAAGCTGTAAAGCATCAATGTTTAACTCAAAAGGCTCTGCTATGCTTAGTACTCATGCTTAATGCTGTAGGGCAGTGTTAATAATGATTATTAAGCATTTTCCAGATAAATACAATTCTGTTCCACAAGCAAACAATTTTGTAAAAGTTTTTTCCCAGGCCAAGAGGGTGGAAGTGCATGGCTGTTTTGTTTCTGAAGGTGTAAATCTAGTGTTTGTCACCTGTACTGGCTCTGCAGCTATAGTGTTACATTTCTGTCTGCCGAACATGATTATGTGATTGCCATTCCTGTGGAGATAGGGACCTAAATTTTGAAAACAGTGAATGGCAGGAGCAGAAAAATAATGATCAGCTGTTTAAGGGATCAGTGGTGATTTCATACTATTAACTCATTTGTTTTCTTTAAAAAAATCCCAAGTCCCCCAAAGCAACACATGTAGTATAATCGTGTCTTTCTTTTTAGACTTTGCCACAACTTAGCTCTCACAGGTGGCATGAGTCTATCTGGATTAGATGTGCTGCACAAGAAAACAACCCTGACTTTTACTGGGTGGGTGGACAGGAAAAAAAAAAAAAACCAACTTTTTGTCAGTCTTTTGTGTTGCAGCAGCTGGATTCATTGCTGCTATGGCAACACACCACATGACGAGGTGTATTAGATTGCTCTGCGTGGAGCACGAGGGGGAAAATGAGCACAGCTCCTTGCTGAAGGTAAAGGTTATGCTGGAGTTTCTGCCAGAGAGAGCTGGGGAAGGTCAAATGCTCCAGCTCCCAGCACATGGTGTGCTCAGCAGAAAGGAGTAGGGGCGCATGGCGGTATTAAACTGCAGAACCAGGTAAGGTACAGCTGCATCGATTAACCTGAGATCTTACCCTCCTCGATGTGGCAGCATAACTTCCCAGAGAGTTTTCTCTTAGTTTTTCAAAGTGTTTTTTTTTTAAAGTGACTTTGCTAAGTGGTTTAAACTGTTAGAGAGAGTCTCTTACTACAGGGAGACCAGTCTTACAGATTAGTAGGTGATTGCCCTCAAATCAATGCAGAAGTGTATGTAGATTTTTGCTGTTGTTTCAGCTTTACTTCAAGGTATTGAACAAGTTTTGGTTTTGTTACTATCTGCACAGTGGTTTAGAACATCTCTCTTGTCAGTCAGAATCCAGGGCTTTACCTACTTAGTGGTTTTTATTATCAGTACTTTTTAACGATCTGCTGTCTTTAGCATTTATTAGCATTTCTTCCTCCCTTCCTCCCTCCTGATCAGCTGCATCAGTGTGCCTAAGTCTTATTGGAAATGAATTTTCATGTCATGTCCTCCTTCAGATTTTATGCTGCCTTCCTAAGTCTGGCAGTTTTGTTAATGCAGTTAAGCAAACTTCAGTGCACCTCTAAGGATGTGAAAGAGGAAGCAGTGCCATGGGATATTATGGTTTTTACCCTGTTAACCATTCATCCACATACAGGTAAATAGAAATAATTAATGTCAGCACTGAATTTACCTGTTTATTCAGACCCGTATCAAACGTAAAAAACTATTTACTCTCCCATGTTCTCTGTGCACCTTTTTTTTTGTTTGTTTGTTTGTTTTTTGTTTGTTTTTTTTTTTGTTTTACACATCACTAGGTTAAATGTGACAGGCTTTCGGATAGCATTCATTAGGTGGAGGAAGACAACAGTACTTTGAAAGGGAAAAACTGAGGGACCAAAACGGTAGTGGAAAGGGTGCAGAGCATGCCTGAAATTCAAGTTAGGAGGTTCAGTACTTTTCCTGCTTCCCATGAGGTGTTTCCAACATTTTCAATACTTTCTGTTATCTGCAACTTAGAACATATTTCTTCCTTACCGCTGGGCTTCTGTTTATTTCTTCAAATAGTTGTTTTTCTCTCCTGACAGTATAAGAGGTGGTTAAGAGTCTCAAACTTTTGCTCCATAGCAAAAGTTCTGCTTACACAGATAACAAGAATAACAAGAATCAGAGCAGAAATCCAAGTGCTTTTCATGCTGGTTTAGGAGCAGTGGTGACGCTCAAGACTCATCCACTCCCTGGTTCTCTCAGAAAGCACAAGACACATGGTATGGATATATGTGCAAAGCCAGTCCACGGGAAAGGCTCCAGTGTGTTTCATGGTAGAGAGATATAAGGAAAAAGTGGCCTGGCCCACTACTTTTACACAGGGCGTAGCAAGGGTATGCAAATGTGCAGTCTTTCTCCATTGCTCTAAGTAAAAGATTTCAAGCGACCTTTCTGTTTCTCCAGATATGAATATATCCCTGGTGATCCACTGTTTAAAAGCCCTCCTTGCCACTGTAGGCAAATTGGAAGCATTCCTGCGGAAGCTGAGGACTGGTGTGAAGGTCAGCCTTTCCCCCTGCCTCACCCCTTTCAGAGGCAAGAAGTGACAGCCTGAGTTACGGTATAACTAAACCAAGTCTGAGTGTTGGGCAACTTTGCCACAAGCAAAGAGCAAGTGTGCTTTACGTGACACTGTAGGGGCTGCGTGGTCAGAGCTCAGATTTAAATGAGGCTCCTCCAGCTGTAATGAGGCAACTTTAACAGAGGTGAAGAAAGACGCACGCATCCTGCCCATCAGCTCCCAGGAGAGAATTTGTGAAATAAAGAAGTATATAAATGAGCAGCCCATTAATGATCCCAGACTGCGACAGGTTTGCAAGGAGCTGAGTTGGGATTCTTGAAAATGAGGATTTGGAAAGCATAGAAATCTTTGAAGGGGAAGATTATCTGTACAAGGAAAAAGTCAAGCAAAGTAGGGTCGTGATTTAGCTCTGATTCCACCAGCTCAAGAAGAGCAAGGAAAATCCAGATCAAATTATCTAAGCAATCAAAGAAGCTTAATCTATCTGGATTTAAGGACCTTGTTCAATTAGGCGAATGAGAAATCTAATTCAAACACCCAAGAGCTCTTTATCACTAATACAGCACATCCATTGTGGCCCAAAGCATGAGGCACCAGGGATGCAAGTGATTCATAGCATAGTATTGCTAACACACTAACTGACTGTCACAGAGATGCACTAGGGGTGAATTTGTCCAGGGAATTAAAAAATTAAGGAATCTAGATAAAAGGAGACAAAGCACCCTCTGATAAGTACTTCCTTCTCCATGAGTTTCATTTGTCTTTGGAATCAGAGCTGTGATAGTTTATCGCAAGGAAGGCAGAAAAGGAAGTAATAGTCTCAGTTAGGGGCTTCATTATTAAGCAACAACAGCAAAACAAGATGGCAAACAATGTCTAGCTAGTCATCTTAACTAGAGTAGCAAAAAGGTGAGAGGTAATGGAAATACAGGTATGGAAAATCATATTCTCCATGAAGCCTGGTGAACAGAAGGAACATGAGCACTGTCAGCAAAAGGTAATTTCCTTCACCAAAGGGTGTTCCTTTGCATGGTTTTTCTAGGATCATATTAGACTCTACAAATGTTCTTAAAGATGACAATCCTGCTCGCAATTTGGTGAAGAATACTGTATTTGCAGGTATCATATTTTGTCTATTTTTAGGATCTGTGAGTACATACAAACCTTCCCTCTTGGGCTTTTGTTCCACTTACTTTATACTTCCCATTGAATCTTTTGTAAAACCTTCAAAACAAGGGACAGTGTCTTACATGTCTATAGACTGCACAATGTATTAATACCCAGTGCTATCTGAAACCTCTGAAAGGTGCAGTAAAACAAATAATAATTCTTATAACGTATGGGTGCATCTCGTGCATGGACCAGCTGAGAAAGTCATGGAAGACTGCTAAAATGTAGTACTGTACCATCAGAATAATTTCACTTACTGCATGACTTTGCTATTCAGATTTTACCCAGCATTAAAACTATAACTCACTAATAATGTCAACAAATTTATGAGAGATCTCATCTGCCCACTCCTATAGATTAAAATCGCACAATTTATTAATATAATAATTTTTGTACTAGTTTTGGATTCATGGAAAACAGTGGAAAAGCCAAACCGACTCCGCTGGAAAGAAAAAAATGAATCCATTGGACTGACATGACTGTGTGTCAGTCTTTGAGAAGAAAGAAATCTGGGATCTTGATTACTAGGAATCAAAACAGACACAAAATTTTAAGGCTGCGTAATATGATGTGTATGTGCCTTGTATGCAAATAATAACGTAGGCAAAATTCCAGTACAGAACAACTTGCAGTGACTAATTGATGTAGGAATATGTGCGCTAGTAGGAGCAGGCCAGTCCCTCACTCATCTATCAGATGGCTGAGATAGTTTTCTAGGGATAAATATGTACAAGGATGATTACAGTAGCAGATGCTAACTCTAGGAGCTTGGGCTCCACATCCAAATGTTCATCTGGCTCAAATCAAAATGGGCAAAAGCGTTTCCAAAGGGAGCGCTGGCATCTCCAGGGCACATCTCGGATCAAGAGTGGGCGTATTGACAGCAGTCCAGGGTGTCTTCTTCACAAGCAGGAACTGTGCTCTTGGGGCCAGTTACCTCCAAAAGGTCCAGCCACTTAAAGCATTCAACATGGAGAATTAAAGGAATCTGTTCTCTTTGGAAGGAAGTCCACTATGAAATTATCCCAGGAGAATTTGATTCAGTTCTTCATATAGCACAAGAGCTTGTGGCATCAGGGTGTTTATCCCGGATGTCTGTAGGGCTAGCTCCAATACCCATTGCAGTTTTAATGGTGTGCTGAAACAGGTCAAACACACACAACAACTTGCGGAAAATGAGACTCTGGCTCCTGGACTGCCACGGCCACTGAGTGAGGCAGGGAGGCTTGTATATGAATGCCTCAGGGAGAGATGTAAAGCTGCCACTTGGTCACATTTGCCTGTGGCCAAACTTCCTATAATTTTTCCTCAGAGGAACTTGCCTTCAATGTTGCCAAGTCCCAAGTGCTCACAGATCACGAGTCTATGCTGCAGAACAGTCATGAGGTGTTAGAGCTACTCTGCTTTCTGGCTCGTTGCATGTTCTTTTCTGCCGCCGTGAACCGTGGAGAACTTTTAAGTTCACTGCAGAGCAGAGGAGTCTGTTCAACCTCCTGTTTCCAGTAGCACAGTCTCTTAAAGAAAAAATGCCAAACGCTGTGGCACTCTGAGAAGAGATCCTCTTTTCCTGATGGAGGAGTAGGGATACAGCAAAAAAAAAGAGCTTTCTGAGGTGGGCAAGGTGGGCATATAGTGCAGAGACCCTAAATCTTAGAGATTCATTTTGGAATATAGGCAGATGATTACTTTCAGTGAGGAATTAACATCCTGTAAAAGAAGAAGAAAACAGCTTCTTTAACCAACAGCTCAGGGCATCTGGTGGGTCTTGGAGACGGTAGGTCTTTGACTGAAAAAGGAGCATAGCTTCTTCCTACAGATTTTTCCCTCAATAAACCTGCACTGAGATGGTCTCTGGCTCTGAACATCAAAGCTTCTATCGAGATCATGTACTAAGGAAAACCTCCTCTCTCTGATTCCACTACCTCCTCCATCAGCTTCAGGCTATAGTAATTAATTAACCTACAACAAGACTCCTTCTCCCTCCCTGCCTGTCCCATGTAACCTAACCCTCATATGCATGCTTTTGTGTGTGCATATACACAGAGACACACACGCAGGCACACTTACAGTGAGTCGTGTATGCTTGCTGTATGTCATTAGACACAAATCATTGAGTTTGGGTTGAATTACTTTGGTTTTCACGATTTCCAAAAAGAAAAATGACTGAAGAAAAGATTAAATGTCACGAGCTCTTTTATTAAAGATAAGTGACATAAGAAGTGCTATCACATTGGGTCAAGGAGAGTAAAACAGGCACAAACTGCAAGTCTCCCCTTCCTTTTACTGAGCAGGTGGCCTACTAATTGTGCCAAATTGTGTCCTGATCTCCTAACATGCTGAAGTAGCTCTGTTTGGCTCTGAGGCTGACCATCCCACACTCATTGCAAGTTGCAACCCAACACTGGATTGAAAACAACTGGATTTGCAGGGCTGAGAGGCACAGTGCCACCTACCTACTAACTGTAATTAAAAATGTTATTTCTCACACACTTAGGTCACGAGGTGAAGACTAAAAGCCCGTTAGCTGTCTTCAGTTACGGGTATTTTTGTGTGGAGTGCTGCTTAGAATGAAAAGTGGCAGATTAGACTTTCAAGCACCCTTTGACAACGGCAGTGAAGCTGAGGGTGCACTGAGGAATGCTAATACTGGAAAACTAGGAACATCTTGATTGCTAATTCTGCTGAAGTTAGCAGAGCAAAGCAGAAGAAAAAGGGTTTTTTTTTTCCCTTTTCATAACCCCAAGGCTTCATAAATGCTTCACACTTCCTTATTGTCAATTTGCTCGGGAAATCACTGCTGACATCTCACCTAAGAATTTATTATCATTCTAGTCAGGCTATCTTTCACTTACATTGAAGATTTCTTGGATTTTTACTAGCTTTAAATTATATTGAAAGTAGGCAGATGAACATTTAAATTAAAAGGTTAATTGAAACTGAAATATTGCGCTGGCACAGTTAATTTGTTTCAGTTAAATTGTTTATTAACTTAATAGAATATTTACAGAACCAAGGCAAAAAAAGTTGTGTGTGTGTTTCCACACACACAAAAGTAAATGTACTTGTATTCAGAAGGTAAATATCCACTAATAACCCTTAAAACCAATAGTCTGTAAGAGTATATTTCCAAAACAAGGAACATTTTTTTGTAGCCAAAGGCCAAATTTTTTATCATTTCCTATCAGTCACCAGTTTCTTTTAGGATTCTTTAGGATTTATGAGCACACTGAAGTCTTCAAAGGAGTCAAGAAAAAGAGCTTACGTTGTACAAATGCTTGGGCCAGCAGACACTGGTATGGTCTTCTGCCTGACAGAAGATGACCAAATATATGATTCCCTTGCCTTCTTTGTGGACTTTTTGAGACTGACCAGCAAGATCCTCGGGAGGAAGAGTTGTTGGAGAAGTCTGTCTGCTTTTCTTTTCCCTAATTGGAGAGGGGTCAGGCTCTGCTGGTGGCAGGAAAGGGAAACAGTGATTCATTCTGGCTTTCCTGGAAGAAACCAGATTTCAGTTAGTTGGCTTCTCTAGGGTGCCTATTTTAACAGCACAATCAAATACAGATTTTTTTTCCTTTGAAAGAACTGTATTCCAAATGAAGGGGGCAAACTCAACAGCAGTAGTAATACCAAAATTAAACTAATCAGATTATGTCTGTATGAACACAACTGTTTTTTTAGACAGAGCAAGTGCTTGCAGTATGTTCCAAAATAAGGAGTAACACATGTTATTTGAAATATGTTTAAATGTGAAAAATGTGCTTTAATTGGATTGTTTTAAAGATGTTTCTGTTTGAAAACATCCAAGCTTAATAAAAATTACATTGTGTAATTTCCTATTCAAATAAATGTTATGGCCCTAAATAGCAAGACAAATGGATTTTTTTTTTCAATATCTAATAGATGGACTATTTTAATTTCTTCTTTATCCCCTGTATTAGTTTTCTGACAGGATTTCCATCATCAGGCTTTAGGGAATACACCTAAGTACTGAGGTCTTGAAAGTATGGTAATTTTTAATCCTTAGCAAGTTACCAGTTAGACCTCATTGGCTTTATGGCATTCAAACCTCTCTTCAGATTTTACTAGATATTTTGCCCATTATAGCATCTGCCTCAGTTATACAGATGGATATGTTGGGACAGTATCATACCAAAAACACCAGATTGTGACAAGTGGGAAGGGCGTTTTTAGCCCCCAACGTGATTTTGTGAGCCTGTGCATCTAAGCAGCACTGCTGGAGAGGAGAGAGTAGGTAGTCTTGGGCAGTGAGGTGGATGCGAAGGTCAGGATGCCTCCTGTTTCACTTGAAAGTGTGGCCATAGCTCTCTTCAAAGAGTATTATCCCACCGTATAACTAACTGTGTCAGTTCTGAGCAACTTAAATGTGCTACCTTGTGTGGCTTGAGAAACAAAGCCTAGTCCTTTGGCCTGAAATCAAAACAGTTACTGTTTGATTTTGATCATCTTTTGTCAGCTGTTCATGGTTTTCCTCGTGCAGTGCACACACAGCTCCCACACCAGCAGTCACCCAGCAAATGCAAGGTGCCCAAATGCTTCTCTGGCGAACTGCTTCAAACTGATGCGTTGTTCATGAGTAGGCTGAGCAAAAATAACTGTTGTTATTCTGTGAGCCTAGTGTGTTTGTTCCATGTTAGAAATGTAACTGTCTACTTCTGAAAACTCTGTATGAAAAAGTACAATTCATTGTCTTCAGTGGGCTTTGAAAACACTTCCAACACCTTAGCGTGAAGGGATAGGGACCCCTTAGCTTCCAGGCTGTACATTCATTGTATTTCCCTACTCCTCCCTTATTCTTCCGGCCTTCCCCTCTCTGCCTGGCCACTCCCTTCTCTCCCCCATCTGTCCTGTTCTTCCTTCATCCTCACTACGTACGTGCAGTTTTTTTCCTCTGTTGTGCTCTTCCTTGGAGCAGACTTGCATTTTCTAACAGCCAGATGCTCTTCCTTCAAATCCGTTCTTTAACATTTATGCAAGGAATCTCTTTCTGGCTGTCATCACCAATAATCCTTGCTCCTTTTCATTCCCTTTGTTTCCGTATGTCTTATCTTCTGTTTGTCCTGTCTTTAGTGGCAAGTTTTTCCTGTGTTCATGAAGCCCTGGTTACCTGTATGATTCTGTGTGAGCATTGTTTTCAGCATCGTGGCTGCAGTTATTATGTTTACACTTTGCATAGGGCCAATTGCTGATGTTATTCAGAGATATTAATTGGACTTCACCCACACTCTTCCATATTGCTGCTTTGTGCCTGATAACACAACCTATTTGGTGTCCTGCATATCTGATTGAAATGAGGCATTGTCAGAGCCCACCACCTACTTGTTGTCAGTCAGGGGAAAATTACAGAAACCGAGAAGCTTTCCCTCTGGTAGACCTTTGCCGTAATGAAGCCCACTTCACTCCTGAAGAGAAGCTGTTCTCATGAGAGGCTGTGAGCAAAGCATGCACCATGGTCCACCTGCCTCTAGTTTCTGTGGTTGCCTTGTGTGCACTGCTGGGCTGCCTAGGTGGTAACAGCTTCTCCAGGTGGCCCGCCGGGCACCAAGCGAGTTTTGAGCTGTTGGCGTTGCTGGCCTTCCGTCCTGATCTGGAAGGTGACCTTTGGAGGTGCTGGGGGCTGTGGCACCAGGTCTGGGCTCTTGTCTGTAGGAAGGCTCAGGAAGGCTGTCAAAGGGTGATAGAGGCATACCCTAAAGGTGCATAATACTTATTTCTGAAGTACCCCTATGTGCTTGTGTACTAGAGACTTGGAAACTCCTTCCCTAACTGCTGAGATAATGTGAAATAGGGAAACAAGTGCGGTTGCTGCACCTTGAACACTGAACAATGATCTTTGGAAAGGAAGATCTGTAGCTGAATGAGAGAAGGTGATGGTGGGGGATTGTGAGCACAGAGATAGGGGACTACCTGCTTGTAAAAGAAGAAGCGTCTTAGAGCTGCACCGTGTGAAGGATATGAAACCAGCTCCTGCCGTGCCTTCTTTTTCATGTTCTTCCTGCACCTCACTGCTGAGTCTCCTTTTCAGAGTGATTTTATTACAGTGATATATTAAATGCAGGAAAATGGAGTCATCCTGAGCCATGATTAGAAGCTGAAGAAGGAGGATGTTTTAAGCTAGCCATTAGTAGGGTTTTTTCTCCCAATTGGCAATGTAAAAATCTGTAAATCACATAAATAACTTAAAAGACTAAAAGCAGAATGAAATAATTATTCATTTTGGGTCAGGTTTTGATTTTTAAGAGCCTAAGTGTAATTATTCTGGCACAAGGGACCTTCTAATGGTTTTAAAGCAAACAGAGCTGGCTGCAATGGGAAACCTTGAGCCTTTCAACGAGCGAGCACGCTGGGCTGGGCAAAGCAATGAGGCAGAGTCCCATGAGCCGGATCAGCAGCAGCTCAGACCTCCATTGGGTCTGGGTGGTTGCAGGCTTGGGTAAGTGTACAAGCCTTCCAGCTGTCAGGGAAAAAAGATTATTCACCTTCATTTTCTTTAAATGCCTGGGTTTACGATGAATATACACTGAAACTGACATGTTTTGCAACAGAAATAAGAGTTCTAAGTCAAAAGCTGAAGAGGGGGATCTTTCTTGCAGGAGAAATTGTGGCTGAACACACTCGGACTGTGTATGGCCAACAGTGAAGCATTTTCCTTGCAGGGCTCTTTTTCCAACCTGCTCTCCGCTCCTTCTTAGTTAAACAAGGGGCACATCTCAGCACATTCAACTGAGCTGCATGGTGAAAGAGAAGTGATTTAAAACTACTGAAATTGTAGGAGTCTTTTTTGTAAGGCAGAGAATGTATCAGGTAGGTGCAGAAATAGATCTTGCAGTGCAGAAATAGAACTTGCAGTTCAGAAATAGGTTTTGAATAGCAGAACATCCCAGGCCTTTGAGTTTTGGGCAAAGTTCAAAGAAGTCCTTCCAGAAAGCCAATTCAGAATTCAGCCAGGCCATTCTGTTTCCATTTGTCTCTCTAAAGCCTAGGAAATAAGGAGTTTAATCGGCAGTCCACCAGTACAATTAGTATTAGCTCAGAAAATTTTCCTTAGTTTGGGGTGTGACTTGGCAGTGTAGAGAACAGCTACAGATCTGAAAATAGTGAGACAAGTAGCAGAAAGTGCTTTTGTTCCCTTTTGCTAAGCTCACGTCTATATATTTTGAATGCTGACCAAAACCCAGGATCAAAGTTGTAAATAGAATAAGGACAATGTTGCAATGATCTCAACAGTTTGTAAAAAAAAAAAAAAAAACCAAAACAAAACAAAATTAATTTTCTATTTGCCTGAAATGTCCTGCCCTTGTCCATAAAACAAAAATTTTATGTGTAAATCATAATTTCTAATAGAAATAAAATACTCTACACAGTGTATTTTAAATTGAGTGCTACCATGTGAGAGAATATGTGTCTTTATAATGTTATTTCTGATCTTGAGTTAACTGTCAATCCAGGACATTAATATTGGCAAGTGCAGCTGTTGGAAGGGGATAGTAAAAATCTGAAGTCCCGTTCCAGTTTCTGAAACTCTAATCTTTTATGGGAGTAATACCAGGGCTGTAAGTGCATTCTACCTGGGAAAATGCTGATCCATCTTCCCTCCTACTACAGCTGGTCAGATGTGAACAGAAAGGTCCCACTGGTGCACTGGAGGCAGAACAGACCATGACTCTTCTGTCTTCAACATACTCCAGGTGGCTTTTGCAGCTCCTTGCAAAGGACAGGACCATGTAAGCTACTGCTAATTAGAGTCCTGTCCCTTTAAATTCCTGTTGTGTCAGATGAAAAATTGGTGTGTGAAAACACCTGCAGGCTGGGAAGAAGAGTTTAAGTGGTTATGCCTGCATTTTAAAATAACTTTTTTTCCCCCCCACCATGACTTATTGCATAAAAATAGCCAATATTTTAAACCGCTCTCTTCTGGGAGCGTCCCATGCAATCGCTGTGGCTTTTCATCTTCTTTTCTGTAGTCACTGTTTGGTAGATACACTTTTCCTATCAGCTAAGGATAGACAGCTAAGGGATAGATTACTTTCATTGGAATCAGTGACTGAAATTATTACATCAAGGTCATTAGGTTAATTTCCTATCTTTGTAAAACAGCTTATAATTTTAAATCCAAAATTATCTGAAGTGGATAAAGATGTGGAAAAAATGAGCTGATATAATGATGCATAAAATCTCCCATCAGTGAGTATTTCACATCTGCCACTTAAGGATGAACAAGATTGTGTCATTTATAACAAATGCCACCTTTTTCATTGAGAATCTTACAGTAATTGAAGAACAGAAGTGACTGTTGATCCACACATTGCCGTCATTCATTGCTTATCAATTGTTATTTCTGATGTTGCTGTTCTGTTGTCTTGGCTCCCTCCTGATTGTGAATCTGTTCACATTACAGTTTAACCTTGCAGCATTCTAATTTTAACACTGCAACACTACAAAATAGACAAGCATACAGACTAGACTCTGTTTTCAAAAGATGGTGTTTATTTTCATTGTCCAGCTTGATTTTTGGGGGGAGAATGAGAACTCTCCCTTTGTGAAAGGCAGACATCTTAAAATATATCCAGAAATAGAGGTATCCTAAATCACAGGTTGCTTTTGAAAACACAAGCCATTATGGCTAAAATTAAACATATGTAAAATCCTGGCAAAATTGACTTCATTGTCATTGAAGTCAATGAAAGCCTTTCCATTGATTTAAGTGGAACGGGGGATTAAACTCTGTATTTCATATAGAAGATTAAGAGCTTTTGCTTTTTTTCACATGCAGACTTTATATTCCCTTCTCTGCTCTAAATGTACAGTGCTGGAAAAGAGCCACTTAAAAGTTCACAACCTTTAGGAAAGATGGCATGCCAGCAGCGGAGAAGCACTAATCAGTGCAGGCCAAGCATGGCTACATACGTCAGCCAGTGCCTTTAGTTCCCAAACGAGAGGGTATTTCACTTCACAGGGCTGCAGCCTGAATCCAGGTAGATTTCAACAGACTTCAACTCTCAGGGTTAAAAGGAGAAATTTCAGACATATTTACTGACGCTTTCGAGTTCAATGCAAGACATTTTTCCATAAGACAGTGTGCAGGCTGCATTTGTATAAGTATATTGTTATAGCAACTTAAAACGATGTATTGGATATCAACTCAAGGGAGTAAGTCTGCAGCGAGCTAAGCCACAGGAATACTCAGAGTAAATGGCTTCTGACTTTTAAAAGTGTTTGTTTCCACGGGCAGGTGTTAGTTTTGCCCATCCTCTGTGTGGCAGAAATCTGAGGAGCACGGACCAGTGTCAAGTCTGTCTTGTTGCAGGTGCGATCCTGAGGGAGATTGCCTGGGGGCCTGCAAGCAATGGAGGGAGCAGTATTGCATTTTACAGTGAACATCCTTAAGGGAGAAGCAGGGGTTGGATCAGAATGCCATGTTTTCAAAATAAAATCTGCAGTGTTTGTTCCAACCAAGAGAAATTTGCCACACTAATTTTGCTCCAGTACTCACGGTAACTCTGGCCAGGAGCCCTCAAATACAAATCTCCCTAAGTGTCTGCTCTTTGTCATTGATGGCAAAACTTTGGCCCAGCCCCTGAAAAAACCTAAACCCTTTATTTTAAAGAACAAACATTTACTTGCCGACATGATTACCTGCCTGGAATACAAGATAACTGTTTACTGAGAAAAAAAAAAAGACATTTTTCTTTTTTCAAGTCACCCTGTAAAAAGGATGAGAAGTGTACGCTAAAGCCCCTTTCTTTAAATATCCATATTTTTCCCCATAAATATCAGCATAAGCTGATGCATATACTGAAGTTTGTTGCAGATGGATCCATGACTTCAAGAACAAGTAAAACACCTTTGTTCCAGGACAGAGATGGTCTAGATTCTGTATCTTGCCTGGAAGGACAGGAAATCTGTGTAGAAATCTTTTTCATGGATAGGGATATGGCAGAAAAGATTATTCTGAGTAGCTGTTGCCTGCAGGAAGCTTAAAAGTTTAATTTTAAAAGGTTTTTTTATCCTACATGCATTCAGGTGTTACCTGTTTTGCAGTCAGTGTTTGCAATACTAGGAAGACAAATATAAAACAAACTCGCTTTTATCCTAGCATAACCAAATGTGTGCAGATGCGATCTCTGTTTGTTTGGTGTGCATGGGGAGAATGGAAACATCTTTTCTTTGGACATTTGAGAGAGTACTGTATTTTTTTTTTCCTAATCCTTTGCCATATCAAAAACTGAGCAGTCAGGACAAAGATTGTGTGATGTGTCTTTTTGATCCTAGCAAATACATTATTCAAATCTGATAAGGTGCCTTTCTTTTTGAATGTTTCTACCTAGCTTTTCTGTTGAAATGTTAGAGTGAACAGAAAGCATTCACATATGAAGCGTTGGATTTGGTGCTCAGTATTCTTTCCCTTCAGAGTAGCTCACGCAAAACTGTTCCAGGACCTGAGTTTTTGGCACTGTTCAAGAATTCAGCTGATGTCATGAGCTGTTGCTGGCAGATGCAACAACTTCCAGGGGCTTAAAAATGTTGATTCTCTTAACTCTTTCTTTTTTAAGTGCATTAGTTTCTCATTTTTATGTGTATGTATTTTTACAGTTTTATAAATTTATAATCTTACAAAATTCTAAAGCTTTTTAATGATTTCTGGTGTCCCCCTCAAGACAGTGGCATCACTGCAGTCAGTACAACTTCAGCAGATCATTCTGAAATGATCTGCTGAAATTTAGCTATCTGTGTCTCAACCCTGAGTATTTTTCTTATGTAGCTAAGATTATAAAAAATGCATATTGGTTTTCTTCCTAATGTGAGATCTTAGATGAAAATAAAGGTTGAAGGGATCCTACTACATTTTTTCCCCCTTGTTATTTTGACCTTATTAATGCTGCAGGTTATTTATAGCTCCATGACTGCTGTGTTAAAACCTTCGCGGGCAGACTGTCTCTGTCAGAAACTGCGTATTTGAAAGACTTCCAGGGTAGCTGCTACTTTGGAGTAGGATCTGCTCAACCCTGGCTTCTCATGGACCAGGATCTGCTCCACAGTGGCTTCTCAGGGACCCTTTGGGGCTTCTGCTCTCAGAAGCCCTGCTGATGTAGCCAGCTCACACAACTGACATACACATACTACCTCCAGAAGTGCTACCCTGTAGTATTTTTCTATCTCACCCAAATCTCCGTGATCTTGTGCATTAGATGATACAACCTTAAATAGCCTGTTGCTGAAATAGTGAGGAATGACTGGCACTTGGTACAAACGAATCTCCTGGCGTCAGAGATTGCCAGTGGAAATCCTTCCAGTGCTTCTCCTCAGCGGCAGAAAAATGAGATGTACACAAGGAACACCACCAAAAGACCGTTCTTTGCCAAATATTTCAACACTTCACAGCACGTTAGTCTGTTCCAAGCAAAGGTATTTGTCCTCTCTGGCTGCTATATCCAAATAGGATTGAGTGGCAAAATTGTAAATAAAATAAGTAAAATAAAACTGTAAGCAACTGGAAAAAAAGCCTCTCTGGCTCTTTCAAGTCCCCTTTTCAACTCATTTGTGTTGTAAAACCACACTTCCACAGGCTTGCTTAGAACCAGGCCTGCAGCTAAATATTTACCCAATAGATTTTGTTAAATTGTTTCAGTGCCTCTGGAAATGAATTCACACCTCTAATTCCTAAGTACCCTTTGCCTCTGGGCATCTGTAGTGAAATGCAGGTATTAGAAGAGCTGAAATCGAGTTGAGATAACTGATAACATGAGTCAATAAGCAATGGATTGAGAAGGCAGAATGATCTATAGTCTCTCCAGGGTTTGGAAATTAAAATATTCAAGCTGAAAAGCTGAGCTGGACTGGGGTATTTCAGGTCCTTCAGATGATGCTTGAGAAGCATTTTCAGTGCCTGTTGTCAGGCTTCTTACTTCCTCCAGGTCAGCTCCAGCCCTTCCCAAGTTGGATGTCCTGAAGAGAAGGCAATGCATGTGGGGAGGTGCCACCACCCCTGTGACAGTGGCAGAGGTGAAGAGGAAAGGCAAACTCTTCTGTAGGAAATCATCAGCAGCACATGGTGACAGCCCGCACAGCTGGGCCTGCAGCTGGAGCAGGAAGGACACTGTCTTCCTGGAAGTGCCTTGATCAGGGGACAACGAAAAGCCCTGGTCAGCTCAGGCAGCCTCTCCAAGACCCTCAGCCCTGCAATGGGTTGTATTCAGTCTCCTTGGCCGAACAGTCCCCTGCAGGCCAGACACAGGTTGAGAAGAGCTAAAGGTTGGCCACTCACCCCACCAGAAGGTATATCAGATAATCCCACCAGTTTTCTTGGCTGCTCAGTGTATTATGCTCTGTTAATTCATCTCACCTATTAGTCCTGCCCCTTAGAAAATGGGCATAATCCTGGTTCTCCTCTGCCGAAAAGTTTTTGCTCCTCTCGCTGACTTTCCTGCAGCTCTGTCTTGCTTTTGCCCAGGATCCTGCTACACAGGACACACCTGGTTTCCTGATATGGAGCTGTACCTCTCACCACATCTGCCCCTAGACCTGGGCTTATTATATTCTTGCTTCTCAGGTTTCTGATCCTGAATGGTTTTGACTTCGCTACCTGGCTCTATTTTGATCCCTAGCTCTTCAGGGTCAATACCTCATAACAATGCCTTGTGACAGCAGAGCAAGGCTGACCGTTGTTTCCGCTTCCATCATGTAGGTTTGCCTTTCCCCTTTGCACATTGCAAAGGCCTTCACCAAAGGCCAAGTTGGGCAGGTGGGTGGGCGGCGTTCTCTTGCAGAGCACTGGGCAAATGTAACCCTGTTATATATGTTATATATATATATTATGTTTATAATTTGAGAAGTGGAAGAATTTGCTCCAGGAAGTTCTCCTATGTTAGGGTTATGCATGTAGCTTGTTGTGGTTTAGCCCCGGTCAGCAACTAAGCACCACAGCCGCTTGCTCACTCCCCCCACCCCTGTGGGATGGGGGAGAGAATCGGAAGGGCCAAAGTAAGAAAACTCGTGGGTTGAGATAAGAACAGTTTAATAATTAAAATAAAACAGCAATAATACTAATATAATGAAAAGGAAAATAATGAGCAAGAGAGAGATGAAACACTGGAAGAAGAGGAAAAAAAAAGGGAAAAAAAAACCCCAAAACCAAACAACAAGTGCTGCAACCGCTCACCACCCGCCGACCGACGCTGCCGGTCCCCGAGCCGCGATCGCTGCCTCCCCCAGCCAATTCCCCCAGTTAATATACTGGGCATGACGTCACATGATATGGAATACCCTTTGGCCAATTCGAATCAGCTCTCCTGGTTGTATCCCCTCCCCTCCCGGCTTCTTGTGCACCTGGCAGAGCATGGGAAGCTGTAAAGTCCTTGACTAGTGTAAACACTACCCAGCAACAACTAAAACACCAGGGTGTTATCAACATTATTTACATACCAAGTCTAAAACACAGCACTATACTAGCTACAGTGAAGAAAATCAACTATCCCAGCTAAAACCGTGACAAGCTCAAGCACCTTGTAAAAAGTAGCAGTTAATTTAGCCCGATCCACCAAAATCACTGGCCAGAACTTCTTTTAGTAGAAGGTGAAGAACATCTGAGGAGGCACTTGCACCGAAAGGCTTTATCTGCTCCCTTTTCTAAGGGAGGGGCAGCTTCTTTGCAACAGTGGCACTGCTCCTAGTCACCTTGTGTCTTTAATACACTTCACTGATGTGTAGGGTGCTGTGTTGTCAACTTTCTCACAGGTAAAATGGGAGTTTGGCAATTCTTCCATCTTTTTCATGTTTCAGCCTTTGGTGTCTGTTCAACACAAGGGAGAGATCTCAGCCCAGTGCCCAAAATCCAGCTGTGCGATTTGCTCCCTTCCTTTGCTCTATATTTACACTGGAGGCTAAGGCAAGAAGCAAAGTGGTGAGCTGTCACTGAGCAGTCTGCTGTAGGACATCACAGTTCCGTGATACAACACAGGGGAAGTCTGAGAAATTAAAAGTCAGCAGAGGCGAATGGATCGTTTGGGAAAGAAGGAACAAAAGAAAGGTAACAGTGAAGGCTGAAGGAGTACTGAGGGAGTAGGATGTGGCTGCTGACCTAGTCTGTTTTAAAGGCTGTATGTCTAAGAAACTAAATTATGAAATATATAAGAGGGAAAAACATATATACAACTGGGGAATGGAAGATGATCCTCTGCTGAGAAAACTCTCTTACAGGCTATTTTATACCATCTGAGAGTCTGGCCCAGAAACACTTCTGGAGTCTCTATTTCACCTCATTGAAATATAGTGTTGGGCCTAAAAGGTATATTCCAGAGATTTATTGGGACAGTTTTAAAAGCCACAGACTGTAGGGCATTCACCACATCTCTTGAGAGACTGTCCACAGCCTCATACATCTTTCACTTCAGAGTTCCCCTGTCGAGATCGGACATTTTCTGTGTTTAAATATCATTCCTTTTATTCCTAATTAAACCCTGTGTATCACACCTAATAGTTCTCTCCTCAGCATGAAGAGCAGATAGCTATTTTATTCCCAGCTCATCAGCATTTAACAAAACTATATAGATTGGATGTTATTCTCTTCCCAGAAATCAGACCCTCCAGTCTCCACCCTCTGAGTATTTCCCCATCTCTCCTCCTCGCTCCTTCTGCTCTGTCAATAGCTTCCAGACAACTTGGTGCCTAAACCAGAATGTAATAGTTGAGTGTGGTTGAACCAGTGCCAAACGAAGGGAGAAGGTCTCTTGCGTCCTGCTCTGATGTGATGCATTTGATAAGGCAGACCAAAACTACGCCACTGCTTTTTTGCCAGAATACTCAGAAGAATATTAGACATGGTCTCAGAATTAAGCAAATGACACCTGAGGAGCGAATGCACTTATTCTTGTTTGCAAATATCATTAAGCAGCTCAGCTCAAATCTGTTTATTATCAATTTAAATGACTTCAATTTAGATGCCTCTGGACCGAGTTTAGTCTTCGGTGGAACATGACAGAAGCACATATGTAAAGTGCTGTGTGACTGACTGTGTCTTGACTGTTTTGGCACCTCTTGTAACCTGTCGTTAACGTTACAAAAGTCATTTTTCCACACAAGTCGATGCATTCTGTGCATCCTAGAGCAATGCTTGTGTAGGAACATGTCTTCTGTCTTGACTACCCTTAGATGAGTGTTTCTAAGAAGCTATCTACTTCATTTTACATGAAGAAAAATCTCTTTTACCAACCGTTTGGGGATTTCAAAGCACAGCAGGAGTTTTTGCAGCCATAGCTGCCAGTTTGATTAGCTGACTGTGCTTCTTTTGGGCTTTTCTGTGCTCCCCTTGGCTTTCTTCACATTCCCTCCTCACCATGGGAAAGGTAAATTCAGGACACTGAAATTTCTCCAGACGAAAGTCTGCTTACAAGTATATTTCTAACAGCTGAAATGTTTATGCTGCATTGGAGGGATTTTTATAACCTAAATGTTCTTTCACAATATAATTAATCCTGTTTTATTAAAATGTTCCTCTTCAAGCATGTTTTGCATATACAACAGTAACTCGAGTTTAGCAGGGTCCAAACAGTGTTAGAGGTAATATCTGAGAGGAAAGAACAGGATCAGTAAATCATACATAGCAGCCTGTTTCTGCTGTGTCTGTTTACAAGCATCACCAGCCATTATCTTTGCATTCAATATTTCAAGCATTAGCTTTCTGTTCTGGCTTAGTGTATGAGACTATTTGCTACATAATTATATTGTATTTCATTTTCTTCTGTACACTATTGTAATAATGATATTGCCTAATAAAATAATGTCAGATTTTAATTAGGTTAAAAGTATTTTGGTAAATTAGGTTTTTTATTTGAGAAAATAAACTAGCCAATAGAGCATATCAAGCTGTCCATTTTTTTTTCGTTTGCATTTGCTGTCATTTCCTGTTGTCCTTTACCTGTTGAAATAAGGGTGGTTTTTTTCTTGAATTGTTTTAAGTTATGACAGCCCTTCACAGCCTTATGGCTAACATATTGATGTTGTAGTGAGGACATAAGATGCCTGACTTACTATTTATTAAACGGATAGTTTTGCAAAAATTCCTGCTCCTAACAAATACCTGCACCTTATTAATCACTGTAACAAATTAACTACACTAATATGAAAGGATGTGGTAATATTGTATGAAAATAGCCCAGCAACGGAAAGCCTGAATTTGCTGGGTGGCAAAGACAATACATTTGCATCAAAGACAGTTCTGTAACAGAAAAGCTTATGCTAACATTCTGTGGTGGGATACTTGAGGAATAACCAGTGATGTATGAACTTATGTAAAAGGTAGTTCTCTTTGCAGTTCACTTTTATAAGGGTGTCCTGAATAGCATCTCAACATACATCCAAAAAATGAAAAGGACAAGGATGAAAGGGGGAAAGATTCTTGTGTTTCTTACACCATTCTCTTTAATTCTGTAATTCCTTTTGCTTTCCAAGTGACCTCAGTACTCTGTAAACTTCCACATCCCGTGCAGAGGAGGTATGTTTTCTGTTAGATACATCTCTGCACGTGACTAAAGCTTATCTTGTGTTGGGAGATATTCTGACTCCTCCCTGAAGTGTCATTTCCAAGTGCATTCCCTTTTATATACACTGTTTGTAGGCTGTCGTTTTTGTTAGACATTTATTAAGGACTAAATAAAAAAAAACCTTTGAGCCCAGTTCAGCAGTCCATTCTTCTTCAGCTAAATACTCGGTCAGCACAATGGAATTCAGGCATATGCGTTTAGTCCAGTGTGTGTGTAAAGGCTCTGCAGAATAAGGACAGATTAAAGAAAGCTTTTGTTGAACTGGGGCCCATCTGAGTTTGCCTTTCCTATGTGTTCACCATTAGAAGAGTCATGAACGTTTGTATGGGCCTGTAATTTCTCGTCACTTGAATCCTTACAAATTTAGACATCTCATTGCTCGGATTTTTTTCTGCTGTTTCTTCTGTTACCACATGGTACTGCCAGCCTACCTGTTCTGTTTCTGTTGGGTATAATGATTGTGTTGCCATACTGCTTAGGTGATTATTCATGGGTGTGCAGGCAGACAGTTATGGAATGAGAATGTACTGACACTGATTTTAATCATTCTGACTTTGGGATAGTTAGCATCTTAACTGAATATCTTGAGGACTGAACTACTGTAGCTAAGGCTGCCAAGTGCGATCACTTTAACAATGCATGTGGAACTTGTTTTCCCACCACAGACTTAGAGACTTAGATGTGTGTCCTTCAATGTCATCTGCTACTTGAAAACAGAATTAAAAGGAACAAGTTGGCATCTGCTTTAAAAGAACCTTCGGCTGAATGCAGCCCCCGAAATGATCAAGTTGTGTCACTTTTACCCAAGCCATCAGGCCACTCACAGAAGGGATATGGCCAGGTAAAGAAGAGAAAATCTCCCGTTTCCTTATTCCCTGGCAGTAGCTAATTGCTAAAAATGCCTTCTTCAGATATTAATTAGATCAGCCTGTAGGCTGCTCTTACTTGCATTAAGGATCTGATTTCTCTCTGCATGACATTCATACAGACTCAGTAATCAAAGCTTTTTTTGTCTCAGAAGGTATACTTAACCCAAATATGCTCATAAGTTCGTTAATTCCTATCCTAGTGCCATTATTCTGTCCTAGTGCCTGCTCTCACTGAACTTTAAGACAAATGAACAGCTACCACTATGAAAGAATATATGTGAACAATTTCATCAGTTCCTCATCATTCTTTCATTTGTAATTTATTTTCCACCTTTCCCCCAATTAGATCTGGAGAGACTTAGATTTCCATAGGAATGTTTTTAAAGGTTCTTTTTTTTTAGCTGTGTTGTTTTGGTATAATTCAGACTACTTTTTCATTAATCTATTTGTTATAATATTTCAGAAAATTAAAAAGCAGAAAAAGGCCAAAGGGCTCTATTCTAGTCACGAAGGTGAAAAAGTTTAAAGTCGTCTTGGTTCTCAGCTGAATAATGGAAAACTCTTCTTAGTTGATAAGGTTTTTTCAACTTCTCTAAATCAATAGCCATTCAGTTAATTGTTTGGACGCCAAAACTTTTGTTCAGGTAAGGTGACAAAAGCCAATAGCTTCTGGTTTTTTGTTTGACTGCCAACAATACTTAATTTTAGTGAAAGATGTTCACAGTATGTGCAAAGGAGCTCAATAATTTCAACTCCCTAGGAATGTATCTTCTCCCACATCTACACTTTGTTTATTTAGATGTTTTTATAATTCTAAGGAGGTGAAAGTACCTACTGTCCTACAGCAAGTAATCATCAAATCCCTGTTTACAAAAACTGACAACTTGTATTATTAAAATTGGCAGAAGCCAGGAAATGCTTCCCAACACAATTGTATCACTGACAGCTTACTCAAATGAATTTAGGTTTAATTATGGCAGCACAAGAAGAACTGAAAGGTCTCTTTGACTAAGTAGGAGTTTAATTATATGTGAAATCCTGCAACCTCCTTTGTGTCTCTACAATGGCAAATAAAAGGACCTGAGAAAAGACCAGAGTACCAAAGTATCACAGTATCAATTACATGCTTCCTGTGATAAAGTCCTTATAACTTTTTATCCCTTGAGTTTCATTAAAGTTTTCCCTATGAATTATTCTTTACCTGAACAACTGAAAAAAGTAGAATTGCAGATTAGAGTGTTTAAAGGTGATCAATGCTCTATTGATTATGTTTTTTTGAAAAATAGTAAAAAAAAACCCCATATGTTGGAGGAAAAATTATAGTTTGGGTGAAATCCAGATCCCTGATGAGGGCATGGCAAAACTCCCTTAACAGATTAGCACATCAGACAAGCAGATTTGGCATTGTATATTGTCAGCTTTTGTAGCTGAGTTTTGGAGTTTCTTCTTTTTCTGGAATGTGTTTTGAGCGTAACAAAAAAGAAATGACTGTTAGTGGAGGTTATTTCAAACTACCCCTCAGCTGAACTAAGGCTCTGAAACATTGTGCATGTGGATAAAGGAAATCAATAACTGCTTTATTTGTTTTAAAATATTTAATAATACTTAGATAGAATATAATTTTAAAATAGGATTTGAATAGAACTTTGAGAAGCTGTATTTAAATCTGTACCAGTTAGCTAAAATCAATCCCTACTGTTTATCAGAACTGTTTACCAGAAGTGATGGCAATGAAGCACTGGAGAGAAGTTTTTTGAAGCTGACCAAAATTATTTTATTGGATCATTTTATACTCTCAAAGGGTGAAAACGTATTTGAAGCACTGAACATTAGTTTTCTTTCTGTGTTTCAACCAACAGAGTAGTTTCCTGTAGTGCCAGGAAGGCTGACTCTAAAAGAGCATGGTTGGAAAAATATATCTAAGCAACTCTTGTAAGACAGTTTTGTAAAGTTTCACATATATATTGTAAGTCTCAAGTACTGGTTTTCTCAAATGTCTTTCATGTCTGGAGCAGTAAGATTTCTTTGTTACACAAGAAAAGTACTCCTTTGTGTTGCAGAGAAAAGCTGAAAATTATACCCTACAAACACCAATAAAAAGCAGAAAAACAATGATTTTGGGATATATTTTGGCCTAGTTAATAACAGTTTGAATTCCAAAACTTGATAATGCCTAGTGCACCTGGAAAATGACTGATGGTTCCTTTGTTCCCTGAAGCCAAACAGTCACGGAATCCTCTGTTAAAGTTCTGGTTCTGTACAGTATTAAATATGAAATTAGTCTATTTTGACTCTCATGTTTTCTGTCTTCAAATTGCCCTTTCCTTCTTTAGTGATGAAACTCTTCACAACTTGTTTTTTAGACCTCACAGACTTCTTGAAGACTGAGTGTTATGAAAATGAGTTGCAGTGGGTGCCTTATTAGGCATTTTTGACAGTTTTCTACTAAGGATACGAAGCTCCCAAAAGGGGGACTGATGAAAAATCTGTTGGAAAATTCTTTCTGAAAAACAAGAGACACATTTCGCTAAAGGAATAAATCAAGAAAGATTTTCAAATTTTTTGTAATATTAAAATTGCAAAATATGACAAGCATAAGAAGAGGCAGACTTGCTGAGGCTCCTGTTGGAGATGAGCTTAGCAACAGCTTTTATTTTCCTCCTTCACTGTAAATGCTCATCTAGATAAAATACAAACAAGCACTGTAAGTGCAATGCAATTATACCTAGCCTCAGGAAAGAGCATTGAACAATTATAGTGCCACAGATTAGTCCTGGAATGTAAAGTTGAAAGAGACCTATTAGAGGCCTGCTTCATTAAAAGATATGGAACAAGGCATTCATAAGGCACCAATAAATCCATTAAGGGGAAGAAGGCTCTGAAATGGCCTTTCATGGTTCTTGTTATAACTTCAAGGATTGCTGAGGTTGGTGACTTTGCAAATAAGGTTTTAGCTAGCACTCACTGTCCCTTTTAGTTCTCTGTTCTCCAATCCAAATTCACTTTGAAGTAAGCAGCCATAACTCTGCTCTAGTTAGCTGAGCAGCATCCACCTACCAGGGCTGAATTTGGAGAAAATGGGAGAAAAGGAAAAAACCTGTGGAAAAACTTTCCTCTCACATTGTTATGAATCCTGCACGACCAGCACTCCAAACCTAGCTGTTGACTACAGCTTTTAAGTCACTCATAAAGTCACTGTAAGCTAGATCTTAGCAGGCTCTTTCATTTTCATAAATCAAAATTTCTGATGCTGGTAAATCCTGAAAAGGAATAGCAGTTTGTTATGTATGGTGGGCATTTTGATAAAACTGTCCCGAGCAATGGCAGACAAGAAGCTTGTACAGCTGAAAAATGTTACTGTTGCCTGCTCAAAGCTGGATTTAAATATTGACCAGCTGCATAGGAAATAGCATCTGATTTGCCAACAGCATGAAAAATAGCCACTGAGAAACCAGCACATTCCTCTGCATCCTAATGCTTCCAATTCCCAGAGATACCAAAGTGAATATCTAACATTTGACATTTCTTGGAAGAAAAAAAATACCTGTTTATATCAGTTGAAGATTTCCTCGCTAGGGAGATACAGACTGCTCAGAATAAAGGATGCTTGAGTCTAGCTGATGTTTTCTACCAGATGATGGTACTCTTTCCAAAAGTGATCTCAAGATACTCACTTGAGATACTCACTCACTTGGTTTTACGAGTCTTCTGGAGCAAAAATTCCAGCTAGAAGTTGTGTCCCAGAACACTTCCAAGCATTCAGAGCCACAGCAAGCATGACTGGAGAAGACTCCGGCCGGGACAAGTGTTTCTCCTTTTCCTCTGTGCCTGCTGCGATGGAAAGAACAACTTTTATCCAGCCTGAAAGACCATCAGGAATGTCACCGGTCAGGATTCGGAGCCTCTTTTGTCAAATGCACACAGCTGCATCACAGCCATCACATAGGACTTGAGAAATTTTTCATGCCACAATTAATCAATTTCAGCAGATGATTTTCCTCACTGGCGTGCTTCTCCCATCCCCAGGGCACTTCATTCATCACAGACAAATGGGATGGGGATTTGTGGAAGTGTTAATGGGGTGGCTTTTCTCGGAGCCATCAAACTCTGTGTGCGCGTGTGTATCAGGTCAGGAATTTTTGACAGTCTCCAGGGAAGTGTATGGAACATTCCAGAGGGCAGTTCCTTCTCCAGGTATACAGGCAATTACTTCTTTAGATGGTTTTTTGGAGCTAATGATTTGATTGTGGCAGGCATTGCTTTTACCGTGCATAGAGAGAGCTCAGGAAATGGAAATATACTAATTACAAGAAGGATGACGTAAAATGAGGATTAATAAAATATGCTATTTACCCTATAAATACTAAAACAAGAAAAACACTTATATGTGATAGAAATTATTATGGTACTTATAAATCAAAGCAGCACAGCAGCAAAGGAAAGAAAAATGAGGCATTTAGTTCTCACCTTATGTATATTATATATTCCCTCCCAGATTTTATAAACAAAGTATATTAAAAAAGTAGACCAACTATGATAAGCATGAAGGTGAAATTGTAATAAAAAAAGTTCAAATCAAACTAAATTATTTCTTTATTTATTATTTTTCTTCAAGTGCTCCTAATGCCGTAAAAGTTTTCAGCTTGAAACACTGGTAGAAATAAAACATTCATGGTATCTTTTTCAGAGGCTGGAAACATTGTGCTTGGAATGATTTCTGCTCTGGAATGTCTGTAATATATTGAAGCCTTAATACATTGCTAATTGGTACCTTACTAATTAGCCTGTGACAAGAATTTTAATTAGATGCACAGTAGGTGTTCTCCCTACCTGCAGTGGAGGAGCTATTTCCTGGGGAGAAAAGTGAAGGGAAAAAGATAGTGGAAGGGATCAATCGAAGACAAATATAATCTAATCCCTACTATAGGAAGACTGTACATTAATTAATATTTTTCAAAATTATGTCTCTGATAATTTATTCTGTTTGTAAAGTACATCAAAATTCACTTTGTGATTTGCTCTTTTCCCCTGTAGAACAAATTGTATTTTTTTTTTCTGTGACGTGACATGTGTTATAAGCAAAATGAGAAATACTGGAACATGACTGTAGTCGATTATGCTCACGGCCAGCCCCAGGGACTGAGCTGAGCGCATCCCAGGCCAAAGCATGAGTCTCTGTAATCTGAGTTTAAAGAGCTGAGCTGTGTACCTGTGAGCTGGATCAAGGTGAACAAGGCTGAAGAGGGAGATGCCCAACACCCATGACCAATGGCATTAGTTGAGCATGGGCTGTAGCACATTCTAGAGTTAAAAATGCATACGAAAAGCTTGGATGACACAATTGAGTGAATTCCTGTCAATGACGGCTCAAAAGATGCGAAGGAGGGATAGAAGATATCTATCTGAAAATACTGCCACTGCTCATTAGCTTAATGGCATATATCCCGTTGCAGAGGATTTTAGGATTGTCATTTGAGATGAAGGCTGTTTTAAAATCTGCAAAATATCTAGTGCAGTGAGAGTCTTAAAAATATAAATACAAAGTTTCTTCCCTCTCCAAGGAAGCCTGAGTTGTGTGTGTATAAATATAAAGTTATTTGTCAGGCCTGGTAATCCCCAGAAGCCCCAGCAGTGGAAAGGGTGATTCAGTTTCAGTAGAAAATGGGACATTCTGAAAAACAATGATCAGGTCCAGGGAACATTTTATATAAGGAGATACAGACATCAATAAAAGTAAGGGGAGGATGAATTGCACAAAAGGGAAAAGCAGCTAATGATTTTTACCCCACTGAAAGGGCACTTTAGGAGTGGGCTCTCTGAAGGAAGTGGAGAACTTGCCGTACAGTTTGCATTATTTGAAAAATACTTCTTTTTACTTAATTTTGACTGGGAAAATTGTTCCACATGGTGAATAAGGTCACAGGTGAGCCATGTTCCAGTGAATGTGCTGTAGATATTTAAAAGCAATAGCTAAGGAATATTTTTATTCAAGAGGCAGGGGAGGGAGAATAAAGTTGCACCCCTTTTGTTTTCAGTAGTTTGCAGCAATCACTGTGAGACCGGTGATGATTTCATGAATGTTGGAGAACGTTGGTGGAATGAAAACAGCAATTAATAAATGGAGAAAAATCTGTAAGATTTAAGTGTAAATTGTATCAAGAAACTGAAAGAAGATGATGTAATCCTTGCACCGAAATCAAAATAACCAAATCTCAGTCAATTAATATGAACAGTATATAGTCTGAAAACCAGTTGCACATTGTTTGTAGAATAGTTCTGAATACAGGAGAAGTCAGAGAAAATTATGATGGCCTGTGACCCACTCTACAAATAATAAAAGTTAATCTAAAATTGTATGTGCTCTGAAGTATTCACTCAACTGTCCTGCCTAGTAAAAGATGCTATCTTTTCAAAGGGCTTTATTAACCCACCTGTCCTATGACATCTGGTCATTTACCATGGCAAATTTGTCTCCTACTATGAGTTCAATTAGAAATAGAAAGGAGTGAGGAACTCAAGCTGGGGTTAGTGGGATTACATCGTTTTTCATCTTTTATGGGCAGATTTAAGGCTGATCCAGGTACAAAAGATATTACTGCTTGCTGTCTAATTAGGATGCAGGTTGGGTCTGTCGTGCCTTGAGGTGTATCTCGTTTTGCAGGTAGGTGTAAGTCTTCCCTAACACCTCTTAGCTAGCAAGACACCAGCTACCTCCAGATCAGAGGCTGTGTGGCCACTTCTATAAAGCACTATACTGAAAGCTGTTATCTCTGCAGAAAGGTGGTGTATATTAGCTCAGACTTAATGCCATGCCACACACATCGATATCACTACCAGCCAAATTAGAGCATAAGGGTGAACTTGAATATCCCTGCGAACAGGCTGCGGCCATACCCTTTGTCCATTTCCTAGTGGGACTGCTGCTCACATCACAAAATGTCCACCATAGATAGGCACTTTAGCAGAGCCTTTATCAGTACTCTAAGAATTGAATAGGCTATTTGGAAAAAGCCTGTTTGTAAATGTACCACCACTTCATTTGAACAATGTGTTTTGGAAGGGAAAAAAGACACACACAACAAAACACCTCTTATATGATTGCCTTCCTTTCTCCGAGAAATAAAAGGAAACTGGTTGTCTGTCCCGAGTTCTTTGGTGGTGGTAGCCTTCAGCATCCAGTACTTTTATCCTTCCTGTTATGTACATACGTGGGTTTGCTATGGGATACACTGGAATATTTTGGATTGCAGGCCTCTACAGAGCATGTCCTTTATATCCTAGGTGGGCAGTGTTATTTTACACAGTCTAGTTGAGATAAGGATGTAAATTAAAATGCAGGCCAGAAGCCCTAACCAGACTTGGCAGGGAGGAAAGGATGTTGGTTTGCTAGGGTAATTACCTACTATAGAGAAGTGGTGATGCTGACACTGGTTTCATTTTTTGAGTCCTGCTAAAGACGTTTATCTCTGAAGCCTCTGAAGGCTTTAGTCTTTTACGGTTTGAATGCTGGCTGTGAAGGAAGCTGTCGCTTTTCTCTGTGCTCTGTCCAGCAGTAGCGCTCTTTGAAATATTCTGAAGATTTCTATATCTGAAAACTGAAGGAAAATATATTCTTACTTCTGACCCTTTTACTGGAACTCATTTAATCAGAGATGTACTGTCTTGAATTTGAATGAATATTTGGAGTGTATTTGCTTGAGTAAATAGAGGCTATTACATTGTGGAGTAGAGATTTAGTTGCTGTTGTGTTATTTTTTTGTCTCCTCCATGCAGAATTGGCTAGAAAGGCATTTGCTAAATTATAAAATAATATCTGAATCTTTTTATTATTTCTTCGCTCTTACATAATTTAAACTGAAGATTCCTTATTTAAGAAAATCTAAAATGAATTTCAGAGCTTGTGTTATGTAAGTCAGTTAGTTACATCAAGCAGAAAAACTGAACATTGCCTTTGGGGGAGAGAGAGAGGGGGGAAACAAATGCTTGAAAGCAGAGTCTAGGGAATGGAGGACAATTTGGGGATCAGCTTCTCTGCAAACCATGCCACAGAGTGGCTGGCAAAAGGCATTGGGTACATGTGGAGCACCAGTCAACCTCAGAGGTTCTCCAGGATTGATTATGGATGCTGATGTACATATGTTCAGTCTGGGAGTAATACTCTATTTTCACATGATTTTATCTTCCAGAATGATTGAAGATTGTGGGAAAAGAGGAAATACCATGGCAGAAAGAAGGCAGCTGTTTGCAGAAATGCGTAAGTACTTCCTAGAAATGTTTTGCTGTGATAGACCAAGCCAGTTGCAATGCAGTGTCAGTAAAATTTATGCAAGCTGTCCACCTCAAGTAACTGCTCTCTCCATTTCACAAATGGTTTAATGTCATGAAACCAAAACTACAGGAAAATGGGCTGATTTGACCAAACAGCAGGGGAGAGGGATTTTCTACATCAGATTTTGTGACTGTATGATTTTAATCAGGAGCTTCCTGAGACAAAAATGGTGAAATACACAGGTAGCAATGAAGAGGGATAAAGGTCTCCAGAAGCCTACATCTTTTAGTGGGGGTATCTGTAGTGGGTTGACCCCAGCCAGCTGCTAGGCACCCACACAACCACTTGCTTAATCCCTAACCAACCCCTGGCAAGATGGGAGAGAATAAAAGGAGAGCAAAAGCAAGAAAACTCATGGCTTGAGATAAAGGCAGTTGATTAAGTGATGGAAAGAGAGAAAAAAAATGGCAACAAAAAAGAACAAGTCATGCAAAGGTGGTCACTCACCACCTCCTAAAGGCAGACCAATGCCCACCCAGTCTCTGAGCGATGTCCACCTTGGAAGACAAAATTCCCCACCCCCTTCTTTCCCTATCCCACTTTTATTGCTGAGCATGAAATTGTATGGTATGGACTCTCCTTTTGGCCAAGTGGGGTCATCTGTCCTGGCTGTGCCCCCTCCTAACCTCTTGCCCACCCCCAGCGAACTCTGGGAGGGGACAGAGTAGGAAACAAAAAGGCCTGGATGCTGTGCAAGCACTGTTTGGCAATAGCTAAAACATCAGTGTGTTATCAACACTTTTTTTAGCCACGAATCTAAAACAGAGCACCATGCAGGCTGCTATAAAGAAAGTTAACTCCATCCCAGCCAGACACAGTACAGGGACTCATATACTGCATACCCTACTTCAGCACATTTTTTAGTTTCTCGTGAAGCTTTGTGTTCCCTGCAGAACAGTGTGTCAGGGATGTACTAAACTAACAGTGTTCCTGCAGTTCTCTTGACAGTACTCTCTTATTTTGCTTACAAACAACCCACCATTTCTCAAGGAAATTCTATTATGTATGAAGTTTGAGACTGTTACCCTGTTACTAGATTTACCTAAGTTCTGTCTTTAATTACTAAGTTTCCTACTATTTGTCCCCTGTAGCATAGTAAAAAATGACAGAACATCTCCCTCACCTTCTGGGGGAGACTAAGATTTCTTGGACTTGAGCAACTGTACGCACTGAAAGGCCAGTTCTGTGCTGGTGAATTAAATGTACTCGGGACTGTTCCCCTGGGGTGAGCCCAGGGGTGACTGAATGCCCTACATCTGCGCTCCTGAGCTCTCCAAATTAAGGACTTCTTATTGAGATGGCCTACTGAGAATGGTCTTGGCCCATTCCATTGTGTCCACTAGCTCTGTTGTGCCCTGTAATTATTTCAGCGTCGCACAAGGCTTGCTGTTGTAACTCAGATGGGTATTTCTCTCATCCCTGTGTCCAATGTCTTGGGCCAGTGGAGGGAGGGGTTGTTCTTTAGCCAGAAGCAAAAAAAAAAAAAAAAAAAACAAGAAAAAAGGATGATGCATTTGTCCATTATCAGAACATACTATACTTTTAATTAGAATTATAGAGAGAACTTGAGCTTGTATCAGCTAAAGTCAATAGCACAACCTCCATTAACTTCAGTTAGTTTGAAATATTCCTAAAATGGAAGATAATTGCTTCAGACTTTACTGTGAGGATTTATGGTTTGTTCCCACTGTTTTGAAGGCTGTTATGCTGTTGGATTGTTTTGGAGGAGTTAAGGAGGTGTTGCGGAAATTTATAGTCAGTAGTTGGAAGCGGAAGAGGGACTATTTTCCCATACTGTACACAAATAGTTATTGTCTACTATTTCTTCTTTCACATTTTAGTATTTTGACATATTTACTTGAGTCTGGTTTATCTCACATGTGCTTCCCTTTTCTATTTGCCTGCCTCCCTTCCTCCTATTTCCTACACATGCACGCAGAGAACTGGGTTCCAACCAGGTAAAAAGAGGGGAAAATATTAAGTCTTTGTGAAAAACTAAATTAGTTTTAGGCAAAGAAATGCCCATATTCATAAAACACTAAATTGTGCATTTTGAGAGTCCCTTGGATTCCTGTGTGTGTAAAGGGTGTGCTTCACTGAAACAGAAGCTCAACCTGGCATTGCATTCAGGTAGCTTCAGCTGTGTGCAAGCCCACATGATCCACGTTTAACAAAAACCATGTGCTCTACACGCCCTACATACTGTGGGCCGTGCAAACCTTCGTAACGTTATAACAACCATAAGCTTCTGGTAAAAAGTTGAACTCCACAGCCTGCCGATATTAGAGGAAGAAAATTCATAATACAGAGGACTTTGCCAGTGTTCTAGGTTCTTGCAGTCATATCTGCAAGTCTGTCATTAAAACTCCACAATACTTTTAGAAAGTGGGTCATGTTCCAGACTGCACAAGACAGCAAAAAAAAAATAAAAATCCAACTTTTCCCTACTTTTTAAGTAGGAAATTTCTTCTGAACAAGGAATAGATGGATTTGACTCTCACTTTAGATTTGTGCCACTGTGTGATTTTCTCGGTTTAAAGAAGTTTAGTTTAACATTTTTGTTTCCTTTCCTTCAGAAGAGGCATCTTTCTAGTTCCAAATTCCAAACTTCTTTGAATTAATCAATATAATCTTCTGTAGAGTCCTGTAGTTAAAGCTTAAATTGTGACATATCTGAAAATACACCATTGGATGTCAAATCACTCGGCTAGCCTCAGCCTTTCCTGACATGCTCAGGTATATCCAGACTGATGAAAAGAGTTCAAAATGTACATCACTGTTGTGCTGCCAGCACATATTATCCAGTAAGAAAACAGCAGCCAAAGCTTGCAATGAATCCCTTTATTATTTTTGCGAACTGCAAACAGTGTTACATGAGATGAGCACATTCAAAGGAAAAAGAGTGAAACACTGCCAGCAGGCAAAAGGAAGGAGAGGCCACTGGCAATCCTGTAGGCAAGTTACAAATTCACAGTCTCATTTGCTGTGCTCAGTCCCACACATCTTTCCACTTGTTTTTCAGGACACTCCGCGTAAGTGAAGTCACTTTTCTGCAGAAGTTACTTGAGAAGTAGGTCTCTGACTGTGGCAAAATGTGAAAATTAAATTGTCTGTTCCAGGGATTTATCAGCAAAAACACCTACTTCCCAAATAATATCAAAATAATACCATCCCGTGTGTGTGTGAATAGTAAAGAAAAAAAACAACTTTATTGCCTGCAAATTTATTTGTTTAGGATTAATACTGCAACCTAGGAAGCTCAATGAGGCGGAGTCTCGCTTTTCATTGAATCTTTCCATCTCTTTAAAAGGCTGAAGTTTTATAAAGGAGCACTGGAAGCTTTTACTAGTAGCTTTCACTAAAGTTAAGAGGGAAGAAGTTAAGTTTGTTTTACTTATAGGTCCTATTAAAAAAGGAAAGACTTAGTGTTACAGAACAAATACAGTTTTCCAAAAGCTGTCAATGAGATACTAATGGGGAAGAGAAAAACCTCTCTCATTTAACAATAAAGCATATTATAAAAAAAAAATAAAAAACTTTCCAGACCTGATGTTAAGTAGTTAGGCATAGCTTCTCCCAGGAACAGATGGTGTTAAGACAGCCAGCTGGCAAAAGGGAGTAGCTGGGAGCCCTGGGAAGATGGTGTGGGAGAATCCGGTCAGGAAAAGAGCAGAGTCTGGGGAGAGGGGATAGTATCATACTCGTTTTCACCTCGCAGGTCAGAGCACATTCGAAAAATTTGGGTGCAAAGGATGGCAGATTGTTTAAGAAAGTGTGGGTGAACAATGCCGACATGGCCATATGTACAGCAGTGCAGCTAAGCGGCCAATCTAATAATGTCAAGATGAATCTTAAAGAAAGCATTTGGGAAGCATGTGTAAAAGCAGAATACGGCCATATTCCACTCCACTTCTCTTACAATGGTACCTTGTTTGGATGTGTTTCAGGTGGACAGTTCCTTAAGAAACTCTATTTTTTGTAACTTGGTACCTTGCTCAACTGTATAGAACAGGTCTTACTCCTGTTACAGGTCCAACCACAGTGAAAAAGCAAATACACCAACATTTAATTGAATGTGTTTCCATGAAATGCATGGTAAAATTAATAAGCAGTCTTATATTTTATAGGCTATATTGTAGCTATGAGGCAACACTTCTTTATGTAAGATACCGGCCTAGAAGGAGAAGGATTTAAATCACAATCTCCTCATCTACTTTTTGAGGTTTTTGGGAAGTGTTATGAGTGGTACGCAGCAGCAGGAGGCCTAAAGACACTGTGCCAGGTTCTGCCCCCGTCCTGGTCCCTCTCTGCTGTGCTTGTATGTGAAGTAGCTACCAGTCAGTTTATACCCATCTCCTGGACAGCTGCTTTGGAAATGTTGCCAGATCTTTAAGTTGGAGCAGCCAGGGCCAAGCCATGTGTGAAGCAGAGAGCAGATCCTTTGAGGTTTCCATTGCAGAAAACATACCTCTGCAAAATGGAGAAAGGCCTCACAGCCTTTGCATTATTTTTGCCCCCTTCTGCAGACTGCTATCAGTCTTTTCATTATGACACGATATTGTTTCCAATCTGGTTTGCTGGCAATACCTTGTTCCGATCTGGCATGTCAGCCAAAGATATTTGTTACGAGCTTTGTTGTTAAATATTAAAATTAGATGGAGGTTTTCCCTGCTGTTGGAGCCTGGCCAGTGTGTCATTTAGCCTGCAGCTTGACCAGATTGTTCTTGAAAGTGACAGACACGGTGGGCTGAGTATTCCTTGCCTTCCTTTATAAAAGTCTTTTAACACAGTAGCTCCTGCCATTCCCCTTCTTTCTCCTCACCCCTCTCTACTCTCCCTGCAAAGGAGAGAGCCTTGAAAATTATTGAACAAACTCAGCTTATGTGCCCTCTTTGTTCTCTGGCTTCCCTGCTAGCAAAGATACGCACAGGTCATATTCCATACAAACGTCGCTGTTATTCTCTTCTATTAGGGGCTCAAGATCTGGATCGCATTCGTTTGTCCACCTACCGAACAGCATGCAAGCTTAGATTTGTTCAGAAGAAATGCAACTGTAAGTATGTCAGCGCTTCTTCCATATGCCATTGTTACTAGCTTTCCACTGCACTCCACAGTCTATCCTTCAGATCAGTCACAAGTGGGGACTGTTTGATTCGGCATTGCAAAGGACACTAATCAGAGTGCCTGGGCAGATTTTAAATATTAACCTGTTTATGTAAGGAACTTGTCTCAAACATGCCAGTGATTCAGTCATAGAAGGGTGGGTCGTGATGCAGGCCACAGTTTTATTTAATAAGTACATTAACTACATTCTCCAGTTTTCTTGTAAAATAACATTTGGGGGTTCCAGCAAGATCCTGCGAATTAGATGCTTTTATAGAAACTCCATGGAGAAGAAATGGTGGTTCCAGTCCTTGTCTGTTTGGGGTGCAGCAAAGTAAGTGCAATGTCAGTCTTTGTTCCAGAAGGCCAGCTGAGACGCATCTCTTCTAAGAGGGTGAACCTGCTTGTAATCTCTGCATGTCTGTCTTCCTCCATCTAGGCTTCATTCTTGAGGTGTTTCCCACTTGATTAGTGACTTTTTTAACGTTTCTTTTGAGATTTAGTCTTTCTTCCCTTAAAGTTCCAGTTTCTGTTGGCACAGTTATGAGAAAAGCTGTGAACTTCAAAAGGGAAATATGTATAAAATCTGTAATGGATTGTATCCTTTCTTCTCCATCCAAAATACTTAGAATGGTGGGGTTTGGTTTATGTGTTTTACCAGACCTTTCCACACTAAGTTAAAAAAAAAAATCCTAATCGGAGGAACTCTTGCCAGCAGTAGGAGTAGGGAGAGGACTAATGCAGAGAAAACAAGTTTTTTAGTCTTCATATCTAAACTAGAATGACAGTGTGGCTACGCTTGTGCTCCGCACAGTGGTAATTACGTTAAGAAATGCTCACTGGAGATGGAGATTAACCGCCCGGAGAGTTCCTAGTTTTGAGGCTACATGTATCTGCGTTACAAAAATGTTTACTTTATGCTGTCCAAACATACTGGAGAGGCCAAGCTGTGGCGGAAAAGTCTTTGGAGAGTATTTATTGGGTTATTAGCTACAAAGCTAGTCTTTCAATCACTTCTGCAGCACATTTCTCATGTTTTTAATATGTGAAGTATGAATTGAAGGATTAGTATCACATTATAAGCAGGCTGCCAGACACAAAGCCCAGGAGGGGTTTAGTACCTGCCCAGCAGCTGTCTTCTCCCATTCAGAAGGAAATGTGTTGAAAGACACTATTATGTTGCATTCACTTGTTTATTTTAATTTTTTAAATTCTATGTTTAAGAGGCTAAAATGTTCACTTCATTTTTTTCATGGTAACGGAATACAATAGTCTGAAGTGACACAAGTATCCGATTAAGTTGACAGCGACAGTAAAGTCGTAACACTAATTGCTTTGATAACTGTATACAAACCAAATGAAAAAAACCCTAAGGGTGCAATAGCCTCATTGTTGGAAGTGACTGGCTGGCTAAAATTATTGGTTGTTAATCTTAACTTTGTTCCTCTTATTTATCAATTGTGATCTGCTTTTGTGGGACTATTGCTTCTCTTCAGAGAGAACCAATACACATGCCCTTCAGTCTGCCAGCTTGTGCCAAGATACTCATGGGCAGTGCTTGCCTTCTGGTTGCAGTTGATAACCTAGGAGAAGTGATTTGCTGATCTTATATCAAAAGTTGTACTATATCAACCTCTTTTGAGGAAAAAAAAGAGGGGGACTTAAACAAAAATCTCATCCTAAGAATTATGTTCTGTGCAACTTAAGGAATAATGCTTGTTGCTTAAGCTGAATTGCACGTGTCTTTTCACTGTCAAGTACAGTTTTCTTCTGGTTGTTTCTGGTAGACTGCTGCTCTCCCAGATGGCTTTCTCTTAATAGTGGGAAAAGAAGTCGTTCACTCACCTGATGTGATTTCAAGCAATGGCTATCCAAGGCAGAGCTTCTAAACATAGAGCCACTGAACCCAGCACTGCCCCGAAATGGTTAATATCAGACCTCTGGCTCATGTCAGCTACAATTTTTTTTTTCCTACAGAAATTGCCATTATGCACCACTCAACAGTAAGTTCAGGAGGAAGAAAAAAAGGGACATGGGAAAAAATACCTTTCTGCTGCATCTGAGCTGTTTCATTTAGGGGAGAATATGAAAAGAAAAAGCTCAAAGGTAGTTCTGCTCCACTCCCAGTGCATAGCACCTCCTGTCACTCAGGCCATCCCTGTCTTCTTTCAGCTGTGCTCTCCTGCCCTGCCCTGGCACACCAGCCCAGACTCACTAGGAAAAAATTGCTTAGAAAGACTGTATTTAAGGGGTTCTTTTAAAGAGCTAATTTAATAAATTGCAGGGAGCTGCTTTTGGCTACAGGCTGAAGGTGTATGAGGATGGAAGCAGAGAGCTGCTTTGAGTGCCAGAAGTGGCTGTTCCAAGAAAAGCAGAGCAGAGGTTTCATTAACACCATCTTTTTTACCCGAAGATGCCCATTAGCATAGACAGTCATGGGATATCATTTAACAGGCAGCTACATTTATCACAAACAATGCACTGTTTGTTTCTGCTGTCTTTAATGCAGGCACAGGCACAGGTTCATCTCCTGGCCTCCCTTTGTGAATTCTTCTCTTGGTACAAAAGGGTGTTTTGCTGAAACCTTCAGCAGCTGGCTGGGTTTTACTCGTGAAGTAGGCAGTGTGCAGTGGGCAATGGTACCTTCATATTCTAAGAGCCATTCTCTCTCGCAGCATTTCTCCTTGAACTAGTTAAACTATCTGGCCAAAGATTATAGCGGACGTGACAGCTTACCACCATTTACCAGAATACTACTACATATGCTGCACTTAGAGTACTAACACTGTTGGTCAAATTAATTGCTCCATGGAATTATTTCATTTTTCAGAAGAGGAAAACTACTTTAAAGATATTTAGCAAACAGTCTTCAAAATTGCAAGTGTGTGTCTTTCTGATAATTCTATAAAACTTCGGGAAAACTACTATGCATGTGAAAAGTATTTCTTTCATAAAAATCTCTCTGAGCATTTAAACCTACAAGCAGTTTAAATAAAATCAGCAAAGTGAGAAAAATCAGTATCAGTCATTGCAATTATTTGTCAAACAGGATAGAATTGAATCCACTCCAAACTCATTCTGAAGAATAGCAAGAAATTCTTCTTAAGAACTCAGAAAATGATAAGTAGATAAATTTGAAAAAGCTATAATGTTATCTTTCAAACAAAAATTCCTTCAAATTTAAGCATTCCCCTTTGCCTGTGTTAATGCTACAAATAAATAACAATAAGATTTACAAATTATTGCTGGCACATCTCTGAATCTGCTAAGTGCCCAAATGTGGGATGCAATATGTGACAAAAATCCCAATGGCAAAAGACCCACAAAATTCTACATGCAGGAGTCCTAAAAGCTGGGAAGCTTTGTTAGTGCACCATGAATATAAACTCATTTGATGCTTCTCTGTTTCTGCTGACAATTTCTAAAATTGGAAGTAGTGAAAAGAGAAACTCTGTAGATAATGTGGGTACCTTTGAGGATGTGGTGCGTTTAGAAAGAGATGATTGCAGGCTACTTACCTATTACTTTGCAGAACTCCTGTAGCAACAGACCCTTTGCAATAACAATAGTCTTCTCTTAGTCATAAATAGTAACACAAGATGTAGATACCTTTTCTGTAAAAAAAGAAGAAAATCAAAGAAATACTATAGAATTCTTGAGAAGATCTTGAGATTTGGGCATGAATACTCCCAAATGAATTCAAAGAGTCTTGGACAGACAGACCCCAGAGAAAACACTGCTGTTGGTTACGTCGTCTTCAGATCTCGGAATGTAAGGCTGGGGAGTGTGAGCTGACTGTGACTGCTCTACTGGGTCATAGTGTTGGATATAGTCTCGCAAATAGCAGCACCCTAATCATTTGAGGTTAAATTTCATTATTTGGGATAATAAAAGCAGATAGGAAGCAGGTGCAGAAACCTGATCAAACATGCTACATGTTTATTCTGGTCTGTACTGTACAAAATGTACAAAATGCGAGTAGCTGACTTCTTCGTCATCTAAATTTTCTAAATGTGCTTTAAAGGTGGCCCTAAAGAGTGCACACTGCAAGAATCAAGGAGGGAGATGGAAAACGTAAAGATGAGCACCGTGAGGTCTGCAACAGTCGCGGAACTTGAAAACCCTACGAACCAATGTTGCTCTGGCAAAGTCAAACTTTAGGGTATTGTCCTCCAGTGCACCGGAGCAGGTTTTTCAGCACCCAGTGTACATTCTCACTATACAGACTCCCGCTCAGCTCCCCTTACTGCCAGGAAAATGCCATCTTGACGAGGTTGATTTACAGCTGTTTATCCATAGCATTCAGATACAGAAGCATAATAGGCATTAAGAACCAATGACAGCAGTTGCATGTATCTCTGAACATTCACCAGTATTCAGGAGCCACCAAAAAGCACAATTTATAGTTATCCCCAGCGATCATTGTGCAGTTGGTTTATTTTAATATTTGGTTTTCAGTGAATTTATTAAAACCTAATTGTTTATACAGAAAACCAAGATGAAATGTCATGTTCACATGCAAATTCCCTCTGGGCTATGGTGGCAGCAGGAGTAGAACATAACAACATATCGTAATCAAAACCATTATACAATTAAACATCACTCACTAATACAGAACTGTACAGCTGGAAAACTGTTGCTGTCCTTGATGAACTTTCCTGAATGTGTTGTGAGATTATTCTATGACTCTGGTTGCAAAAAGCAGATTTTGCTGATTTCCCTAGATCGGAATAAATCACTGGCAGTTGAAAGCGTGAATCTAAAGCCATGCTGGTGATAGTAACATGGGGCTTAATTAATACAGACAAGAAGGGAGCTTGTTTCTCTGGCAGTTTAATCCCAGCATCTTAGTGTTTCAGTGTCTTTGTTTCTCCCTTCAATATTCTTCATGAGTGATTTGTATTTTTCTTTTTTTTTTTTGCATTGTTTGGTCTTATCCAAGTTGTAGTACAGCTGTTTCTGCATAGGGAGTGCAGCTGCCACGACTGTGATGGAGACCTTGTGAATGTCCAAGGCAGTCTCCTCCACCTCCACACTGCTCTTCCTCCTACCTCCTCTGGGTTTAAGTAGTCACAGCTGAGGCATGTAGCCATGTCAGCTTAATTTCCATACACGCTTTTGGGTGCCTCCCTGATCTGATCTGCCTTTTTACATTTGTTTTAAGTTAGAATAATTTCTCACCCTCCTGAAATATAATAATTTCCCGCTGAAAATGAATGACAGTTATTGTAAACACAATTTTTAGATGCTTTTCTTAAAGCTTTTTTCTGTCTTATATCTACTGTAACACTACAGCAAGCTGCTGAAACTGGCTTTGTCCTAGAAACCGACAATTTGGGTATCAAATGATGAGATCAGCCTGTGTGAGCTACTCGCCCCCGTCAGGATGGCAAGCACTTTTTAAAAATTATTTGATTAAACCTAAATAAAATTACTAGGGTTTGAGTTTGGGGTTTTTTTTTTCTATACTGGGCTGACACTTAAAATATCATTTTATCCCATTCCATTCAACATACCATTCACCACAAAATGAAAACTCATGGTATCTGGTACTTGCAGTAAAAGGAAAGGATGTGAATGTCGTGATTCCACACTGGAAATGGTGCTGTGACCTTTGTGTTATCCAGTGGTTGAGGAAGTCAACAGGAGATCCAGGTTCAACTTTCTGTTCTGCATGACAAAATCTGCGCTGGCTGATCTTACATATCAAAAAAAGTTCCCTAAACACAAAGCTAGAGGATATTCAGAAGTGTTCCAGTCTGCCCTGTTGATGCTTAACCACCAAATCTTTCATCTTTATAAGTTAATTGATTTAGGAACAGACAACTGCTTCTTTTTACTTAAATGAGATCTCTTGTCACCATAGTATAAAGCTATTCTTCCTTTGACTCGGCAAGTATTTATTTTCTCTGAAGTGAAATGGAGTGCACAAGAAATACTCGATGGTGGTATCCTCGGTGTGCAAAAATCCCAGAAGAACCCTGCCGTGGCAGGAGGCATTCCTTCTCAATGTCCTACCTTTTACTTCTCAAGGGCTGTATAGCCTGTGCAATTTTGTGCTCGCCCCTCCTTTTTTTCTCATGATGACCATCAGAAACAGAGCCACTAAATTATCATTATTACAGAATTGTTTAGATTAAATAACTTAATCCTTCATCACCGTAGGTTTCCATGGTTAGTGCTCTGTTCTCATTGTTGGTTTTTATCATGTTTTTCATTCTATCTTGAAAGCAATAAAGCGCAAGATAGATTCAGGCTGGGTCACAGAGCAATCAAACCGAATGACAAGCAGTGTTGTCTACTTGAGGAGTGCAAAAGGTCTGCTTGGCTGCAGTTTGAAACAATCTGCCTTTTGAATTTGTGATCATGGCATTCTCATATTCTTCTAAACCCTCAGTGATCAGTCTTCTAGATCTGCTTAAAGTCCTATAATTTGGAAAAAAAAACCACCATTGTGAGTTCTTATTTTATTCTTCTCTGTTGACCATCTTGGATATTCTATGATATTATTATTATTTATTATTATTACATAAAATTAGAGGCTGGAAATATTAGTTGTGTTCCTTGTTTTCTATTTTAATGCTGAGTCTTACAGTTCACTTATAGTGAATGACGTTATTCACGTGGCTCCAAGAGATAAAGATTTAAAAAACGAAAAAGCAGTCTATATTGCAAGAGTCATGATACCATTGTGTAAGTTACTAATTCTGGTATCCTGCAGTACTTGAATAATGGAAAGAAAGATGAGTTAATGATTTTAAGAACTTTTTTGTTCCTTTGTCTTTACCAGCGACTTAGAGACTAAATGCTGCTGGAACTGCTAGTACCATTCCATATGGGTTTCCAGGCAACTATGGGGAAAGGATGCATATATTATACATTCTGCATTATGCATCAATTATTTAATCAAAAGTTCAAAAGGGCTTGATTTAGCATATTCCCTGCAGACAAATCCTTCATAAGGATTTTAGTCTATAAGTATTCACTCACAGCACAATATCCTGAAAATGGGTTCAGATATTCTTTTCTTTTCCTTTTAACTGTAAAAGTTTATTAATATGCTTGACAGATCATAATAGCTGTTAGAGACCTGACATATAACCTGTATATTTGGCATGTTCATTGAGGGACTACTATTCAGCCTTTTCTTCAACGTTAGCACAAAGTGGACTGTTCTTACCTAAAGGGGTTGTGGTATCTCAGATGTCTCTGAGTATTTGCTCTCAAAGGCTACGACTGCAAGTCTGTCTTGTACAAGATTGATACAAGAACTATCAGTGGACATTTGGAATTCATTTTAATGTCAAAAGAGTGAACCAAACAAGGATATATGTCTTAAACTCTCACGTTTTCATTTGCTTAGAGATTGATTTTTCAAACATACCCATGATTCCAAGTGGCTCCTGGTAAAAACTGAATTGCAGAAGTTTGTCAGCTAATATTGTTTTGCCCTTTACAGAGGAAAATGACTGAATTGGCTTCATTTCAGTCAGAAGTTGACAGGCACGCAGGCTAGGCCACGTCCCAAGTATACCTACACGCTGCCGTCTGCTACACAAGTGGCTCAGCCCTGCCTTGATACAGACAGCTTTTGTAATTGGATCATAGCTGAAAATCTCTTCTTACTGACTCCCTGAACTCTGCTATAACTGCCATTCACTGTGCTGTTTCTGATGGCTTTCCTGATGCAGGTTTGAGGTTGACAGGCTGTTCAGTTCCCTGCTGATGTCTCTGAACATCTGCTGCTGGTAACAAGCGTCAGTCACCTTTGGTCTGGCAGCCTTTTGATTAGTTACCCAAACCCAGAAAGTTTCTGCATCTTATTTCACATCAGTCCTCCTAATGAACACTTCAGACAAAATAAAATAAGTTACTATTAGCTTAGTACTTTTCTAGACAGTCTAAAAATTGCAAAATATATGCAGACATAGTCTCATGCAAGCAAACTGATGGGTGATAACAGGGTAACCGTATCTTCTGAGGGATGCTGCTTCTTCACGTGAGAGCTTTTTCTTCTTTCACCCTCTCGTTTTTTCCCCTCAAACTGTAACTGTGTGTTTAAGTCTCCTCCTTCATCATTTCCCTGTCCCTTCTTCAGGTTCATGTCATTATCTGTGGCATTTGCTTTATCTCTGACTTCTCTTCAACCCTTATTCTCTTGGCTGCTCTCCCCTTTCCTGTATTCCTCTTGGCTCCAAGCACCTTTCTTCAGGCAAACCCTCTCTTACACTTGAGCCTTTGTTCCCTTTCCCTGGGCTGTTCTGGTCTGTCCTGTTTGGGTATTTTGCTGGGCCTGTCCTGATGTCACATGAGCACCTCCATAATGTGCCCGAGTGTATTAAGCAGTGTGACTTAATGCCTGTCGCACGTTGGTCGCTCTCTTAGTTTTTTGCCATATGACAATGTATTTATTGTGAAAAAGAGGGAAAAAAGTAAGAAGTATTCCTTGGAGGCGGTATCAGTGAGTTTGGTGATCATGGTCCTTTGTTCCTAGGGAGCTTCAGTCTGTCATCTTGAACCAGCCCTGCCTCTATTCTGGACTCAAAGCAATAAGTTTTGAGGAGTCATATATGAGCTCAGTCCATATGCGCTTTCTGTAGAGAATAAAGGACTGTTTTGATGTCCTTGCAGAAAATTGTTTTCCTAAGAAGATAAGCTGCAGCATTTTGCCCTACCTGTGTGCCGTAGCATTGCATTCAAAGTGTCCTTCTCCATTGCGTCTGCTGAGTTGGGATTTTTGCTGAGGATCTTTTGCCTTTTCCTGGTTTCGATGCTGTCACTCGGCTCTGGATAATGAGTAGGCACTACGCAGCTTTCCTCCGCCTTAACCGCACAGACTGCACCATCTTCCTGCCTAAACAGTGATCTCGGCTGCAGCCTCCCACAGGTGGTCAGAACTGTCTCCAGCCTTTCCTTGTTCTCTCAGTATCCATCTCCAGTAACTTTTACAAATAAAACTGCTGTGGAGCCAGCAAGGATACTGGCTGTCCATGTTCTCAGCAATAATGGGCTTCTTCAAGGTGAAGACAGCAAATAGTCCACAGAAGGACAGTCAGAGTGTGGGGCCTGACGTAATTTTTAGTATAATTCTCTCCTTCTGTGATTCCCAGAGTGTTTTTTTCCATGTTCATTTGTTTTCAGAGTTACATCAAAAGTCAGTCTGTGTACCTCTGACAATATAGATCAACTTAATAACATCCAGAATATTCAAAGAGAAGCTTTAGCTTAACTGTTATCTCATATTTTTACCCCCCAGCTGCACCTAGGATTATTTTCTGTAAGTCCTGGTGGAAGATTTCATACAGCATATATCTGGTATGCTAGGACAAATTGTGAGAACAGAAGATGTTGGCCATAAAAATAATTTCCTGCTTTTAAAAGTGTGAAGAGACCGCACAATGTAATGTCCTCAGTGTGCGTTGTTATACATACAGTTCTGGGACTCTACACAATGAGCGTTCAGCTTCCTGGTGTTAATGTTTGTAATATACAATGGCTTTACAGAGACAGTTTTTCTTGTGCTGAATTAAGGCATTTCTAGGCTGAATTCAGACTGAATTATATCTGTGATATTGTTGTTGGCTGCAATGGATTTCTAGCAGGGTATTTGTGAGCAGTCTTTGGCCCTTTACTCTGCAAAGTGTGGGCCAATTCCAGGAGAAGTTCTGTGTATGCTCAGCCTTTTCTTTGGTCCATGTGCATGAATAGATGGATGTCTCCTTTCCTGACAGAAAGTAAATTGAAAGTAATTCTTTTGAACTCACTGACATTACTATGGCACGAAGGAAGGAATGAATCAGTCTCTCGGTGTGTATTGTTTGAGGAGGTGCAACTCAATTTCTAATAAATGAAGCCGACAGTAGTATCATACTGCATCTCTTGTAAAGGTGCTGATCTTCCCCAAGTTTAATTTTCCATGTTTCATTCATCTATATTTTGCCTTGAAACTCTTATTTTGTCTTGGATTTCCAGGATATCTTTAAGGATTGCATGTGTAAAATAAAGGATGACAGATAAGTGGCCATGCACATCAAGACTCTTACTCCATCTAGGGGCCCTGACAACATCATTAAAGAGCTTCTGTCACACAGAGGAGGAAGGATAGATGTGTGGGACTGCACCTAAATCCCATTTATCTGTCATTTCACATTCTGCAGTCTTGTTTCCTTTCTCATTGTTGCTGATTGTCGAGCTATGTTTGTGTCAACTGGAGCTTTTCTCCTTTTCTTGGCCTACTACTTGTACCTGTTTCCTTAAGAGATGTGGTTTTAGTGCGTGATGTTGCAAATTGCTGCAATGGGAGCCACTGCAGTTGCCTCTTGGTACTGGTGTTCCGATTACTGAGCAAATCAGCTGGGGAACTGGAGCACGGTGAGGCTCTTGCAGAAGACATTGCTTTGAATATGTGTAATGGCAGGAGGGCAAATGTGGAAAGATTGTGTGAACACAAAGCCAGAGTTTAGTCAAATATTCTATACAGTTTGTCTGAATAAGATATTGTCTACTCAAATGAATATGATACAAAAAAAAAAAAAAAGAAAGAATCTTCCAGATTCCAGGCTCCATCTCTCCCTATCTCAAAGCTGATTATAGCTCAGATCCCAAAGGATTTTTGGGCAAATAAATCCTGTTGTTTTCAATGTAATAGGTCTTTAAATACCTATGAAAGCTTGAACCTATGGCAGAAATTAGCACCTCCATTACCAGTCTTAGCAAAAGGTTAAATAAGATTAGAGTCTGAACTGCCCTAATGGCTTCAGGCATAAGATGCTTTTTCACCAAAGACCTGCAAGTCACATGAATGTCCTACTTCACAGCAATGCTCTTGCTCACAACCGCTGAGGTTGATATTGGGATTTTGTCCCAGAAACCCTTTGGATTGACCCAAACTCTTCAGAAGAGAGAAGCATATGCCATCACTCTTTAGTGTGTCTCTTCTGTTCTGGGCATGAAAAATACAATTCTGGTATCAGACAGTTTACCCAAGTGTTAAGTTCAGCTTAAGTATTTCTCTAATTATTTTTAACAGTTGAAAACATTATGGGCCAAATTTAGTCCACATTACATAAGAAATTATTTAAACTCATAGAATAAGGATCAGCTTAAGAATACGCATATATGTAAAATATCGCATCTTTTATATTCAGGGAAATACACAATTCATGTTTCATTAGTATTCTGTACCTTGCGTTGCTGTTTATGGTCTTGCCAACCCTAAATGATCAAACAAAAATTACAGAAGACAAAATAACCATGGGTCAAACTCTGAAAAATGGGAGATGGGCCAAAGAGGGTTTTTGTCTTCAGGCAGTTCTAAATGCATAATATGTGCTCATTCTTTTTCATTGACCTTTGTGATATGACTGAACCTTAAAGGTTGAGAATGTAATCTCAACTTGTTTTCTATAGAAGAAATTGTTATAAAGAGTTGTTAAATTGCATATTCTCTTGTCATCACAAGCTATTTTTTTGAAAGAAAACAGTAGTTAATATTGAGATTGGGGGTAATACCCTATATGCTTAGACCTGGTAACACATACTACTTCAAAATTAATGAACAATATAAATAGCCCAATTTGTTAACATTTGCATTCGCTTTACACTTGCTTCTTGCTGGTAACAGTGCCAAAGCAAGCTGTAGTCCTCTTATGGCATGGGGAGGTTTTTAGGGGGGATAGAGGGAGCTGGCAAGTGTTGTATCAAAGAAAAAAACCTGAAGTTATTTAAGAGAGAAAGATGTAGTATTAGTCAGACTTGGCATTTGAAGAAACATACTTCTGGAGGAGATTTTATCACTGTAACAAGGACATTCAACATGAAGACATTCTGCCCTTTCCACCTCACAGCTTTGTTATTGTTTGCCTATCACATATGATCGCCTGTATAGGACATCCACACCTCCAAATCTATTCAACCAAATACATAGACAAGGCCATTTTCTGGAGAGAGCAGTGGGGATGCACAGCCTTTCATTTGTGTTAGCTCTCTTGACATTGTGCCAGTAGAGAGTTAAAGTGTAACAGCAAATGTGTGCTGCATCTACTAAACTATACCTAGTAGTGCCATCCTGTGGTCAGGACTGCGGCTACCAGAAGGCTTGTGCGCTCTGTCCCACCTGTTTTCTAAAAGCTGGTTTGTCTTGGGTTGTTAACACACAATCTGAGTTGTGCCAGGCTCTAAATTTATGGTTTTCTTCTCATATGTTTAGTAATTTCTGAACTTCTAGTTTAATCTGCTAAATAGGAGGGTTGGAATATGGCTTTTTCTTTTCTTTGGAAACATTTTTTTGGATGTCTCCATAATTCAGTTTCTGTCACCAGATCTTTAACAGAAGTGATATGTTGAAAATCAACTCCAGTTACAGTATCACCCGGCCTTAGAGATTTTTTTGCCACTTTTGGGGAGTGCAGATATATTGTTTGCTGTAATATAGTACAGAAGAGCTATATTTAATTAAATAATTGAAATGCTGTAATTTTACTAATTGAAATATGAACTCAGATGTAAGGCAAATTGACCTTATTTTAAGAGAAATTAGAAAGCCGTTGTGTATTATATGTATTTACTGACTAAGTTTTGTTACCTCATGTCCCCGTGAATTCCTTGGCTAATTTAAAGCTGACATTTGCAAAACCCATTTGAAGGAACTATTTAGTCAGACTGAGGCCTGATTGCACAATGGCTTAAATAAAGCCTTTCTCATTAAAATAGTATTATGGTGGGATAGCAAGAATAATAGAGATGCATAATCTAGGAATAGCATTGTCTGTTTGGGGAGGGGATTTGTAGAGTTTCTGACTATGGAATACAGGTAGCAACAGGTCTGCTGTTTACACATTGGTCTTTAATTCATAAATATGTTTATGTCATAAAACAGGAAAATTACCTATAATCAATGGCTTTAAGCTATGCAACTTATTAGCAACAGTGCAGAATTTTAACTGAGCAGTCTTTCATGGTTATCATCAAAATATTAAGAAGCTTAGTTAGATTTTTTTATTATTTTATTTTATATATGTCATACTTCATTCAGTTTTTTGAACAAATTATTTGAAAATGTGTTTAAAAAAGGGAAACACTTTCCCACCATCTGGGTGACAAGAGGATGACAACAGTTTCCCAGCCCAGCACTGCAGGGTGCATCGCCCACTATTCCCTTCTGCAGAATCGACTGTCATTAGTGCTGCTCCTTGGGGGGACTGATGGCCTCTTCTGCCACCCACAGAGAGCCCTTCAGGCTTCACTGAAATATAGGTGAGGCAAAATAGGCAGGAAATGACAGCAGGGGGAGAAGGAACTTCTATTGTGAATTAAATTCATGTAAAAGAGAAGAATTTTACTGGAGATCTTTACATACTCTTACACCTTGGTGGATTTGTCAGGTACCATATTAAAAGTAAAAAGATCACGCTTCAGTGTATTATTGTCCTATTGTTATTCCTCATTAGTAGCACTTGGCAAAGTTGACAGACACTTCCAACAGGCCACATTTGTTTAATGTGCTGTAGTGATCAGAATCTTGGAAGGTTTTAGAATAACTTATTTTTCCTTCTGGGCAGAACAGTAGGTGAGGATACAAGGATGCAAGCCTGGGTACGTGGGCAGGAGAACCTTTAGAACTTTTCCCCAAAAAGTTCAGTGCCTTGGTTCTACACAGCACATCTTGCAGATTGCCAGACACCCAGCAGCCAGGTTTGGCAGCTGCTCAGAAATGTCTCCTGTGCATGCAGCATGCAGCCGGCCAGCACGTGCACAGAGAGCCCAGCTCCTGATGGGTAGGACATCGCTTGTGCAGACTGTTTCCAACACTGTTTTGCGCAAACCAGCATGTCCTGTGTGGTGTTGTTGTGGTTTAGCCCCGGTCAGCAACTAAGCACCACACAGCCGCTCGCTCACTCCCCGACCCTTGTGGGATGGGGGAGAGGATCGGAAGGGCCAAAGTAAGAAAAACTCGTGGGTTGAGATAAGAACAGTTTAATAATTAGAATAAAACAGCAATAATACTAATATAATGAAAAGGAAAATAATGAGCGAGAGAGAGAGGAAACACTAGAAGGAGAGGGAAAGAAAAAAAAAAAAACAAACCAAAACTGAACAACAAGTGCTGCAACCGCTCACCACCCGCCGACCGACGCTGCCGGTCCCCGAGCCGCGATCGCTGCCTCCCCCAGCCAATTTCCCCCAGTTAATATACTGGGCATGACGTCACATGATATGGAATACCCTCTGGCCAATTCGAATCAGCTCTCCTGGTTGTATCCCCTCCCCTCCCGGCTTCTTGTGCACCTGGCAGAGCATGGGAAGCTGTAAAGTCCTTGACTAGTGTAAACACTACCCAGCAACAACTAAAACACCAGGGTGTTATCAACATTATTTACATACCAAGTCTAAAACACAGCACTATGCTAGCTACAGTGAAGAAAATCAACTATCCCAGCTAAAACCATGACAGTATCCACCCCTTATTCCATACCATTTACGTCATGCTCAGGTCTCATACTATCCAATATGACCTCAATAACCACCACCTGCCTCCCCATCCTTTGATGACATACGTAGATATCATTTATCATTCCCGTAGTCTATGGACCATCCCTGTAGAACATCTGTAGAGGGTCCACACATGTCCATTGAGTTCATTCAGTCCATAACTTTGGGCTCCATCTATCGTAACAGTCTTTCAAGGCCGGAGAGATGGTCTGCGTGGTGTTGGATTGTTGCATGCTGAAGCCAGTCTTTGTTCCACCACCGCTACACGTTGTTTGGTTCAATCAAAGTTCATTCTTCATTAGTTTTGGAAATTCTTACTATGATACCATTGATACAGCATATAGCAACCATAGGAGTGATGACATACAATATCATATAGCAATTAACAGCATACCGTTCAGTTCATTGGCTATTTTCACCCAAAATCAAATCCCCTTGAGGCACACATCGAACTCCTCCATCCTCCCGCATTACCCACCAAGTGCACCCAGGTCCTCGAGCAAAAGCAATCCCATGAATGGGTTTGCCTTTGCCTGAGACAAGAATAACCCAGACGGTTTTCCCCAGCATATTTTTTACATGCACTACAGGGACTTTACCCCCTTCCACAGTACGTAAGAGTTCTGACTGGGCAGGCCCAGCTCGATTGGCAGATCCCCTAGTGTTGACTAACCAGGTGGCTTTTGCTAAATGTGTATCCCAGTGTTTGAATGTCCCACCCCCCATTGCTCTCAGTGTAGTCTTTAACAGTCCATTGTATCGTTCAATTTTCCCAGAGGCTGGTGCATGATAGGGGATGTGATATACCCACTCAATGCCATGCTCTTTGGCCCAGGTGTCTATGAGGTTATTTCGGAAATGAGTCCCATTGTCTGACTCAATTCTTTCTGGGGTGCCATGTCACCATAAAACTTGTTTTTCAAGGCCCAGGATAGTATTCCGGGCGGTGGCATGGGGCACGGGATATGTTTCCAGCCATCCGGTGGTTGCTTCCACCATTGTAAGCACATGGCGTTTGCCTTGGCGGGTTTGTGGCAGTGTGATATAATCAATCTGCCAGGCCTCCCCATATTTATACTTCAGCCATCGTCCTCCATACCACAGAGGTTTTACCCGCTTGGCTTGCTTGATTGCAGCGCATGTTTCACATTCATGGATGACCTGTGCAATAGTGTCCATGGTCAAGTCCACCCCTCGGTCACGAGCCCATCTGTATGTTGCATCTCTTCCTTGATGGCCTGAGGTGTCATGGGCCCACCGAGCTATAAATAGTTCACCTTTATGTTGCCAGTCTAGATCTACTTGAGCCACTTCAATCTTAGCAGCCTGATCCACCTGTTGGTTGTTCTGATGTTCTTCAGTGGCCCGACTCTTGGGAACATGAGCATCCACATGACGTACCTTCACAACCAGGTTCTCCACCCGGGCAGCAATATCTTGCCACAATGCAGCAGCCCAGATGGGTTTGCCTCTGCGCTGCCAGTTGTTCTGCTTCCACTGCTGTAACCACCCCCACAGGGCATTTGCCACCATCCATGAGTCAGTATAAAGATAGAGCACTGGCCATTTTTCTCGTTCAGCAATATCTAAAGCCAGCTGGATGGCCTTTACTTCTGCAAACTGACTTGATTCACCTTCTCCTTCAGCAGTTTCTGCGACTTGCCATATAGGACTCCATACAGCAGCCTTCCATCTCCGATGCTTCCCCACCAGACGACAGGACCCATCAGTGAACAGGGCATATTGCTTCTCATTTTCTGGCAGTTTGTTATACAGTGGGGCCTCTTCAGCACGTGTCACCTCCTCCTCTGGTGACATTCCAAAATCTTTGCCTTCTGGCCAGTCCATGATCACTTCCAAGATTCCTGGGCGACTGGGGTTTCCTATTCGAGCCCGTTGGGTGATCAGTGCGACCCACTTACTCCACGTAGCATCAGTTGCATGATGTGTAGAGGGGACCCTCCCTTTGAACATCCAGCCCAGCACCGGCAGTCGAGGTGCCAGGAGGAGCTGTGCCTCAGTTCCGATCACTTCTGAAGCAGCTCGAACCCCTTCATATGCTGCCAATATCTCTTTTTCAGTTGGAGTGTAGCGCGCTTCGGACCCTCTGTATCCCCGACTCCAAAACCCTAGGGGCCGTCCTCGGGTCTCCCCTGGTGCTTTCTGCCACAGGCTCCAGGTAGGGCCATTCTCCCCGGCTGCAGTGTAGAGCACGTTTTTTACATCTTGTCCTGCCCGGACTGGCCCAAGGGCTACTGCATGACCTATCTCCTGCTTTATCTGTTCAAAGGCCTGTCGTTGCTCAGGGCCCCATTTGAAATCATTCTTCTTCCGGGTCACTTGATAGAGAGGGCTTACAATCAGACTGTAATTTGGAATATGCATTCTCCAAAAACCCACAACGCCTAAAAAAGCTTGTGTTTCCTTTTTGCTAGTTGGTGGAGACATGGCGGTTATTTCATTGATCACATCCATTGGGATCTGCCGACGTCCATCTTGCCATTTTATTCCCAAAAACTGAATCTCCTGTGCAGGTCCCTTCACTTTACTTTGTTTTATGGCAAAACCAGCCTTCAGAAGGATTTGGACTATTCTCTTCCCTTTCTCGAAAACATCTTCTGCTGTGTTGCCCCACACGATGATGTCATCAATGTACTGAAGGTGTTCCGGAGCTCCACCCTGTTCCAGTGCAGTATGGATCAGTCCATGGCAAATGGTAGGGCTGTGTTTCCACCCCTGGGGCAGTCGATTCCAGGTGTACTGGACACCCCTCCAAGTGAAAGCAAACTGTGGCCTGCACTCTGCTGCCAAAGGGATTGAGAAGAATGCATTAGCGATATCAATTGTGGCATACCACTTGGCTACCTTTGACTCCAGTTCGTATTGAAGTTCTAGCATGTCCGGCACGGCAGCACTCAGTGGCGGAGTGACTTCGTTCAGGCCACGATAGTCTACTGTTAGTCTCCACTCCCCATTAGACTTCCGCACTGGCCATATGGGACTGTTAAAGGGTGAACGGGTCTTACTGATCACTCCTTGACTCTCCAGTCGCCGAATGAGCTCATGGATGGGAATCAGGGAGTCTCGGTTGGTGAGGTATTGCCGCCGGTGCACTGTTGTGGTGGCAATTGGCACCTGTTGTTCTTTGACCTTCAGCAACCCCACAACAGAAGGGTCCTTCGAAAGACCGGGCAAAGTAGACAGCTGTTTAATTTCCTCCGTCTCCAAGGCAGCTATACCGAAAGCCCACCTGTACCCTTTTGGGTCCTTGAAATACCCTCTCCTGAGATAGTCTATGCCCCCGTCCCTAGAAAGGGATCCCAGTTGTTTGGCTTCCTTACCCTCTAATTCCAGGCTACTGGCCCCGTTATCCCAGCATCGGAGCAGCCAGGTGACAACATGCTCACCTACACGACGGCCGAAATCTTTTCGTATATCTCGCAGCTCACTTAAGGATAGGGATCGGGTAGTTTCCGTCTCTTGTACAAGTTCTTCCTCTTCCTTCTCCTCTCTTAGTAACGGCACTGCTTCTCCATCATCCTTTTCTAAACGAGTTGACTTTCTCTTTGAAGATTTCTTCTTTTGTATAGGGGCAACTGATACTGGCACGGGTTGATTCTCTGATTCAGCTTCAGTGTCCGTCATGGGTGTTTGAGCGGTCACAGTGCCTGTCGTTGGGCTTGGAGCTGCTGCAGTGCCTGTTGTGGGGGTTTGAGGGGCCACAGTGCTTGTCGCTGGGCTTGGAGCTGCTGCAGCGCCTGTTGTGGGGGTTTGAGGGGCCACAGTGCTTGTCATTGGGCTTGGAGCTGCTGCAGCGCCTGTTGTGGGGGTTTGAGGGGCCACAGTGCTTGTCGCTGGGCTTGGAGTAGCCGCAGGGCCTGTCATTTTCCCTTGGTGGTACTGAATACTGTTGAATAGGGCTCGGTAGGCATGGGCCAGGCCCCAACACATTGCAGTGATTTGTATCTCTCTGGAATTGCTAGGGTGACAGCATACTTCCTCCAAATATTCTACTAATTTTTCAGGATTCTGCACTTGTTCAGGGGTAAAGTCCCAAAACACTGGGGGTGCCCACCGTCTCAGGCATTTGCCCATACTCTCCCACATACCCTGCCACCCATAATTATCGAGCCTTGGGGCAGATCTCTGGATGATATTCTTGAATTGCTTATTAACCTTAGACAAAACCGAAACAATCTGCCATAGGAATATCAACAGATGTATCTTAACTACCCAAGGATGTTCAAGATACTGAAAAGTTGTTGTAATGAAGGAGGAGACATTACAGAAGATGGTAGCTAAGGTGCCATTCTGTATTTCCTCCATAAAGAACCTCTCAGAAGAGGAGGTATAATTGCTAATTGTCTCCATGAGGTGGTAGCCGAAGTACAGTAACGGCTTCCATGCAAGACCCAAATAACCGATAAAACTCAAGGCCAGTGTTTTAATAACAAATCTCCTAGGCAAAACATCTCTAACCACTGCAGAGCACAGCAAACTACAAAACCCAATGCCAATCTTTAACATGTACTTCAAAATCAGCATGGTGTAGGTCTGACTACTAATATCGAGAACAGATGAATCAATGCTGTGACCAGCAACTGTTATTATCTCAAACCCTTCGAGCCCCACGTTGGGCACCAAAAAGGACTGTTGTGGTTTAGCCCCGGTCAGCAACTAAGCACCACACAGCCGCTCGCTCACTCCCCGACCCTTGTGGGATGGGGGAGAGGATCGGAAGGGCCAAAGTAAGAAAAACTCGTGGGTTGAGATAAGAACAGTTTAATAATTAGAATAAAACAGCAATAATACTAATATAATGAAAAGGAAAATAATGAGCGAGAGAGAGATGAAACACTAGAAGGAGAGGGAAAGAAAAAAAAAAAAACAAACCAAAACTGAACAACAAGTGCTGCAGCCGCTCACCACCCGCCGACCGACGCTGCCGGTCCCCGAGCCGCGATCGCTGCCTCCCCCAGCCAATTTCCCCCAGTTAATATACTGGGCATGACGTCACATGATATGGAATACCCTCTGGCCAATTCGAATCAGCTCTCCTGGTTGTATCCCCTCCCCTCCCGGCTTCTTGTGCACCTGGCAGAGCATGGGAAGCTGTAAAGTCCTTGACTAGTGTAAACACTACCCAGCAACAACTAAAACACCAGGGTGTTATCAACATTATTTACATACCAAGTCTAAAACACAGCACTATGCTAGCTACAGTGAAGAAAATCAACTATCCCAGCTAAAACCATGACAGGTGTGTACCCCATGGACAGGTGATCTGAATGAATTCAGTGAGTCCAGATGCAGCTGACTTACTCCACATGCACGGTAGTTCAGAGAAAGATGTTTTCATTGGATGGTCTGAATGTTTAGTTCCTTGTCCAGGCAATCCTCCTCGCTCTGGGTGTCCATCATTGGGGTGGGCAGGTAGAAGTGAATAGCCTTACCCCAGCTTCTTGCTGGGCCAGTGCTTATCACACGCCTGCACACTCTCACACCACAGGCAAAGAGATAACAAGGAAGAGGAATGCGTGCAGCTGACAGGGGACTAAATGAAACCATGACCTCCCTCTGAGATCTCTTGGCATTTGAAGGAAAGCTTGAGGGAGTGTTCGAGTATGCAGAGTGCCATGAAGGCCCTCTGTACACCTCGCACAAAACCTCTTGAGGGTATGGAGGACTCTTTCCCAAGCATTCAGGGGGCCTCAGAGTGAGCTCTGTGGTTTTTTGTTCGTTGCACGTGTCAGAAAAGGGACTTGGAGCATAGCTTACTTGAGCAATGGCTTTAGAGAAAAATCAGTGGGGCAACACTGATTCCTCTCCAGAAAGAGTTATTATATGGTTTTGCAGTGTAAGTTAATGACTAGACAAGGACATCACAGAATCACTGAGGTTGGCAGGGACTTCTAGAGGGAACAGGGTCAGCTAGAATAGGTTGCTCAGAGCTGTGTCCAGTTTGGCTTTGAATGTTTTCAAGGATGGAGACTCCACAGCCTCTCTGGGCAACCTGTCAAGTGTTTGACAACCCTCACAGGGAAATTTTTTTCTTATGTTTAAAAGCTTTATCATATTTTAATATGTGCCCGTTGCCATCCTTTCCCTGAAAAGAGTCTGGCTCCATCTTCTTTACTCCCTTTTATCAGATGTTTATATACATTTATAAAGTCCCCCTGAGCCTTCTCTGCTCCAGGCTGAACAGTCCCAGTTCTCTCAGCCTCTCCCCATATGACAGTTGCTTCAGTCCCTTCATCATCTTCGTGGCCTTTTGCTGGGCTTTGGACCCAGCACTCCAGATGTGTCACCAGTGCTGAGTAGAGGGGAAGAATTGCCTCCCTGCACCTGCTGGCAACAGACTGCCCAGTGCAGCCCAGGAGGATGTTGGTTGCCTTTGCTGAAAGTGTATTGCCAGTCGGCACCCAGCCTGTACTGGCACATGGAGTTATTCCTTTCCACGTTCAGGACTTTATATTTCCATTTGTTGCACTTCATGAAGTTCCTGTTTACATATTTCTCCAGCCTGTTGAGGTCCCTCTGAATGACAGTCCAGCCCTCTGGTGTATCAGTCACTCTTCCCAGTTTTGTATCAGCTGCAGGCTTGCTGAGGGTGCACTCTGTCCCATCATCCTGGTCATTAATGAGGGTGTTTGTTGTGGTTTAACCCCAGGCAGAAACCAAGCACCACACAGCCTGTCGCTCATTCCCCCCAGTGGCAGGGAGGAGAGAATCAGAAGAGTAAAAGTGAGAAAACTCCTGGTTGAGATAAAGACAGTTCAACAGGTAAAGCAAAAGCCGTGCACGCAAGCAAAGCAGGATAAGGAATTCCTTCACTACTTCCCATCGGCAGGCAAGTGTTCAGCCATCTCCAGGAAAGCAGGGCTGCATCACATGTAACGGTGACTTGGGAAGACAAACGCCATCTCTCAGAACGACCCTTTCTTCCTTCTTCTTCCCCCAGCTTTATATACTGAGCATGACATCATATGGTGTGGAATACCCCTTTGGTCAGTTGGGGTCAGTTGTCCCAGCTGTGTCCCCTCCCAACTCCTTGTGCACCCCCAGCCTGCTCGCTGGTGGGGTGGGGTGGGGTGAGAAGCAGAAAAGGCCTTGGCTCTGTGTAAGCACTGCTCAGCAGTAATGAAAACATCCCTGTGTTATCGACACTGATTTCAGCACAAATCCATAGCACATAGCCCCATACTAGGTACTATGAAGAAATTTCCAGCCAAAACCAGCACAATGTTAAACAGTTTTGGGCCCTGTATCAAGCCTGGGGGTATACTACTAGTGACTGGCCTCCAACTGGATTTGGTGCCACTGATCACAAGATTTTCAACTAATCTGTTCAGCCAGTTTTCAGTCCACCTCACTGTCCACTTACGCAGCCCACACTTACTAGTTTGCCAATGAGGATATTATGGGACACAGTGTTGAATCCTTGCTAAAGTCAGAATAAAGAACATCCACTACTCTCCCTTGGCCCATGAGCTAGTCATATCATTGTGGAAGGCAAAGAGGTTGGTCAAGCAAGATTTTTCTGTCATAAATCCATGCTGACTGCTTCCAATCACCTTCTTGTCCTTAATATGCTTGGAAATGGCTTCCAGGAGCATTTGCCCCATCCCCTTTCCAGGGACTGAGGTGAGGTTTTAGTTCACTGGGTCATTCTTCTTGCTCTTCCGGGAAATAGGAGCGACAGTGGCTTTCTCACAACCCTCAGGAACCTTCCCCAATTGCCACAGCCTTTCAAAGACAATTGAGTGGCCTCGCATTGACATCTCCCAGCTCCCCCAGCACTTGTGGGTGCATTCCCCAACAGGTCCTATGGACTTGGTTATGCCTGTCTGTTTAAACATCCCCTAACTGGATCCTCTTCCACCGAGGTTGTCTTCCTTGCTCCAGACTGTCCCCCCCGTTGCAGGGGCCTTTCTCCTCAAGACAAAGCTTACCAGTAAGCCTTGCTAATTCAATTCCAGGTGGGCAGTCTTTGACAAGTCTTTGATTTTTGTGAAGATAGAAGTAAATGCTGTCTGTGGTTACTCTTGGTTATCAATATATGATCCTCTTACAACTTTTGGTACTATTATATGGGTCTAATACACACATCTCTAAAAATTAAAGCATTTTGGGATCAGAATAACATGGCAGTAAATATTCTGAATATTTTGTTAATTTATTCTTTAAGCTTGCAGTATTTACTCACCAATCACTGCATCTACAAAACCTAGAAATCAAGTGAAATAGCAAGAAGATGCAATGAAATAAATTTTGACATTAACACATTCAAATATCTGCTGACAAGCTAGAAGTCCACCACTCTCACTTTTGGAAAACAGTGGTGACCATCCCAAAAGCTGATGATGGCCTGCAGAGCATTCAGAAGTGGCCCAATGCACACCAAGCTTACTGGACCAGCTGCCTAGCAGGTGCCCAGCTATGCTAGGAATCACTGGGCTGTATGAACTGTGTCTGGCAGCAGAGGTAGGCAAGGGAGGTACATGAGGAGCTCAACAGACATGGGAGCAGGAATAGGAATGTACAGGACATCTCCAGGAACAGTCTGAGCAGAGGTTCAGATATTTGGGCAGTGAGTAGCCAGGGTGTACCAGGCCATGTAGGGTGACAACTGTCACCAGATGTACCCAGCCAAAGAATTGGGTACCTCATTTTAGCTCTGAGCAGAAGCAACACCCTGGTACATTTTCTTTTTCATGTAATTTGGCAGTAGAGAGCATAAAAGACTGCAAGCCATCATAGCTGGCATGTCAATCTGCATAGTGGTGGGATGTGCAGATAAAGCTTTTAGTGATCGTGCTACAGCTGACAGATTTGAGGGGCAGCTTGGCCACAAACAGGTGTAGTTTAGAGGGAAAACACACCTCGTTCAGTCCTCTGTTACCCTCCTGGCAGCAGGAGAGGGAGCCAAACAGAAAGAGTGAGTGACTTCCCAGGGCTTCATAGCAGTGACGGTGACAAATGGCTCCAATACCCTGATTTGTGATGGGTTCATAGATTCTAATCAAAAAAAGAAGAATCGTCTAATATATGTTATAATATTTTTAGGATTGTTAGACAAGGAATCATAAATCTTTCCCCTTTAATGAAATCCACCTGAAATACCTGACATACATTTCAAGTGACATAGATTTCAAATGGCAATACCAGTATGTTTAAACTCAAGCATGTCTGTAAGAGCTTTGCTGGACTAAAATCTTAATGAAGTGTGTACTAAAATTTTGGAAATAATTTAAATTAATAATTCTTTAAAAGTTTTTCCTGTATTCACCAACAAAGGAAAATCTGTCAAGGAGGAATTCTGTCCTAACTATCAATTGAGCATGTTCAACCTAGATTTAGGTAGACCTACTGTATGTTAAATAAATTTGCATTGATGATTAAAGCCCTAATTTAGTCGCTTTCCTTGTTTGATTAAATATAATCTCCTCTTCCATTTCATTTAGTAATAAATGGAAGGATAACATTGTAGAGCTCATGGTTCAGGTGGAATACAAAAATGCAGTAGAACAGATGAGGATTTTTGCATAAGTAGATCCATTTAATGGTAAGAAAGCTTAAGCACGCAGGTTGTTTTTCTTTTTTTTTTTTGTTACTACTTAGAAGATAAACTTCCACTACAGTTTTGGATTTTTATGCTTGCTTAGGGCAACATCATTTCTTGACAACTGATGTTTGAATTAATTTGCCTCCTTTGAGATTAGTAATATATCCAAGATTATCTATATCTCACAACCTTTCCATAATTCTAAATAAACTGCATAATAGAAAGACGACTTCATTTTTCACTGCATAAATAAATTTTAATTTTTTTGCTTTGAGTTAAAAAAAAAAATGAATGTAGTCCATCTCTTCTCTCACATTTTGACCATTAAGATACCTTTATCTACCAAACAGAAAATTACTTGTTGCAAGTAAATTAAAGTTCCTAGTTACACTAAATTAAAAATACATTGATTTCCTGCTAATGAAGAGACTGAAAAACACTTGAAGAAAAGAGGGAGCATCAAGATCAATAAAATTGACATATGCATTTATAGTAAGCAACATAGTTTTGTCCTAAATTCCGCTTTCTCCAAATGTATCCAGAGTACACCTCTTCCACAAATTAACCAGCTGACAGAGTTGTAGGTGATGGAATTCTGCACTGTAACTACTAATTACTCTTTTTCATCATCAAAGCAGTAAAAGGCAATAGGAAAAGATGTTCTGAACACAGGTAAAGGCAAAAGGGCAGGATGTAAAAGGTGTCTAAAAACTTTGTAGTTTGAGGAAGATATAAAACTCCTTTCAAACTGAGCATGCCATCTTTCATTCACCCTTAAATCCTGCAGAGAGAGACTGATCTGTTCAGTTACAATGCACTGGCAACAGGCACTCTCCAAATGTTTTAACAGGTGAAGGAGTCCACTGAAGGAAGCAACATTTGTTATTTGGAGTATATTTTCATGCATTAATCTTAATTTTCTGCAGTTCAGCTAGGGTCTCCTCAAACTACGCATTTGTTGGTAACAATTGCTGTGGAGTGAATGGCAGCCATCTGTACTGCTGCTTATCTGCGTCATCCCACTTCTGTCCGGATACTGAACTTTATTTACATTCACTAATCACTATCTGTTACAGAATGTGCTCACATATGAAACCCCTCTATGACAGTGTTTAAATATTACTTAATCTCATAAAAGATAAATTAGCAGACAGTGTTTGCCGTAGAAGATCTAATAATGCAGATGATTAGCTTAGATGTGACTTTAGAAATCACTTAACAGAAAATCTAAAGGGAAATGTATAGTATAGCAATTGCTTGCAGAAATCACCTACATGTTTTTCAGACATCATGCAGATGAAGGAGATCTTCTACACCTGGATAGCTAGGCTGCTTACAGAGTGCGAGGCCTTTCTGAAGGCTCTGTGAAGATTGGCTGGGCTGCATGATTTTGGATTGCCTTATACCACACAGGTGCTAGATACAAGCAGCTTTTACTCCTACTGCCTAGTGATCACCTGCTGACACTGAAGAAACAACTGGCAGATTTCTATAGCTGTGAAGATCCATTTCAGAAAGGGCATCTTTCTTATGTTGAGGGATAATTCCCTTTTCAGAGGGAAACATGGGTAAGGCAACAAAAGCAGCAACAGCAAGAAGTAGTTAAAAACAAACTTGCAGAATTTGACTTTGTTGACAGAATTTAAGGCAGTTCCTAGGAGAGAGAAAGCTCTCCTGCATCTGTAAGCTGTTCGTTACGCTGCAAACTCTTGTTAGCATCATAGTAGTATGCAGAAATCAGATTCGGGTTTTATTGCACTACATGTTGTACAAACAAATTAAGGAGACCTGCCTTCTTCAGTGAGATTAAAACAATCTCAGGATGGATAAATAAATAAATGGGCATACCAGGTATTACAGAAAATGGGTAGCAGCGAGGAGGAAAATTGAAATGAGAAATGTAAGCTTATGCAAAGTTTACAAGGTTGACATTCTGTTATTATGTTGAAAAGACTACAGATATCATGTTAGCTGTAGACATGCATTTCTAATAGTACAAATGAATAGAGTGGAGCTTGCAGAGGCCTGTGTTTTTCTCTGCCTTTTCCCAGGGTTGATAAGTTGACTTAGCAGCATGATATAATATGTCAGAGTCTGCTTACTATGGGAGTAAACTTAAAAGAAAGGATTCCAAGTGATCAGGAGGGCACTGCACCCAGATGTAATCGACACAAGGTTAAGCAATACAGTGTAAGAGGCTGTGACTATGACAGGGTCTGGTAGCTGTTCATACAGATTAAAGTATTTATTATTCATATTTTGTATAAAACCTGAATTATTCTAGGCCATGTAGTAGTCAGAACAGAAAAGATATCTCTTCTTAATGTTTAAAGAGCAAGGTGTGGGATTCATCGCAGTTAACTTTAAAAGCTCTGAGGTTACATGTCTCATGTTAACTTGTCGCTTTAGGCTTTGTCTGTAGTCAGTGAAGAAATATGGGCACCTTCAAAGTACTGTTCATCCCACCTGTCTCCAGACAGCTGCTTTAAGGTGCCTTTTTCTTCCACTAACGTTAGAGGGAGCCTTTATCACCAGCTGGCTGTAGACACCTAATTTTTGACATTTACATTTAGATGGGTGAATTCTTGTCCATAACAACTGACTTGAGTAAAGGCCAGAGACTTTAGTCCTCTGTATAACAGTCTAGCAAACTCTTCTTGTGATTTTGAGCCAGACATTTCAAAAGATAGTTTCAAAATTAGCAGATCTTGTTAAAAAGTCTGGCTTTTGTCCATCTTCAATTTCCTCCTCTAGGAAGTATTACTTTCCAGCCTCTGTAGAGAGAGTTGAAATTCATTAATAAAATGCAAAATAAAATGGTGCAGTGGGATTGTTGTTTATTCAGTTTCAAGTGGAATCAAAGTGTTTCTGTGGGAAAAAACGAAACAAAACTAAAATTATTTATAGTACAAATGCATAGCAGTTCCTTGAGACTAATATTTTATGGTAGGTGGGGGACTGTTACTGCTGTGTAATTTCCAATAAGTCATTTTCTTAGTCTCCTACTTACCTTTCTGGCATACCAATGAATATCAGGATAGCTTACGAGGCTTTCAGGTTAGAGTTAAAACTAAAACCAATATTTTTCTCTCAGATGTGTGAGTGTACTGATATTATTAGTCTCACATCTGCTAGCCTCTGGGTATTTCCCTTCCCAGGACCATCATCAAAACTAACTCTGGATATGACTATGTTATGAAAAATATAATATCAGTGGGGAAAGAAAAAAAAAAAACCCAAACATGAAAATCTGACAGCCACGTAGTATCAGTACTGGATCACGTGAAGAATAAAGACACTAAGCCCCATTTTGGCCTCATTCCTTGTGCCAGCTGTTTTCCTCCATGCTCTCTTATTCAAGAGTTTTCCACTACTAGGCTATAAGAATTAAAGTTAAATTGCTGTGTGAAATTCTCACTGTTAGGGAGTCCAGACATCTGGTTCATCCTCCCTGGATGTCCTTTTATCAATGCTAGGGAAACCATCGCGGTTCCCCATGACTGAAGAAGTAAACTAGATACTTGTATGGTCAAAACAACAGGCGTATGTGTTCATTATTCTGTGCTGATCACGTGCAGGGCTGCTTAAGAGGTACCCACAAGCAGCTCTGGTGACATGATTTGTTACCCTTTATATTCCCCTTTTCCACCCCCATGCTTTGTCCTCTGCCATGCTCATGCATTCCCAAATAAACAGCCTGTCCCTGTTTATTCTTTTCATGCTGTCTTCAATGTTGCTGATTTTACATCCTCATTCAGTATTTATCATAGGGTTGCCCTAGTAATTTCTGCCTCAGTCAGCGGTGCTGTTAAGCTAGTACCCCTGTTTGTGCTGTTTTTCAGGTTGCTGTCTGGTTCGTATAGCCTCAAGTCAACATTAGCCATCTGCATATCCATTACTCCCTTTTTGCTATTCATTATGCCTGGTAATTTCTCACATTGTTATCTTGTTGGTGTAGCTACAGTTCAGGTTCAACAGTTTCGCACATACCCTCACACCCAGAAGCCAGCCTGGTGAAACTGCTGGTGGAAGCACCTTCTCCTTCATCTACTTGGTCTGAATTACCCGAGGCAGCTCTCATGGCCATCAACAGCTAGACCTCGAGGGAGACATCACGCTTCACCTTCTGCTTTCTGCCTGCCCTTCCCTTCTTAATAAGGTTGCAAAATACAGGCGCACGGTCCAGCCTGTTGTTGCATCTTCTGGCATATTGCTCTGTATTTCTTCCCTGGCTGCCATACAGTGGTGACCCAGAGTAAGAAATGTTCATTAACCCTTCTGTCCTGGACCAGGCAATGGCCTGCTTTCTGGTGACTTCTTCCATTCTCTGCCTAGTCTGGCCTCTGAGCCATGTGGAGAAGCTGCCCAGAAAGGGTCAGTTATTATGTGCAGGCCATCTTCCTGGAGAATGTTCATCTCCCTTTTACCCAGATTACCTCTGTACCAACTTGACGGTGAAAACTGATTGAATGGGAATGGGAATGGTTGCATTAAAAGGATCTGAGACCTATGCCAGAAGGGAAGATGCTCTTCCCCCAGCTACAGGACAAAAAGGAAGAGTTCAGAGAGGTTGTATGCTCCACCCACTTGGCTTAATTCAGAACAACACTCTGAAGACAACCTGTCAGCATACAAGGTCATCTATAGAAGTTTCCTTTTAATGCAAAGGCCGAATAAATATTTAGGTGTCATGATGGAACGTCATCTTTCAGTTTTTCCCATTTGCTAGGGAATAGCAAGAAGAAGTGGAAAAGTACCTTGTCTAGTGCCTGAAGTAGTTGCTGCTGCTGTGGCCGCTCACCTGTGTGGTGTATCTTCATGCTTGGGATTACACACGCAGTAGCAGGGCATTAGAGATTCTTTTTTTCCTGAGGCAGAAGAAAAGAAACCCAATCATAAGGAAAAAATCTAGACTAAGTAAAACGACAGTATATCTGGTTTCATTTATCTATCTAGTATCAGCTTACGTTTCCCTGCCATCAGACCATCATGTCACATTGAAGTCTGAGATAGCACCCGCAAACCAAGCAGGTAAAAATATAATGATTCAGGGTTAGAATTAAATTTCTCTATCCACAAAAAAATTTCATCTCCTTCCACATAGAGATGGGTCTTGATATGTCATAAGTCGTTTCAGCATGCTAAGTAATAATAACTATAGAGTAGTTTCTCTGGTAAAAAAGAGATTTTGCACCCTGAACCTCATGATTTGTTTCTTACTGACAGTTTAGTAGGACACTAGGTAATACTTAAGATAAGAAAAGGGATGATTCTTTGAATTCAGGTTTGAACTAAATCCAAGTTTTGAATGAGTGTAGGGCTTTTTCATTTTTGGCATGGTCCACCGATTCTGGAAATGCCAATCTGCGGCAAGCCGATCATACTGCCGTAATAACAGTGCTATGCAAACAAGATTTCTATTTGGGTACAATATGAAGGGTGAGCAGAGATTGTCCTTTAAGCTGTCCTTGTAGGTAAAAACAGCCCCCCTGAAATTCAGCTTAGACCAGGACTTTATCAAAGAAAAATTTAACAAATCATTTGGGAAATACATTTAGAAGACACAAAATATGACTTTGGGATCACTTCATTACATGTTCTTTGTTTAGCTTGTCTACCCTGACTCAATTGCAATTCTGTTTCTGTAAAATATTTTGCTTTCCATACAAATTGCAGAAAAGAATTTTCAAAATGTCAGTATGTGTTAAGCACTTAGTATTTGTAGGATCTTCTGAAAAGCCCTTTTGCTATGCAAATTAATATGTAAAAGTAATTTCTGAATGGATATTCATAGAGGCATGGTTCAGAAAAACAATTAGCATATATTTACCTTCCAGTGATTTCTGTAAAATACAGATTTTTACTTGAATACTTTATACAATGAGGAATGATTTCCCAAGCTGAAGTTGTACGCATTACAACTAATAACATCAATATATTGTTTGCTCATTAATGGATTTGAATTTTATTTGCTCGTTGCTCCACCAAGTTAAATTCTCAGTGATGGAGAATACATTCATTCGTTTAATTATTCATGAAGCATGTCCTGTGTGATTGTGCACTTCTCCACCCTGTGGGATAAGCTGACTTTTTCTCAGTTGCTTTCAGGAGCACCTGTCCCCTCTGACTCTTTCTGTCCTGTCCCCTAGTGCACCTGGTAGACATCTGGAATGTGATAGAAGCCTTGCGGGAAAATGCACTGAACAACCTGGATCCCAACATCGAACTGAATGTGGCTCGCCTGGAAGCTGTGATTTCAACTATCTTCTACCAGCTCAACAAACGGATGCCAACGACCCACCAGATCAACGTGGAGCAATCCATCAGCTTACTGCTCAACTTCTTGCTAGCAGCCTTTGATCCGTAAGTCTGCCTTTCATAGCCACGTGTGCTTCCCTCCTCTCCCAACTAGTGAAAGGATTTTACTTGCTCCAGAAATATCTTTGGGAAACAATTGAATGAGCTAAATTGTGACCCAAATAATGAGCATGTGAATAGCGCTAACTAGGGAGAGAACCTAAATTAAGGACCTCTGCTTTCCTTTCTGTCGAGCCAAATTCAGCACAACTGTGTTTTCATCCAGTTACTCAGACTTGTTCCAGTTTATATCAAAGAAGAATTATCTACAGAAACAAATTTACATCCACTTCTAATTTGCCTCTTATTTATTGACACACCAGTGGCTAACACCACTGCAATGCTTCTGCAGCAGTGCCATGGGTTAATAGCTCATTATTTTGAAAGAGCTCATTCTCCTGCAAGTTCTTGCAGCTGTAAGCAATTTTTTTTTTTTTTTCTGGCTCATGTCAGTGCAGCATGGTTTTGAGACCATGACAGAAATAGGGTGAAGACCTAGAGGTGATGAAATTCATGTTGTTTATTACTGCATGGGACCCGTATTACAAAAAGGACAAGTTTGAGATCGGGTGGGCCACTTACCCTAACGAGTATACTGTGTATACATAATACAGTTTCTGAATACATAGTCACCAACCTGTACTGCAATATTTGCAATCCTCAAAACGGAATTATTGGAGAACAGTGGTGACAGGTGCAGATGACCTATTACCTCTTTATGGCTTATATTTTGAAAATTCGCCAGCTGAAAACACTGGCCATGACACATTAAAATAAGGATGCTGCCCCTCTCCCCCTCCCTCTTTCTTGTCCTCTCACTTGAGGGCCCTGGTGCTGGGTGTCATCAAGCACCTTTCGAAGCCAGACCAGCCAGTGGCTCAGTTGCCATGGCGGTGGGGAGAAAAAGTAGATGTTCCACGTGAGGAGGCAAACCCCACTCCGGCCCCTCCAAGGGGAAGAAAAAGAAGCCAATCCATTGTGAAACTATAGCCTTCAGGAATATTTTTCTCCCCTCAAGGGCAATAAAAGAAGGAACAGGCATTTTATTTTGTACCATTGTGTCTGTGATGAGAACACTAAAGGACAATGAAAATGACCAGACACATGCATTGCTGCATAGTGCAAGCAAACTGCTTCCTGACTGGTAAACACAAGGAGAGACCCAGGACTGTGGAAGCAAGACCTGCAATAACATGCTTGTATTGTAGCTCACTGTAAAGGGGTCAAGATCTCGGGTAGACATCAAGGCTACTTGCAGCAAAATGGAGGAGAGGAATTTACTCCCCTGTAGGGAAACAGAGAATGTGTTAAAGGAGCAAGGTCTTGCTTTCCCTGAAAACATCCCATGTGCTGTGGGTCATGACTTGTTTCTGGGCTCCCATCAGGCCCTCCCAGGGGTGAGGAGGCTGTGACCCTCACTATTCACCAAGCAGAGCAGCAACTCAGTCTGTCGTGCTGCCTCTGAGCGGGGTGCACAGGATGCACTTCCCAGAAGGACAGAGACACCTGAAGGACCCCCAGGAAGAGGCTCCCAGCTCTGGGGTCTGAGGTAGGGACTGGCTGCCTATCACCCCATTTTAAATGCACCAAACATCTGGGATGAGATTCAAGTGCAATCTGAGAGATCTAAGTACAGGCTTCATGGAGATGTGTATCAACTAGATCTCTCTTTACTGTAATGGGAGTTTGGACACCTGTCGCACATACAGACATACAAGTTAAGTGTCTGATTCTCAGAATGTGCCCTACCATTTAGTATGGTTCAGATTATTGAAGTTTTTGGTCAGGTGTTGGTTTAGCAACCACTGGTGGTCCAGATTTCCCTGTTTCTGGGAAACAGAGGGAGGGAGGTGGCTTTACATGCTACAGGGACGGTGTGAGAGCTGCTAGGGTCTGACCAGAGCTGATGTCTCTGCTTCCCATGTTTCTCCCTTCCCTCCCTTCCTCTGAAGTGCAGAAGAAGGGTCCTTCTCTGCTGAAGGCTACAAGTTGGTAGAAGGAGGAGCAAGGTCTTTTCTTGTGGTCCCGTGTTCAGAGGGAAGCAATGCATTGCATATAGGGGGAACAGGGGAGGAACTGTGAGGAGGGATGAAGTCTTTTTCTCACTCTCCCCTCATTTATAGAAACTGAACAGTTAAACTAAATTATCTGCAGTCTTCTCTGATGAAAAAAGGGGTTTTACTAAGTACATGAATCATACTGAAGTCACGACAGTCACCCGTAAAATAATCCTGTTATCTTTGATCTGGGTTCACTCCTCTATTTCCTAGCCTTGTGTTTTAAGGAAACAGTTGGCCTGCAGAAATGCTATCCAAATTTCTAGGTGGCTACTGAGGAATTATTTTTCATGTTTATTAATGAATGTTAATGTGATCACATTTGATTCTATGGATGCAGACAAGAACAAAAAAACCCCAAAACCCTAAAAAACCCAGAACAGCTTTCTAAGACCAAACAGTAGACCAAGACCAAATAGCTCTTCAGTATAAATGAGAAGGCCATTCTAAGTGATCATGGATGTTTTTGGTGTTTGTGGCTACACAGAGTGATGGCTGCTCTTGCTGCACTGTGGGCAGGTCCAGAAAAGGTTGTGCTGTTTCTCATGTCCCATTTGAAATGCAAAGAGAGTGGGGAAATGGAGTCTGTGATTTAACATATATGAAAGGACCACAAGGGACAAGTTAAGGTGTGATTTAAAATCTAATAAGCCTACCACTGTCTCATTTATTTAGTTCTAGTTAATATATACTGCCCTCCGTGTACTGTGCTGGCTGAAGGTATCCTCTAAGCTTTAAACAGAGCTTCTTCCTTTGTTTATAGCCTGCTGAAAACCTGCCAGGTTTCTCTACCCTCTGGCAGGGAGTATTTCCCTAGGCCTGCAATACAGATGTCTTCTCAGGAGCTAGAAACTGGCTAGCAAAACTTAAGAGGAACCATGGTGCAATGCTGTGGCATGTGGACCAGCTTGCCCACTGCCTGTGCTGAACTTTCATGCCAGGTTTTTATGATTTTTTTCACAGCCTTGGGGATTCATTAGGCCTACAGGTCTAATTTCCCTGCTGCTCAACCCTGAAGTGGGGAACATTGTAGTATGTAAGATTTCACGTGATGCTGAGTGTGACACTCCTTCATACTAAGCCAAAATTAAAGTGCAACCTTATAAAACTGCAAGTCAACAAAATCAAAATTCACAAACAGAAATGCTGCTCTAATTAATTTGCTGTTAGAGTGTGAAAGTCAGCATCATGTGGTAGAGGACCCCAACAGACCAAAACCAGTGAGCAGAATGAAGCGGTCAGACTTTAAAAAATCTGGACAAAAACATGCCTGATTTGCATTTTTAACTGCACATTAAAATTGGGCAATAGCTTTTGCTTCAAGATCTGAGGTGATTAACTGGCTTTATGAAATAATAGCATAGTTCCTTCACTGGCATGCAAGTACTATATAAAAAGATGGCAAGTTCTGAAAAATTCATCCCAGGCCAGTGTCAAAGCCTAGGCAGCTAGGCGGAATGTCAGCCTCATTCAACTGAGCCGTTCCCAAAAAGACTGTTTTTAAACACTCTGTAAAATATTCTGTGCTAGATCATCTTCAGCACTGACTCAGTATTACAATACAGCTATTCCTGCTGCAAAGTCAAGAAAATAACTGATTTTCCTCTGTCCCTTGACATAGCTGTCCTCTGAATGGAGCTTTGAGCTCTGGGCTATGAAATTTGGCTGGAGGGGCTTGACTTCTACAAAGAAAAGAGGAAATATTCATGCCCTTGCTTAATCTAATGCACATTTGAATCTTACTGAGTTCAATACATGAAGATGTTCACTATCTGTTTTGGAAGTATAACTTCTTGCTCATCCATCTATTCAGAGCTGTAAAGTGTTGAATTCCATCTCTTCTCCACCTTTGCGAATCATTGGAAGCCATATAGGCCAGCTAGGTTTATGAAGGAAGTCCAGCAAAAACGTGCATTTCAGAGATTTGGTCATTACGCACTTTGCTCTCCTAAATGAAAGAATTTTGCTTGATTCTGATAAAATTTCCTTTCTGAAACCTGTTTGTGAAAATAGGAATTTGTAATTGCAGCCTCTGACATTTCAGAATTGGCTGCCCTGATTAAGGTGGGCAGTAGGAGACCCACAAGTAACCAAAGAAATTTCATTACTTTTGGAAAAGATAACTTAAAGTGTTGTGGGAGCACCACTTCATGCCTAGTTAATGAGAAAAATCATATTTTCTCAATGTCCATTTCATGGGACACATTTGCTGTTTCTAAAGATGTGAAGTTATTTTTTTATAGCTTTCCCCACCATATGGCTGTCTCAGGATGAGTATTGCTAGAGATTCTGACAAATGTCAGTGTACCATTTGGTACTGCTCTCCTTGCTGACCCGAAAGGCAAATTCAGGCCCTGTAGCCGGACTTAGCCTTGTATGGTGTGTGGATTTTATCAGGCAGTCTGTGGGGCTTCCTTGCTCTGGGGAGAGGCTGACTCTCTCTGCAGCCACACATTTGAAGAGGAAACCTTCTGCTCTGCTCTGGTGTCTAGAAGCATTATTTTTTGCCCTTTTTTCCCCAAGCATCAGGAGATAACCTTAAGCCCTGGCCATCATTCCCTTTCCTAAGTACTCCATCCTGTGTTGTTGCTAAGTGCATATCAGCTTCAAGATTTGCCTTTGCCATCATTTATGGCACTTTTCTGTAGGGATCTGAAGAGTAACCTCAGTAAGAGGGGTGCTATATAAAATCAAAATATTTTCTGTCCTCTCCTATTTCCACTAGTAAAATTTATACCTCTTTACATTAGTCAGCCTAAAGCTTCTTTCAGGGAGCACCGACTTCAATAGAGATCTTCATGCTGCTGTGAGCCACTGCTTCAGCATTTGCTTTTAGACAGCAAAGACTGTGAGGCCCTAGTGCTGCCAGTCAAGGGCATCTGTAGTGCTTAGACATAGCTTAGGGCACTCCTGGATCCAAATGATATTGGCAAGTCTTAGACCCCATTGTCCTGTCTGTTCATTAGTCATATATATTTATATATGCGTGTGTGTATATGTATGCACACACACACGCACACACATACATATTTGGAGGGCAAATTGAATTTATACTGGCTCTAGTGATGCTTTTATGAATACAAATGACTGATACAAAATACAGTGTCAAAACTAATCAATTCAAACTGAGAGACTGAAGAGATAAATGAAATCTTTCTTTCTCTGTTCCTCCGTTCCATAACTGCTTGAGTACGGGAGAAGCCGACAGCTCTGGGGTGGAAAGCTGAAGGCGAGTTGATATGTGTCTGCCATTCAAGAGTATAATCCTGTTAGTAAATGTAACTAAACCTACTGGGAAAAATAATCTAAATCTGAAGCACTTCCAAATGGGCTTTATTTTTTCCTCTAATTCTTCCATTGCTTCTTAATAATGCCTTTGCTTCCACTTAACATTTATTCTTCTTAAGTATAACAACTCTTTTAAAGGCAGATTAAAACCTCATGATGAAACCGTGCAGAAAAAAAATTCCCAAAGGCCAAAGGGTAAGACGCCCAAAAAGAATGCAAAACGGACAAATTCTCAGCCATAGCTGCAGCAGTGCTAGGTCTTGGCTTACACAAAACAGAATCCATCCAACAAAGGATGGAAATACAGAAGACTGGAAATTCCTATACTGTGATTTTAATCTTATGAAGCTCTTCAAAGAGAATGCAATACCATGAAAAAGAAAATCCTGAAAGCCATCATTAAAGAACACAGTAAAGATTTATTTCTTAAATACTGAAGTAGTGATTTTTTTTGTCTACATCTTTAGTTGATTTTCTGACAAAAAGCAGAATTTTAAATACATGTAAAGAATATTTAGAATTAGTATTTAGAATCATGGATTCCATTCAGATAGAACTAAATCCAGTTCACCAAACTCTATAGGTTATTAGCTAGCCAAGCTTAGGGAATTGACTCATTTCGTAAAGTCTGAGTGACTTAATAATGAACATAGCAGTGAAGCATGTAGCATGCTTTAATGTACTGATATGAGTATGCCATTCATGTCTACTATATATGTATATGTTACTGTATAAGTCTGGCATGGGGTGAGCAGGGAGGGAGACAGTCACAGGCTCTGTGTCTTTCCAGAATCAGTTTATCTTTTAGTTCTGATCAGACACAATTTTCTTCATTAAAACTGAGTGACAATCAACAGAGTAATTTAATAAATATTGGTGGAGAGTTCTATTTCTATATATTGCTATTGCCAGTGCAGTTAGACTATCTTATGTAAGAGATAATTCTACATATTTTAACAGGAAATCCCTTACAAGCATGACATTCCCTGAAAGAGTAAAGACTGAAGGTCGCAGAACCTCCGTTTCCAAAAAATGACACAAAACTTTATTATCTGGTCCCATCATTAGCCCTATCAGTAGAATTTAGAAAGGTACATGGGTGCCATTTTGCTAAGCTCACAAATATTGTCTGACTGTCTCTTTTTTAAAGCATGATGACAACGTGTTCTCCCTGATGTCATTAAACAGACATATGGGAAAATATTAAGTAATGCTAAGGACTTTGGATGACAGATAAAAGTTGCTCCAGTGCAACTGTGGGCTCTGATTGCCTTATAGTAAAACTCAGAGAATTTCAATAAAAACCGCTCGTTTCAATATTTGGATGCCCAAAAAATGAACTTTAAGAAGAAGGTGAACTTAAGAGGGCATGTTCATTCTCATCTTTGGAAAGGGACTGAACATTATAGCATCTTTGTTCTGCCATTCCTGTGAACACTCTCAACTTAGCTTTGCCTAAACTGGGGGAATAGGTCTTTTAGGATTTGAGTGCTTTGCAGTGTGTGAAGTCATATATTAGTCATGCAACTCGAATATACTAAGGTTTCTGTAATGGCAGGTAATCATTGGGGACCATCATGACTGTGGAGGGAGAATGAGGATGGCAAGAAGAACAATAAAATTAAGCCATTGCATGCTTCAAGGCAGTTGAAGGAAGAGTTGGCAATGTGTTAAAGGTGAACACAGGATCCTGAGAGTGCAGTATATGGTCGGATCCTTCCAGGAGAAAAAAAGGTCTTTTATTTTTACCTGAAAGTGACAGATTTACAGAAAAAAAAATACGTCTTTTTGCCCCTATGGCATACATCTGTGTGCATTTGGGATTTATTAGCATTATTCATTTTAAGTTGAAAATAGAGAGCCGGACATAGCCTCAACTTGAACAAACCAGGGACAAGACTGTTCTACATATGACAACAAATGTCCTTTGCTCCTTCTGGATGTAGGTTTATTCCCCATTTTTCAGCAAAGCCCTTCTTAAAGTTTCATGGGGGTCAGGTGTATCATTTAAAAGGCAATTGTTAGGACTTACTAACAGGTAGAATACACAGCTTGTGCAATCCTGTGGTCCTTTTCAGCTTTTTCACTTTTGTTGCCAGTGTTGATTTTTGCACTTATTTGCAATCTTCTAGGGACAGAAGATACACGGTGCACTTAGGATAGGGAGGCCGTGAGTGTGATAGGTGCCTTCCAGTGCTACTGTAGCACAAATAGCTGTAATAATATCACCGTAATGTATAATGAGATAAACAGTTTAATACTGAGATTTACTTACATAATAAATCTGTTCTGAGATCATTACAGAACAATGTACTGATGCGTGTTCCCACAAAACAAACTTTGATTTTAAAATTATTTCTTCGTATGTGAATCCGCATAAAGTGTGCATTGCAATATGTCATGTCAATGTTATGCATTTTAAATGGAAGGAAGTCCATATTATAAAATATGTCTACTTTCTACTTTTGAACAGGGAAGGGCATGGTAAAATTTCCGTTTTTGCAGTCAAAATGGCCTTGGCAACTCTTTGTGGAGGAAAGATCATGGACAAACTAAGATGTAAGTCTTTTGGGTGACATTTTTTACCAGCTAATCAGTACAGGTAGGAAAAGAGGGAATTAGGATAAGTTAAAGTTTCATGGCTGGGTTTGGGATTTGCACCATATACACCTCCAAGTAATTCCCACTAAATGTTTGACTGAACTTCACACCAGACTTCATATTTTTGAAGCCAAATTGCATATATTAGGGTTCTGATTGGTGGCTTTTTTTTTTTCCTTCGGGATGATTGAATTCAGAGGTAGGTGCCTCAAGTATTCAACACATGAAGCATCACTTAACAATTTCTTCAGACTTTTTTTAAATAACATTTCTCTCATTTCACATGTAGAAGTACAATATATTTATGCACTATTTATATTTCTTCCCATAGGCCACATAGTAATTCCATCTATTTTGGAAAACAAGTTCTCATTTCACAAGATTTATTCCCAGTTCCCCAGTAGCCAAGGCATAGTTTACTTGCAGCTGCAATGAAGGATTTTCTGTTCAGTGCTATGATATCTATAGCTCAGGTCCAAAACACCATTTTCCAGACTTTTTGACCAAAGGGTTAATGTCAACCTTCAATTTCCCCTGAGCCTTCTACCACAGCCAAAGCAAACTGAGTTTACAAACTGTTGTTGCTTAGAGTAGACTAGTAGAAGTCCCAGGTGCTAATTTAGTCCTCCAGATTCGCTGCCATTTTTTAATATATTATTTCTATGTAGAAACTCAAATGTGGACTGAACTTAAATTATAAATTATGAATTGAACACTGTTATAAACTGAACACTGTTTGTTCCTTTGGCTACTTTAAGAATAAGGAGCAGGGTCCATCCAGTGGAAGGCTGGAGTACGATGCTGATTTTTTGGGTCAGCAGTCCCAGGGTCTTGTTGTCAGAAAATCCATTCTGGGTTCCTGGAAATGAAGCAGCTGACATGACAGCCTGAGAAATGATAAATGTTCCTTAGTCTGTGATGCCCTGCTAAGCTTAGGATACTTCTAAACAAGGGGAAAAATAAAGGCTGGGAAACATGCATCTCTGGAGAAATAAAACTTCGCAATATTTTTATGCATGAACAAAAAAGCAAAAAAGGACAAGAGTCAAAAGTAATGCATTTGAAAGATCTTCAGTGCTTGTGTGTCCAAAACAATAATAACTGACTTAATGAACTCATTGTCAAGACTTAGATTTGACATGGTAAGCTGGCAGTAGGCAAAAAGCTGATGTTGCATTATCTTGTCAAATTAGATCCTTCTTATCTGATTAAATTACTGCCTCATGCCCTGCATCAGACTTCGCTTAAAAAGTGACTACACACAATGACAAAAAAGCAGGAATATTTTAATATCAAAATCAGCTACTTTTTTACATGTAAATCATTCTCTTTGTTTTCTGTTGAGTGAAATTATAATTAAATATGCAGTAATAGTGGATGTTTCCATAAGCAGAACGTGTTGCTTAGTACACCTTAGTTCAAACCAGATGATGCTGAATTAAGAGCAAATCTGTAGCTCACGCTGAAGTTGCTGTGTCCTTTTCTTGTCTTTTCCTCCCTCAGATATTTTCTCAATGATTTCCGACTCCAGTGGAGTGATGGTTTATGGCAGATACGACATGTTTCTGCGGGAGGTTCTCAAGCTGCCCACGGCTGTTTTTGAAGGACCTTCATTTGGTTATACTGAGCAATCAGCAAAATCCTGTTTCTCACAACAGGTAAATGAAGAGTGAGCATCCTAGACACAGAATCTCAATCACCCCTCTGAGCAGGCCAAGACTTTCTTCCTTTCTTACACGTATGTGCATATTTGCCCAGGAAACACATGGCTGGCTGGAGCGGAGGTCCACTTTGCTAATTTCTGGCATGCAGGGTAGGTGCCTTCAACAGCAAGCTAGTCTCTATAGGTTCTCCGTACAACCACGGAGGACAGAGAGTCTTGGTCAAAAAGTGAATCAGAGCAGGATTTTAACTTACATGTTCCTAAATTAGGGAGCTTGAGGAGACTAACTTCCTAATTTAAGCATCTAAGTTAGATACTTACATTTTCGTGATAGAAATCCCCCAAGACATGCAGTCCTCCACTCCAGTTAGTTGTTGTTTCTGTAAACATATATGAGACTTTAACTTCTCCATACAAAGCTCAACTCCCACCAAAAAATCAAACTCCATGTTTCCCAGGTGATGGTGTACATACACGAGAAGCTTACGAATGAGTAGAAAATTGCCTTAAACCTTTATTGAAAACAGGAATCAGTAGGTATTAGAAAATCCTTAGTCTCTTACAGATAACATCAGTGAGGTAGGGTCAGGAAAGCAATGAATTTATGCTGAAGAAAATACGAGATTTTTCCACAACTCACCAGACTGTGTAGGTGCACTGAGTACAGTGCGTTGGCTGCAGCTAGTACCTAGCACTTCAAAAGATCCTATAATTGGGGCTGGTTGTCCACTTCTCCAATGGAGAAAGAGAGAATTCCTCTGGCTCTTGCCACACATCACACTTTATAATTCCATAAATATAAAGCAAGGGAAGATGCTGAAACCGGGAAAATGTTAGAAATAAAGTGGTATTTTCCTTCTCTTTATCCTTCCATTCGCTAACTGAATACTGTTGAACAAATAAGTTGAATGGAGCATGAATAGTGTCATTTTCATGCAAAATAGAGTCTCAGTTTTTGTTTTCCCTCAGTTTCATCACTAATCAATAGGCACTCCAGTCAACTGAAAGGCATTGTTGAAATTCATCTATTGAATCATCTCCCAAATCATTTTAAATGGTAATGTTTGCATATATGAAACTAGTCTTGTTTCACAGAGGGATACTTAAGACAGCACTTCATCTTATGTTGAAGAATTTAGATAGTGAAGTGACTTTTGGTAGTTTTGTGTTAAAATAACGGAACAGTGCTCCTGCGTGGCAACAGGGCATTCAAGCTTTGCATGTTGGACATGGTATTATTAAAGATGAAAAAAGCAATTTCTTTTCTTGAAAAAATGTCATTCAGGCCTCATTTTCTATCTCAGCAGCCATCAGAAATAGCACTTTCATTGACATTGCATCCAAATGAGTGGACCAGATGTACTGAGGTACCTTAAGAAACAAAGTCTTCAAACAGACATTAGATGGTTTAATTCAGTCTCCACTTACAGTTAACGAGAGTTAGGTCTCTGACTGATGTAGGTACCCAGCAGATTTACAAAGCTGCTGTTTTGCATCTGTAGGCAGCCAAGTGTAAATCTAGTAATCCTGTAAATCTTGTAAATCTAGTCTAATATTTCACTTAAATTCATGTTATGTAATTCTCATTACATCTTCACTAGGGATGAACCAGAGTTTTGAAATGAGACTCAAGACAACATATCCCTATGACACTGATAAATGACGCTCACGCTCTTAGTCGCACCGTAGGTCATTCTTTCACTCTCTTACATTGCGCTTAGCGTTATCACAAGTTGATACCTTGGGATAAGTTTGGCACTCTGTTGTTCTCAGTACAGATCACTTTTGCTTACCAGAAGCCTTTCAACCCCCTGATACATAGATTCCTAAATTTCAGGAAAAGAAAAAATTCTGGGAATGATCTTCTGCTCATGGTGTCAAATCCATTTCAGTTTGCATCTGAAAGGATTTTTTCTACTGCAGAAATGTTTTATTATTCCCCATTGTACTGGTTTACTTGATCAAACCATGTGTTTTCTTCCATCTGTGAACCACTGCTAGATTGAATGGCTATTCAAAACAGAAACAACAGTGTTTCGTCATCAGCAAATTTATGGAACAGAAATGCCAGGGCAAGTGACTTAATGTTTCAGAGTACAAATCTGTGGCTCAAAAAGGAGTTTTATCACCACCACTTTCCCCCATAGGTAGGATTAATATGATGTTATACTGTATTTGTATTAAAAAGTGTTGTTATTGTTATAAAAAACACTTTTTAGTTATCTTTCTTTTTTCCCAAACTAAAAAGATAGACACTAACTTCATTTTCTTAGCACTTGGCTAAGTGTTATTCCACAAACCTAGACTCCATCTGCATGTAGCGTATATTTAGAAAACAGCTTTCAGTTTCAACTTTCCCAGCAGCTGAAAAAAACTGCAGGAGGAAAATATGCCTTTTAAAATGTATGGAAATTGCTCCACTTGTGTCCTTTTAAGGGACACTGCTCTCTCTAATCCATAAAATCAGTGACCACCAGAGGAGTTCGGCCATAAAGCTGTCAGTGCAGCTAAGTTGCTTTATTTGGTGCAAATCAGGTTTTGAATTATAGCTGCATTCAAAAGCCTGTTCCATTGTGGAAGAGCTGTTCTTGTCTCTTCATCAATTTGCTTGTTTAGACCGGTTGTATATTTGCTGCCAACTTATTTACCTTCAAGAGCAGAGGGAAGGCTTATTTAAGGCTACTCAGCTCTGCAGTATGGGGCACTGGAGGACCCTTCTTTTCCTAGACTTAGTTCTGCCTTTTCTCCTCTTGTTCTCAGTTCTGCTGCAGACAGCACAGACGTTCGCTGGCAGCATTGGTCAGCAACGCCATGCCAAATATCCACCGCAGATCTCCAAAAGAAACATTCTTTTCTGTGACCTGATCCTTATAGTGTAGGAAGCCTATTTGGGAAGTGGTTATCCACTCTCCATGGGTGGGAATCTCATTCATACAACAAGAAGGTGGTAGCTGTTTGTTTGGACTTTCATACTGCAGGTATTGTGGGAAAAGGTAGTATTTCAATGAGATTTAAGCTCATATTCTGGCAATTTCTGTTCATTGAAGAATCAAGACCATTTTCACAACTAGCCTGATGTATTTTCTCTTCTTTTAGGGACAAATACCTTTATTTCCCAATATTTTGCAATATTTCAGCACTGACACTGTTATAGAATGAGATGTTTTCCACTGATCGCTCAGTGTATAAGAGAAATAATGATTTTCTTTACATCTGGCGGCGATTGTATATAAACACAGCACAGACACTCCATCTGGAAATCTCAGCTCTTAAAAGGACTCCACAACACATGGAGATGATACATGTCACTGCATAGCTGCTGTTTTGCTTCCTCATGGGGTAACCACAGTTCTTTAGCAAGTTAAAGCAGTAGCTTATGCAATCAGATATGAAAATTTAGCAATCCCTTTGGATATGGGGATGCTACTTAAATATGTATGTCTGTAAATTATATCTGCACACATTCTCAATAGCACTCAATATTTTTGCATCTTAATTTTATTTTAAAGGAAGGCTCAGTTGCTGATTTCTTAAAGACTCTCTGTCCTTGACCACCCAGTAGCTGTGTACTTTAGTACACACTTATGTAGCCAGTATACTAGGTTAGAAAGAGCAAGTATTTATGGTGGAGATATCTCAGGCTGAAATATCACCTTTACATCTAAAAAAACCAAATTAACTAAGATTTGTGCTGACTTTTTCCAGATGTCTGAGAAACTTAAGGCCCTAGATTACATTTTTTTAAATCAACAGGGATGTTTTAGAGTTTAAATCTCTTTGAAAGATAGAGGAGCATAGGCCTTTAAGTGCATACAGGTGTGGAGAGTTTAGGAACAGTTGCAGTCCCTGAGTGTATGCAAACACAACACCCCCAGTCAGAGCTCACCCATAACTAGTTGCCATCACTCAACAGACAAGCAGAGTTTCTTAAATTACAGTAACACAATTGCCTGTGACGGTCTGTCCTTACCCTGTATTTGTTTTGAAGTTATACTCCCTTGTCATTATTTTCTTTCATTTTCTTTGTTAGAGTACCATCAGTCATTCTGTACAGTGGCTTTTCATGTGAAAATTGGTAATACATAGTGATACCCTACATGCACTTGTATTTGTTATGGGGTACTCAAAACACATGAAGACACGAAGGGTTGCATGCCAATCTTATTCACAAAACATCTTCAGGCAACGACTTTAGAGGAGAGTCTTGAAGTGAGTGGGAGCTCGGTGTCTCCAACCGAGCCTTGTGAAAAGGACTGCTAGTCATCAGTAGTATGCATTGTAACTACTAAGAACAGTCCGGAGAAGATTTGCTAGTATCACTTGTTCTTTTTAGTAAACCAGGGCTACAAACAGACAGTGTCTGAAACTTGTTCCCAAGTGTTTTTGTAAGGACAAGATAAAATCATTTTGATGTGTCTAATTACTGATTCTTTGTGCATGTTTGTTTGCTTGTTTGAGCAGAAAAAAGTCACATTAAACACTTTCTTGGATACTCTCATGTCTGATCCCCCGCCACAGTGTCTAGTGTGGTTACCACTTCTGCATCGACTGGCAAATGTTGAAAATGGTAAGTAAGAGCTGCTGCTAAAAAACAGTTACAGGAGTCAACTTTTGTGTGATGATTTTCTCACTCTGTAGATGGTTTTGTAAGAGCTGTTGTACTAGGTTCATTGACTCCATGTGCTATTTTTACAGTCACTGGTAAAATATTTAAAGAATCCTGTTGGTCATTTGGCCAGGAACGTGGCTTCATCTTTGCTATGCTCAGGAAATTATCCTTATCGCATCCTCTCCTCCTGTGCTCTGGATAAACAAAGAGCAATAGGTTTTGATCCATTCACACACTTATATTTGGTAAACTATCAAGGTCACAACTTTCATTAGGTATGACATATGGCAGCAGAGAAGGAACAGATTGGCAGTTTCCGTTCATGCAATATTCTGGGCAGGAGATGTCCAGTGCAGTGCAAAATACCAGCCAAAAATGTCCTTATGAAGGATCTTCTCCTAAGCCTACACTGCCAGACAATATACTCTGAAAAGGAAGTTCCAGATTCGTCCTTATCCTTTGCTTTTGTGGAAGATGAGGATTTAACTGTGAGATGCCTCTTTCTGCTCAAGGGTTGTCTTTCCCCAAAATGAGTAGATCACAGATTTTAAGATGGGAAGGGGCCATGAAGATCAACTCGTTTGATTATTGCTCTGTGCATGTTTCATGTCCCTGGACAGTAACATCTTCCTCAGCCTTCCAACTTTTTGAGTACCTGGGGAAAATTTCACAGACTCCCAGATGTAGTCCTCCAGCCAAACCCTTCATATACTGTTTCTGTAGAAAGTGTGTCACACTGAAAGTTCAGGGGCAGAGCTAGAAAGCTTGTGCATCTCATCTCACTGTTTGCACCACCAGATTTCAGCCCACAAACTCTATGGTTCTGGAGGAGTTCCCCAGCTGCAATGCAGCCACCTTCTGCTGTCCAGAAAGACCAGCACTGCCAATATTAAATAGGAAAAACCCGTGAGACAAGAAATGCCTTTTTACTGTCTTGTTTATCTGGGTGTACTTGTTCCTAATGTGGTGTTTCTAGCTCGTGATCATCAGGAGGCAATGGTGCTGACAGTCATTATTCCAACACTTTAAATCTGGAAAAAGGAAGATTTAAAAATGGAGGAAGTTTATACAAAAATTTTAAAATATTAATTTATTAAGACAAATAGATTTTTGTAAATAATTTTCCAGCCCAATAGTTTGCCTCAAAGGTTGTTGTGTAAGGGGCTTGTTGAATGTTCCTGTATTGTTGCTCCCTTGAAGGTTTACCTCTAACATAACTGAAGCTTTGGGATGCTGCAGAGAGAAAGAAGAGGGAGGACGGGAGGAAGAAAAGGTCATATATAGTCATCCTGTTGGGCAATAAAAGTATTTATACCATATTTGCAACAAGAAAATGGGGCTGGTGGAAGGGGAGGTATGCAGCCATTTTTTGGTGGTAAAAGAAGGAGAAAGTTATACATGTTCTTGTACTAAATAAATCCCTCTTCCACTGAAAGGTGCCAAGGTAGGCAAGGTGGTGTTCCCAAGTCCTTCTTGACTACAGAGCCACCTATCTACCTCACCTTCGTCAAGCTCTTGTCATCCATCCCTGTCCCTCACCAGCTTCGGACTGTTTCCCAGCCTAGAGCACTAATTCTTCCTGCTGCAAAATTCTGGCAAGGAATTAAAACCCTGACACACTCAGCACTGATCCAAATCTTCCCAGACTGAACCTTACGACAGAAGAGCAGAAGGTGTCTGGGAATAAGGAGATATACAGTACCCCATGGTAAATTGGGTACATGCTGTAGTGAGGAGAGAGGAACAGAAATAGCACTATTGCCAGGAAAGGGCTTCAGAATGTCGTGATTGGTGCCTTAGCATGCTCAGTGACTTGAATCCTTGTTGCTATCTGCTTCTGAGTGGAACAGAGAACAGGACTACACGAGTCCCCTTCAGTGGCCAGCTTTCCAGATCTGGGCATCTAAAGCCCGGTGTTCAACTCCTTATATAGGTACCTAAATGACACCAGTTGTACAGATGCGGCAGCAATAATTAAGAAACAACGACATGCCTAAGTACATTTTTGTGCTTCCAGTAATCAGACGGCCGAGTTTGACTTTTCCTCCGAGGTGCATCGCTTTAGCTCCTCACAGCACAGCAGAACATTCAGCTTTCCCCTGTAACACAGCTCAAGGGTGCAGTGGATTTTCCCACGTATGAATTTCCTCTATCATGTATTCTGTTAGACACTGAACACATTTTTTGCTGCTGCAAGCAGGAGGTGCAGGCATCAGCTCAGAAGTGATGAAGGGTTTGGTGCCCAGTGTAGGAAGCGTTGCCCGTGGCTCAGCACAGGTCGCTGGGCAGCTACTCGAGTTTTCACGGGTCAAAGCTGCAGGTGGCATCCGACGCTGCAGATCACTAGAAACAAAGAAGGGATTTGCCCTTCAGTTCAGGGCTTTGTCCATAAACTTTTGCTGGGGTTTCCTCTGCTTTGGTTAATGGCTCAGCATTTCTCTCTCCTGCGCAGTCTTCCACCCCGTCGAGTGTTCCTACTGCCACAGCGAGAGCATGATGGGGTTTCGCTACCGCTGCCAGCAGTGTCACAATTACCAGCTCTGTCAGGACTGCTTCTGGAGGGGCCATGCCAGCGGTTCCCACAGCAACCAGCACCAAATGAAAGAGTACACGTCATGGGTAAGGGAAGGCTCGCGCCTCACTGCAGACTGCTTTGCCCTCCAGCTGGCGGAGAAGCCCCCAGCCTCAGCTCCGGGCAGCCGTCCGGCACAGGGAGGCCGGGAGCCGGGCTGCCGGTTTGGATCGGCGACCCCGTCAGGGTGGCTCCAGCCTTGGGAGCTGTCAGGAGAGCGTGGAGGTGGGAATGGTCTTTTGTGGGTGAGAATCTGGGGTGCCTGTGACGGTGCGTGCCATGGGGAGGGCAGCAGAGGAGGGGATGGCAGCAGGGCGCCAGGCGCACGGCAGCTTCTCCTGTTCCCACTGGACTCATGGTAAAATCGTCATTGGCTTGCTCTGTTTGGTTATGTGTAAATGAAATGATGAATACTTAACACTCATTCATCAATATTTTCAGTCGAGTGGCTGCAGCATATGCATAGCATTTGGGATGGTCCTGGCACTGTAGATTTGAGCGTGGTCACAAGCTTAGATCCACAGTTGTGTTTACTGTAGAGAAAAACATGCTTCAATCTTTTCGTTGTTAAACAAAATAATTCAATGCTTTTTCTAAGCTGAAAGAGAAGTATCAACAGCTACATTAACGTTCTCTGAAGGGCATCAGACGTGGGGGCTAAGCTCTGCACAGACTGGAGCAAAGTCCCAACAGCAGCCCTCGGTCACAGAGCATCCCAGTCGTTCAGTGTTCAAATCCAGAGAACAGCAGAAAAATCCTAACTAATGTCAAATATTACAATAGTTTATTGTTACCAAAAAAAGAAGAAGATTACGCATGTAGCAACAACTCATGTTTGTACAGCACTTTGTGGGTATTTTTTAACAAAATTCTGAAGCTTAACACTTTTAAAATGTCCGGTTTTCTGTTGATGGAGCAGGCAGGGGTTAAATTTGACATGGTTTGCTCTGTATGCCAGTCACACAGCCCTGTGCTGTATCCCAGCAGATCTGGGTCTGTAATTGTTTTTGCAGGTCCTAATTGCTGCTTGTTGAATAGACACAAATGGCTTGAGTTTAGTCTCTGAATAGGAGAGTGCCCACTACATAGCTCTGACTCCATTCCTAACAGCAATTTGTGCTATAAAATCATTTTTTGCTGTAGCCAGGGAGCTGTAATTATAGGTAGGAAGTAATTGGAAAACTTAAGATTCCTGCTCAGCAGAAGACAAAAACATTACTACATGCCTAGTGGTTTCAAATGTTTCCTTGTCAGAAACAAATGTTTTGCTTCAAGTTTGAAATTGCCTTTCTGTAGCGTTCATTAGCATTTGTTCAAGCCTGGTTAGCATTCTCTGTAATGCATCCATATCAAGCTCCATATGCAGATTAAAGGTGTTAATGGGTGCAGTAGAACTCAACTGTTCTCAATTCAGAGTGAAATCGCATTTATAATGAAAGAGAAAAAGCCTGAACTTTACATATTTAGGTAGGATTTCTGTAATAGAAATATTTCATTATTATCTTGATTACAGTCGTAAGTCGATGCAGGATGTGTGTGCACAAATACAATACCACTCCTGTTAAGTTCCAGAAAGATTTTTAAATTTCAGTGTGTAGAGCTGTGTTTTGGGGGGAGGACACAGTATAAGGATCACTACTGCATTTTACTGGCAGAGGAGCTGAATCACAGAGAGGGGTTGGATTCCCTGAGAATCTCTCACACAGCCTAAAAGACACCCTAGATCGCCGAGTCCTTCCTTAGAAAAGCGTTCAACTGCAGAGTGTCCAAACAAAACTAGAAAGCAGAAAATACTGATTCTTTTAGACTCGGTGATGGGTTTTCAGGGTGAAAAGCATGCTTCTTGCGCAGAGCCTCGCCATCTTTTGGTGATGGTGACAGTACATCAGCCTCTTCTGGCATGGTGTCGCCATGGTGGGGCAATTCCCGCCATGCACGTGTCTCAAATTTCCTGTTTGCCAGTGTGGCAGGAGCTGCATCGGCCATGGGAGGTGGAAGAGGAGCTTTATAACAGCAGCTAAACAGTACACGATGCTGGAGCTGAGGAGGGAAATAGTAGCAAGGAGAAAGAATATAGCAGCCTTGTGGCTCGCCCACAACTCGGACGGAAACAGTGTCCCGTACAGTGTATCTATATGGACAGGCATACACAGATTTGTTCTGCTTGCACTCCCAAGATGGTGAGGTACAAGCCAGCTCCAGTCCGGGCGACACTAACTTTGTGCTGTTCTTCATTCATACGCGAGTGCAGCATTGCAAAGAAGCCATGGCAACTGCATCTGTCCATATAGATATATGCCCCCGAGCCTACTCTAAAGGCCTCTGAAGGGAAGAGTAATCTTTCTTTCAAACTGAGCAGTCTTTGCCTTACCAGACTCTCAGGGTGGGAGGGGGGCAAGGGGAATGTCAGTCGATAGGTACGTAAGCCATAGAGCTTCCTGTTGTTTTGTGCTTCCTATAGCAGAAACAGTATGCACCTTACTTGTCCAGATTACCTCTACCTTCCTTGTTCCTCCCAGAAATCACCTGCTAAGAAGCTAACTAATGCACTTAGCAAGTCTTTAAGCTGTGCTTCCAGCCGTGAACCTTTGCACCCAATGTTCCCTGACCAGCCTGAAAAACCTCTAAACCTGGCTCATATTGTGTAAGTATCTGTGTGCTGTAGAGAAAGTAAGCTTTGTTGTAGGAGTTGCTTACACTGAGTGTAGATACTACAGCTTTGAACAAAATGGGAGGCAGCTGTGGCATATCTATCTCAATGCATCACAAGTGCAAATTTGCTGATTAGGGGTATTTAGGATAAAAATGTTCTTCTGGTGTGAATTCACTTGAGAAGTCAGTGGGATGTGTACATATAACCAAATACTGGGACGCAATGTTGGTATGTCCCCATTCTCCTCAGAAGATAGCCATGCAATCTCATAGGGTTTCAGCACTTTGGGATATATTCATACTGAGAACATTAGTTTTGTCATTTAGAGACTCTCAACTTCAGTATATCACAGCTATGTCGTGACACGAGACACCAGAGAAAAGTGAAGTCTGACCAGTTTTGTTGAAATTGATGTCAGAGTTCTTGCTGACTTCAGTGGAGCTGTGGCTTCACCCAGCCCTGAAGAGTTATATGAGTCCGCATAAGAAGCGTGTCTTTAATTGCCACATCACTTGAAGAGAGTCTATTATCTTTACATTTTGATATTTTGGGAAAGCAAAATTGTTTTTTTGGTATAGTAGTTTCTGTCACTACTTTTTCTCTGCAGGAGTCAAGAAAGTCAAAGCAGAGAGAAAATGTATTTGTGCAGGGTTGGGAAGTTATCACTTTGGGTTTTTTTCTTTTTCTAAAACGTGTCCAACATCCATACTGGCAGGTTTTTTCATTTATTAGTCTGTTTTACCTTTGCTTCCTGGGTCCTTAAAAGTAAGGTAAATTTTCCCTAGAATTCAAGAAAAATCAAGACATTGGTTGGGAGAAAGTTACAAAGAAATTAACTTGGAAAAATAATTCCAGAAATACTGTCTTTAAAGTATTTCTCTTATTCTCATATATTTCATAAGGAAATATCTTTCTTAACCATCTTCCCAGGGACCCTGACTGAAACATTTCAGGTAGCAGCTGTTAAAATTGTATTTGCATGCTGCGTATCTGTGTAACCGGCTGCTGGAACTATTCTGGTCTGTAATTATTATACGTATTTACTTTTGTCAGTACTGAATGTTTGTATGTAGTGTTTTTAAGGGCAGGTGCACACTGGCCAGTGTGGACTGTGCAACACCTAGAAAGTTCATCTAACCTAGTTGACATTTTAAGGACAAATCATGCTGATGGTCCTCCTCATGTGGTTATAGCAGAACTTTTTCAAGGTGTAAAAGAGTGCTCTGCTCTTCACCCACAAGGTGCTTCTGACAGATATGAGGTGCCAAATCCCTGTTACACTCAGCTGTCAGTTAAAACCCCTGCACTTCTTTATGGAGCTGTAATGGGAGAATGTTGTTTTTTGGAAGAAATCATCTGGAGGTGGATCTGCTGAGCTACCCCACTGCTGTGCGTGATATAAAAGCCTGGCTCTGCCGGCAAGTCAGTGATAATTTCACAGGGCAGATTTTGGCCATCGTTAAGAGAAATGGAAGGAGACAGGGAGCATGAAACTGAAAGACAAGCCTCTGTTCCCAGTTGGCTGGAGCCCTCGAAGGCCTGGGGGTATGTCAGAAGATAACGGGTAGTGAAAACTGGGCTACTGTGCAGTTAGGCAAGGCAAGTGGAAGGTACCTTAATTGAGTAGGATCTGTTCCAAATCTTTGCTGTGAAATTAACATCTTCCCTTCTTCCTAACTGTACAGACATAATTTAGAGTGATTGGATGTGAGAACAAACCACCATCTATTTTGTTTTATGATAGAGTTTCTCTTTATTCATAGATTGAAGGCAATATAACTTGGCAATATATATTGGCTATAATGATACATGAGTGAAAAACCTGTAAGTTGTGGAGGTAGCATGATCTACAGCATAATTCACATAAATTAACTGAGGGGAGAGAGATGCTACAGTACCTCACTGAGAATATCTTCTCGCTGATGTGGTTTTTATTTTTAAACATAATGGAAGTTGAGAGAAACAGCTCTGGGCAGGAATCCAGGCAAAAAAGGTTTTGTATGTGCATTAAATGAAAGAATTTTGGCAACAAAACAGTATCCTTTTCTTAGCTTCTATCTTAAGTGGGGACAAGTACTCTCTGCATTACTATACAGCCTTTCCTTTTCATCGTCCTTCCACCTTTGAGTGGTACCAGACAGAAAGACAGCATCGGGTTTTTGTTTTATTGGTGCCACACAAAGTTTCCAGTTAAGCAAAAAACACATCTAAGGCTCATCTAGAGAAGTAGTTTCCAAGGTGTCATTAACCTGATGGAGGAACTCCCCCCACTGATGGAGGGGTCATTTTTCCTTTCTGTACATAAGATTGGCAACAAAAAAGAAACACTAGGCTGCAGAGATGGCAAGTGGCGTGACCAGTGTGTCATGAAGGTATTTTTCAAATGCATTCTGCACTGGCCTGACTTTGTTTCCATCTAAGCCTGTGGGAACATTATTTTTGACATCAGTGTGAAGAGGTTAGTCCAGCATGGAGTACTTTGGAAAATTCCTCTTATTCAATTTGGTTTATTACTGTGGGTATGTGTTGTGCCATAACGTGCATTTATTACATAGCATATTTCAATAGTATTGTTTTCTGCCTCCTTGAGGGAAGTTGATTATCATTAGCTCACTTTTATCAGAAACCTTAATCACTCACTTCCAGAATTTTAGAAATAATCTCAGAAAGATATACATTTACAGTCAATAGCTGAGTTTTCCTTGGCTTTACCATAAAGTGTACTGTTCTTGTCTTATCACGTCACACAACTGTATATGTATGTTTGAACGTCCATTTGATATTCGGGCTGAACCTGAGGAATGTGACAGTGGGCATCAGCCTTTAAGAAACTTGCCTTGGGAAAGCTCAGATTAGTTTAATATAGTTTTCTTCATATAAGAATGGACAAACTAATGCTAATCACAAAACCTTAGCAAAGCCTTGGAGTTTATAGACATTTGTACACAAGAGTAACTCTGCCTATGTAAACAGATCAATGACCTTTTATGCAAAGAGGCTCTCATGCTTTTTGCAGAATCAGGGTCATAAGAATGGAGTATGTCCAACGCACTACTTAAACCACATGCATATTAAACTGTCAATTTAATTAATGCTCTCTTTTCCATTTCATTTTGGCTGCAAAAGAGATACTTGGTGAGTATTTTTCCTCTTTAGTACACTTATTGGAGGAAGAAGCTTGGAAAAAATGCGATAATCTCATCGTTACCAATCCTTAACTTTTTATCAGAGTCCAGAGCTAAATAAATGTCTTTGAATACAGAGACAATGACAGGGAAGAGCTCTTTTAGGGGTTAGAAACTTTCTCTTCCACCCCTATTTTGAGATAAGTTTAAAGAAGATACTAACCTGAAGTGTGTATGTGGTGATCTGCTGAAGTCCGTGGGTGCGACATACCCAATTCCTACTCAGTCAGCAGAGGTGGACTGGGTGCAAGGCAAAGCAGAGCCCAAGCTCTGCCAAGGGAGCACTCCTCCTGCCTCCTCTGGGGCAGTGTTGAGAACCAGCCTCTCCTCGTTCTCCTCTGCTGTTTAGGACTCCACAGCACAGGATTGGACCCATCTTTCAGAAACCCCAGCCTGTTCCTAATTAGTTTTTGAATGTGTTCACTGGCCAGTGATTGCATTGAGAAAAGGAAAAATGCAGTAGTCACATGTAGTTGGTGTGAACTATTTCTCCTACCTCAATTACCAGTTTACAATTCCCAGGCAACAAAAACCAGTTGCTTACCCATTAAATAAAATTAGTATCTAAGTATTCTCTTGAAGTTTATTTTCAAATCTCTGTATTTCAAGACTCATACCACAATGACCTTTCCAGTGGATTGGCTCTGATCATGGCCTCATCCAAGCTCTTCGTAGCTCTGATGAAGGAGTCCATGAAAAATAATATTAAACACTTCTCCATCAGTACCTAGAGCACAAAGTGCTGCTTCTCAGATTTGTGAATGACCAGAACTGGAGTTTTTCATGTGGGTCTGCAGACACAGAGTTAGGCTAAAACTATTTTTCGTATAAATAAGTAACATACCAAATCCTACATCTTTCTATTCCCAGTTTTAAACTTTTTTAAATCGGTGTGGCATTGTCATGCTGAGAAATCCATTTGGACTTGTCAAAGACCACATTTATGCTTGTTTTCTAACGGTTACGAAATAAGAAAGGAGACATGTAGTAATAGTTCACTTCTGTGCAGAACTGGCTTTCTTAATTTCTTACACATGGTTTGGATGACCGGTTGTCTTGCACAGTTGGAGCCCGGTGAATATTTTACAGATGGCTGCTATATTTTGATTTGCATGTCTGCAGAATTCAGAAAGCAAGACAGATCTTTGACAGACCTTAAAGGGGATATTGACCAACTTGAAATCTAGGCAATTTGAAGTCTGAATTATATATGGCTTCAGGTTCTGCTCATATCTGATTGAAAACCCTGTGATTTTAATAGCATATTTTGTAGTTTTTCCAGAGTGTCTATATCTTTTGTCCAATGTTGCGTAAGAAGTCCATTAAGGAGGAGAAATTTCTCCTTAATGGATGCAGAAGGAAAAATTATGCACAAAATATTTTTTAAGAGTAGACAATAAAAGAAAGCAGAGGCAATATTCCTTCTCATTTCATTTTTAACAAGAGCAGGAAATAAAGAATGTAAAAATAAAACCATCATTATTAATGGGTCCTCTTAAACTAGGTACTTATTTTAAATTTTGATTTGGGAGTTTGAAAAGCTTTGCAGTTAAACCAGTTTAGCTCTACATGTATTTTTTGGAATTCTGAGGGCTATGGGTACCCTGTTGATATGGTAGCATGGAGCTTAGCATCAGGCATAACCTCATGAAAAGATGTGTAATTTATTGGCTCTTAACCCCTGCAGACCTCCATGCTGCCATGGCGAACCTGCTACCAGTGCTCAGCCTAGCTGGGTGAAAGCAGTGTCTGCACCCTGAACTACGGGCTCTGGAAAGGAAAAATGGCATAGTGGTTATTTTGCCAAAGTAGGGATAAAAATGAAGCAAGTTGCTTAAAACTCACCTCAGAACACACAAAAGCATTGTTTCCTTCCAGGCCTCAGTAACAGTGTGTTTTTATCAACTTCTGCTTAAAAACACAGCATCTTTAAGTTGGAACTATTGCTACTTAAAGCAGAAGATAACAGCAGTAATGTTACTTTAAACAAGCAGCTCATTCAGTTCTCTGTAAATACTGTTGCTGATCGAGGTTTTTTTGTGCAAAATTAATGCAACTGGATATTTTACCTTCTTCTAGGCCCCCCCGACCTGTAACCAGCATGAACGACACACTCTTCTCCCACTCTGTTCCCTCCGGAAGCCCTTTTGCAAACAGAAGGTGAGTTCTTATCCTTCTTTATGTTAAGCCATTATGTGATAGTGGTGGAGGTTTCAATTTTCAATTCCCTCCCAGGGAAAAAAAAAAAAAAACAAAACAAAACCAAAAAACCACCCACAAAATAAAACTAACAGACATGAGCAGAGAAATGCCTTGGTTATTTTGGACTGATGCCCAGATATCTGGATGGAGAGCTAGAGTTAGGGCACCCCAGTCTCCTCACAGCAGAGCACAGAACTTCAGTTCTCATTTGAACCATTATATACCACTAAAATGTGCTCACATGCAACCTAGGCGCCCTCCCCATAGGGGCTGAAAATGGCTGTTGGCAAGAAGCCATTTTGTAGCAGCACTGTGGGAATAGAAACTGGGACATGCCATTGCCTACTGGGAATGCCTGCATCATACCGCAAGATATGATATGAACAAAGAGAAAATGTGTTCATACTTGCAAGATAAAGCAAGAGATCCTTACTCCTGTTAAAACATTCAGATTTTCATTAAAGGCTACAAGAGAGAAGGAGTAGTCTTGGAATATGGTGACCTTTCAGCAAACAAACCAGAGAAGAGTCATCAGAAACATTAATTCCAAAGAGAAGGTGCTTGCAGCTGACTAGGTACATTTTGGTTCATACAGCCAAAATATGTGTGTAGCATTTGCTAGCTGTCTCACCCAATCTATGTAAGCCTACCAATGCACATACATGAGAAGGTGGCAGAAAAATAACTTCCTGCTGTATTGGGGAAGATGAGTGATATGTCTTCCGTGGGTGCATTTTATTTGCTTGGTTCCTGCTGTATGTGTCAGTGCTTCAGCATTCCCAGATAACCAAACACAATCTCTGGGTATGCAAAGCTACATATTTTAACACCAAAACCAAACCCACAGGGTACCACACTGCAATGTCAGAGTAAAGATGGTTTACTACTACTTTGATTTATACACTTTGTTACCAGGAGCTATAAGCTGTAAACTCTCAGTGTTATCTTAGGGCAAGTACCTGCTGGGCATGACTGAGATGCTTTTTGAAAGCCAGTCCCAAAGCAGCGCCCAAGACCAGATCTGCTGCCTATACAGACAGTGAGACTGCAAATGCATATTCGTTTCTGTCATTGGGATATATGGGATTTTATGTGCAAGGCAGGATAATCTATTTGTGCCCTCTCCAGGACAAGTCATTAAGAGCAATGCTCTTTAAGAGTGTAGCGATTGCTTCTGTTTATCCCCAAGAAGTCCCTGTGCTCATTCAACAAAAGCATGCTTTGCCATTTAGGCCAGGGACCTGCAGTAATAATCACAGCACTATCTACTATGCTGCTTGGTTTTCTTTACATATGAAAAACTCCTGATTATTTTACTTCTGTGTCCTTCAGTAATTCAACTGATTATCTTTAACTATCAGGATTGATCGTACATGATTCCTGAGCCATTAGAATTCCTTTTCTCCTAGAGGAAGAACTCCTTGATGGACAATCCTCCGAAGGCAGGAGACAATAACCCTCCCCCCCCCCAACCATAGGTACCCAGACTTCCTTATGAGTAGATAGTATGACATCCTTATACAGCAAAACGTTTCCATGATGCAGCAGTCAGTTCTGGCTTTTGCAGAGTTAACAGTACCCTGATATGTAAAGCAATTGCATTGCTTGTATGTTAAAGTTTTGTAACTTTTGTTTCATTGACCTAGCAGGATTTTAAGTGTTTGACAGCTTATTTTCTTTATTTTTATTTTCATCTGTTAAAATTTAATTTGCATCTTTTTATTCGAAAGAAAAAAGCACCCACAAACTGTCAAGTCAGTATCCTTTCTAAATGGTCACAAATTGCATTTATGGTAATGAACCTGCTCTGAACACACTGCTCTCTGCATACTTTTTGGGGTATTAACAAGGTTTCGTTGTTTGAATCACTCAGGTTACATGGGGGTATAAATGCAGCCAGTCCTGTGGCTGATGAGCATTCTCTTATAAAGCTGTATGTAAATCAGCTTCACAACAACTCACGGTCAGTATGAGAGCACTAACCCACTAATCGCCGTAGTTCTGTAGCTCATGCACTGAATCATTAGCAGTTCTGCTAAACTACTAAAGATATTCTTTAAGGAAGGCTCTGGTGGGCTAGAGGGTTTCTGTGGCTCTAATTAGTCTTTTGAATAGACTTCCTGCTGGCTGTGGGCTTTGCCAACCTCTCTTGCTTCTGCACAGCACAAATCTTTCATTCTCTGCTTTCACATAGGATTAATAGTCATGTATCTAGTGGAAGTTGGAAACATTGTTTTTCAAAACCAAAAAAAACCTACACCTTTATGGTTTCATTGTCAGTGTATGACACGCCTGTTGCATTCTTGACCGAGGAACAGAAGAGGCTTGCACGAGAGCATGGAAACAACTCCAGGTCTCACAGCCAGCCTCCTCTTAGTCTTCCACAGCTCTCGCTGCTGGTGGTTACTGTCCTGCAGTTAGCGCCACTTGCCAATAACCTTCCCCAGACCCCTTGGCTTTGCTTTTCAAAATGGCCACAGAAAAGGCGGATCTAAATCCTACTGAAGCTAATGAAGACTTCCCATTTATGTAGTGAGTGCTGGATTTGGACTGATGCCTCTGGTTGGTGCACCCTTTTTCCAGTATTCCCTCTCATCTTAGTGACCTAAAGGAAGAGCCTATTTCATTCTGCATGAAATAAATATGCAGTTGAATAAGAACAGTTTCCCCATTTTCTTTACTGTGGAGTGTGATGACCTTCCTTTTTTTCTTTTTTGATTAATCCATGAGCATTAGCTATAATTCAGTAAGAAAGGAGTGAGACCAGGGTACTTTTCTGCTAAATGCCAAGTTCTTCAGTCTCTGTTAGACTAATAACAGTATCTTAATTCATTCTTTTAGGTTTTACTATTATTATTGCCCTGGGAAAAAAATCAGGCCTCATTAGTGGAAGCTCATCCTCTTGTACATCAGAGAAACAGACTTTGACAGCTCTGTTTGCAATTGTGCTGATTTTATATTAAATGCTCCATGATTCATATTATAATAAAAATTGTACAAACTCAGGGTAAAATTTCTAGCTGAATGTAATCAACACTAAAAGCTCTGCTGGCTGTGTTTTCACTGCAAATAACTTATGGTTACTTTAATTTGTGTTGCAATCTAGTCCAGAGGTTTCAGATAGCTTTAAAGAAAGTTTTTATATAATTAGAATGTTTATTCAAAGGAGAATTGGCACAGACTGTCATTTGTAGCATTCCCATGGTATTTATTTCAGCTAGTTGTGTTCACATAAAAACATAATCATTCACAACCAGTTTTTCCTTGTAGCAGCAAATGCTGAATTCAGCACACCGACTCATTCTGCTGCTGGAAATGGATATGGTCCCATAAGTTCAGCACAATATAATCTTCATTTCTGGATTCATGGGTGAAAAAGGGAAATGAACTGGGGAGAAAAAGAATCTTATTAGAGGAAAGATCTTTGATACTTACTAAATACAATGACAAATTGTAGGGAAAAGTTGAAAGGAGATTGAACATTATATGTTATTTGCATTTTAATTGCATCTGAAGCACCTATTTTGGGTGGGTATGCAATTATTCCAGAGCTCAAAGGAGGTCAGATTCAGGCTTTCCCTGAGATGCTTCTTAGCTTCTTCAAGCCACTTCAGAATCAAAGTCTGCTTAAAATTTCTCTGCTTGCTTTGCTTAGCTTGAGCCACCAAGAGAGCTTTAATGAGGAGGCTGGCGTAACAATTACAAGCACCTTTCTTCTAAATATGTACAGCGTGGAAATTGATATCAACAATATGCTCTGTACAGCTCAAGAACAACTTTAAAGCACTTATATTAGAAAAGACGAAACAGAAAAATCTGTGATCTCCCAGATACCAAATCACAGTCAATTGCTGCGATGAAAGCTAATATGTGATTAAAACCACAAGTCCTGTAATTTTTTTACTGTAGCTAATAATCAGTTTTTAATCTCACATTTGTTTTTGTGATCTCTGATTACTTAGAGGGCAGCAGAACAACGGAATATTTCTGCAGAGTAGGTAATGCCCTTGCAAACCCAATGAATTGGATATATTATGTCAGAACAGGTAAATTGAGCATTATAGGAACTTCTGTCCAGTCAGGAGGAATAACTCCATACCCTGAATTTGTCTTCCTCCTTTGGATTCTTTTATTCCCCAGCTGCAGTCTGTCAGTGCTGCCTTAAAGTACGTAGCTACCATAGTAATGAATACAATACCTTTCTCTTGCTTAATAAATGTCTTCTTTAAGCTATCAAATTATAAGGCTAAGGTGGGATAAGATGAAACAGAATGGTTTTTCTTGCATTTTTCTCAGCCCCTCCTCACAGCTAATACATTTAGTTCCTCTAAAGGAGTAATAAACTGAAATAAGTGGAGTGATGCAGCACATTCTGCTGAACTTGAAATTACTTGGCAGTTCTGTGGTAGATAGAAAGAATGCACTATGGTATCAAATGCCCATAGCCAAGGAGAAATTGAGTCTTATTTAATGCTGGGTCAGAGTAGCTGGTGCCTTTTTTGAACTCCACATAAAAGCTAAAAAGAATTGGATATTCTACCTGGGCATAGAAAAAAAATAGGCCAAATTTGTGGACAACAGCTAATTTTGGAGCAAAACATACTTGTTGCTGCTGTTGTCCATGTTTCTGTCTCTAAGGAACGTGGTAGACTTGAACTGCATGTTGCCTTCTTATGTTGTTTTCAGAACTAGATGAGAATCCTCCTTATTTCATCAGCAGTGTTCTACCTGCTAAAGGCAAGGTTTATATGTCTGATTGCTTCGTAGTCAGGCAGACTCTAAAGACACCAATACTGTTAGGTCTACATCTTTGTAGACATCTGCTCAGAGTTGGAGGTTTTGTCTCTTAATTTGGATGGGGAAGCATTCTTTGGCATCTTACAAAATATTCCATTTTAACAGGAATATGTCTTTTAAAATATACGTTCCAGTTGTAGGACCCAGAGAAACTCACTGTGGCCAAAACAATCTCTGAAGTATTAGCTGTATTTGGGGGAATATGTGGAGGATGGAGGAAGATGTGGAAGAACAAGAAGGACAAATGTCAGCTTTTCCAAATGGAGGAAGGTTGAAGGTGGAAACAGGGGCAAAGATCGAAGGGATTATACAAGGACAGCCTAACCTTGGCATCCAAAGATACTGAAATTATGAAAGAATTAGTAAGCACCTGGAGGATAATAAATCAATGAGAAATAGCCAGCATGGATTTGTCAAGAACAAATTATGTCAAACCAAACTAATTTACTTAATTGACAGGTTAGCTGGTCCGGTGGGTAAAAAAGAAGCAGCAGATATGATACAGGTTGACCTTAAAAGGACTCTTGACATAGTCCCAGATGACACAGAAGTACCCAAAGGAAATATGGTCTAGGGGAAATTAGTATAAGGGCAACATTGAAAATCAGTAATTACTTTTTCAAAAGTTTGCTGTCGTTCTCATATCAGCTGGGATTCCTGAAGGCTATCTCAAGTCAGACACTATGCACTATTTCTTGTAATGACCTAGTGGGAGCAACAGAGTGTATGCAATTTGAAGATGATACAAAGGTTGAAATAGTTAGGGAAGGAGTGCTTGGAGAGCAGTTTCTAAATTAAAAAATTAGTTCAGTTCCAGTGGTAGTAATTGATGTCCAAATAATCTGAAATCAGTTCGAGGAAACTCAGTAATTATAAGTGAAAAGTGCTGTAGCAAGGAAGCAAATAACCAAATAGAACATGGAACATAATTGGATGGACAGAAATATTTTAACAGAGAACCTAGCAGTTGCAGTGAACCACAAATGAATTGAAGTCAGCAATACGATTGTTAGATTGCATCTGACCCTGGGACACCATGTGGAAAGCCGTTAAAACTCATTCCCTGGAGGAGGAGGTATCTGTCTAGAGGTTTGTACCCCATGTAGAGCAACAGCATGGGGACAAATATGCTAACCAGCATGACAGAGTCCAGAGGAGACACCCAAACATCAGAAAAGCTTAGAAAGCATAACTCATAAGAAGAGGTTGGAAGATACAAGTCTGCTTAATCAACTAAGAAGGAAATGGACATTGACAGACATATCAGTTGCTCACTGAGTAACGTTCGCTTGCCTGTCCCTCCACCCTAACTATATTGCTTCTGGAACATAGGAGAGGAGAACTTAGGGGTGGTAGAGGGGGCATCACACACTGTTAGAAAGCAAAGCACAAACTCTGCCCTGGGCTGTTTGGTCTTCCATTGTGGCAACATATTTATCTTTACTTTAAGAACCAAAAGCTGCATTTTTGGCTGAAATGGCACACCCTGTACCCCCTGAATGCACTTTCCTTCTGTAACTGGGAAGAAAACATGGGTGGAAAAGGTATCCTCCTAGATGGCATGGAGCAGCAGGTTTATCCACGTGGATATCACTTCAGTGGAAGTGCAACACATATAATTAGCATGCTGGTGGGCAAAGAAATGTGAAGCAAGCAGTTTTTTCTTGCTGTGCAGTACAGCATTTCATTCAGCTATCTTCCAGATTTATTATAAATCAATAGCGCTTGGGTTCTTAGGACATCCTTTGGTACCATCCATTTCAGAACCCCGCTGCCAACCTCGACCTCCCAAAACGAGGGGAACAGCACACACCTCATCTTACTGAATTCCTTCTTTGTTCTAATATTAAAGGTTTTGATCTTCAGTCCATCAGAGCCACACCTGCTCAGATTTATCATGCATCACATTTGTGCAACATCATCTGCCTATATACACGCACACACACACCCCTGGATGCACAGGTGCATTCATACTCGTGCACCCATCTTTTGATCAAAGACATGACAGTATCAGTAGCCAAACTGAAAAACAAAAGTGAATAATTTTTAAAAAGAGTAAAGTAAAATATATTTTTGTTTTGCTTTGTTGTTTTTTAAACCAAAAATGCTGCAGCATGAAAAAAACCCTAACATTTCAATCTCTCCATTTTTAGCCAGTGTTATCTTATTAACATGGATAGTTTAGTATTGCAGTTATTGCAATCCATTAAATACTGTAATTAGAAAAAAAATATGAACTATATATTTTTTTAAATCAACAGAAGAACAGTACTTCTGAAAATTAAACTGGTGTATTCCATTACTGGATCTAAATAAGCACATTTCCGTAGATTATTGAAACTATCTTATGGCAAATGTGGAGAAAAGCAATTTAGCTGTTACGCTGAAGGTTTCCCAGCTTGAAAGCTGCATTTAAGATTATGTTTATCTCTGACTCCACCTGGAAACTACACAAGCCTTCCGCTCTCCATTTGTGAGAGAAGCACATTTTGGTTGTCTTTTCTGTAGTGAAGGCTTTATAGTTTGCTTTTGGAGAACAGGAGGGGAAACTCTAGTTCCTGACTCTGCATTTCCTGAAGTTTTCTAAAATTTCTTAAAGGCTTCTGTTGTTATTTTTATTCAGTCCAGGGCACTCGAATGAGCTTCTCCAAACTCTGTTCTGTAATGAATTTCAGACATCACTGTTTACCCTCTTCTTAGTTTTCCTATCTTATTAACTAGCTCTCCTTCCAAGAATACTGAAGTAGAGCAGAGCAAACTGCTGGCTAGGGCTGCTCCAGCTTTCTTGAAAGGCAAAGGGTAAGTTAAAGACAGAGTATGTTCGCAGCTTGCACTAACACAGCTAAACCAAAACCTTTTCCTCTATTCCTTCTGCTTTTAATGTATTCTGCAAACACCTTTCCTGAGAAAACTGTGATAACCAATTAACCCAGTGAGCGATGTAGGGCATGTTTAAATATATTTATGTACAACTGGATGTGTGAGGTCTTGATCGGATACTTCCAAGCAAATCCAACTTGTGATTTCAGTATGTTAATCATGTGTGTAACATATGTATATTTAATGTATATATGCAATACATAGTATATTAAAGCAAATAGTGCCAGCCTCACAATCTGCTGTATTTTGAAATAAATGGTACTGTACAGCTCCAGTCCCTGGCCTGATCTGGCATCTCACTAATTTCTGAGGCTGGCGCTGTAATCAAGTGGGATTCTACCATCCAAAGCCATTAAATACTTGACATATAAATTACAATACTAACAAAATAATTTCTGCACTTGTTTGGTTTTTTTTTTCCCCTAAGAACACTTAAGTATTCATTCCTAAATTCCCATTTCACAATCTTACTTGCTCCTGCTTTCTCTGTTTATTTCCCTCTGTCTGTCCGGACCGCACCCTCTCTCCCCCCAACCCCGTTTCAGGTTACAGTACAGCCTCGATGTTGCAGACAGGCTGGCCGATGAACATGTACTCATCGGGCTGTATGTCAACATGCTGCAGAGCAACCCCGCACGGTTAGTGCAGGTTTGGCACCTTTGGGGAACCCAGGAAAGGGATGTTGGTCGGCCAAATGCTCTCACTGTTTCTTCCTGGCTACAAGCTGAAGCAGCTCTTTATGAGCACTAACCTAAAGGGAATGCGTATGAATATGGGGTATGTCCTCCCAAAGCTGGTGGATTGTGGCAATTGCTGTTATTGTCTCTAGTGATGTTAAGTAGCAAGGTGTTGAAAATATTGCTTAGTTAAGAATGGCTATACAAATTGATCTGGGATACCATGCTCTAGTCAGTGCAGGACTTCGTGATGGTACAGACATCTTCATAGAACCATGACTAACAAGTCCGTGTTTTCAAAGTAATAATTTTTGAGGTGATATATAATTTGTAGCTCCACCTTACCTTGAAAGTAAGAAGTGGTATGTAAACAATTATAATAATAACAGGAATTTGCTTGTTAGCCTTGTGAAGGAAGGAGTTCATTTCAACTTTTAAATACATCAGGCATTATTTTTAACTGCCTGATTTCTGCATTGTTTGAATCTTGTATATAAATTTGCCCTTATCTTTCATTCAGACTGAAGTATGACAGGTTTTTAAATGCGTGTCTTGAACATATAGTTCATTATTTCTGCTGGGGTGAATACGGAGCTTTGTCTACTAAACCCACCTGCTGTCCCAGCACTTGCGGATGGTGGCATCGCAGTGGGCCACTCCGGGGAGGGGAACCGCTGGCTCACCTTTCCAAGTGCAACACAACTCTAGATTTTGCAGCCCTGTACCAGCAAGATGGTGAGCGGTGTCGTATATGGCCCCAGAAAATGTGGCACTTAACAGAAAACCGTACAGTGTTTCTAATAAAACTATGCTCATGAGGTTTCTTTTGCTCATAACAAACCCATTGTTTTCCCATACTGCAATTGCAGAATATTTCCCAGGTTAGGAGAAACTCTCCATCTAATCTTACATGTAGATAAGGCAACAAGCAACTTCTTTTGGGAGGGTGAATGCAATGGTTCTCTGCAGTCTTACAAAATTCACTTCTGTGTGTAGCTCCAGTTGAAAATGGGGGTAATTTGCCATGTATCTGTGCCCAGTGGAGAGAAGAGTCTGCCTTCATTGGTCTGGACCTGCTTCTCTACTCTATATCCCATTGGAATGTGCCAGTGGGGAAAAAAAAGGCAAATGAAAATTTTCTTTTCAAAAGAAAAACATTTGAAGGGGATTTTCATTTCTGGAGCAGCACTTCCAGAAAGTAGGCTTACTGAGTAATATTTACGCTGTGGCTGTGAAAACAGGCTGTTGGGGTCATGTGTTTAGACCAGTCATTGCCCACCTGTAATTGAAGAGGACAGGAGTACGCTACCACTTGGTCCAGTTCAACAGGGAAAAGGAAATACAGCACTGCCACCACGAGTGACTTACTTGATACAGTTGTTTAAGAGGCCAGCAAAGACTGGACCTGGTTTAGAGTAATTTCACATGCTAGGCTACTGTTGCTATGTCTGTAATTCATTTAGTTTCAGTGAGGACCACCAGTTAGATCCCCTTGTGAGTGCTTAGCCTCATCTCTACCGTCTTCATCCTCTAAATTTTATCTAGTATGTTCCAACCTGTTCCTTCAAGCTTTTGAGGCATCTTCAGTAAGTCATAGTACATTTGTATCCAAATACGCACATACAAACTATGTGCCATAACATCCTTCAAATTCAATGTTTTTGAGGGATGAATGGAGAGTGACTGATAATGGCCTTAATTGTTTAAATAACCAATGCAAAGTGTATTACATGACATCTGATTACTGACATTAAATCAATGCAGTCACAGCATCCTCAACGAGAAACAATATCTCGGTTATTAGATTAGATTTTGACAGATGTAATCAAGAAGGACAGCAGTCTTAGTCATGCATCAAACCATGCTGCGTTACTATTTTCTGTTTGCTGCAATGAGACTGGTAGTAGAGAAAGTGAATGGTTATACTTTGGTAAAGGCAAAAAGAACGAAGTGTTGCCATCCTGAAGCTCCTGGTGTGAAGCCGCTTTGTAGGAGAGGTAGGTGAGGCCCCTGCAGGAGGTTCAGCTGCTGCATCTCATATAGCCTGGGAAGGCATCTTCAGGCAAAGATGAACAACTTCTGCCCATGCCCCAAAGTGGCCAGAAGCAGTTTGCTTAAAACCCATACAGCTGTGTTAGGATGGTGCTGAGTTCAAGTTATTTCACCCTGCAGCTCAACAAGATTTGTTGATTTTGTTGAAGATTTGGTGTTCAAAAAAACGTGTAGACGTGGCACTTTGGGACATGGTTTAGGAGACATGGTGGTGTTGGGTTGGCGGTTGGACTTGATGATCTTAGAGGTCTTTTCCAACCTTAATGATTCTGTGATTCTGTGATTTGGTGACTTGAGTAAAGTGTGTGGTTAACCATAATCAGGTAACTTCTGATTTAGGGGAGGCTGCAGCTAGCCAGCTCAGCTGTTGTATCTGCCTGCAAAATACCACATGTACATACCCATATGTGCCATCACATATTTTCAAGTGCTACTGGCATCCAAAGATGAAAAGAGGAATGATTGTAGCTGGACCTTCATCTGAAAGAAAAACCTACAGAAATACTTTGTGAGCATAAAACATAACATTATCTTGGGAGCAATATAGTAGCATTTAAAAAAAAGGGGGGCGGGGCGTTGTTAGATATTAAGTCAGGCTAATTTACAGTAGCTAATGATCAGTCCAATATAGCCCAGTATACCTTTTTTTCTGTTCTAATTGTAGCTAGTATTTATATTGGGGGGGGGTGGGGTGTTAATTAATTTAATTCATTTTCACTGCTTATCTTTATTTGTCCTCTGCAGTCATTTGATACCGCAACTAGAAATACAAGTTTTCCTTTCCATCCCTTGCAGGCTAATAAGCTACTTGAGGGTTTTTTAAGACTCCAGTAGACCAGGGCAAATTAAGAAACAAGAAAAAGACTTAATTCATTATTTATAGTAACTGTATGAGTAGAAAAAGTATCCCTTAGCCAGATATTTTGGTTAGTTTAATCATAGTGTGTTTTAGCATGTAAAACCAATACTTGATATTTAATTTAGTTCATCTTTAGTGTCTGATTCTAAAAAAGAAAATTTAACTGCAAATAGTTTTTCTTTTTGTTCATATAAGTTAGAGACATTACCTAGTTTTGAATATTAATTCTACATATTTCAGTCTTTTTCTTTTCAGGTGCAGAAGAAAATAAGATTAAATATCTTATAAGTAGGAGGTTACTTTTGTTCCATAGAAAGTTACTTCCTGATTTTTTTCTGTTATACTGTGTAGTACTGTGGTGAATCATATTTCTGTACTATAAAAGTGCCATGCTATTCTATGGTATTTTTAAAAACGTTTATTAAGGGGGTGTGCATGACAACTAACTATAGCTAGGAAGGTTGGTTGAATTTTCCCTAGAAAGAGGAAAAACATTCAGAGACCGACTCATTACAGAGGAAATGTATGGGCACTTGGCTCCCTTGAACGGAGTTAGTTATTATTATTATATGCACATATCTTAGTGGTATTAACATTTTGATGGTAAAATCTTGGTGATTCTAAAGTAAATGGCAAATTAACAATAGCAGAGGGCTCAGATGATGTGTCTAAGTTTAAAGTGCCTTAAAACCAGGACAATTTTGAAAGTGTCGCAGATAAACAGTCCTTAGAATACATTTGGTGGGTTGCTTTAAGGGCATTGTTCTTATAGCCCTGAGGTTTAGAAATGTACCCTTTAATTAGTCAGTATTTTCTACAGTAAATCGTTTATTAAGCGAAGGTTTGTAGAATAAGAGCATGTCACGAAGACCACACTGATACCTCCATTGCAAAAATTTTCCAAAAGACTGGCATTTCTGAGACTTTTCTAACCAGTGGTGACATAATTTTAAGACCATTGGGGCATCCATATCACCTGTTGCAGGGTGCCTACTGCAGAACAGGCTGATTTGACAAATCTAAAGCCTGAGAAATAGCAAAGATACTCCCGTGTCACTACTCTGTTCACAGGCTATCATATTTTTCATCCTTTGCCTGGAGTTTTGAGAAAAATTTTTTTTTATGGATCTCCTTTAGACTGTGAAATATTACACAGATCAACTAAAGCCTATTTGCACAGGCAGTAAGATTGGATATTCACTCTACATCTGAATGATAATAATTCTGCCAGACCAATTATTGCTAATAATTATAAAGTCTTTAAAGAAAGGGTCACTAATGGAGAAGCAGTATTAAAACCATTGTTTAACTTTTTTAGAAAGGAAGGATTAGCAGCAGGATATTTGTATGCAAAATGTTCATTTTCTTTCAAAAGGATGCCTGAATCGTTCTCTTGAGAGTCCCAAATTCTGCACACATATTCATAATATTATAAAGTGTGTGTGTGTATTTCACTGCATCATTGTCTGTGAAGTTGCTGAAGTAAAACAGAAGTGAATTATGGCAATCAGAACTCTGAGACATAAAAGTCTTGGCAGTTGAAGCTAATGCTGCTGTGCATACCTCTGTGCTTAATGATCGCATAGAATAGGTACATTCTAGAGTTAAATTTATCTCAGACATTGAAATTTAATTTACAAAGCTTTGGGGACAGTGATTTGTGGCATTCATAGACAAAATTTGACGTGCTGCTACATCTATTTTATGACATCCACCTACACATAAATATATGTCAAAGACATTAGGTAGCAAGTAAGAATGAAAAAGCTGCAGTGGCTTGGTTCATTCAGTAAAGTCATTGTCTCAGGGGTTAACTCACATCTCAGAACTATGTTGTGGATTGTGTTATGCCAACAAGTAGAACCATAATCCATTTTTTTTCCAGGATGGATAACATGGTTGCACATTGCTGTAAAAAGGAGAATTGATGCTGAATGCTTGCTGTTTCCACAGCCATCTGTTAGTATGTGATGTTTTAGTCATTATGGAAAAATTAAAAATGAATTATACTGTCATGAAAGTAACCCTCATTACCTGGTTTGCATAATTTTATGTGTCTGCAATTGTTGCTTCACCCTTTCTTTCTCTGGAGGACATATCAGGACAGTAAGCATGAGTACGTAAGAAGCAGAACTGTATAAATTTGGAAAAATACCTTTAGCTTGGGTCTTTTCAGAAAGTAAATCAGTTAGCCCACAAGAATCTGCGTAAGCATAGAATTAAGCTATATGTGTAACAAAATAAATTAAACATAACCAAAACCAAAAAATCAGTGTTCATCTACCACCAGAAGTCTTACAGGTGGTCTGCTGCACAAGCTTAGTTTACACAGAACCCCTCTGGGTCTAACTTTTCATAGCTTTACTGTTTTTCTAAACTTCATGTTCATGGGCTCACAGGCTATTGTCAGAATGAGAGAAAAATGGTGTTTGTCTCTTTTCCCTTACCTCAGCAAGCCATAACAAATCCGCGTGACTCCCAGCTTTTGTTTAATGATCAGCGGATATCAACCACTACTCATGTTTCAAACATAACTTCTAAATCCCAGTGGACTTAATCAAGCCAACCAAAAGATACACATTGTAGTTCCCCGAGGTACCTGGGGAAATGATTTCATTGAGAAATTTTGGAGGAGTATTTCCTTTTTCTTCTAAAGATGCTGATTCTTCAAAAGCAGAACTTTTTGCACAAGTGCTGTTTTCATTTGGAAGGCGTTTCAAGTTCAAGATATGATTTCTGGCAAAAATCAGAATAAGATTCCCATGCCCAAAATAACCCTTGTTTTGCACCCTCTTTTGAAATGTGAAGCTCATTCGCCAGCAACCAGTTGCGTGCCCTGAAGAGCCCAAAGGGTAGGGAGTTGTATGCCTGCCCTGCTTCAGCCAAAACGTCAGACAGTTGCCAAGGGATAAGAAAAGAAGTCACACTTACTTCTGTCTGGGATACTCTGCAGGCTGTCTTGTATTCCACACAACAAAGCATTCTTCTCACCTCTTCTTAGGGGCTTCATTTTTTTCCTGTTGTATATACAAAAAGTAATGCAATATAGGATTCTAAATCCTGGGATTATCCAGGGTCAACTAAGTCCTTTTCTGATTTCTATTTTGTCAGTTTATTAGTTTTGATGGTCATCTGCAAACTTCTACATGTTTAGAAATAGTAAAGGTTCTCACGGTATTACCTTTTTCCTGCTCATCTGACTAAATAATAGCCTCCATTTAAAATAAGGACAACTGGCAAGGAATTAACCTGAGAGAAATATTTGCGTTTGATACTCTTAGGGGAAAAATAATAAGATGCAATATTTTAAAGGAATTCAGCATATTTGCTGTTTAGTTCTTACACTTTCTCAGTAATTTTTATGGCGATTCTGCGCATGTAGCCAAAGCTCTTCATAGTTGGTGCTAGTAGACTCCTGAGTTGGCTCCAAGTTAAAATGAGTCCAAGTCTGGGATCGGTGGTGATATATAAGTAATAATTTGCAGTATTTTAAAGGAATTCAGCATATTTGCTGTTTAGTTCTTACACTTTCTGATGACCATTATGTGATTCTCTGAAATCTTACTCCCAAATATCAAGAAACCAAGAATAAAAGAGAAAGTCTGATTATAAATTCCTAGATCAGTGGTTCCAAGCTGTGGTCCATGAGGCCTTGGTAAGTGCCCTGCAAAACTGTCCTAAATATTGTTTCCTATTGCAAATCTGGGAAAGCGTCTAAAGTTTTTCTCAAAAAACACTGAGGTTCCTGCTAATCCGCTGTCCAAAAAGTAATCACTCTTCTAGGTGATAGGACAAAGCTGAGAAGTAAAAACAAATGCTGCCTGGTGGCCCTAGCCACCTCTCACCCCTCTTTGGACAGAGTAGTCTGCGAGTTGCATCTTGCACAGCCTTGGCCAGGGGTTGCAGACCGCTGCTGTTTCCCCCTAAGGGAAGGTGCTGCCGGCCCCTGGAGCTGTTTCTTCTGGGGAAATTACCCTCCCAGTTCTCCCCTTTGCTCAATTAACATCTGCCATTGATACTTTGGCAACATTTTGCTTCTAGATGCTGTAATGAGGGTGTGTGAGTGGGCAGTGTGACAGAGCAATGGTCTTTTTTACTGTGTATTAACATGTCTTCCCTCCTTCCCCTCCAACCCTAAGCAGCGTGCTCGACAGCGCAAGTCGCCTGGATGAAGAGCATAAGCTGATCGCCAGGTATGCAGCAAGGCTGGCAGCAGAAACTTCTTCATCAGTAAGTGTTTTAATTAAAGGAAGGTACCTTCCTTCTGTCATGTGTCAGGGGCTTGGCAAGATGAGGGAAATTACATCTGACAGTCTTAATGATTAATGGATTATTTTTCCCTGTCCTTTTCATCAGATGCTGTTAGGCTTTAGTAATAACACAGTCCATTTAAACTGAAGAATCCACACACTAATGCATATAATCTATATACTAATGCAATGTTATTTAAACAATTACGGCAAAGGGAATCTGACATCTTGAACTCAGGAAAGACTAGAAAATATTGTCTGGACTAGCTTTGGTTAAAGGTTAATGATTTACTGCAGTGGAAAAATGGGCTGGTGAATCCATTTTACTCTTTAGTTCAAATATCACGGCCACGAGGGCCCTAAGTGCTGAGGATTTTAAAGAATGATCTTCAGCAGGATGACTGTAATGACCCCCTGCATTAGCCCCGGCTCCCATTTTCATTTCAGAGCAATGATTATTCTGCTCTATGTATCCCAAGACAGACGGTGATGACAGGCTAAAACCTCACTAACTACATTCAGGAATAAGAGAGAATGAAGCAGGAACCTAATCAAAGTATATAAAATCTTAAGTGGCACAAATAAGGTCAGCCTAGTTACTTTTTTTCCATCTCAGCACATTTGATAGAACAAGGGACCGTAAATGATGGTTAAGTGAAAAGCAGCCAGTCTGGAGTGCCAGGAAGCATATTTTCACACTGAGATTTACACTGCAGGGTCAATTGAAAGGGTGAAATCAGGCACTGTTCTTCATGTAGAAACACTGAGTCACGTTCATCCTGGGTGAAGGCAGTGACGATGAATCTGCCACCCTGTGCAGCCATCTGTCATGGAAGATCTCACACTGCCTGCAGCTGCAGGGGAAGAGAGGGGTGCGCGGGTGCTCCTGGTCTGCCAGCCCAGCCTAAATCAATCCCTTCTAGAGGTGTGGCACAGTGTTTCAAATTTAAGGCAACCTGTAGGTGGTGGTCCTGTTTCTGAAGGACGGTGGTTCTTCATGGGAGTAAGATTTCCCATTAATAACGTCTCCGGATAGAAACTGGTAGAAATCAGTTCCATATAACATGCATCTGTGATACAGGGAAAAACTTAGGAGACAATATTTAAGTAGCTTTTAAATAGAGCTGGTTTGAAGGAAAATACTGAATTTGTCATTGCCATCCATCAGTGCTCTTTGAACAAAAGAGACAGAAGGAAAAGAGAAGGTTTCTCTATACAAAAATCTTTACGAGCACAAGTGGCACCACATTAGGAACACAGTGGAAATTTTTAAAGCTTTGCTGATGGTCGTTCTGTTTTTTAAGGAATGAAATGTATTAATAACACTGGGCATGCAGGATAAAGCTCCTAGTTCCCCCTGTATCAGTTGTGACATCCACCTGCATGTATCAGTTCTTCTTTAGGCACTGCTCTGCTTCCCCATGGTTGGAGTGTTAATGGGAAAAATGTACCAGTAGCAGAAAAAATAGTAAATGGTTACAGGCGTAATGTACTGTCCTTTCCCACAGACAGTGTTAACAAAGGTTAGCACTGAGATGTATCTTCATCCTTTTTGAGGGTCTACCTCCTGGAGGGGGTGGTGCCTGGCATCACATAAAATTGGGCTCCAGAGTTACACTTCACAGGGCTTCTACAGTGAGAAACACTCAGATCACAGCAGTAACTCAGCAGAGTATTTTTTAATGTCTGATTCTTTCAGGTTGGAGTTAGAAATAAATGGATATCTTTGATAGCTGTGAAACTTTAAATGTCTTGCTCTGCATTGTCATTGATACAATACTGAAATACAGGAGTGTGAACAAGGAAAACAATGTTTGGTTATTGCTGATGAACATGAAAAAAGAGCATAGTCCAAGGAAGCTGTAGTGAGCATTGCCCAGTTTGGTAAGAAATAGTTTAATTCCCCTTTCATTTTATTGGGGAAAAAAGGGTTCTGCTGTACCTGAAAGACTGAAGAAAGAGGTTTTCTGAAGTATCATCAGAGCGTATAAGAAAACTTGGCCAAATGAAGAGCCATGTTACAGCAACTGCCTGCGGCAGTGCCGTTGCCTTGTACAGTTGGTTCAGAGGAAGCTCCTTGAAGAAGCAATGAATGACAGGATGGTAAACACTGAGTCTTATTTACTCTAGCACTTACCCTGCTTTTACTAGCAATGGAGCCATACTGGTGTGAGCACAACATGGATGCTCTTTTTTTAGTGTAGGCAAGCCTGGTACTGCATTTTCTGTAAGCAGATTGCACAGAAAATGTTGAACTCAGGGGTGCATGCTGGCTATTCCTCCTTCAGTGCAGTCTTCTCTTTGTTACAACAGCAGCAGGGTCAGCAGAGAGGGGCATCAGATATCTCCTTCACCATTGATGCAAACAAGCAACAAAGGCAGCTGATTGCAGAGCTTGAAAATAAAAACCGGTAAGCATCCACGAAGTACCTGGTTTTGTTCAGTCCCATTTATTGTGTATGTTTGTTTGTTCCTTAACATTTTTTACCACCTACTTCTGTGCAATATGCTTATACACGCACATACACTTCGCCCTACAAAAAGCACAGGGCACAAAAACATCCACAGAATATGACAAAGGCTTTGATATCCATAGCCACCCTGTGTTTTAATGAGAGTACTGTTCAATGACGTAATATAATCATTGATACTTTACTGTTTGCAGCTGCTGTTTGTTAAAAGTTTTTAAAAAAAAAGCCTGTCCTGTTTCAGAACGAGATTAAATTTGAGTTGGATCCTCTGTAGCACTATAACATGAAATTATAAAAGGATCAGTCACACTGGTAATGTTACGCTCCCCTGCTTTTATTTGTGAAAAAGATGATTAAAGCTCTCCAGAACACAGTCTGCCTGGGAAGAGTTTGCAGAAAGGTTAGCAGCAAGTTAGGCTGCTGATCAAATGAGACACTAGGTACGGATATGACCGAGACTGAGAGAGTGTGCCCAGGAGAAACAGGCCAGCCGGCCCCAAAAAGGAGTGATACCCATCCGTTAGCAGCAGAGGATCTGGCCCTGGGTATCAGACTGCCTGATGCCATGAAATGTATGGCAGCAGAGCTCTGCTTTCACTGCCGGACTGTAAAATAGAGGCCAGATCAGGCCAGATGGTTTTCTATTCCAAACTCTGCACTGCCTTCTGTCACCATGTAATGAGCCACCAGCTCCAGTCTCGATTTGTCTTTCATAGTTCGACGCTGCCTCCTGACCGTCTGCTGTCCAGCACATTGCGAAGAAGAGACAAAATTCACACAGGTTTCAACCTTCTGCTGTGAAGCTTTGTATTAGCCTTTTGACAGCACGCCAGGGTTGGCAAGCCAGTCCTAACAAGTCGTGTTAAAGAGCTTCTCCGTGAACTGTTGACCACTCTCACATCTCTACTTAGACTAGCAGTATTTTTTTAAGTGCTAAATATTTCCTCTGATATTCAGGAAGGGCCAAATAGGTTATTTTAATTTTTGTTAAGTTCATGTGATGCTTGAAATGTTCATGGGGAAGAATTAGAAGGGGGCAATTTAATTAAGCATAGAGCTATTTCATGTCTACCTCTGATTTTTGGGGGTCTTGACGAAATATTTCTCTTTATGGTGAAATCCTGAAAGTTTATTTTAAAAATATCCAGAGTCCTGTCCCATTGCTGAGGCCTTCTTTTGTTAGTTGGAGCCCAGTCATTATATCTACATTGATGAAGAGCTACACACAATCATATTTTTTCTCCTCTTGTGATGTCCAGTGAGCTGATTTAGTGGAAAATTACTGACTTGTAGTCTTCTGCTTATTCTCCTCCCCAAGAGAAATCTTACAGGAGATCCAGAGGCTGCGACTTGAACATGAGCAAGCGTCTCAGCCCACACCTGAGAAGGCACAACAAAATCCCACTCTCCTTGCAGAGCTCCGGCTCCTGAGGTAAGTCCGCAGCAGTAAAACCTCTGGCCATGACTGGGGCCAGCCAGTCATTCTCAGTAAGAGAAGAAATAAGAGATAAGCCTGGCTTATGGTTTTAGGGGCTTTTTAAAGTAAATAACAGAATGTGTGTTTTTTTCTCCATTTTTGGTGCAGGCTGTAGTCCTAGAAGTAATTAAGCTTATGCTTTAAACAGCATGCATGAGGAATCTACATATTACTCATCTACATTAAATTAAGCATGTGCATTAGTGTTTGCAGAGTTAGGCCCTTAGGTCATTTGGAATAGGTCCCCACAGCCCTGTCCAAATGCCATTAATTATAATGGGAAAAATGTTCTGTCAGAACAAATGCTTCTACAAAGACTTCTCGTTTATGCTAAAGTAAATACAGAGCTACATGAAAATACAGCCAAAATTAGATACTAATTTTTGGAAATTTCCCCCATGTGTTGAACTCTAAGGAGAGGTCTGTTCTCTTCATGGTGCAAAACCAGGCTGCAGAATGATCCTCCTTGTCACGTGGGAAGGGAGGAGTAATGTCATCTGCAGCAGCTGAAGATTTAGAGAATCATTTCTCCAGTTATCCCACCAAGCTAAAAACATTGATATGGATGTGTCTGCATGTTAATTTGGATACTCTACATGGATTTACTAATTGCCATGTATATCACATTGGATAAAATTGTCATTGGCCCACATCCGTAGGCTCCCTGCATGTCCTGAAGTTTAAGTTGTGAGAGCCAGACAAAGAATCCAATAAGAACTTTCAAAACACTTCATGTGAACAGAGAATAGAGTGTAAATACTTTCTTTCTAGTGAAAGAATGCTAGATTAAATTTCATCCCCCCCGCCATAAAGCAGTTCTCTCATGAGAAGACTAAAGAACATTTTTGGCCACTTAGCCACTCCTCACACAGGTAATATTTTAGTGGTCTGATTCATAACCAAAGGAAATTACTTTAAGAAATTGTGCTAAATTTTTTCTTTACAAATACTGTATAGTTTTAATATTGAGTTTTCCACACTAAGATATTTTTCTGATTCACAAAGAATTACATTTGCTTTCCAATCTGAAGACAAACTAGCTTCTTCATTTCTATGAGTGATTTTAGTATGTAATTACTTCCAGATATCTACACACAAGTGACATTCTGTGAGACATATAAAACTGACTGTGATGAAAATGTGTACACTACATAAAATATACCAATAATTTAGGTCCTGTGCATCAAGCCTAAAGTCTATTTTAAGCAGGTTTAGGAGATTAGCTTTCTATGTAGCTGACAAATAAAATTCATTGTCCTTAAAAAAAAAAAAAAAAAACAAATGATTGTGCAGTGTTAGCAGACTGACTACTTAATTTTTCCCTCTTTTCGATTTTCATACACATATTAAAAGCAAAATATCCTTTTTTGAATTTCCTGACACAGGATGTCCCTAGGGCAGTGATGCTGAGTTCCTCAGTTATGATATCTTTTCTGATTTAATATGCAGTTTCAGAGTCAGAAAATAGCCTTTAATCTGTGGGTCTGTACTGCTTTGCACACCTTCTAAAATGTTCACCATTTGAAAGCCAAAAGATTGACTTTTGATTTACTGTGGAATTTTGACACCACCTCAGATTCCTAGACACTTAAGGTGTCACAAGGCTGTTCTCCTCATGTGTAAAACAGCAGGACTAGGAACAGCAGCACTGATCTACTTCAAGCCCACAGTTTTTTGGGGCTTGAAGCAATTAGAGCAGTAGGGCAATTTAGTTCATATAATATTAAGAAGTGCTGGCATCTGTATATTATGTTGTGGGTGCCTGTCCCAGCATCTTTCACTAGCTGCTGTAGTGTTGCAGACTCGCTGAAATGAGGTTCTGAACACAGCATTCCTTCACATTACCAGTGCTGTCTTGGAGACAGGTTGGAAAAAGCCCGTTACTTCCAAAAACTTGCTCTGGAGTACAGCAGGAGAAAAAAGTCAGAGGAGCGGTCTGAACATTGCACGCTGCTTAGATCCTCTCTCCCTGTAGAATGAATCTAAAACACAGCAGAGGTCTGTGCTAGGACCTGCCACTTTGAATTACATGGATAGGGTATCTTATTTTTTTAGCAGTTTCTTAAACTCAGTTGCCTTTGTACAGTTCATAGCATTTCTAACCATTACATGGCTGGAAAAGAAAAGCCAGCACAGGCAATTTGTAGCAGAAAATAGACTAATCTGCCAGAAGAGTAAATAGAACCCGGCAGTGTTACTATATGATCCTATTGTATAGGTGAGAGACAGCACGCATGAGCAATCCTGTAGAAATCAATGTTGCTTATATCAGTAACTGCTCACTTACAGAGAACGCTCAAAATCAGCGTTTCATATTTCCCTGAATATAAGAAATTTACTTAGTCTTGTTGGCTCCGGTGCTTTTCCGTTTAGAATTAAATTCTCATATTTTGTAGGTAGTACAAGGCTAATGACATAATGTTTTTATGTTTTTTGCAACACAGTAGTGTATAAAATATACCTAATACATACATTTTTCAACAGTAATGTTGTTAATTACATCATAGCTTCCAGAAGGCAACGATTTTATTTTGTGTTTATGTGGGGACCTCTCACACAATTTAGTGTTTGAACATGTGCAAGTGCTGAGCCCCCGTCCTGTGCAGTGGAGCTGTGCAGAATCAAAGCTGTTCCCATTTCTGTGGGCACAAACTGGCTGTCAGTCTTGGTGTGGCTCAGTATTCACACTGTCACAGGACCAGCACTGGACTCCGAGTCCAAAGAGCTATTTTCAAGCAGTTATTTCTCCACTAGGGGATAGTCCTTCTCTTGCTTTCAGAAAAAAATAGAAATAAAAGCAGATTGCCGTGATTTTCTAGCTGAATTTCTGAACTGTCTTAGCTTCTCTCATATCTCACTCTGTTCAGTGCCCCTGCTGTAATTTCCTGTCCTTCAGGGCATGGCTTTAATTTCTCCTGACAGCTAGTGAGGTTATTGACTAGAGAGATCCAAAGACAAAAATTGCCAGGCATCCCCACAAGGGAATATAACACAAATTTGTTTGAACCTCATTTGTTCTTTGGAGAAGGATTTGTATCAGTGTCTGTCTTTTTCGTAATCACTATCACCACAGTCCCTTGAATAGTCTCAGTATGAGGGAACTCCCTAGCTTTCATGTAGCCCCATTTCTAAGCACTATGCTGAATTCATACAATGTGTTTGCTTTCCTGTGGTCTACAGGCATATACCTCATAGTCAGGCTGGGAAAACGATGCAGTTAAAAGCTGCTGACGCTGTGAAGGGTAAGCTCTGATCTGATCTGCTTGTTTCTCAGACAGCGGAAGGATGAGCTGGAACAGAGGATGTCTGCTCTCCAGGAAAGCCGGAGGGAACTTATGGTTCAGTTGGAAAGCCTCATGAAACTGCTGAAGGTAAGGAGCTCCACCTGATACTACCAAGGAGAACAGGCAGAGTGAAGGAAGCAAGAGAGGAGAGGGAGGAGATATGACCACAGAATTCTGCAGAACTTGACTATTTCCACCCATAAAATTTGGCTTTCCTTCCCTGTCTATTTTTTGCCTTGGTCTTTCAATTCACAGGTTTCAAATGATGTTCAGATGATGTTGTTCCTGTAGTAACACTGCGTCATCATTGTCACCTACTGCTAAATGGATGGAACATCAGAGACAGGCTCAGAACTACTGAAGAATTAGTACAATCCTTTAAATAATACTGCAGCATGCAATACAGTTCTGTTTTGCTCTTTTGTAGAAGGGTTTGGCCACATCTCTGGATTTCAGGCTAGCAATCTCTGGATTGGCCATTCAGCAATGTCCAAACACAAAATATTTTGTGGTCCAGTTTCAGGTGTTTTTAGAGTTTTCTCTGTTGAGGACATCAAATACATACATACATACATAAATAGACAAACAAACAAATAAATAAATAAATAAGAAACAAACCAACACGTAAAACGAGTTGACTAATAACTGTGAGAAAAGCAACTCACCACTGTACACTATTACCTACTCCAGCTGACAGTACAGCATTGCTTTTGCTAGTTCCTTTAACTTTGCCCATTCGGTTACTAGTTCTGTCAGACGTGCCATTTGACAACGACATCTAACTCTCTGATTTTAGACATGCTTTCCCAACAACACTTGGTCACTTTCAAAAATACAGAAACAAGCCCTTGTTAAACAGATGAGACATGCCTCAGCAAAGGATCTCAGTTAAAAATGGAGATATCAAAAAGCATGTGCATTTTTAAGACAAACTAGGCTAAGGTGGAAAATGTGTCTTTATTTGCAGACTCCAGCCCCATTTTACCTGATGTGCCTCAGGACAGATGATGCCAGAAATTCACATTGGAAGAAAGTGCTCTGAATAGTATAAGAGTCTGTTTTGTTGTTGGCCATGCCAGATAAAATGAATGCATGGAAATTCAATGCAACTTGGGTCAGATATGACTCTGATAAAAGCAGAAAGAATTTCACTGAAATCCATTTAGCAACATGCATTTGCATCAAAGGATGAGTTTGACCCCTTATGTCATTTGCATCTCCTCAGGCACAGGCTTCTGCAGCCACGATGCAGGAATTGGTGGCACCTGAGCAGCAGAGCCCACCGAGTAGCCACCAGAGTTTTGGGAGCTGGGAGTAGACAGGATACTTTTTGCTCTGCCTATGAAATGCTGCAGTGCTACAACTAGCAGTCCTTGCACTGCCTGGACAAAGAGAATTTGGGGTAGGAAATGACAGTACCTTTCTGCACGCTTTGCACTGTTCTGGTGTTTCAAAATGTGCAGGGGTAGGACCATAACCTGGTCACATACCTTCAACTGTCTCAACTGTACCTTTAACCCTGTAGTCCAAATTCGGCTTTGTTTTCTGTTCTTCGCTTACATTCCGGCTAATCTCATGTGCTGATCCTCTTTTTCTTTAGGAAGAAGAATTGAAACAGGTAGTAAGTTACCTCCTTGTTGGAGGCCTCACTAACTCCTAAATGTGATTGTGTTCCTGTGATTTATTTTACTTCCTTTGCTTGAAATGTGTGCGTGTTCTTTTGACTAGAATTAATATTTTGCAATTCTTTCACACATAATTTTCAAGTATCTTGGAGCAATTTTCACAATTAAACATCTTAGCCCACTAGAAAGTGAGTCATGGCTACAAGGAGTCTTGACCTTTTTCTCACTCCTCTAAATAAGAGCACATAAGATATGGAAACCACCACCTAAATGTAGTGAAATCAACCTAGAATATGAATTAAAGAACACTTCTACCATAGATAACATTTTGAAAATGTAATGAGAATTTTTGAACTTCAAGAAAAATACAACTGAGTTTAAATTAGACCAGAACAATGAGTTCAAAATCCCACTTTATCCAGAAAATGTCAGGGCATTGTTGCACATCTTTGAAAGTCGGCACTGATACTAACAGTCCCATGAGTCTTCAGGAAAATAATGCAGTTTCTAAATGGCTTCTGCAACCTAGGTCAAAAAGGGCAAGTATTTATATTACTAATGGTAAATTTTAGAAGGTTTTATTGTTTTGGAGCTTTTTAGCATTGAAATGGATCGTGGAAAGATATTAGGCTGAAAAAAAAGCACTTTTCAGACAGTAGTCTGATTTATGCATCCAATAAAAATGTTTTATTTTAACAAAACATGCTTCCTCTTGCTTTCATCAGCAGAAGTAGTCTCCGGTCTGATATGTTCTGTCTATGGTAGAGCATGCAGAGTTTCTAGGTAATACCTTCATAAAACTAACATTTTGATTTTTGCAGACCATCAATCTGTTGCACCAAAAAAAAATACCTGACCAAACATAACTTCTATGTAAGGGCCGTCTTTTTGATTCTGCATAACAGTATTAAAAGGTCTTCCATTCACAAAAGAGAGGTTTCCAACATGACAAGAGTTTCCCTACCATATAAAATGTTCACTGGACAGTGTAAATGAAAGCACATTTTCAGGCTATGATGAGATAGGATTTTTTTCTTCTGAGAGTAATAGCCTCGCTGAATACCAGGTGATGATGCTAAGGAATTACTCTCACAATTTCCATGAAATGATCCCCATTACACTATGCCATTTCATGATCTGTTGAGAGAAACAGGATTAAATTAATTTCTGGAGGAATTCAATTGGAATGAGCAGCCTGGCAATTCATCTAATGCTTATGAACTTTCTATTTCTCTCCTGCCCTTCCTTGAGAAAGGATAATGAGTTCATCCGTGTCATTTGATGAGGCTGTGAGACAGGCTTTCCCCATATGTCATCCCAGTTCAGTTCCGGCAGAGGGAGCAATGGGCTAAAGCTCTTGTAAACCCAGTTTTCATTTCTAGCATTTTATCCTAAGCGTGCATGACAGTTGATAGTGGGAAATCTTTTCCTGTAGAGCAAGGGTTAACTTAAAATCCATAGCAGGTTGACTAGGGATGGTGAATTAAATAAAATACATGGAATTTTTCCTAAAAGGCATGAGAGCATTGATAGCTGTAACCAAGTACAATATAAAAGCTGAAGCCATCCACATATCCGTGGTGGCCGTGGTAGCTCCCCTTTCAGCATGCCTTAGTCCTCAGCTGGTGGGGCTGCCGAGGTTTGGGAGCAAATCGGTGCTCTGTTTCTCTGTTGAGATTACCAAGAAGTCACTACTGATTATCATACCGGATTCCAGGCCATTAGCTCTAGCCTGTGAAAAACACATTTCTCCTGTTAACCACTAAGCAGGAAGCCAATCCTCCTAACACTTCATTCCCACAAACTTGGGCTGGGGTGGATCTAGATGGGTAAAATATAATTAAAGTGTTCACCTCTCTGAAATCAGGCATTCCCTAATATCCTCCTATTTCAACTTGCTGTTCATCAGTTTTGTCTGATACTGCCCAAATAAGTGTAAAAAGAGAGGGGTATTTTACTGGACAGGGGACTCCAAATGCTTCATCTGCCTGTGCTTCCCAAAGTTTGTTCCAACACTGAAAGCTACAGATAAGAGAGCACTGTTTGTCATAAATACAATATCTCAGTCATAGCTGCAAAGCAGACACAAGGGTAAGCACTGGTGTGCAGCAGCTTTTACATTTCTCTTGTGGGAAAATTCCAGCAAAGAAGTACTGGCAGGCATCTGTTATTTTTAGTAAATAAAATGCCTATTCTGAAGTTCATTCCTTAAATGTGACTTGACTATAGGAAGCAAATTTTGTCCTTTTTATTTTTTTCTTCTCTGAAAGTTCCCACTGTTGGTGGTGTTCCCCAGAACCGAGATCAAAGGCAAAGGGGAGCTGAGGAAAAAGGGCAAGTGAAAGAGGGGACTGGGAACCAGAAATTCTTTCACAAATTTGTTTCACAGAGGATGAAACATCCCCTGTTGGGATATGAAAGGAGACAACTGTAGCCCCCTGATCCCTGTCTGGTGTGCAGGGGGTGCGACCTCTGAGGACCTTGGAGCATCTCCAGGTTTCTCTTTGCCCTCCCTCTGGAGGACTAGAGATCTGCTGGAGTGGGTACAGACAATTCCAGAAACAGGAGAGCATCTGGCCCTTATGTATTAGACTTCCCTTTCATCCATCATTTACACGTTCTAAAACTGATCATTAAAGAAACGATAAGTATTAAACCCTCCATTCTCCCATCAGTAATGTGCTTATTCCTCATAAACCTAATTTGCCCTTGATGTCTCTCTGGTGATAATGTCTCTTAGAAGGGGGTGATAGGAAAAAAGAACAAATAGCTTAGTATTCTGATACATTATTTATGGCCTGAGCAGGAATTTATAAAAATCTCAAGGGCAATGCTGCAGTCCTCCTGCAATGGGCAAATTGTCTTTTTCAGAACATATTTGCCAAACCGTATCAGGGCTGCAGTGGCAGCCACTACGGAAGTCAAAAGAAATGCATGGGAAGAGTTAAGAAATCCTTCTGAATTCTCAAAATAAACTCACGCTGAGGGATACACCAGCCCTCAGGTTACTTTTCACTGTAAACAACCAGGCGCACATGTTGCAGTTCCCCTTTAAAAGCACTCAAGCCACCTCAATCCTTGGCATGTACCAAGCACAGGTTTTCAATCAAAAGCCATGTGCAGTTTGGTATCGGCTCCTGCATTTGTTTTTCCTTACGTCGATACACATTCTCAGGGGGTTTGAAACAGTCAAGGAAAAGTGCACTGTGTTTCTTGGTATCACTCACCCAGCTGCATTTGTAAAAATGACTATTTTGTAAAGTCTGATTGAATTTCAGCTAAGTGATACTAACTGTGAGGTGCTAACAGCATGACATTTTATATGGCTGGTGTTTAAACATTTTCACTTCCAGCAGCTGAACCCATAGCAGGAATTTATATTGCCCTGTCCCCACAGTGTTTTGGGAGTGCCTGAGTATATCCTGTAGAGTGAACAATTTAATAGTGTATGATTTAATAGTGGCTTAAAATAGTTCTCTAGCTCTGAATAAAAAGCATAGAGCTATATTATTTATTGCAAGCATCAGACTTGATGTGACTGAGACGTTGCATGTACCTTGAACTTCTCCTGCAGGGAGGCAGAGGGCAGGGCTGTGATCAGCTCTCACAGCAGCGCTCTGATGAAAGGGGCCATTTCAGTCCCTTGCCCAGGTTGAAAGCCACGTCAGTGCCAGCATTTTTTCCCTTTTCACAGCCTGAATGGCTTATGCTTTGTCAAACATGCATGCAAATGGGGTGGGTGAGAGAGGGAAGAGGGCAGAGAGAAGGTCTATACTTTGGTGCTTATTAACTTGGATATTTTTTAATTTAGCTGCCTGACATTTTCCCATGCTTAAAGGAAGTCAGGTCTTGACTCATATTTTCCTACTTAATATTTTTCTACACAGAAGCCTTGCTGTCTGGTAACAACTGACTTCAGTATATTTCTTTTAGCAAAATTAACATTACCCAACTGATCTACAAACAGCATGATGCCTTTAAGCTGAGGGAGGGGTGACAAGGACAGCACGTGAGGGCTCTTGCAAAGACCTGTTTAACCCCTTGTGACTGTTTTGCAGACCCAAGGGGCAGGCTCTCCACGTTCCTCACCCAGCCACACTATCAGTCGACCGATTCCAATGCCCATCAGGTCTGCTTCTGCCTGCTCTACCCCAACCCACGCACCTCAGGACTCTCTGACTGGTGTGGGAGGAGATGTGCAGGAAGCCTTCGCGCAAAGTAAGTCTCATTACTAGCTTGTCTGAGGTACTTGGAGACTCTTAGAAGAATTGTTGTTTCTTGTGGTTAATGACTAAATGAACTTGAGCTTCTGAGTTGCATGCAATGAAACAAAACAAAATACAAAAAATCTGCAACAGCTGTGTTTTGCCATTGAAAATCAACTTTGTCTGCCATTAGACTTTGCTGTCAAAGTGAGCAGGTAAGCAGAAACTGGACAATGATGCCAACTAATGGATTTCATGGTAAGAGGGAATTTTGGTGCAAGAGGGTCAGAGCAGTTATCAGTGCTCTGTTAACCAGAAGAAGAATTGCTGTTGACATCAGCAAGGCGTTGTCAGTGTATTTGGTTTTAAATAAAGACTTTGCTAGGAATAGATGATACAATCGTAGAATTAGTTCAGGTGGAAAGGGCTCTTGTAAGTCACTATGTCCTCCTGCTTCAAGAAAGAGGGCTTCAAAGTGAGATCAGACCTTTCAGGACCTTAACCAGTCGTGTTCTGGATGACTCCTGGTATGCATTTTCCACAGCCTCTGTTCCAGTGTTTGACCATGCTTACTGTGTAAATTTTTTGTCCTTGTATCTGACTGGAACATCCCTTGATGCAACTCATGACTGTTGTCCCTTGTCCTTTTGCTTTGGGCCTCTGAGAAGGGTCCAACTAGACTAGACAGGAATTGAGTCTGGAAGTCTAGGTGAACCCTTCCTTTGTGTTCCCAGAAAACTGCCATAGGCTGCACCATGTTTCTTGCTCCTTTTTCCACTCTTGTCAAGTAACAATAAATTTTAAACTGTTTTGAATTTCTAAGGCCACAGATTAAATTATTATGTTGAATACTAAAGAAAGTAAATAGTCTATGTGATCTAAATGAAGAAATATTCCTTCTTTTTGTAATCTGCTGTCTCCTACAATACTTACATCACTGCAGTTCTTTTATTTGAATAATTTTTTTCCCTGCTTCCCTAGTACAAATCAAATGTAAGTGGAGCTCTGGAGTTCCTCTACTATGGTGGAAGCGTGTTGTTGCTAGAAGCCCAGTTAAGCCCTCTCATGCACCCTTCCCCTTGATTTTCATGGGAATTGTGTCTGTGTGTGTATCTTAAGACAAGGTTGAATCTATAATGCAATCAAGATCTTTCCATTAAATTGCTAGTCTATTCAGGTATTGAACATGGGCATAATTCCTAGTTCCAGCGTAACAGGTTGCTGGATATCTCATTTTCTGTGGCAAAAGAAACAGGCAAGATATATTTTGCTTCTTTCTGCTGTGAAAGAAATTGAGACAGGCAAAAATATGGACCACTAACCCCAATACTGTTATAGGACAGCTTCTTCCAGAGCTAAGAGTAAGAAAAATAATGTAGTGGCCACAATAAAATATCCAAAAATAATACTAAGGCTGCCTCAGGCAAATGCTTTTTAAGTACATAAATGTGTTCTGTTCAAGATAGAAAGCAATAGAAAAAGGTAAGCGATCACATTTAAAAACTGCTGTGTTTGATAAATATCTAGCTTTATGTCATTATTTAGCATATTCTTTAGATGGGAAGGTCAAAGCCAAAGAACTTGAAGCCAGCTGTTCTGTCACATCTTGACATACAACTTGGGGGGGGGGGGGGGGGGGGGGGGGAGGGGGTGGGCTGAGATTTTACAGCTCCATTCTGTGCTGCACCAAAAGAGATCTGCCTGTATATACATAATGCAGACAAGCCATGGTTAAAGCACGGTTTCTCTTGGGTTTTTTTTTCCCTCTTTCACAGTGTTTGCAATAGTTCAGAGATACAAAATTGAGAAGACTTTAGAGAGGGAGAGGCTCTCTGAGTGTCTGTGTGTGTGTAAGAGAGAGATTAACTACTTTATTTTACATTCCAGTAACCATTTGCTAATGGATATATTAAAAAAAAACTTTAGGATTTGGGGAACTTTTTTAACTGTATTGTTTTACATTCAGCCAGTTTTAAAGAATCTACAGCAGTCAAATCCTGCCAAGTCCTGTGAATAATCCAGCCTGGAAGATTAGAGATTCTGTGGGATATATTGATTATTCAGCTACAATAGGAGCTATGTTTGGGATTTGGGGGAGTTAAGCATGCGTTACCCACAGCCTGCTCCTAGGGAAGGAGTATTTCATGCAGCTCACAAGAATCTTTCATGATTGATGGTTAAGGGAATATTGCCAGATTCAGCAGGGAAGCACTTCTAGATCCATTATTAGAAAGAGTTTAAAAGCAGCCTGGGGCTGTTTAGAGAGGCAGTAGTGCTTCCTTTATTAAAAAAAAAAAAAAGAGAGCGAGGAAAAAAAAGTAAATTATGAAATATACAAGAAAGTCCTTGAGCTACAGGAGAGGCTGAGAGGGAGCAGAGAAGAAAAATCCCTATCAGTCTTGATGAGGTCAAGTATGTTTCTTCAACATTTGCCATAATTATCTGGCAAATACCTGGTGTCATTAAACAGAGCTGTGGGAACTTAGAGAAAACACTTCATTTCTTCCCTCCTCCCCCACAGACATTGTAAATGAGTTCACGCTGGATTTAATCTTCCAGGCCTGGTCTGCTGGTGTCACCACACAAATGCAAACTTGATGGCAATGAATAATCTCCACATATCTGGCATTGTGATTAAATGAAGCATGAGGATAGGCTTCTGCTCTTGCATACAGCATAAGTAAATGAGGCCATTCTGCAGAGAACTCTTCTGCACGTGTCCCTCGTAAGGACTTTGATATCCTGAGTTATCACAATGGCAGTTTTCAAAAGGGTTAAAACTGCTTTCAACAGGAAAACATATGTCTTGTGAAGAATAGTAACACTGTGCTTTGTCTGTCTCTTGCTTCAGGTGCAAGACGAAACTTAAGAAATGATTTGCTGGTGGCAGCAGATTCAATCACCAACACCATGTCTTCTTTGGTAAAAGAACTAAATTCTGGTGAGTGATGCTAACGAGAGTGGATAGTCACCATATTGACATTTTACGTATATTTGAAAAAATGGGAGGTAGGAAAATATTAACCAACAAAAAAGCAGTGTAATGTATCTTCAAAGTTTTTATGCTTTTAGAAGGAAAAATCCCAACATAACAGCTTCAGGAATACAGCAGTTCTGAAAGCCATGGACGCAGAGGTGCGGCTGGATACAATGAAAACTTTGAGAAGTTTGTTTGTGATTCCATATGGAGTAGGATTTCACTCTTTAGAAATTGCATTCAGTATAGAACATAAAGGACCTATTGTAAAATGCAGTCTGTAGTATTCTCATTAAAATATCCTACCTAATAACCAAGATAAGCAAAAGCTTCACTATTCTGTCCCACCACAAGAAGAAAACTATTAGCTCTACAGGTATATGTAGAATAAATATACTGTTATTCACTATGAGGAAGTGGTATTCTAAGCTGGAAAGGCAGAGAAAGGCTTAGAGAAATAGGGAAGTATACTTACTCTTGTGAAAGTTAAATGGAACCATGTGTCACCTTTTGCTTCACAGAAGTGGGCAGCGAGACAGAAAGCAATGTGGATTCTGAATTTGGACGGACTCATTTTGATGACCTTGTTCCGTCCCCAACATCTGAGAAGGCTTTCCTCGCACAGATCCATGCCCGGAAGCCAGGGTACATCCACAGCGCTGCTGCCACCGGCTCCATCCGCAGTGACATGTGGGTACCTGCTTGATTCACCTTCTTAATCTCATTCTTCTTCTGTTGAAAACAATAAGCAGCATGTAATATTTTCTCTCCCTCTCAACTATTTGATTACCAAAAAAATGCTTAAATCCAAATGAGGACGGCTTCATCATTAGATAGTAGTGAGCTCTGTAAACAATAAGGACCAGAACTTAGGATGCCCTCAGGAGTGAGCTGTCTCACATTCAGTCTGGTACACTCAGGCAACATGGAGGCTGTGGGACAGCTGTGCTCCCTAATATACCCTGCAGTCCTATTCCCTGCTTATCTAGACTGAGGGGCCTGTTGGAGCCCACTGGAAAAGAGAATATTTAAATGGAAAAGAGAGAATGCTGTTTATTGACCAATTCAATTGATCAACAAACCCCTTTATTTTTAGAACCTGAATCTTCCTATCAAAGACAATAGGCATCTTTCCAGTTATTTTTAGTTCAACCTCTTTGTATTAAGTTATTGAGAACTTCTGTTACTCATTTCCGTATGGCTGTACCCCCAAATGCCTTCAGCAGAATATGCCCTTTGGTCTACTTCATCAATACCAGACCACTGGAGAGGGGAAATAGCAGAAGTGTTTTTCACAGCCGGGAAAATACTACCAATGGCGTATGTGGTTGGAATAAAAGTATGCCGCTCTCCTCATAGCTTACAGTAGAGGGAGATTTTATTGTCTCTGAATGTCATTCATCTCAGAAGGCTATTTATTAATAATTGTCTTTAGGGTTACAGAAGATGGAGACCCCTATGTCAGAGCAGATGATGAAAATTATGAGAATGACTCTGTCCGCCAGCTGGAGAACGAACTGAAAATGGAGGAGTACCTGAAACAGAAGCTGCAGGATGAGGCATACCAGGTGGGAGAAGGACACCAGCTGCCCATGTATCTCCATAAGTGAGAAACAATAGCTGCCCAGTGTGCTTCTTAACCTGCCTTGGGCCCTGGGGCATAATCTCTTCTCAGTTACAAGAGCAGCCACATTCCAAAAACTGCTGTTGTTCCCTTCCGCAGACACACATGCATCTAGCATTTGTGCACATCCAGGAAGACCACACTGCCTGAGGCACGCAGCAGTAGTCCTTAAGCTTACTAGGGCATCAGGTGGGACAGAATTGCCTCTGAGCTTGTTCTCTGCCGGTGCCTTCCAAGTTACTTAGACCTCATTCCTCCATCCCATAGAGGCTGGTTGGTGGTGTCAAGCTGAGTTCTTGCTATATTTAGATTATTTTTTTCTCCAGTAGCGAAAAACATTCATAATGGTTTCTCCAGTGTGAACTGAAGCTCAAGTGCAGTCTGTGTGTTATCGTCATTGTCTGAATCTGGAAGGAGAGGAAAGGGTCTGAAATTAGTTGTATCCCAGAGGACCAAGTATTCAACAAGCATCTGGTATAGAGAAGCCTGGGGATTTGTTATTAAACACCCCCTATGGAAGTTTTCAAAGGGCATTGTTTAAGAGTCTGAGTAAAGCAAATTTGCCAGGGGGAGCTGGAATTCTGTAGATATCCTGTCCTGTCTGCGTAATGGTCTCCACTTCTGCCTGGTGTAATGGACTATCACCAGTTTTTAAGTTATTCTGACTTGGATCATCCTAATATAAAATTCATTACTTCTTACAATGTTGGTAGTAATGCCGGTAGGAGAGCACACCCTGTTCAGTTATTTGGGAGCAAAGCTGAAGCAAGCAAATATAACTATTTTCCCACATGGTTGATCAGTTAAAATTTGGAACTCACCACTATAGAATATAACAGAGACCAAAAGTATAAATGGGCTAAAATAAAGGATTAAGCAGGTGCTGAGAGATCAGGTGTATGGAAATGAGGTTCAAAAGCACCTTCTAGGCAGGAATTCTTTAAACTGCTGCTGCTGGGAGCTAACAAAATCTCCCCTTTTTTTCTGGTAGTTTTTTCTCTAGCGTCCACTGCTAGTCACTTTGGAGACAAGAATCTGGGACTGACAGGCTCATGTTCTAATGAAGAATGGCTGCTCTTTTGGTCTTCTTTTCTGTAAAGCTGCTAGGATAAGTTAGTCTCTTAAAAGTTCATTGACTCATATCAAAATGGCAGGTAGTTCTGAGGTTGACGTGAGCATCATTTTTGTTGTTGTTTATCGTGGTCTGCTACATGCCCATTATAGTCTGCCAAAAGTCACTTCATTGCAGAGGTCTTTAAGGACATGGTGACAGGGGTGGAATTGTTATAGACTGTCTACTAAGGCAACAGTGGGTGACATGCATTTTTTTGTCACAATTTTTTATCCAAGGTAGGAAATGGCAAAAATGACAGCCTTTAAACTACTGCTGATGTAATGGAAAGTAATTGTCAGTTATAAAGAAGGAGTACCTCAATGGTGACAGCTGTCAAGCATCAAATAATAAATGTTATTATTGCTGGTAAAAATTCCATTTTCTCCAGAAAGAAGGATAGACCAATTTGACTGTACTTTGATTACAGTATGGAAGTGCAATATATGGCAACAGTGTTACATGAGTTTCACAAGTTACAATGGGATTTTGTACATGCACAAAATTGAGTATGTGTGTGCAGTGCAAAATAAGGGCATTCATTGTGCAGTAGAAGTTATACATGTCACTCAGTAGAACTGGGTGTTACTCTTGCTTCAGTCAAAATAGAGCTTTTCTACTGTCTTCCAACAACATTCCCAGATGAAGGGGAGGAAATCTTCTCCCTGTCAGTGTCAGAATAAAACTCCTGTTGAATTTAGGTCAGCCAAGACTACACCCAGGTGAACTTCGTTCGCCATTGTTTGACACAGTTTGTTTCCACTGAGGGGAAAAAAAAAAAAACAGAAAAAGAGAAAGGCTTTTTTCTTTCAAAATTCTATTCACTGAGGGAACAGAAAGTCCTCATTCTAGACAAGTTCTGTTTAATAGCATTTTTCCAAAAGAAATTTTGTGATGTACTTTACTGTCTATGAGATTGTCAGCTCCTATCAGGCAATGATTTGACAGTAGTGACTTGTAAGGAGAAACTATTTTTAGTTGATAACCACAGACACAAAGCATGCAACATGTGATATGTCCTTCCCAGTATGGCTGATGCCCTTTCGATTAGGGAACGGATTTAAAGCAAGTAAGAATAGGTATTAGGTTAGTAGGGACCACTAGGATCTTTAGGAGATGGTTGGATAGTGTCATGTATTGATCCTGAGACATGTGCTTTGGCTTTGGCTCGTTCTCTGCACTTCACAGTTAATTTGTGGTATTTTGCTATTCTGTTCCTTTTTCTACTAGTATCACTGAGTAGTCTCTAAAGATAAAGACACAACTTTCTTTCTACTTGCCAAAACAAAGGAAAATTGGGAAATTTCTGTTTAGGGTATCCTATTGAACAATGGCCAGGTCAACTATTTTCATTCTGCATCCAACCATTGGAATTTATTACAGGGTATTTTACTATTTGTACTCACATGTACACTGCATTCATCTGGATAGCCAAAAAAAGCTGGTGGCTCTAGCTATCGTAATGCAATTGTCAGCTGAAAAAATCTGCGAGGAGCAACTCCTACTAAGGTTACAGAATGGTAACCTCAGTAACAATATGGTAACTGTTTTTATGTTATTAAATGTCTCACTTTGTGTAAAAGCAGCACATTTAGAAAAACGTGTAGATGTTGTGTAGCATGGAAGATGGTTGGTCAAAACCCACTCTTGTTATTTCGTGTCACCTTGTCTCCAAGCAAGATTTTCAAGCTAAACCCTAAATTAGTATTAAAGTATGAGCAGAAAACCCAAGATACACAAGGAAATCTGGGACAGGGGACCTCAAAGGAGGCTTCTTTCTCTCTCTTTTTTGAAGCATGTTGTAAATAACAAGTATCTGTGCCAGAAGAAACCACATTTAGTGCACCAGTGTAAATGCTAAGAGTGCTTATCCTCCCACATCTGCTACCAGTTGTGTTCTTGTTACAGTCTTTTGCTGGATGTGTTGTGTAAGACACTTTTCATTGTGTTTTATTTTCTGGGTCCATAATTGCTCCCTTTATTTCTAGGCTTGTGCATGGCTTTCTTCAGAATAATACACTGCCTGGCTGCTCACTGGCTTAATTTGTCATCTTCTTGTTTTCTATCCTTTGTTATCTACAGGTCAGTTTGCAAAGTTGAGTGCAATATCCTTCTCTCCTCTCAGGTAGGTGTCATTATAATTTAGAAGAATGTTTGGAATGAATCCTCATTACGTGTATTTCAGTTGCAATGCAGCTTGTACTGCCTGACTGTATGTGAAGATGCTGTTTCTTTCTTCTTTTAACCTGTCTTAGGATGCCTAGGAATGTCTCTAAATCATTTCTAATAATCTGTTTGAAATATAGTCCTAGTCCTGAGGATTCCTGTTAAGCCACCATCCTTTTTGTCTTCTTCCTTTGTTGACCATAAGAGTGAGAACGTGGGCTTTTCACCCTTGGGGATGATGACAAATACATTAGCAGGTACAGAGAAACCTTATCCAGAAGATAAGGGATCAGATTACATTTCAGGACACCTGAGTTCAATTCCTTACAATACTTTAGTCTTCCCAGGATAACTGAAATAAATCATTTCTGGTGAGACCAGAACATCTAGTCTAGTGTGTGAAACAGGAGTTAGGCAAACATTAAAGAAAACAATCCATCAGCTGCTTAACCATAGAGGTGTCCTCAGATATGTGGTGGAAGTCTAAAATGCCCCAATCCGAAGTGCAAGGTACTCAGCTACTAGCTAGAGTCTGGCAATTCAGAGATAAGGCAAAAAGGTCTATAAATTCCCTGCTGGCCTATATTCAGGTCATGTTCCTTACACGTGCCAGCCTCGCAGCAGTGAGGTTAACTCGCACCTCACAACCTGCAGCACGGAGTTTAATGCCAAGTTCAGTAATTGTGTTTTTCCTCAGGAACACAGACAATGGCTATTTGTATGAAGTAGCCAGTTATTCTGAACATTTGCCCAGGAAATGGGAGACCACACATTTCCTTCTTGCCTCATCTGAAGCTGCGGACTCTGCATTTCTGACTTCCTAAGAGAGTGCAGTGCCCTGCTGTGAAGATGGCAGGGAGACGATGCTGTCCATCCTACTGTGACACTGAACCATGGGGTAACAGGGCCAGAAAGGGAGGAGAAATCAAAATAGGGGTCTGACTCTGGTCTGCAAACAGAGTCTCCTCCTCAAAGCCAGAACTAAATGCAACCAAAGGTCAACTATCAAATGGTGACTTCAAGTTGGGAGCAGGGTCATGTTCAGATAAGCAAAACCAGTGAACTAGCCTGTGCCAACTTTAGGAGGAATTCAGGTTGCAAGATTTTGTATGCCATGTTTTATTATAGACCTCCTTATTTATATGGCAATTTTGATGGCAAAATTTGACCCTGATTCAAGGGGTTTGCAAATTCTGATGACAGTAGAATTTGGATGTTAAAGTGAGGACCTTGTGGAAGCAGCTGCCAGTCTTCGGTGTTAAAAGCTGTTAGGTATTTCTGAAGTATCTGTCTCAGTGTCTCTGGCAGCTAAAGCAGAATAAATGGATGTGAAAAGCAAATAAATGGCAATACCCAGAGTACTATAAACATAACAAATAACTGCTCATAAAAATTCTCCTAACGTTGCCCCTCAGGTTACATTCATTTTCTCAGTAGCCTTGTTCAAAACACGAGCCGTGTAGAGTTTCCTAAACATTGACAGCCAGAAAAATAAGTTTTCTTCTTCTATTTTGTTGCAGTTGTCGGTTATAGATCAGGTCACTTGAAAAGAAAAATAGATCTTTCAACAACAATATATGTGTGTATAACTATGTATATAGTGGAAATGTTACATATCACTGAACTCAATTACAATTATGAATAACTATGACTTTAAAGGGTAGTAACATTCAGACAAACCATTTGCAATATTAAGTGGAAAAAAATCCTTTTCATTAGAATTATAAAGCTCAAGCAATCCAATTTAAGGTTTCTGCTTGAATTAGGAAGCAGTGTTAACACAGTGATGTGGGGAAACACATACTGCCATACAGCCTAGCTTTCTTGAAAATATGTATCCTGTCTCAAATTAGCAGAGATCTGGGACTGAATTACTATCTCATCTCCTGGATGCTTTTGAAACCTTTTAAAACCCCTGCCAAAAAGAAATTTTTTAAAGCACGGTGCTCTGGTTAATTCCATAGTGAAACTCTTTTTAGCTCCCAGGGGAGCACTTCGGCCAGTACCAAAGACTGAAACATTCCCACCAGTTGTAAAAGCCTGGCCCTATAGAAATTACCAACAAAAATCAGTGAACTTGGCCCTTCACCTTTATCCACAAAAACAAACTCTGTATTATGGTACATTGCGATAAATACATCTGCACATGATAAACATAGCTTAGTCTTCTCAGGATTCACTCTTTTGAGAATATGAAAGATTGAAGTATCTTGTGCGTTTTATTTGGTACTAATATCTCATAGCCTTGGAAAATTAAATCCAGAATTGTTCATACCAGTCGCAATGTCTAAAGCTGGGTTCTTGCTTGAAGCTTAGCAATTGCATCAAGACTTCTAAGATAATATTATTCAATCAATGGTGGTACAAATACAGTCAGTATTATATTGCATAGATGGCCTTGTGAGGTAGAAAGCCAGCAAACTTTCTTATCTCGCAACAGTATTACATTTGTGCCTATTTAAAAAAGGTGCGCAAAATAGAATCAGTTTATTATTGTTTCTTATGAGTGATATTGCCGCTGATGGCCAGCCACAGAGTTTTGTTCATTTCCTCATTCATCAGTCATGGACAAGAGGTGTTGATGTCATTGCATTAAGACGTTTTGCATTCTATTTGCATTTGCATGTTTAAAAGTGCTATGTACAATTCTCTAGAATTGATTTTGAAATAATATCTAGTATAACTAATTTCCAAGAGACCAAATGGTTCCAGTAATATATAAAATATAATTTAATCATGTTTTCAGTTTGCTTTTTATATTAAATGTACTTTAATACCATTTGTTTTATTCTTAATAGAGTAACAGAGTGAATTTGAGCTTGTTTGCAGCAGGCTCTAGGCAGATCTTGAAATTAGGTGAATGTAACTTTATTTATGACGTTATTTTGCCTTTACCCCCCTGACAGCAGTTGCTTTTTTTGCCAAGGATGGCCAATGGGAGCAGAAAGCCTCCATCTCTGAAAGTGGTTAAAAAGTTGTCATTTCAATTAAGAGCTGTCGACTTGTGCAGTGGACATGTTCCCACGAGGCCTACGATTTCCTAGATTTTCTAAAGCAATGCTTTCTTAGTGCTGGCATAGCAACATTGTAGTTGGTCATGTCTAATTCATTTATATGCATTATTATAACAGAAAAGGTGGTATGAAAAGCTAATAAAAGTCACACCTAAAGCATCCACTTGAGAGGGAGTACAGGGAGGAGTCTTTGTTAGAGGTTTCATTCTTGATTTTTGAACTGTGATCACAGTTTCTCTATATTGACAAAAACATGTAATAATTTAAGCTGAAGCCTCAGTTCTATTCCCAGTCCAAACCCTTTCACTTGCTCTAAACCTTATCACACAAATTGGGGGGTCTGGGGCTTTGGGTGGCCAGGGGTGACATTTTCCATTGCAAAAGTGACTGGTTTGTATTGAAACAGGTGGAAATTTTTCGAACACAAAAACCCCAAATCCCTTCATCTTTTTTATATGATGAATGCATTGTTAAAAAATTATTAATTTTTCAACTTGACTATTTTTCCAGGACAGAATTCTTATTGAGTAACACTTTCACGTTTTTCTCATCTTTTCCCTTTTTCTCCAAACTCCGTTTTCGTGTTTACCAGCAGAGATTAGGAATATTGGCAAATGTCAGGTGATAAAACCCATGGGCCAAGGGAGATGGTGTGGTCAGTCCAGTCTGCCCAGTGTGCCGCTGTGAGAAGGGCTGTTGGTTAAGCCAAAGGGCACAGATGATTCGTTTAAGTGCTGTGAAGACACAACTGCCCTGCATCTCTGTTTTTTTCCTGGGAAGGAAATAAGATTTTAGAGGTAGCATGCATTTCACTGGCCATTGACGTTTTTAGCCCTCTGCAACATGGACCTGGCCATTTAATGTTTGGGAAAGATAGAACGCAGGATCCACAGCCCAGGGCCCAAGTCAGGTTACTAGCCCCCAGTTCACAGATGTGTGGGTTTCAGATTTGCTGTGCCCACTGCCTGAGGTCACATTTCCCAGCAGTGCCCTGGCCTCTCTTTGGCTGTGGAGCCCCAAACACTACTAGTCAGAGTTGACTGGCTGCATTTAAAGCTCATGCACTGTGGTTCATTCCTCACATGGGCTTCATGCCAGGAGCTCAGGAGATCACAGAGGTGTAGGTGCATTGGTTGGTTGGACCCTCGGGAGGTCGACTGGTCCAGTCTCCCATCTGACGCAGGTCTAGCTCCAACACAAGACCATGTCAGCCTTGGCTTTGTCTAGCAAAGACTTTAAAATCTCCACAGATGGAAATTCCACCACCTCTCTGGGCATCTCCCTCCAGTGCAGTGCCACCCTCCTCACGGTTTTCTTTTTTCCTAATGTCCAACCTGAACCTTCCAAAATGCAACTTGTCCTTTTTTGTGTGCTTCAACACTGCCAAGATTTTGGCTTTGTTATCCTTGCAACTACCCCTCAAAGAGCTGCTAACTGATCCTCCCCTGCCATCTCTGGCCCAGCCTCAGCAAGCCCAGTTTCTTCAGCCTCTTCCTCCTAAGTCAGTGATGCAGTGGTGAAGAAGCAGGATACAGGCAATAGATGAACTGCTCACATCCATAAGTCATACTCTACTAGCACAACCAAATGATTCAGCATCTCTTTTTGGTTTTCTCTGAACAAATACATAAAAACCACCATTACGTGGACCGTTCCATCTGAAAATAACAGCAGGCTGACAGCACAGGAATTTTCAAAAATGTCTGGTACATTCATTCAGCTATATTTTGGTTTTCCTCTTTATTTTTCTCCTTAAGTCCTCCTCTTCTTAGCATGTAGGCATAAAAAAGTTGTAAAAGGACTGTGACCGAGTTAACTGGGAGGAAGCAGCTTTAGTTTTGTGAATTTAATTCTAAAATTACATGAGTGATAGGGATGGTTTTTGAAAATTGCTGAATGATAAGTAACAGAAAAGAACCTATGGATTAAGTTATAAAAAATGTTGAGAAACAGTTTTATAACATAACAAATCATATGAGTCTTAACTTGGAATTAATTCTGGCATTTCCAAAATGCTGCAATGAATTTAGAGCTCTGAGATTCATTAGTACTCATTATTGCTTGTATGAAAATCTCTATCCCAATGCTGGCTGTGGAACAGAAAAAAGGCTTGAGAGAATTTGGAATAACCTCTTTGCACTCCACCAGAGAAGTAATTTATCCAGAAAATTCAAAGCAAACCCAAATACTTAGCAGTACTACCAATGCATCTTAATGCACCCAGTGTTTCACAAGCCACTCTTATTTTGCCCTCGTGTTTTATAATAATACCATCAAGAAATATGAGATGTACCTACATTTACATAACCCTGAAATTGGTTCAATAAAAATCAGTCTCTGGCAGCTGAGAACTGACCTCTTCCCTGCCTTTCATTTGCATTTTTTGGCTGAATTGCAAAGAGCAAAATGTTGCTTTACTATGATTTCCAAATTAGTTTGCAGACTTAAGCGGTGCAGATGCATGTCCCATTTTTAAAAAATGATTGTTTAAAATGTACCTCAGAAATTTTTTGTGAACCTCTCATTAAACTTGCAGTGCAGGTTTCCTTTCCATTTATCAACGAAATGTTAATGCTAGGTCTTTTGTAACTGTCTGACACAAGAAGATACTAAATTAAGATCATCATACCATTTGGCATGCCTAGATATTAAGGAATTGGATGGAAGCATTTGTGCTTGAATAATTAATACAATCAAATGGTGTCAGGAAGGAAAAGCAGCAAGCTAAACTACCTGACCTTTCTTCATTCATCAGCTTTAATTTAACTCTTTTTTGCTGAAGTAATTTGCATTTCATCTCTCATCTTGTAGACCAGCCTTATGCCTGAAATGAGTAGAAAAGAATTCATGTTAGTAGGGTTTGGTCTTTTATGGTGTTATTTTCAGATCTCATGTAATGCAAATTGGTTTTCTGTCTGAGGTAGTTGAAGAGAAAAAGGATGAGCTCCTTAACTTTGAAAGAGTCAAGTGTGTAAACAGTGCCTTTACAATAAGTGCGCCAAAAGAAGTAGTTCGCAATATTACCTGACCGTAGATCCTGACATAGTTCTGAGAAAGAGCAGCAGTCGTCTATTAAGCATTTTCCATTACCAGCTAAAACTTTGATGCCTCCAATACAGGAATTTAAGATACTTACTGATGCTTCAGGATACAGAGGAGCCCCAAGGGGAAATTGGTGCACCAGCAGATTAGGCTGTTTATGAGCTGTAGCACCTAGAATCATCCTTTTAAGTAACTGCATTTTCTTTTTAGACATAGGGAAATATACTTGAGCATGTAAATTAAGGGTTAGACGTTTACATGTGACGGGGGTCTCCTGGTGGTGAGTGACTCTTAGGTGGGTGACTGAACAGTGTGCACAAGGGGAATAATCTGTGGTTTTGCTACCAATAATCTATTTATAGAGCAACCTGGCAGGGTAAAATGGAAGGGAAAATGGGGACATCTGCAAATCTGTGTCAGTGCAGACCCAGTTACCCCAGGGTCCCACAGCAGAGCAGGCAACAGTCTTCTCACTCTTGGTAAGAAGAATTTCCAACTTCCCACGTGCCCTGTAAGTTTCTGTTTACAGCTCAAATACCTATGGCTCACCTGGGTAGAGTGGCTTTTTCACTTTTTTAACTTTTTCAGGGATAACCACAGGAATTGGCCAGCTCCTCCTTTCTTCTGTCAATAAAGCAGCAGGCAGAGGCTTTATTTGCTCTGCCTGTGTGGGTGCAGCATCTTAAACCAGCAGTCCTTTTTAAAAACCTTCCCTAAACATTTCTCAACAGGCAAGCTGCAGTCAGACAGACAACGAAAGCTACGTAAGAACTGACGATGAGGAGAGCTGCTTTCGGACAGACGATGAAGAAAACTCGGCTGCAAACTTCACAGAAGAGTGGAACCAAGAGGTGCAGCGTCTCTTGAAAAAAAAATCACATAACTAAGTTCTGAGGACTGTAGCACAGTACTTTTGTTCTAAGAGTTGTAGTTTGTAGATGTGTGTTTTTGACAACAAGACTTTTGTTTAAAGCTAACTTATATTAGCTACATCTTCTGTAACATGGCTCATTACCGGTGAAGAAAACAGACTGACATATGTACTGCTGTTACAAAGGATGGCGGTATTAATAACTCACGTAAACCCTTTGCACATGATATTGAACCTGTTCAGTTTACAATGACAATACTGTTTATAGATAGAAATTTGATTTCTGAATACTTTGAGATTTTAGTAGATCAGTTTACTATACACTGTACATTTTTTTCCACGGAAGAAATAAAAAGCTACAATTATGCATTTAACACTGAATGATTATACTCCTGAGTGTATATATCTAGTAGCCCAAAAAACAAAGTACCAGACTATATTTGCAATTTGTTTGCAAGTCTTTAAATTAAGACTTCTACAAAATGTACTAAAATAATAATAATAATAATATAATTAATAATAATAATAAAAAACCTCTCTAATTTAGGGCTAACGTGTAACTTAGGAATGTTTCTTTCAAAATAATCTAACAAATCAGCCATAGAAGTTAGTGTAAATATTTTTTTTCCAAATAGATATCATATACAAAAGGTGACATTCAAATGATATAGAATCTAGTTTTTAAATCAGCACAGATCTTCTTAAAACTGTGAACTATGTTTTGAAATACTCGTTGCTAAAGCTGTTTATAAACCACAGGTGCCATAAGATCCCTGAACTGACTGATGTTATGTATAATCCTCCATGGTATTGTTTCATTGATGTTTTAGCTTTAGTAAGCATGTGTTCAACAAACCGGCTCTTTCCATCTTTCTGCCCCTCCTCCTCCTCCCCCCCTCCATTATGTTATTTTCGAGGCCTTCAGCTTTAAATGTACAGGCTTAAAGTGCGCTTGCAACTGTTTTCTTTTTTATTTCCGAATGTGTATTGCCTTAGCCAGCCACCAGATGTTCTGCATGCACTCTTGGAAATGTGTAGTGAGACTCTTTGGGAGCTGGATGGAGAAATAGCTATCAGTGAAAAGCACAAGAGGAGCGGTGGATTTTTTCAAAAGGACAGGCATACAGTTGCAGAATTGGAGTTTTGTCCGATGTAGTATTTTTCGAGTATAAAGGCGTTTCAGGAGAAGGGGGACTTAACCTGGCCATTTTGGATTAGGCAGGGAGACTGCTAGCTAAAAAGTTTGCTCTGCTGTGACTACAAACCTACAGATACTCCCGAGCAGGGATTGACACAAACTAGCTGGAATGTCCTCCCCACAGCATACTGCTTGGAAATAAAAGTGACGCCTGTATGGCACATGGCACTGCCGTGCAGAGCAATCAGAGCCAGGCCGGGAACAGCTAGCCCAGAAGCCGGGCAGTAACACAGTGCGATGTTACACGCTGGCTGCACAGCCCTCCTGAGAAGCGCACTGTGTTAGCTCAGGACACCCTCTGCGCTAACGTTATTTTACTGCCCTAATACAAAATTACGGCTTCCAGGATCTGGCTGCCCTGAAGTGACACTGTCTAACAGCCCTGAAAAGAGTAGCATTTCATACAGATATTTCACACCAGCACAGTTTGCCTACAGCAAGCGATGAGATAGCCATCTAAAGCAGGTTAACATGGTTTGTCTGTCCTCGCTTTCATGGTGACGTGGATGTGCGCTGCCTTATTTACGTGAGATTGCTATGTAGCTCGGCCCAGTAAGTCCACTTGTTTGCATGCACTCTTTAGGCTTGTGGCTGTTGCCCTGGGCACCATGTGTTAGGGAATGAGTATCTGTATGAAAGAGCTGCTGCCATTTTTCACCTCCATATTGTATTATTTCATATGCAGATCTCTTGTCCGTATCTCCTTGCATACCTGGGTTTGGTCTCAGACATCCAAATGCATACTAAGACATCCAGATATCTTCATGTAAGCTTTTCATTTTTGCAGTCACTGGTCTTTGCTCCTGGGGTATGTGCTGTCCTGGCAAGGCAGGCACCATATCCTCCGATGCCCCCTCCTCCAACCGCCTCTCAGGAATGGGTGAGCCTCCACTAGTGCCTAGCACTCCACCTTTAAAGCTACTTTAGTGAAGCTGTAGATGTTGCTGTCAGCTCAGGATTCCAGACAAGCATTTCCTGAACAGAGATAAAACAAGCTAGAACACAGCTACGTGCAATGGCTGACTAATTCAACCCATGTCGTGTTTAACTGTACCCAGAGTAATAGATCCCTCCCATCACCTTAATGTCTGCGTGCTCATTATCACTATGCTTAAAATAGATGCAATAGAATAAATCCATTGCAAGGGCTTCCGGACTAGGAGTAAGGAAAAAAGGTGACGGATCAAGCGCCTTTCTCTCAGGCTGGTGTCAACAAGGTGATCCCCAGCAGAGCTCTGGGTCCCTTAAGCTCTGAGATGAAGCACCTCTTACTTGGCTCTCCAAATATCTATTTTAAGCATTTTCCAAGTGTTAAGCTGGCTGCGTTTTCGCCCAGCTGGTCTTTGTCTGCTTGTTGAATATTATTTTGGTTGTGGTTTGCGGTCGTTAAAACAGAGTTACAGAAGAGGTCCTTGGCTTGGGCCTTTTCTTAACTACCAATGGCCCACCACAGCAGTCAAAACTCCGGGTGGTTTTACTGTCACTGGAGGGAAACAAGTAGTTTGGAATCAGGAGACAGGGATGTGAAGATGTATAGGGTCCTCGAATGTCCAAAGCGAAGGTGGAGAATGGGTTGTCTGTAAGTGGTAATGTTAACTAAACTGCATAAAAAGGTGTGTGGCCTTTGTTGTGATATAATATGTATTTTCTTATATGCATGAGCCAAATTGTTGCATCATAATTTACCATAAGTGTGTCCACCTTTACTTTCAGTCATCTTCTCCCATCCTTATTGGTTCTTGGCAATTACTGTAGATAGACCTTGTAAATATTGCAACCTTGGGTTGCTGTAATCACATTGGTTCAATTCAGCAGGCGGAGCTGTGAACAACAAGCACTCCACTGTGTCCTGAAGTCAAAAGGGCATTTTTACCTTTGAACCAAAAAAAAAAAAAAAAGAAAGAAAAAAAAAAAAACAAACCTGTATGAAGAGTTACATCTTGAGGCTACTAACCGTAACACATTTTTAAAACTACTGTACTTGACACCACTTGAGACAGATACAGAGACACTAAAGATGTCACGATATTCATTGGTATTGTAACAGAACTGCTATTGTATGGGTTTTTTGTATTGCTGTTAAGTATTGTTTTGTGTGTGTGTGTTGGAACCTACTGGGGACATGTTATATTTTGAAGTGATTAAACTATTTAATTGTGTGTCTATATTTTGGAATGGAATTATTTCTTCATTAAAAAGATTTTTAAAAGTAATCTATGGAGCATCATGTTTGTGGCTTATTTTGGTTTCAGAAGTCCTGTTCCTTGGAGTGGAAGCCCAGGGTTTTTTCATTTGGAAGGGAAAATGTTTCCCCGTGGCACAGCAAGCAGCCTTTTCTTCACCCACACTGTCTCCTCCACCTCTGTGCGAGAGATTTCCTTCACTGCTTTCCCCAGTGCTTTGAGCATGGTACCAAGAAGTGCCTGTGTTCCAGTAGCCCAAGCAGTTTCTTCCTGGTCCTCAGGAACCTAATCCAAAGCCCTGTCTGCAATCCTGTAATTTTTCTTACCCACTGTGTTCCTCTCTCTGTCCTTAGAAGGAGCTAAACCATGGAAGAGGTGCATTTTAATGGCTTTGCCATACACAGTCACATTACCTTTTCTTGCAGAAGGACATGACGTCTTTATTTTTCCAGTTTCGCTTTTAAGGTGCCTTTGCATATCAAGTGTTGGTAATTACAACTGGTTGCTGACCTAAAAGCATGGAGCTGCAAAGCAAGAGCTCTTACTTAAAGCAACAAGTTTGCATCCCGATGAAGTACCTACGGGCATGGCAAGGACAGCCAGGAGGCAATGCCCAGCTGTGCTTTTTGTGCCCGTGGTGCTGGTGGTCCTCCACTGAGCAGCTTGTTGAAGGTGTGCTGCTGCCCTGGGGTGGCAGCCCCTTTCCAGCGGAGGGACTGCAGCCGGCCATCGCAGAGCATGTTAACCCCAGCAGCTCAGCGCAGCCGAAACGTCCCCTGCTGTACACACAGCATTGCTCCCTGGCTGATTAATTACACCGAGATGGGGTCACTTAGAAGGAAAGCAGTAGCAGCACACTAAAACCATCCTCTAATACTTACCAGATAGTTAAATATCCTGGTATCTTGAGAAGCAGATAAAACCCAGTCTGCTGCCTCCTCCTTCGACGTTGACTGCTGTGGTAACCTATAAATCAACCAGGGTTTGTTTGCCCAAATTCCCCTGTCTACACAGTGACGTTCTTCAATAAAGACAATCATTTTACACTGTAAATTATTTGCTGAACTTTGCCTCTGCAATCCCAGTCCAAATTCATATCCGCGGGATTGTAATATATGATCATATCATCAGCTCATGAGGATAACTCTGTTTTATCGGTGCATAATCCCAAATTGCTGTATTTCTTCCTAACCCAGAGTCAGCCTGTGGCCTTTGGGGAGCAAAGGAGCCAGTGAAAACTAATTTATAGGCAAAGGCTGTTTTCCTCTTTGCCTCCTGGTTACTCTAGCTACTTTCTGCTCCCCCCACAAGGAAAATAGACTCATATGGGAAGAAATAAATGTTTCATTTGCAAAAATAAATAAAAAATAATAAAATTAATAAAATAAAATAGAATTAATAAAATAAGGGGTCTCTAGATCTGGGAAGTTGGCACTTTGGCTGCATCAGGTGACCAAAAGCACCTGGAGCTTTCTAAAAGTGCCTGGGAGTTTCATGCAGCAGCGCATGGATCTATGGCCACTCTTCCAAAGTTGACTTGGGAGGCCTGTTGCTCAGCAGTTGTGTATTCCCTTGCAAGCAGCTCTTAGTTCCGGGTGAAACCTTTTAAGAGAATATTGCAGGAATACAAAGCTGAGTCTGTCGCAAAAATAGGTTAAGTGGAGTGGGAAGAGTAATCTCTATTGTTCCATGATGAAAAAATTCATTGAAGAATTTCATATGCTTCAGGATCATCCTGTCTAAAACCTCAGATAATCCACAGATTAAGGATTCCCCTTTGCTTTCTCCTGAGTGATTGCCACTGGTTGAGTTGTCTTTGGACAGCGATCCCACACTGCCAGCACAGCACCGACATGCCTTTGGCTACAAAAGGCAAAGCGGAAGAGTTATACTCTGCCTCTCTCCAGCTTCCCGTTCCCCCTGAGAGAAGTAAAAGCCGGTGATGAACAGATCCCTGACTGGAATAAGCCTTTCTGAGGACCCACAAGTCTGGAGCTTTCTAGAAAAAGCTGTTTTGGGAAAGCAACCTCCCAGGACAAGGCTGGGGAACATGCACAGGGGAGCAGGGGAATCATGCAGCCACATCATGCAAACCTTCAGATAAGATGGTTAATGTAGCTTGGAGATAAAGACTGAAAAGATAGGCAATGTGAAAGAGTAGTTGCTTTTCCATGTCTTGGAAAGAAATGGAGGAGGCCACGGCGCATTTTGTCATTGGTATGCGACACTGCAGAATGTAGTTTGCTATTTAATACAACATAATTTACCACTAGCAAATTAATTTCCTCGTGACTTTTTACATAACACTCAGTGGTGGCCAGATGGCAGATGTGTTAGGCCTGCTGCTTGTTATGCTAATTGGCAGCCGTAAAGACCTCCCAGTTAATGTTTCTTCTCCTCTGCTTGTTACAGCCCAGCATTGCGTGCAGCCTGAATGTTCCTTCAGAAAGGAGGCACCCTGCGAGTACGTGTTTTGAGTGGTTTTCTTATTATTGCTGGGTTTTGGTTTTGGTTCCTCTTGGGACATTCCTGTCTGAAAAAAATGTGGGGCAAAGTGGTTTCCAATCTGGGGATGTGACCGTGTATATATACATTTCTCAGCCTTTGGTCTTTGCATCCCCCACATCTCTGAAAGCCTCCCCTAACCCCAGCCTGGGGCGCAAAGCCTCCCTGCTCCTCGTCCTTCCACCATGTGCACCTCAGTGTGATTGCAGGACCTCACCTGCACAACCACGTGTCCTTATACTTCTGCTGTCATTCCAGTCTCACACCAGGGTGAAATGGGATTTGCCTGAAACCTCCCCAAAAAGCAGGGAGCCTTTCGGCACCACCCTGCAGAGCACCTCCCCGGGAAGCATGGTTCTCCCCCTCGGTGAGCATGCATCTCTCTCTGCCCTCCGGTCCCACCTCCCACAGGAGCTGCCATCAGGCCCAGACTGGTGTTTCTCCTGTGTGCAGTCCATCACTCAGGTCAAAAAGTTTCTTTCGGACATCCAAAGCTCTTCCATGGTTTCACCAAAAACATTTGTAACCCCCTGCCCTGCAGGCTTACATCTCCTCCTGCACCCCTCACTGTTGCCTAGTCCAATTACACTCAATTTTTTTTTTTTTTTTGCTTTGCTGTTTTTTAAGGTCGCTGACAGCAGCCTTAAATCCCCAGCGATGTTATGCACATAACACTGCTGCTATCACTAGGAATCAGGTGCTTAGCAAGCCTTGAAGATCTACGCTTTTGTCTCTGCACTTCTTTTAGGGCTGTCTACATGTGAAAAAACAAGAGCTTGCAGGCGCTGCAAGAAGCAGCTTTCATCACCATATATATTAAGCAGATGCAACAAAACTCAGACTCCCCCCAACAAACCTCAGCTCTGAAACAACACCCTATGGCCTTCTCTACAAAGTAGCAGAGTAGTACTTCAGTACTTTTAAACAGCATTGCGAGCTCTCCAGAGCTGGTTTTACATTCGCTACCTATAAGTGCCCGCTTGCTCTCAGCTCATTTGCCCAGAGCCCCTCGCAGTCCCCAGTCCCCCGGCAGACCGAAGGGTTCGAGCCCTGTTTGTTTCGGCTGAAAGGCTGATATTGGAGCTATTGCAGATGGTAATTAGTACTCGAGGGAGCACTGCTTCCAGGGAATTCTCTCATCACTTGCTCTGAGTCACACGCTTATTGGAGGACACTTCACCAGAAACACATTTTCTGCTACATTTTGGATCTAAGCTCTCACAAATTAATTGAATTCGCTTATAAATACAAGAAGGAGGGGTGCCAAACGCTCTCCTAAGGTCACGATTGTGAGAAATGTATGCAGGAATACACCTGTCCGCCAATTAAAAACTGATTTTATAGAGGTTATAAAAGTCTGCACAGCTCTAGCATTATTTGTTTGTCCGGCAAAGTGATAACCAACAGAAAAATGAAATGGGTTTGGCTGCAAGTTGGAGTTACCAAGGCTGATGGTGCCTGGAAGCAGAAAAATTAAACTGTCTTATGTTTAGCTGCGGATCCATCACTTAACCTAAAGGGAGCAAACCTGGAGGGCTAAAACTAAATGAAAACCAGATCACTGGTTAAGTAGCTATTCAGTGGCCAGCTACTGCTTTCCTTGGGAAGCAATCCATTATTCCCCATACGTGTTGTGCTGCTGGTAGCGATACAGCTCATCTGCTCCGCTAATGCTGCCAAGCGGCAGGTGGTTTTCCTGCCACAGTGACGCAGCGGGCTTGCTCCTGCCATGGCTGGGCCATTAGGTACAGCTGAGGTACAGCAGGCAGAAGTTTGCCCTAATAGCTCTCTTGACTTGATAGCAGGACTGCATCTGGTCAACCCTTTAACAAAACGTGATGAATAACCATGGGGTGTTTTCCCTGGCAGCTGAAACTTTTTCCAAGATGGAAATAATGTTCTTGTTTTCAGCTGCCTAACAGATGAGACAGAAAAGCTAGTGGCCTTGTCCAGAAAGCATGAGGCAGCCTAATTCTGGGGTGAGGCTTCACACTGAGCTGTGTGACAATTCAAAGCACAAGAACCCTTGTATCAGGTCCTTCTCCTATCCTTCGTTATAGACTGTACAGTAATAATATTTATTCTCTCACTTCTGAATATAGAACTTGGCCAGCACATCTTAAGCCAACACATTAAAAAAAACCTGGGAAAAGCAAGGCTTGAGTTTTGGTGAGTATCTGCGTCATGCCCTGTTGCCTAGGTATCTACATTTAAAATTCAGGGGCTTGTTTCTAGGAGTTATGAGTTAGAGAAATAAACAAGCTCTTTTAAGGGTGCAGAAGAGAAGAGGAGTCAAATTTGGTTTGCTATATTTACTTTATTTACTTGTGCTTATTTGGACATCCGTTGTCTAATGATGGCCTAGAAACATAGATACCCTGCAGAGGCGTTTCCCTTACTCACTTCAGCCAGCTTTATATGCCCAGCCCTGTATAATCCTTGGCACGGACAGACATGTGCACACATAAACTGATGAGTTTGTTCTTGCTATGTTAAATAAGAAGCGACATTCCAGACTGCACGGGGTGTGTCAGATGCGGTAAGAAGTTATCCTAACCAGTATGCATGGATCAGGTTATTCTCATTTTCACTGTACAAGAGGATGAACAGTCCCCCCACCAGGTGAAGGCGAGAGCTGCACTGCATGTGACCTCATGCCAGCCCCCCAAGGCAATGCTATCTGTACCCTGCCAGAGGTGGTACCCATCCACACCCCAGGAATTGCCCTTCCTTGGCTCACAGCTCGGGCACCAGCTCTGCTTTTTTGAGATCCATTGCTGTGAGGGCTCTGATTTCTCTGCACAGTGGCCACCAAACCCTTTGGCCTTGGTTTCTTATCTTCAGAGCGTGCAGATGCTGCGGTGGAAGTCAGGGCCCCGCCACACCAAACACAGGCGGCTGTCTTTCCTCCTCCGGAGATGGGATGCTCCAGACTAAGGGGAAAAACACGTGAAGAAAGTATAAAAAGATGAGGTGACAAGGATGTTCACCTGCTAACATGAAGTATCAGTAGACATAACTGGTGGGCCTCAGGTCAATTTACTCTAAGATGTGAATAGACAGTAGCTATTTGGAGTATCAGCAAGAGGTGCTTGCCCATTAGCCTCATCCGATTGAAGCAGCACTAGTGCAGCTCCCCTGATCAAGAAAGAACTTTTCTTGATGAGCACAGTAATAATGAAAATGTTTCTTCTTTATGGCCTATGAATGCATTTCATTAACATTTAGCAATACCATAGCTGTAACTCCAGGAAAACTTATTTTCAATGTACTGTATGTCTACAGAGATATTCAAGCTTGCTCCAGAATTTCTGGGCTGAATTCTGGCAAGTTTAGCCCAACCCAGCACTTTCCTTCATCTAATTTGCCACAGAGGCATGTGGACATGTCTTTAGCTGCATAAACCTAATTATGCTCCCACAGCCCCAAAACTGACAACTAAATTACTGTTCCAGAATACTTGCAGAACAAAGCTTAACCAGAAGTGTTGCAGCTTGATTTGTTGGACCAGCAGTCTGAAAAGAGAGATTGTTATGCAAATTTAATTTGGGAATTATTAGCAAGAGCAATGCCGTGGTACAGAATCCTTTTATTTTTTAAAGGGATTCTACCTTATTATAACCAAATTCTGTTTCTGGTTACATTAGCATAAATAAATTCCACGTATATTAAGTCTTTTTGGTTGAGTAGACAGGTTTTTGAAGATGAAGTCTTTCTCATGTAATGCAGGCCAAAAAGGGGTCTTAAGTATTCTTAAAAATCCAGCATTGATTGAAAGTGTGATTTCTTTCCCCTGTAATGCTGCAAAATTGTTGTTCTGGAAGCACTTGTTTTCAGCAGAAAGTTGGCAGTGGTCATAAATGAAGTCATACCATGAAAATTAAAGATACCCACTGCGGCCAGTCCTCGTCCCTACCTTGCCTTTCCTTCTATATCTGCTGCCTGAAGTCAAAGTCAGGCAAGGTCTGAAATCTCATAAAACCTACAATCCATGAAGATCTGTTGCTAAACAGGGGTGATACAACATAATGATCCAAAAAGTAATCTCTTTCATAGCTGAGGCTTCATTTGTATGCCTATCTTTCACAGTTACAAGAGCCTATATACCTTCAAACTATAGCAGGAAAGATAAGTGTTTTGGAAACCAGAGCAAGGACCTGTTGGAGATACAAGTCTTCCTTACATTAGTTGTTGTATCTATCAGTAGGGGTTAAAGTTTCTCTCTTAGTTGAAATTAACACTATTTATACTCGACTGACATCATTTATATTTGTTTACATGTAACATAGTAAGGCTTGGAAAAATCAATCAATACAAGTCCAGACCTCATAGAATAATATTGGCCTGATCCATTATCCATTGATCTAACAGATAAAGCTCTTATTTTTGGAAGCGTGGGATCAAGGCCAATATGATAGTCTGTTGGGTCATAGAATATGGAGAAATTTTCAGCTTTTTCTTACATTTCTAAAGAATCTAAAAAGTAACATCCAACAGATGTGAAACAGGAAAAAAAAATAGTTGATTTGTAAAAAGTGCAAAACTGCAGCCATGGAAGTTAGGGAGAGCAAATGCCAAACCCATTCAAATAACTATAGAAAATGCAGAAAGACAGGAATGTGTATGTATGTCTTTATGGTAGTCATCGGCACATCTGTCTTCTAAAAAAGTCTGCTGCATTTCCACTAACAGCTGTATCCTGGCTTTTTCTTGTAGTAAAGCAGAAATGAAGTAGCAAAGTTGTAAAACTAGAATAATTCAAGAAAAATAAATATTCAGTGAAGTGAACTCAGAAGGCTGGGATTTATTTATTGCAGATAAGGACTTTCCCGAGGAAAATAATTGTAGGAATGGAAGAGTTGTGTCACATTTTTCATGACAAACAAAAAAGCGAACAAGCACAGATTTTTGGCATGACATTAGGCTTGAGATTTTGAAGAGCCCTTTTCACTGCGTGTAGAGACAATAATTCTGGCATGATGTGAGCCAAGTCGCTGGCATGCAGCATGATTTTCAGCCATCCTCTCCTTCTACCCTGCAGCCCCAGCTACTATACGGCTTGTTGTGAAATCTTGGTCCCATGATTTGCTCTGTGTCCCTTCAGGTCTTCGGTGGAAACAGGGAAACTAATGAGCAGTGGTGAATGAGACCAGGAAAGAATAAAAATCACTATAGAATGATTTTGAAGCATTTCCCTGAGTTTTTGTGGGCAAACAGTAAATTAAGACATCAGGGATACTTAAAACATTGTCCTTAAGCATAACGTCATACCTAAAACCCCACAGTTGGCTTATATTTTCAATTTATGGTCAAAAAGTGTCATTCTTACTGCCATTGCTGCATTTCCTCTCCTCCTTCATTCTCCTAACCTAACGAGTTTTTTCCTTTTGATGCTCTCCAAGCACAGGCCCATCCCTGCTCCATATTGTCCTCCTCCAGCCCCCAGTCAAGCCACACGACCTGCATTTTGTCTGGCCTTGTTCGTCTCACCGGTGGGGCATGGTAGAGTCGGAGCTGCCTTCTCACGCCCCAGGGACAGCAACCCTGGTCCTGTGTGGCCGGTCCCACTTTCTCCCAGCAACCAGGAGGCTCGATGTGCTCATGTCCGTGTGCTGTCTTCGGCTTGAGGTTAAGTATCTGCCTGAGGCACACCTTGATGAGCTCTCCAGGAGGACATTCTCCACCCTGGCTCTAGGAAACCTGGTCCTGAGTCACATCTTTCCTCCCCACAGCAGGGTCTAATGCCTTCTCCATCCCACAGTTTAACTTAAGGTTGAAGTTCAGCGAGACTCACAAGACATGGACTGTGACCTCCGAAAGAGAAAAGATGAATTGTTTTTCCCCATGCCTTTTGCTCTGTCTATGGTTCAGCAAAGGCCTTCACTTCCATGGCTTTGAAGTTTTTCTTCCTCAAGAGTGTCTTTGTTTTCTGCATGAGACATTTACCTCTTGTCTAGCCTCAAAAATTCGGATGTCTGGAAAGCTGGAGAAATTACAACTTCAGAGGAGCCTCAAGACTAAGCAATGAAGGAGAGGAGCTTCCAGGCAGCCTGTAAATTCTTAGGGCTGAGAATGTAAACTTGTCCAAGTTTACAGTCCCTTCCAGCACAAAACTGGTGTAAAAGAGCATAGGTGCAAATGTGAAAAAGCCCTTTGTTCATTTGTTTATTTTCTCAAATACCTGCTTTAATGCAGTGATAAATTAATGTCTTATGGTGCCCCTGCGTAAGTTTATAGACCACAGCACTTATTATCACCTGTGACAGTACCTGCAAAAGCAGAGACGAACACATCTGGCTTCACCACTGTTCTGAGGTCACAGAGAAGAAAATTTGGAGAGAGCTTTTTCATTTTCAAAGGAATGATTACAAAGAGACACAAGACTACTTTAAAATATTTTTCATAGATGCTTATCATTAAAATCTATTTGAATGGCACATACACTAACTCTGTCCAATTTTGTACACAGTTTTAGTATGAAAAAATAATGGCTTTTTTAAAATTTTTTAATTGTTTTTTTAATTTATTTTTTTAATAGATTAAAAATGGATTCAGATGAAAAACAGTTGTGAGAGAAAATTTCCTTTTCAGAGAGACATGGGCATAGTTTAAAGGGAAAAAGCCAGCACACACGATGTTGAAGGAAGTAGCATTAACTAGTTCTAAAGTGAGAGCTTTACAATTACATTATATATTGCATTTTTTTAATAAACTGCATTTGAATACATGCAATCAGTCAAAAACTCCACAGACATCAGACTCAGGCAGGGAAGGGGGAGACGGTGCATGTGCACATGTGCACACGGCTGGGGGGATGACGGGGGGACACTTATGATCTTTCTGCATTCTAGATTTATTTCAGCTTTAAAGAGGAAACTAATTAACAAAATCGAGTTGCTGTCAAATGTGTTCTTTTCTGTCGGTTTCTATTTATAATTACCACAGGACAGAAATTAAGCTGAAACACAAACTGCAGATTATAATAGTCAGAATACATTGATTCTAGCAGCTCTGGCTGCTCCACTGAAGAACCCCGTGTGAGAAGGCAGGGCAGGTGCCTCCTCCCTCTGCCCTTACATCCATCCTTCTGGCTTTCGATTGCTTGGAAAGCAAGGTGTGGAGCTGTACATATGCTGTGCACCACAACCTAGACCAATGTTGTTGCAAAGATTTTCTAATTCCTGGGACACTGTCCAAGTCAAGCAAATGCTAAACTGTTCCGTGTTGTTCTACAAATACATTGCTGCTGGAGAGGGGGATTTCAGGAGACTGGGCAGTGCTGGAGGATGTTAACAGACACGAAGTAACATGCTGACAGCATTATTTCAGTCTGTTAATAGCTGTATCAGCCCTGGTGAAGCTGTTGCAGTATACTTGCTAAACCTGCTTATTTTGTCTGGGCATCCATCAGGACTTTCAAAGTTACCTTATCCACTGTTTTGGAATAACATACCAATTGGTGAGTAAGCAAGTAAAACTTTAAGTTATGCATAAGTAAATGGTTTCATTTCTGCTGCGGCTCCTCTGTGCAGGAGGTAATGTGCTGCCGTCACGCTTTGCAAAGCTCAGCCAAAGATCACAGTGCAACTCCCTGGCCAGCTATGCCATCCTCTTACTTACGCAGCAAAATTGCTTTTATACATCTGCTCTGGTCGCATTTCTCCTCACTTAGCTCATAAAGAAACCCCAGTAAATCTCCCTTGAATCCAAATTCACAGTTTACAGAAATTGGTTCAGTCAGCGACGTGCGTACACTTCTCTGCTGAGGAGAACATGCTCGAATTGTCCATGTGCCCCTTGGCTCTGCCTGTACAGGCAGAAGCCAGGATACTTCATAGCCCCAACAGCTAAATCCCATTGCACTCTTCATTTAGTCTTTTGCCACAGGCTTTCCTCATCCCTTCCCCTGTGCAACGCCCTTGCATGATGCTCCCTAGCAGAAATTGCCACAAAATGTGTTGATGAATTAAGGCCTGTGGCCCAAATACCTCCAGGAGGAATAAAGAAGCTTTCTAATAACAACAATTAATAACAACAAGCAGAACTTGTTTAATGGGATGGGAAGGCAGTATTAAGGAAATTTCTTGTTCATTAGTTGATTAAGAGCTCCAGGAGCCATAGATGATGCTGCTCTCACTGAGGCTTAGCCAAAGAATGAGACAAAGATGGTGACATCTCCACTACAAATAATTGATTTCAGTACTAGTTAGATCATGGTTTGTACTAATGATAGAAAATATTAAAATTGCTTAGTAATATGTGTAAATGCATGGGGTATCCAGTGATAGCAAAATTAATATGCATTATCATCGTACCATGAAATCAGACTTGGGCCCAACTTTGCATGGCTCTTTCCTGGTGGTGTCATGACAGTCTTTCATAATACACAAAATAAAGTAAGTTCATCCTTACTCTTTATCACAAAGATTAAAAGATTTTTCATTCATCCATGGGGACAAACATCGCTGCCGTAGGGTACCCATAGGCAGGCATGCACCAGCCCTGCTGCAAGACCTCTCCCTTTTCCCCCACAAACCTGGGGTTCTCAGTGGATAAGGCGAGCAGAAAAGCCTTCAGGTCTCACATCAAATTGAATTTGGCCAAACAGCCCCAAAGCTTGATGTTTCTGTACTCTCCACAGTCTCTTGAGACATGCTCCCAGTATATTTCTAGCAAGGGTAATGTGGTTGCCCTGCACCTACTAGTAATTTGCCACCACCTCAGATCCTGTTTCCTCAGAATAAGGGGTAACAGTCGAAGCCGCTGCAGCAAAGGGCAGCTGCTCGCTTTTGACTATTTTACGGGTTAGTCATTTTCTCAGCCAGCCTACAATTTTAACCATTCGAAGCAATGATTTCTGTATTTCTTGTAGAATTACAGTAGAAATCCTTTAGCCACTTGTATGCTTTGAACATTGATTTTTAACAAATGAGAGCACCGTGCCACACCTTGCTGCACCAGCTGCCATTAGGACTATTTTAAGGCTTCGTTCCCCCAAGTGCTCTCAAGGGAGCCTAGTTACCACCTGCACCCCATCATTACGAGTCCTAGGAGATGCCCTGGGCCCAAATCCCAGGCTTGGTGTGTACTCCAGCTTTGCTCTCTTGACGCAGCTCTATTTATTTCGCCCTTTGCACTCAGTCGCCTCTCTGCTGTGGTGACTTGGAGGCAGAAGGGTCGGGTTTGTACAACCAAAAGCTAATTAATTAGATCAATCTCTTGAGGCCTATTTGTAAGGGGGAAATACCTCCCAGTATTAATTTGCTTCAGTAATGTAAATGATGTATTTCTGGCTAGTGTTCTCAGACACTGTTTCCACTATTTTCACACCTCTAAAAAGGGAACGTACAGTGCAGCAAACAGTCCAGGTTTAGCCTAGGAGCTCCTGCTACATCATTGACCTCGGGGCTCCAGCTCAGATGTAAACTCTTATCCTTTCCTATCTGCACTAAACACTACTTTAATTTTTATATGAAAGTCCACTAATGCCAGGTAAAATTCCACACCGTGGAGCCATTCAGGCTAATATATCATAAAAATCCTGCCATATCCACATGTCTTTTTAGAATCTCCTTCTCTGTGGATCTTCTTTCTATGTCTACCTGTGTTGCACTGGGATAATCAAGGCAGCAAGCGCAGCCCTGTTTCACGTCCTTCCCCAGGACAGTCCTTCTGCCTTCAAAGCTATCGCATAGCTCCCAGCCCTGCCCCATGCCAGCGTCCCAGAGAGCAAGGGAGCTCCACCATGACCCCCACAGTGGGAAGGACCTCCCGGATGGAGGGAGCATTGCGGGGCGGGAGGGGCTTGGGTGAAGGCACATTTGGAGGCATCACCCAGACAGTCAGCGGCTGCCCCGTGCATCCTGCTGCAGCAAGCGCCAGCCTGGGCACCTCTCAGAGGAGGGACTGACTGACACAGCTCCCGGCAACAGCACGTTAGCACGGTCCCACTACCTACCAGGCAAATTAAGTTTAAGGCCACAGATATCTCACCTTGTGCAAACCTACTTCGACATAAGACTCTTGTAGTAAACCTGAACTGGCAAGGAGGGAAAAAGGGAAGGTATGATTTCTTTAGAGTACAGATGGCTTTTTGACGTCTGCCGGTTACTGACATGAAGGAAAAGGTGCATTTACGTTCTGGTCATTCCCTTTCTTCTGCCTTCTGTCTTTTGGTCAGCAAATATACTCAGTTTTGAACAGTCAATTTGCAAACTAAACATGGTATGGAATAGGGCAAGAGCCAAGAGATACTTTTTCTAGCTACTAACTTGTACCTAGTACATGCTCTATATTGTTTTTAATAATATTAGTACATAAATTTAAAGACTACTGTAGTTCATAACTCTAGGGAATAGTTTCATTTAAAGGGAACACTTAGATTCTGGGGAAATGTTGGCTGTTTACTGCTTTTTAGCTGCTCTGATCTATCACAATTCACTCACTGCTGATAATATTGAATGGTAAACCCTTACGTACGATTTGCAGTTGATTAAGTTCAAAGTCCTACAGAAGGTGTGATGTACAATGCTACATGGGACTTACACTATGCAGAGCTGTGGTGTCTGCCAATTACCAATGTGCAAAAAAAATTCAAATGCAGTTTTAAGACACTTGTCGAACAGCTACGCTGCCTCACACACCCCAGTCTCTGGCTGACTGAGCCCCACAGAAAGTCTGTCTCCTGCATCAGCGAGAACAGGAGAGGTCAATATTGGTCAAACAACTGTCGATTTATAGTAGGCAACATCCCTCAGATAAAATGATTAAGAGATCAGCTTTCCAAACCATGACCCTGATTGGCCAACAAAGATGCAGGGTGCAAGCATTAGTATGACTGCATCTGTCAGGATGTATTAGCTCTGAGAAATCATTAGCCACCCTAGGGAGGAAAATTAGCAAAGAAAACCATCCACCCCCTCCCCCTGTGTTAGTCTGAACTGTGTGTAAATGGGACTTTCAACAAGCAGGGGAAGGAAACAGAGCAGAGCTTTTCCTTACTGCTGGACTTTCCAGATCTATTCTTGGAGAAACAAAAGGCAGATCAGTTTGGGAATAGTGATTATTTTTTTTTTAAGAGAGCTCCTCCTTGCCTCCCTAGACTGCCTTTTGTGAGAAGTGGTTTTGGCAAGACCTGGGAATTATTTCTTCCTTCTGGTTTTGAGGTCATGTTCCCTAAGTACTGACAGCTTTACGTTCAAATGATACAACAAACCACTATTAATTCATAAACTAAGAAGGGTTTTCCCTTTTTTGGGGTGTTTTTGTTGTTGTTGTTTTCATTACTATTTTAGATTCCTAGTAAAAGCACTTCTCATACCTCTGGAAAGGCCAGCATGTCTTTAAATGAATACATAGATTAGTCTTTAGGAATTGTTATCTCTGAGCTAATCCTTGGCTCTTACTAATTGCATGGTGGGCTCTACAGTGGTGAACCAGCAGCATTAGCTCTGTTTCACAGGTAAAGAAGTAGGGGTGCAAAACTTTCACTAATTCTAGATGTTCAATTCAAGGAAATTATGGCCCAGATTTCAGAGAAGATATTATCTCACTGAACTTAAACTTCTCATTTTTACCCATTTTAGCATAAAGTACTTTTTGTTCAGCTTACTATACCAGTCTTTAATATACAGTCCTAACTGTTGCATATCAACAAAGTCATCTGTGGAGGGGAGGATGGCTTCATTGTGTGTTTCTAGATCTGGTATCATTCTGAGCTCATAGGAGGTGTAAAGTTTTTGGTAAAAAAGACAGAATTTTTGACACATGAAGTTGACAGACATATATCTTCTTTTGAAAGATTGTGTTAATGTGGTTTTCTTTTTCTGTATATTTTAAAAATATAGTGTGCTGGTTTCGGAATGCTGGTTTTGGTTTTTTTTTTTCAAGTACTGCATTAGAATATAAACAGTAAGGAAAAATCTATCCAGGTCGTAAGTACAAAGGAGTATTCCTTCTATGTGGTGACAGACAGTTGCTGGTGATGGAAATAGGTAGGAAAAGTCTTTGAAACTAAAACTTTACTTTTCTACCCCAGTTGTGTACCAGACTGAAGGCAGAAGAAACATGTACCTGTGAAAGCAAAGCACTCAAGAAAAACCTTGAGAAACCATCCTGGGAAAAATCTTAGCTCTGCTGAATGAGTTTTTCTATCAACTTTTACAAGAGGAGGCATTTGCCATCTTGCCCCAAGCTGCTCTACTGGTCCTACTGCTGGTTACAGGGTACCCTGGGACCTAACTGGTCAGGAGTGATGGCCAGGACATAGGGGGCTGCATAAGTATTTATCTCTGCCTTGTCAAACATCTGCAAGCACATCTAGGCTCAAATGCTTAATACAAATACTAGCATAGCCAGTCCTCTTTACTCGTTCTCCCTTCCACTACTAACTTAGCCAAGATATTCAAAGTTATTTACACTTTTTAATAGTTTTCAGAATCTTGGCCATACTGATGGACTCTACAGGCCTGGCAGGGCTGATCCTGACCCACAGTCATATCCTCAGAGGACTGAAAAGATGTATTAAGCAAGTTAAAAGCATTTGAACATTCAAAGTACTTATAGCAGGAGTTATTCTTACATTTGCTGCAGGTTTCCTGGGTGGCTATGGATATGTCACTAAATCTCCATGTGCACCAACTGTTCATCACTGGGAGGGAGCATTTCACTTTGGTTTCTATTTTTACAATGTAAATCAAGTATAATTCATGCAATGTAGTATCTAAAGGGCCTCTGTCATCTTTCTGTTCCTCCTTTCCTCTTTTAATCTTGTTCCTTATCCTTTTGTCAACTGTCCTACACTTCAGTCTTTATGTCATGGAGCTCAAACTGGGTTTTAAAAACAAACTCAAAACCTACATGATTTTTGCACATTACCATGGTGACCTCTGTTTGCATACTTTTAGAAGTGGTTCTGGGTTCTGCAACAGAAATACAGCCAAATAAGTCCACCAAGGTTTATCAGGAAAGACACTCAGATCAAAAATGGTGGGTAAAACAGAAGATCCTCACATGCATACTTGCAAGGTACCTGCTACAGCGGGAATCCAAGCCTGAATGAAAATTGGGGTTAAGTCACAACGTGAATTTGGGAGGATCTTGATGAGAATGTCAGACTGTGCCCAGTTGCCCTCCACACCCCACTGGTGGCAAAGGAGAGCCTATCACTGCACTTTGAATTCGGCCATGTGCTAGGATTTAACCCAGAGCATTTTTCCTTCAGAAACCAGGGATGCTTCTGCTGCTTTTATTTTTAGTTCATGCAAAATTCCCAGACAACAATAGTTCTGTAAGTGGAAGAGAATCAATGGAAGCGTTTTGAATAAAAGCAAATCAGAAAATAGTCCTGGCATTGCTTCCTTTGGCCTCTGAGTGCTCTTCTAGTCATTCTTCTGCAAATGAGTAATGTTGGGTGTGGAAGCTCCCATTTGACAGTGAGGCTGCATTGACTGTGAAAAATCAAAACTGTAGGTTAATCTGAGGCACACAGCAAACGGAACAAGCACAGCAGTGGTGGTAGATATCGTGAGAACATAAAGTGAAATTTCAAAGCAAGAGAGAAAAGTTCAGATCAAGGTGACTCAGTTGCTGAGTGTTTACCTTGGCCCAGCATGCAAGTCTGTAAATAATATAGTATATTAATACGCTGGCATACTTTCAGCAAGAAGCAGTTAGAACCTGCCAGACATCCATGTGTTTCCAAAGGCAAGATGCTGTGAGGTGATCTCAGCCCCAGTGTTTCTACAGGCCTGGTTCATGGATGACTGAAGACAGCGGAGGGTCCTCCACTGATTTCCACAAATATTACCTCAAGACCTATGGGCATATGAAACATGAAACAAACATCTGTCACCTCACAAGCATGAAGGTGACAGAAGTGTCAACATTTTGTTAGCTGTGTACAGGCAGGTGTTGGATTAATGCAAGTCTGTACTTTGGTTTAGAAAATATTTCCTTGGATGTTCCTGCAGCATCCTGGGACTGAAAGTGTGCACAGATTGCACCTGTTTTTCAGTGGATCTCTTCCATTGCAGCATTTTTAGCTCTTTATTGACTCCCACCAAATTGTGTATCAGGAGGAACTTCCATCTTACTGGCAACAAACATAAATCACAGGGTGTCTGGTCTTGTATCTGCAGAGCAGCTGCGAGATCACACACGGGGCCATCCCAGTGCAGCCATGGCTATGGACAAGCCCTCTTGCTGTGTGTTGTTGGCAGGCGTTCCTGTTCTTTAGAGAGAGAAGGGGAAAAACACAATACAAAAATGAAGATACTGAGGCTGGCTTTTAATCCTGTCGCTGCCAGCTGATTTTCGTTGAACAGGAACATGAAAACAAAGGAAAGCATCAGCCCAAGGCTGAGATCTTTGGACCAAATTCACCCTGACATGAAGCGGGAGCAGCTCCCTTCAGGAGCTATACCTGCCTACTCGTCATCTGGAGCCTTCCCATCCTGGAGGGTTTGTTCACACATTCTGCTGTGTGCTGCTTTTCTGCTCTTTTGGCATCACTTTTGGGATTGGGGAACAAGAAATCTTCTGATCTTCAGTACAAGGGAGCAAAATGAACAAATGTATGCCTGTAAATCACAGAAAGGGATGGAGATGGCATCGCCTTCCCCATTACTGCGTGCTCTCTGATCGGTGTGCCTCATGCTCAGCAGCCGCCAGCACCGAGGCTGGCGGGGTCGTGCCACGGGCAGTGCCAAGGAGGAGCAGCCATGGTGCCCCGTGCTGCACGGCCCTCGGGCGCAGCGGTGCAGGCGTGCGGCCACGCTGCTGAGCCGGCCGTGGCAGACACACTGCCGGCTGCTTCTCTGCAGCCTCCGCTTCTGATCTGTGACTGTGCAGGGCACAGTTGTGGCTCAGGGACAGCACAAAAATAGGCTGTGCAGACAGACTGACTTTCTGCAGCAGCGGTAGCAGATCCATGGAGATAGGCCTCCTACGATTTATCATGCTGCTTTCAATTAGAAATCTGTCTGAAAAATACAGTCACGGAAACCAATCATAGTGAAAATCTGTAAGCGTATGTAGGTGCTGAAATAGGGGGTAGCGTGGAAAATGGAAATCCCTGGAGATGGCTGAGCAAGCCCAAAGGGAACAACAAATATTTTCCTTGCAAAATAATGCATACAAATACCTTGAGCTATTTGCAATGAGAAATTTATTCTAAGCATTTAATCCCTTTTCTCGCCATGATTTCTCTACAGTTAGACTCACTGTTTATGATTTCCCTTCTTAAAGTAATCCATAAGTGTTTTATATGAACATGTTTCAGTCTAGGTCTGCTCTTGAATACTATATGGCTTTAGCCTTGAGTGTTTGCTTATCCTGATTTGCTCCATGTTCTCTCATTTCTCATCTAAACAACAGAAGTTATTTTTCTTCCGTACTATATGAGTGAGCCTGCACAGATGGGAAGATCATTTGTTATTACTTTGCTGAGAACATACAAGTGACCACGTAAGAGATCCATGTTTCAGATAAGAGGGAATGCATTTATTTCCCCAACATATGTTTATGCTGTTATAAACCTGTTGCCCAAGGAAATCAAAGCACTTCTCATATTAAATTAATTCTCACAGAATCCTAGTGTACTGCTACCCACATTTTACAAATAAAAACCATGGAAGAAAGAGGACATCAGTGATGTGCCTTGGTTTACACAGACAGAAGTTGAAGGACAAAGAAAGAACTGAAGATGTATTTTGCTAAAAGAAGGTCTTCTTTGGCAGTGAAGCTACTCTTTCCAAAATGCTGTCATCTGATAATTAGTGAAAGAACACAATCATTAATTGGGGATTTTCATTTTTGCTTTTCTATTTCTATAGTAAGATTTAGAGGTAGGTGAAACAATGAAGTCTTTGCTTGGTGAAACCGCCAGTACTTACCCCATCTGCTTTTCTGGAGGAAAAAATGATGCCTGTCTGTCTATTTGTCTGCTGGTGCTGGTATACACTCTTAATTTTCACTTTCTTCGGAAGTAATTTCTTTGCTTATATTTCGCTAATCGAATATGTTCTATAGATCAATTTTCATTACACTGCATTTCTGCCTCACTGGTTATGAGGAATGAGCCATGAACTGTACACCATATCTCATCCTGGCCAGGGGAGATAATCAAAGAGATGGTTAAATCTGCTTCCTATACAGTCTGATAATTTTGAGCAATAATCGCTTTTTTTTTTTCCTCCCTCCCTTCTGACCCCTGTGAATATGACTTACTAATCAGAGCTTCAAATGAAAGAGGAGGGAAAAAATTAAAGCTACATACAGTACCATACCGTGGCTCAAATTAACAACTTCATTCAGTAATTCTCTCTTGGATTCAGAACTGTGGTAGGACAAATCACATTCTTAATCTTTTAATTAGAATTTTTTAATTTGAGTCCTATGAAGTTACACTTGATAATATAAAAGCACAAATGTGACACTTAGCAGAGGGAGGTCCTCAACAATTTGTAAAAAAATGTCAAGGAGCTTCAGTTGACTCTTGGTATTTTTGAAGAAAAATATGTGTGGAGAAAGAACTACTGTTTTATAATGCTGCCAGAGTCTTATCGGAAAATCAGACATTGCACCAGAACAATGGTGTAATCTGTTGTACTTGAAGATTATCAGAAAACAGCTGTGAATATGTTTATTATCTATGCTCTATTTTGGACTCTTTTGGCATATCAAAGTTCTGGTTACTATGAAATATAGCCCATGTATTCAGGAATCCCAAATCACTCAAAAATCATTATATTGATTTGATATCCATAAGATTTAAGTTCTTTTTACTCAGCTCTGGGAACTGAACATAGAGGCTTTAAAGTTTAAGTCCTGAGTACTAAAATGTCACCCCTTTTTTCTCTTCCTGAAAGTTAATATAAGATCACAAGAACAGATATATTGGATCAGAGTCAAGGTCCAGCTAGCCCAGGATCCTGTCTCTGGCAGTAATAAATATTACCTCCTTTGGGAAGAATATAAAAATAGGCAGTAATGTAGTGACATTCTCTTAATATAGTTCCCAGCCTTCTATGACTACAGCTCAGGGAATGCCTGCACCAGAGATGGCATCTTTGTGTTCCACAGCCCCTGAGGATTTTTGTTACATTGAGGTATTCCATTAATTTTAACCCTTTTAAGCCCTTTAGATCCATAACATCCTGTGGCAATGAGCTCCACAACTTAGATGATACCTGTTGTGTGAAGAACACATTTGTTCTTGCATCTCTTCTTAGTCTGCCACCTAGAACCTGGATGTTTTACCCCAAATTCCTTTACTCTGGGAAAGAGCAAAGGATTGCTCTCAAATGGCCTTTTCAGGGCCTTAATAGACGTCTCTGTCATATCTCCTCACTTGCCCTTTCTCCTGGCTGTAGAGCATCTATTTGTCACTCCTTGAACAGAGGTGGTGCCACACCTTTAATCTGCCTGGTTGCCTTTCTGTATAGCACTTCCTCTGCTATTATATTCTTCCAGCAGCAAGTGAGGGAGAGAAACCAGATCCAGATGCACCATGGATTTATATATATTATGGCGTAATGATAAATAGCATAATAATGTGAAACATAATAAAATAGCAAGAGTTAGCAACACTGATAGTGGAAGCTGCACTGCTGACCCATTAGCAATGGAGGAGAACACACAAAATCTAGTTTAGGAAGTGCTGTATGAGCATTTAAATCACATTTGCAACTTTACTTCCATGAATTAAAAAAGATGCACCTATTATTGAATCATTACACCTGTTTTAGAAATCTCAGGTCTTATGGAAATGGTGAAAATATTCTAAACTCCTGTCTGACACGACAATTTTAGGTCAACCTGTACTCATCACCCACCTAGGGTTTCAGTCTCAACATTTGCTTTCAACTCCTCAAACTTTGGTAGTATTTTCAGGCTTCTAAATGAAATATTCCTGGTTCTACTTTGGCATAGATCATTTCAATTCAAATGTAAGAACTAGGAAAAATGGAAAAACACAGATTCTTTTTCCTGTTTTTAATAACTTTTCAGTGTATCTGTACAGCTGAAGTTCTTCCATGCCAAAAGCTGAAATTTATCATGGAATAGTTCCAGTTACTGAAAAGGACTTTGAGTGTTTTGGTAGAACTGATTGTGTGACTGATTTAAGTCAACCTAGAGACCTACCACTGCACAGGAGTGTTCGTTCTGTGCAGGTGGTGGCAAAGACAGGGCTAATTTAGTACCACAGAGAGGAGTGCATCAAAGCTACACAGAAGAGACTCTTGCAAAAATCTTTGATTGGGTGTCCACAGGTCAAATGCATGCAGGTGTTATCCAGAGCTGCCACCTGCTTTGCAACTCGCAGCTGATGTGAGACACACGCTCCATGAGTTATGCTTCATATATCCAGGAGTAGCGATCAGTCCTCAGGTCACTATGTCAGAGGTGCTCCCCATGGAAAGCAAGACACAACCCCTTGAAATTGCACACAATAATTCCTTCTTCTTCCTTATCATCTCACGTTGGCATAGGTGCCAACTTCTCCTTGGCTGGTTTCCAGTTCTCCTGGGTGTTTGTGGGATGGGTGGAGAATGGTGTTGCATGCACCAAAAGAGAGAGACCCAGAGCTCGGCGTTGCAGAGTGTGATGTGCCACAAGCTCATGTTGCTCCCTTATGTCCCCGTTGGACCATGGAGGCAGTAAGCCAGGGCGCTGGCAGGGCTGGCAAGTGACTGTCCTTGGGACATGGGGCCACTGGAGCTGCAGAGGGGAGGACCCCCAGCCCCACAGTGCAATCCCAGCTGGCTTTTGCCTTCAGGGTCTTGCTGCTGTGTCAGCAACACTTCTTAATCACGAGGTGCATTGAGCGGCCTGATGATGATGGACATATACATGACCTATACTTCTCTCTTGGGTTGTTGTCTGTTTGAAACATAAAGAGAGCTGGAGGGCAAAGGGAACATGACTGTGTGTGTGCAAAGGACAGATAGCGTGCTCCAGCCCAAATGCAGCGCCTCGGGCGAGGACAAATCTTATCTTCCTTACAGTATTTACTCTGCAACTCATGAAGCTGAAAGAAGCTTACTTTTGTGGACAGCTAATTTTTAAAACATAATAGTGTTGGATGGGGAGGAGTATTTGAGAGGTTTTTATTTTATTTTTTTTTATATATTTACTTCCCCCAAAGCACATGGAGCAGTAAAAAGCAATAGCTATCCTTACTGCTGTGTATCTTTCCATGGAGCCTCATTAGTATCAGGGCATCTGCAGTGCAAAGAATTGTACTATTTGTTTAACTAAATCATTGCAAGCAGCCACTTTCTGGACAAACTGTAACAAAAATATCTGTGTAGTTCTCTTCTTTCTTCCTCCTACCACTGCTACACCTGGCTTTGCTCCCAGACAACTCTCCTCTTCAATGCAGAAAATGTCCTTTATTAAAAGTCAAAAGCAACACGTCCCAATAATTAAAAATATTTGCTATGGTGTTTTTTTTTTCTTCCTGCCTAGCTTGAGTCTACGATGTATATTCTGTGTCTACTACAGCAATGCTTGCTTTCAAACTTCCAGCCCAACAAGCAATACCACTAAAGAGTTATATTTCTTTGCCTGCAAATAAATAATTAAAACCAGAATTATGGTTCTAAGAGACAAGACTAATCCGACTTTCCTTATTATCATCATCAGAAGTTGGAGGCTGCTTGAGAATACAGGCCAATATATTTATGTGTGCCAAATACTAACAAAATTCTGGAGTTATTTAGGTGTCTCTTTTGATTTCAGTACATTAGACAACTAATTATTTTTGAAGTAAGCTTAAGCAAGACTTTGGTAATTAAGTTCTTAGTTCTGGGAACATAGTTCTTGTTGAAACTCTGCAGGTGGGGGCATGGTGATTCTCCTTGGCTCATTTGAAAACCTCTTTTGCTGTCAATAGAAGTTGGAAATCCAGCCCCAATCAGAAAAAGATGTGTTGACATGAAGGTTTTAGTTCATATCAGAAGTGGTTTTTTACAGGGACTCACGTGATTGTCCCCACTGGGTTTTGTTGCACACCGTGCAGCAGGTGCAGAAGCCACAAAACGGATTCATTTTGGAAGAAACCAAACCAGATGATGCGATGCCTTTACAAATACAAATGCATTTAATGAAGGTCAGGTGCTAAAGCCCTACAGTCCACAGGACCAGCCCGGAGCTCGTCCAGCGTAACCCCTCCCCGGCACATACAGAATGTGGCCCTCAGGTTAGGTTCACCAGCACTTCCCTCTGCAAAACCACTGCCCGCTCCTGTAAGCAGAGCCAAAACCGTGCCAGGGATAATGCTCTTTGCTAAACTGCTGCCAAAATATTCAGCTCATTGCAAAATACGGTCCATGACAATTTAAATATGTTGTTGCCAGAGTTACTGAAGTGCTGTGCTACCCACAGCACTTACTCATCGGGAAGTGCACATGGTGTGCAGAAGAGAAAAGAGGCAATGGGGCAGGGCAAGGATACAGGATATATTTTTTTATCATGACTGATGGGGGAAACTGCTCTTTCAGCATCAGCAGGGCACTGCAAGGCCAGAACCACTGGACTGCGCCCTTTGCAACTCTCCAGGCTTGTGCTTTTCTGCATTTGTGACAGCATTTCAGAAGAAATCCTGTGCATCCCCTACGAACCGAACTGCATTTACCATCTCATACTAATCCATCCTGCAGAGATCTCTATTACCTGTTTAAAAATGATCACTTCCTCACTGAAATCACTTTAACTGCACTGGTATGTGTGTTGTCAGTACTTCTACACAAGTTTCCACCTGTATAAACAGCATGCCTGGGTTTTCAATCAAACTCTGAAGCTGTAACTCCAATCAGCAGTCATGATACAGACAGCTATTTCACTTCTTTCTTGTGCTATTAGCATGGTATGAATATTTATATTTTTATGTAAAGGAGAACTGGGGAGCTTTTTAACGTCAACAACAACTGTATTTGCTCAGGTGTCTGGTATTTCTTCTTTATTTTCTTTTCTGAGTGTTCCTCACATACAACATTTAACTTAAAAATTTACTGTCTTTGTAGGAGAGAAAGTGGCTTGTGGAGGTAGGCATTGCTTATGCAAATTGTTCAGTCCTCTGGGAAAAGGTTTAGTCACTTGTCATTAGTTTCCTTATTACCCACTGTAATGGATGAACAGTTACTGGTTTGAATATATATTTTCAAATGTAAAACTTAATAAAAACTCACCTTTTATACAGCAAAATCATTTGTGAACAACTCACAGAAAATCTACAGCCTGACAGGAAAAATGTGTTAATTTTGTTCTCTTACTGTTAGTCACTATTATGAGACAAAGCCAAATGTGCATACACGGATAGTGCACAGAATTAATTTCATCGAGAACAAAGAAACACATGGTGGCAGGGTGAACAGTGTTAGGGGTTTTCAATGCTCTGCTGACTGGGATAGTCAGTCCCCTGGACTCTTCCACCATTGTTCATTTTATTCCTATGGATTCAATATGACCTGATCTGGCTCTGTACACACAGTTCATGTACCTCTTAGATGCCTTGTTTCTATGGCAATACTAAAACAGGAGATTTCTAATTACTTGTGCTTCCTTATTTAGAAAAAACAATGTCAGATGCCATAAACTGAACCATTTTAACCTATGATACTAGGTAAGCGCATTACTTTGCATCTGGGTATGGCAATGCTTCTTGCTGCTATGATTACCCGAAGTAACCTCAGCTTTACAGGAAGAAAAAAATGTTTTTTTCACATGAGATGGTTCCTCACTTTACCCCTTGTTTCATTGCTTCCGTTCCTGATAGTCACGGGAAGAACAGCATGGCTCTCCCCGGCATCTGTTATAGTGAGATGTGCACAATGTTTTCAAAGAAGAATTACCCTCCAAGTTCCAAAGGAAAACCACTGTAAAGGGAAAGTGTGTTCAACACGAGTTTCAGCTCAGCTTCCTAATTATTCCCCCAGGGAGCAGAATTTCTTCCAGTCGTAATAGGGATAAGTCTGGCCCTTCAAAGCAGAAGATTTCCTGACTGTTACATGGTTTGGGGGCCACCTGTAGAGGGTGAGGAGACCTCATACAATGGCACATTGCCATTAGCAACCGCTTTGTCAGACCCTTGCTGCTTTCCCTGAGGCTATTCAGGAACCGCGATTCCCACAGTGCCATAGGGATACGGGGACAAGCTTCACACTCGGTTAGGCACTATCCGTCTGCTCTGCTAGGTGCCACAGACGGTGTCTGCTCAGCCATCTGCTTCAGTCCCCCAGACATCACTATGATCCCACCTCCGTGTAGGTGAAGTTTCCAAGGAAAGGAGATCTTCAGCCTCACTGCTCCTCACTTTCTCAGTGTATTCCCTCTGACTATCATCTGGCAGGTCCCGGCAGTTGGGGACTGTCCCCATCCTCAGTGGGGCTATAGTCTCCTTTCACTCAGAAAGGAGACCTACGTCATATAACTGCCTTCAAAACAACAGTCTGTTGCCAGCTCATTTGGACTGCTAGCTAATATTTCTCTTGCTGTTAATGGCAAAGATTAAATTAACCTTGAGGGGCTTGCTTCTTTCCCAGCTTATCCAATCCGGAAATCCCCCTGCATCAGGAAAGCAGCCACTGGCCTCGCAAAGATCTTTCACACTTCGCAGACCCTGAAAGATTTAGCACCACAATTTCAGCAGAAGAGCAACTTAATTAGCCAGGCTTTCTGATGAAAACTTCTTCCATCTAATGAAAAAAATACTCCCAAATCCTGAAACTTGAAGGTCAAAGGTGAATCACAAGAGATTGCCCAAGACGGACTTGGGAATCCTTTTGGAAATTAGGGATTTGGCATACATTCAAGAAAGCATCCTAGTCAGGAAAATATTTAGATGTGGGCCTGTTACGAGGTGCATACTTCGGAGCTTTCCTGAAAAGGACCTCAGTTAACAGGTACCATTGCATAACCCCTGGTAAAGAACTTGGGTGTAGCACCTATTTTTTTTCAAATATTGCCAATTCCCTTTAAATGAATACATTTCTCACCACTATCTGACTATTTCAGAGTTAGAAAAACTCCCCCCTGGAGAGAACCATTTTAAAAGGCCACACTTGGGTCTAACCTCATGATAGTACCCCTTAAATTAAATGCACTCTCAAAACTCATTCATTCTCTCCAGTGACAGGGTTTATCAGGGCCACAGTGAGGTTAGGTAAGAGGGATTGCTCCCCAGGGATGCTGGTAGAGTGGGCAAATATGTAAATACAGCTAAGAACATAATTTTTAATGCTTGGACTGGGCCGAGGCAATTACCACTTAACGGTGTCCTTCCCTGAGGCAAGCAAGTTAGGTAAAACGAGCAAGGGGAGGACTGTGCCAAAAAGTCTTGCTTTGGTCCAACTAGAAATAATGTATTAGGACAGCAACAGAAGCAAATGATCATATCTTGTATGAGCCAGGTATTGCTCTGTTCGAGCCTGCCTTTGAGCAACAGAAATCGGGTGATGCCCTTGAGTAAGACTTTTCAGACTTACACCCCTGACGATTTATAGACTTCATTATAAAATATTAAGAACGACAGCTGATATATTATATCACTTCTGTTCCACACACACCATGTAAAATAAGCTGTGCGTATCCAACCGAACAATTTAATAACCCAGTAATGAATTTGGGGTTTGTTTTCCCAAGGCTTCGGCAGGGAAAAGACCTTCCATAAAAATACCGTACAATGTGGCTATCAGATTACCGTGTCGACACAACACAAAGTACAGCTTTCTCAAGCCTCCTTCCATCCCATGCTCTGCTCTGCTCACTGCAGCTACTGTAAGAGAGAGGTAACAGAGGCACTGCGTACAAAAATGAGACCCCGTGGTCTTCAACATGCTGTGCCCTGTGGCACACGGCGGCATGTAAGGCTGCACACTCGTAGCGTGATGGTGGACTATATGTTAAGCTGGAGCTGGTAATTTACATTATTATTGGGTTCCAGAGTGACTTTTGTGGGTGCCGGGCACAGTCACCTCCCGTTGACTGCACAGCGCTGCCTGAGTGGGAGGGGGTCTGAAGTTGGAACTCCAGGCATATTGGGGGCACTCGGGTTAAAAGGTAAAAAATAAATAAATATATCAACAAAGCGAGGAGAGAAATGAATAACAGTAAGAGATAATGGTTTTCTGAGGATTTCCTCAGATGTTTCTGCATATCACATTGTAAGGTTTGACCAAATGCAATATTTTGTGGGAAACTTGTGGTTTGGGAGGACAGTTGGTCAGGGAAGAAAAAAAAAAATAAAAGACTGAAATCTTTATTTCAGCTAAGATGGAAATTTTGTACAAGGGGATAAAACCCACTTCTTTCCACCAGATTCTACAAAACAACAATTTAACCTGCCTAATTGTGACATTTAGGAAGTGCTGTTACTTATCCTGAGACAAATTTGGGGTTTTTATGTTCCATAAGCAAAGGCTGCTGCAATATCTTATAATAGGGTCTGTTAATTTGAACTCCTTCCATTTGTTCTAATGGGAAATATATTGTACATTTTTTGGCTACTGTAAAAAGAAGCCACTGGTCAGGAATCCCTTCCTGTAGTTAATGAAGTAGTAAATGAAGAAACAGCAAGGCATCTGCAAGCAGGAACACTAAGTTTTCTCTTAGATAGATGTATTCACATGGACGCTTTAGTGTACATCTTCACCAGAAGAATCAGCCACACATTTGCTTTTCCAGTGAGTCTGTGTGATGGGCAAGATCCAAATGCTGACAGAAGAGCATCTAAATCAGTTATGCATTAGAGAGATTGATGTCCCTTTTGTTCCTCCTTTCTTTAACTGCACTCACTGATGAAGATGATGCAGATAATTAATTACAGCTATGAAGAATGAAAGTGAAAGGGCCATATTCCCTCCTCAGCCGTGACCCTGCACTGGATTAGCATCAAGGAGGGTGCAGGGTCAAAGGAGTTCAGGGAAAAGCCTTTGGTAATAAATTATACTGAGATTATATCCTGTAACCTAACTGCAACTCTTCCATCAGTGATTAAAGATCAAGCATAAAGAGCTCTTAAAAAACTAAAAGTCATCATTCCTCCCTGCAAGGAAAGTGTGGCTGAAGATGGATGCGCTTTCCTAAGGCTCTGCAGGGCAGATGATTTGGCAGCCTTTTCTGTACCAGGGCAGCCCTGACCAGGTCACAGCTGTGTCTGTAGGTGCTTCTCTTACTGTGTTTGAGGGAAAGCTAGGACCCAGGTGGGTTGCTTTGCCCTTTCCTTTGTCAACTTAGAGTAATCTTCTGGTTTTTCACTTGCTAAACAGGAATACATACGTGAGCTGCAGAACAAGTTTTGTTAAGAAATAACCAGCAAGCATCCAGTTTTAGAGATGAGACAAATGTTCATTCTGAAAGAGTTGTGGTAGGTAAAGCCAGTTTGCCAGCCCACCCCGCTGCCAGCTGCTAGCTCCAGCATCGTTGGTGGAACATGGCAAATGAGTTACACAAAACCAGTTTAGTTTAACTAGCCATAAATGGATCATTAGCCTGATCCAAGCACCCCATGACTCTAGGGAATGTGTGTGACCCAAACTCCTCTCTGCTGAGGGAAACAAAATCCACAGAAGAGGGACTATAACAGCAAGTGGCTGTTTCTGCAGCAATGGTCCTTATGCTGGTGCTGGCATTGGAGTAGAATGGAAACATGGGAAGTGTCTGAGGGAAGAAAATGCATGTTAGGATGCCTAGAAAGAGGACAGCCTTTGCAGCACTGTAGATGATCAATAAATCCCTTCCATGGTCCTCAGCATGAGTCTCTCTAGTTTTATATAACCTTGGTTCTGGCCATTCAGTACCTGAAGGCTCTGGGAGATGATATCCATCAGATTGGGGTGTTTCAGCTTAGGAAATCACAGCTGTGGTATGGTGTGGTGTGAGGGCACAGGATGAGCCACACTGCCCACCATGACCAGTGGCAATGGACGTGGGAGCACCTGGCTATAGCTGAGACCCAGCACACCTCTCACCTACAATGCTGGGAGCCTCGAGCAGGAGAGAGGGACCAGCCAGTGGTGACCTGCAGCTACATCTCCAGACCACAGGTCTTCTGAGACTGCGGGTCTCCTCATGGGCATTTAGACTGGACGTGCTCGAAGATGAAGGCACATTTTTTAGCTTGACTGTCTCTCTGCTCTGTAGCCTCCCTTCTGCACACTGAAGATAACAATTCCTGCACCGCTCAGGCACACACTAACAACAAAATCATCCACTAGCACCTCAAACACTGCTGTGTGGAGTTCCGGAGAAGACCATACAAAAATAGCATATCTTTTGATCTTCAAACTCTGTTAAATGCAGCCTGCAGATGCAGTAAAATCCTTCAATTGTTCTGTGGGCACAGAAATAGGTTTCTTGTCACTGTAACATGAAGTGACAGGATTAGGACGAAATTAGGGAGTTTTCAGACACTACCAAAAAAGTCAGAAAATTCCTTTGGCTTTGAGTGGCAGGCTTTTGAGGGGCTGGCCACTCTGCATTACCTGAAAGCACTCACATTTAAGATTTTTTTCCCCCTTGAGAGGTGACTGTGACCTGTGGAAAGCAGCAGGTCTCTTGAGTTTACTTGACTTCCAGGCCCAGTTTCACAGTTTCACAATTTTGGCACCATCTCATCGGCGGTGCAGAGCAGTGCCAGAGGCACGGGACTGTCATCACTCTTCTACCATGAAACATCCAACTGCCATGAGCCCTACTCTGCACCCTTCAGAGCAGATGGTCCCAACACACCCGGTGATGGTGAACCCCTTTGTGCCCCATCTTTGGCCCTAACCCGCTCCCAAGGCAGGGGGTGGTCTCTCTTCCTCGCAATCAGAAGGGCTGGAGACCCCATGGGTTTCCCCCATCTCTTTTTCCAGGCTGCCCTTTCCATCAGTTACTTGGGACAGCAGAGCTGCTGTGACGGATCTATATGGGGTCTGTGCATCTCTAGGGACATGGGATCCCATAATCTATGCAGTAGGAGAGGTCCCATAAGCACCGGAGAAGAAGCTGGGTCTCAGCCCTGCTCCTTCACACAGAAGGGACGGGCCCTTTTTCCTCTAACATACATAATGCTTTCCCATGTCTGAAAAAAAGGGGTTACAGCAAATTAAAGTTATTTATTTCATAGCTTTGGGGATTTTTCTCCCCGTATTTTTAATTTTGTCTTCATTTAAACATGCCCTAACATAATGCCCAGGGGGGAAATATCGGGTTGCATTAAAAGGGAGGGAAGGCTCTGCACCGTTTCTCTTTTTCTCCAAGACCTAGTTGATGGTTACCATTACAAAAATAGGAAAAAACATCCTACACAGAGATCACCTCCCCTCAGCATTTTTGGCTACATGACACAGAGCTTAAAAAACATAAAATACTAGACTCCATGTGGGCAGGACTTGACTAACAGTCCATCTGCGGAGCAAAGAACTAAAGATAGGGCCCTGACAGCTTCCTCGGCCAGCTCAGTTTTTGCGAGCAGGTGGGATGATTTTGATGCAAGGGGTGATTTCTGAGAGCCTGTGGAAATCAGCATCTCCTTCTGCAGATCAGCATCTTGCTCTGTGCCCCTCAGGCGGTTCCCACAGGGCTGCGGAACTGAGGCGTGGGGATTCAGGGAGGAAGGCAGCCAAGAGGGGCGGTGCTGGAGCCCCTTCCCGGCCCCACACGCTGTCTGACAACCCTTGGGCACCTGGGGACCAGTGTTTGGGGGGAAGCTGTAGGGGCTGCATGCCTGCTGGGGGCTTTGCTGCTTTGTACCGGAGAGGAGAGGAGAGGAGAGGGAAAGGGAGAGGGAGAGGGAGAGGAGAGGAGAGGAGAGGGAGAGGGAGAGGGAGAGGGAGAGGGAGAGGGAGAGGAGAGGAGAGGAGAGGAGAGGAGAGGAGAGGAGAGGAGAGGAGAGGAGAGGAGAGGAGAGGAGAGGAGAGGAGAGAGGGAGAGGGAGAGGGAGAGGGAGAGGAGAGGAGAGGGAGAGGGAGAGGGAGAGGAGAGGAGAGGAGAGGAGGAGAGAGGGAGAGGAGAGGAGAGGAGAGGAGAGGAGAGGAGAGGAGAGGAGAGGAGAGGAGAGGAGAGGAGGAGAGAGGGAGAGGAGAGGAGAGGAGAGGAGAGGAGAGGAGAGGAGAGGAGAGGAGAGGAGAGGAGAGGAGAGGAGAGGAGAGGAGAGGGAGAGGGAGAGGGAGAGGGAGAGGAGAGGAGAGGAGGAGAGAGGGAGAGGAGAGGAGAGGAGAGGAGAGGAGAGGAGAGGAGAGGAGAGGAGAGGAGAGGAGAGGAGAGGAGAGGAGAGGAGAGGGAGAGGAGAGGAGAGGAGAGGAGAGGAGAGGAGAGGAGAGGAGAGAGGGAGAGGGAGAGGAGAGGAGAGGAGAGGAGAGGAGAGGAGAGGAGAGGAGAGGAGAGGAGAGGAGAGGAGAGGAGAGGAGAGGAGAGGAGAGGAGAGGAGGAGAGAGGAGAGGAGGAGAGAGGGAGAGGAGAGGAGAGGAGAGGAGAGGAGAGGAGAGGAGAGGAGAGGAGAGGAGAGGAGAGGAGAGGAGAGGAGAGGAGAGGGAGAGGGAGAGGAGAAAAAAGAGAAAAGAAAGAAAAAATAATAGTAATAAAAGAAAAAAGGAAAATATAGAAAAAACAACTAAATAAAAATAATAATAATAATAATAAATAATAATAATGCAGCCAGGTGTGGGTCGGTGCACTCGCTGCCCCATGCGCGGAAAGGCCGCCGGGCAGGATGCTCTCAGCGGGGCAGGGCAGGACACTGCCTCGGGACGCCAGTGCCGTGCCGTGCCGTGCCGTGCCGCGCCGCGGCACCTCCCGCGTGGGGCGGAGCGGAGCGGAGCGGGGCGGGCGGACAAAGCCGGGCTGTCAGCGGGGCGGGCGGGAGAAAGGAAAAGCGGCGGCAGCGGAGCAGGTGAGGCGGGCAGCGGGGGTTGTGCCACGCTGGCACCGGGAGCGGGCGGGCAGCCCAGGGGGACGCCGCGCCGTGCCACGCGTGGGGGCGGCTTTGCGCGCCGCGGGTGAACGGATCGCCCCGCGGGGGGACGGGTCGGGGGCTGCATGGACGGATCGCCCCGCGGGGGGACGGGTCGGGGGCTGCAGCCCCCGACCCGTCCCCCCGCGGGGCGACCCGTCCCCCCGTGGGCTGCTCGGGGGGTTGCAGCCGGTGGGTGACGGACGGCGCTGTCTGATGCAGCCATCGCCTCTGCCCGTGGGTCGGAAAGTACTTCGGGAAGCGGTTATTGCTCGCTCTTCGTAGAAAAGGAAGTGAAATTTTAGCGCTGTGACGGTGCTAAAACAATCTCTCGACTCGATCCGACTCCCCTACCCTGCGGCGATTAAGCCAGAAAAATCTCAGGAGTTATTACAATGAGTAGCATCGCCCGAGAGTAATTAGTATTTAGGGGGCTCAAGGACTGAGAAGCACGTTTACGTGTTTGTTTCGTCGACGTGAACAGTTGGGAAACAGAAGAGTTCTTGGTTGGCTCCGCAATGCGTTGTGTCAAAAGCAGGAAGGCGCTTACTACCGCATGAATTTAAAACCCTTCGATTTATAACCAGTTTGCCCGTCGCCGCCGAGTTGCGAGCGTCCGGAGCGGCTTCTGGTAACGGAGGCTTGAAAGGAGCTTTCGTTGGGCGTGTTGTGTGGTAGGGAAGCTCCGTGATGAATACATCCCATTCCAGAGAATGCACCTAAAAGCCTGATGAATCAGCATGCTGCATTCACTGACCGAGCGTGGCAGCTCCTGCGAGGAAGGATGCAGCAGTACAGGGGGGATGTTAATGCTACCTGAAGCTGCGAGCTTCCTATGTGGTAGTGGCACGTGTGAGGTTGTGGGGGGGGGGGAAAAATACCACTAGTTTTTAATTTTAAACAGCTGTTTCTGATAATTCAAACAACCCCCTGGTGCTTTCTGTGGTGAGTGAGTTATAGTCCTTTTTGTACTTTACTTGCTTCCCAGAGGGATATTTGCTTTTTATCTGTCGCCCCACACTGTAGCAAATGAAATGAGGCTCATAGTATAAGCCCATACCTTAACATAGCAAGAAATATAGAGCAGTAAAGAAGGTAAAAACTTTTAACAAGAAATACTGTAGCAATTTTGCTGTGTTTTAGGAGAAGATAAACACTGAGACAGAGATGACATTTTAGAAGTGGAATAGCAGAACAGTATTTCAAACAAAGCATCATGCAGCTTAAAGGTTATTTTGCAAGATGCACTTGCTCTTTTAAAAGATATTGTCTTTTGAAGTCAAGTGAACTGTGTAAAAACATCACAGGAACAGTGTCACAAGGTAAATCTTTCAGTCAGGGTTCTGACTGCTTCAAGAAAGTGCTGAGTATTTAGAAGAACCATCTCAAGGACATCTTGAGATATTTATTATTCAACGGCTGTATGAGCAACTGTATGCACTGTCATGTCAGGATGCCCAGGTCACAGGCCAAGTGCTCTCCAAATCCTTGGTGTATGCACCCTCGCTCCATCTCTTTTCCCTGAGACACAGAGGCTCCTGCTTCAATCCTTGTTTATGTCTTTACTCACATAACTGGATGTGTGGGGCGGGCCGTCACCCAACCAGCGAGAAGATACAAAGGACACAAAATGTCTTTGTCTCACACGGGAGTTGTCCGCAACCACTGCTGAGATTCAATGGCTGCTTGTTAGTAAAGACCTTGCAGTGAAAATCATCCCCAAAGTGGAGGACAGGAGGATTATGACCCCTTAACTCACCTACTGTCATATCCTGTGTATGCAGTGTTTGAGTTACAGAAGCTCTGCATCTTCCTAAAACACTCAAGATTTATGGTAGTGCTGCTGGGAGAGTGAAGTTTCTCTACTGTCCCTAGTAGAGAAAGCTGACTGAGATGCTATATAATCTATTTAAATACAACCAAGGACTTCAGAAATGACTGGCAGTTGATAAATTTGACTTTTCCTGAGAGCAATTGTTGTTTGTTTCAGTTTGCCTCAAACTCAGCCTACAGAATCCATGAGCTGCTTCAGCTTCATAAGGAGAAAAGGATCAGCTTAGTATGAGAGGCAGGGAGTTGGGGACAGCAGCACACAGGGCGGTTAACGTCTTGTGGGCTTGGTGTCTATGAGATACCTACGCTTTTGGAGATGTTTCAGAGACAGGAAAACATGGATATTTTTCTATGACCTCACTTTGCGGGGTGTGCCATGGCAGGTTGGTGTAAGTTGGCCAGTTGCCCTATCAGACTGTATCAGAACATCTGATGCTCAGTATGGTTTGGTCATTTGGGGTGTCTTCTGCTTATTTAAAACTTTTGCCAATTGGCCACTTACCAGGTACCTGTTCTTCAGGGTTAAGTCTTCCTGTAGCATAACTCTTCCCCTGAGAAGGAGCAGGGACTCTTGTGCCATCGCTTTTGCTCCTCAGGCAGGAGAAGCTGCCTGTCCTCACGGGCAGTGGGGACAGCTTACTCGGAAGGACATGGAGTCTTTCTAAAGTGCCTTGGAAATAACCTGGGCATTGATGATGCTGACTGGTGGTCTGGGGCTGGAATAGTTATTTCAGCCCTATGATTTCATTTGTAATGGCCTGATTTAGTTTTAGTTGTCTGATATTCTAAATCTAAGTGCTCTCTCTGACAATAAAACCCTCAAATCGGGTTTCTTTCAGCTTTTACAAGTCCAAATATTCTAAACTATTTATCATTGTCTCTTCTGCATAATTTGGCATTTTTCTGTGTTATTTTTTGACCATTCCTCCAAATGCCAGTGAAATATTTGGAGGAGTTAAAAAATAAATGACACTCGCCCACCCCACCCCACTCTACTCCACTCCTAAATGGATATTCGCAAGAATTCATTGTCAGTTTATCTTTGAAAACACATTTGGGGGCCTTCAAAATCACTAAAACTTTTGCTAAAACATGTCATTCAAATTCACCTTAAAATAGCTTTTACCCTGGCCCTTCTTCTCTTAAACCTTGCAACACTGAAACCTTAATACAGTCAAGTTTTTAAAAAACAGCTTAATTCCAGAAGAGGGAGAAACATTAGACTAACACAATTAGGTGAGTGGAATGAATTTTTCCCTCAGGCACCTCTGGAGAATGATACTATATCATGTTAAAAACCATAAGCTGTTGTCTCAGGCAGAGTTGGGCTGGGCCGGTGTTTGCATGAGACACGGGAGGGAGAACTCCCACTGGTGCAGAAAGCCCCGGTGGGGAATGTGTCGATAGCGTTGCTCTGAGTCACTAGGGGCCCAAACACCAACTGTCGCATGATGGCACATGTGTTGTTGTTGGGTGAGGTTTAAATGAGATCCTGAGCCTTTCAGCACCTTTATATATATTACTTATTTATTTTTATGCATGTATATGTATGTGTGTATGTACATAAAAGTCTGTGTTTTGGCTTAGCTCCTTTGAGGACAGCTACAACTGCCAGTGCGAAATCCTTGCAGCTTCAGCAGGGCTTGATTTCTCACTGATGAAAAGGTAAGGTGATTTGGGGAAATCCATGCATGGCTTTTGCGTCCGTTTTGTCATGGGGTGGCTGTGGGCCCTCCCTGCTGACGGTCTCTACGATACCCGTCTCTAGGAGCAGTGAACTTAAAGGCTGAACTCTGACAGAGCAATGGGTGCTCTAAGGGCAGCAAGAGAAACTATGGGGTTTAGTCTGTCTGCAGGAGAGGTGGGTGGGGAAAGAGCCTCAAACAAGGTGTTATTTTCAAGGGGGTTGAAAAAACACTTCATGGACTGTAAGGAAGAAGCAGTGACTCATCTTCTGCATTTGGGAAAGTCAGGTGAGGGAAGAAGGGACTGACCTCAGGGCTAAAGAGAGGGGAGAGGAGAATGCAAAACCTGAACTTCAGGGAAAGGATCCAGAAAACAAGAATGCTCTAGGAAAGCTGTCTGGACAAGCATTTATCATATTTTTATCTAAAGACACACTTGGATCTCAGAACGGTTTCATGTTGCATTTGTCCCCAATGAGCTGAACCATAGCCCCAGTGCGCAGTCGCAGGACAGGCAGGATTAAGGGGCAGGCTTGTTCTGGGAGCACTGCCCAGCGTTGGAAGCCAGCAGCAGGGCTGCCCTGTGCTATTTTTATTATGGCCAAAAAGTGTTTTAAAAAGGCTAAAGGAAAGCAACCCTGCTGTCTAACAGAGCCCCTATAGCAAGAGCAGGGCTTCAGGTGGGGCAAGTATGCTCAAATCTGATCAGCAGCTGCTGCCCTAAAGAGGGGACAATGCTCCACCACGGTGGTCTGGTAAAAATGCCTGATGGTGGTGAAGAGGAGGAGGAGGAGGGGGAGGAGGGGTGGAGAGAAGACGAAAACATGGCAAAGTTGGTGGGGAGAGCCTCGATGATCCTGGCTGAATGCCTCCTCAGCCCCAGAAGCTCCTGCGTCTTGTGCTGAAGAGTTTTGCATTCATCCAGCTTCTTTCCACTGAACCTTTAATGATCCTGCATTCCAAATTTATCCTATTTAAACTTTAGGAACAGTTGTAATGCTTTACAGGAACCTAATCTTTAACCCAGTCTCTTCTGAGAATGGCTCACCGTGTTACTTTTCCACCTTCTCTGAAGAAGCCAGTAGTATTTCTTCAGCAAGGCAATTTCAGATATTGAGTATATCATTTACTCAGTTTTCCTAAAGGGATAAAATTAGTAGGGTCCTTACACTGGATAATCTACCATACACAGAAATGACAAGCTTTCAGGATGATCTAATTACCAATGCCAAACCACATAAAAATAACAAGTTGCCAGAAAATACAAATCCTGCATAGATTGGACAGGTGAGAAGGGAGGAAGGATGTAGCATGCAGGTCTATCAGCTATAAGCTTCAGATGCTCTAATCTAGTAATACTTGATAGAATTGTTGAAGCCAGCAAGGAAAAAATCTGTCTCTCATTTCACCGCGTGGTTTGGTTGTGCAACATCTAATGTGAAATGGCCAAATATCTTCTCAGGCTACTCCTTCAAGAGGAATTTTATTCAAATAGGCTTTGATCTGGTAACCATTTTATGTCCCAATTAATATTGGGTTGAATATGTAGTAGTAACAATCTCTTCAGACAGTTTGAATCACACTGCAAGCAAAGCATGTCAGGTTTTATCAAAGGAAAACAATATGTTTTGTTTGGCTTTATAATATTCAGACTAAGTAGAAACGCTGTGAGTAAACTCATTTTTGAAGCTTCATTGCAATATGGCACTTGAAACTAACCCTGGATCTCATGACTCATCTCTGCTGTGAATGCGGCATCCCTTGATGAGCTTACAACTCTGAATCCAAGCATATTTGCAAGTCAGAGGCAAAGACCCAGACTAAAAGGCAAAACTGAGGCGATAGATTAAAACCTCTCTTGATTTCCATCAGAGTCTTGAGTTCTTAATGTCTGATATTAGTTCAGAAGACATTGTCTTGCAGGGGTACCTGCAAATGCAAATGTTGTTTGGCAATGGCTTGGTCGTGTGGATTTGATGGCCAAATAAATGCATTTCCAAACACCGGCAAATATTGCCTGCTTTGCTTTGTAAAATTGGAAATAGCTCATTGGCAGATGGCAGGAGCACATCGTTAGTATTAATAGACCTATGCACACAAAAGGAGAACAGGTGACTGCTGTTTGTAATTAAGCTAATGACAGAGGCAGGAGGGAGCTCCTATCTCATCAGGATTACTGTTTCAACTCAACTACTAGACTGCACCAATAGAGCAAATGCTTGCCTTGGCATTTGATGCTTATACAGCATTGTATGCTTTGGGGTTTCCCTGGAGTGGTTAGTGGCCAGGGCAGGACATCCCACTCACACATCTGTCTTCCACTTCCACAGGTTAGTCTGCAGGTCTGCTGTAAAGCTAATTTAATTATTACCAAACAATTGCATATTTAAAAACCCTGATATAAATAAAGTGTGCAACGTACACAGACTGAGCCTTACAACTGTTCTTTTTTTTTCTGCAAATTTCTACATCTTTTTCCTGCAGCTCAACTTCTCAGCCATTACTAATTGCAGTAACTTCTTATAGTTAGTTCTATTTTACTTCTTTCAACTCCATTAACCCTTTAACACCCTCATGAGCTTTGGTGTCAATCGCAATCATGATAAATATTTACAAGAAAAGCAGGAAATTTAGAGATACAGGAGACTAGTCTTTGGCAATTGGTTGTGAACATCTTTACGCCTTGTTAGCAAGCCACAGGAAATTTGCTAGGAATATACATTTCTGCAGGGGAAGCAGGGGTTGCAAGGTGCAGCTGAAAACAGCCTGGAGAACGTCAGAAGAAAACTGCATTAGAAGTTTTGAACAGCAGCTCTAGGTTGGCTGTCTCTTGGAAGACTTTTGAAGTGCAGATTAAATGGTTCCAGATGATGACAACAAACTCTGTTAAGAAAACAAAAGGTCTGGGCTTTCAGCCACTTTGGGGTTGTTGTTTTTGTGCCTGGAAAGAATCCTGCACCTATTCAGTGCTGCCGCTCTGGAGTGCCTCTTTCTTTCTCATACAGTCCCTCTTAGGAGATGTTTCACCTTCTTTATCTGTGTTGCATCTCTTCCCCTTAGCTGCATCCTGACTTCACCACAAAATTGGCAGTAATTTTGTCAGTTTGCATTTTTCCTTCCTCTGCCTTTGCTCAGCAGACTGGATAGCCTCCTCTTTTTATAAAATGGTTTGGGATGGAGGGGACCTTAAAGGTCATCTCGTTCCAACCTCCCTGCCATGGGCCAGGAAAGGGGAACTCATCCCTGGGTGGGCTCAAGCCACTGACCTTTCAGTTAACAGCTGAATGCCCTGACACCACAGAGACTCCCTTTTAACTCTCATGTGTACCTTGCTGACATGGGTTCCTCCTTGTGACTGGCCGTGATGCTTTAACACTGACCCTTTAAACCCCTCTTCTACCAGGCAGAAGACTCTTGGTTGCTGTTTGACAGCTCTTGTTTTCCAGTCTGATCATGGGTTCAGTAGGAAAGGCAAGGTACCAGGAAAGGGGTACAGCAGAGATTTTCAGGTTAGCCTTACCCCAGCCATGCAGCGGAGCCAGAAAATGCTGTGCCTTACCAAGAGGAGTGAGAAGCAGTTATTGTGTTCAGAGCTTGAACACGCTGCTTTATCAAACCAAGAGCTTTTGATCCAGGCAGCTGTGAAGAGGGAGGCGACTGTGGAACAAAATGGGACTGAAACTCAGTCTAAATTTTCCCCTGGACCTGAAGTGTCAGCAGTCAGACTAATTCTGTAGTTTAAACATTGATGCCTTGTTAAGTATGAGTAAATTTTGAGAAGCTCTTGCAGCCATCCTTGCTCAGGAAAGCAAATGTGTTTTTAAGGCTTGCCTTTGCATGGTAGCAGCTGGCAAAAGCAAGATGACATCAATAGGGATGGGTATGACTGAAGTGCCTTCTCAGTGAGGACTAACCTACTCGCCCCTTGCTTGCAGTTGTGTACTCACCTCTCCTAGTTTCAGCTGCTAAAGTATGACCTGGTCAACTAAGCTTCCTGCGGTTATAATGGCAACAACTGTGATTGCTCTTACAGCTGCTTAATGCTGTGTTTGCCAGTAGGATGCTAATAAAGTAGTTCTGGTAGGCAGTGCAGGTGTACCCTTATAGTTGTAAGAGGTGATGGTGATATTCAGAAAATAAGATTTTTTTTTTCCGTGCACGGGGTTTATTAGGAGTGAATCTCAGGCACTGAACATTTTCTCTCTTGATTTTACTTGCTAGTTGCTACAGCTGAGGCCATGCTCAGTTTCACCATTTCATGCTTTAGTATTGGGGTATATTGACTACCAGGTAAAACAGCAGATCCTTTAAAAGTTAAAGTATCATCTCTGGTATCTTCCCAGTCCTGTATTAATAAACAGAGCATGGTTTCAAGTCCCAGCCTAGGAAATGCATCAGTACAGAGTTGACTGCGTTGAGCACAACATGCTAGTACTCCTATTCTGATTTCTGGTCCTGCCCATCTCCCGTGGTATTCCTCCTCCTTCCACCCACACCTGTGGATTCCCCCACTATGCCTGGGGAACATCAATTCAAAAAAAGTGAGAATTCAACCAAGGATGTCAGAGCTGACCTGTTTTGTCAGTCATTGCTGAAAGAGATAGAGAGGAAGCCTGCCCGTGGTGGTGCGCACCTCTGCTAGAGGACCTCACAGTGGTAGGGAAGAAAATGAGCTCGTCTCTATTTCTCCCAGCTCTGCATTTAAATAGAACTGCTTTCTTTGCTCTTGCATGCTATGTTTAATTTGCGAAGTCACCAAGATGTTACCTTTTTCCCAGAATCATTGGACTCCAAAGGGTGAAATGGTTTTATTGCCCTTGGAGAACGCTGCAGAATTTTTGCATTCACGTACGGTAGAGCATGAGATTGCAGACTTTCAGCCACAGAAGGAGCCATGAGTATCTGTCCTTTAGATATGGATTTTAAACTAAAAGATGCTTTATCTTGCCTGCAGAAGTACAGAAGCAATGAAAAGTGATTGCTCTAGTTTATTAAGCAGAATTTCTTGTTGCAATGAAGGTGGCTTTCTTCCCCCATCTGACATTCTGGGAGGTGGGGGAAGAGGAGCACAGGCAATATTAAGCTTCTATTCTAATTTTATAGTAAAAGTTCCACATTGATACATATGTTTTAAAGACCAGTTAGCATTTTCAGACAGAAATGGCCTGGTACTGTGCAAAGGGATGAACGTTATGCTTGTAATACTTTTTAAAGTTAAAATTTGGCCAAAATTACTAATTCTCAAGAAAATACCTCAACTCTTCATATCATGACGGATCAGTCCAGCTTAAATACAGGAAATGTTGGGCATAATAGCCATTACTTGCACAGATCTTGTTAACAAGAACATAATTTCCTAATCACTCCCTTGAAAGCAAACCCAGATGATAGAAGCATAGTTGAGCTCCTGCCAAACACCTCAAGAACTCTGATTTCACACCCAAGCTCCTGCAAGCGTGCCAGGATAATCTCAACTATTCAGTGAAAAAAAGCCTCCAGCACTATGCTTAGGGTTCCTTATACTTGTGTTCTTAAATGCAAAAACTATCAGTTGGGCTAGTACAAAAACTTGAGTAAGAAACAAGAGTGCAGACATATCTAGATGCGTTTATATTACTCACCAAGGCAATATATTACTGCAGGCAATATTGTCCTGGTGGCAACATCCTAGTCCATCTCCCCATCCTCTTCAATTAGCCCTCGAGAAAAAAGAAAGTTGACTTTTTCTTTTAAGATGCAGTTAGAGGACAAAAGAACAGATTCTAGTTTTTATTGGTGGTGGTTCCTCCACAGTGAGGGCACGTGTCTGATTTAATGAAGCATGCAAAGAGCTTTGATCTTGCATCATCTTCATGATGTAAGGGATGAAAACAGGAGCCTTCACTGCCAGTGGAGGCTCATCAAGAAGCGATGCAAATGGCAATTGCTGCAAGCCCATAGATGTGTTGGTTTTCAATATAATGCATCTATAATACAAATAAATAATAAAAGCTGTTAGACTTCCCTCAGGTTGTTACAGCAGTGCTTTTAAAAAGCAAATAACTGAGCAAGCTTACCCACTAAATGTTTGTAGACCATGTTGCAGAAACTGCAAATATTAGAGACAACTTTAATTTTATTTATCTACATTTTTCCTATTAGCTTGTGAAGCTATCAACTAGTTATCTACTTTTTTCAAAAACAGAGCATATGACAAGTTGACAAAATTATTATCTTGCTCCACGGAAGTTTTTTATAGGCTCTCTGGGTTTCTAAATGGGATGAAGGGTGGAGCTAGTCATTTAGCCACACCCATGGTGAGGTTTATAAAAGGAAGTTTTCTAGGGGAAGCTCTTCTCTACCAGTTTGTGACAACTGGCAGTTTCGTTTAACAGGGTTTCAGCTTTAAAAAAAAGAAAATTCCTACTATGTCAAGGCCTCCTAAAGGTTCCCATAGTGGGGATGCTCCTCTAAATCAATCTTTGAAACAGCAAGGTAAGGTAAGTCATGGAGTCTGCTTTATTACTTTAGCTCATTTTTACACATAATATTTCTGTGGTAGAGAGCTGAATATTACTGTTATTTCAAAAGTCTGTATTTTCTCTGCCATATAATTGGAGTTTTGTTCTCTGCAGTTTTGTATTCCTGTAACACTAACTCAAATGGAGAAGAAACAGCCTTAAAAAAACATCCCCAAACTTATTAGAGTTTGGAGAGGTTGCTATTTGTCATAGGATGGTCAGGCTTTCAAGACTAATGACTTTGAGGGCTAATTTGCATCACCTGTCCATAACACTAAGGTTAATGTGGTTGTTGTAATTGTGCTGTTGTTCATAAGTCACACCAATATTAATTTCTGAAGCATACAAATAAAAGATATGCTATGCTTTATTGCACAATTGCTTTGACTTAGTCATGACTTTTTGATACACCCAGGAATCCTGGCATAATTTTCTGTTTATAATGTATCAGTTTCCTTATGTATACCTGTAAATAATTGCTTAATTTATTCTGTTCAGCAGAGGTCTCATGAGTTACTGTGGATGTCCTTCAATGAGATTAGGTGCTATAAAGGTTTGTTTGCTATTGAACACAGGTGTTCATGTTGGTACAATGATTCTGTAGACAGGTCTGTATCAGTTTACAAGATGACTGGGGGAATTCTTTCATAATCATCAACTGAAGTCGAACGCATTATATCAAAAAGTGTGTATCATGGATGTGTCAAGAATGCTCAGGATAAAAAAAATACCTATCTCATTACACTTGTTACATAGCCCTGGGATTATTGCTGGTGTGATGGTAAAGCAGAACTGTAAGGAATTGGAGAGAGGGGAATGAACCTTGAAAATACTTTTTAGGAGCTCCTTTCAGGCCTCTGGAAAAACGGAAGAAAGTCCGGACTTCTTTGAAAACTTAATAAGCAACCAGAGACAAGTGTCTTAAAAGCTAACTTTTTTTCCTCCAATTACTTTATCTAGACTTAACTAGAACAGAGAAGAGTAATAAGTTTTTTCTTGTGAGCCTTCAATTTGGAAGGAGTAGAAGTCACTAATATTTTTGTTATTCATTGCACCCAAAACATGGGAAGTATTTGAGGGTCACTAGTCTGCTAGTTGCTCTCCAGAGTGTAGTATAACTACCATGTGCTACAAAAATAACCGAAGTAATGGTTTCCACAAAACTGGTAGTGCTGATATGTTCTCTTTTTCAAGCTGTAAGCAAAACTGTGAATTAATGTAGCTGGCAAAAAGCTGACTGATGGCCTCTTGGGCAAAATGGTATGATGTAAGTTGGAGAGGCTGTCAGAGCATTTTGGCTTTGTGTGATTAGTAGACATGAGAAAATAAATGTATCTTGCATTTGAATAGACGCTTTTCCACCTTGATAATGCTGTGTTTTTTCTTTTGAGCTTTTCCTGTCAATACTAAACTTGTAGGATGTTTAACTTGAGCAGTGTGGTCATTTCTGCTTTTTACCATGTGTTTTTACTGATATGTAACAAATTGTGGCTGTGCTGGATTGTGGTGAGAGGAGTCTTGTTTGACAGCATAGCTGCCTCCTGCAAGGGAGTCCCCATGGCTTTATCCACTGCCATTCTTCCAGGAGGTTGACATGCTGCAGTTGGATTGTTCATAGGTATTTTTAAATGCATTGCATTTATTTTAAGTGCCTGATGTAGACCAAACTGTTAAAAAAATTTTGCTGTTATTTTTGTTGTATTAGTACAGTAAGCGGGGAGAGATGAAGGGAGAGGAAAATACTGTCAATTCTGGCAGAGAATCTTAGTTGTCTCTGCTCTTGGATACTTTTGGATGGGTTTTGTGAATCAGGGAGAAAGTTTAAGCTTTTTCAAGCAGGTAATGTGGAGTTACTTACTTTTTAACATTGCTGCGTAGCTTAACATGTTTATAAATTTGGCCACTCCTCTAAGCAGGGATTAAAGTGACTTCTGTCATTTTGTGACTTGAAAAGCAATATTTATAGAATAAAATACTTATCCAGGATAATTCTGACACTAACCTGCTATTCAACACAAATGAGTCAGGGGACACTGACTGTCCTATGGCTGATGACTTATTGTATTTGATAAATTTAAATAAATCTTCAAAAGGCTACTTTTGAAGTAGCCGAACTACAAGCCTTAGGGAGCCATCTTCCTTTCCTGGTTTGATTTTTTTGGAGCCACATATGTACTAAATGCAGAAAGTCCACAAAGATGACTTCTTGGTGGCGAGCTGAGTAATTAAGAGGCAGATGGGCAGTGACAGTCTCTTAGTAACTTATTTCTTTGAGGTGGTGTATGAAGACTGACGCTGACAGCTGGATTACTCTGATGTGATACTCTGTTAGTCCATTCACATTTCAGTACTTTTGCTATCAGAAGATTCAAGCACAAAACTTCAGCAAATTTGGGTGGCTGCTAAAATTAAGTCTTGCTCTGGATTCTCCCTCCTTAATTCATGCATGGCGACACAAGTGTGTTCAGAGCCAAACTGGGGGAGGGATGTGGGGCGGCTTGCAGGTTTGGCTGGGGGGGTGCAGAGGTGGTCATGGAGAAGGGGCTGGTGTGGGTGGCCTGAGAGGGTCCAAGGGGAGGAGGGAGGTTCCTGGGAGGATGGGGAGGGCAGAGTGGAAGGAGAGAGGCCCCATCACAACGGCAGCTTCTGAGTCTTGGCCCAGCTTTTAAACCTTGTTGGCCCTGCACAGTCTTCAGTGTCTCTCCTTGTTTCCCATCATCTCTTCTGCTACCACCAAGAAAGTGAGTTTTCTGACTCCTGGATGAGGAAAGAAATGTATTCTTCTCTACATTCCTGGGTCAGCCAAAGTAAGTTTTACCTGCACTGCTGAGAAGACCCAAGCTGAGTGCCTTACTGCTTTATGAATCAGCACACCACTACGGATTCTCCTATTCAGCTGTTTATTTAGATTGTGGAATCCTGAAATCAGAAGGGTTTTACAGATCCTAAAATCACTGCAGTTTCTTTAACATGACTGGATTTCTTTAAATAATATTTTTTTCTCAGGATAGTGCTGGCAGAAGAGTCAGCTGGCTTTTACTGCCCTAGTTTAGTTCAAGTCAAACCAAGTTGCTGAGTTTAAACAATAAGTCTTGTAGACTTGAGTTTTTTCATTTTTTGTCCACCTGACAAACATGCATATAGGTGACAATTTCCATCACAAGGAAGAAGCCTGAAGTTCAGCTCCTTTGTGCAAGCTGGAAGGGGAGTCGCCGGTATTCAATAAAAACTCTCCTTAGATAAACTGAGATGTAAACAACAAACAGAGAAAGAAATATAACTGCCAGTCAGATGTCACTTGGTCTGAGACAATGTTTCTGAGGTGTGTTTGTAAGATGCTTGAAGGCCACATCAGGTAAAGGATGTGACTAGCATCCTGTGTATGACTTTAGGATTATGTATTGTCTCTGCTGCAGCAATAATCCTTCGTTGGGATCAGGGACCATGGGCAACATGTGATCATGTTAGAAAACCAGATAGAGAAATCCTAGGATGGGCTTGTCAAATGACAGGGAACTTATTATGTAGCTGTGGAATGGACCAACAAGAAACGTTTGTCTGACCGATGGCAGTGATATCTCTTGTCTTCCTTTGAAAGGAACGCGTAGCTACTGGTACAGTTCTGTCCATTACAACAATGTGGCACAGAGGAGTTGACGCTGCTTTGTTACAGCGTTCACTGTGTGCTACTCTTAAGAAATTCAGAGTGCTGCCCTCTGCTTTTTGACTGTGAAGATCTTATTCCAAGTTTTATTGGATTCAGTGATACACATTTTATTTATGTCTTATTGTGTATGTATGCAGTAGCCTAAGTGCATCCGTTTAAATCCACTAAGGCTGGTGGTACAGGGTATAGGGCCTCTGAGTCATTTCCTGTATATGTCTCGCTGTGCAGTAGGGTGTTTATCTATGTATTTTTTCATGATGACCTGTTTACATTTGATATCTCACTTCTAAAATTTGAAATAACAGGAAAATGTTTGCTCAGAGAGACATCTGAGGTAAAACTGAATGGTATTTCTGCCTTTCTCGTAGCCCTAAGTGTGCAGGCTGGTCCTGGAAGGTGCTGGCGAGCCTGCTCAGAAGTAATCAATGGGAGCTGGGTATCATCAGCCTGTGTGCTTGCAGAGTGCTGCGCCAGGGCCTGGAGCTGGCCTGAGCTTTTTGGGGAAACCACCCACTCTTTTCTATTATATGAGCATAAGTGAGGTGTTAGAGGCTTCCAGCCCACAGAGCTGATTTCATTAGAACATAAAAGTACATGTTAGAAGAAAAAGCACTTACCAACAGTAGAGAGATCTGGTAGGTGAGGTTAAAGCTCTTTATTAATATATACCTTCCATGCCTGATGTGTCCTGTGCAGTAGGGTCCTTCCCTCCAATCTTGTGTAGTTTTCTAATTTTTTTGGCTTCTGAAGTTGAAATTCTGCACTGTCCCCAGGAAAGTTTATTTTCACTTCTTGCTGGGCTTGCCTTTTGGTTCGAGTCCCTGGCATGAGCCCAGTACTTTGCTCGGGCATCTCCTGTTGTCTGCTGCTGCGTTTATGTTGACCATGGAGGGGTTTCACTCCCAGCTCACCCCATGGTGTGCACGCACAGCTAAGACCCACAACAGTCAAATAAATAGCTCTGTGTGTGTGTATAAACATAAAAACTCTCTTTGAGTTGGATTCTCTCACTGTGCTACCAGATGCCTTTCCATTGGTATCAAGCAGAGACAGGCCCACCTCTTCTGGGATGTGGACTGCCAAAACATGTGGCTTTATTCCAAATTAACAAGTCGACTGTAAAAGAAGCAGCAACTTGTGTTCCTGAATTTATTGAGTTCTTAGTGTCAGAAAACTGTTATGCTGGCTTACACATCCTGTTTTCCTGTGTGGAATAGTAGGGGAAAGAACACAGCACTTCAGACAAGAAAAGGTTGTAAGCATCTCTACTTATTAAGGAAAGCAGGAGTATTTCTGAGATTAAAAATAGCACACTTCCCAGTGTAACATAGTGTCACTTGGTTAAAGTTGAGACAGCTTCAGTTGTATTATTCTTTACACATCTTGTATTTCAAAAAATATTAATTTCAATCATTTTCGTATTCTGGAAATTAAACTTCAACATCAATTTGTCATCAAACAGGAGTAGGAAAACTGAACCCTGACAGTCTTCTCTGGGATACAGCAGTTTCTCAAAACTGACACATTACACTGAGGGAGAACAGAATAACACTAAAGTAAAACGATGTGCTCGTGCTCTTGACAGGCAGAAGGCATTTAGTTTGATAAGGTCCCAAACAGTGTCATTTGAGAGCATTGCAAAGACTTCCAGCTGTCTTGTGTATGCTAACTAAATATCTGGGTGAATTAGAATTTGTCCCTGTGAATATTTCACTAGCAGTGACCTTGCCTGATCTAGTTAATTCAAGCTTAAGTGCAGCTTGTTGCAATGCCTGATAATATTTTTGACCAAGACTGCATTTCTCTGAGCATCCTACCCAATGCTGAAGTAAAGGACTGTGTTTGCAGAAGCATGGCAGCACTCTCCTCTCAGCTGCTTCCCAGCTTGCTGTGGGAGATGCTGCCCAGCTCTGTTGACTCATGTGGAAGGTGTGGCATGTTTTGACCAGGAATGGAAGGGTGTAAGAGAGTCGCAGCAGAGTGCAGCAGAGTCTGAGACAGGCCCTGCAGGGAAATCAATCTTATGGGAAAGCGTAGGTTGAATCTTGCATTTTTGCTATGTGAGTTAACAAGCAAGCTGACTACCAAAAAGGGAGAAAAATTGGACTTGTACCACAAGCATACATAAACTGCTCATTGGATTGTGAGAAAGAGACCTGCTTTCAGCTGATGTTGGATGCTTCAGCTGTGGACGCTATCCGTCTGCTCATTTGTTCCACAAGTTACTACCTTGATTCACCTTGGGCATGTTCAGTTCAGTAATATCTTGTTACAGGGACTTCCAATAGCTGACTAATCTTGCTGAGAAGAGAAAGGCTTTGTTAAATGAGTGCATGCTTGAGAAATAAGGATTTCATTTGCAGAAGTTTTATTTAGAGGCCCAAAATGCATGTTCACCTTTTGCACATGTATTTTATATGTAGCACGGTTTATTAAGATATTTCCATGCACAATTGCTTTATAGTTGCTATCTTGGGAGCCCTGGATGCAAAGAGAGTGAGTTTACACAAGACAGGAGATGTGCCAAGCACTCTTTCAGGCTCAGTTGAAGGACACTGGTCACTCCAAAGAAAAACAGCTACTAGGAGGATGCCGCTACAGAAAGTGCCATAGTTTGAAGAAAGCTTATCTAGTGACATTAACAGGGGCTAGAGGTTGTCTAGGGCAGATTGCACGTACCTGGGACGACTGGTTCTTCTGCACAGGATTTGCTGTACTGGCAGGTTTATGAAAGAGGTAAACAAAAACAAACAAAAAAAAAATCAAAACTGCCAGAGTTTTGCTTCCCAATCTAAGCTAACTGGCTTTGTCTTCCAGATGTGAAAAATGGGCCAGTATAGAACTTTAGTCAACTATCACAGAAATAGTGTGCATGTAAATGGCAAATCAATCCAAATTATCTGTTTCTCCAGTTAAGTGGTTTATTTTCTTGCTTAGCTTGGACAGCAAACAGAAAACATAAGTGTCTGGGAAAGGCAGCGAGAGAAGTATCTACACTTAAATTGTGTATACTACTGAAATTAGTTTAGTGCTCCTCCAAATCAGTACTTACAGGCAGTGTGCTAAAGGAAAAACTTTCCAGAGCAGAATATTGTGGAAGTTTAAATTCAAACTGATACTGCAGAATAACTTGGAAACTTCCCAGTTAGCTTTTTTCTAATAAGCAGAAGTGATGCACGTGCCTATAAGTTAGTGGACTGGTCCACTGTGCTCTGTGGCTCTTGTCTGCAGAACAACGTAAAGAAACAATAATTCCTGTAAGCTTTGCACTGCAGCCTCTTGGAGGAAATACTGCAGCTCAAAAATATAGCCCAGAAACTTCTGATTTGGTAGACTTCAAACACAAATTATCCTTTCAGAACAAAACAATGTTAACTTGAGGGGTTGAAGTTTGACAGCCAACCTTTTGAACCCCCTCCTGTATGAATTGCTTTAATTGTGTAGTATCATGGAGTACCAAAATGAGATAACAAGCTGTCACTCTTATCTCATAGACTGGAATGTTTTCCTTCAACTTGAAGTTCACAAGCTGTGATCAGGTGGCAATGTTATTGTAACTGAAGGAGTAAAAGGTATTTATGCAGCTTTCAAATACAATCCTGCTCTGAAGAACCCCTCAGTGATACTCTTCATGTCCCTTAATATAGAGACCCATTTCTAGTTTCCAGCCCTATAAACACTCAAGATCCAAAAAACTCAGTTGGCTCTGTGCTCCCTTTGTCAAATATACGGGTTTTGCAATTTTAGCTCTAACAACTTGTGTGGGTCGTTGCCACAGTGCAAGTGTCCTCAAGCTCCAGTGCATTTTAGCTTTCACATTTTTCAGGCAGAACACAAGATTGCCCCCAGTTTCTGATAGACCCTTTACAAGTACAGGCTTCTGATCCTTACTGAGAATATAGGTAGCTATTATATTTGTCAGTGAAGAGAGTGTGAAGTGATGGTGTGCCAGTCCTTCACCTTGTAGATGAGGATGGTTGAAGAACTGACTCAAAACACGAGATACTAAAGGGGATCTACCCCTCAGCAGCTTGGAGAAGGCTTAAAATATGCTCCTCCAGAATGTTTCATGACCACCTGGCTGTGATTACATCATGGGGACCACCTGACTACTTTTCTGCACTGATTAAGTAATGTGAAAGATTAATATAGTCCTTTCAGCAGAGATTGGCACCCAGGGATGATTGTCTCACTGGGGATCTATGGAAAAGTGACTCTTACATGCCACCTAGAAAAACTGGATGGTTGGGATCGATTAGGTGAAAATGAGAGAGGAAAACACTCTAACTTCTTTTGGCTTTTGGTTTATGACTCAGGGCACATGTGGTGATCTGTGCAGTACAAATGAGGTGATGCTACACCCTTCAGTGTATCTTCAGCTGTCATGTGAGCACCTCATTTAATCAGAGGTTCACATACATTTCCACAAACTATAGCCTTACAGCTTTCATAGGTTTGCACATCTGTAATTGACTGCAAGTAATTAATTCCGCTCACACAAGAGAGGAGCCCAAGAACTCTGCTTCACCAGTGCTGTAAAAAGCAAAATTTTGTTTTTTAGATTTATATATTGGACATTATTATAAATATATTTACATTCTTAAGGATGGAAACAAAAATCAAGATACAAGACTCTAGCTGTTTTTACCATTGCCACAGATACTGGAATTTTGATTTAAACCCATTTTCCTGTTCAGGAACTTGAGGCAGAGAAAGACATGCCAGAACTGCTAAAAGGGCTCAGATGGCAGTCCAGTACCCTAACTAGGGCTCTCTTTCCTGGGTAAGGCAAGCAGGCAATGAGCAGCCTGCAGCTATAGTACTTTTACACGGAATCAGTGGATGATGCAGGTTGAAAGAGACCATCTGGTCTGACCCCTGTTCAAAGCCATCCCAAACAGATCAGGTTGCTCAGGAACTTGTTGAGCTCTGTCTCAAAGACATTCAGACTTCCCAGCCTCACTGGACCCAATGTTCAACCACCCTCATGATGAAAACACTTTTCCTAACATGTAATCTGGATTTGCGCTGTTGAAACTTGCCTGTTGCCTCTTGCAATGCCAATGTGTGCCTTTGAGAAGATGCTGGCTCCATCTTCTCTACACCCTCCCCTTAGGTAGCTGTGAGCTGCAATGATACATCCCCCCACACCCTAAGCCTTCTCTTCTTCAGGCTGGACAAACCCAACTCTCTCAGACTCTCCTGCATCATCTGCTCCAGCTCCTTAACCATCTTGGTATAGTAGACTGGGCTCCACTATGTCTATCACTGGTTTGTGGCTCCCCAGTACACAGGTACTTCACTTCCACAAGCCCTGAATACGGGGGATTAATTACTGCCCTGGATCTGCAAACCCAGCCCAGCGTAGGGTTGTCCTTCTATACTGCAAGAGAATACTGCTGAGTCTTTTCCAACTTGTTGTCCACCAAGATCCCCAGGTCTTTTTTTTCTCTGAAGTTGGTCTCCAGCTAGCTGGCACCCAGCAAGGTCATTCCCTCCCGGGGGCAAGAATTTGCATACTTGCTTTCCAGGCCTGTCCTTGCCTCTTTCCTGGTCTGAAATAGGCATAGGTCACAAATGTTGCACTGTTCCAAAGAAAGCTACTGTATTCTGTAACTTGGCAAAGATCACTGGTCAGTAAGCTAGAGGACTTGCAGGCATGGCCCTATGCTCATAGCAGAGGAGTGTGTTAGAACGGAGGGTTGGTGGGAGCATTTATCCCTGTCCATGTGGCCACCTAACTGATTTTTGCTGCATTTTCTCTGATATGCTTAATTTTCTTCACTCACTGTAAAGAGAGATCTGGAAAACTAATCTTACAATAGAGGAGGATTCAGCCCATCTAATCTCAGCCACCCTAAATGAGCTACCTTCATTTTTCTCAGGCATATCTAGAAGTGTAAGGGTTACAGTGGAGGGTGCCATTTAAACTTAAGTTACTTCTTGAGTTTAAATGTCTGGCTTTTAAAGCTCTTAAACCAACTCATTCTTCTAAAAATTTCACTGGTCCCGAAGCTGGTATGTTTTAGATTCTGAAGCAGTTCTGAAAGTGCTGCAGCTGCTGTAGCCACCTGTATAACACTTCTGTGGAAGTTATCTTTGGGCTTTTCCTACCACGCTTGTTCAGCAGGCTTGTTTTCAAAGAATGTCAACCTGGGTAATTCAACATATTATGCCATAAGGAATCCTTGTGTTAAACTTCAGGTTTTGCTGTCTTAAAAGAACTTCAGAAAATATGTCTTGGGTCAAAAAACAGACACAGGTTTTTGCGTATTAACATCTGAATGTGTACCTTAATGTTTTTTCCTTGAATCTTCTTTCTAAATATAAATTGCCACAAAATGAAGCCTAAAGCTGGGCACCAGAAATGATAAATGTACTAGAAACTCATAGTGGGTTGACCTGGACCAAAGCAGTTGCTGCTAGCTGGCCCCCATGCATCTCTTATCCCTTTCAAATTAAAGAGGGAAAAGCTGATATGTGTTCTCCCATAGCTCTGTGCACCCACCAGTCTCCAGGCCATATTTGAAGAGAAGTTCGTGTCTGCTTTTAAAGCTTAATATTCCAGCCCACTCAGTGGAGTTGTTCCCTGTACCCGTTTCTGGTCAGCAATACCAGCAGTGAGTTCCTGCCTTCCCAGTTGTGCCAACCCAGCTGCTGACAGGGCTGTGCTGTATACTGAAGCAGGGAACTGCTCCAGATGTATTTTTTTAAATCTGGAAAAAAACCCCAAAACTTTGAAATTAGATACTTTTCTGTGTCTGCTTCAGAGTGGATTGGATTCAGAGTTGTTCCAGAAAAACTGAGGGGCAGCCCAGAGATATAAATAAGAAGCGAACAGTTAAGGCTGGAATGCCTTAAGGTAATAATATTGCCAAATTCTTCATAATGTGAAACCTTAGTCAGTGCTGGCTTTTCTTGCCTCACTATAAAACGTATGCAACACTGCAGCATAACTTTCTGTTTATAAAGAGGAAAGTATTAAAAAGAAATGTGTTAAGTGATTCTAGTGTATGAAACAAAGCAGACACCTGATCAACTCTAGTTAGTGCATTCTGTAAGGTGCAAAGATAATGCCTACCAGAAAACCACGTTAAAATGCATAATACATTTGTACGTACAGAAGTGCATCAAAGTAAACGACAGTCAAATGTGCAAACCACAGACAGGTGCCAAACAAAATTGTGATTTTATTAGATGTAGAAGCCAAAAGATGTAGGCACTGACAATAGAAGTAGAACAGATTTTTAGTTAGTGTGATAGAAATTGAAATGTGGATATCAATGAGTCTGAACTAAAGTTTAAACAAAAGGATGCCTCAAATAGTTGAAGGAAGATTGTTTTCTCAGAAAGGCGCAAAGAGATAAACTTTTTTTTGTTGAAACAGAGCTAAGTGTGATGTGGCAGCCTGCTGATAAATACAAAGAATGATAAACACACATTCTCATCTGTTTGTCCCATTAGGTCTGCCACCTACTGCTTGATATACTGGTTTGGCATTGCTTGTCATGCCAAAAAAAAGTTTGCCAAATCTGTCACACTAACTAAAATCACATAAGCTGAGCTCTGTTACAGCCTTTTCAAGTTGGAAGATAATTACTGCATCTCGGAGTTACTGGGCAGGAAGGCAGGGAAGGTATTCGTCAATAGGAGGAGGGCAAGTAGGCTGCTCACAAAGGTAGGTGTGACACTGCAGTTGGCTGGAGCTTTGAACCCAGCATTGTCTCCAAGGCACTTCCGTCTTGGAAACTCCAGTTTACAAAAGGTTGAGGAGGAATGGGAGAAGACAACAGAAATGACAGAAGTTGGTTTACTGCTCTACGGGGAGAAAAATCTAGTGGCTTCCCAAGCAGGGTTAGAAGTAACCTTCCTGAGAAAGGATGCATGTTCCTTCCTACTAAGTTGTTAAGTAGGACATGCTTGGGATTTACTTTATAAGTAAATGACAAAAAAAAAAAAAAGAGATTGCTTGCTTTGTAAATGAGAGGGAGGGAATAGAGTTTTATAAGAAGTCTCTAGGACCATTTTCATGCCAATAGATGACTTGAAATCAGAGCACTGGCAGAGAAGCAGAACCACTGGGACAAAGCCATGTTTGAAATGGCAAGAGCAAAAGAGGTGGGAGGCTCAGTCGTGCGCTTGGTAGCAGCATCTCGCGTCTTCTGGGACTGCCTTCTTTGTGAAGCACTCTGGGTCAAACTAGGGCATTTGTCACAGGTTTGGAGTTGGGGATAGCACTAAACTCAGCTCTGTTACTTGATTTCTTTGCTTTCAGTCTGTGTTTGTGCCCTCCATATACTGCAGCAGAGCCCAGTCCTGAGCAGGTGCAGAGGACTTACCCAGGAACACTGACACAGCGTAGGGTTGGGCTTGTTAGTTAACAGTAAGTTGAGAAATCTGCCCGACTGCTAAGTGTATGGGGGGGTTTGTTTTGGTTTTTGTGATTCATGCACAGCTCATAAAAACAGCAGTTCTTCCCTTTGACACTGGGAGCCTTAATCTTTCAGTTCATCTTTTCAATAGGAAAGCATATGTAAATAGTGATATACACTGTTTTCTGATTTACATTCTGAGTTTGTCCATTTCTGTCATTTGTCAAGCTATTCTCTACTCAGTAAATGCCTGGATAGCAGCCACAACGGGTTTGCTTGAATTCTTTCAGTTGCTAAAAATAAGCTGGTTTTGAAGTTGTTTTCTATAACCACTGAGGATATTTGAAGCAATAATAGGTGACTGTCAGCCTATATTACAAGTTATTTTCATGCAACATCACATTCCCAGCCCTTGGCGGGGGTGAGGGAAAAAAGGTCTGTGCAGTATGGTAGAAAGCATCCAGTCCACAGAGACACAGTAGCAGAAGACAGGGCTCCGTGCCCACATGGGACATACAGCTCCCTGCAACAAAATTTTGAAAATATGTTGTCAAATATACTAGAAGGCATATGATTTAAATCACCTTAATAACATTCTGTCCTAACTTTTCCTCCTTGGTCCTTCAAACTAACAACTTCAGGTACTACTTTTCATAGTATGACTATACGATGTGCTTCTAGAAGCTGTTGTATCTTGTTTTCTGCAGATTGCCTTTGCTTTACTGTCTTTTTTCCCTTAGTTGCTTGGCTTTTGGCTTGCTTTCTGATATCCCTCTTGCCCAATCCTTGTTTTGTTTGTTTTTTTTTTTTTCTTTTTTTGGTCAGTATTCATTCAGAATTAAATCAATGTTTTACAGCATTTCAAGGGATATTGTCATGGAAGCCTCTTCTGTGTCAGTTTGTGTGAATGGGTTCAACAGGTAACTAAGTTTGTGGGTGTAGCAATAGCTGCTGGAAGACAAGTTCACAGGGAGGATAAGTATGCACTGAGAGGGAGCAGGTGAAAGGCTCCCAAGACCAGATAAAACCTGAAGAGCTGTGGCCCCCTGAACATCCCAAGATCCCATAAATTCCAAACAGCAAGAGTCTGCCAAACCCATCCCAGACCACCACCAGCACATGCTAGGATCAATGGCAGGTTGTATAACTCAACAGCATCTGAAAAAGCGGCAAGCGTAGGCTACAAGGCTATTGCCTGGTAAAGCAAGGGACCCCCTGAGGGAGTCTCTGAACACCTAACTGGAAACCAGTGGCCTACCAGTCTGACCCCCCACTGGCTAGGCTTGGGATCCTGACTGTTGCTCCAGCAGGGTGACATGAGTTGTTCCAGGAGTGGACTGTAAGAGAGGGATAAGTCAATGCACTGTGTGAATAGTCATGACTCTTAATAAAATCTGGCAATTATGTTAATAACATTTTCTAGTAAATATTGGCCTGTTCCCCCTGACACAATCCCCCCATCAGGGGAACAGATAGTTTAATACAGGGGAACTTGCAGCTATGTCTAACTTTAATATATTGAACAAATCATAGTTTCCTGTCTTGAAAAATGCACAGTCCTTTTTTCTTACCTGTTTCACTACGTGGGATTTTCTGAGATCCTGCTTTAAATTGTTAAATATGTTTTTTCCCTGTTTGAAGGTCTTCTCCATTTTACAGATCCTCTAGATCTTTATCCTTGATTTTTACCCCTTGACCTTTTTCCTGTGTTTACCGGTGTGGAACGAGTAAGTTCTTTAGATGTCTTTGTAGGTGACTGTTTAGGAGATGGGAACCTATATTAAAATCAGTGCATCCTCTGTGTGTTGGGGAATTCTGAGGAATTGAATTGTGCTTGCTGGTTTATGTAGAGCAGTGATATGATGCCAGTGTCTGCAGCTGAGAGCTGTGCATGGCCTGGCATGTGGTGGGAGGAAACACGGCATCCTTTCCTCCCCCTTGTTTTCATTGCACACTTCTATCCCTCTACCCTTCCAAAGAAGACTGCAGCTCCCTATTGTTACCTTCCTCACACCCACTAACTAGGACCTCTACTGCATTCCTTTGTCCACCTAAATTAAATTCCACCTTAATGATCCGGTGTTTCCTACCACTCCCTTGCCTGGGTGCTGCTCCGGCATCTCAAGCCAGAAGTACAGGTCGAGGTGTTGGCATGGCTTACGGAGCAGGTGGAGACCTGGCAGTGCTACTGCACGCAGCAGCAAGCAAGTGCCAATTATCTCATCTGGCCATAGCCATCGCACTGCTCCCTGTAGCTCAGGTAGGTACCTGTATGCAGGCAAAAAGTCAGGAGCTGTTGCTGAGATATATGTACAGCTCAAACCAAAGAGGTACATCATCATCAGTTTTCAAGTTTTAGGAACCTCTGCTATGAGGATTTTTGAGGTTTTTTTCTTTAAGACTACAGGAATGAAGTTCAGCGTGGTGGTGTTATTCAAATCACTCTCGAACCGAGGTCTGTTTGCTGAAGACAATGAAATAGTTGTCTCTGTCTTCAATATGCCATAGATATCACTCTCTTCAGAAAGTATAGTTTACAATATGTTCCATGAGCGAATTAAGTCTCACATTTCTAAGGGAATTGCTGTGTCTCTCCTGCTGTTGCCTGTTAGAAGTTCTGGTTAACACCTTCTGATGTGAGATTACTTCTTCTAACCATAGTCTTAAGAGTGTCCCATCCTTACAAGTTATTGGAGTAGTGCTGTTAGATCCCAGCTTAAGTTCAGGGGGGTCTACTTGAGCAAAAGCCAACATACCATGATGGATTTGCTGTTCCTTTGCCAATAGGATGCCTGAGGTTTGTCAGCTGAGCTGGAATCACTTTCCACATTAAACAAATGGAGGGGAAAAAAGAGTACATTGAAAAGCAAAGCTTAAGAGGCTTGGAGAGATTCAAAGAAATGAAACAATAACATGTTTAATAGCTAATTCCCATTCTGGTTTGGCTTTAAGGTAGCTTCAGCCTTCCAGTCTGCTAGCAGCCTTCGTAAGTTCTCTGCCAGGATGAGTCACAGCTCCTGGAACTGGGATCCAGTCCTTTAGACAAGGCATCTTTAAAGGTCTGTTTACCTTTCCCAGATGATAATGAATTGGAGTGAGAATTGCTTTATGCTTTCCTCCTCTTAAAGCAGGGTTTATGATTAATATAAATTCACCTGTGAGAGCTTCTTGCATCCCTCAGTCCTGATTCATTCCAAGCCCCACTGGGATCCTGTTTGGTGTAGTTTCGTGCTGTTATGCAGAGATAGATGCCTCTGGAATACCCCTCCCTGCTGGGCTGTCTCAACTAGTTGACTAGGAATGCAAAACAAGCAATAACCAGAGCCCTGGTCTGACTGTAAATCATTATTTACCTGCTAGGAATGATATTTCCTGCTGACTGAGGAGGTGAATTAAGAAACTTAGCCACGTAACCCTAGTATGTAATTCATGGCACAAATTGAAACCCATATATGGCTGCTCCTGCTTATGTTTCTGTAGCCTGTAATGTAGCAGTAGAGAGAATGGATGTGAGGACAAATCTAGCAATGGTAGGCAGTCACATCTAGGAACACAGAAGGGAAAGGCCTTAGTGTTGCTGCTGCAAGTGGGCAGCATCATGACTTCATTGCTAAGTGAGACACTTCAAAGGATTGCCAGTGTTTTTGTGTTGTATTGGCAAACACATAGTTGCTGGGTATCAGTTCATGTGTTTCTCAATGGCAGATTTTTTTTTTCTCCTCTGAAAAGCTGTTTGGGCAAGTACAGCAAGGCTCCAGTTGCATGACACAATGGTCACAACTGATTGCCTGTGCTCCGAAGAAGCCTGGTCAGATGAAGAAACAGCAACGTGCCTGGCAATTACGAATAAACTCTGAATATAGCAGTGCATAAGGGACCTCATAGACTTGCTACTATATCAGAGGGACATCTGATTGTTGTGCAGATGTGTTGGACACTGAACCATTGTGAACGCAGCTGAATTAGGGTATTGTAATGAAGGACTTCTCCTCTTGTTTTATTTTTAGCATACAGCTATTGCATCACGGCCCAACCGATACAGACAAAGACCATTCACTGAGTCTTTTTTTTATCCTTTTTCCTTGTTGAACTAAAGGTTTTCATGTTTTCTTTCCAGTACCAAATTGCTGCAAGGAATAGTTCAAGCCGGCAACCAGGGAAAGTGTTTGGATGCTCAAAGTAAGTATGTTTGTGTGTTTGTATGTGTACTATAAAAAAAAAAAACCCTTTTTTTAATCCCCAACTATGGGAGTTTAAATCGCATCCCACCTGGGTTGGATGTTCATTTGAACTGTCCATCCTCCAGTTTGACATCTGTGAAATCCGTACGGGGAGTCACCTGCAAAGAGAGATCAGTGATGCCAGCAGATAGGAGGCCCACAAGGTGGCAATGTTTAGAAAGCCTTTGGAAAGGATGCGCCTGGAACAGATCTGGGCTTGCTGCGGTTGCCATAGCTTGCTCCCCTTGTATCATTGCTGCTGCATCTGTGCTATTAAACAAGGAGTCTTCACTGTTGCCAAAAATGGAGTGTAGGATACCCGGTAATAAACCTCCTATTTGAACAGATTCACTATTGACAGTGCTCACCATACTGTGCTGAATACCCGTATGTGCTTTTTCCCTTGGCAAGGAATGTGCTGCAGCATTAGTAGTTTGCAATACAGTGTGGGGTTTCTTTATTCGTAGCTAGTGCTGAAAATATGTGTAGCACCAAAATGATGCTAGGGCTGTGTAATGAAGAACTTTCATTTTAAAACATATCATGGCATTTCTGCCAATGCTTTAAAAGCTGTTACAGTGTATAAATGCTAACTTTGGATGTAAGAGGCATCGCAGTTTGCAGTGATACTTTGTGCTTTGTAGTTAAAAGTAAAAAGGTTTGTGTGAGCCATTTTGAAGACTTGTTTCACTGTGAAACTAGGGATTTGCTCCAAGTTATTTAATGACCTGAAAAAAACTTAAATATGTTTGCAGAAAGATTTCTCTAGATACATGATAGACATGAGAAATTATTCAGAGTAAGTTCTGCGGGAAATACAAGAACTGCATGTGTTCACTGGCACAGATGCAGGTAGGGAGAAGAGAGTGACACTGGGAGAGGGAGAGTTAAATGAGGACCCACAGAGATCAGATTCATCAGGTTGTGAGAGAAGAGTTACTTTACAGCAATTAGAAGATACGTAGGGCTCAAGTATACCTGGAGATTCTCAGAAGAGCAGTCTATAATTTAGAGCTGAAGGAGGCTTGTATGCCTCAAGGATGAAGCAATAGATCTAGACTACAGGAGGCATCTGAGAGCAAGAACTAGGAAAATGTAAAGCCCTCTCCCTGCGGACACACTCCTCCTTCCCATGAAAGTGTTGCAGATGCAAGTGCAGCAGGGCAGTGCCCTGTGCTGAGCCACCATGGGTTTCATCTATCGCTTTCTACCCTTGCACAGAGTAGGTGCCGCTGCTTAAAGTCAAGCTTCGTCACTGTGGTTATACTGGCATTGTCACAAGTACTTTGGAACAACAGGAAATCTAAAGAAAACTGTGAGCGTGGAGATAGCGCGCAGCCACCAAATGGACGCTTAAAAAGCAGATTGCAGCCTACCTGTCTAACAGAAACTTATCTGACACGTGCAGATTTCCTGCAATAAGTAACCCTCTCCGTGAAGCAACAGACAGCTTTCCAGCCTGTTCCCCATGGATTGCTGCTTACTGCGTAGCCTTTCCTCTCCAAATCCCTTAGTCCTTATGGCCTATTATATGTCAAAATAAAGATCCAGCTATGAGCCTTCTAATACCAGAGGTTCGTTATATTGCTAGAGAATTAGCTGAGCTATTACAAATTATTGCAAAAGCCAAATCCATGTAACATGCTATTATATACTAGTCTTTGCTTGGGAAACCTTCCGGTCGGGTTTCAGTGCCTTTGAGCCTGACAAATGGATGTATTTTTTCATGCAGTTAAGTTATATGGACAACAACACGAGGGATGGGTGTTGGAACACCCAAGGAATTTCACAGTTCTCACATCAGGCACTCTCATGTGTGAGATGCAGATAAGGGGGCTTTTGGCAGTTACAATTCTTTGCTTGATGTATTATGACCAAAACATTTACAACACACCCTAACATTAGAAAGCATGTCTGGTTTCTGCTGGAACACTAGGTCAGGAATTACCTGTTACATTTCAGTAATTTTGAGATAGGGGAAGAGAAAGCAAATATATTAAAAATATGTATATACACAGGTATAAAAAGTATGTTTGTATGATGAACTACTAATTCATGAATTGTTCAGGGGAGATCTAAACAAAATGGGCTGTATGAGCTTTTTCTCTTCCCTGCACAGAAACAAATGTTCTCTGGTCATTCATGCTAAAGGTGCATATAGTTACTTAAACCGGGCAGACTAAAGAAGGGTTTCCTCTTGCTTCTTTCTCCCTACCTCCCAGCACTAGCACTGCTGCAGAATAAAATACTGCTTTGATACTACTTCTGTATAAGTGCGCTTGTTTCCCACTCAGTTCACTGCTTGTTTCCCCAAACTGGTCCCCATAATGTCCACCAAAGAAGACCTGACTTCCCTAAAGGCTGCATTGTACCTTCAGGTAAAAGACTGAAGAATTATGAAATAGGTGAACCTCTGGGCTGAGCAGAGTGCTTCGAAGGCATTTTCATTCTGTGGAAACACCACAAGGTCCCCCAAAATGTAGTGGAGGACATCTGTTTAGGAGTCAGTCCTGCATAGGACACAGCTGCTTTATAGCTGGTTTTGATCCAACATGAGAAAACTGGAGACCTAAATCCTAAACCGAAGAGCAAAATTAACCGATGTGGAATGTTTGTTTATGGCTGCATGCTCACCAGCCCCGTTCCCTTCTTAACTTAGGAATCGGGTAGCTTGGATAGCCTTTTATGGTGCTGTCTGAAAATATTCTGAACTTTGGGGTGATATTTATTTTTTCAGTGCCCAATACCAAAAATTATCCCACAGGAGCTCAGCAAAGCAGCTGACTCATCAGGAACGTAACTTTGCTTTTCAGAAAGATAACGTGTGGTTTTGCTCAGAGTTAATAATGAGAGCCTTTCCAACGCAGAAGCTGTCAACAGCATTGATATACATTTGCAGTTACAAAAACATATAGCCTTGTGGTTGGGGGTTTTATTAAATAGAAACCTCATTTTCTACTGTAATGAGGAAGAGACACTGTTTTCATGCCACTAGTACCTTTTGTGCTCAAAACGTTACAGAAGCCTTTTTTCATTTTATACACAATATGACTGTTCAGAGGTTATGAAATGTTGCTACTTTGTGCCATGACTGTTGAAGCCATGACAATATACAATAATATAAAAAAAGAAGATACCCTTATTTCCAGTAGTCTTTTGTTACCTTCTGCATTTTGCCTATCAATGCTGTTTCATTTAAAAGTTGGAGAATGTTTATTAAAGGATGATTCAAGTAATGATTTGAGCTTTGCTCCAGCAGCAAAAAAAAAAATCTAAGGACCTTAAAAAAAAAAAAAATACTAATCCTTGTCAGATACGTCAAGTATTTGTAGTGCATCCAGATGCTATAAAAATAACTGTTGTTTTTCAAAGCAGTTTCTAGATATTACAAAAATAATCTTGCAGATGTGCTCAGGACCTACCCTGATTCTGTGCAGTCATCCTGAGTCTGCTGTCAGGCTGGATCTGTTAGGAAAACAGAGGATCTTTTTCTAGTAGTGTGTGTCTTGCTAGTGTGTTTGCAATACTGACTGCGAGTGTGATCACTTGCTGATCACTTCAATGTCCAGAAGGTGCTAACAGCAAAGTGGTAAGTAGCCTTGGATTTCATCTAGGGAAGGAAAGGCAAAGGGAGGAGAGGTGGAGAGAGGAAGGCAGATGGAGGAGTGTAAAAGGAAGATGGGAAGAAAAAGTTGGGATGGCACAGTGGTGACTGCACACAGTGGTGACCCCCAGGTGCTGCTGAGGACTATGGCAAGGAACTGAGATGCAACCAAAATGCTGTTGTGGGTGTGGTGGGAGGCGTGTGGAGTTCAGAGTGCCATGGCCGTGTTCCCATCTGTACTTTCTTTTCTATGAAGTATACATGTCCCTGTTCTGTGGTGTGGTAGGCGCTGCGTGGCTTACCTGGCCTCCCCTCTGATCCTACTGCTAAAGTCTGTACCTGCACATCAGGCACTAGGATGCTGAGCTGCAGTGCTCAGGGCCTCCAGCAGCAGCGTAAAATCCAGGGGGTGGACAGGCTTCCGGAAACGCACCATGCCTGCTAGGAGCCCAAGAGTAAAGAAAGGCTTAAAAGAGCTAATTCTAATATTGCACTTTTTTTTAAGGAGGGTTTTTAGGTTGTTGCTGGCTTTTGTGGTTTTGTGTTTTTTTGTTTTATTTTTTCTTAGTCCAAGTATCAGCATTTTCCAATATTTCTCTGCAATTGCTGGGGTTGGAAACTTTGGTTTTCTTAGCTGACTGCTGAGACTCTCATATAATTAAGTTGCTCCATGATCTCTAGCTTCTAGAAAATCACCCTGTATACTGAGTCACAGTAAAGTGTGAGTCGCTGGTGGCACACAGCACGCTAGTGAGGTCAGGTGGAAGCAATGTGCATTTAATTTTATAAGTTGTCCTTGCAGTAAAGATGTTGTTTATAATAATGGCTTCTTAGAGACTTGTTTAGCCTCAGGTAGAGTGTCGGAAGGCCACTGTTGTGTGCACTGCTGTTGCCTTACAAAACAAGGTGGCAAAATTAGAGGTTTTCAGTGTCTTGGGACTTAGTAATTTGTTGTCCTTGATATATTTCCTGTTGTTAATTCAGGGCTTGCACTCAAGCTGAAATGTTCTGTATAGTCTTGCATGTTTGTTCCTACTGGAGCATGGAGTAGGCACAGAAACAGGCATGTGGTGGGACGTGCTTACACATGGGCAAAGTCAATGGCAGCTGGCTTGAGCCTTAAGAGCCTCAGCTGGAGATCTGCCACCAAAGTGTGCACAGCTGCAGCTCCTGTTAAAAAACCTCTCTGAGTGATTAGATAGGCCAGGTACATGTCATGGGGAGTGCCAGTTTTATTTCTCTATGAACACCCGTTCCTCATAGATGGAAGCTGGCAGTGCCCCCACATTAAGCGTTGTGCAATGACTTCCATTAGAGCTTCATCCTCTTATAGGAGGCCTGGATTTGGCTCACTGCTAATGACCTGAGGGGGCTGCATGGGCTAAACACCTTCTGAACAGCTCTGTAGGAAACACCCTTACATTATATTGTACGTTTTAAAAAGAATAACTGGTCCTCGTCTTGTGTCTGTAGAAAAGAACAATGTTGACTGCGCTCAAGTATTTTCAGACTTGATCTGATTTCACAGCTAGGATCTTTTTTGTCTAATATAAGAGACTATGTAATCACTCTTTTAAATCTACAGCTTATGTTTGACAAGTGGGCTATTGGTTAATGGAAGCAAGTAAATCCAGCTGTTTATCTTTTCAATAAGACCATGCACTTTCTGTATGCTCTTGCCTGCTTAGAATGGAGATGTGTACATTTTTAATGGCACTACCTCTATTTTAGAATAGGGGCGTGAGCTTTATATTACATCTGTTCCCTACATGTAAATAAAATAAAGTCAAAGTAGTACTTCTGCTGGTATCATATTTGATCCACAAGTTTGTGGCAGCAGTTGTGGTACTACTAATTTAATTACTAGGTGTGATTTTTAACAAGTTGTTAATTTGATTTTATAAGGAAAATTTACTGTTGCACATTGCTTGCAAGTTTTCTTGCTTCCTCATTTCTCCTCCCCAAGCCCCAGTATTGGTGTGTGTTGCTGTTAGCAGATGCACCTTCCACTAAAGCAGGCCAGCAGTAGCTTTCTCCCAACTAGCTATGCCTCTTAACAACCAGGCAAGGACATTTTTTGGCTAATCTGAAATTTCAGGATTTCAGAAAGTGCTTGGTAAGCTTTCTGTAGGGTCCTAGTGTCTAAATAAAGCACTTGCAGCACAAGGTTAGTAAAGGGCCCAAAGTATTCATGGAAACTTGGTCTAATGTGTCAAGTTGCAAAAGTCCTCTTAGGGAATGCCTGTCAGCAAGATAAGTTTCTTGACACAGTTTGCAGATTTTTTTTAATTTTTTTTTTTTAATTCAGAGTACTAATATAAGTTTAACATGGTTAAAGCTGTCTGTGAAAAATATTTTTCCTCTTCATTTGGCTATTTTATTAATGAAGACTTAGCATAAACGCTAAGATGATAATGAACATTGACCTGCCGTGGAAAAAGTCTGTTTTCCATCAATAAATGAGGAAACTAAAACTTTAAGATTAGTAAGAGTATTGTGTAAATTAGCAATTAAATTGTACTTAAAAGAACAGTTTCTTGCTGCCGAATGTTCTAGCGTTTGCAAGTAGTAACTATTACTTACAAGTGTGTTACAGATCTAAATGCTCAACAGCAAGTTAAAAAAGCATGTGTGTAAGGAACTATCAGAAAGTAAAGAATGGAGTGCCTCAGATGCTTGCATTTGGCCTGTAAGGAGCCTGAAATAACTAAGAGCAAGTCTATTTGAATGGTAAAACAAATTTCTGTTAAAATTGTGTATGCAATACATATATTTGTTCTAGCCCAGAGAAGAAGCACTCCTTGATTTCTCTCTGAGCTACTGATGGCAAGCAAATCCTTGCACCCTAGTTTTTCAGAGGTGCCGAGGTGCCTCAGGGATTTCAGCTCTTTAGTATGTTAATGGTGGCAAAGTGTCACACACGTGTGTGCGAATCCTGGGTGTTATGCAGCCCTCAAATACAGGTGTCACTTCTTGGGATGGCTGCGTGTGAATGTGCATGTACCTTTAGCAGGCAAGTACTGTAGCACATTCCTCTCAGCCTGGGTGAAATGAGGCGTAATTAGCTAATGACAGCATGTTAGCTGGACAATAGGTATGCTGGGGACTTTGTCTGAGGGAAGGAAACCAATTTGACCCAGGTTCTCTGCAGGTGGCTGATGAAGAAAAGTGGAAATTGCCCAAGTGCTACAAAGGATTATGCCTGACAAAGGAAGGGTGGAAAAGAATGGGAGAAAGAACAATGGGGAAACCTCAGGTGTGGAAGAAATCCTGAGATAAAAGGGAGGAGACACTCATCTAGTTGTAGCAATGGAGAAAAGGGACAGGATTTGCTTAGCTGCAGAGCTAAGAGAGAAAGAGTGAACAGAGCTGGAAGGACTGCATGGATCAGAAAGCAAACCATGGAGGAGATCATGAGGACCCAGTGTAGTGGTGCTGAGGGTGAAGCAGGGAAGGCTGCATAGACTTGTGACAGTGTTTTGAGGAAGCTAGTCATAAGAGCGGGGCCTGTTTCTGTGCCTGTAAAATGAGGAAAGCTGACAGAAATTAGTTCTTGTAAAATGCTATGAATGTCCCAGATAAAAAGCAGTTACCAAGAGAAGGGGCAGGCAGCATTCAAGCAAAAAAACACACTGCTTGCTGTGTAACTTGGCATTCGCTAATTTGATGGGCATGTGAGACATGCGCTTTGTAAGTGAATGATTTGTAGCATGCTGTAAGGACCTGAGAAAACTGTGTAGAGTATTTTGCAGCGAGGCACTGGATTCTTGGGCCAGGGTTTGCAATCACGGAAACACTCACACACTACTGAATGACTTGGCAGTGCAATTTTGATCCCAGTCAAGCATGAATACACTCTGTATTTCTTTCACATTAGCTAGAGTACGTAATAATGTTTATGTTGGCTTTTTGCTGGGTGTGGGAGGACATTTAATTAACATTTTCCTGGGACAAAGTAACCCCTTAAAATCTTGTTTCCTAATGATCCAGCCCTTTCTGTCAGCTGGTTGAAGCATTTTTGTGCCAGTAATAGGTATCCAAAACCTTAATTGACCATCTGCTGGATCCATTATTTTCTTGTGCCCGCCTTCTCCCTTCCTCTTTTGCATCTTGGACAGGTTGGTAAATGTTGACAAATGTAACATTCCTTGTGATGGGTTATAAACCCTGTGCAAGCTTCACATGTTCAGTATCTATAATGATATTGGATAGTGATATATATATAGTGATATTATATATAGTGATATTGGACAAGGTGCAACACTGAATGCTGAACAGATCTTAGCCAATAATCATTCCAAAGCATTTAAAATTCTCCTTATGTTATATGCAGGTATTGGATAGTCATGTGGGGCATTAAATTACTTGGATAACGTGCAAATCAAATGGCTATCAGCTTCACAACTCTTGTTGTACAATACTAACAGAGACTCATTGATCCCAACAGCTGCTTTGAACTATTTTTGGTTGCTTGGTATGTAATATCAATGCCAAGTCAAGTTTTCAGCAGAGTAACGTAACAAGTAATGTTGAACGTCATCATCTGCCGGTAAGGTATCACTTTAGTGTGGGATACAACCGTATTAGATTTTCATGTTAGAAACCTTGTCGAATGGTGTTGCAAAGCTGCTCGTTTGTCCTCCCCCATGCCCCATTGTTGCTTTTATGAAATATATCATTAGACTGAAATGCCTTCAAAGTATATTGCTGATCTTTTCAGTGTAGAATGTAAGGAGGAACATCAGGGAGGTGGATTGTCCATTCCTGCATGTTTTTCTACTTGCCAGCATTTTTCCCGATACCTCTATTTAGCCCCAAGAAAGCCAAAGGTTCCTCAACAGCTGAAAACCTATAAAGAAGTGCTAGATTTTTCTTCTACTCTCTCATGTTTCCAAACCCTTCCAGACTTTTACCATTTATAACTTGTTTCATTGGTTTTGCTTAGGATACAGATGTCTGAAGCTCTGACTTTTTCCAAAGGGTAACAGTCATAAGCTGGACTGTGTGGAAAATCCCAAATCCCTCTCTTCTAGAACATGAATCTCACTTTCATTTAATTAAGGTTTTGTCATTCTTTGCAAAAGTCTAGAAATCCAGACTACCTGAACATTTTGAATGTTTTTTTGTTTGGCCCTTTGTAGTCTTTACATCTGAACTCTGACAAAACAAGCCTAGAAAAGTAGTTAACACCTCACTGCAAATGGAAGTGGCAATAGTAAATCTAGAACAGCTCCAGCCGAATTAGTCCATGTAAATGCATGTGAATGAGCCGTGAGTCAGCCTCCTGCCTCAATTCCTTTCAATCAGTATTAAAGGCAGAGTGAGAGACATGAGTTGTTACTTCAGGCATTTATTGATCACAGCCTCTGTTTACAGGTTTTCAGATGAAAGCAACTGCCCAAGGTGTGCCTGAAACTCTGCCATAGCCCAGTGGATATAACTGAATACAAATGTAACAGACACTAAAGAATTCAAAATTTTGGTTTGGTCTGGAATTGATGGAAGTACATATTTCTTCTCTTTGGAACTATCCTTCACTGAGTGTTGCCTGCTCTCACTGGAGCTTTTTGTTACATAGGAAATGTTGGATAAAAATGTTTTGGGTATTCGGTGTGAACTTCATGTTTTAAGTACAGAGTCCTTTGATGTATACTGGAGATTGCTTCATTCTAAATAGGAATTTTTTTTTTGCTTTAAACCAGCTGGATTTAGCTAAACCCTGACATTTTTAATAAATGTCCACTTTTTTGATTTAATAAATGTCCACTAAACCGATTTATTAATTTTAATCTAACCATTAATATTAAAAGTATGTAACTAGTCTTAAAATATCTCTTCTATTCAAGGGTTTCTGAAATCCTGTTTCTGTGAACAAAAAAATTCCTGGTTTTGTAGACAGTATTTGAATCTTGAAATAATACTCTGATTTCTATTTGATTTATATAGTAGCTATAAAAGGTAGCTGCTGCCTTTTTAAAGAAAAATACCCACAGGCTGTGGCTCTCCAAGACCTCTCTCTTTAGTGAGGGATTCATACACTAATGGTCAGATTGGATTTGCAGCTTATTAGGCTAAATTTTCAAGAATGCTTAGCTAACAAAGGCCCCAAGTTTTATTTTATTCTTCCTCACAGGCACAGAACACTTCTTAAAAATATTAAATGTGACCTCTGAAATATAAATATGTCCGAATATTTAAAAATAGACTTGAATTACCTCATAGGGATGTGGTCCATGCACATTGTGTAATTGGGACAGCCCTCTCTTTCTTTCTTTTTATCTGTCTCTCTCCAGGGAAGGCAAATAATCAAGACTTTGCTTAAAGTAGCAGCACTATAATCCCTAAGGGTGGGAAGCTCATTCTTTATCTACAGGATGTCTGGAGTGATAAGTAGCTGTTTTAATAAAACTCATGCAGTGTTTCTTTGTCCTGACAAAATTATCATTTGCTGTTCGGTATGGTGAGTTTAAATGCAACGCACCCTGAAATTTAAGCCGTAGAATGAAGTAACAGAATGGAGATGGGAGAATTTATTCAGTGCTGTGTAAACAAAGAAAGTCCACAACCTTATAGTTTTGAATTTTCACTTGAAGTGATTTTATGCCACAGTGGGAGCTTTCCTTTGGACTGATCAGTGCGGTTGACAGTATGTCAGTGAAACGGGAAATGTGAGTTCTTCTGCATAACCCAGGTCAGCTTGAAACTTATCATACACCACATCATATCAGTTATACGCTCACTGTATTAGTAACATTGCTGTTGCTAATTCCTTTGTGGATGTTTCTCTGTAATAGACGTTATCATTACAGGTTAGAACTGTGCACTAATTTAGGCTGGCGCAAGCCAGCACTCTGTAATAGATGTGCAGTTGTAGATACCTCATTTGTACTTCCTGTAGATAACATGCAAATCTGGATCTCCTAAGTCTTCTGCTCTTAATTTACCAAATGAAACTTTTATTCATGGTGTATACTGTGAGAAATTAGGCTGATTCTGATGCAGCCTAAGTATGCTCATGGTTATATTCATCTGACTGAATCTACTCATGCTGGGAATAAAGTATGTCTATGTACCTTAATGAATCAGGGCTTCCTTGAACAAGCAAGACGTGCCCAAGACTTAAGAGTAACTTTTTTTTAATCTTTTTTCCCAAACTTTCCTCCTGATTTGCTGTATTCACTTATTTTCAAATCAAAACACTGTTGGCCAGCTCCTTCAGGGAGAGCCTGTTTCTGCATGGGTTTCTGATAAACACACACACTCGAGTGCTAGAAATAATTTTGATTTTGCTCTACTGTGTGTAAATTTGTTCCTTTGCAGAATTCTGTTAATCTTCATCCTGATAAAGGAAGACTATGAGAATAGTTAAGTTAGAAAAGCAGATTACATCGATCAGGACTGCTGCTTTACAAAAGCTGTTGCTACCTCCTAACCATTTGTTTGCCTAAAATCTGGTTTTCTCATTGTCTTTCCTAGTGGAAAAACTGCACTTGTGACAGGAGCGTTCATGAAACTCCTCTGAAAAGTAAAGTATGTGGGCCAAAATAATTATACCTGCATGGTGTTTGCTACAGTTTGAAGTTGTAGCTGAGGTGTATTCTGAGAGCAGTGCAAGGAATGTCACACTGATTCCTTTAGGAACTTGAACATGAACAGAGATGTCAGATGAGGGATGCTCGTTGACCACTCGGGAGTTAAATGTGTTTTTCTTGATCTCATCCTCTATCCCTATCCCCCCCCCCAAAGTTATCCAAGGAGTGGGGAATTTCTGCAATCATTAATTGTATTTATACTTTGGCTATATCGCCTACTGTTGTGGTTTAACCCAGCAGGCAGCTAAACACCGCACAGCCATTCACTCACTCCCCCCCAGTGGGATGGGGGAGAGAACAGGGCGGGGGGGGGAGGTGTTAAATTTGTGGGTTGAGATAAAGACAGTTTAATAGGACAGAAAAGGAAAAAAAATAATGATAAAAGAACATACAAAGTAAGTGATGCACAATGCAATTGCTCACCACCCACTGACTGATGTCCCGCCAGTCCCTGAGCAGCGCTTGCTGCCCCCCAGCCAGCTCTCCCCAGTTTATACACTGAGCATGACGTCATGTGGTATGGAATATCCCTTTGGCCAGTTTGGGTCAGCTGTCCCGGCTGTGCCCCCCCCAGCTTCTGGCTGGCAGGGCATGAAAAGCTGAAAAGTTATTGACTAGTGTAAGCACTACCTAGCAACACTAAAACATCAGTGTGTTATCAACATTATTCTCATGCTAAATCCAAAACACAGCACTATACCAGCTACTAGGAAGAAACTTAACTCTATCCCAGCTGAAACCAGGACAGTGTCCACCCTTTATTCTATACCATCTATGTCATGCCCAGGTTCCAACACTTTCCAATATATCCCAATTAATCACCACCTCCTTGCCTGTCTTTTGATATATACACACACAGATCTCATTCCCTTAGTCTATGGGCTATCCCTATAAAATGTTCATTGAGTTCATTTAGTCCATGACTTTGGGCTCCATCTGTCATAACAGGCCTTCAGGGATGGAGAGATGGTGTGTGGTGTTGGATTGTTGCACAGTGAAGCCAGCTCTGGTTCCATTATTGCTGCGCTTTGCTCGGTTTCATCAAAGTTCATTCTTCATTAATCTGGGTGATTCTTACTGTAATTACCATTGATATGGCATATAGCCACCATAGTAGCAATGATATAGAGTATTGTATAGCAATTAACATCAAACAATTTAATTAATTGGCTAGTATCACCCAAAATCAAATCCCCTTGAGCTACACATTGGACTTACCCATCCTCCTGCATCACCCACCAAGTGTACCCAGGTCCTTGAGCAAAAGCAATCCCACAGATGGGTTTACCTTTGCCTGAGGCAGGAATAACCCTGACTGTCTTCCCCAGCCTATTTTTTATGTGCATTACAGGGACTTTATCCCATTCTACAGTATGTAAAAGTTTTGACTGGGCAGGGCCAGCTTGATTGGCAGATCCCCTAGTGTTGACTAACCAGGTGGCCTTTGCTAAATGTGTATCCCAGTGTTTGAATGTCCCACCCCCGTTGCTCTCAGTGTGGTCTTTAACAGTCCATTGTATCGTTCAATTTTCCCAGAGGCTGGTGCATGATAGGGGATGTGATACACCCACTCAATGCCATGCTCTTTGGCCCAGGTGTCTATGAGGTTGTTTCAGAAATGAGTCCTGTTGTCCGACTCAATTCTTTCTGGGGTGCCATGTTGTCATAATATTTGTTTTTCAAGACCCAGGATATTGTTCCAGGCGGTGGCATGGGGCACGGGATATGTTTCCAGCCATCGGTGGTTGCTTCCACCATGGTGAGCAAATAGCACTTGCCTTGGTGGGTTTGTGGCAGTGTGATATACTCAACCTGCTAGGCCTCCCCATATTTATATTTTAGCCATCGTCCTCCATACCACAGAGGCTTTACCCGCTTGGCTTGCTTGATTCACATGTGCGTGTTTCACATCCATGGATAACCTGTGCAATAGCATCCATGGTCAAATCCACCCCTCGATCACGAGCCCATCTGTATGTTGCATCTCTTCCTTGATGGCCTGAGGTGTCATGGGCCCACCGAGCTATAAATAGTTCACCCTTATGTTGCCAGTCCAGATCCACCTGAGCCACTTCAATCTTAGCAGCCTGATCCACCTGTTGGTTGTTCTGATGTTCTTCAGTGGCCCGACTCTTGGGAACATGAGCATCCACATGACGTACCTTCACAACCAGGTTCTCTACCCGGGCAGCAGTATCTTGCTGTAATGCGGCAGCCCAGATGGGTTTGCCTCTGTGCTGCCAGTTGTTCTGCTTCCATTGCTGTAACCACCCCCACAGGGCATTTGCCACCATCCATGTGTCAATATGGAGGTAAAGTACTGATCACTTTTCTCGTTCAGCAATATCTAAAGCCAGCTGGATGGCTTTCGCCTCCACAAACTCACTCGATTCACCTTCTCCTTCAGCAGTTTCCGCGACTTGTCGTGTAGGACTCCACACAGCAGCTTTCCACCTCCAGTGCTCTCCCACCAGACGACAGGACCCATCAGTAAACAGGGCATATTGCTTCTCATTTTCTGGTAGTTTGTTATACAGTGGGTCCTCCTCAGCACGTGTCACCTCCTCCTCTGGTGACATTCCAAAATCTTTGCCTTCTGGCCAGTCCATGATCACTTCCAAGATTCCTGGGTGACTGGGGTTTCCTCTTCAAGCCCGTTGGGTGATCAGTGCGACCCACTCACTCCATGTAGCATCAGTTGCGTGATGTGTAGAGGGGACCCTCCCTTTGAACATCCAGCCCAGCACCGGCAGTCGAGGTGCCAGGAGGAGCTGTGCTTCAGTACCGATCACTCCTGAAGCAGCTCGAACCCCTTCATATGCTGCCAATATCTCTTTTTCAGTTGGAGTGTAGCGCGCTTCGGACCCTCTGTATCCCCGACTCCAAAACCCCAGGGGCCGTCCTCGGGTCTCCCCTGGTGCTTTCTGCCAGAGGCTCCAGGTAGGGCCATTCTCCCCGGCTGCAGTGTAGAGCACGTTTTTTACGTCTTGTCCTGCTCGGACTGGCCCAAGGGCTACTGCATGAACTATCTCCTGCTTTATCTGTTCAAAGGCCTGTCGTTGCTCAGGGCCCCATTTGAAATCATTCTTCTTCCGGGTCACTTGATAGAGAGGGCTTACAATCAGACTGTAATTTGGAATATGCATTCTCCAAAAACCCACAACGCCTAAAAAAGCTTGTGTTTCCTTTTTGCTAGTTGGTGGAGACATGGCGGTTATTTCATTGATCACATACATCCATTGGGATCTGCCGACATCCATCTTGCTGTTTTATTCCTAAAAACTGAATCTCCTGTGCAGGTCCCTTGACCTTACTTTGTTTTATGGCAAAACCAGCCTTCAGAAGGATTTGGACTATTTTCTTCCCTTTCTCAAAAACGTCTCCTGCTGTGTTGCCCCACACGATGATGTCATCAATGTACTGAAGGTGTTCTGGAACTCCACCCTGTTCCAGTGCAGTATGGATCAGTCCATGGCAAATGGTAGGGCTGTGTTTCCACCCCTGGGGCAGCTGAAAACAGGACACATACAAAGCTCCTTGAAACTGTGTGTGGTTTTTTTTTTTTAATCTTCTGACAAACATATTGGCAGAAGTCTCTAGCGTGGCCATACCTCTGTTTTCAGAGGCTGTGCATCAGTCACTTCTTATCAGCGTTAAAATACTCCTAATTTATTTCCACATTAGCTGCCTAGTATAAAATTCTGGCTTGAGCATGCCTGATGTCCTTCTAACACTACATTTTGAGCTTTTAGGGGATTTCACACTCAAGCATTATAAATTACGTTGCATGGCCTTTTTACTGCAGTAAGTAAGGCCTAGAGCAAGTAAGGAGAGAGGAACTGAAAACGAAAGCTGTGAGGAGGAAGGAGCAACAAGGTTTTGGAGAATGACGTTTAGGCCCGTTGCAGTGTTTGCTAGTGTTTGCTCTACCTGGTTCACCACAGCAGAAGTCAAAGTACTGGAATGCATATGCTGGGGTAGGGTGGTGCCTTTTTCATCTTCAGCACGCCTGGGCCTTGCTGTATTCTCTGGGGGAAGTGTTAGGATCACCTTGTAGCCAGAGTCGGGTGGGAAATGGGGAACAGCAGGCTAACGGGAGTGGGTTGCCCTGAGAGGATGTGACATCTCCATCCTTGGAGATTTTCAAGATTTGGCTAGACTATGATTATGTCACCAAATGTGACCTGATCTTGTGTGGGTGATGATCCTGCTCTGAGTGGGAGATTGAACTGCGCGACTTCCGTAGGTCCCTTCCAGCCATTGCTTCTGTGGTTCTCAGTGCTTGAAGATCTATTACATCAGGTTTTGTAACTCCACCCTTCATTGCTTTCCTGGCTCTTTGCTTTACTTAGTCTGCATATCACTTGTGAGTACTAGATTTCAGTACTTTCAACATACCATAGATGTTTTTTTTTTTTTTTTTAATCAACACCATGCTGACCTTTTATTCTTCAAGCTGCTTTTCTATTTGTATGCCTACTGCATGGAAAATCTGTAAAGGCAGCAGGCACCTAATAACAGCAACAGGTTCCTCTTTCTTGTTCTGTGTCGCTGGATCCACATCCGAGACCTCTCTGCTCAGAACAATGAAAGGGGGAAGAGGACGCTGGTGGCTTCCTGCACGTAAAGATGAGTTGAATTTGTGAGCCGTGCAGTGCTCAGAGACAGAGATGCAAGTGGAGGGAGTGCCATGCATATGGAATCCATATTGTGCCCTGTGCTCCCCAGGCTGTGCTAGATCAACCAAAGAAGCATGTGCTTTCTGAAAACCAGCGCCACGCTTCTTTTGCCGAGGCCTGGCTCAGCCTCTATAGAGGTAAGGTACTGCGCTGAGACAGCGTGTGTTTTCTTGACCTTGAATCCTAATGCAGAGGCAAGAAGGGGTCTGAAGCAAGGCTGCCGTGCTGTCCTCACCTGCACCTCTCTCCTGTAGCTTTGCCAGTACAGGTTTTAAACAGTCTCGGAGACTTAAATAAAGCAGCTTCTGTTCTTTGCCACTGGTGAAGAAATACAAATATTTTTACAAGTTAGGGTAGCGGTGTGTTTTACTGCTCACTGCCTAGCAGAGCAGGTAGGGTTATGTCTGGCAGCTAAAGACCTGCTATAGATTATTTTTATATTCTGTCACCATGTAGCATTTCTGGCTTCTCCATGCTCTTGACTGTTACTCAGAAGACACTTACTGGTCTTTTTAGCAGGGTGTATTTTGTTGCTTATTTTGAAAAAGACTCGAAGGCAACTTTCTCCAGTGGGTTTACTGTTGCCAGATGAATGGAACATTTTTCAATAAAGCATGTCAACTGCAAATGTCCATAGGTTGGTTAATAAAAGCGAAATTTGAGTATATTTTAAAACCTGGCAGAAAGAATAAATAAAACCTGCTGTCTTGGTGTTCAGAGGACCGTGGCAAACTGGCAGACTAATTTGGGTTTTGTTAGAGATTGCTCTGTGTGTGTGTTTGTGTTAATGTATACATGTGATTTAAATCCAAGTAGTTTCTCAGCGGTCCAAATGCTGTGCAGTTGGTGTTTAATTATTGATTGTATTCACCTTGCAAACTCTCTGTGAATCCGGAGTCTGTATTACGAGCTCAATCATGTAACCTAAGCTTTCAGCAAAGTGTCATTTCAGTCTGAAAGATTAGATTAAGATATAGTTAAAATTTCATAAAATCACTTTCTTCTTGCAGAAAAAATCTAAGGTATGAACCTGATCAAACTCACAGTTCAAAACTTCTGAGTTTTACTAAGACATTAACATGTACCTCTGAGAACATACTAGAAATGCTCATATTGCTTCCATTTGACCTGCCACCTTAAAACTCATTTTAAAAGAGAGTTGGATTTGGAGGTGCTTTTTTTTTTTTTTTTTAAAGATGTTGGTAGATCTGCCCACATATTTTTTTTTGCTCTTTTGCATCTAACAGCCTTGAGGTCATACAGAGCTGTTTAGAGACTGTGCCCATAGTCACACTCGCTGGTTTCTGTTTGGAGAAAACAATTTGTAAACAGTTGGACAGTTTGTTTTTCTAATGTGGTAAATGTGTGAGTTTTGATCCACTGTTGGGACATGAGGGTAGGTTTTACCGCGGTGAAGTTCAGCTCTGCTTCTGAGGATGACCACCATTGCTCTGTGGTTACCATCAGACTTTGAAGGATGTTGCTGTTTAGGCAAGGGGGGATGTGCAGAAATCACAGAGATCTGCAGAGGGAAATGGACCGGGGAGGGAAGGGGATAAGAAACCCTTTTAAATGAAGGTGGAGGAAGAGATGAGCGGTGGTGTGAATGGTGGTGCTGACAGAGCTAGCAGTGCCAGTGGTTCCGTGCTGCTGCCTCGGCAGGTTTTTTTCCTTCTTGTTTCTGACCCAAGCGAGATTTTTAAAGGACGTGCCATCAGCTGGTTTCTCTGTGTAAGCCTGAGAGCAGGAGAAAGATGGAAATGTGCGATGTGGCTTGACAGGTGTTTTACTGTGCTCCCCAGTGGAGCTGTAAGCAGGCATATGGAGCTTGGTAACTTGGACATCCTGGTGCGTGGCGGGGTGGAAATCCAGGCGGAGCAGCGGACACGGGGACAGGAAAAATATAGCATCGATGACTTAGACCTTCTTATGCTTTTTTATGATCAGGAGTCCATGGTTTCTGACATCCTTGTATCCTCATAGCATTTCATATTTATGCACATTTTTGTTAATGGCGTGTCTGCCGTATTAAGATGTTCAGGGGAGCTGTTTCCCCGTCTGAATTATCCCCGGGCATTGCAACAGCGCAGCGCGTTGCGAAGGGGCTTGTTCCGTGCTGATGGCAAAAGCTGGAGCCCGAAATAGGTCCCTGGCGTCGGGAAAAGGCGGGTGCCGGGGTGCCGGGGCAAGGCGGGTGCCGGGGTGCCGGGGCAAGGCGGGTGCCGGGGTGCCGGGGCAAGGCGGGTGCCGGACGGTGTCGGGCTCTGAGGTCTCGGTTGTTCTCATAAAGGCAGGGCGAAGGCGCCGCGGCCGCTGTCGCAGGGAGAGGTGGGCAGAGGAACGGCGCGGGTCCCCTCCCCGTTCCGGGCGGGGAGAAGGAGGTGTTTCTGTGCCGCCCACGAGTGGGGGGGTCACGTCCTCGCGGGGGGGTAACGGGGGGGGGGGGGGGGGGCTGCCCCTCGCGCTTTGTCTGCCTGCACCGAGAAGGACCGGCTGGCGCCTCGGGCCGTCCCCGCGGGTCCCCCCCGCACACGCGGGGCGAGCGGCTCTTTGTGTGCGTGGGGCGCGGGGGGGGGGGGGGGGGGGGGGCAGCGGGCCCGGCCCCCCCCCCCCCCGCCCGCTCCCCGGGGCGCAGCGGAGTCGGCCGGTTGCCATGGCGAGGGCCGGTCACGTGGGTCGGCGGCGGGGCTGACGCGCGGGGCGGGGCGTGGCCGGGCGGGGCGGGGCGAGTCGGCTGCCGCCACCTTCCGCACACCAGCAGCGCGGGAGCTCTGCGGGGCCGCGGGAGCGCCAATGCCCGGACCGACCCAAGCCCTCTCCCCAAATGGCGAGAACAATAACGACATCATCCAGGATAACGGCACCATCATCCCCTTCAGGAAGCACACGGTGCGGGGGGAGCGCTCCTACAGGTACTGCGGCGGATAGCGGGGCGGCGGCGCTGGGCGGGCGGGGGGGGGGGGGGCTGCAGCGCGGGGGGCGGTTGCATAAGGCGGGCGGGATGCGGGGCTCCCGCCGCCGCCGCCGCGGGGGGACCGACGGACGGATGGACAGACGGACGGGCGGACGGGGGCTGCGGCGTGCGGCGGCGCTGGCATTGTCCGGCTGCAAAGCGTTCGGGGAATAGGCGGGATGTCTGCGGGGGCTCGCCGCTGCCGGGCGGAAGAAAGGCGGTTAGAAATAATAAAATAAAAACAATATAAAAAAAAAAAAATGGAAAAAAGGAAGGGGGGAAAAAAAAAAAAAGAGAAAAAAGGGAAGGAAAGAACGAGCCCCGCGCAGGCGGCTGTCCCTGGAAAGAGCCGCAGCACCTCGCTGCGGATCTCGGAGGCGGCGCCGGGCGGGAGGCGGCGGCCGGGGGTGGCGGGGCGCGGGGGCAGCCCCTGCCCGCCCGGGGCACCGGGCGCTGCCCTGCGGGGGGGGCGGGCGCCCCCTCCCCAACACGCACCGGTCCGGGGGTGACAGCCACCCCCCGCTGGTCGGGGCGGGGGTGACAGCCCCCACACCCCCCACATCCCCCCCCACACACCCCCGGTGCTTGGTGGGGGGCGGCTCCATCCGCCACCCGCGGCGGTCGGAGCCAGCCCCATCTTGTATTTATTTATCGTTTTTCATATTTTTTTTTTTTTTGGGGGGGGGGCACGTCCTTCTTTGTCGCAATTGTAGGCATTTTTGATGAATGGCTTGGCATGCGCTGCTGGCAGCGCTTCTGCATCAACATCTCTGACAATATGTTCCGGCAGATAAGCTCATTAAAATTGTTTGCATTGTTTGATAAGGGTTGCGGCGCAGCCCGGAACGCAACTGGTTTTCTGTGCTCCTTGCTGCCGACCCCGAAGGCTGATAATACGGCCGGTAGCTCCCCTTATGTTAATATACAGTTATTTCAAATACTGCCTGGATGACAGCAAGCAATGCCTCTGCAGAGAACACGCCCCTTAAAGCTGATTTTTCAAACAGCAGGAAATGATGCTGCTTTCAAATATCTGACCAAAGTGGCGAGTTGTATGCTCGATTAGATGAAAACAAATGTGGATGACTTGGCTTGTTTGTCTGAAGAAAATAGCAATATTTTTTCTTCTGCTGAGGAATAACAGAGCTGCTGCCGGCATAGCTGACCGTTAATAACCTTAACAGTGAATCTCATTGTTGATCACACACTGACGGGTGATCGTGAAATGTGTCGGAGATCCAAGTGCATGGTTTGTTTGAACACCACAAAATTTAGCCTGTCCCTCTCTCTGAATCTATCGATACTTTGTGTAACGAAGCCCCGATGCACGCATTTAGCACAGAGTAGCAAAATTGCTTTTGTAAAGACCCATTTCTACTTGCAGAAAGATGGGAGCTCTCACTACCTATATCTGAATTTCAGCTGAGCAGTACGAGATTCTGTTTTAGAGGAAAGCTAGATTCCCATCACACACCTGAACAGAAACATGGAATAGATTTGAAATGAATTATCGTCCATCTATTGTTATTCTGACATGTGTCATAGATGCTGCTGATTGCTATCTCACTGCTTTCCTTCAGGAGAGTTCTCTGGAAAACCTCTGTTGAGTGGGGTTCTCCTTTGTCCTTTTGCAATATGTTTTCTGCAGCCATCAACAAGTCAGTTTTCTTGTCCTTCTGCCTTAATATCATACATTGAACTATGTGTTTTGTGTTCAAAAACCACGTAGACGTGGCGCTTCAGGACACGGTTTAGGAGGCATGGTGGTGTTGGGTTGGCGGTTGGGCTTGATGATCTTAGAGGTCTTTTCCAACCTTAATGATTCCATGATTCAATGTCTAGAAAAGACATTTTGCGAGGCTGCTGTGTTAAGCACATGGTGACAGAAATAATTATATCACTTGCCCAGTTTTCCAGAAACTGTGAAGTTATTCTGCATCTGAATAGCCTTTCATCCAGAGGAGTTATCCTTAGTCTTGTGGAGCTTTGAATCCATTTGTATCCGTATCTAGAGCAATATAAAGGAATGCAGAACTACTAACGCTAACGTTGCACATTATTTTGAGGTGGTAAATAAAGAATCCAATTAATTTATTTTTTTTTTCTCAGAAATAAACCTTTAATACAGAAATAAAAATCTCCACTGGGGAATCCTATTTAGGTTCTCTTTTCCTTGTGGAAATCTACCCCCATCTACAGAGTCATGGCACCTAAATCTGTTGATTCCTGCTTTTTGCAGTGGAGAGAACGATTTGTTTTCCTCTGTAGCTCTAAGTACTTTGTGAAGTCAATGTCAACCATAACAGAAAAAAACCTTAAAGAAAACGGGAAAACTGGTGAAACTTCTCCTTGATACCGGAATGTAATGTGCTTTTAACTTCCATAAAAATATTTAATAGCTAGGCTAGTTTGGTCCTTACTAAGTTTGAGCTGAAGCAGAGGATCACTAAATGTTACAGGTTAATACCATCAGTAATATGCCTACTGCCACCCTGGACTGTTGGTGCCATGCTGACTTTGAAGCAGGCTTATGGAGCAGCCTGTACAACTTCACCATATGACACATCAAGTTGCCATGCCTCTGATTGTTGGGCTGGTTTGTTCCATCTGCATCTAGAAATATGGAATAAATATGTCATTAAGCACAGCCTGAAGCATGACATCAGATCAGCAGTTGTACAAATCTAGAAGTACTACTTTGCTCACAATACACTTCTGCATGTTGCAGTGTTGCTGTTAAGTTAAACTGCGCCTACCATATGTGTAGAAGTTCAGTATTTGCCTTTCACTTCTCTCTCCTGTAATATCAGAAATGTCGTCTCATTTTTACTTTTAACATACTGCGTTTCATAAAAAATAGCGTTTGTTGATCAAAATGAATTTGTGGTTACCAGTTTAGATGTTCTCATTGAGATGTTCTCAGACCTAACAAAAAAACAAAAAAGCTTTGCTGTTTCAAATACGAGCTCCTACCAAAGACTTGATATCCAACTCCCAAAGCAGATTTAAAAAGAGGTGGAGTTTATACCATTTTGCAACCTAGGAAGCTGGCATGAAAAGAGTTGCCCTGAGATATCCACCAAGCTGAGGATGCAGCAGGAAATTGAACCTATACCACATGAGTCCCGACCATGTGCTCTGTATGCAAAGCCACAAATAGTTTTCCCAAGTCTTCCAAAGGACATATTATATTTTGCAGGCTGGGACATACAGGCCCAAGGTGTTAAGTTTCTCATCCAGCCTCGTTTAGCTGGTAAATGGAAACTTTGGGATAAAATGTAGTCATAGGGAGATGTTACCCTTCAGAGTCAATAACTGTAATCCATTTGTATTTCTCTAGTGAAATGCTGTTTCAGGCGCTCTGGATCAGGAGACTGACTTTAAAATTTGATTGGAACTGAGGTGTCATTTTGTTGGCCCAAAAGAGATTTGGGCTCACTTCTGAGAACGGCATTACATTTAATTATAATTTTACTTGAACGTTCAAAGACGCCTGAAAAAATTCAATGAGAAACCAAATCAACAGCTGTGTGGAGAATTTTTTAAGCAGGGCATGTCTGCAGTGCTTTTTTTTGCCAGACTTTAGGCATCTTGTGTGGTTGATCAGCTCATCGTGTTTTTTAAAAGCTAGCTGTACAAAGAGTTTGAATATTTCCAGGTTTGAATGGCATACCTAGCGTAAACCACTCCCGTCTAAAAGGGACAAACTGTTGCACCCTCCTTTGCAGGATACCACGCCTAACTTTTGGTTTATCTATGTGCTGCTAGAAAAACGTTTTTTCTGGTCCTTCGTACACTGGCTATATTTAATTTTATACCCAGAACTTTCATGAAGCGGGGGGGGGGGGGGGGGGGGGGGGGGCGGGAAGAGGGCTAATTTCCTGATTATTTTTCTTCAAATTGCTAAGCTAAGAGAAAGTAAAACAGAAAAAACTCTTTCCTGTCTATGAGTATGTACCTTTCTAATGGTATCTGTTTTAAATATTTGGTTTTCCTAAGTGTTACCTTCCTTTTAGAAATCATTAAGCCGCCAGTCTGCAACGGTGCAGTGCATAATAATGAAAGCTGGACGGAAGCCGTGATTTCCTCACCCGCCACTGAAATAAACCATGGGGCGTTACAGAGCGTATCTGGCCGTCTTAGTTAACTGCAGCGGGAGCTGATAACTTCCACGCTGAAAGTCGAGATTTACGTTACAGCAAAATCTGCTTTGGTCTTTGCCTTCCCAACTCCCGATGAATTGCCGGACACAGGCTGGCCCCACGCGGCAGGGAGCATCCTCCCCTTGGCAGGACCTGTCCCTGCCACTGTCTCTGGCAAATCTGTGCCTTCCACACGTGCACAGCTTTAGTCAGGGTACAAAGGAAGACTTACTGCTTCGCCTTACTCCGGCAGAAGGCGTTTCTTGCCCTAAAATTAGGTTCCATTGAATAAGGTGAGCAGGTAATTCCACTGAAGTAAAAAAGATCCTTTGTGTTGTTGAAATTAATAGATTAAGGTCCAAACTTTTCTTGCTGAGAACTGGGAAGAAGATACAGAGTAAAAGCAGGGAGTTGTCTTCTCACTTCATGGTACAGACGGGCAGGACTGTCTTCATCCTCTGAAACTGTAAATGCTACTAAATATATTAGTAACTGAAACATTATTTCCAGAGGCAGTTGCTTTTGGCCTAACTGCTCCTATTGCAGATTATTAGAATTTTGCCCTAGATTTCACAGGAAGCAGGAGAAAGGCAATAATACGTGTTTGTTTAAAAAAAAAAAAAAAAAAACAAAAAAACAAAAAAACCCCCACAAACCCGTGAATCACACCCCACAAATTTGGCTTGAGTTTTCTAGAAGTGGTATTTGTGATAACCCCCTTGTCTGTCAAGCATCTGCATTGCAACAAGATAGTTACTAGCTATCCAAGAGAAGACCATCCTGATGACTTACAGCCAGCAGCTGCTAGCTGGCATAAGAGGTACCATGCAGAAACCTTCCCTTGGTTCCTGTGAGCTTAGGTACCCTCTATTTGCTCTTCTTTCACTTTCATAAAGGTGGCTTCCTGTCGCTGCTGCTCTTCTTTAATCTTGTTTTCTGATTAGGCAGTGCTCTGCCTAGGGAGAGCTGTTTTGGAGAGTATCTTCTGCTGGGCAGGTCCAGCCCTCGAAAAGTACAGGGTGAAACTGTTTGAAGATAACTGGGAATCACATGTGAGTGCATATAAATGACTCGGAGGGTTATGAGGATGACTCTGCTCAATGCTACGTCAGTAGTTTGAAGCCTAGATAGTCTGTGCCTGCATTATTGGGCTACCTCTCTTGACCTGGATTTAGATCTTCCTTGAAGGAAATATCTTCACAATGTTTTACAAGTTGAGGGTATTTATTAAAATCAGTGGCTAAGAGAGAGGTAGCTGGGCGGGGTGTGTGTGTGTGGATAAAACACTCCACAGACAAGCCAGTTTGTGTAAGGAAATGAAAGTAACTTTCAGACAGCACCATCTCCTCAGCTTGCACCCAAGCGCTCTCTCCAAAAAGGTCTGAGTACACCCAATTTGCACCCAGCCTCCGTGGGTTTCGGAAACATCCTGCAGGTGGGAGGCTGCATTCTGTTTTTTGTTGCATGGTGTGGGGTTTTTTTTAAACTACCTTGTTGAGCTGCATAGCAACAGCGCTGTGTTTCTGGCATACTAACAAAAAAATGAGCGAATTTAAGATACGCGAGAACTGAATCTGATGCTGCCACTTTTAGAAATAGACATTTTGGCTTCTGCCTGGTTTCTTCAATCTAGCCTCCCTGGAAAACAGGCACTGAAAAATAAGCTGTCTTGTGAGAGAAAGGTGATTTGGAGGTGGGGCTGTGCACCAAGAGAGCCTGATTTGAAGCGATTTCTTTGAGTTTTTCCTTTGCTGCATGAATGGCTAGTTTGGGGGAGATGCAGCTACCTGATGACAGGCAGGCTGGACCACAGGAATGTTGTCCCAGGTGACATACCTGGTCTAACCTTTTGAGATATAAAACTTGTTTTGGGAGGCAGTAAGAAAAAATAAGTGTAGTAGGTCTACATTTCAAGCCTTGGCATTTGAATGAGTGACTTTTTAAAAATATCTTCAGAGGTTTTGGCTTTGGGGCTTGTGGGGGGAGGCTAGTTTAATTTGACAGTCTTTTCTCCTTCTTCATGCCCAAAGCTAATTATAGCAAAGGCTTGGTAAGGAAGAAGATAAATCGTGTGCCAGCTTTTCATTCTGGAGATGCAACTTTCAGCCTTTGTTTGATAATTGAAAACGAGTGGTCTCGCCACATCTGTTCTCAATCACGCAAACCACTGAGCGGGATGGCACGAAGGCTGTAGCACAGCGTAAGCGTGGTGGCGGCAGCAGCAAGACTTGCGCTGCCCCGGGACGGCGTCCGGATACTTGCGTCCTCCTCGCTCCCTGAATCCTGGCCTCCAGCTAGCAGCACTGATCGCTCGCTTCCAGTGTAAGTGCCTAGGGAACGTAAATGGAAAACATCCGTGTTTCTTCTGTGGATGGTGTTAGCTGAGCACTGCGTAGCTGTTTGGATCTTGCTCAGATCTCTGCTGCCTGACTCACCGATAAAGCATCTTCATATTGTTTCATTATAATTAGGTGGGAGGGGAAGGGGAATATCAGCCATGAAAATTTACTGAACATGCATTTAACTGTTGGGATTTTAAAAGTGGTGGCTTTTTTTATTTTTAACACAACTCTGTTGTCCTCATCCTATCACATACTTAATTCAAAATTAAAATCTTGCCTTTGATATTTTGACAGAAGTTTGTCTAGTTTTCTGGTGGTATACTAAATTATTAAATATTTGATAGAGAAGGGCTCCATATACTGAAAGCACACCCATTAAATGGCTCAGCTCAACCACTCTGAAATGATTTCTTGTTTCCCATAGAGCCCCATGGTTAGTGAAGGGTGCTTTTGTGTCTAATCTGGTTTTTTTGCTATGCTATCCAAACAGGAAATGTAAACATTCATCAGTGAGTCGAGACTTAAGGATGTAGCTTCCGTAGGAAATCCAACAACTGTGCCAAATCATTCTGCCTGGAGAGGAATATGCCGTAGAGGTTGTGGTCTTGATCTTCTGGTCTTGCGTGGACTTCAGTTTTATCTTTTAGGAGTAACTCAAGTGAACATCCCCCCTACAGCAGGGCTCCTTAGTACCGTACAGATTTCCTACCCAAGCAGCTGTAATTATTCAGAGATGCATATGAATGCAAATTCTTGCCTGTCACTGTGGAATGCAGTGTTGATGCTCGGAAGGGCTTGCTGGCAATATGTATTAAACAGTTTTGGTGGAATGAAAATTCATTTTAGGCAAATTTTACATGGTTGTTATGCTTCGCTTCTTAAGGTTAATCTCTGTGGAGCTAGTCCAGTAATATGATGAATAGGAAGCACTGAAATATTTGAAGTAGAATATGCATTTCCTTTACTTATGGATTCAGTGTTATACAAATCATAGCTTATTAAAATAACTATAGAATCTGTGAGTAATTGTTTATATGGAAGTGGAATATGTAACCCAGTGATATGAAAGTCCCACGGGAGCTTTCGTATACAGAAAGACTATGGTGTGTAGGAGTGCTGAGAACATGGAGGCAGTGAAATAATAATTGGTTGAATAGAAGGGATACATTTTCCTAAAAGGACAGCATTCATATGTAAATAGCCGTTCTGTTGGAAATCGTGTTATACAGAGTGGCGTTAATTATATTTTACTGAATTATTGTTTGGGGTCCATATCACGCCTTGCCCATATTAATGTTTCAAAGTTACGCAAGATGCAGATTCTGAATCAGGATCTGAAAACACTGTTTTCAGTCAACACATTGGTGTTGTGCCAGTTGTCAGACTCAAGGAGGCATAAGGAGTATTTTCTTTTTTTTCCATTAATATATATTTCTGCCTGCAGAAGTTTGGCTCTCCAATGTACATTTTTAATCTGTGGTCCCCAAGTGTAAAATGAGTTTCACAGCAACGGGGATGCTGTAGAACTGCCTTGTCTCTTGAGCAGCTCTATTTTTAATATGGTGAGGTGTTTTTTTCCACTACCACCTTAGGCACCCCCTCTCTAATTGTTCCTGAAGTGCTATACAATATGGACCTGGTGGTGCTGGCGAACAAGATGAACATGAGTCAGCAGTGCGCTCTTGTAGGGAAGAAGGCCAAGTCCATGCTGGGCTGCATTAGCAGGCGTGTAGCCAGCAGCTCTGGGGAAGTGATTATTTGCCTCTGGTGCTTCTGAGACCACATCTCACATACTGTGTCCAAATTTGGCCTCTCCACTTTGAGAAAGACTGTGACATACTGAAGTGAGTGGGGTGGAGGGCCACCAGAATGGTCAGAGGGCTGGAGAAGAGAGAGCTCAGGAGAGAGGAAGATCTCACTGCTGTCCTTAGCTGTCTAATGAGGGGTGAGGGTAGAGAGGATGGAGCCAGGTTCTTCTCTGAGGTGCATGGGGAGAGGATGAGAGGTGATGGCAGTCAGCAGCTCTGACAGTAGAAATGGCTTTAGATATTGGGAGAAAAGTTTTCACAGTGGGGACAGTCAAAAACACTGGAAGAGGTTACCCAGAGAGGCTGTGGAATATCTGTCCTTGGAGTGACTCGAAACTCACCTGTATGGGACCATCAGCAGCCTTCTCTTGCTGGCTCTGTTGCGAATGCAAGGTTGGGGCAGATATCTCTGGAGTTCCCTGCCTACCCAAGTCACTTTATGATCATATTCTGTAACTCTAATAGGCATAAACAGCTCTCGAGTTCAAAACACAGCACACAAAGTCATGAAATCAGGCGCTTTAAAAGTGAAAGGAGTGTCATACGGCAACAAATTTAGTACTGCCACCAAGATGAAATCATCCCATCATCAAAGGTTTCAAATAGAAAAATGTGTGTATGCAGTCTCAGTTCGACTGCATCAATTTCAACTGTTTTCTAGCTTAATTCTTGCAAAAGCTATGTGTCTGCTGCTGCTGCCGTGTATGGATTACTTCATATTGCATTCTCTAAATCACTGGGAGCAACTTCTGCAGTTTAGTACCCAGGGATGACCAAAAGGTCGTAGACACACAGTAGAGCATAGGGATAGTTCTGCTATGTCATAAAATTAATTATGTACATTGCAATTAAATATTATGTCTTCAAGTTAAAAGCTGACAAATTACTCCCTCTGCTTTTAATGAATTGTGTATTTTCCATGAAGAAAATACTAACATTATTGATAAGTTTAGTCTGCAGAAAATGTTTAACTATACGCACAGCTCTTCAGCTGCCAGATGTGTGCTTTGTTTGACGTGTTTTTATAGGGAGTGGTGCAGAACTGTCTTGTTGCGTGACCTACAGCAACGTTGAGAGGGTTGAAGAAACTAAATATTCACATTGCAGCACAGGTTATTACCTTCTTAACTGCACTTATATGTAGTCGAAGGTAATTCAAGCAGTAAACTTTATTTTTTTTGCCTTGTTTGTTGTGGGAGTTGAACTTGGCGATGTCACCATTTGCCAGCTGGAAGCAATACACTTCAGGAATTGACCTCAGGAGGCCAAATCCTTTTAAAGAGGACACCTATGCTTCTTTTAGGTTAAGGTACAAGGCTTTACTGGGGCTCGTAGATAAAGACTGTTTTAATTGCCATTAATTGTGTTCTTACAGTCACAGTTGCATCAAAGGAGTAAGCACCTTCTAAAGAACATTGTTTGGGAAAACAGAGCTTTGGGGATTTCCCCCTTTAGATAAGCAGGAGATTTAAAAAGCTAAAATCTAAAAGAAAACCCCGACTTCACAATCCTTCAAAGACCAACATGGTTGAAAAAGTCAGTTTTGGGGAAGCTTTACTTGATGCTGGTAGTCTCAGCAGTTGCGTTAGTAGTACAACAATGGTAAAATAAGTTTGTGGTTACTGGCACACAGCAAGAATAATATATTACATAAATCACAGATGGTTGAGCTAGCATGTTCATAAAGGGCAATTTACTCCATGAAAGATTAGTGAATTCTAGTTTTAGTTGCTCCAAAATTAATTTAGCAGTTAAGCAATTTCACTTAGAAGTTCAGCCCTATTCTAGATAGTCCTTGGTAGGATTAGTTCTTAAGTAAAGTAATTTACTGGTAATATCTTGAGCATCAGAATAATTTCAGAGTGTCTCCTTGTCTGTTATAGTATTAACTCATGAGAATGAGGGCAGAGGTCAAGCTATTTTGGTATCCAAACCCAAAATTAAGTGTTGTGGCTGGTAGTGTTAACACTTGAAATCTTTATAATATTAATAATGATCTCTAGGGAGTTTGTACAAGCCGAAGACAGGGGTATTTATTTAGGCCTGTTTCAACAAACTCAGCAATGTCAAAACTCTGAGATCTTGTATTATTATTTTTGGTCTAGCTTTCACCAGTAGCAGAGGGAGAGGTGGAAGAGAGGTTGAATGCAGAGCCTAATAGAAGGCTATATAGTGTGTTGGCCCAGTGCTCTGCAGAGGCAGTGCTGGCAGGGGATTGACACATGGTTCAGATTGCAGCTATGTGCTGGAGAGCTTGGTCCTAGAAACCTGCCCACCGAGCGCCCTATATACCCAGCAGAAAGCCTGACACTTGTCCTTTGAATCCCAAATGGCAGCAGAGCTGTGGTAGCAGTGGGAACCCTGGACAACCACACTAGAGCTTAATATTTTGCGTTACAAAAATACACAGCCATGTTTTAGAGAGTGATGCACCAGTGAAAGCAGCTAGCATGGTTGCCTGTTGCTTCATCTGCTGTCACATGCTTGTTTACAATTGCAGGGTAAAGGTGGCTTAAAATAAATGTCGTCTTATACCCCTGCTCCGTGTCGTCACCTTCCTGCCAGGATGACTCGGGAGCGAGGCTGCCTGCCTGCCTGGCAGCTCAGAGGCTCTGTCGTGCAGGCTGTGCTCCAGCACCTTTGCCCGCGGGTCCTGGGGTGGTTGCACTGGTTGCATGGGCCGTCGCTGTGCTGTTTCTTGTCCTTTCTCAGGTGTCACACCACGCACCTTCAAAGTGCCTCCTTAGAAGGCCGCTTTCAAACAGCTTTGTTTTCTGTGGTAACAGGGCGTTGGACTCGGTGAGCCTCGTGGGTCCCTTCCAACTCAGGACATTCTGCGATTCTAACATGTGTATATTAAAATTAGAATAAATGTTGCAATACATAAATCGGTGTGTATCTACATTTGTTTTTAATGTAAAGAGAGGAAAGTTGATGCTCGATGAAGTCCTTGTTCTCTGTATCGTATTACATCATTTGCGAGTGGAAAAGGTGTGTTGTAGCCCCTCTTTAGCTAGCACAAGACCTTTCCCATGAGAGTGCTCCCTGGGCTAACTTCACATGCCTTGGACAAGCAGGCTTTATTAAGTGTACTGTAAGTAACTCCGATTAGGAAACAGCAGCTACGTGTTAGGAGAAAGGCATTGCATTTCCCCTTGTTTAATCCTCCCGTTTTCCCTTTTTCCCAGGCTTGTCCTCCTCTGAAACCCGTGGATGCTCAGTGCTTGTCTCCTGCTGAGTCACTGCCTCGCTCGCCTGGCGCTGGGTGGGGGCGTGAAGCGCTTAGAGGCTGCTCAGGCCCCCTGTCAGGAGGGCTGTATAGCATTACAAAATCTTATTTGCCATTACGTTATGCTTGGAGTAAATCGGCATGTTACTTTAGCCTTTCACCTCCGAATGTATACATGTCGGGGGGAGGAGGGGGGTGGCAAAACCCCGGATAGGTCAAAACTAAATTCATTTGGTGACTTCATCTGACTCTAGCTAGTTGGATCTCATCCCTGCTGAAACTCCCAAGCCTGCCCACAGTGTTTTCTGGACTTAAAAGGCGGAAATGGCAGGAGTCAGGAGCAGCGGGCTCTCTGCCCTGCCAGAGCTGCTGCCGGGCTGCAGCGTGGCTGCTGCGCTGGTGGCTTATGCCTCTGACATAGTGCCTCGGGTGCCCGGCAGCATTGGTTTTTCTTAATCAGGGTTTCTGATTATTTTTATCCATTCATAATTAGGGGCAGATGTTTCCCTGGTGTAGGTGCAGGTGACAGCTCAGGTGTGTGGGTGTATCCACATCGTTTTGCCTTGGCGTTCACAGGTTGCACTCAGGTGGGGCAGTGGCTTCGGGGACGAACTCTCTGCAGCTGCTGTCTTCATTTTCTAATAAATCTGCATTTGCTAAAGCACTTGGGAATCTACCGCCTGAAAATATGACTACTCATCCATCATCTAGTGGGAGCAAAAAGATAGGAGGTTCCCCTGTTATTTGCAGAATGCAGGCCAGGAACTGAGGCTTGCTAAAACCTGCTGCCTCTCAAGGCATCCTTTCTCCACCATGATAAGTGTATTCAGCACCTCTGTTACCTTGCTTTACGGCACGTTTTTAACCTCTTAGAAATCCTTTAGCGATGTCTGCATGTATGCTTAGTAGTCTGTTGTTTTCCATAAGAGGAAGAAAAAGTAAAAGGAGAATTAAAGCTCTCATGTTTGTCTTGGCGAATTGAGACTTTGTTTCACACAAGCTTAGATGTTGGTTTATTCATCAGCTTTTTCAAGGTTTTCTAGTTACAAAATGGTCATAGATCCTCTTCTGTTTTCTAAAATGTAGGTGTTTCTAATTGACTTGGGTTTACTATATTACATAAGTTTGAGAATTATTCTTCTCTGAATCAACCTCCCCCCCCCCCCATCCCTTTGTCTGTTGTGAAAGGTAGACTAGTTGCCAGTGTCTATTGTGAAAACTTTACAGGTTGAATGTTTTCCTCCAGGGCATCAGAGCAGCAATTCAAGCTTAAGATCTTGGAGTTGAAAGCCTTGGGGGGGAGGGTAATAACTGTAAGTAAAAGCAGTTTATTTTTTTAACATTGCAGCCTTGCCACACTTATGTTCCTCTCATTCAGCCCACTTCAAAGGTTTTTGTGGTTCTCCATTAATAAAACGCCTTCTTAATTTGTAGTAACATTCATTTCATACTGAAATTTGCGCATCCTTTCCCCATGTTAACGAGTGCCTGTTCAGCACCAAGCACTGCTATTGCTTTGCTCGGCTAAGATGCAGTTTGAGGGTGCCATGCACTGCTATGGTTCACTCCTAACCGCCCAGAGCGAGTATACCTTTGTGGAAATGGTGGCAGCCAGAGTCTGTATTGCTTCCATTTTGTGTAAGCTGTTGATGTCTGCCTGTCTTGAACCCCTCGGTCCTTTGTCAAGAGTGTATTTTTCAGTTGAGATTTGTTTACCCATAGAAATCGATAAGGATCCTTTCAGGATATGCAAATCCTTTTGGCTGTATTTTAAGATATCATGTAGTTAAGTGTTAATATCTCATTGTACTTTTGGAGCAAAGGTGAACCCTGAAGAAAAAAAAAAAGTGCTAGTATTGCTGTGGAAACAGCATGTATTACATTGCCATAAGTTTCAGCGGCAGCAGGAGGAATGAAGGAATGAGAAGGTAGTCAGAGAAATAAAAAAAAAAAATCTTACTTATGCTATGCAAATATGACTGGCAGATCAAAAAAATCAAAATCAAGCGAGTCAGTGAATGTGGCTTGTCCTCCTCAGGTGCCCAAAAATATTCCAAGTACTAAATAATTTTCTTGGAATTTGTAACTGTTCTTCTGATTTCAGTGATCTAGCCTAATTTCATAACTGGTTAGTGAATAAACTTAAAACTATTTTCTAAAAAGTGTGCAGTAGACAGTGTAATGCATTGCTAGTTATTGGGCCATCTCAGAGGTTTTGGCTCAAACTGTGTATATTGTTTGAATATGTTTGATTGTGTTTTTCAGATTTGGGGGAACTGAATGTCTGGAAAAGAACCAGTATTTTTCTGCCTCACAGATAATACGTTTTTGGGTTTTTTTTCAATTTTTCTAAAGCCGTATGTACCACAAAACAGAATTACCACCAGTCTTTAGAAGAGCTACTCAGATTTGGGTCTAAACCAGTTCTTGGGACCCATCATAAACATTTAGGTCAGAACATCCCAGCATTGGCAGGCAGCTTCTAATTTAAAAGAACAAAACTTAAAACATGCCCTAATCCAATCAAAGTAAATCTCTAGTACTCTAACCTCACTTGCGTTTAAACAGGGAACTGCAATGAGAACAATAGAAAATATGCTGTTTGCTGTGTTAAATGGTAATCCCGCAACATTCAGGCAATCAGACTTTACATGGATTGCCTCAGTCTTGTCTAGACTCTGTAGCATGCTTCATAAATCATTTTAGGTCTTCAAGTCAGATCCATGTTGTGAAGCTAAAAATGGCATTCAGAAGTGAATGAGATATATGGATAATAAAAGATTTTTAGCATTTCGGGCCCAATTAGTAACGAGAACAGCGCACAAGAGATTTGACATTCAGTGTTTTAAAAGGTGTGAATTTCTCCCAATATTACAAGCAGAGGATTCTTTTCTCCTTTTCTCCTTTTTTCCGTGGCAATCCCTCATTGTGATTAATCTTGAGCTGTTTGAGTTTGACTAGATAGAGCCTTTATACTGCTTGCTGCAAATATCTCTTCAGTGGCAGTGTTCTGATGTGAAGGCTCTGGCCATGGCCATTGAATTTGCTGCAGGAGTACAGCATAAGTTAAAAGGGAGAGTAAGAGCAGTGTTGTCAGAACTGTGCCGGAGCTTTTTGTGTTATTTTTTCTGTCCTCAGGACTCCTTTTGGTAAAGACAGCCTCGAGCGTAACTGGCCTCTGACGGCTATGGCTAAGGCTGTATGCAGTGAGTGTTAAAGAAGCGGGCAAGGTCCAGCTGCAAATCAGCTGCCATTTCAGAATGATACGAAAGGATGAATTTTCATTCTACAGGGATGCAGCCACTGAGGCTGGCAGGTTTCTTCCTTCAGGGATTTTGTTTTGCAGTAGCTTTCATCTAGAGAGCCTTTCTAACAGGCGCTACAGCAGTCTCACTCAGCTACATCTTAGCCTTTCTGCTGTTATCTTCCGCTTCAGTAATTTTTGGTGTGAGATCTTTTGTTTTACTGGCAGTATCTCTCCTGATGCTATCAGGTGCCAGCTTCCAGAAGGCTCCTTTTTGTATTGTGGCACAGGCTTTCTACTGCGTTTAAAAACTTAATATCATACCGTGCCTAATTGTACAAAACAGGAAGGCCTTGCAGGTTCAGAGGTGATGGCATGTGTGATGAGTTTTTACACTGCAGATAGATTCATTGCTGTAATCTTTCCAGTCTTGCCCTTATTACTGGTTTGGTATAATGCAGCTTCTGCTGTCAACAACTGTTAGTTTTTCTCCAGAAAAATAAATATGTCTCTTGCAAAACTGTCCTTAAACGCAGCTGGGTAACACCTTGTAACAGCTGCAGTTTTCTGCAGCAGGAGCAGTGGAAAATGCCTAATAGCTGAACGTTCAGTGCTGCATGTAATGCCTTAAAAAATTAATACTCCTTTGGGTGTAATGTTTACCATCAGACATGCTGAGCCAGTATATTTCTGCTTGGGGAAACTGCTTAAGCATATATATGATTTTCAGCACCTACCTAATCCTCTGAACTCAGGTCTGTGGTTCTTAGCCATGGATGTGTGAAGTGTTTCTCTGAAATGGCCTGGACTAATATGTGAAGACTCTCCTATGGCTTGTTCATATTTATTGGGGATTTGAATTTCAGTTTCTTGTAAGTCAAACAAAGCAGAGGCCTTTGTGGTTAGGCAGTACTGTAACAGCCGGAGGTTTTTAATCTCCACCTGCATGCTCTGAAGTGGGGGGTGTGATGTGCTGTCTTCAGTCTGCTTTTAGTTGCTGTAGAATTGCCAGGCATCTCTATGGAAGGTGGAAGCTTAAAGATCTCACTGAGGTAGATGCTGATTTTTAGGCTTGTATAAGCCTCATCACAGCCTTATGCTTGAGAGTCTTCAACCTAAACAAGGGAAAGCCTAACAGTCGAAAATGTAAATAATGCTATTGGGAAGAAGTAGTTTATTAGGACATACAAATAAGTTGTTAGCTACTTGGCCATTCACAGAGTACAGCCTGTGACTCTCCACCCATCCAGCTGTTCTCTTGTATCGCTTTATAGATGTTTATTAATATGTGTTTTGAATCTGGATCACATCTTTTAAAGCAGTTCAGCACATGGGGAACCAAATCCTGGAGAAAACCTGGGCCCAGCTGAGGGTGTTGAGCGCAAGGGGTTCTTGTCTGTTGCCGAGCATGGCGGCTCCGCTACCTACGCCTGGCTGTTCTTTTTTCTTCTTTCTTTTTGGGTGTGTGGGTTTGGTTTGGTGTTTTTTGGCGGGTGTTTTTTGGTTTGTTCCCCCCCCCCCCCCCCGGTCTGTCTGTGTAGCAAACAGGATATGTGTATATCTGAGCACCAAATTAGAACATGCTTACTGTAAAGGAAACCTTTCCCAGCTGAGTTTGTTTAGAACGTAACCATTAGGAGGGTGGGGGACACAAGAAGCAAAGATATGGTGAATTCTTTCAAGAGATGCAAAGACATGGTGAGCTCTTTCAAGGGAAGAGGCCACGGAAGATTCAGACATATGTTAACAAGTCACTGAGAATAAATGGCAATGGCATGTTGGTGGTTTTTCTTTTAACAGAAATTCTGATTCATTTTGCATACATTTGTTTAAAATTGTATTGATACACCCTCATGCTTATCTCTGTGTATGATTGTGAGGCTACTGTCTCTAACGAATAGCCTGAACTTTCATTTGACCCATAGACCATAATTCATTTGTAGACACAGTATAAGTTATATTACAGATATCCTTCAGGGTATCATTGTAAAACACAACTTATTGTAAAACTTATTCATTTACTCACTGTTTCCTGAAAGAGAGTTCTCCATCCCTTGCACTGCAGCAAAGGAGGTTGGTTGCTCTCCTGTTGCTTGCAGAAGGATAGGTATTTGTCTTTGCAGTTGCTTTTGGAAGAGGATGATGAGGGAATTTCTGTTTCCTTCCTGCATGTGGATTTTCTTGATCTTTTTGACAGAGTAGCCTTGCCGCTTTCAGTACTGGTAGCTGATGGTTGTTCTGAGTTCTGCCTGGCCTCGAGAGGACAATTAATATTTGGATGAAGTAGTGGCAATTGCAAATCAGAGTAGCTCTATTTCAAAATTTCTAAATATATGTAGCTTCTTTAGAAGTTCCATATCGATCTTTTGGTTTAATATTAAACTCACTATTCTGAATCTTAAGTAAATATTAAAGTCATTATTAAGCTGTTACTTGAACTGATCTTACAAACAATACTGAACATGTTGTTTAATGTTGACAGCGGTAGTGTCTTTCTGTTTGTTTCTTATTTGTATAAAAAGGCTAGGAATAATAAAGTAAAAACCATGCTAACGGTGACGGTTTAAACTTCAGATGCTATTAGTAACAAAGGTGCTGTTAGCCTTTGTGCTGTGCTTGGCTCCTTCCATTGTGATATAGAAGCTAAGCTCTCGTGGGTAGCCATTATGGTGTGGTTTCAAGAGTAAAAAGGCACTCCCTATTTCTAAAACTTTGTTCCTATTGCTCAGTTCAATCCAAGCACTTAGTGTGTGCCAAGAAGACGACCTTTGCTAACTGCTACAGTGAATACAGTGCTATGTTCATACAAATAGCTGTGCTGCCTGGGAGCCTGCAGGAAGAACTGAACAGACCGAGGACAGGCTGATTTCTTCCATACTTCGGAGATGCCCATACAAAAACGGGTACAGGGGCAGCCTGGTTCTGAATGAGTTGCTGGCAGTAGTGGCCTGACTATCAGAGCATGACTTTTTTGAGCCTGCTTTCCCTTACTGGTCTGTCTTTTCTTCTTCTTTTTAATTTTTTTTCTTTCTCATCAGGCAAATTTGGGGATTTTATTATGTTTTGGATCTTAATGTCAGTAGATGGGGACAATTTAAATGATCTTCTGTTTGTGAAATTTGTTTTGCAGAAGGTGACCTTTGTTATGAACTTTGTCATCTTGTATTTTAAATGCATTCCCTACTGCATGTACTTACGCACTTATATCTTACTGTGTCAAGTTTCATGCTGGTGGGTTTTTTATGCTTTTTATCTGGGTTGCTCCAGCACACCTGAAAAATGGATGGAGTTAACCTGCAGTCTTTGTGTTCTCTGCAGAATTGTCGATCAAGCTTCAAACAGTTACATCTTTGCAAATTGTCAATGGAAATAGTCCCTGCAGAGCTCGGATCCCACAGAGGAGATCCTGCTCTCTTTCACTGAGGGAGAAGGTTGAGGTCCAAGGCTGAGGAGGCAGGACAGGCACCAAAGCTAGCCCGTTAAGTGTTAGCTCCAAGGTGTCACTAGAGACAAAGGTGTGCAGTCCCCACCAAACCCTTTCTTTGCAAGAATAATAGCGCAACTTTGTTGACTATTTGATCATTTCCGAGATACCTTTTACTCGGATTGTTACTTGTGGACTTCCAGAAGTCCACTAGTCTTGGGAACGTTATTTTCTCTTTTTGTGAATGATCTTGACTCTGCTCTTTGAAACTATTGATGAGATAAACTTGAATGTGCTCATCTTTTCTCTTGGCAATGTCTCACAACAGAAGGATGTGACTAGTGTAGAACAAAATTGAGTAGTGTGCGTTTCCAGACTATGCACTTGGGGACTGATGATAAAAGCTACTGTGAATTACACCTATTTGCAGGAAAGGACCTTAGCTAACTGGAAGTGTCTATTTAAGATGATGTGGCTATGAAAATGTTCAGCACAGCGTGCCATTTTCCAAGGTCTTGGTGAAACGTTACCTGAACACAGTCTGAAGCTGTTTGCTGTGTTCAAGGAGGACTGCTGGCATGACCAGTAAGTGAAGGTCTGACTTTATAAGAGACTTGGAGGATTGATTTGTTTAATGTAGCCTACCTGGGCACTGGGACAGACTCTTGAGTGCTGTGCCTAACACATTATGAAATCAGCTCTGGGGAAGAAAAAGCCATTAGAGCTGGAGGATAATGTTGGCAGAAGAACAAATGGGTTTAAGCTGAGAGGAAGTGTTCCTAACAATTTAGAGGAATTGGGCTCTGCAGCAGCTTTCCAACCAGATGGTTGGGAGTTTGTCTCAGTTACTTTCAGGATAGACATTGGTAAAGTGATAAAAAAGATCAAGTAGTATTCACTCTGTGACTGTTCGGAACTGAATTAATGATCCGAAAGACCCCTGACCCAGTAAGAAATCGGTATTTGAGTAAGTAGAACAGCTGCATCTTCTAGAAGTTAACTGAAAATTAAATACTGGTTCAGGCAGTCTGATCATCCTGCAGTGGCAAAAAACTGTCGGATAGATGTCAGATCACTATACTTGTGCAGCACTGTGTGACAAAATCCCAGGTCTCTGATCCTGTCTGTGTATCTTTAGGCTATGTCTGATTCTTTTTTTCCTACCTTATTAGCATTAAGCAGAATGCTGTAGGTTTGTATGTTCTTTAAGTTCACAATGTCAGCCAAAGAAATATGTTCATAGATTCCAAGAGGACATTGAAGAGATCATGTATCATCAAAGAATAAACGTTAGGCCTCCTTTCTCAATAAATAAGAGAATGTTGTGCAGTGATGCAGCTTTTCCTTCTTTTTTTGAACAAGAAGTGTAAATTCATTGTATCCAAAACCAATTATCAAAATGTCAAAAATATTTTTTTGTGCCTTTTTTTTTCCCTAGTTGGGGAATGGCGGTCAACGTGTATTCTACCTCTATAACCCAAGAGACTATGAGCAGACATGACATCATCGCATGGGTTAATGATATATTAGCTTTAAACTACACAAAAGTCGAACAACTCTGTTCAGGTAAGAAAGCTCAGTATGTTCTACAACTGTTTATTTTAAAACAATTTTAAAAGTCTGATCTGTTGAAAATAGATAACTTTTAACTTTGACATTTAACAGTTACTCTCAGAAAAGAGACTAATGTATGTGCAAAGGAAGCATTTTTGTGTTCATATTAATCATGGAAAGATAAGGTGCCTTGAGAAAGCATAACAAATGCAGAGTTGAATGGGACAAATGTAGCAGAAGATACGTAGACATAATAAAAAGGTTGACTAAGCAAGAAAAGAATGAAGTTATAAGCTTTTGTGTTTTAAAGCTACCGGGGTGGTATCTTTTCAAGTGGACAGTGGACATAGCTGAAAAAGAGGCAAGTAGAGAACCAGCACCCTGGATGAACAAAATTCTCCAGCACCTTTTCCTTCCTGCTAAGGGTCCTCAAATCCCTGCTGCTGTTTTCAGGAAAAGAGCACAAGTATGACTGTGAAGAAAAACATGGATTTGAGGAAATGAGCCTTTAGCTGCTGTGAGGGCTTTAGAAGTTTGTCAAGAAAATCTGCCTGTTTCTCTTTAAATGTAACTGAGCTCTTTTTGTAAGTAAATTTGGTAATGAGCCCTGAAAAAAGGGGTAATGGTTTGAATACTTTGGACATTTTGGTTAATCAGAGTGGCAACTACAAGATATGTGTTAAACACCAGGGTCTGTAACTAGATGATGACTAGAAGTGACACAGACAAAGGTTGATGTTTCACTGAGAATGCAGATGCCCCTGGGGAGTGATTTTTTCTGATTTCCTGCTGTGATTTTTAAATTTGAAGATGTTTGTGTTGGAGGAGATCTAACTTAGATCGCTACTTCAGATGACCGACATGCTGGGAATATCTTACTTATGAAGACAATGAAACTAACTATGTTGAACTGAAACCACATTACCATATTTCAGCTATTTACTGGTCCAGCTGAAATGTATAAATGGGGTCTTATATTCATATATTTGAATTTACCTACCATTCTGGGTAAATTTTCTGTCTCAGAGATCTTCCTTGAAAGGTACAGAAAACCCTTTGAGGATGATAACAGCCTACTCTTCAAAATTTAAAAAACAAATCTCAGCTGCAGAAGCAGGCTGGCATGCTTGCAGGCTTGCACAATGACTATAAAATTGCGGTTGAAAAAATGCAGGTTAAAGTGCATGTAACTAACTAATATAAACTAAATAACTAAAGACCTAGAACGTGGGAAATAACCTTTTAACAGTTATTAAACTTGAAATTGAAATGTTATATTTAGCTGTTGTTATATTTACATGTCCGGAAGTTAGCCTAAGTATTTTCTTTTGGTGAATTATACATAAAGAAAATATTCTCGTGGGGATGTGTGTGCACGTGTGTATATATATGGGTGTAGATATATATAGGTAGATAGACACATGCAAACATATAGATAGATATACACATGCACACGCACTTACAAGGAGATAGAAAGATACAAGAAAATGGACTTTTCATCCCAAAATACCCAATGTTTGCCATTGTTTGAAACAGGAAGCATGCTAGACAAGTTATTGACTTGTTCCTGTACAGCTATTTATATGCTCATAAATAGTTGAAAGGAAGCTTTTGAAGTGAGCTCTCCAACAAGTTAAATGTGTGTGGGCTTACGGAGGAAAAAAAAACCAAAAGACTAAAAAAAAGAAACCCAAACCCCTTTCCCAAAATAGGGGAGAGGTGATCTAAGAAAATTTTGATTATGTAGAATATAATGAGTTAAAGATATTTAAGAAGATCAGATTAAGAGACTTCAGCTGGGTGGGGCAGACAGGAGAAAAGCATGGAAACTGTCACAAACCCACTGTCCCATTTCATTACACAGCTTCTTATACAACTTTTTCTGTGACCTCCAGTGAGGATTTTGGGACGCACCACAAGGGAAAAACTGAAAAAGGGTCGTCTCATTAGAGCTCTTACTCCATCCCATATAAAATTAAATCTTTTCTTCCTTTAGAACTTCCTGGATTGTATTGATTGCTATCATTACCTGATGCCTTTACATTTATATCTTAACAGGTCAAAGCTGTAAACTTGAATTTCCACATTTAGTTTGATAGTCAAGCTTGATACTTAGACATTCTTATTTTTGCATTAACGTTCATTACAATCCCCTTCCTTATCTGAAGAAGCATTCTATCACAGTCATTCCTGTGGTCCGGAGGACTTTACTCTCTGAACTCATGAATCTAAACTCTGCTAGATTATTACAGACACTAGAGCACAGTAGTCTTACAGACTAGGTCCTTCTCATCTGAGACTACATAGGCCGTTTCTCACGTACAAGACATGCATGCATAGGGATTGAAGGTAAATGGACAAGAAGCTTTGGGAATCTTTCTGTATTTAATATAGTTTACTGTGTAAACTCCAAGTAGTTTATTTAATGTACATATAGTTTATTTAGTGTACTTCTAGTGTAGTCTGCAGGATGGAAACTAGGGGAACAGTAGCACAAATGACCAGCCAACTAACAGGCAGAGCACCAGCAAGCATGGTGCGGACCGTAGTTTGAGAATGGCCGATCTAACTCATTCATTCTGGGGTTCCTTTGGCTGATGTTCCTTGAAGCATTGGCAGCTATCATGCAGCTTTTAACGTTAGTTTCCATAAAATATGAGCATTTCTTCAGGACTTCAAAGAGAAGGTATATGTGGGAAACTCTACAACTATGAAGCATTTCACAGTATTAACAGGGAACTGCAGAGCCACTGTAACTGAATTTTTATAACCTACTGTAAAATTCTATGGACATTTTCTTCTTTTTTAGAAAAAAGCATTAAGATTTGTCATGCTGTTACATGATTATTCAGTTCTTGTTCATTTTTGTTAATAAAGAGCAACGGAAAGGCTGGAAACAGCTAAATGCAAGGCCAAAAAAAACAGGGGAGAGAAGGGGGGGATGCTAAGTCTGAATGAAAAGCTCAAAGGCTTTACTTTTAGGAGGCATGAGCTACCTAGGTATGGCATACACTTGTGTTCAGCACCTGGCTGTGAGACTTCACAGGTGTCCACCGACAACAGTCAACCTAGCGATAATTTTGAACTTTCTAAGCTTAATCAAGAAGGAATAATGTGACATTCTGCCTTTACTAAAGGCTTTATTCAGAGCATACCTAAAGCTTAATGTGACAGTTAGTAATAAAGACAGAAAAAGCAATCAGACCTTCTTTTTCTCATTGCTGTAGAGAAGTAGCTTTGATAATACCCATGCTGTAGCAATACCAGCCTATTGCCCAGATGCCAGTTACAGGAACAGAGCTGCTAGGATAAGGAGCAGCAAAGGAAGAGGCTGGCTTAGTCATAAAGTATTGGTATTCTTTGGGAGTCTTAGATGTGTTTTTGTCTCTGCTAAGTAGGCCGAGCAAAGTGCAGTGTCCCCTGAGCTTTCTGAATGCCTGCTGTAGTAGTGATGTGCCAAAAAGGCCAGGTTATGGATGGATGTAGCCCCGGAGAGTCTAAATTTAGTCTGCAGCTCCTCTGGTAATTTGGTTTTGACAATTCAAGAGAGAAAATCTCTCTGACCATCTGAAAGCAATACAATTCTTTCGCTTTAGGTTAGTGTCGTTTTGTCAGTTCTTGGTCTCGGGGTTTGACTTCCTGCAAGGTGGTTGACCTGAATATGAGATTTATAATCCATGGTTTTAATTGAAGGTATAGTGCATTGCCTTTAGATGGGCATTAGACTAGAGAGCATTTAATTTGATACATGAATGAAAAATAATAGAGAACAACTGAGTGGATTTAATGTAGTAGGATCCCATGTGCAACACCCATAGGCTAGGGGAATAGGAGTTTCAAATGAATTATGACACTAGTTGTTCTTAAGAGTCATGCTATTTTTGTAATGAATGCACAGTGGCTTCTTAAAAAGAATTCTGACTAAACAGCTTATAACTGAATTTTCTCTACTAAGGCTGTTTTTTATCTATAGGGAATACCAAGTGAACGTGTTATAGGGCTTTTCATGAGTGTTTGGCTGCTACATGAGAGTATATTCAAAATAAGAGTCAGGCAGGAGACTATAGAGGGCTTGCAAATGAATTAAAAAGAAACAATACAAAGTGTACAAGCAATATCAACTATGAGCAAGGAAGCTAGAAATGGTAAATATATATAGAAAGGAAAATGCAGCCTGAAGTGAGGTATAATTTCTGGCTTAGCTATACCTGTGTGATCCTTTGAGGTTACGAAATACAGAATATCTCCCCCTCTCCTGCATTTGAAAATTCTCAGTAGAATTATAAACTTGCAAATTGTCTGGCCTCCAGTGCATACAGACCTTCTGTCTTTCAGGATTTGTATGCAAGGATCAAGGATTAAATGCAGGGAGGCTTTTTTTTTTTTCTTGCTTTTAATAAATGACCGTATTATAAAGAGAGCATGTGGTTTGGCATTTTCAAATTTTAGACTGTGATGCTTTCTCTGCAGATGCCCTGGGTGTTGCCACAGGGAATTTTTCATGTGGTGACTGCTGTAGCTAGTACCATATCTCAATTGGCATTCCTCCTGTCAAAATATATAGTCCCTTTATACATACGTTTTGTTGGTAGTCCACTGCCCCGATCTCGGAGGAGGGCAGGCAGCGTGACGATAGGGCAGATGTCATTCTTTATTTGACTTTGTGTTGCCTCTCCGGCTCAGGATTTGGGGGAGAGCTCCATCACAGCCTCTGCGGGCTGTTGTCCCTTGCGACCGGTGCTGTGCAGGGAGGAGGGTCATTCCTACCTTCTGCAGGGTGTCCGAGGTGTTCTCCTTCCAGGGACTGCGTGCTGGGGCTTGGGGCTGATGACCAGCCCCTAGGCCTGGCAGCGCTTGTTTGCAAGGTGGCCATCGTGCCTCCAGCACCACCCAGCCTCAGACCCTCGGTAGCAGCAGGGAGCAGTGTGCCCTGCCTCCCGAGCAGTGCTCCGAGAGCCAGCTCTTCTCTCCTGCACACAGCAAAGATCTTTCTGAGCAGGGCTGAGATGACTGGAGAAGAAGGATACTGGCCAGACAGAGAGATGGTGAGAAGGGCTTTTTCTTCTCTGTGTCATTTGTGTATATATACATGCAAACGGGGTATATTCTGTGGCTTAGCTGTCTAGGAATTGTTTTTTCATGTCTCAGAAGGTGTATTTTGCTCAGTGCCTGTATTAACCCATAACTTCCTACACGCGTATTACTAAAATCCGCATTATAGAACATTATAGAACCCTGTTGGTGCATTTGGTGCCAGCATGATTTCTCTACAACCCAGGGTGCTAGCGCCTGCAAAGCTGAAGCATGTTTCAACATCGGTGGTTTTGGGTTTTTTCCAGTTTGCAGCCTTGCAAAGGCTGGGTTTCTAGAGCAACTTGGAAACACGATTAAAACATGGCTTGATCCCATTTGCACTCTGTAACCAAGCCATGTTTCAAGGAGCTGGCATGTTGTCCTGAGGTCATGCAACACAGAGGATGCTTAGTGTCAATGAGTCTCTAATGTCTTCCATATGATGTTTAGGATTAGAGGGATACAATGGCTGCTAGTGATTGAATTTAAGATCATTTCCAAAACTTTCTGAGGAAACTTGCAAAGCAGTATCATGAGATTTTCAGTCAATAATTTTTTTTTTAATGTCCATTAAGAATTCAGGAGGAATAGAACTTAAACAAGGTTTTTACTTTTTTAAATTATTATTTAATTACTTATAGCACTCACTTGCAGTCAGTTGCTTGATCTCCCTTTTGAAAGAGCTTGTTAGATTTTGCGTGCTGTTTTTTTCTAGGCATGATGAGTTACGCAACTATTTTAAGTTCAATGGGAACTGTGTTTTCTGAAATTGTTCTGATCTTCCTGTTTAAAAATTAATGAATTCCAAAATAAATTATTGCTAAAAATTAAGTATTAAAAACTCTGCTGTGTATAATTTATGAGCAGCTTAACAATTTACATATTTAAGAAAAAGAGAATACAAGTTAACACAGGGGAAACCTCCCTCCAACATGCATTATTTAAAATGATCAGTGGATATTCTGGATTATGTCATACAAATGCAGCACCTGTGTGGAATAGGACTTTCTGAAGCAGATGCCAGGTAGACACGTATATCTCAATGAGCGTCAGTAAGGTTGTAGGCTGTTTTCTGTGGTGGCAGTGTTGCTTTCAGAAGCTCCCATCTGTATGCAGGCACTCACTCTGCCCGCACTGAAGCAGCTGTACTCATGCAACTATGTGCAGGAGTGCAGGGCTGCACTCTAATCTGCATCGACTTTATTTTTAAGTGCTCTCCCAAGACTGTTGCTGGGAAGGGAAAAGCTCAGGCCAGAATAGCTTTGTGGATGCACAGCCCCATGAATGCTTGGTTCTCTACAACTAAGCAGGCAGTAAATTGATGTGGACTTGACCATGTACCAGGAAATGGGCCGAAACATCTTAAATCAGGGTGGTTTTTTTTAATTGGAGAAATAGAATTCTGTTGACCTATGTCCTAGGTCATAGAGGTACTGCTGGAAATGCGTACAGGAATTTGAAGACTGTGGTCTCCAATGGAGTGCTCAACATGAATAGTGCTATATCTTAAATATGTGGCTATATGTAACATAACATTATGGTCACAAACATACCCAGTTTAAAAAAAAAAACTTGAGTAGCATAACAAAACACTCATATTTGAAATGTAAATGAAAATCTATACTGTGGTATCTAAGTCAAAAATGTATCTTAGCATCACTCATGGAAGCAATTCTAGGAAGCCAGAGGTAAAAGGCAAGCCCTGAGTGCTGCTGTACTGTAAACAATGATTGCTGGCCTTTGGGGGTGGGGGTGGTTCTCCTTTCTTATCAAAACTATTAGGTCACGCATGCTCTTTGCAAGTTACTGCCTTTTTGTTGTTGTTGTTGTCCCAGCAACAGAAATACCGGGTGTGTGCAGTTTCCCATCAGTGTTAGCAGCCATGGCCCTAGTGAACTGAAGTGCTGATGACTAATAGGCATACAAATCATCCTGTATTTTCCAAATCCGTGGTCAGGTTGTTGCAGTTTTGGAGGGAATGAATAATTTGAAGGAATTTGTATCTATTGTGACTGGATATATGTTGTTAGACTATCTGAAAGATGTTTCCTTGAAGCAAACACACAAACAAAAAATACTAATTACAGAAAAAGGTACGGTCAGCCTTTTTCCCAAATGGGATTTTTCAAAAATGAGTGTGTGAAAATCAATCTGAGGCCTGGCTAAAAGGTTTAAGCTTGAATTTCATGCCATTTTGGACCAAAATTCTTAGTAAGCATTTATGGCAAACTTCTAGTGTAGCACTTATCTCCTTTTGCTGTGGTTTGGACATCAGAATTAAAATAAAGCAGCCCCCCACACAGACAGGCCCTATCTTTTCTTGGGATCTTTGTGTTCCCACGTTGGCTGGTGTGGTTTTATGTGACACCCCGGGATCTTGCTCCCACATGCTGCAGGGGTGAACGGGGAGGGACGGAGTCTTCTGGCAGTTGATGTGAAGGATCGACCTGACTCTTCCTCTAGAAGACAAATATTAACTTGGGCATACCTGAGCGTATATTATAGTATTTCTACTATATACTTTATTAGTATACTAAGTACTAAATATAGTATAAAGAAGTTTGCAAATAGTATTTTCATTTTCCTGTATATATTTATAAAGATAAATGCAAAAAATACCAAGGATCCAGTCTTGCTCTCCAGCTGAAATCTAGGAGGTTTACCAAGCAGTAAAGTCTTGCAGGAAAACAGGATTCTCTTGTTTTTGTTGTTACCTCCTTTAATTTCCTTGTGCTTTAAGTAGTTAGAAGCAGAAGTACCTTTGATTATCAGGAAAGTACTTGTTTGCTTTTTTTGGATTCATCAACTTCCAGATGGAAGAGGAGAAAGGAGAAAAACTGGAAATCTGTAATGATGCAGAGTGCATAATCTTCAGAGCAAAAACTGTAAGTCAGTATGGACAGTCTGGGAAGGAAACATAGAAGCAGGGAAAGAAAAGTATAGGGCAAAAGCTAGAATGACTTCAGCATTGTTTACTGCAAGGGGGACTAACGAAAGATTTTCTACAACTCTGAAAACACTGTAAAAACGTTGTGATTTTATAGATTGGGTAGAAGCTTCTGGCTTTACCACTGCAGGTGGCAAAAATGTGGCAAAGCTTCAATTGTAATAGCTTTAAACAACCACCTTTTCAAATCTTGGTTTCTTCTTTTGTGTTTTAATTCAGCCCCAGCATCCCTTCCCCTCCTCTGGCAGCTGCCTGCCTGCCTAGCCCTGTGGGTGCAGTCCCCTCGCTGGCTGGCATTTGCTGCCTGCTCTGCCCTGAGCCTGGTGTGGGAAGCCCAGCAAACACCTGCAAACTGTAATGCTGCTGGGCTCTTTCTACTTGCTAATCAGGCCAAAAGTAGTTGCTGCTGGGGGTGTAATCCAGCACAGCCGTGTTTGCGGGTTGGTTTGGGAGTCTGGCCTGTGAATATCTTCCCTAACTAATGGCTGCATCAATATTCTAAATCAAAACACAAAAGGACTTTCAGCCAGTGATTCTAAATTGCTTGTTAGCTAATGCAGGGTAGGAGGTTTTTAACATCGATCCCTCTTCTGCAGTGCTACCAGCTGTAGTTTTCATTTTTCATTTGAGTAGATTTCAAATTATTTCTGTTTCTATGTATGTGTATGTACATATTTTCATGCATATAAAAGTTTTTTGGTCATAGAGACAGATTTATTGTGAGAGCCGCTCTGGACGGGTAGTACGTTTTCAACTCCTGTGTATAGATTTGTGAGGTTTTGGCTGGTGGTGGGGTGTTGGTATTCAGGGTTTTTTAGCAGAAAATGTAAGGAACTTTTAAAATCTTGGATAAAATATAATGGCATAAAAGTCCTTTTGTTCACGTAAATTATGCAAAAGGTATGTCACAAGCCATGATGTCATTATCTCTACTGCCATTTTCTTTATTGTTCTGTTAAAAATATTCCTTTCCCATGCACCCACATTGAGGCATCAGTTGTACGGTAAATTCAATAGGCCTAAAGTGCTGTCCAGTATGCAGAGGACCACATGTCTGTATGCTGTGGCTGTGAGGTAAAGGCGTTGAAAACTTACATGACTGACAGTAGGGCTGCTCTTTCCACTGCCTCCAGGAAATCTCAGTGATGGGCAGCGTAGAAAGTAGCGTCCCCATTCTGCTGTGCTGACATTTAGCATTCGAATGCAATGTGACAGCTACAAGCTTTAGGGGGTAAATTTTTAAATTATAAATAAATACCTGTATTTAATATTAAATACATACATAACATCGATGTCCAAAATCAGGTAGTCCCAGTTGACTGTAGTGATATTTTTACTTTCTCCTGTTGCTGTGGTAGGCAGGTCTCTGCCTTTTGGGGGTCAAGAAGAGTTTTCTCTCTTTGTAGTTTACAGTGTTTAGTTCAGTCCCTGTTTGTTGCCTCTGTACTTCAGGAAGGAGCATTTCAATGAATTGCGTTTGCCGAGGTAATAAAATTCTCCTGTTGGGGAAACGGCCCGACAGCCAGCTTCGGTGTTGTATCAGAGACCAGGTTCGTGCTGTCGTGTGGATGTAGTCCAGTGTTTTCTGCCCTCGAGTGTTGTACAGACCCAGGACCACCTCCTGGCTGGCAAAAGCACAGAAACATCTGCCAGCATGATGGGAAGGAAACACAAGGAAATACCGTAACTAGAATCTTAAACCTAGTAAGACTCTATCTAAAGGCATGCAGAAGGAATTTGCATTACCAGCAGAAGGAGAAAATCTCATGTGAACACTTTAGGTTTCTAGTTTTCTAAAAGGATCTAGATGAAAGGTTGCGCAGTGCATTTTCAAGGCCTCCAGGCAATTACTTAGATATCAGAGTAAAGCTTATAATTGGGGTATGGGGAGGATGAAAGGACAGAGTTAGGAACAAATTCAATTTATAACTTGAAATGATTGCATAATAATCCTTTTGCATGAAATTAAATAGTAGTAAATGTAGCCAAGCCATGCATTATCTGTATATCCATGCTTTTAATTGTAATGTCATTTTTCTGTTGCCACATATTTACCAGTTGTCTTGCTAAGGATGAGTTTTGAATAACTAATTGTGTTTATATAGCTTTCTGTAAGAAGATGCAAATTTGTCATCTGATGTTTGTAACTTGCCAGGAGGCTCCTTTTCCTTTAGGGAATATTTTACTTTGATTCCTAATCATATCAAAACTATTGCAAACAGCTAAGCACAAGGTGTCCTTGGAAAATCAGATTTTTTTTAATAACAATTTTCCCCCACAAACAAGGTGACATGAAGAAAATTTTAAAAATGGCTGTGGTTTTCAGCACTAAAGCTTGATCTTGGTAAGTCCCTTAGCAAAACTCCTATCAGTATTTTTGGGAAACTTTTTTGGACTCCACTTTTAAACTCTGCTTCTCTTCTGGGAAGTTATGAGCTCTGTAACCCTTCATATGATGGTTGACTGGATACAGAGAATGAGAACTATCCTATGCATAAAGTCAGTCCTGTCAAAACATGTGTATAGCCATGGAGAAAAATGTCTTAAACTTTAAGTTATTGTTGCCCCTCCTGTAAAACTGGGCAAGCCAGGTGTCCGCTTTGTTAATTTGGTTTCTGTATGAGCAATCAGCAGAATTATTTTTTGACAAAAATCATTGTCATTGATACTGCACTGAGCTGTTAGGTGAGATCTGGACACTCACTTGTCAAAACTGATATGCACTAAATGCACAAAAGTCCTTTTTGTGGAAGTGAAATTAAACTGTCACTTGATTACTTCGCTGCCCTGTATGCTCAAGCACAGGGGCTGCATGCTTTACCGCCCTCTGCTCCAGAAATGGACTTCACTGCATCTTTGCTGAATGTAAAGCATTTTGCAGAAAACTCTCTTCTGAAGAAGAACTGAAATTGGTTTTCCTCTGATTTCCTCAAACATTTTCAGCCTTAATTTCCAAACACTTGAGTGTGTCAACAGTAAAGACTTATTTTGCAAATTACAGAGACATGATGATGTTGTAGGAGGAAACTCCCTGCATACAGGAAAAGACTACCCCTGTTAGCTGTACTCAGTACACTGTTCAGAAAATTTTCCATATACTTGCAGCTCTGTGCTGGATTAGTTATACACACACACCCCCACACACCTACTAATATGTAAGTTCAGATAGCCTTTGAAGTTGAACTTATTGTTTTGAGTGAGAACTAAAGCTGGCAGCCCAGCTTCTGAAATCTATGGGCAGACTACACTAAAGTCTGTTCATTTAAATGCTTTTCTTAGGAAATGAAAATCAGTAAAATTGTTTGGTTTGGAGGGGTGGGAACTGGCTAGTGTGTTTTAACAAGCTTGAGCTTTACAATTTATTTTTTTTAAATCGTGGTTTGTTATAATCTTAAATGATTGCATTGGACTTGTTTGGCATTTGGCTACAAGTGCCAGAAGAAAGAAGATCTTTGCTTGGTTGAATTCAGGGAGCTGTGAGGATTGAGGGATCTTATGAAGAGATTTCCATTTTGACTGTGATCTTCTCACTGTATGGACAGTCCTACTGTCCATGCCCTACTGTGCATAGGGACTCCAAGAATATCAGTTTTAAACAGAAGGAAGATTTACTTTGCATTAGTCATGGTGGTTCTTCAGATGCTACACAACAATGCGTCATGCATCCAGACTGAATGGAAAAAACACATTAATATGTCACGCTGTTCAGTGTACACTAGACAAGTAGATCTTGGGTGCATAGTATTAGGTTGAATTACAGCAGGGACTTATTCAGCACAGTTGCCTTCTGCTCATGCTTTCTGCTAATGACATTAAACACCGTTTGGTCTTAGCTGGGTGCATCTGGATTAATGTCAGTGCATTCTCTTGTTATAGGAGCAGCTTACTGCCAGTTCATGGACATGTTGTTCCCAGGGTGCATTAGCTTGAAGAAAGTAAAGTTTCAAGCAAAGCTGGAGCATGAATACATTCACAACTTCAAACTTCTGCAAGCATCATTTAAAAGAATGAATGTGGATAAGGTAGGTATTCTGTATTTGTATTTCAATCACTACAAGTTTCAAAAGTTGTATAGACTGGGTGAAGTCAATAATAGGGGAAATAAACTTCAAAATACTTGAAGTCCACTTACTTCAACTTTTGGACTGAGAACTGGAGTACAAGTTGTACGTGAAGACGTTCTTCTTGACCTTTCATTATCTGAAAAGGGTATTTAGGCACGAAGGAAGAAATTTGGCGTGCTCCGTTTAGGTACAAAGTGAAAATTGAGTCCATGTGTCTGCTGAGGAATTGTACAGCCTAACTCATATCTTAATATCAGAGACACTTTTGATAAAATACCATGTGTTGGAAATTCCTTACCATCAGTGAACCTTTAATTTTAGGTACAGTAAAATTACTGGTGACCTGAATTTCCACCCAAATAACTTGGAAATATGCTGTTCTTACAAGTATTCCATGTTTCTTGTCCAAAATGGGGTTTAAGCAATTTAAAGTATTCAAGATCTGGAATAATTTATCCAATTATTTGATAGGTTGGCCAGCACATGTGATCTTGTAAAGTTAAGAATGGAGGGCTCTTAGAAAATGGCTTGTTCAGCCATAAGGTACTGGTTTATGCTTGAATGTGTGAGTTTGACAGGCTCACCAATATAAACTACTGTGTTGATAAAAATGAATAATGAAAGTTATGTTGTCATGCTTTTAGTTTTACCCAGATGTACTACCTGTATATCCTTTTAAGGTTCTGCTCTGGCTTTTAGTGTTGCCTTATTCTGAAATTTAAAGAGTCTTAATAGAGTCCTGTAAGACTTCTTTAAAGCAGTGGAAAACCCTTATTATTTCCTGAAATGTTGTGGATGCTTCTACTTACGGTGTAACTTGTTAGTGAAATATTGGAAAGCTTAAAAAGTTAACATTGTCAATTCTTCTGTAGGGGTCAAACTTGCTATACTTTCTCAGTGCAGAATTAAGATACAAAAGGAGCAACATGAAAGGACATGCAAAATGCTGTATTAACCCTTGTAGGAGTATCATAGACTTATAAAATGCTGCACAATTGGCTTAACCTTGAAGAAGAAATGAAAATTGCAATGGTTTTAGGTATCCTTTTTCCAGCTGAAAATTGAATGCATTCAGGAGGCATTAAGATCCATTTAACTTGGCTCTTTAGTCAGCTGCATGAATTAAGCAAGGCAGGGCAGCCCTTCTTCTGCAGCATTCCCTGCACAGCGTCTGGGAAGGTTGAGCCTCCTGCAGAGCAATGTTGAACCACCTCCTTACATTAATATTGGCCCAAGGCACCTTTTGGAGCCTTCATTTCTGTGAAAAATTTTGCAGGATATAGAGACGGAGACATTCTCATAGCCTTTCTTTCATTTTCCTAAAACTTTATAGGCATTTTAGTCAACTTCTGCATGTCCACAGAGTGTTCTATGTATAGCTATATATAGAATGGAAAAAAATTACAAAGTTAAAACCTCAGGGTTAGTTCGTATGATGAACATGTACTACCAAAATGTAGGTTGGTTTGAACTTCAGCATGTCTTGGAAAAGCTGCTGGGTATTTTGTAGTTCAAACAGTGGGACAGAAAGCAAGAAACTCCCGTCTGGACCTTTTGAAGAATTGTTCATTTTTAGTATGCCCAACTGTAGCATGTCCATTAAAAACAGAAATCCCTAGTTAGTTGAATATAGTGTTACTGCCAGAACAGCTTCATTCATCATGGCTGTCACTGCAATAAGAAAGAAGTAACTCTGTGGAAGAGCGATTATAAAAGCTTACATACACCCACTGTACAGCCACTTCGAAGGCTGGGTCTTCGTTTTATTTTGGTTTTATTTCTTAAGAGCACTTCCAAATCTACCGTAATTTCCTTTCTTTTAGGTAGAAAACAATAGCAGAGGAATATTTGCTGATATAGTTAGTAGATTTTTTTCAATTAAGTGTGTATATGTAATTTTTATATTTAAAAATGGCAATGATATATTATTGGAACCTTTATTCTACCTTTCAGGTAATTCCCGTGGAAAAACTGGTCAAAGGGCGCTTCCAAGACAACTTAGATTTCATTCAATGGTTTAAGAAGTTCTTTGATGCTAACTATGATGGGAAGGAGTATGATCCTGTGGAAGCTCGACAAGGCCAAGACGCTCTTCCCCCACCAGATCCCGGTGAACAAATCTTCAACCTGCCCAAAAAGTCTCACCATGCAAACTCTCCGACTGCAGGTATTTTGCATCTTCAAGAATCCACTTTCTGTCTCTGAAGATGATTATTAATTGTGATCCATTTTACATAAATTCTAGTTTAAAATTATCTCCTCGTGTGGGTGGGCCATTCTTTTTGCCTTGTCATAGGCTTAGCATCCGAGATGGCAGGAGTTAACTTCTTATGGCATGCTCTAGTTTGGCCCAGCCCTATTGGGTGTAGGGTCTCCCCCACTGAACCCTTGATGTAAATGATGTGGATTCCAGTGGTGTCTGATGGTAGAGACAAAGGTATTTAACCTTCTTGTCGATGAATGTGGTGCGTGTAAATGTATTCAAGAACATTAAATGAATTGTGTTTCTCTCTCACACCTCCACCCTTACAGGAAATTGCTAGCACAGGCTGATTTCTTTTTTATTAATTTTTATGGTGAGTGAAATGCTTCCAAATCTTGAGGGCTGACAAGAAAGAAGAAATGAATTGTTTTGTGGTTTTATACGTGCTTTATTGTTCAGGTACGCCAGTCTTCTTAAATGAGCAACATACAACTATTGCTCTTTCTTGAAGATACCTCTGTCTTCTAACTCTTTGTTTTGTGTTTATACCGGGTTTTGCTAGGATAGAGTTAATTTTCTTCATAGCAGACTGTATGGTGCTATGTTTCGGATTTGTGATGAAAACAGTGTTGACCACACAGGGATGTTTGAGTTCTGGCTGAACAGTACTTGCACAGCATCAAGGCTTTTCTTGTTTCTCAGACTGCCTTGCTGGTGAGTAGGCTGGGGGTGCACAAGAAGCTGGGAGGGGACACAGCCGGGACAGCTGACCCCAGCTGACCAAAGGGATATTCTATACTGTATGACATTATGCTCAGCATATAAAGCTGGAGGAAAGAGGAGAAAGGGGGGAGACACACGCTCAGAGTTATGGTGCTTGTCTTCCCAAGTATCCGTTACATGTGATGGAGCCCTGCTTTCCTGGAGATGGCTGAACACCTGCCTGCCGATGGGAAGTAGTGAATGAATTCCTTATCTTGCTTTGCTTCTGTGTGTGGATTTTGCTTTACATATCAAATTGTCTTTATCCCAACCCACGAGTTTTCTCACTTTTGCCCTTCTGATTCTCTCTCCCATCCCACTGTGCGGGGATTGAGTGAGCAGCTGTGTGAGGCTCAGCTGCCTACTGGGTTTAAACCATGGCAGTGTTTCTGGAACAGGCCAAAAGACTAAGCCTGATCTTTGGTGTGTATATAATATGGGCATGACTGGTCACTAAGCTGATGCCATTTTTTGATAACTGAGATTTAAGTGAACAGGAAAGAAGATAAAATTTAAAAAAAAAAAAAAAAAAATTGCCAAACGAGTTTTACTGGGGTTGGTTGCCTGTACATATATAGGTTTGTGCATACAGAAACACACATGCACACACACTTAATTCCTTTTATTGTTCTGTCCTGGGTTTACTTTATTCATGCTGAGTCCTCAAGTATTGATTAATTTTCAGTTGGCTTAATTCTGTGACCTGTCTTCTCCTGGGCTCAGATATGCACCAGTGCTGGCAAAGGGAAGGGGCAGGTATGAGACACCCTCCATTTTAGGCTGGCTTACACTCTGGAATCATACCCAGATTTCAGCGTTCTGCTCTGAGCACTTCTGACGTCAAAGTGGGGCATACTTGGCCAGCTGCCTTCAGCTCATTAGTGCTTCCAGGAAATTGAGCACCTAATAGCAGGCCAGTGCTGCTCTGGGCTTTTGAAGCTTGTTTACGTCTTTGTTTTGCATCATCTTGTGTCTAAACTTCTGAATTTCAGGGCCTGGTATGCTATAATTTCCCATGCAATGTCTTGCACTTCCTTTGAAAATAAAAAAACCCCAAAGTGCTAATGTCATGGTGTTACCCAATTGAGAAATTGGAAGAGACACTTTTATTAAATACAGACTTTACCATGCTTGTTAATTCTTGCAGATGATCTGTTTGTACCAAAGTCACAAATGTGTCATCCAAATCAAAGTTGCAGAGGTGACAATCAGAGAAACAGAATAGCTACTAGAGTGGAACGAGCCAGCTGATAAGGAGGATAATGCAGTGATCTCGTGTCATGTTGCTGGTTTTATGAAGCCCATGTTCCGTGCCTCCTCAGCCCTTGTATGGAATAGGACAACTGAGATAGAATCTTACCAAAGATCATTACATTTTGTGGCTGTGGAAGTGAGCCTTTTCATGGAAAGCTTCCTTCATTATTAGCTTAAATATTGTCCAGGAGTATGACAGGCAGGACACTACTTCAATTTTTGTTGAGCTGGGGAAGGGATGGGCGGGGGCAGTGTAGACATTACATGATGCTTGGTGAAATGAGAGTTGTAGCTTGTATTGCTGCCTGCATTTTAGAACAGGACTATTTCATTTGGGTGTCAGTCATTCTTAGGTTTATTCAATTTCTGGGTGAGCACGTTTTCATTTCACTGTGATGTATTGTGCCTTTGTGCCTCGCCTCACCACATCATGTAGCCTGATTGCTTGAAAGGATGGGAAACCTTACTGGGTGCTGATAGAGGACGCTCTGGGAGGAGTGCTGTATGCATCTGCAAGCTTGTGTGTGCCTCATCTCCTGCTGTTTGGGAGTAAATTGGGGTGTTGTGGAAGCAAGTCCTGGGTAGTTGGGAAATTACCATGAAAGATGTGCTTCTGTACCTCTGTTGTGTATGTGTGTCTGTGCATGCTCACGCACACTTAACTGGAAATGAAGGAGTATACATTACAGTTATTACAGGAACCATAATGTGCCCATGTGAGTAAAACAAGCTTAGCCATTTATACTAAAAAGGCAAAAAAAGTAAGGTCTCATGAGTTCCCCTGCGGCAGGTTAAGAATTCCCCACCCCATCTGGAGTTTTGTCTTCCTTGATGATACAAGTACAAAGAGGGAATGCATGCCCATGAATAAATGCAACATCAGGTGGCATAGTTTAAACTACTATCTGTAACTTTTATGTGGATTATTTCGTTATTCTGTGTTCTTGGGTCTTCAGTGAAATGGCTGAGGTTTTGGGCATGGCTTTACTTCCACTGACTTTGTTGTGGGAGCAGTAAATATTGTGGGCTGCTTGATGCAATAACCTCTTACACCAATGCAGCAAGCATTTGCCAGCATCTGTATCAGTTTGCCACAGTAGCTTGCCTCTTTTTTTGTACATTTTCTTTAATGTCACGTTCAATTTGTGTGATTTGCTCTACATTAACACTGAAGCTTTGAAATTTTAGTACGGTCTTGTTTCAGTTCACTAATGAAACAAAAAGAAGCAATAGTGGGAGAAAATAAAGAATCCAGAAGATGTTTCAACATAATCCAGAAGTTTTTAAACAGTGTGCAGTGGACATACGTAAATGTGCACTTTTTGTTTAGTGTCAGGAGCAAGTAGACATATGATGGGTGCTCTTTCACACTGTTTTTGGTTTTGACAGACCTTTAAATATGCCTATTCTGAATTGACGTATAAATTTCTAAAGGAATAATTTATTTAGCTGCTAGTAATTTCATATGTGTTTCAGATGATTCCTGTTATTCTACGGAATAACTCTTCCAGTGCCCTTTGCCAGAGTTTTGTTTTTGAGTGATTTAGGAGGTGCTGATCAGATCTCTTTAATTATTCACAACTACTTTATAACACACTATTCTAACTCTTTATTTTCAGAGGTAGACTAAGATATGTCTTTCAGTTAAGAAGGGGTCAAATCCCTAAAGCCTGCTCTGAAAGCTTACCCAGAAAGGTAGCTGCCATGAGTTAGAATTATTTTTGGTATTTTAATCTGACACTAAAGCTTGACAAGACCCATGGTATCAGGTAGCTACTTTCTGTACCTATACATGGATATTTGCCTATATCTCTGCAGATACTAAGTGTGGTCTTTATTTCATTTTTAAAAATGCTTTTAAAGCAAACTGAAACTCGAGAAATCTGAAAATGCACCGGATTTTGTGTTAGTTGGGGAGCAGCCCAACAGCCATGGCCCTGCTCCTCCCAAAGGTGATCCGACTGAGGAGTCAGCACAGGTCAAGGATAATGCAGCTCGGGAATGGAAGCGTAAATAGGTCCCTACAACTAATCTGCTGTGCCACCCTTGTGTTGCCTCGTCCCTTCCTTGAGAGACAGAGCCGATTTGTTGCCGAGCTGATGGCTGTACGGAGAGTGGGTGGCTCCGGCAACACATGTAAAAGGCCACTTCTAGAAATAGTGGGAGCAGTGAGGATTTGCCAGGTAAATGCAGCTCCCTGCTGGGGGAATGAGTATGTTTTCATCCTTCGAGGAGTGGAGCCAGCAGCACAGACCACCGCTGCAGGCTCTCTGCCAACAGCACCACAGCTGCTTTTAGATATAACGCCATCTGCCAGCCCTGAGCCGCCTTTCGATCTCTGACAGCCTCCGCTCTTCTCTAATGCAGTGGTAAACAGCCTACAGATGTAGAGTCAAAATTATGGTAAGGGATTAAAATATTAGGGCACTGTTGTTTGTGCCAGTTCTAATGCTCCCTGTGGAAAATGGCAGAAAAAGCTTCATCTGATCAAATTGAAAATGGTGATCAGGTTGTCAGGATTTTAGCTTAGTGTCTTATGTAAGTAGTCCTGTATGTCAGAGCAAATCTCCATGGGGCACTGCTTTGTGTATGGGTGTAGGGTGTCAAAAATACATGGGTAAAAGACAGCTTAGTAAAATTAATAATTTACATGTAAGCTAAAAATGCGAGAGGTTCTTAGATCTGAAGGCTCGTAGACATTCTAGTTTGAAATATTTAGTGAGAGCAGGATGACTAAAGCAGAGCTGGAAAATACTGGAGGATCACATGAGGGCTAAAAATACTCATGCTATGACAGGGAAAATAACCAGGGCAGAATGAACTGTTTGTGCACGAATGCTTTCTATATAATGTGCATGCCATTGAAGAGCCAATTGCACAAGAAAAATACCAATTTTCTTTAGGGAACTGGTATATCCTACTGTGACAGATGTGCTGTAAATTAATTTTGAGGGATAAAAGTACTCAGCAAAAACAGTCTTTATTTTAGCAGCTAGTGATACGATTAGGACTCCTGGGAGACTAGAGAACTCCTTCTAATGCTTTTTTACTTTGCTTTCCACCAAAACGTGCTACCTTTTTCCCTAGGTGGCAGGCAGTTGGTATTGGCAATGGCAACCTCTGCTCATGGTGGCGTGGTGCTCCAGGAACATGTGGCAGAGCTGGAGATGGGAAGAGCCGTGGGGAGACAAACTGAAAATGCTTCTGTGCCTAGTTCATATGAGGCCAAGGAATTGTACTAGCTGACAGGAACAGCGTGTGCAGTGACGGTGCTGGCCTGGGAGTTAGAGAAGAAAGTGGCTCAGCCTTAATACAGACACACCCTCTCTGCCAGCATGAGGAGACTTTAATTTTTAAACCCACTGAGCCTAAGAATTTAGACCATAAAGCAATGCTGTTTGCAGTGCAGGAGCCAAGGCCTTTTTTTGGGAGAGAAGATTGTGTTTGAAAAACAGTGGTAAAAATTGCTGTCTTAATTTTCAGTGTATTATGGGTGTGGTTTGAATGCCTGTGTTGCTCAAATTTTTGCATGATCTTTTGTATTTCAATATGCATTTCTTCACATATTTTGTTTTGGATTTTCCTTTTGAGACTGCTTTCTCCTTGTAGCTAAGCAGACAGTTGAATTTTAGAACATGGATTAGAGCATTTCAAATTTTAAGTTGTATTCTTCTGTTAAGCCTATGTGGAATGGTTTTATCCGTTGAAGATGAATGCTTGCATGCTTAAAGATGCTTCTAGAGAAAATAGGGGTTTCAGCTGAGAACAATTAATAGTTGTCATTAAAATGTTGGTTATTTTAAATCTAAAGAAAAGTTTTCATTTATGATGGGGAAGAAGCTGTGGTTAGTTTTCATCTATCAAATCTCCTTCTATTAAAGACGAACTGAGGGAGTCATGCCATCAACAAAGCTTCATCATCTGACAAGTAGACTCCATTGTATGTTTTTGCTTTGATTGCTCTGTTGAAATTTGTAAAAGGTGCTTCAGTCTCAGGTTATTTGTACACACTTCTCTTTGCCAGCTGTCTGGCAGTTATGATGAACTAGAGGCCACCGGACTGTACTGTAGCCAGCAGCAGTGGATGTATGGAGAGCTGTGGGGACAGAGGGGTCCCACCACCCAGGGGGGGTTAGTACCGCAAAATAATTAGGCGGCTGCACTGCAGCATGTTGGGATGCTGAAAGTTGAGTCAGATTTTGTCTGAGATCATTTCATTCCTATTAAGCATCATTTGTCATCACTTATGCCATTAAGCATCCTTAAGTTGAGCAGTTTCTCACATCCCAGTGTAGCTGCAACAGTAAGCGTGTGTGAATATTAATTCATTTACTGTTCTCACTCATTGGTTTTAAGTGGGTGGAGAGTTTTTCTTTAGCTTGTGAAGGAATTGCTAGCTCTGTGGCCTCTTGGTAGGTTTGTTTTTTCTTCTGTGGCATGAGTCAGGAATATTCTCTTTATAAAGTCCTTTAATTTGACTGAAGATATATTGCGAGTGATTACCAAATTCCATTGAAGCAGTGGTCGTGAGGGCTCAGCCAAGTCTCGTGCTTGCTCAGGGCTTCCATTGCTCTCCACACTGTCCTCACGCACATCCACACTGTATTAATGCACGTGTTTCCTTGGAATTTTGCATAAATATTTAACAGCATACTAATTACTCATATAGCTTCAAGGAAGATTTCTCTCTAAACATTAAATAGGTCTCTTGTCTGCAAGACTGCACTTGTGGTGTGAAGTGACCTGGAATTTGCAGCCAAGCTTTGTTGTACCCACAACCTGCACAGTGCCAACATCCACTGTTTTAAATTGCAGAAGTGTACATCTGTGTGTAAAACTTAAGTCTTTAGCAAAAAGAATAGTAAAGCTGAAACTGCAGGGGATATATTTAATTTTGATGGGCCTGACTAGTAATTGTTTCTGGAGCACCACAGATAGAAAACTGTAACGCATTTCAAAGCTGGTTCATCTAACTTATTTCAGTACAGAAACAAAATAATTTGTCTTTAAGCTGTGAATTTATTTTGCCCATCTCTACTGCTGTTATATGGGCAGGTATAAAAAGTTATCCAGGTGCTAATTGAAACAGCTTGGATACTGTTTAAAAGAAAATCCAATTGGACCCTGCATTGACCTAAAATCAGAGCATGCTGTAACAGAACTTCTTGCAGAATGGTGGAGGTGGGAAGGCATCTCTGAGATCATCCAGTCCAACCCCACTGCTCAAAGCAGGGTCACCTAGAGCTGGTTGCCCAGCGCCATGCCCAGTCAGGTTTTGAGTGTCTCCAAGGATGGAGACCTCCCCAGCCTCTCTGGACAACTTGTTCCAGTATTTGATCACCCTCACAGTAAAGAATTTTTTTCTTATGTTTAAATGGAATTTCTTGTATTTGTGCCTGCTGCCTCTTTCGTCCTTTGGCTGGGCACCACTGAAAAGAGTCTGGCTCCATCTTCTTTGCACCCTCCCTTCGCGTATGGATAAGATCTTCCCTGAGCCTTCTCCTCTCCAGGCTGAACAGTCCCAGCTCTCAGGTTTTCATCATATGTGAGGTGCTCCAGTCCCTCCATCGTCTTTGTGACCCTTTGTTGGACTCTCTCCAGCATGTCTGTATCTCTCTTGCACTGGTGAGCCCAGAACTGGACCCAGCACTGCACATGTACCTCACCAGTGCTGAGTAGATGGGGAGGATCACCTTCCTCGACCTGCTGGCAACGCTCTTCCCAATGCAGCCCAGGAGGCTGTTGGCCTTCCTTGCTGTGATGGTGTGTTGCTGGCTCATGCTCAATTTGGTGTCCACCAGGACCCCCAAGTCCTTTTCTGCCATGCTACTTTCCGGACCGTTGGCTGCCAGCGTGTTCTGGGGCATGGGGCTCTTCCTCTCCAGGGGCAGGGCTCTTCACGTCTTTTTGAGCATCGACTGTAAGATTGAAAAGGAGTTGGTAATGCATAACATTTATGGCATTGATTACAATGCAGTTCTCTCAGTGGTCAGTGAAAAGAGATGTTTATTAGATATTTTGCACATAAAATATTTGTATAAAATTGTAATTTCTCAGAATATGTAAATGGTTATATACAAATATTTCCATAGAAGATATGGCATTGGACAGAATTTAAACTGCGTGGATTATATAGCTCCTCTGAGCAATGCATTAGGAGTTATTCCACACTTGTGCTAATTGACTGCAAAGCCATTGTGGTGCTCAATAGCAAAGTCATTAATTCTACCAAGATCTTTCATCTCTGTTTAGGTATCTGGCTGTCTCAAGTACTTTGCACTACTCTGCCAACCAGCATCCTTTAATTCTTTTATGAAGTAAAGCTTCTGTTAGAAATGGGAGGCTTACCTCTGAGCTATTCTAAAACTGATGTTTCAGAATAAATGTGCAGGAAAGCTGCTTCCCTCCCCCAGGAAATTTTAAATTGGAAATCCCTAGGCATTCTCTGTTGCAATTAAGTTCTTTCCAGCTGTTGCTGATACTGTCTGAAATGCTCGGGTTATTTAGCTGGTTTTTATCTGCGTTACTGAAGTTGGAATATCATGTTCATTTAAGAGCTGATCCTGAGCAGCGGAGCAGAAGTCGATTTCTTTTGATTTGTCTGGACTTTGTAAAGCTTAGTAACACTTTGCTGTGGAAATTCAAAAGGCTTTGTTGTTTTGAAAGGAGGGCAGAATATAATGTGGTGTATTGGTACTATCCAGCCCTCTCTGTCCACGGGCAGTGGTGATATGGGCTTGCTCAGCATGCTCTGGGAGGGTGCCTCAGCTGCAAATTAGAGAGAATACCTGGGGATTAAATGTTTGTGCCTGCTCTGTCCTTAACTCTCTCTGCAGGTTAAAAAGAGGTGTGTACTTAATGATTCGTCTTTCTGTGATCAGTACCTTGATCTACAAAGAGCTAGCTTGCTTCACAGGGCTGTTGAGTGTGAAAGGGAGCAATGTGCCATGGCTGCTCATTGTGCCTTGCTTAGGTCTTGCACCACGACTCCCCAGGAGAAATGGTGAAGAGCTGACAGGCCGGGGGATGCTGCCCTAGAAAAGCAGAACAGCTTCTCCTGTGATGCTTGTGTGCAGGTTCTTGCTGCCTAGACAAAGTCCAGTGCTGCCTTCATGTAGAAGAAGGGTGGTTGGTAGAGTGGGGAGCTGCATTGACCAGCCAAGGTTTTGCATCTGAGGGTCCATAGCTTGTTTTAGAGCATTTAATTTTCAGTTGATATCCGGAACTGCATCTTGCAGGTGTAGAATACAGTAAGAAATAAATGTTGATACCTTGATTTAGTATACATATATATTATTTTAAATGTTTTATAGGTAACTGTTGCACTTGCATGTGATACAAGTATTCATTAAATAACTTGAGGCCCAACTGGAATGCTATAGTCAAAGTGATTATTTCATGATTGTGTTTGTCTTGCATATTTTGACACCAGTTTTCTTCTGCTAATCCAATGAAAATGATTTTCCTGGCTTTGAGACCATCTTAACAATCCTGCTCTGAAGCAGCTGATTTTTAGTTAGTCAAAATATGGACTGAACCTCGGAAGCGTTGAAGGCAAGGTGCTAAGTTTATGATATTGCCTAAAGAAAGAAATAACAGCAAAAGATCTTGGCATTTTTAATGTTTTTCCACAAATTATTTATTCTTTGCTGATCTAAGTATGACATGAAAAGAAGTTTAATTTCAGGCACGTACACAACATTGAATTTTCCCAACTTTAGTGAGTCTACGTACTGTACCCAAAAATCTGCTAGAAGTGAGTTTGTGTATGCAATTAGACATGGAAACTATTGGAGTCATCAATTTCTGGGGAAAAAAGAAACCCCAATGTGTGTGTGTATATTTTTTTTTTTCTTACCTGTCTTATATTAAAAAGCATAGAAAAGGAGGATGGGCATCTTGCACAGAAATGTTTACACAAGTCAACTGAATTATGAAGTTGTTTATTTGTGTTCTGTTGGCATTAGATGACCCAGTTAATACAGAGTTATCCTTAGAGGTGAGAGGAGCTGCTTGTTACAGAGAGAGGCCTGTGAGTAGTAAATCAGGAACGCTTAAGCAAGGTTGCTTAAATAACCCATTGCTGCTCTCCTTTCCCATCACTTTTCAGCTCCTCCAAGTGACTGCTGTACACAGTTCTAGGTCAGTGAGACCATGGGAGCTCCAGGGTTTGGTCATATGGGCAGCCCCACAAGTTGTCTGTCTCCCCCTCCTGCCTTTCCCTGCCTCCTTGCAATTTCTTTCCAGTAATGCCTTCATGAAACGTTGGTTTTACAATGAATTGCTTTGCTAAAGTGATGTCTGACACTGGGAATACATTGTGGAAATGACAAGACAATCTGTAATGTGCCATAAATCAAGTAATCATATGGGAGAAGCAGCCGGAGAGGTGTGGGGTGGAAGGTGGCTGCTGAGAAAACTGGGGCAAATCCCTCCAGCAGTGGTGACTGCAAGCTCAGAGCTCAGCTGGGAGCTGGGTCCTTGCTGGATTCAGGCTTTCTCCCGCACCCTGTGTGTCCCAGGCTTCAGAGCCGATGGCATTTGATGGTGGAGGATGGTCATGGAGCCCATCCACATGTCCGGACAACTGTATTTTGTTCTTTGTAAGAAACAGTGATAAACATGGGTGCTGCAAAGCACGACTTCTTATCCACATGCCTGCTTAATAAATCAAATAAAACAGGTCGGAGAGAGGGCTGGGTTTCTGCTCTGTCTTCTTAACCCAAGCGATTTTTGTACCGGATGTATGTTCACTGCATCTGAACTTTATTCCTAGTCGGAGGGAATAAGGAAAAGACTGTGAGTCATAGTACAGTGCCTGTGGGAGCCCAGGCAAGGGGGACAGCTGTGAGCTGGGCACTGCTGTACCGGGGCTGAGCAACTAAATCAAACATCCAGCGACAAGGAGAGGAAAGATGGAGAGGCAGAGCAAGGTGTGAGGAGCTGGCTGTGACCTTCGTATGACGGCACTGCAAACCTTTCACACACATGTTTCTCTGCTTGGGCATTTGTGTGCCTCAGGCCTTGTGAAAAAGAATACCTGTGCGCGCTCCTTACATGCTGGTGAAGATGTTGCTCCGTATTCTGGCAGATTTGCAGTGCAAGTAATTAAAAACAAATAGCAAAACCTAAGCAGATCAAAACTCATCTCTTGGTCACTATGGCAACTGTGAGTTCACCGATGGATTTAATTCTGCGAGCTCTGTCTGAATTTCAATGCCCTTGTCTCAGGGATGGCTTACATGTGAAAATGTGGATAGCACAGAGGCAGTTTAGCTGAGGTTGTTTCAAGTCTGTCTTTCTCCAGGGAAATTGTAGATAAATATGTATACTAAATATTGGGCTGGGGGAATGGTCTGTTAAGGGCATATTTTTTAAAGCTGAAAGCTGTTGAGAGCTAAGGGAACTTTATATTCTTAGTCTGATGTATATTTATATTAGTTTCAGAGTTATCTTCAGTCTCAGTAGCAATCTCAAAGTTAAACTGCTAGGAAATGTGGTTTTTCCTTTCCCAAGGTATAGCAGCACTGGAACTTCCTCCACAGTCACCTTTCAAGTGACTTCAGTAAGAGAGAGAACGGCTGTCTGTAAAACGAATGCCTTTGTTTCAGTACCAGGTTAACAGGCATGCATTTATCATGGAGATAAATCTTGATCATTATTTATTTATTGTATTTTTCAGGTGCTGCTAAATCCAGTCCAGCTTCTAAACCAGGATCAACACCTTCTCGCCCATCTTCAGCAAAAAAAGCTGCACCAAGCAGCTCAGCATCCAAATCAGATAAAGATTTGGAAACTCAAGTCATACAGCTCAGTGAACAGGTAAATGTCCTTTAGGCATAAAATTAGATGCATTCATTGTCACAGGCAGGCATGAAATCTAATATTGCCCTCTGCTAAATGATGCTCTCCAGAATTATGAAGGGTCAAAAGATTGAAATAGCTCAGCTGGGAAGAAAAAAAAAAAAGTGATTTATTGCTAAAAATAACATCTGACAGAGATGACTACTGTTTGCTAGTATTTTTAAAAGATAATCTTTGGAATGACAGATAAGTCTTGCTGAAGTATGATAATTTTATCAGATGTTAAAATGTATCTCTTATTTCACTTGGGTAGGAACAATCCCAATAGTGTCTTTGGTCCTGTGTATTACAAATTTGAAATAAATCATTTTAACATGTCGTTGTGGAGAAAACAAGCCTGTTTGTAATACCAAGGTGTTAGAGATTTGCAGCTGAATCAAGACTAGCTCGTTGCACTCTGCTTTCTGGAAGGAAGGCATTAAGAAGGTAATACGCCTTTTTCATTTAAAGATGTGATCTACCTTTGTGTGAATACTTAGTTATATTATAAATAATGTTCTGCAATATAATTAATAAATCTTCAGAATTTCTTTAATGTTAGGAATCTAAGGGCTTAATTTTCATTTATGCAATGGAGCTTTATACCACTCTGTCGTTCCTGGACATGCGAGAGTGTCTGCACTGGGCATGAATGAATATCTGCATCTGCCTCAAGACTGTGCTGTCAGAATGGTGTAAATGCCGCTCTTATAAATGAGGCCTGATCCCTGCGTTTGTCCTGGACGAGGGAAAATGGAAAGGAAAAACTTCATATTTTAGAGTCTGAGCTGCCTGGCAGCTGCATTCAGGAAGAAGTCATTATTCTGGATCAAGTATAATTTTCCACAATTAAGGGCATTTCAGTTTCAGGCTTTCATTGACCTGAACAACAAAGATTTCAGTCTGTTGGGGCACTGTTTGCAAATTCTTGGTTACTGTTATGCACTTAAAGGTGGTGGATGGATAGCCACATCCCAAAAATGGCATACTTGAGGATTCAGGGTATAATTCTGAGCAGCAGAGAGCACAACAGGGTCCACCAGCCTTCCAAATAGGCTTTTGATTGTTTCTGTAACAGAAAAGTTTTTAAATGTTGCACAAGGAATGGATGTATATATTTTTCATGGTATCTTTCTTTATTTTTTTAATCAATGTAAGAGTGGAGTTCAACTCTCAGCTTAATGCAACTTAAACCATGATATTTGTACTCCAAAGTCAGAATGTGTTCGCTTCAGGAGGAAGAATTGGTTGGGATCTGAGCAACATAAAAGTATTTGATGTTTACTAAAATAGGCAGTCACTATCACATCCACTGCTAATGTATTCCTAGCACATTGCATGTGTGAAAACCTTATGGTTTATATACAAATAACCCTGAGGGAGAACTGATTATTTCCCCTGTCACCAAAGAGGAAAAGAAGTTTTGAGGATTTGGAAAGTTGGTGTTCTAATAGCTAGTTTTTAAGAGACCTCTTATAGCTAGAATGGTCGGGAAGGCTTTTTTTTATGCTGGCAGCATTTAGTATTTCGTTTCCCACTAATGGTTACTTGTGCACCCTGGGCATATAACACAAGCCAAAAACCCTATGCTGCAAGCAGCTCTGAGCCAGGTTTTTTTGACCCCCCAGAAGGGGGTCTTCCCCATGCTGGAAGAGCCAAATTGCCCATTTCAATCAGGGAGTTGAAGGCAGCAGCCACTTTTACCCCTTTGCTGTCTTGATTATGAGTAAGAAGTGTTGAATGGTGTCTGTGGATATCAAATTCCTGTGTGGCTATAACAGATTTTTTTTTTTCCAGCCCTTTCATGGGTGGCAGCTAAGGGACATTTGAAACATCTGAACTTCGATGCAATTTGTAGTGGAAGAATTTAAGTAGTGGGGCTGTCCATACACTACATTTTACCACAGAGTTGCTTAATGAGCTATTTGCAATAACCCTAAACCATCCATCACATTTGCTAGTTTAATGGCTCCAAACAATCCTTAAAGTTTCTCTTAAAATGGTCTTGGCTATTGCCTTGGTCTGGGCTAATAAATTAAACACTCCCAAGGAATGCCAGTGTGCGCTGGAACTTGATTACCCATAGCATTAAAATGGTGGTCCCTGCTGTGGTTTTGGTCTGTGCCAGCCTGTACTCTCCCAAAGAGTCTGAGTGCAGCTGAGGAGACAACACAGACCACGGACCATTGCATATGGAGATGACACCTTTACATATGGCGAATGGTCCCAGGAACTGTTAACTGTATGCTAGTGTACACATAATTTCTGAAAACAGCACCATCTTGGCTGCGTGTCTACAATATGTATTTAATCTCCAACCTGGCTCTGCAGTCCTCTGAGTATTCATACTACAAATAAGTACCATCAGAGAAAAAAACAGTTAGTAGGAACTGCCGTCTTTGCACCCGTTAACTGGATTGCAGAGGGGTACTTGTGGTCCAGAAACAGAGCATGGGAGTTACGTGCACTGTTCTTCGTACAGGATTAGCCTTTTGGCATGTGAAAAGAAGGAAGAAGTATCATGTGGATGTGCTAATTACCTAAAGAAAAACAAATTAATATGTCACAGACAAGTAGCTGGTATGTAACTGAAGAAAAGCATATCTGGTTTGGTTATAACAGTGTTTACTGTATACTGTAGTTAATTAACTGTGTGCATACATGCACAGTTTAATGATTTTGTTTCTTAAAATGGAGTGAATGTATAGAATGAAAACAGGAGAATGCCTTCATGGTAAATAGGTCAGAAGGGGAGACAGTCTGAGCTATTAGCTGCCAGTGTTTCAGCTGAAGTTTGTTGCTTTCCTAAGCTCTAGCAAGCACAGAGCAAGAGATCTGGAAGCAGTTACGTTCTTGTTCTGTCTGGATGCAGGCGTTGCTCTCAAGGAATATGCTGCTGCAGATCCAGAAGACACGTCTGAAATGTGAGGTCTTCATCTATAGACCAAAATATTGTAAATTCTTTTTCCATTTTGCTATTCCTACTTCCATGAATAAATAGTTAATTTTAAGGTGTCTGGTCATTGTATCAATCATCGATTCAAACTGTCAAGGGGAGACTTGGGTGTCACACTCAGGCTGCTGGTCAGAAATAGGTTAGTATGTGAATGAGATGCTCTGAGATCCTGCCCTCGTAACAGGTCAGTTCTGACACCTCTGAGAGTGCAGTCAAAGGTCAGAAAAAGGCATCGCTAGCTCAGCAGTTACGGAAAAATGAACTGATAAGATTTAGTAGGCTGTCAAAGCATTGTTTGAACTTTGATGGTATTTTTACTAGTGAAGGAAATAAATTAGCTTGCAGTAGAACTGGCAACACGGAACTTTCTATTAAACTGTATCAGTTCACTGAAATGTAGTCTGCTGCAATTTAATTTATTTAGCATGTTTTACTTAGAAAATCATGCGTATAATTGCAGGCCTTAAAATGTGGATGCTAATTTGGCTGTAATTTGGATGTGATTGGAGTCAGTGTGTTTACTGCGGACAGCTTCATCTGTCGTTATTTCTGTTGGTTGTTACACCACTGTCCTCCAAATTTGAGAGCCACTTACACACGTTATCCTGATTGTATACCCTGTTGGACAGCAGTTTATCTGTTATGCTCCCACAAAATTGTTTTTTAAATATATATGTATGTGTGTGTGTATCTATAATATATGTATGTATAAAAATATATTGCAACATCTGTCATGATTTATATGAAGCCTAATCATTAACAGCTATGTTGTCCATAAATGATTTGCAGCAGTCCTAGTGGTGAAATTGAGACTGACAGTATAGTTTGAAGACTGTTGTGAACAAGGTTGCAAAGAGAAAGATACTTTGCATTTGAGAGAATTTGTTGATAGAAACAACACATCAATCAGAGCAGAAAGTCCATGGTGCAGCCGGTCACGGCATCAGAGCGCCGAAACTCTAACAGTATGGTAAGTGGGGAGGCAGAAAAGGAGAGGTGAAAAAACAACACAGCAGTACTCACACTTGCTACTAGAGGACCTTTTAATCTTAGACTGTTTCCCTTTGTGAGCTTTTCTGCTAGATCTACGCATTTTTAGGCAAGGAGATATTGTAGGTTTCCCAACAACTACACATTAATCCAGGCAAAATAATGCAAGTACTGAGCTGAAAGGTTTATTAATTACCATTACATGACACTTCTGGCAGCTTTGTTAGGAGACAAGTCTTAAGTAGCCCTGATTCCTGAGCTGCTGCTTTGGGTTTCAGTGTAAAGGAGCACTAAGAAAATTGACCTTTAAGGATCAAAGTTAAGATTTATCCATGATGTAATGGGGGAGCCTGATTTACTGTTCTCTGTTGTGTAAGGTTCAATCTAGCACTTCAGGAAAAAAAGTGGACTTCATTTTAAGCTATAAAATTGAATATATATTTAAGATTGTTTAGCATGCATAATTTCAGACTGAGTTGTTTTGTCTGTAGTGCCCCTCACAACTGATGCATCACATCTTGGTTTATATGCAGGTACATTCATTAAAACTTGCACTTGAAGGCGTGGAGAAAGAAAGGGATTTCTACTTTGGCAAATTAAGGGAGATTGAACTTCTCTGCCAAGAACATGGGGGAGAGAATAATGACCTTGTCAATCGGCTAATGGAAGTCCTTTATGCTTCAGACGAACATGTAAGTTCAAGCTTAATGTCTTTTATTTAGATAAAACAGCTTAATTTCGTAAAAATTTATTGGCATGGTCCTATGGTCATGTCCTATATTTAGGTCGGCAGAACTGTAGCAGCTAGGATTTCCATGCCTCCTCCCCCAAAAAGGAAGTTTGCATTTGCAAACAGCAGACTTTTCAGCTTGGGGAAGGGATTCAGGAGGCTGGTTGCTTTTTGCTGCTTCAGTGTAGGTTTTATATTCTAGGTTTGCTGAAGTTGATCTGAAAGGAGAGGGTGCGTGTCACAGTTTTAAATTGATTTTCATATGGTTCTGAGCCTTAGTTTTGTTTTTTTGTCTTCCGCCTTTCTGCGTGAAGTTTTTTATTCATGTTCTTTAACGTGTTGAAAATCACAGAAATTCTGACAGAGGTGCTGTTCAATGTCTACAGCTGTGAACCTTCTTTAGCCCCTGTGGCAGTGTTGTAATGTGTACGGTGCAGGTTGCCAAATACATCATTATATCTGCAGAGATAATGCTCTTCAGCATTTTTTAGCCTGTTGCTATAGGCAAAATTCTTCCTTGTGCAAACCCAATAATCCTCTATTACCAAAATTTCAGAAATTTATTGTCTGCAAGATTAAGCAAGAATGTCATTGCATCTTAGACTTAACACTGTAGATACTGAACAAAGCAAGAAGCTGCAAAGGGTGCTGGTTAAATTCCTCAGATACATTCAGGGACAATAATTCAGTGGACATTTAGCTGAACTACTCCCATTCATGTTAACTAAATCCCTGTATGCACTGTACTGACGATTGACCCTTCAGTCTCCAGCGGGCAATGGCTTTGGCTCCAGAGTGTGTAAGCATCAACTTAATCTCTTAGCAGCACTGTGGTACTGTTGGCTGTTTTATAGTTGTTCCCGGAAAGCTGTTGCAGCAGCTTTTTTATCAAAAATAGTGCCAAAGCAACTACTAGCTCACATGCTTTTCTAAAAAAGACTAACAGAGCATGAATGAAAGTTAGGCGCAAGAGGGACACGGGCTTGCCGCTGACAGGGGTCACTGCTCAGATGAGAAGTGACAGGGGAAAGAGGATTTGTTCAACGGTGCAGGGCAAGTGCTAGAGAGGAAAAGGGGGAGGAAACCATTATTTTCACAGGAATAAACAATAAGACAAATTTGCCAGGCACGTGATAACAGGCTAAAAGTATTACATACATATAGCGGTCAGAGAAAACGTCTTCTGGATTTAAGAACAGTGATTTATTTATAAAGCAAAGCCAGAAAAATCCCTCATCTCCCCATACCCCTACCACATCTGTCTGTCTGTTGGCTTAAATAGTAAGTGATTCCCCGCCAAGGAATGCATTTGTTGCTTTTCTTCCTGCAGTTTTCCTTACTGGCAGAACACATTACAAAATGTTCTACTTCAGCCCACATCCCAGTGTTTTATCTGCATCCTCCCTCCAAGCCTTTCTCCACTGAAAGCATCATCCATGTCTGCACATGACCATGCCTCTATCTAAAATGTGTTTGCAGTTGGAGGCCTACTATGTCACTTCAGCAGGAGAGTGCTGCTCCCCCAGAGAAGAATATAGAGGCCATTCCCCATGCAATTTTTTTTGTGCCTTTTAGTGGGAGACTTGATCTCCTAATCTTCCGGGGTGCATTTCCTCCTCAGTTTAGCGGATGGACTGTAATTTGCTGAGAAAAGACCCCAATGCATTAGCACTAAACCAGAGACTGTGGTTCCCTTGCTGATGCAGCTCCTGCCTACTTTTTGTTTTCAGACTTTGCTGTCTCATTGCCCTGCTTTGCCCTGCAGTTCTGTTTTTTCTCTCTCTGTAATGAATTTTTCCCAAGTTAAATTCTATATCTTGCAACATTTTGCAGGTTAATCCCTTGGTGACAGTAGTTTGGCTTTCTCAGTCCCCAGATGGGAAATAGCCCCAATTCCCAAACCACAGACAACTACAGCATTTCCAGTTTCTTGCTAATGAGTTCAGTGTAAATCCAGCTTAGATTGTTTTTTTAATCTCTTTTTCAGAGTGTCTCAAGTATACAGATGCAAAGTGGAAAAAACCCAAAGGATTACATTAATTTTCAGGATTTGTGACATTTATAAATTATACTGTGGCCATAAGGCTTTTCCTCAGGAAGAGGAGGTGCAGTAATACAGCTCACACATTCTGCACAAGCGATCCCCGACCAAAGCCTTGTGCTTGAACACTGTGACTAACTTAAATGTGTTTTCAGTTCATACTTCCAATAAGTGTTTGAAAGCAATCTCAAACTCCTCCTTCCTAGCTGTAATTTGACAGCCATCTACTGTATTCGACATGGCATAGAGATCGTGTCCTATTTTTCATACCAACTCTTCTTATTCAGAAGGGACAAGTCTACATTTATGCTTAATTTTCTGTTATGCTTAATTTAATCCTCTTAAAATAAAAATAAGAAAAAAAATCTGGATAGCACTTTAAGTGGTCACATCTCCCAGTAGCTCGTAGGTCCCCCATGAGCATTGTAGGCTGTCAGGTGAATTCTGTGTAGAACGATTCAGGTGCAAGTATAAAGTTTAGTCCCTATAAAAAACATTCTCCAGAGGTTTGATTATTTTAGTATTGCACTGAAGAGATTTGTATCAGGTTCACATTGCGGGGGGAACATGTTAATTATTTTTTCAGAATCTCAAGTTGCAGTGTAGTTACAACCATGTCACTTCATAAGCTTCTGTTTTATTTAATTCAACAAATGCTAAATTTTTAAGACTGTTTGTTCGGGTTTTTTTTTTTGTCTTGATTTTGATGAGGTTGTGCTGTAAGACTCAAAAATATCAATCCATTTGGGTTCCTTGTTTTTAGAGACTCCCTTTTCTTTTCTTTTCTTTTGTTATGGTTCTGTGTTAAACCTCATCATTATGTCCCTGCTTATGCAAGAGGGATGTTGTATCTGCTATTGTCATTTAATGTTTGGCTGATCAGTCTGTAATCCTTTGTAATTTTTAATTACAAATCGCTCATTTGTAATCCTACTTGTTCATCAAAAACATCAAAGTTGACAGAGAACAGTGTTAAAAAAGGATACATGTGGGTGGTGGAGAGAAGTGGCCCCTAGCAGTCATGCTATGACTGCTATAGACAGCATTGAGACCTCGTATAGTATGTAAAGCATCTGGTCATAAGGTCTTACAGTAGGAGAGCTTCAGACTGATGAACCAGAAGCAGGTACGTGTCTAGTTATGAAACCCAGATCCATGTAGGTCTTCGCATAAAGCAAAAATGTAGGAAAGCCTTTGCTTAGACTGTTCTGGTTCAGTTCATGCAGAAGTTGGATGGATTGCTGCCTTTTGATCTATCAGTTGCTTAGCTCGAGTTTCCAAAGCAGTTGCTCGAAATGCAGTTGATTTTGTATCTTTCTGCTGTAGCAGCTACTACATCTGCCGCTGCTTTTGGAAAAGGCACCCACCCCCCCAGCAGCTGGTTTTCATAAAGTCTAGCCCTTCAGTCTAGAGGCACACCTGAATAGTTTGAGGCAGATGGATCGAAGGGTCAAAAGAGAGCACCTCTCATTGTGGGAGACAGAGATGACCATGGTCGTGTAATCCAAGCCAGAAATAAATGCTCTAAATAGATCTTCCACTACTTTCCTTATTAGGGGATGCTATTCAAGGAGATTCCACAGTCCCAAGGTAATTGGGCAGAGTGACTCTTGTCTTTCCCATTTCATGTATTTATACAAGCTGTACATACTGAAAGCATGTGTCTGAGTCTCAGAACAACTTCTGAGGTAGCCACATAAGATTTACCATTTCCATCAAAGGTAAGCCTGGCAAGAGAGGAGCCACCACTCTTCTTCAGAGCTGCAGAGTAGGTTCCCAAGCCACTCCTTGTGGTTAGAGGCTTTTCCTATTGTATGCATGAAAGGATAGCATGTACGTGACCTGTAAAATCTGTATGAGTGGGCTTTCTAATAGGTATATCATAAACTCTGCATCCTTAGAACCTATGTAACAGGTGCATTCCAAAGCAGGTCACCTCAGCACATAAGGAGGGTCAGGATAGATGGGGTTAAGGGAACATAGCTCACAGCAGCTAAACAAGCTTCAGTTTCCTTACCCCGTAAGGCAGGATCACGTTCTCACAGCTGTCAGCTACCCTGTGTGAAACTCCTGTTCTCTGCAAGTCTTGCACCCTTGCAGCCCATCACAGAAGCTGCAATTTTTAGATACTGCACAAAAAGCTGTTTTGACGTGATGTAGCTACTGTGTGTAATAAGGGCATTGTTCCCCCCGAGGGGCCATCAGGTGGTAAACTGCAGTTGTTCTGACTGACATGTGTGGCTTCTACCTGAAAATAGCACCTGAGTGATAGAAAGTGTGCTTTCATTTGGAATTTGGCTGTTTCTCTATGTGGTAAACAGCTGAATATTTCCATCATATCAGCAAATGTTAGGAATTTTATTTTCCTGTTCCTGCCCTTTAGAAATATGAATATTTTATTGCCAGAGGGAAATATTTTCATATTGCATAAGCAGCTCTGAACTATTCTGGGAAAACTCAAATTATGGTCTCCCTTCTCTTTTTAATTTTTGCCTCAAATTTGAGAAGTTATCAGTATCAATTTGTTAAAGTTTGTTGTTCAAGCCGCTCGCTTCTAATGAAAATTGCCGGGAGCCAGGCGAGTTCTACAGAGGTACTGCATCAGGGATGCTGCATTTTGAATGGCAGCTCAGTCTCTTGGAAAAGTGTTTTCCTTTGGAGCTGCCTACAGCGGAGCGTTACTAATGCAGGGCAGAGAGTAGATGTGTGGGATCTTTTCAGTGAACCGTGCTCCAGCAAGATGGAAGCCACTTGAGAGAGAAGCTGTAAAAGCAGCTGTGCTTAATGGGAATACAGAATTAATGCCCTAAGAGTCAGCCAGACTTTTTGAGCTCTGATACATCCAGGCCAAATCAAGATACCAGGTCTGTCATCTCTAAATTGGAAATTGTTTAAAACTGGTGTCACCTGCAGTGAGGATCCAGCCTTCCTTTCGGTCAGGGATTCTTCTCACAATGGCAATGTATATTCAGAGAGACACCTCTGGAAAACACTGAGCATAATAACCATTTGCAAAAGGGAAGTGTTTATTAGTAATTGGTGCTTTTAAGAACAGCTCTGTAAGTCAGTGAATACTGGGCTCCCTCCACCAAAGAAAATGTGTTTGCAAGTCTTTGGTTATATTTTCTGGATACCGTGAAAAATCACCATTTTGGTAACGTTGGATCTCTGGTCTAGCATCGGTATTATTTTGGGAAAGTAGTATATCTGACCTCAAAAAGGAGGCTGAGTTTAATTTTTAAAGCAGGTGATAGCAAAAGTGTCATGTCCATTTAGTGATCTAAACCTAGAGTGAGGATTGTGTGAAGACTATAGCAGACAGGTTCAGAAATCTTTGGACAAACTGAAAATGGGGGAGGACATCAGGATGCTATGATACAGCATCTAACTGTTGAGCATCTCACTGTCTAGCTATCCAGAATGTTTGCTTACCAGAACATTTAACAGTCAGTGATGTTGAAAACTGACACTTTTTCTGGAGAAGTATCAGTACTGCTTATGCATTGATTAAAAGCAAAGTAAATACATTTTCCTGTAATATTACAAGATGCTGCTTTTCTCAGGTTACAGCTCATTTTGTACTTAAGTGCATGAAAATTAGAAGTTAAGCTTTAGGTTACGGCGAGCACTGTGGGGTGGCAAGAATACATGAGAAATGCTTTCTGTTGAAGAAAGTTTTGGGGTCTTTTTCTCCCTGCAGGAGAGCCACACAGAAGAGCATGAAGGTGAAGAGCAAGTCCATGAACAGCCCCAGCAGCAGGAGGAGTACTGACTCACCCAGCGTCTCTGACAATTTTCGTTTTGTGTGAGAACTTTCTTCTGGAGAACGGAACATGTGTGGCCTCAAACTTGAAATCAGTTCACTCCCAGTCTGCCATTAACGTTTATGTACCATAGTGAGTGCCAGCCAACCACTGCATTCTGTACCCATACTTTGCCAAGATGCATTTGCAGACGTCTTCTTTCAGTGTATCTTCCCGAGGTTGTAGGGCTACATCACCTACTGTACATCACTGCAACTTCACCACTTGGCTGCTTGAGATTTGTTCTGCTCTTTTTAAAAAAAAAAAAAAAAAAATATTTATTTTTTTTTCCTTTTTCGTCTTAAGTATGGTACACTTGTAACTTGTTCTAACATATTTATATTGGCATTTTGTGTGGCAAGAAGTACCGTACCACTAGCTGTGTCTCTCACTTTGTGGTGCTTTCGCATTTTCTAGTACATCTGCCTTGGGGCATAAATTTGGTCGAACAATTGGAATAAAGGGATACAGTGGAAGTCATACTCAAGCCATAACAATGAGGTGTGTTGTGGAGGAAAATGCTCGTGTTGCTCACGTTTGTTCCTTTCCTGCCTTCACAAAATGGAAGGCAGAACATCTGTTTCACTAGGAAAGATTTAAACCCCTGTGTTAGAAAACTTGTTAGAAAGCTGCATGGTATGTTTTTTGGCTTATTTCTGGAGGAACAGACATCCACTTAAGTCTTTTGAAAACCCTCCCAGTTTCCTGACTAGTCAATAGACATTTCCCAGCTTTTCTTCCTTCCTGAGGAATCCAGTCCCAGCCTCCAGCTTCAGCTCTGCCTCCGCAGAGCTCAGTGCTAATGGAGGAGAGAATTCTCCTTGACACAAGTGTAGCTGCAGGACACAATCTCTGCCGTCATACTTGGCTTCCCACCCCTCAGAAGAGGACAAAGTAGGCCAGCCATTTCTTTTCGCTATCCTTCCCCCTCTGCTGCCCCAGCCATACAAATATGGAAGACAGAAAGTTTCCTCACTAGTGCAAGGCATGGGGAAAAAAACAGGAACAGCACTAGCCCGGAACTGCCCCCCCAAACTCCCTTTAAATGGGTGGTGGACACCTCGTGAGTGTTGAGGCTGCTTCCGAAGCGCGGAGAGGCAGTGAGGAGTCCTTCTGGAGACAGAGCACACATCCGAGGGGGACCAGCTGACCGAGGGGCACACAGCCGGTTCTGCGCTTGGCTGACCTTCCTCCAGCGAGGCCGGCACGGTGCAGAACCACGTCTGCCCTGGAGATGTCTGCAGAGAGAGCATTCCCTTCCAGTGTGGTCCCATCGCCCTGTTCTGAATGATGGTATTTTATAAACAGAAGTATCTTGAAGTGTGTAAAGCATTCCTTATTTTTCTTGTAAAACTGCGCATTGTAGTCTCTCTGAATATTTAATGCTTGGTATTCTTGGTCTCTCACTTGATTTTCTTAATTCTGGATTGTGATGCTGATTTAGCAGGTACATGGAAGTCCCATCCCAATTGGCAGTCACCGAAAAACTCCAAAGCCTATTGAACAGCTAAATCATCTTAGACCTTCAAGTGCCCATAAAGCATAGGTTTCCAGCTTATGCTTCCATAGAAAGGTTTTCAATTAATCGACCCCCAGCACTCACATATGTGCACGCGCAGTTTTCTGTTCCTAATCAGTCTTTTGCAGCTAAGTGGCTCTTAGTTAAGGGTGAGATCCCAGCTGTTGTATTGCACCACAGATAATATATAAAATACTGTTAAGCGTTAGAACAGGTATTTCCAGTTCCTTGATTGCTTCCCCTGCTCAGCAGAAGAGTTTCAGGACCCTGCGGGCTGAAGGTTTCCCAGTCCTGCCTCCAGCACTGACCTCACATCCTACCCGGTGATGAAGTAAAATTACTGCAACCTGCAGGCCAGCGCTTTCCTTTCCTGTTTCGATCGGTTACAAATAAGGTCTGGTTTATATAAAAATGTGTATATTCCAAAATGAGTATTTCCAAGAATCACCACAAATGGGGGAATTGTCATTTTTGTTGTATTTGTGTTTATTAGAACATATGTACTTATTACAATTGTCATTGTAATAAACAGTAGTTCTTCATAATACTGTTGAACCGAAGAGCAGTTACTAATTTTTTTCCAGTCTCCAGAACGTCCTTTAACCTGTATGGGATTTCTGATGGGGCAAGGCATTTGGGGTCAGGCTATAAACTTAATTTCATCAGCACCAGTCTCTGCTTATTGCCGTTCATCCTTCTGCTATACTCAAGCAGATGCGTGGAGAGCACTTTGAGGGAAAATGTTTTTCTAAAGGTGCGAATGGTTGGGTTGCTGAGCTCCCCAGAGGGGTCGTAGCCAGGCTGTTGTGCCTCTCTCCTTTTCTGTCTTCGAAGCACATTTTAAAAAAAATTTAAAAAAAAGCTGAACTTCATTTCCTGAAAATTCCTTATATCCTATTTCTGGTCTGAGGACCACAGCCCTCTCACTGCTTCTGTCAAGGGGGAAGTGACTGACATAGGGAGCCGGGGCAGTAAAGCACCTCATGGGCACTAGAAGTTTGGCTGTGCTGAGGGGAGAGCGATGCTCTGAGAGGGGAAAGGGTTGTCCTTCTCCCCCACCCCCTGTGAGTAACCCATTATTCCGTTATGGTTTTAATATGCATTTGTAATTACCTTTACTAAATAGCACACCATAAAGCTTTGGTTATATATTAAATGTAAACTGAAAGGAATGTAAACATATGTATTGTTAATTATAAACAGATAAGTAATGGCATAATAGATACAAAAAGTCTTATTCAGATGTATCAGTCATTTTACATTATCCACAAATTGTCGCATGGTAGAGTAGATTTTTGTCTGAATATGTGAATAACTTGACTTGCGTTTATCTTTTTACATATTTAATAAAAAAATATATGTTAAAATCTGTCTAGCTCTAGAGACTATTCAAAACATTCTAAAATAATACTTTTCTGGTTTAAATACATATTTTTGTTTCATTAGTGACTGCATATGGGAGCAGGAAGGAAAAGGCAGCTGCTTTAAAAAAACAAGTTCACTTATTCTGTGTGTGTAGGTAGTACCTGTTTCCCCAAGAGCTCAGCAACTGTATCCCCTTCTACAAATCAAAAATGAAAATGCATTGTATGTATGTGCACGTAAACAGAACAGTCTTCTTTATGGTAAATACTTTCCAATTTCAGAGTACTAAATCTCTTTTTGTATCTCAGTTTTCATACAGCAAAAGCTAAACTCGCAGCAGCCAGGAGGTGAAGCGAGTACTAGAGCAAGGGCACTGGAGCTCCCAGGACTTTTCTTGCAATGGCCAAGTGTTCAGGGATGACTCTTCAGTGCAGTACCTAAAAGCCACCTACATTTTAGATTAAAATATTAGGGTTTTGGAAGAAAAGGAGGAAACTTCACTGTAATTCTCACAGCTCTGATCTTTTGCAGCATGAGCAATGTTGCTGCTAAATCTCCAGGGATTTGAGCCTTGGGTCAGGACCTCTTTCTGCCATGGGCTGAAGCTACCTGGTTGTGTCCCACCACCAGGTGGTCAGGTTGGATGGTTTCTTGGACCATCAGTCATCAATCAATGATGACCAGGAGGTCAGCCTGAGCCCTCCCACTGCCTTCGGGTATCCCCGGGGCTGAGGCTGAGCCACTGCCCAGCCCCACTTAGGGAAGGTTTCTGGTAGAGGGGGGAGGATGAGGCCAGGACCAGAAGAGCCCATTTCCAACCCAGGCACTCAAACCTGGGAGAGCAGTGCTAGTTTAGTTGATTTTCATAAGACTAGGGGGGCAGGCATGTATTTGGACTAGTGGGAATACTCAACAGCATAAAAAAGAAGTAATGTATTTTCCATTTCAAAGAGTTGAAAACTTCCTGCCACAATGTTGTGACAAAAAGAAATTGTTGTTAGACTGTTAGGTCATCTTCATACTGTCACCTGACTTTCCAAAATAAATTTGTGACCATACTGCCCTATTAACAAAGCATTTTTATTCCCATTCATTGAACCAGTTACCATCTAAGATGGCTAACAATTCAGTACATACACTGTGCAATACATGATCTGGTTTTATACTTGCCTTTATAGAGATTGTAGTGACAAGTTGCTTTAAAAAGGAAAAAGAAAGTTATTTGTCATGTCTTCCTACAGAACGTGAAAAAGCTGTCTGGAGCTGAGTTTTCTTTAAAAGTGATACTGTATTTCTCTTTAGGAAGGTACAAGTGCAGGCAGGTTGTGGCAGTTCAAGTTTTATAATATCATTTAATGAAATACTTCAAAATTCTCCATTACAGTGCATCGAATTGTGCTGCTTCTGTGACCCTTATTTCCAACTGTTTTATAAATAATGCAAGACAGAGGGAAAAGGGAAGGCTGTCCACAGAGTTCCTCCAGTACAACCACATTCAATCCAGAGGTATTTTTGTTCATCTTATTCTAATTTTTTTCTCATCAGGACTTCCTCCAGATGCTTTTGATGGACAGGTTAAATATAAACTGTTGAAATAGGTGAGACTTTTTTGTGGCAGTGTGTCTGGTATCAGATGTAATATTTAACTTCATCAAACAGATTGCGGGGTGCGTGCCTACATCAAACTCACCGTTCCCCTTCAAACACAGTCAGAACTGCCTTTTTTAGCATCCCTCATTAAATAATCAGCCATCAGCCTTACTCTAAGAGAGTCCTTGGGCAGTTAGGGAGTGCCTTGGTGGAGACTCCTTGCTCCCTGGGCATCGTGCAGGCTACGGGCACAGCCACCTCACCAGCTGGGAGGAAGGGTGGAAGATGCCGCTCATTGTTCCAGATGCAGCCCCAGAGCTGGACCGCAGCAGTGCTGGAGGGCACAGGAGCCTCCCTTCCTTGCAGGGCTCTTGGCAAAATCTCCAAACCAGCATTAACAGGATGACCTGTGTCCTCTGCCTAACTCAAACCTTAAGCTGCTTGAACTGTGATTGTAGAATGATGTTCATTTGGGGTTGGGACCCTCAGCTCGTTTGGTAGGTAGAACATCCATACTTTCAAACCATAAGAAACTATACAAGTCCATGTGGTGTTTCTGCTTTGTGAAGAGGGGAAGCTGATGTGCAGGCTTGTCCCCTGGTGCCTATGGTAAGGGCTGCCAGGGGAAATCAGCTCTCCTGACGTTGTGGTACATCAACTGCTGTAACAGGCGGTACAAACTTAAATTGAAGCTGTTCACAAAGATATGACTAGTCAGTGCTCAGCTGAAAATATTAATAGGAGCTACTGATGTAAGGGTATGTTAACTGGGGCGAAAATGATCAGGCTAGTGATAAAGCCAGAGAAATGGTCCAAGAACTGAAAAAGGTGAACTTGAGGCTCAGCAGCTCAACAACTGCACTTCTGCCCTGCTTCTGGCAAGTGGGATAGTTAACTAGTTAATAAACATGCCAGTCAGTCAGTCACGTCCCTCTGCGCGAGAAATGTAATCTAATGCTTACCTTGGGGAAAGTGGACAGATTGTTTCATTAATGCTTCAAGGCCACAGAGTCCCTCTGGCTAGGGCAGTGTATGAAAAGAGATGAAAACTCAAATTCCTACTCCTTCCTCCAAGGCACGCAGAAAACCTACATATATTATAGATGAAGCGAGCAGTTTACATCTGCATGCAAATGTGTAATGTCTAAAGAAAGCTTTTCTTGTCTCAATTCTTTTTTGTCATTATCTAAAACCACAAGAATTTATTTCAAGCACACAGGCAAAAAATTATATGCTTAGCATTTTACACTCATAGATGAGGTTTGACTAACTAGTTTTGCAGTGAAATATGAGAATCTTCAAAGGTTTGTTGGCCAAATATATTCTCAGCTGGTTACCTTTGTAGGGTATATTGCTTGTTGCTACCGAAATATCAACGGTGTGCTTGTTACTGCCTAGAAAATAAGTATAAAGGCCAGCTGCTGCTGTATGGAGCCTACATTTCTGACAGATACAGGTCAGCTGAGACTCATCTTAACGCTGGGGAAAAAAAATCATACGTTTCCAAAACACTTTACTGTACCCATAGCTTTCTGAGCTCATTCTCTTTTCTTCACACATTCATTTGAGGTGAGGAAAAGACTGAATCTACGTAAGCCTTTCAGGAGGTTGTATGGAAGAAATGAGTCGTGAGAAAATAAATATGGAAAATAAAGGAGGCACAGATGTCTGAGTGGGAAGGACACACAGGGAGGGTTTACATTGCCAGGGTCCCACTAGTGACTAGGCTGGGCAAAACCAGTGCTGATTATAAACCACCGAGGATCTCATGTAATCTGGCATGGATTTATCCAGGACTTTGGACACAGTGGCAAGGAGGAGGAAGACAAATGCTTCAGAGCAGTTAGTAACATGGCATTAGTGAACAGAATAAATATTAGCAGCAGAACAACTTGGTAAACACTTCTCTGCTGGACGGCAATCTTCCTCTGAGATGAAGCATCTTGCTGCATAGCTCATTGTCGCAGTGGTTCGGATATCTGGACTATTCTATTCTTTGGTTATTTTAATCAGATTAATTCCAACCATTTATTACATCAAAAGAGTTGTGAATCTCCACATCAATTCTTCCAGTCTGATCATAGTGCAAGTGTTCACTCCTGGACACGTTTCTTCAGGGAAAAGATGTAAATGTTCAAGTGCTCACTCAGCTGCCTCCCCTAAAGAGAAATCACGGAGATTAGCAACCAGTTTTGTACATACTTCACAATTCACCATCTCTCTTCTCCCGGTCAGGGAGGGGAGGACCCAACCACAGTCCTTGTGTACATAGGGACCTACAAGTATTCAAGAGCAGGAGAGCTGTGGTCTTTACATTCCTCTTGCAGCACACTGATGGGAAGTGAAATCGCTACAGATCAGATGACAAACTGTGATGGAGCTGGGCCCGCCAGGTCAACAGTGAATTTTGACCAGGTATTTCCATTCTGACCTCCACTGACTGGCCTGTATCAGTGCTGGGGTAAAATCTGCTATGATGCCAATGTCTGCTGGCAAAAGGCTTCTTTCAGAGAAAAATCTTTACATCCCAATGGTGTATCTTAAATAAAAGAATGCTGACCAACTCTCCGTGAAATGAGATCTTTGCCATGCAAGGTGTTTTATCTAAAAGAAAACCTCCATTAAGACACTTTCCTAAGGATTATTTGACAATACTCTTCAGAAAAAAGGGCATTAACTGAGAAAAAATGAATTTAAGCAATAATTCAGATAACAATAAATGACAAAACTGATACCTAGCAGACACAAAAATGCACTGGTAAGAATGAATGAACTGGAAAACCATTCATGTCTCCAGCTTGAGAGATGCTAACAGAGGGCCAAGAAAAGATTAGAAATTGGGACAGCTATTGTGGTTGCAGATTCAAAGCAAAGTTAACCTTATTTTATGAATTCTATTCATGGCATTTTACCTTCCTATTTTTTCAGTCAAGTAACCTCAGTGAGAAGAAAGGGAAAAAAAGGAGTGGGAGTATTCATGCCACGTGGGCCGACTGCTACATAAAACCAGTCCATAAGTATTCTGACTGTGATGGGTTTAAAGCCGAAACCAGTTGGCTACATTGGAATAATTCAAGTCACTGAAGTTGCTGCACGTGTGAAAAGGCACTGCCTGCAGAAAACTGACTTTTTTTTTTTTAAACTTTAGACTAAATTAAACTGCACAGGAGAAAAAAAACCCATAACTGAACATTCAGGCTCCCGGACACTGTCCCAGCTAGACACCGTAGAAACTGTTCGTAGACCCCATCTTCCTCCCCACCCCAGTGCAGCTCTCCCGTGGCCGCTTTGGAGGTGCCCACTCACCACGCAGACCCCGTAGTGCACGTGGGCGGCCGTGAGCAGCGTGGTGAACACGGCGAGCACCGCTTCTTCCATCCAGCCCAGCAGCCCGGAGATGGCTGCATAGACCACCAGCGCCAGCGGGAAGAGGAACCAGTGGAAAAGCTCCGGCCGCGTGCTGGTCATCTGGCAGATGATCACCTTGCACTGTCGGAGCAAAAGGTGCCAGGTGAGAAGTGCTGGGTCAGCCCTGGGGGTCTAGGCAAAAGTACATCCATTTTCTCCACGGGTTGCTTTTGATGAGGGGAAAACAAGGCTAGAGTACAAAATGGGGCTTGTTTCTGGTGTGAAGACTACTATAGATACACCTTTGTGCTTTATTGTCTGTGAGTCTTAAAGGACTTTATTGCAAGTAATTTAAAATACTTATTACCGGAGACAGTGTTTTGACACGCTTTGCTTTATGAGCCAGAGCACACCTTCACACAATGGGAGTTGTTTGACACCTCATGCTTTCACACAGGCTCGTAAAGTTGTGATCCCAAATCAAATGTGCCACCACTTAATCACTGGGAGAGCGTACTGGTATTTTAATCACATGGTATGACAAAAATATATTCTGGTTCATTGTATAGAAGGGAGGGAAGGTATTATATGCCACTTTTAAATCCTGTTTTTCTTTTCTAGCACTCCTTCATGTACTAAAACGCCATTTTCTTGGCTCGATCATGGCAGTGGACTCCCTGGAGATGTAGCTGGGGGCCCAGGGAAAGGGATCCCACTCAGAATGGAAGAAAAAAATGAATGTATGGTGCATGGTTTAACTAAAAGCAATTAACTTAATTTTACTGAGTTATTGAAATGTAATGAGTTGAAGTTCAGATTTTTAAAACGAGTTAAGTGCACCTAAGTGTTTTACCTGGTTTAGACTCCTTAAGAAATGTCTCACAGACACTTTTTTTTAAAGGAATTTAGGCACAGCTGAAGTATTTTTTTTAAGTTTCTATCAAAATTTAAATGTGGTTAAAAATAGATTTTATGTATCCTGAAAACAGTAAAAGAATGAAAAATTCATTCCCTGTGCAGTGCCTGAAATCCTACGACAGCAACAGTAGGAGTCTGACCATAGGGAAAAAAATACTGGCTTTACTGTCTGTGCTGTGGAAGCTGAAGAATGCAAAAGTAAACCATGAAAAAAAAATAAACTTTCAATAATGCAAGAAGTAAGCATTTGTACCTAATGTAAATATTTTTGCTTACAATGCATTATCAGTACTGATTATGAATTTTTTGAATAACACTAGTTTTATGAATCCAACGGGAATCATTCCAGAGGGTATCAGAAATTGCAAAGCAATCTATATGCTGTAATTTTTCTGGCTGAATAATTGCACCTGTCCAGAGGCTGGATTTCACATTGTTTTAAACCATTATTACACCATGTTAAGTACAGTACTCGATTTTTCATAAAGATCGCTTATTAATATTTGGAGTAATTCACCCTCAGTGTATCACATGTCTGCAAAATGGACTATGCACTGCGCCCCTCCCTCAATTCCTTATTCCCCCTGGTCCTGAAGCACTGACTCACACTACAAGTGAGGCAAAAACAGCATTAGGAGATGAAAGAGCTGGAGTCTGGGGAGGCAGACTGGAAAGAAAAGGTAAGGCTACAGGACTATGCTCTGTCCTTTTCCATCCCCCTCGCCCACACCTTGCAATGCTACCCTGCTCCTCCTGAATTTAAACTTCTAGCAGCTGTGGCTGGTACCCCTGGGTAGGTCCTTAGCGTCTTCTCTCTTCCCATCTCCCTTGGGAGGTTCCTCATGAAGCATCTCCTCAGTCTGAGCTGCCCCTGCTTGGCAGCCAGCTACATCAGCCACTGCGCTCCTGCTATGGTGATGGCTGAAGGTCCCCTCCGCGGGACTTACCCACTCTGTCCCCTCCTCCTGAACTCAAACACGTGCCTCTAAGGGCTTCCTAAGTGGGAGCTGTGACAGTTGCACTCTGTGGTGATTTGCTCAGACCTGTATATTTCTGAGAGTTGCCCTACCAGCAAATCTCGAAGCAAGGTCTGAGCCTCTCGGCAAGAGGGGTGGTCAACACATAGGCAGTCCTGCTGCCAGCTGTGGAGACTGGGGAAAGAAGTCCTCCTCTCAGGGATAAGCAGCTTTCCTTTTTTAAGCCTCAGAGGCCTTTTTTCCTTAGTTTAGCCAAAAATGCTGGCAACAGCCCATCTTTCTGCCCACTCCCAGGAGGCTGTCACCTTCCCTACTCACCCTGACATTGCACGGCTATGAGGCCAGGTTTGAGACCAGGCGTTTAGCCCAGGGGATCTGCTGGGCAACTAAGTATGTTGTCAAAAGCATGAGATGTTCAAGATACTGGCAGGTAGAGAAACGTGGGCTGCAGAACAGATAATGGAAACCCAGTGTGTCAGAGTATCATGGAGAAGAAAAGCATTGCCATGACAAGCCCTACTCTGAAGCTGGAGGAAATGTCTATGTATAAGGGACCAGAGGAGGTGAAAGGAAATACAGGCTTATTTTTCACTTTTAAAAATGTTACAAATTCCAACTAACACCCATACATTTTTAATGCTTACTTTTAAAATGTTAATAGTTTCCACTAACGTGCATACATTTTTAATTCACGCAAACCTTTAACACTAGAGTAGATATTTCAGTAAAAGCAAAAACAAGGCCTGAAGAATATGCATTGCACTCACTGTTTAATAAGTTGTAGTCTACAAAGAAACTTCTGGTTTACCATACCATTTTAGTTCTGCAAGCATCCTGCCACAATTGCTGTCAGTTGGTTAAAAGATGTGTGTGCAGAACCTGCCATCTGCCAAACTCTGAAAGCACTTTCCCCACTAGTATGAAATAATTGTATTGCTCATTTAGGAATCTACACTGTTCTCTCAAGAAAAAAATGGTAGACTAAGTAATGAAAAATGCATACAATAAAACTTATACTTCTGAAAATAACCTAACTGTTGTGAGATTAAGTCCTTAAGATGGAACCGTTTGACTTGTGGCGCAGAAATGTATATTTGTGAGATACATCTAACAAGCATCACAATTATGATTTCTTTTCCATTCCTGAATACAAATTTCTAGAGGGGTTATGCTTTCTTTTTTAAAATCCTGCATTTTCAAAGATCTCTCTCATAATGCAAGGCACTTCAAGCCTTTCACTTTTTAAATTGGATGTAGTGTTGCTCAGTGACACAATTTTAGATGGTGTTGGAGACTGTTTTCCTAAAATGACACTAGTCGCTATCCTGTAGGGTATTTTAGCATTAAATGGAGGAACACCTTTCTACTTGGCTGCAGCTTCCTTGCTTCTCTCCTGGCAAGAAGAGAGGCAAAGGGCCTCCTCTGGCGAAGAAAGCCCTGGGTTAACCGCAGTGCTCAGCATTACTGTCTGGCTGCCCTTGTTATTGCTTCACTGAGGTTTATGTTGCTTCACAGGTATTAAAAGGGGGAAATTCATCACAATGATGTGGTATGGGAGAAACTAACCTGTGGGCAGAGAGCCATCGCAAGGCCCCTGCATTTCTTTATGTCTTTCCCTAAAAAATGCTTATTCTGACCAGTGAGGGGAAAATGCGGGATCAGCTGAGCTGCAGGATACAGGAATGCGTGTAACATACTAATGGGCACAACAGCAGGTGAAGGCTACAACCTCACCCTACTCTTGCTGGTAAATTGATGCTTATGTTGAGCTTTCTTTTACTTTAGACAAATCCCCAGTTCTGCCTATGTGTTGGGGAATATTTGTTATATTTCTGGAAGTAAGGCCTCCCTAGGGCTGTTCATAAACTCCCCAGAAAAAAAGAGAGCCCTCATCAAAATGTTATGCTGTGGTAGAGTAGGTATTGCAGTACTGTAAGTATCCAGGCGACTGCTGTGGTGTATTTTTATACAAGAGAGGGTAACACAGCGATAGAAGAGTGGTGTGACTCTGCTGAGTTTTAACTACGGTTTCTGTTCCCTTTTGTTTATTCATATAAAACTAGAAAGCTATCTCTAAATAATACCACCACCACCACAAACATACTTACAATAACGTTTGAGAAAGCAACCCCAACCATCCATAAAAACAATCTTGGTTGCTTTGCTAATATGTTGCCTGGAGATAAAACCACCCAGACTGTAAGAAGAATGAACAGCAACAGAGGTGACACAAGAGGTAGGAGTCCTTCATACAAAGAATCATTCTTCAGTGTTTTCTTTAAATGTGCTCTGTAAATAAATACAATCATTTTATGGAGTAAGAAAACTTATCCATTCTATTTCCACACAGTAACTTCAAACTCCAGCCTAAACTCAGCCCAAGAATTCGTCTTGCAACACAACTACGTGTGCAAATGTGCTAGATACCCAGACATTTACAAGAAATTTTAACATTTATTTCTGGGATAAAATGATATAGTTTTATTCATGTAGCTTCTGGTCAGCTTCACCAGCTCATCATTACACAGAAAGTGAGGTGCAGTAGCTCTGTTGTTGTAGTTGTCATCCAAATGCACAACATGCAGGCTTGTAGTGAATCAAAATGTCTATTGTTTTAGAGGATGAAACTCCTGACATGAGACATGAAATGACTTCAGCCAATATGCCCCACGTTTTCAGTGGCAACACAGTCAAGCACATGTCTGGCAGGCGCTGCTGTTGTTTAGGTCTAGAGCTGATGCCGCTAGACAATCCTGCACCGTCGCCAATGTACAGCCTAAAGGGGAGGCTTTTTTTCGCTAATTAGAGGACAGGAAAATTAATGATGCATTGTGTTTTATTGGATATTTTAAGCTGTCTTTTAAAGGTAGTACTATTAAAGGCAGTAAATGTATTTTCTGTCAGCTAGGAAAAAGGTAACTCTAAGATCAAGAGCTTTTGCATCTATCTTGCATCTTTCTCACTCAGGCAAAACTCATTGAAAGGTTATAAAGTGAGTAGGAGGTTTAATTTACTATAGTTCACTGTCACTAAACCATTTCTTCACACGAATAGTTCAGAAGAGCAATTCTGGGTTTGAAGTGTACTTGGAAATGTCCTGTTTAAAATCTCTGAACATGTGTATTTATAGAAACAGCTAGACAAAAATCCAGTATCTTTCTCATTCCAAAAAAGAATATTCATCTGACAAAATAACAGAGAACAAGCAGCAGGATGAAGAAAAAGAGGAGATGATTGGAAAACTCAAATTCCTCATCACCAAATAGCTCGTGTGTGCATCCTTCAAGCAACCCTGACTGGATGTTTAGAATTGCTGTGCTCTTCTGTTCAGAGGAATGATAAACCCACCGGAAGGCTTGAGAGAAACTATGTCAAATTATGACTTGAAAAGGAAAAATGCTAACCAAAAGTCCTGACATAAGAGGAAAGAAAGCAAAAAGTAAATGTTCATTTGGGCAAATGCTGCTACTGCCAGGAACTGACGTGCCCAAGGTGCTGCCCTCCTTCTCCCAGTCTTCCCTGGGCCAGAGTCCCTTGCACCACTGGTCCCAGCACCCTGTCCCAAAGCCCAGCCTTTCACAGAATCACAGAATGGTAGGGGTTGGAAGGGACCTCTGGAGATCATCTTGTCCAACCCCCCTGCTTGAGCAGGTACACCTAGAGCAGGGTGCACAGGACCGCATCCAGGTGGGTTTTGAATGTCTCCAGGGAAGGAGACCCCACAACCTCTCTGGGCAGCCTGTTCCACTGCTCTGTCACCCTCACAGTAAAGAAGTTTTTCCTCATATTCAGGTGGAACTTCCTATGTTCCAACTTGTGCCTATTGCCCCTTGTCCTGTCGTTGGGCACCACTGAAAAGAGTCTGGTCCCATCCTCTTGACACCCACCCTTCAGAGATTTATAAGCATTGATAAGATCCCACCTCAGTCTTCTCTTCTCCAGGCTGAACAAACCCAGGTCTCTCAGCCTTTCCTCATAAGGGAGGTACTCCAGTCCCCTGATCATCTTGATAGCTCTCCACTGGACTCTCTCCAGCTGTTCCCTGTCTTTCTTGAACTGGGGAGCCCAGAACTGGACACAGTACCCCAGATGTGGCCTCAGTAAGGCGGAGTAGAGGGGGAGGATAACCTCCCTCAACCTGCTGGCCACACTCCTTTTAATGCACCCCAGGATACCGTTGGCCGCCTTGGCCACAAGGGCACATTGCTGGCTCATGGCCAACCTGCTGTCCACCAGCACTCCCAGGTCCTTCTCAGCAGAGCTGCTTTCCAGCAGGTCAGCCCCCAACCTGTACTGGTGCATGGGGTTGTTCCGCCCCTGGTGCAGGACCTTACACTTGCTTTTGTTCCCCTTGGCCCAGCTCTCCAGCCTGTCCAGGTCTCGCTGGATGGCAGCCCAGCCCTCTGGTGTATCAGCCGCTCCTCCCAGTTTTATATTATCAGCAGACTTGCTGAGGGTACACTCTGTCCCTCCATCCAGGTCATTGATTAATGTGTTGAACAGGACTGGACCCAGCACAGACCCCTGGGGAACACCGCTAGTTACAGGCTTCCAACCAGACTCTGCCCCGTTGATCATGACCCTCTGAGCTCTGCCGTTCAGTCAGTTTCTATCCACCTCACTGTCCACTCATCTAACCCACACTTCCTAAGCTTACCTATGAGGAAGTTATGGGAGACAGTGTCAAAGGCCTTGCTGAAGTCAAAGTAAACAACATCCACTGCTCTCCCTTCATCTCCCCAGCCAGTCATGCCCTCATAGAAGGCTATCAGGTTGGTCAAGCATGATCTCCCCTTGGTGAATCCATGTTGACTACTTCTGATAAACTTCCTTTCCTCTGCATGCCTGGAGATGACCTCCAGAATGAACTGTTCCATCAGCTTTCCGTGGATGGAGATGAGGCTGACTGGCCTATAGTTTACCAGGTCCTCAGCCTTTCCTGCCCCACATTGCCTGACTCTCCACTCTTTGGGGCCCAAACTCGGGGCTATTCATGCTTTTATTAACTACTCTGAGTACTGCGACATGAAAGGGGCTGTGTAGGAGTGAAGTGTTATTGTGTTATAGTCTCTCCAAGATTTAAATGTTAATATTAATTTTCACTAATTCCAGAAGAGAGGCAGTGACAGTTCCTCCTCCAGGACATTTAGGATCTGAGAGACCTGAGGTGGTAGATGAGTGAAATGACCTAGCAAATACTAGAGGGAGGCAAGGAGCATTAATAAAAATAGGCCATTGGAGTATAAACTAACTGTGTATAAAATGCTTAGGTGCAGCAAGCCAACTCTTTGAGGTGATCACAGCTTGCCACCTGCCTAGCCTGTATCTGATGGCAATTGTCTGCAGACTTCATACAGAGAAGAGTTTTACAGAAGGATCTGGAAGACAGTAAAGTACTTCATGGAGTGCAGGATGAGCAGCTACAGAATTTTACCTAGTGCAGGTAGAAGTTACAAATCACATTTGACCGCGAATAAAATGCAGTGTTTATAACTACAGAGCTTTCATCAGTTTACTATGCAGGACCAGCGTGAGACTGCCTGGAGAACAGCAAGTGAAAGGAGGAGAAGAGGGGCTATAAACATGGAAAAGAAATGAGTCAGATTCTCAAAGTTGACCAGAAAAAACTTTTACTACATTATCAGGACAGCATCTGGCTGAAAGAAGCTAGGCTACTTCAAGCATTACATTTATTTCTCAAGTCAGGAAACTGTTAAATATACAGAATTAAATGGGAAGGGATAGAACTTATTTACTGTTAATTAACTTACCTGTGAATGTTGTATAGTGTTTGTGGAAATGAAAGAAATAAACTGAAGCCTGGAAGAGAAAAATATTCATATGTAATGATACACAGTCGTGCTACACTGATGACCTCAGAGTTTTCCTATATGATAACAAAGCTAGTGTGCTATTTTAAAAATGACTTGGTATTCCTGTACTCATTACAGGATATGAACTGAGTTTCGAGGCTTCAGGCAATAATAAAACCTTCCTCATTTTACCAAAAGTTAGCTGCTAGAAATAGTTGCTGATACAGATTTTCTCCTGTAATGAGTGACAAGACCAGAAAGATTTTTAAAAATTCTGATGCAGTTAGTAGGTAGGATCCGTTATTTGTCATAGAGGTTCCTCTGCTGGACCCAAGAAAGATCACGGCCCCATTTTGCATGAGTTGCTCTCTGTTTATGTAGGAAAAACCCCAAGTCTGACACCAAATGTTTTCCAATAGAATATACAAAGGCAACCTGAAACAGGGCTGCCCACATTACTGGGGAAATAACAGGTTTATAGATCAGTATACTAAAGTTCAACTAATGATCTGCTTGGCTGATACAGTGGCTGAAATGAATTAATTTTCATGATATGGCCATCATTTGAACGCGTGAGGGTTTTTACTATTTTTTTTTTAAATACAGCTGTGACCTTTCTGGAGCTCATCTTTAACCCACACAGGACAAGGAATTCACCTTTGCTAACACTGTGTCTATCTGCATTGCTGCTGGTGGCCCTGGAGCTGCCTGAAGACCCAATTGTACCCCATCTAACACCCACATCCCAAATACGTTGGTCCACCCATGGGTCAATGAAGACCTCCAGCAAGAAGTGGAAGTTCAAGGTTTAAACAAAAAAGCGACAGCATTAGGCAGCCTAATGAGTGAAAACATACATAATACTTTTCTAATCTGTGACACCCATTTTCTATGTGTTTCCCTGCAGAGCTCTTTGGGTTTGGTTTGGGTTTTTTCCACACTTTCTGTGTATCTTGGGCTTTTCTCTGGTCTGTTTGCTGCTTGGAGATTGCTCTGGGTAGCATATTTCTGCCTGGCTTTTGTATTATAAGGTATGAGGATTAGTTTTGGTGCACTAAATTAATACATAATTCCTGTTTTGTTATGGGCAAGAAAAGCACTCTGATGTTGTAAACATTGTTTTTACCTTAAAAAATGTCATTTGAGAAACACAGTGTACTGTTTGTACAATAAAGTAGCAAAGTTTAATCTCATTATTAGAAATCAGGAAAAATAAGAATGAACAGAGGAAAGAACTCATTTCAGATGACTTTGTACTGGGGCTAATGTGGCATAGCAGACTCTCAAGAAATGTCACTGTTTACCGTTCAGTCCTCATCAAAGACCTACCCAAGTGTTTAGCATGTTCTGGCCAGAGTGGCAACTCAAGGGAAGGAAAACTAAAAAAAAAACAGGAACAGTGGAGATCAGGATTGTTGGAAAACAGAAGAAGTAAAAAGGGATGCAATAGATAATATATTTCTCCAGTCTTTCCAGTTATCTTTTAAAGAGGAGGAAACAAAGAATTGGAAAAAAAGATTATCCAGCCTGTAAATTATTTCAGGTATTGCATTTTTATGTGTTTGTTTCTTGGTTTGTTTTTTTTTTTAAAACAAGTAAGATAAAGAGCTCTGCTTCTTTACCATGGCACGAACTTTGTATCAAACAGCTGAAGGATGTGCAATTGAAGTAATATCCCAAGTATTCTGTAAATATATTTCTAAAATTTGCAAGCTTAGTGCCTTCAGAATGGTCTGTGTTTAATGTGCACTCCGGTTAGCTATGTTTTCTATTAGGCAGGGAGGGCTAGTTCAATAAAATCTTGAGTTACGTACAGCAGTTCCAACATCTGTATCACATTAGAGCAGACATGAGACAAAACATTGACTCTTGAGGTTAAATCTAAATTTCCTGCTGCAATCCTGAAGTTTGATTTGTTAGGAGAAAAGCAACCGAGAGGAACAGAAATAGAGACTAGAACTAGAAATAGAATTCAAAGAGCAATGGTTGCCAACAATTTGTTATTTTTATGAAGTGCCATTTTATTTAGAAATAACACACTGACCACAAACAATCCCCCAGCTAGCTAAAAGCCACTTTCCGAATGGGGCAGTTACACCCATTACTCCTCTGTATTTTTATACGGCTTTGCTTTTAGCAGAGCAAGAGCTGAGGATGCAGTAGGGAAAGCAAAGGGTGTTCCCCTGCTTCTTTTGGGATTTTCAAAATTCCATCATTTCCTACAACATGTTGCTTTCCCACCTTTTTTTTTAGCTAAGGAGGCCTGGCTTGGGGGCTGCTTTTGGTACTCATTAAGTCTGCTTTTTAATTGGCATTAAGGATCCCTTTGTGCCTAGGAGCTAAACTGCTGCTTCCACATTGCTGCCATTCCCTGCTGGTCTGGGGAACAAAAGGTGCAGCCTGGAAAGCAAACCCACTGCTGTCTCTCTGGCCCTCAGCCACCCAGGCACTCCCCAAGTGACGATGGTGGAGGCTTCTTTTTTTTTTTTTTTTTAATGTCCTAAAGCAAATATTTTATTTTAAAATCATTAAAACCCCCAAGTTTAGTGTATTAGGCATTTTTAACACATTACAGAAAATAGAACTCATGAAGTGTTTATTAGAAGTATTACTGCTGTTCCAGTGTTTTTTAATTTCTCCTTTAATGCTTTCCCCCATTTTCCAGATGATTTAAATTCTGAGACCCAAATGTAAGAACACAGGCCTGTATTAAAGGCAGAAATACTAAAGCACAGATGGGTGGCACAGATACATGCAGGGAATTCTTGTGTCATGCTAGGCTGAAGGTATCAAGCTCAAATCCTCGGATTTAGGTACAATCCTATGGTCAGTCCTCTGCCTTGCACTATCTTGACTCCCTTTTCAGAGAAATAAGCATTTGCAAAGCTCTTTATCAGGAATTATTTTGTCCATATTAAAAAACAAACAAACAAACAATGCATTCAAGAATTCAGGACTAGAGACATGTCAGAAATAAAGGTATATCTTGTTTTCCAAATATATAAAACCACAGATACATAGACACACTTGCAAATATATATTTATATATATATATGCGCATGTGTGTGAAAGGAATCAAAAAGATAATGCCCATCACTTCTACTGACAACTTTAGATTTCATTTGGTGCTTTCAAATTCAGGATGTTACTTGTGTAATATTGCTGAGTGAATTAAAACAAAAAACAAACCAACTAGCACATTTGTCCCCTGTGTTAGTCTAGACTAACATTAATGTATTTAAATTTAGCTACATGACAGCATCTTAAACCATGCCCTAAAGACTACTGAAGACCTGAAGACAGTCAGGTTACGTTTCTGTGACACACTGCAGTTACTTAGTGTGGCTGCTGTACCCAAGTTAATTTAGGCATTTCTGCAAAATGCAGACTTGCTTGCTGTAGAGAAAGAGAGGATATGGCCAGAAACGAACTGCTGACACTACTGCCAGTTCTGGAAAATGCTATTTCAGTAACCAACATAAGAGCCCCACACTGGCGTTCAGACAAAGGCAGAAAGCCAATCGCAGGTAGCCATGTTCCTGAATACACCAAACTTCACAGACTGTAAACACCATTAAATAAGGAAGCAACTCCAAAGAGGTAGCCAAGACACCTAACCACTATTTTTAAACAAATTACACTACTTCAAAGGAAAGACAATGTTTATATTAGCTGTTTATCTTCTCCATACCTTTGCTATCGTAAATCACGTTTGTTGGTAAGTTCCTGACAAGTGAACTATCCTTAAACTGTCCTAAGAAAAGCATTGAAATGTTATTTGTTAAGAATTGGCTCTTCCTGATAGTTAAAAGTTCAAAAATGAGACAGTGCAATACAGGGACGTAATTGTAGGTGAACACCGCACTGGAAACTGCGGGAATTTGTTCAGGAAAGTACCCTTCCATCCCTGCTGTGCTCCCCCCAAAAAAGACACCCCAGAGCATTCCTCCCATTTGGGAGGCAGCGAAGAGGTCTGTGCAGACTTCTCCTGGGCGTATCGCAGAAGTTGAGCTAAGTAAAAATCAACTCTTTAACAGTAGGCAGTTGTAGTTGCATTTCAGCCTACAAATGAAATACTATCACCCTCCTCTCCTGTTCTTCAGTTGCCCACATCTCCACATGGCCTTCTTCAGTATACTGCATGGCCTTTCTATGGCTAGGTTAATAATTCTTCATAGTCAATGCTTGCTTTAAAGAAATCGGATGTTATCATTTACCTTTCTTAGCCACCAGACAAAAAATTAAGATTAAAAATATTTAGGCCTCAATATTAGCCTGGAAAAATCTTCAAATATTTTTTCCATGTTTTTTTCCAAATTTCTTCCACATTTAGAGCAGATAGACACAGGAAAATATCTTAACACACTGAACTAAAGTTTAGCACACTGATCAGTGTCTGGAAGCAAGCTTCATCGAAAGGTGAACATTTAGAAGCACTTTTAACTGGAACAGCAGCTTTTTATGGAACAGAGTGATTTTCTCAGGCATGTCTTGAGAAGTCAACTCTCTTAATTGGTTATGCAAACAGATAATTGCATATTGAGCTGTCCACTAACTATAAAATTACATTTTTACTATCATATAAAATGGCAAACTTAGAACCACTTAGTAACTGAAAAAAAAAAGCTTTGAAAATGAGTATATAATTTTCAGACTTAATTGAGCCTGTAAAGTCTGAATACATTAAGCAATTTAAGGACAGACGAAAAATACACCCAAACAGATCTACACAGTATGAAATGATTTTACAGTGTTTAAGAGCACAGTGTAAATATGAGCACTGTCTTCATGCACAAAGTTGATGTATGTTTTGGATGTTTAGCATCTAAGATACCTCTTGAGTATAGGGATTGTAAAGGGATGCATTTATCATGCTTGTTGATTTTATAGCTTATTTTCAGTGTCTAAAGAAGTACACACTGCATTTATCTCTCTTGAACTGAGCTGCAAGCTAACAATGAGCATTTGGAGGGATTTAGTACAGACTGAGAAATTAGTTCATGGATGTAGATGCTTCTTTGATGTAGTCCTGTGCACACACCATGTACACATCATTCTCTTTTTCTGGGCACAGCAAGAATCGAGCACCAGAGAAATGGTACCTTTATTTGAAAAGCCCAGGCTCGCTTCTGGAAGGACTCTGCCAGGTGAGCCCCCTTGTCTGTCTTTCCTCTGGGGCTCCCACCACCCGTGAAATGACTCCTCACAGCTGACACCACTGAACCCATTCCCATTTGCAACTGGCATCCCGTGACACTGCTCTGCCTCCAGCCTTCAGCACTCTGGTTTCCTGGTTTATTGTTCTGACTGGTTCAGATAAGTTACTCCAGACATGAACTCAACTGCTTTTTATATATATCTCAAGTGACAGGTGAGTATTTCAAACCCTTTACTTCAATGAAGTCTTGTACAATCTGTCACAACAATGCTTTAATAAACGTTAAATTGGTGACAGACACATAGAAGCCAATTCATGTTAACCACACTTTTCAAACAAGGCTAGTCAAAGCCCGTCGGAGTGATAACGTTTTGAAAACATATCACTTAACATTTAATCGTTCAGCTATCCATCAGTAAGGCAGAACCATCGGCCACTTTGCAATGGGAACTATAGGAAATCGCTACAGAATGACTTATCCGTATGAAGCAGAAACAAGTTATAATTTGACCGTGGTCTCCTAAACATTTTCTGACACTGAAAAAAGGGCAGGCTGCTGTATAATTACCCACTGCAAGGACTTCTGTGTCCTCTTTTGATACATAGGATACAGGACACAGTATAAGAGCAAGGCACTGTTTTAGATGGATAACTGTGCTTTCCCACTATGACAGAATGCAAATACTTGGCATGTTTCAAATGTTGTGGCTTGGTCTCATCATTAGTTTTTTGCTGCTATTATGTTTTCATTTATGTATTTACTCCTCACTTTATATAATTCAGTAGCTCAGAGAAGGAGTGAACCTCAAGGAACACACACTTTACAAAAGTCAGCACAGAACCCAATCCAATATACATCATAGGAAAAAATTCTGAATGCTTTGGCCCCATCTCTAAAAGTTTCAGATCTCTGACAGATGTTAGTACTCCATTCACATTTCATGTTTAAACCTATACTTCAAAAATTTGTCTCAGCTTTTGCCACAGGCTTCAGTAGCCAGATCTAGGGCACTGCTGACCAGATAGAGCAGCTTCAGATGTGCCATCACATCTGGATTACAGAACTGTCTGGCCCATGTGCCAGACACTCCATGTTTTAGTGGTCCTTTAACCACAAAGACTATTCTTGGGGTTGCAATTAATACCGAGGAGGAGCAGGAATCTTTCTGTGCATCCAGGAGTCATTTTTCCAACCTTGCTTCCTAAGGAATGAAGCTCACGTGATAACACTTTGCTTGTTTGTGTGCATCCCATGATAACTTCTGAGCCCTCTGGTCAATTCTGAACAAATTTAATGGACTGAAAGAAATTTCCAGTAAGTTGCATGAAAATGAACAGTTGGGTAGAGGAAAACAGGTACACAAATGTCTCCAGTGAGGACAGGATTGCAGCCTGAACTCAAATTTTATTAGACATCATAAAATCTATCTCATAGAGAGCAAGTATGAATGTTCCAAGAATGGGAAATGCTTCATTCAGAACATGCACCTATTACAGGTAATTTAATTGCCATGTGAGACAGAAATTGTCATCAATTAGTAATGCTACTTCCTGAACTACTGATGTTTACCTGTCAGTGAAAATCTTATCATTTGTGGTACTAGACCTTGTGTGGGGAATTGACTGTTTTAAAATGCTTATTTTAAGTATTTTATATTGCTCTCAACCTGATAGCACAGTGACAGGGAATGCTAGGCATTTGGGATACCCTGGAGGGGCAAAAACAAATGACAGCTCTCACCCTAGTGCTGCCCTTTGAAGGCACCCTAGTTAGCCAGATAATGCTATGGGACAATTGTGGTTAAATCCCAGGAGAGCTTTTGGAGTGTCATCCACAGGAGCCTTGCTGAGAGCAGAAGTAATTCGTTCCAGCTGAGCACACAGGCACATAACTTTAGAAAGGTCTGGCTGCTTTCATGCTAGGAGAGAAAACGCACTTCTGTCTAGCAGCCAGGACAACATGCTCTGGAAACAGGAGAAGGCCTTCTTCATTTGTTTGGTGTCCAGCTAGGTGTGTGTTTTGGAGCTGCAGGATGGAATTGCATTCACTGCCTGTGAAAATTATGGCTTTCTGTTCGCTGGGTAGCTGAAAAATTCCCATAAAGTATTACGCAGGAGCTTCTCTGCTTCACAAGGGAGTCCTGTGAGGTCACTGTTCAGCAGCCTGAGACTTGGCCTTCCTACAGGTGTTCACAGTGTGCTAGACAGTTCCCAGGGACATACGTAAAGCTCTCTCTTTGGAGACTTTCCTAAAACATCTAATCTAAACACTGGTATTGCTGCAATTTTATGTATATCTTTGTGTGTTCTGGCACCTGATAAAAATTCCATTATTTTCAGTGAGTGACTGTCACCTGCTGATACCACAGCTTCCTCTGAGGAGGTACTTTTGCAGAGTTCATCCTTAGGTTATACGTGGGCTATTCTTTTTTTTTTTTTTCCCCAGAAACTCCAAGAAAGACATCGGAAAAACTCCACTCTTGTGCATCTCGTTTGGATTTCTTCCCACTACAGAAGGTACTAGCAAAAGCCCAGCTGTTCTCGGAGAAGTGATGGCTCAGCAGCTGAACTCCTGTTGTATACAGAACAGTAAAAGCACGAAACGAATGCCAAGTATTGATGGAGCAGCTACAGGTTCACTGTTAGAAGAACCACTAGTGACTACTAAATGCTATCAGATGGTTAAGGACAGCCAGTTATGGTTTAATGGCTCCTCTCGGGGTCCTGGGAAACTAACTCGTAAAAAGCATCAGAGGCCCACTACATCGCTTTTTTTTTTAACTAGCAACAAAGGCATTTAACCGAGCATGCCAGAGAGTGGGCTCTCTGACACAAATGGATCTGGCTGAGCAAGATACACTTGCTGCAGCCTCTCTAAGGGAAAGAATAATTTAATCCTCCCGGATGCTTGGCCCTTGGTGTAGGTTAGACCGATACCTTTTCTGCAGTCACAGTGGAGCCCTGCAATTTACTGCAAGTTTCTAAGAAGTTTATATATGCATATTCACTAAACACAGGTTATCCAATGATAACCACCTTAATCACTGTTGCTGAGCTGAGATTCAAACCTGTGGTGAAATGGCAGTGCTTTCTGGATCAGCATGATCCTCAGTGGAAGGATTCTACTCTTTTAATATTTAAATTTATTGTCTGTTTTTAAGAGATTTACAAAGCACTGTGACAATTTTGTGATATAGAGTCAACCAAGATAATTTCTTGCATAGTTTCAACCTGTATGTAAGTATATTAAGCTGCAAAAGTTGCCCTGTTAATGGCATTGTGGATAGTGTGCGAGAGAGAATGTTTTTAAAGAAATCTTTTTACTCTTACTTATGCCTACTCTGCTTGGAACAATGATGGAAGAAATACTCAATTCTCTGCTCACAGATCCATTCATGCAAGTGTACCACATGAGGCAGAAGTAGTACTTCTTTTTAATGCTAATGGAATAGTCCATCAAGCCTTGCTTTGCAGCTGTTTTTGGTAGAGTATGAAAAAGGATGCTTGCTTCTGCAGATTTGATGACATTGACATGCTCCCCTACCACAAACTTTCCTAATGTGTTGAACAGTTTGAACTAAACCTTCATCCATGGCTTCCCAAGTGCAAGGGAAGCCATCAGTGTACTCACTGAACGGGCCGTCATGTGCCTTAGTGACAGGAACAAAAGCAGCGATGTGCATAGCCCAGAACAAGCGTGTTCAACGGACTAGCCCACGCTAGCACCTAACGCCAACGCAGGCCTAACCTGCCACTTCTGGGAGAGCCAGCATCCATCTCTCCTGGACTTGCGGCGCTCCTTCGAGAGCACAAATCACTCCCTATCCCTCAGCGCCCTGCCAGCCACCAGAGGGCATTTTATAGCTACATCTGTCAAGCTGAATAATTCGTTGACTACTGAGAAGGCAACCACTATTTTTCTCTCTTCCTTTCATTCTTTTCCTCAGAGTGCCTAAAACAGGCCTGACAAAAAAAAAAAGACCGTGCAATCTTGGTCACACACAGTCAGTTTTATACTCTGGGTAAAGCACAAAGGAATGTCAAAACCATGTCCTTGTACATGCTGTTCATTAGAAAGCACAGCCTGAATGCAGGGTCCTTTCTAATCTGGGAATTCTTGGAAGCACTGCTGAGCTGGAGGTGGTACCTGCTGAAGACCTCTCCATGGGAAAGGGTGGTGGGAGAACACAACAATGCAGTGGATTCAAAAATCCCCCACAAAATGGTCAGATAGCTCCTAGTTAGAGTCAGCGTTGGGTGAGCACCTATATCCAAGCTCTCCATCTGGCTCAAGGACTGAAGACGTTTCTTGGTAGGGAAGTCTAGACTGTCTGGGTCAAACATTTTTTTTGGTGCCCTCTTCTCATCACCTTTATGCTCATATAGAAATCCCTAAAATTTATATGTTAATTTCTTCACCTTCCAAGCAACACATCAAAGCCATTTTGCATACACATATTTTTACTTAGGATTCCCATGTTTTTAACTCATTAAAATGTAACTGTTCTTGTTCTCAGTCTAGCTATAGCAATTGAAAAATGTTTGATGCTTATTTCAAACTACACTGACAGTATCAAATAATGAGCAAATTGGCTACTGCTGTGTATGAAAAATGCATCACTTCTGTTCAGAAAGTAATTCTAAAGAAGAGCTTAGAAACCACCTGGCTCTTTTTCAGATTTACAGTTGTGCCTCCTAAAATTATTTAAATAATGCCTTTATTCCTTCTATCCATAATGTTTTGGAGCATAGTGTGCTGCAGGCCAAATCATTAAACTTATATTATATGTAAATGTGAGTGACATTTTACCTGAGTGACACGAGGAGTTCCTGAGACTTTGAGAGACAGCCAGCGAGCCAGCACACTGCACTGAACATGCAGATAAGGAATATTTTCTGTATTATTTGTGTGCAACAATTCAGTGAGGAAAAATGTTTCCAAAATGATCTACTTTTTAAAAGTTTTCCAGTATTAGACCTTTTAATCAGCTCTATTAATGTGTTTTTTGGACTAGCCAACACTTAGAAAAGGAAAAAAAAATCATGAAGGAAATATAAGAAATACCTAATCAAAATAATTAAAAAGCAGTACAGTTTTGCATGGATCTGGACACTTACCTATAAGCAGAATTACTAATGCGTCTGTAATGTAATAACCAAACAGAAGAGGCTTCTGCCAGACTTCCACACCAACAGCACCAGTGAGCAGATATGCTGTTATTAATACCTAGATAAAAAGGATAATGTGTTTTCAGTCCTTTACTTCTAAAGGCACAGAATTTCACTTATCATCTTAATACAAATGCAAGTGTAAAAAAAAAAATCTGTTATTTTCCTCCTATCTCCATTTTACACGACTTTATGCTGCCATCCCAAAACAATTACTTCTAAGCAGTAAAGCAGCTTCCAGGGTCACCAACAAAATTATTTAAAATGTATGAAATATGGTAAGCAAGCAACTTCCCTGCTAGTATGTGCATCTGTTTGCACGTGGTATTACTGACTTACCTTTTCAAAACACCTAATTTCTAAATCCCTTCATAATGCCAGGTGTCCCCACTGCACATGCACTTTCTTGTATTTGCATACAGACTTCAGAATTAGCAATGTATTTATTTTTGGAGCTCAGTCCCCTGACCTGATCATATCAGAATAACTGAGAGGGGAAAAAAATCTAAGCTCACCTGAAATAATAAAAAAATCAATTGAATGTGAAGAAATAAAAAGAAGGGGAGGGAGCCGAAGTCTTCCCTGATTTTTAATTTGTTTGACAGATGACATCATTACAGGACACTACAAGAAACACGTAGTCAAGCATCATTAGGAGTGAAAGGACTCACAGAAAAGACTCATGAGTCACTTGCTGAAGTGCCACCAGTTTCAGCAGAGATGTAAATGTAGTTTCTACTCTCTCTTCAGAGTTAATTTTGTGACCCAGCTGAGGTCAGAAATCTTAATGTAGTCAAAACCCTATAGTTCCTATAGCAACACCTTTCATGCCCATTGTATTACCTGTAGCAGCAGCACCTACAATTCATGGCACAAATTGATGAAGTTTTACCATTTTAGGTGTGTAACGTGCAAATGCAGTACTGAATGTGACGCAGTGGTTCCCAAGCCCTTGCGCCCTTGATCCCACCTCCTCAAGGAACCCCACTCTCCCTTGAAACTCACTTCCTGGCTTAGCCCAGGCCACCCACCCCCTGCAGCCCCTTCTGCTGCTGGCACCCAGCTAGTGGGACTGCTACTCCACTCTTTCTCTAGGCTATTTTGTTCTCAGCTGTTTAGTTTTGCTAGAGGAGTCATAAGGGGCTGCATGTTTCATGCTACGTGTCTCAACCTCCCGAACTATTCTAGACTTGGATTAAGAATGAATTGCAAACATTCACTTTAGCTCTAAATTAAAACAACTATGTTAATTACAATGCCATTTAGAAGACTGCATTTTCATCTATTTATTCCCAGGTAAAGTTCAGTAACCTTTATATTTTCCATTCAGTACAGCATCTCACTCTGGGATGACAAATATTTTCCACCTTAACCTGTATGATAGATTTTACTATTTTTTGTTTAGCTTTTTTAAATACTCAATTTTTATTATGTTATGTTTTTTCTTCATTTTTAACTTCAATAAACACATTTCTAGTCTTCTATTAAATTAATTGCTTTAATTTAAAGGTACACTGAAAATCTCTTTTTTAGGTAACAGCTGTTTAAGATCACAGATTAGTAGGAGAACACTGATGTCGCTTAAACTCCCAATTACATGTAGATATCACTATATTTGACTTCACTTTCTTCTCTGTATCTAAATTCAAGATTCTTGCCCTATCAGTATGTAGCTCTTCAAGAGTTTTGCTTGAGTGTGGCACTGCAGAATTGGATGTTTGAAGTGCCTCTGCAAGAACAAGCAGCACAATAGATCTGCAACAGAGAAGAGCAGGCACTAGTACAAGAGTTACATCTTGGGCCACTGAAGACAGTGCATCAAATTTTGGTCTAAATGAAGAACGGGTATCACGGGTTTTGCAACCGACTACAACAGAGCTAAGATTTGGCTTTCTAAAGAAACTGCATTGTGTTATCTGTAAGACAGGATGGATGGACTCCTGGCCCCGTCAAAGTTGATGGCAAAACTCCAACTGGCTTTGATGGAGCCTGAATATACCCTCACACGTTGAATTCTGAACAGACTTTTTTGGCAAGTGATAAAAGAGGAACTTCAGTATTATCTGTTATTACAGTCAGGACTTTTGGCAGTTCAGTCATGAGTATGACTGTCAGATGGCAGCACACCTCTAGGAACAGGAGCATCGATGCAACAGGCTCTCTCAGGGGAATGCCCTGCCCTGGGATTTGGTGATTCAGCACTCACAGGTTGAGATTGCCTCTTATTTAACAGATGTAGTGTATGAAAGAACACTCTTTGGCTTCAATTTTTGGTGTGTTGTTTTTTAAGGACTCATAACTTTGACTTCACTGAGGCAGTCTCAAAGATCTCCTTTAGAAAGCTAGAAGGATGAGAAAATGGCTGCGTCCCTTGATTTAAGCTACATCAACAAAACCTGAAAATTGTAAAAATTATTAGACAAAAGGTAAGTATGTTAATAAGTATAAGCGGTTTTCAAAGGCACTGCTGATAAAAAAAATATTAAAATGTAAAGCAGTGTTCCTAAGTGCGACTGAATAATTCTACTTAAGAAAGGAAGGCCAGGTTTTTTACTCATCTTTCTGGCATCGATTGGCTTCAGTACTTTTCAGATATAGTCTTTAGCAAGTAAAAATAATTGCAACCTTTTGTAAAATGAGAAGTCCAAATTAAATAACATAAGTAAGGACTATGTAGCAAGTTAGCATGAGACATATGCAATCTTGGATTCCAACTCACTGCAGCATCTGACCAGGAAAATTTCTGGCTTGCCAAGGCCTTAACTATGAAGAGGAGGAGTACTTATGTGGACAAAAATCTGGAAATACATGGTGCTAATTTGTAGGCCCTTAGATATGGCTGAACAGCAGGACAGCTGGCTTCTGAGGAGTGGCTCCCTATCTTGTGACAATTTTGTAAATCACAGCAACATAGTCACCTTTATCCCTCTGTAAAATCAGAATATTACTTTTTTAATGTGGCTTCAGGAAAATTCTATATAACCATAAGGCAGTATAACTCCTCAAAATCTCCTAGCTTCTAGCTTTTTAACTGTTCTCTAAAATACTTGATTTTTTAAAATCACCATCTCTTTCATGTCTTTCCACTACTGCAGGTGCAAGTTTTGTGACCAAAATATTCTAGATTGTGTGTGTGTGTACATACATTTTTTTTCTCCCTAATGATTTACCATTTCTGTTTCACACACAGGCACACTGAGTATGCTGTATGATGTACTACACTGGGAAAAAATATTCAAACATTTTCTCATCATTTTAAAAAAAATATTCTGTCTATGCTTTTAAATTCTTTATGATTCCACAAAAAATGACATTAATTTTACTGTAATATTCAATTTCACTAGCATGTTCCAATAGCATTAATTGTTCCTGTGTTGAAATATTTTCCATTAACATAGTGCTCAAACTGAACAAAGAGAGCAAAGTAATTTAAAATACAAGGTTAATTTCCTCCTCTGAAAATAAATGTGACACTTGGGTAAAAAAGTAAGAACTAACAATTTCCTACAAGTGATTTCGATAGGAGTTAGCTTTAGCATGATGTGCAATTTTTCCATTTTAATTTTTTTTCTCAGTATTTTTTCTTTCAATAAATCGCTGAAGGTTGTAAATTTAGCTGATAAAAATAGGTTTTTATATGTCTTAAAAATGTCATTTTGCATTTAGACATGCAGTATGTCGTAGGTAAACAGCTAAAGGCACATGGAAGGTTAATTAACCAAGAAAGGTTTGAGGAGAATCATAATCAAGTGGTTAAGAATGAAGCAATCTGCTGCAGAAAGAGCCTGTGCATCGCAGGTTCTTCTGTTTAAATTTCACATGGATCCACTCTGGGCTTCCCTCAGATAATTGAGTACTGAATTCGGTTCCCAGCTGTGTCAGGAGGCAGCCGGAAGCAGACACCATGGCCTGGCCAGCACTGCTTCCACACTGGTATCGGTTCTTTTACTTCAAAAATTCCAGTGCGCTCCTACCTTTGGAAGTAAATAGTAATCAATATTATTTCTTTGCAAGAAAGGCTATGCCTTCCACAGACACTTCAAATTAGAAAAACTCTGTAAGTGAATAACTTTTTAACCAAAATAAAAAAGATTCTGAATCCTGATAACGTGACCAAAGAACAACATGTTTGCATCTTCATTTTTCTTTTTCATGGAGACTTTTTTTTTGCCCCTCAGAAGAGACAGAAGTTTTTAAAAGAGGTGATGTGCACTTGCATTGCTCAGGATTTCTCTTCCAGTTCCTGAAACACCGGCTGCCACAGTTCTTCCCAGCAAAAGGTCAAATGAAACATATTTCAGCATGAATTTTGCAAACTGCTTCTCAAAAGAAAACCTGATATATGACATCCAAAAAACCTCTTGCCCTGATTTGACTGAAAGGAAGGAGAAAAGCAAGTTCTATGTGTTTAGGTTGCTCCCTGCATCATATACTTGATTTATTTGGAGTTTCAAGGCAAGCAGAGTGTTCTCCTTGAGAGCCTAGGTGGGACCATCCAAAGCCATCGGGCAGAACCAGCTGGGAAAGCATCTCAGACCGAAAACCTGGGGCTTACGGTCCAAGCATCCATGCCTACAGGCATGACGATTTACAGGATTTCTGGTCAGCCTCTCCTTACAGGGCTAGGGCAGGGCCAGAGAGAGCTGCCAGTTGCCTTTCACACTTGCTACTTGTGCTTTTGTGCTTTTTTCGAGCTTGCCCTCTCGGCTGGGGAGAGTGAGGGGAAGGAGTGTGAAACCCTCTGGCTCACTCCAGCTCTCACACAGCCCTTATTTTCACTTTTAAACTTTTATTTAAGAATATAAAGGGCATGTCCCTGTTATGCTTAAGGCAGCACAGATGTAAGCAGAGGTATCACTACAACATATTAAGGAAAAAATGAATATTTTGTTCCCCTACTATGAACTCAACTGCAGTGGCTTATGAAAAGCAACAGCAGGATTAGGGAGTATTTCATTAAGGGAATATTACAATTTTCAGGAGAAAAATAGATTTTCAAACAATCCAGAGGATGTCTGTGAAAATTCAAATATGACAAGGAGCCTGAAATTTTCATTTCTCAGGAAAGCTTTGTCTTTTTTTTCCTCCAAGAAACTTAATTTGCAGGTATTAGCTTTCTTAGGTTGGGCTTCTGACAAGATGTATCCAAGAACATAGCAATGGTTTCCTTTTTAGTCTTCTCTTCAGCCCATGACTTTTGGGGGTTTGTGCTTACTTGAGAGTACAGGAAAATTGTCTAGATGATACGGTGTAAAGAGGCTCCTCTCCCTACATCTTTTTCTGCCTGCAGAGGAGTCAGCAGAAATAGCTCCTTGCGCTGGAGGGAGGATGGGGGAAGAGTTTTCACTGTTGCAGATGCCTCCTCCTTGACTCTGGATCCACAAACAACACTCCCCTGACCAAGCATCTCTCAGACACATTACAGCCATTTTTCAACTTTACACACCACAGCTTCCTATAAATGGACGTCTGCTGTAATCAAAGCTAATTGGAGTGCCAATTACAGCCCAGCTATCGCAATTAGGTTACCAATTCGGACAAGACATCAAGTTGCAGAAAAATGTGATCTGCATAAGTCCTACAAATTTCTCTATTTATAATGAGGTATTTTTTCATGAGGAACAGCAGCTCTTTTTATACCACAGTTAACACAGACCCAGCGAGTGGGCTGTCTGTGTTTATATACAGTGGAGCTGACTCAGCAGCAGTGTCCTGGGAGCTACGTGCCAGTTAAGCTTTCATTAAGGTCAACAGTTATCTATTTGCACACTTATACTAATTACTGTATTTCCTGAGCTTTGTGGTGATAACAAAGTCCAAAGTTCCTGCCTACCATAAATTTTAAAAGCAGAAGCAGGGGACTAGACCACCTGAATGTCTGACATGCCAATGCAATAGCATCATGTTGTCAGTGAAATTATTGAAGACGGAGCAGAGAGGCACATTCATGCAGCAGTCCAGCTAGGAACACCACAGAGGAAATAGTGAACTAAATGCTGGGAATTAGTCTGAATTCCACCCTCTCTGCCTCTGAATGTGGCTGTGGGAATATCTGGCAGAGATGTGGTGGGGGAAAACCAGCAAGGGGAATATTACCTTTCTTACTCATCATTAGCCATTTGCTAATGTCCTCCGTATCCTCTCCTCCAAGTAGCTGGAGATGAAGAGCTATCTTTAATAGAGCACACATTATACAAAATTTGCTGAATGAGTTTACAAAACAAGAGCAAGGCAGTGTTTGTAGGGGAATTAAGATCTTTTACTAGACTAGTTAGTACAGCAGGGAAAAAATTAGGTAACACACTTTCTGGTGTGTGTGAAATGTAGTTTGGACTAATGGAAAAAATACTACCTTGATCTACTAATCCTGTCTTGTCTTTGTTCATAGGCAATCACAACTACAAAAGCTAATTTTTACAGATGGGAAAATTGACATACAAACATTTCAATAGTACAGTCTTCCACCACTGTTGATGATTGTGCTATATAGCATCAAAACATCCTTACATTTATGTGCTTATCATTTTGACTGTAGGCAAATCATCACAGAAGTTACTAGAAAGCAAGCATGCAGGACAGCAATTCAGCATCAGAGGGGAACAGGAAATAGCGCTTGTTAGCACCTTGCATCCGAGTTAATCAAAGCAGTTTACAGACTTTACTGAAATTCAGACTCACCACAAATCTGTCAGGCAGGGAAATATTACCATTACTTCCCAGATGGGAAAGCAGTGACAGAGGCAGAGGTCACTAAAAGGCACTGACAGAGTTAACAATACTGCTCCGCTAGTTGATACCCACTCCCATATTTAACCACTAATACAGTTCGGATGGTGTAGCAATCCGACATTCACGAGTCTATCTACAGTGATTGTCTGAGCAACAAGTGAAATTGGTTTGAACATAGCTATTCCTCTCCTGCTGGAAGAACTTCACTAAGAAGCCTTACACAGACATGGCTGAAACTTGTAGACCAGCTGGCTGCCTAATGTCTTAGTCCTCAGCCAACTTCTTCTCCCAGAACCTATTTTCTAGGGGACAAAACAGATGCACAACAGCTGGACCACCATCTCTGAGTTGTTCTCAAACCACTGGATTCTGATTATGTTTACAGCAATACATCTGCAGCCATTAATTCAAATACTATATTTCCATTAAAACACATATTTAAATATTTGTCAAACTTCTTTTCAATTATGTATATTTGGCTGTACCTTTCATCTCATGCCTGTGACAGGAAGCTCAGAAGACTGGGACTCTGCTTTTCAGGCTGCAAGAGCCTGGCTATCTAAGAAATAGATAAGCCAGCCCAGAAATCCCAGCACTGGGCCCTTGGCAGTGCAATGGGCTTGTTACTGCTACTGCTGCTATTCACTTGTGCACTGAGGCCACCACTCACTGCGGTGCCCTGGGCATGTTTCTGAAGAGGTCCACCCCAAGGTAGGGCTGTAAGCCAGTCAAGAACTCAGCTGGGGATTGGCTGTGGGCTGATATGTAATTCTTGTTACTGAACACCATTCCTGGAGGGGAAACCTCTATTGGTATGAATTGGACATTTTTTCAAGGGTAAAACTCACTTGACAATAGTTAATGCTCGCTGTATAGGTACGATGCTATTTCCATTACCACATTCGATGTAAAAGGTGGTAGAATTGAGAAGGTCTAGTATTGTATAACTGTAAAATTACTGTTAATAAATACAACTTGAACTAGTTCACATCGTGTCTCAGAAACTAGTGCTGGTGGGAAAATTGCTTATGGGTTCAGATAGCATAATAACGTTTGTTAATACCACAAATCAAATGCAGTTAAATGACATTCTCTTGGGCACTATCTGACTGCTAGGCTTGCTGCAAGCCTTTTTTTTCTGCAAGGCAATGAATCTCTGATGGTGACAATTTGCTCAAGAGCGTCCCTCTTTGCAAATGCAGGAAATATTTCTGAATTACTTTTAGGGTTATGCTATTTCACATTCAAAATCTTAGCCAAATATATTTGCCTTGAGCTCTATTTTTCTATTTCTGTAATATTATGAAAACACTAACATAGTTAAAAAAATAAAAACAAAACAGGAATGATAAATACTTACTACTTGGCTTATATCGTATCCCCAAGGAAGAAAAAGAACTCCTGTGTTATATTTCTCCCAGTGTGAACACATAAAGTTAAACAAGACGATGCTTAAATATATATACATTGTATATACAGAAACTCCAGTCTTCCCATTGTCACGGGAACAGACAGAAAAAAAAGAAAGCACAAAAATGGAGGTAGCCCAGCTATCCAGCCCATGGTCAAATAATTCTCCCAGAGGAGTACTGGACTGAGTCCTTCGAGCATGTTTCCCATCTATGGAGTCTAGAAGGATTGGGAAAGGAAAAGAAATAAAAAATTAGAGCACAACAAAAGGAATCACTTTCTTCACATACACTTCACTATATAGAACATTTGCATATATAAAACATATATATATATATAACATATATAGCCTATATAACATATGGGAAAAATACACTGGTGACAGCAAACTGAAGCACAACAGTCCCTTCAATACCAACATGTTAGGATTGCTCGTGAAATATTCACTTCAGTTATCAAGTAAGTTTTCTGTCCTTACCTCAGCTCTTAAACTAAATGCCACCTACCTTACAAGGTTTAGAAAGACATTTATAATTACTTGTCCCCAGTGGTCTTTAAACATTTTTATGTCAGTCCCTGCAATCAGTTTCTTAACCAAAGTGCTGAAAAGTGTCCATACGGCTTCTTGCCTGTCCACTGGTGTTATGGACCCTCTGAGACTTCAGACCACTTGTGGGGTAGACTCACTAAGGCATTTAGGTTGCCTCATGCTAAATGCCTCAATGACTAACAGTTACATGGCAGCCTCAGTGAGCAAATTCCACAAAATTTGTGTGTGTGCCTACATAAGATATTTTAAAGAGTCTTTTGGTTGAAATCTTAGGATTCAAGAGCCGACAGTGTGCCCAGGTGGCCAAGAAGGCCAACAGCATCCTGGCTTGTGTCAGGAATAGTGTGGCCAGCAGGAGTAGGGAAGTGATCGCGCCCCTGTACTCAGCACTGGTGAGGCCGCACCTCGAATACTGTGTTCAGTTTTGGGCCCCTCACTACAAGAAGGACATTGAGGTGCTGGAGCGTGTCCAGAGAAGAGCAACGAAGGTGGTAAAGCATCTGGAGAGCAAGTCTTATGTGGTGCGGCTGAGGGAGCTGGGGTTGTTTAGTCTGGAGAAGAGGAGGCTGAGGGGAGACCTTATTGCTCTCTACAACTGCCTGAAAAGAGGCTGTAGCGAGGTGGGGGTCCGTTCCTTCTCCCAAGTAGCTAGTGATAGGACAAGAGTAAATGGCCTCAAGTTGCGTCAGGGGAGGTTTAGATTGGGTATTAGGAAAAATGTCTTCACCAAAGGGTTGTCAAGCATTGGAACAGGCTGCCCAGGGAAGTGGTTGAGTCACCATCCCTGGAGGTATTTAAAAGACACGTAGATGTGGCACTTAAGGACATGGTTTAGTGGTGGACTTGGCAGTGTTAGGTTTACGGTTGGACTCGATGATCTTAAAAGTCTTTTCCAATCTAAATGATTCTATGATTCTAAGAATACCTTACTGTTCAGATGAGTTATGTGTTGATCACTTTTAATACTTAAGTGCTTGAAAGATGCCCAAACACTGTACTGGATCTTACTCTGAGGATGCAGTTGGACAACATGGTTTGAGTCGATCTGCAAGTTCACTGATGTTGAACAGGGGAGGACCTGCAGCCTGCTCAGCTGGTGGAAAGACAGCAAACATTACATTTTCTTCTGGGTCACTGAACAGAATTGGCGCTGTGAATGGTACACAAAGCAAGGAAGACGGCACACGGGAGGGGTGGCGAATGCAGAGAGAAGGAAAAAGGGGGTCTAGCAGCTGTAACCTTTCTTAGTTATATTGTCAAACCATATCCTTAGTCTCTTCTCTGAGACTATGCTGGTGAGAAGTAGAAATATTTTTTTCTTAGTTAAGTGTAAATACACCAGATGAACCTCTTAGGAAAAAGCGCACAGAACAAACCTTACAGATTACTTACTGATATCCTGAATCTCAAAATAACTTAGGGAATTTTTTTCTTTTTAATGTTACTTGGAAGGTACTATAGCTAACAATTATTAGCTATTGATAGCATTAGTAACCCAAAACTGACTAGAGATACAACTCAGCAGAGTGTGACCAAAGACTCCACAGCTGCTATAGATCATATGCTACTTACTTCTCCAGATTATTTGGCAGTACTCTGAGTTTTGTTTAATGTAAATATACTTCAGGGATCTAAACCAGGAAAACATGGGGTTTGATTTTGTACAGATTTTAGACTATCTCTCTATTGTAATACCTAAACAGCTGTGAGATATCCTCCACTCAAATACAAATCTCTTGAGACAGTTCTCACAACTCTAAAAATTAAAGATCTCATGGAGGATTTCAAATATGGCTTGCCCCCTCCTAGAGCTGCACTCTCTCTCCATCAACATTGCCAGTGAATTGTCAGCATCTTACTGAAAAGTGCAGAAAGAAAACCGTGTGTATAAGCTTGAGGTTACTTGAATAGTGTTGTTATAAATGTAGAAGTTCTTTAAGTCTACTTTAGGATGCTTCTGAAACTTAACTAGCAAATAGGTGTGTAAACATCCCTAAACAGTATATGGTCTTCCATATTTCAAGAACATCTATCCCAAATCAGAGATAATTCAGTTATAGGGGTAATACTATTTTAATGAGAATGATAGAAGATTGGTCTGTTCATAAATTATTTCACATTGTCACAAAATAGTATTCACATTAGATACTAAAATATGTACATCAGTGAAAGAGTGGGTTTCATTATGTAAGAACATTTTACTAAAAAGAGTTAGGCTTATAATGGTGTCATGAAACACACTACTTTTAATTATAACGGACATGGGGAAAAATACAGGAACTGTATAACACATACGTAAAATTGGATTTTCACAAACCTTTACCCACATTTTCCATGTGGTTTCACTAGCTTTTTAAGAGACTGAAAATATTTTCTGTTTTAGGTTTCATTTTGAAATAATTCGTGCCAACAATAGTGTATAGTGGACAGACGTTGTCCCATACTTCCACTGCTTTAGAATTATTATATTATGATTTTGTCTCATGAAGGTTCAAAAACCTTTAGTTTTATTAAAGTTTACATAACTTTTAAATAGTGGAATTCAAAATAACAGCAAAGAGCATTCCATTTTACGGAAAGGGAAAAGATACCAAACCACCTTAACAAAGAGGGGGGGAAAGAGCAGCAGGCTAGGGAGTTTGGAGAGAGTAACTGTGTCATTAAAAAGAAGCTGAGAGAGATTAAAGCTGCATATTTGGTTAGTTATTATGGCTCTCTGCAGTCTTCCAAAGGGAAAACTTTGGCCATGCAGAATTAAATCTGAGACTAAATATTTCATTAAGTGCCTTGGACAGCAGACACAAAAATCTACATATACATCAGCTCATTATAGCTTTGATTGTCAACATCATATTCCTTATCCTCCAAGTATTAGGAACTATAGGCCTCACTGGCAGATAACATCTATATTAAGAACCTCAGAAGCTGAATTTCTAATGAGCTTTCTGGGGTGCCATACACTAACAGCTCCAATATGTAATTCCTGTTTATGAAACAATAGCCACTTCATTAAATTCCCTACAATTGCATAAAGAATAGTTTTCAAAAAAGAAACTGCTGCTTCTGTTAATGATTACACAGAGCTGTTAGGGAAATCTGACTGGTAGTCAGCTTCAAGGGCCAGTTGTCCCAACGATTTTTATCGTACAAATACAAAGAAATTCTGGACAAAATAATTTTGGCACAAACTCTCCACTTGAATAGAAATGGCAAGGCATTCACAATGCAAAGGGAGATGTCTGCACAAGGGGATACACCCAGGTTAATCAAGATGGCTCTACATGCATGGGTCTGATACCAAAAGGGGCCAGCATCTTTGCACAACACTGCAGTGTATACCTAGAACACATTTATGTCTAGCCTGGGTATCTTAGGTATGGCACACAAATGTAGGGCTACACTCCACAATACAAGGCCTTATAAGAACCAGCTCCAAAAGAGAGGGTACATTTACACAGCACAGTGCAGTCCACATAAATATGCCACCTTGAGTCCCCCCAAAAAATAAGCTCTGTTGCACCACGTTGTAAAGAGACTAGCTTGGAATGGGTTAGCTTTGGAAGAGGAAGCAAGAAAGCCATGCTAATGTGGATCTCACTCCCAGATCTGCATCAGTTCAGGTCTACGTCTTCACACCACTGCACAGAGCAAGATGCAATGTACCTAAAAATACAGTCATGGTATGATATAAAAAGTAAAAATGGAATATGAAGCTGAAAATGAGGTATAGGTGTCATGGGAGAAAAACAGCAACAGAAAAGAACAAAAATGATACTTCATCTCCATAAGAAGCTCAGGCCTGTCACCTGTCGCCACATTCATATCATCTCTCCTGACACATGCCATAAGCACTGAAGTGCCTAACAGGTTAAAACACAATGCTACATTCACTTTCCTTTTCCTCTGCTTTGCCCTTTATTTTCCCTGTCCTCGAAAGCACCCTTTGCTAACACAAGTGTCAGGAAGCTGCTCAGAATGTCATCGTTGAGGGACAAAGATTTTTATAAATCCCAACAGCAATGACTGCTGCTATGTAATGATTTCCATTGTTTCTCTAAAACAATTTGAACTTTCAAAAGAGATAAGAGCAACAGTCATAGAACCTCTCATGTATCATGAAAAATTGCGCTTTTTTTTAAGCCTTATGGCTGTTTTTTGTTGCTGGTTTGTTGTTTTTTTTTTTCACATCTCAGAGAAATGTTTTGGAGACAGATCAGTAATTTATGCACTATCCTCGTCATTTTGATAGTGCTGAGCGCTAATGAACTGGCAGACAAAACTATATGAAGACGTGTAAATTGTTTCATTGTACTTTACCTAAAGCGTAAGCACAAAAGGTGGTAAAAGCACTGAACAGCCACACCCAGGTGGGAATGAGTCCAGGACTGGTACCTGAAATAAATCGGGTAGTGAGTCAGTCTAACAGTGGTTAACATCAAAGAAGTCCACCGAGATATGCATGTACATATGAACAAGCTGCCACTGATGAGCCCACTACGTCAAACAGATTGAAATATTTGGTTTTGACCCTAAGTCATCAGTGACCTCTATCAAAGAAGCAATAAACAGGCTTGAATGTGTTTATACCATAAAGGAGAGAAGACAAGGGGGATTTTTTTTGGTCCTGAAATGACTCTAGCATTTCACAAAATAATGACAGTAACTAGGCAAAAATTTTCACAGGTCACAGGAAGACTACCTATCGACAAATTAGTTAATGTTTATGTAATATCTAAATATAAAAAAAATGAAGTTTTAAGCATGATCATTCTATAAGTACCACCACGGGTTTTGTATAGCACTTTCACCATACAGATCTGAACAGGAAATTTTTGTCCTTAGGCTAGGACAGATATTAGGACCCTTTTTTTCCTTGAAAAAAGGAGATTAGTCTGGAAAAGAAAGCTGAATTGGGCAGAACCCAGGGTTCTGTTATTGCTCTGCTGATTGCAATAACCCAAAGTTATTCATACTCTTTTTAAAGAAATCAATCCTTTTTCCAAAGAGCATTCTATTTAACTTAAACATAATCCAATAAGGACTCTACCAGCACTAGGAACAACTGTATATGCAAAGCCCTCTCAGGTTTCTGGCATTTGGCACCAAACGCAGGGAATGCTTGCACACAGAGGTGTGTCCTTGCTGAACAGGCAGATGCCAGTACCTAAAGCAGTGCCCTGACCACCTTTCTCTCAATGCCTCATCTTGCCACTCTGAAAGAAAAGATGACAATTCCTGACTCCTAGCTGCAATTTTTCAAACTGTAGAATGAAAACCAGCTGTCCAGGAAATTAAGTCTTTTATTTCTGATCCTAGGTATGGGATTGATATATGATACTCAAAAGGCTCATTAGGTTGCATGAACGTTTTCAATCAATTGAGAAATGATGGGCACTGTTCTCGTGTGAAATCAAGAATAGGCTTGCACATAGAAATCTCAACTCTAACAGACTTAATCACCATCTCAAATGTCTTCAAGTTCAAAGTGTATCTACCAGGAATGTGTCAAGATAAAATTATCCCATTAAAAGATCTGTGCTGGATGCTCTTTTATTACAGAACTTAGTAAATATCAGCTGCATTGATAAAAAAACCAAGTGTTTAAGGATGAGGCCAAATAACTACATAACGTGCTGGTCCTGAAAACTTAATGGTCATACAGGATTATTTTTGAAATAAAACTGCTAACAAGTATCCCCCTGCCTCTAGAATTGTTGTGATAAGTGTACAAACAGCTCATGCCAAAGGGTACCTCCTGAACCTAACCACAGGCATAAGAAATTAAAGGCAGCAAAAAAACCCTAACGTAATTATTTCAGGAAATAAAACTGTTAAGTCTTCACCAAATTGTCTAGTTTCAAGACAAACAAAGATTTTTATGTATTAACACTCAGGGATTTTCTGTAGGCTCCAACAGCTGGTATGAGAAGCCCAGAACTGAACGTGCCCTAGGCTCAGGAGCGATCAGCTCCAAAAAGCTTTTGACTTGGTCTGCCATGAGGAGCAAATATGGATTTGGACTTCAAAAGTCATAATTTCAAGAGACATTTGTTTAGAAACTCTTTATTCTTTTTCTAGAAGCAGTCTTGAATGGGAGGGTGGAGTAATGAAAGGGAAATTAACTCATTCAGGCAAGGATTTAGGTATTAAGAAATGTGAAACCAATGAAAATTTTATGAAGAACATTAGGGTGGGTTTTGCCTGTGTATTTAAATCCTGGCAAACACTTTAAATAAAATGAGATATTATCATAGAGTTCAAGCAGCACATGCTGAAACCCATATTTGGGGATGAAATTAAATAAGGTTTTTCAATAAAATAATCTAAATTTATAATGCCATGTGTGAGGTCAGATCCTCCTATGCACAAGGAGCCTCTTTAAGGGAATGAGTGGATGATTCAAGTATCTGATACCTCCCTGTACCATTCACAAGTATGACATAAGCAGCTCACTAATTCTGAAAAATTACAACATGAGGGTATTTACCTGAGGCAGTGTAGTCCCAGTCATAAAAAGATATTAGAAAATAATTAACTAAAATCATGACAAATCCAGAGAATGTTAACAGGTTGGGAGCAATCCACAAAGGCACTATCTGTTAAAAAAGAAAGAAAAAAAATCTAAGAAAAATTATATTTCAAATTGTAAGTCTAGATTTAATTAAATATTTTTTATTTTTTATCGGGAAAGGAGAAGCCCGTATATGACATCAGCAATGTTCAGATTTGTGCATATTTTCCCATTTTCAAAAAACATAGTTCTCATTTCTGAAATTTATTTTCAAAGGTAATCCTTTTGCCTGATCTTTGTAACTGCAGTAAACATGTCATTTAAAAATGTCACATTTCCTATGTTATACACTATCCTTATTTTCCCAGGCACCAAGGAAAGCTTCTTGCAATTGTGTGTATCACAACTGAAAGAAGACTGCAGCACCCCAGTGTGGTAATTCAGCATCCACGTGGCAGGTTTTTTGAAGCATTCTATTCCCACGCTATAACAAGGAAATTTCCTCTTCTAAAATATGTTAATAATTTCCAACTCAAAACATCAACAAAATCAGACATTGAGTGCATTACTTTTTTAGATCCACAAGATCTCCCTGTTACAAGCAGCTCCCTACTACTCTAGATAGTAACTTTCTGCAGGGTCTCCCTCTTTAGCCATAAATTATAAACACTCCATTAATTCATTTGACTTTGTAGAGTGCTGAAAAGGACTCTCCATCTTCACCTAAGCCTCTAATTCTTTGTCCCATTAACTGTTCTCAGCTAGTCATCCCCTGTGGCTTTAAGGTATTCCTTGCACTGCAACAGGGATCCTTTCTGGTAACACTCTCCCCAAGTAACAGAGTTGCTCCAAAATATTTTCTGAAATAGCATACACAGCTTTCGGCATGATTTTTAGACAGCATATATATTCAGAATTACTAAGCACCAATCACCACCTTCACTCAATCACAGTATCAATATATTCAAAATATAAAAATATTGGAGGCTTATAATCAAAATCTTTGGTGCGCCTAAGGACTGAAAATACATGTAAATTACTTCAACATTATAAAATATTACAAAACAACATTTAAGAAAAAGAAGTTATATAATTTCAGATACTAATAATAATTTGAAATAAAATGGTTTTTTAATTTCTTTGGACCAGCTAAATCAACAGACAGATGAATACATACTATTTTATATACATCTTTAAATTTCCTCTATCCTATTACTATATGAAAAATTTGCATATAGAATTTGAATGCTTGGATGGATTAACTATCCTGATTAGATCCTCTTTTTCTACTATAGAACAACTAATAATATTCAGGAGAAATTGTGTAACTGATAATGTACAGTGTAAACTTTCAAAAATCAGATGAAAATTCCTGAATATTTTTCAGTTATATTTCTTAGATGTTTTCTTTAATAACATTGGGAAAAATATTAAATCCAATAGTCGCTTTCCTCATGACCAGGATTTTATCACTAATTTTAAAATACTGTATGTCAGCTCTTACAGTATTTAAAATACACCATGGAATGAATACGGCTGCAATAAAAAATTTTAACATACCTATTATTCTGAGTCTTCAAAAGCCCAATTTTAAATCCCTGAGAACAAGTGACAGCAAATGTTCCCTGAAGCTGCTTTAGGAGAATGCCTGAGAAGGAACCCTTCACTGCACGGTCGGTCCCCTCTTCTTACATTGACTGCACGCTCAGCGTGTGGCGACAGCAGCACATCTCCTAATTTTGCTACCTGGCGATGCAGAAACTTAGTAAGATGGAGGCTTGGTATGAATAGTCTGCTGTGGAGTTTGTCTGATATCTATGACCTTACATGAAATAAGAAGGACAGATACTGAAGAAATTCTAGATTGGTCTCTTTTAATCTAAAACATAGATCAAAACAGTGCGTTAAGTCAACCTGTGGATGAACCATTTACATGGATATACAGGTGCCATCCAATGTATTGTTTTAAAATGACTGATTTCTCCTGTATGGTTCATAATAATTATTGACTATTAAATAAAGTGGGGCACCATAAATGTCTCTTTTCTAATTAGGTTCATCACTCTAAATAGTCATAATGTCATTATTAAGTTATTATAGGAAATAATTTATGCTTACACAGCGCAAACATGAAGACATTATTTTAACCCACTTTTTTGCTAACATAATTTATTTTAAGAAGGAAACCACCAAAGCATGTTGCTATACTTGCAGTCCCTTTGGCTAGTAGACACACCAGGAAAAACAGTTACAGGGGACCTATCCTCAGGAAAACAGCCTTTCCTGCAGTTAAACCTCTAAGCATACACTTTTGATCCTTGCTGAACCTAATCTGTGTAGGTATTTGGAAAGTATTCCCATAGCACAATCCCTTTTGTTATTTTTAATGCCCTTATTCTTTTGGTTGGCATTACACTACCATCACCTTATTCCACAATTCAAAAATTACAGAGTGTTAAAGATTAACTTCTTACGCATGTTGGAAAAATACAGCCTGAATTTATTAGTATCTTACAGAAGGACACATTGCAATCTTTATTATCTAATTAACAGACAGTAGAAGTCTAATACATCAACGCACTACATGATTAATACAAGTGGAGGTGCCACTGGGGAGAATCACATCTGCTCCCTGGCAAAACCATTGTACGTTTGAACCTTGTAAAAAACTTTTAGTTCCACAAAATACTAATCAATTTCCGTTTTAACAGGTCTAAAGCCATTCATGCTAAAAACCTTAATACATAGAGCAAATGTTTTAATATATCAACTATTTGGATAATAAATGGTAAAGTAGACATATTTACATAAAGCTCTGTTCAAAATTGAAATATTCCTAACCTAGGCCACTTGAGACCACTAAAATTCTACTCATGCCTGATTCTAGTGATAAAATCAAAGTTCATAAAGGCAACAGAAGGGGGTTTAATTGACTTCAGTGAAGCTGGCATACACCTGTGTATCCCAGTGGGATTTCCTCCTTTTCCTCTCATTGTCCTGCACAAATGTGATTTCTCATGAATACAAATAGAGGGGGAATATTCAGTTCATGTAGTAGCTAAGTAATTCTATCCATTATCTGTCAGGGACTGCATGATTGTGCTTTATTATAAAATACAAATCTTAATTAAAGGCAAAAGGATGGAGCATTGAATTAATTAAAGATTAAATACTATAGTTGCATAATCAGAACAGTTTTAAATAACACATAGAAAAAGTTAACTGTTAATCTGTAGTTTCGTATAGGTGTTACTAGAGTTTCATACAACGTGGAAAAGCTCCCACAGACAGGAGTATCTCAGAGTACTTCAAGCCCATTATAGAATCCAGGCATGAAATATTACCCTTCACTTCCTGCTTTAGCACCAGATTCAACACGTTTCTGAAGCACATACATCCAAAAATCACACTCAAACTGACACAGGCACATGATACAGCACATAAGAAGGATGTCCTTGGAAGACGAAAGAGAGGAAGGTAATGGTCAGAGGTGAATTTCTAAGTTAAATGCACAAATTCTTTGCTTTCCTAGCATCCCCACCACAGGTAAATGAGCTGGGTTATGACAACATGTTTTCAATTCTTACGTATGTCAACATCCCAGCTCATGAATTCCCACATCTTCTCTAATGTCAGGCTCTTCTTAACTTCTCATAACATAGGAAACACATCTTAAGATGAATTCTGTGTTACAGAATACAGAGAAACTTGTGTTGCAGTTAGGACTAAATTGACATATGAAGGGCCGGACCCAAATCCCAAGCCTCTGTCCTCATAGATTTTTTTTCCTTTTTTTGCTTGGCTCTGTGAGTTTTAGGTTGGTTTTCTTTTAACTCCTCTAGAATCTAGTAAAAATAGTTCCTGTGGAATGTTTATTTTTACCAATTAGAAACTAAAAGATAATTGCTTCATATCTGCAAATGGATCTATTAGGATGTCTGAACTGAGAGCATTACTTCTCCCAGTCATCAAGAAGCCCACTGGTACTGCCCAATTTTGAATGAACTTATTAGATGCAATGTTTCTTCTTCTTCTTTAAAAAATTATCCCAGCTTTACTATACCTTCCTCTTGCAATGCACTGTTCTATTTAAATAGAAATAAAATGATACATTGTAAAATGTAATTCAATATTATATTCTAGATCACAGAATATTATAGTCTAGATCACGCTCATAGCCCAGTTATAATGCTTACAACAGGTACAAGCTACAAAAAGATCAATGACGAGTAAATGCATTCAAAGCTTCTCCTTCTAAAAATAAGATATGATCACGTTTATTCCAATACCACTGTTTCACTTACACTTCAAGAGAAAAAAAGTATTTTTTGGTGAACAGATCAGCAGAATTTTCTTGGACTGAATTTGGGGCAATAGTTACTGCCACACCAGGTTTCAGTATCTAGCCAGGAACAAAACCATTCTAGCAACTTCTGTTCCTACTAATATATTACGAAGAGTTAAAGTTTGGCCAATAAGTTTGGTGCTCCCCCAGTTCTCATTTTTATCTCTAGGAGCAACCAAGATGACTCTACTGCATTCTCCATTACATACTGCTTTCCCCTCGGCAGCTGTGCATTCCCAGCTCCTCTCCAGGACTCTGATTTTACCTGGCATTATCTTTTAACGTTAGAGTGACTACTTCTACAAAAGCTGAGAGGGACCTAATGTCCCTTTAAATCCTTGTGATACATCACTGAGAATTATCCTGTAGCAGTCCTGCACCAGAAGGCAAAGCAGAACATTCACTGCTGTATCTTCAGGGTTCAAACCAAATGGCAAGGTACAGACAGCACCCACTCCGGTCTTTGGTTCTGTACTCAGATCTCCCAGCTTTTGAAATAGGTTTTCAGTCCTGTGCTCTGGTTTGGGTTCTCCTCCAGCAAGAAGTGAACAAAATCATGCTCACCTAGAATTTAAGGAGGTTTAAAAAAATCTAAAGAGGTCACTTTTTTAATAGGATCTATCACCCTAAGCTACATAGGGTCAGTCAAGAATGTTGCTTTTCCTCTCGGAAAACCCTGCAACCATTAGAAGAACTTATCTCCAAAGGAAGTTTTTCACTGATAATATTCTCCTTTCAATTTGAGAGCAGATGAATACCCAGAATCTCCTCAACCAAAGTGCAAGTGCACAGTAAAGCCTCTGCCCATCTCCCGTGCCAGACTCCAGGGTGCTGGGGGGCTTTTCTGCCTCATTGTTTTCCTGAATATTATGATGGGAATGAAAACAGAGTCCCTGAACTGAATTATTGAATTCAGTTTCACTTATTTGAATTGCTTTTCTCTCATACCATCTTCAGGGTTTTTTTTAATTCTTAAATTAGGTCATATAAACACTTTCATGAAATTACATTGAGGTTATGAGGTTATGATTTTCCTGTTATATCAAGCATAAGCAATATCTGAATTATAGAACCCAAAGATGGCAGATCCAACAGCACTCTAACCACATACATCCTTTTTTGTTTGTATAAAGGCTTGTTTTCAAGTCTGCTCCAATCTAAAGATTTCCTCTAAAGAGGCAGATGCAGAAATCATTGCTTCCTTGGAGATGAATAAAGTCCATATTTATTTGAGATAGTGTCTTTTTTTTGCCAATAACAGCAAAACTAATTGTGAGCGGTTTTATTTTTAAAAACTGCAGATCATAATGCATTCAAGAGATGCCATCTTCCAATCGTTATGGTGATCATGGTAACCGCTTTCATTTTCAGCTTCTTAGAGAAGTGCCTAGCTCCCTCGAGCAAGTACCCTTGGGAGAAAATGAGGCAGCACTTGCATAAAATCATGTACACAGCACAGAGATAAAGCCATGCTGTTGTTAGGTGGCATATGCTGCACAAAAATAAATTGCACTAAGTAAACCCTTCAGTGTCTGCAAAGCTGTTTAATGAAAGATGTAATACTGAGATGCAAAAAAAAAAATGGATGCCTTTTGTGTAGTGATCAGAAAAAATAAACAAACCTTGATTTTCTAAAAAAAGCACCTCAAAATCCAAACATACTCATCTTAAATATAGCTCATATCCTGTAACATTTGTTTTCTTTCATACAGATGTCTTAATTTCAGCTTTATCAATTAATATGTGTTTTTAAATGAAAATACATGCTGTATTTAAAACCAATTCTTACATTATCATGTGATATTTCTATTAAATAAAATTCTTACCTTAATAATTTTGTTCCAGATGGGTTGCATAATGTACACAGATAAAGGATTTGTATCCACAGCACTGTACTGTGAGAAAAAAAGCAAACATGTTAAACAAAGCACTGAACAATGCATATTTTTCCATCACTGTATGTCCTTCAGCACCTAAGAACAATCACTCCGAGTGTGACTGGTGTAAATTTATTTTATGACCATTCATACAGTTTTAATTTAATTTAAAAGCACTGCCCTGGTTTACAATTACCTTGTTAGCAACTCTATGTACTAACACAAAGGTTTAGGCTGGTGAAATGGCAAACAGTTCTGTAGTCACATTTTACTTTTAAATTCTTATTCATTTTACAAGTTATCCTATAAGATTCTGCATTTCTACTGTATTTTGGATTTAATACCTTTATTTGCACTACCAGTAATGCATAGTGTGAGCAGCAGTTCATCGTTAGTATGTCAAATAGATAGTGCATATGGAATATGGTCATAAGTGGAATATTATCTCGCAGAGATGCACAGCTTTTGACGTAGTAAACCAGTTGCATCGGCACTATACCAATTAATGTAAAGTGATGTTATTATAAAAATAAGATCTAAAATAGCACAGTTTATTACCACAATAAAATTTCCCCATTGGACAGACTTGTAAAAATATTATATGTTTTATAAATTCCAATAAGTACATATCTGTATCTTTTGCAAACAAAATATTTCAGAAATCCAGGCCCACCCTGAACTGCTGTTGTCTACTTTCTTCTCAGAGGACAGTATCAAGTTTTATCCTGCCTTAAGATTGCAGAACAATCTTAACTGATAATACCACTCAGAACTATGTTCTTGAACCCCAGCGGGTCCACTGTGGAAGAAGCTAGTCATCATTGAGATGGTACATGTAATTCTTTCAGAAATTCTTGGACTTTGAAAGTCCATATATGGCTTATGTTGTTAGCATGATGCATATGCCTCACATAAAGACTCAGATATATCTATATACAGCATCATCCAAACATTGTGTGCAGACAATGGGAATAAGAAAGAGCTGTATTAGACCACAATTTGTTGAAGCTGTTCACATGCAGAAGAGCTGATGACAGAGAGGCAGTCATTTCACCTAATGTCGGCTCACAGCTAACTGTTCTCACTACAGTTAATTTATCGACCTCTCTTAGCCAACTACACTTTGGATGAGATTGCACTCTGGAATTACCTGTTTCAAGTCATTAATTGTCGAAGGAGCCTAGACACTTGTCTTAAACTGAGGCACCTTTTAGGTGACTGAAGTCTGCAAGATTAATCTCAGCTTCAATATCCCCATTCACAAAGCTTTTACACACACACTTAACCTGCACACATCTGAGCTAAGAGCTTTCAGTGGACAAGTGCAAGTGGGACAAAAGATTAATGCAGCATGCCTCAGGTTTTGAATGCACAGTCTATGACTTTTCATCTACTCTTTCTGAGGATATCAGGCTGCGGAGTGCTTAAGAACTTTTCCACGCATTTCCTTTTTCTATCTGCATAAAAAGGATATGTATTAATTACTTTCTGGACAAACCAAAGCATTTTCTTAGTTATTTTTTAATTTGTGGTTAAGTTTTAATCACAGATAATAAATGTAGTATACCTGTAAAATTATTATAACACAGCTACATGTTGTGAATACATATTGCCAAATATCCAAGAAATCACCTATCAGCTACTGGTCAGACTGGGCAGACTAACTTTCCACAGGGAATAAAATGTACAGTTTAGTGAAGTGTACATCACTGATTTTTTTTTTTCTAAAATTACTGGAAATGTCACTTAAGTGTATCATTTTTCCTTGCTTCTGCCACCCATGTTATTTAAAACATGAGACAATTCTGTCATCAACACCTTTTCTGCCAGAATATATATTAAGAATTCTTAAATACATTACCTCAGAAAAAAATGAATTTGCAGGTAAAACTAAAGTTTTCACTGTTCTGTATGACTTTGCAGCTCCCGATGCTGTACTTTATACTATATCTTTCAAACACTGATTATTACAACTGATTGATCTTTTGATGGTCCGGCTTGCATGCAAATTAACCCAGTCTGAACTGTCTGTGGGCTTTGCTTATATTTATGCCAAAAATAACAATGATACCTATGCCAACAGAAAAGTCAGGTAGTACTTAATTCACATGAGAACTATGGAAATCCTCTGAAAATTAAGAAAATTCAAAGTATCCATTAGCACTATTGAGGTTCCAGGTAATCAGGAATCTGCCCAAAGTTTCTCTGTAGCTATTGCCCATTTCCTTACCATAACTGGTACTCAAAAACTATGTGAGGTACGTGATAATTTGCTGACCAACAAATTCAATGAATTCAGCCATACCTGGACAAGAACATGCAAAGGTCAAAATATGTGACCTTCGCTCCTGCTCCTGCTTTGGCTTTCTCCTTCTCCCTTCCACCCCAAGCCTTCAAAGTCATGAATAATATCAGAAAATCCTAGTTAAATAACAATGTAAAATGAGGCTTTCTATCCAAAGTACTGACTGTCTGTCCATATTGCTTACAGGAGAAAAAAAGGAAAAACAATCTCATTTCTTAAAATTATTTTCTTATATAGAAAATATAACAGATTATATAGGGATTATATAATTTCTATATTTTCTTAAATGGAAAATATAACAGATTATGTAGTTTTCCAAAATATCACTATATAATAGACATGAACATAAGAGACAGTCAGTTTTTCTGTTTGCTTGACAGTTTCCAAACTCAAGCATCAAAAATCAAAACAGTCCTTATTAAAAAAAATTAGAATTACAGCCAGGTTCTGTCACCCAAAGACATTTCAAGACCCGTCACACTTCATTCTGTTCATTTCTATGTCTGTGGCTGAACCATGGTCCTCTGTGCAGGGAAGGAACATTCAGCAGATGTGGAGAAGAATGGAAATTTGCTCTTTGCTCATCAGTAATCTGTTTTAGCCAGACCAAAGGAAATACCCATGGAAAAAAGCATTCTACTAGTTTTCTGTCACAGCAAAAATAAAACTTGACAAATAAAATCTGACATACAGTTTAACACTCTGCTTTGCTCTGCTCCCAAGAAGCTACTAACCTCAAGGTCATGAAATCCTCAGGAGTTTAATGTTCATGGCTGCTCAGAAAAGCAAATCACTGAGTAACGTGCTCACATTACGATCGATGAACATGAATGCAAGAGTGCACTGAACCTGATGAAAAAAAAGTACTGCCATTTGCTATTGCGTAATTCTGTCCTTTTCAGGGCACTTATATTAAAAGACAGAAGTGAAGGACAAGCCTGTTGGAGGTTTTTGAGTACAAGGCTGATACAAGTGCTAAGCACTCCCCAGCAAGCACTTTCTGCACTGGAAAAGGTATCTTGATTGTCCTTATACAAAGAAGAGGGGCTTGGATTAATCAGAAACCTTCTGTTAATTATTTTTCAAAGAAGTTGAAATAGTTGGGAGGGGACAGCAGTAGTGAGGGAATAGGAAAAATGGCATTAAACGACTCCATCTTACTCCCAAGTTCAAAAAATGCTTCTGCTGTTTTTTTTGAAAATAGCTGATATCTCCTTGAAAGCCATCTGCTTTCCCTCTCTGCGTTAATAACAGCTTCTAGCAGAGCTAGAAATGAGAATCCAGACAGCAGACACATGTGCACGCATACACGGTGATTCAGGCGGCACATGTATGATGTGCTTTTACTCTGTGTTCCTGCATCTTAACCTCCATCCAAGGGATCCAGCACAGCATCCAGTCTGTGCTGGTCAGCTGTGTTAGAGGGAAGAGGAAAGATGAGAGGATTAAGGTGAAGGGGGAAAAAAGGTATAAATGGTAAGAAAAGTAAAAGTAAGGAAAGAATAGTAATTGAGAAAAACAAATGAAAGAAAAATGAGCCAAAGCAAAGGTTTGGCTACACAGAAGAGAGACAACTGTTCCGGACTGGCAGAGCAGACCCAACCCATGGGTCACCTGTGGGTCAAAAGCACTCGCAGTGACCAAGGTCTGCGCTACTAAATACAAGATGAACAGTATCTTCTGTCTCACATCCATGCAGCTTAGAAATACCTCCCCTTATTGCAAACTGGTCCCATCCACACCTCACAGGACTTGCTGGAGGGGTTTTGGGCTTCATTATCTGGCCCTGCACACCTCACACTTTATTAGCATTGAGTATGTTTCAGTTCAAAGTATCTAAAACAATCTGGAGACTACGTTGTAACCCAGCAATACCACATTTTCAGACCATGGAAGTGAGTTGTGTGTTATGTGCATTCAAAGATCCAAATGCCCATGTCGGGAGAGTGCTGAAGGATGGCGAAAGCCAAAAAATGGTGCATACTGCCTCCAGAATGGACTATTTCTGAAACAAAGCCTAGCTATTGTCTTGGAGAGACCTTCTGGGAAAGAAAAAAGAACCAGGGAGTGAGCTAACCATTAATCAGAGCAGACAGCTGGATCTTCACTGGGCTCCCTGGCCCTCTCCAGCCTTGCATTGTGGAGGTATCCCAAGAAAAAAATTTTGGAATGACTACAACGAAGAGAAGGAAAAAAAGCATGTCCACACAAACTTTGGAGTCAGGAGAGAAAGCAAGATGCAAGAAATGTAGTTGCATTAACTGCTGGAGGTAGTTATTTTAACTCAAGCTGGTCCTTATGCTAATAGAGTATTCCTTTTCTGTATTTAAATTACCTTATTCCAGGTAGCACCGAACTGTGCCATTCAGTCATATCCATGCAGAGATACAGAGTAAAACTGTTGTGAGTTTTTTACATTTGAATTGTTTGCAGCAAAATGACTCTGTAGGTTTTAATTTCATATTAGTAGCAACAAATTTGCAACATTTCACATTCCTGCCCAGAAATCAGCAAATTTTAATTTTTCATTAACTTCATGAATCAGCACAGGATTTATTATCTCCATTGTATATGCTGGAAGACTGAAGCACAGATGGGCTGTGATTCACCCTAAGAGTATATAGCAAAGGATATAGCCACAATATTGTTAGAATTGTCATATTTATATACATAATTTAAGTATAAGCAATACCAGTTTATTCAAATAAAGTCTGCCCATATTAGCTCAACTTTATACTTGAGTTCACTTTTACAGAAGGAAATAAAGAAGCCTGTTAAAAATGTAAAGGCTGAAAAGCTCCTTTCCCAGACAAACTAATGTTTAAAACAGCTATATATCAGATAGTAATCAATGTTTAGGTTACAGTATCTTGACTATATGGTTCTGTGATCCCTCTAATATTTCATGTAAAGTTAGATGCCTGTTATGGAAGAATACACTAGCCGTTCCCACACGGAAAAGATGAGAACTCTCTAACGATGATGTAAGGACTCAGATGAATAACATAAATACGGTGATAACTGCTCTTTTCCTGCAAGCAAACTCAGCCAGGTCAGGCACAGGTATGGAAGAGCCCCAGCTGTACATATGTGCTGATGTTCTAGCAACTCAATGGTCCTGCAGGCTTGGGGAACCTCCTCTTCAGTCAAGTGTTCATTGTATTTGTGTTACCCATGCGAAAAAAATCTTCTATCAGTGAACAATACCTGGCAAAAGAGCAAATGATGGAAAAGGGTAAGAACGTGTAAAGAAGTTACTACAAGATAACGAAGAGTTTGCCTCATGATGCACCACAGCGGATGTACCTGTGCATGTCATTACCTCATGATGAGTATTTGATGAATTGAGATAACCTCTGCCTAAATGTAAAAGGATAAGGTATTTCATATTTTCTGCGGGGGAAGCACCAAAATGAGAGCAGCCGAAATGCAGTAAATTACACACACACCTTATTCCACATAAATTATCTTGTTCCCTCGCTCTAAAACTGGTTCAAAGTGTTGTCAAACTTTTAAAGTGTTATCAAAATTTTAAATGAGCGTTGAACCTGCAGCCATCTACATCTGTTCAAAATGAATAAAAAGGGGAGGGGGGAAAACAAATCATTTTCTCCTCCTTCTAAATTAACTTTTCATGAAGATAGTAGAAGACAGCCTAAACTAGCTGAAAGTCAATCCATCAAATTCAAAATAGGTAAAATTATGGTCTTTAAACAAGTGGTATATTGAAAAGAATAACCACAGAGTGGTTTTCCACAACATTTGCATGAAGATATATTTCCACAATGCCACCTGCACCAATCACTTGTCCAGCATGCATAAACGCAAGTTTGTTGTCATTTGGCCTATACTTATATGCAGGGACCTACATCTCAGATGGAACATTTTGAGGGATCTGCTGATGGAAAAGCTTCAAAAAAAATTATGTTCCACAGCTTATCTTTGAAATAAAATAAAAAAAGATTTAAGCAAGTGATAAGGTGTTATACCATGTATGACCCAGCTATCCCTCCCAGGGCCAGCACAGCACGGGTGGCCCCTTCCTTGGGTGCCCATGGTCAGAGGCTCCTGGGTGCTGAGGGCAGCAGCCGGGTCCCAGCCCTGGTCTCTGGGAGCTTTTGGCTGAGCCTCTGCTGGTGGGACAGGACAGGCTGCCAGGTCCTGTACTGCTGCCCTGGTGCCCCCTCTGCCCCCAGCAATCACGGCACCCTGACAGCTACCAATACCTTTCTATGGCTTCTTTTATCTCATCTCTCCTCTGATTATGCAATTTCACAATACCTGTGTTTTGCAACTGACAGGAAAGGGGATAGGAGGAATGAGGATGGATTGGGCAAGAAATAGTCTCTTTTGCATTAGTCAAGTTTTTTATTGTTGTGAAGGCTACAAGATGACCCTACCAATCCAAAGCACGAACCAGTCACTATTTAAGAGAGCTCGGTGGGAGCTCTTCCCTCTGGGCAAGTTGAAATTTCAACATGCAACATGACCTTTCCTTCTGTACTACCTTACACTTCTGGAACCACACAAAAATTAAAGAAAATACTGAAATACTGACACATTTGGTAACAATCTTCCATCCACCTTTCAGATTCCTAGAATACATTAAACACGTGGCTTTTAATTCTACTTTATATACATCTTTACGGGTTTGTAGATGTTATGGGACACAGTCTTGGGTTTTAGCAACAGCTTTGCAGAGGGAAAGAAGTACACTATAAAACAGCAACAGAGCTATACAACATTGTGGATGCCAAGTGATTTCCAAATGTTCAGCAGTTTAAAAGTGCTGATGTATTCCAAAACACAGTCCTGCTATTTCTAATAATAAAATTACTTTATGTTATATCATCATTTAGTTAATTATTCATAAATAATGGCTTGGATTTACTATCTCCTATTGCTTAAATAGTTTGGACTACTCTGCCTTTTTCCCATCCTTATATATTTTTTTTATTAGGTCACCAATACCTAAGTCAAGGAGTTATAAACCCCTAAGACATCTAGGGCTGAAGCATATAATGTACGAGCAGAAACTAAAGAACAAGGTTTGTAATTTAGCCTGGAAAAGAGTACATGCTGGTGGGCATGTAATTGCATCCTCAGATGCAAATGCTTATCTCTTTGGGGGTCTGAGGTTGTGGACTCTTATTACCTGGTGGTTGTGCTGTCTGTACTAGGGCTGGATGTAGCTGCACTGTGAGGGAACAGGCTGCCCAAGTAGGGCTCCTGAGCGGTTCTCTCCCCCCTGACTTTGCCCCCTTCAGTTCCATTAGCCTGTGCATACCTACGGCTAGGAAATAGGGTTATATTTTCCTTCCATCCAAAATTATTCTTAGTAAAATACTTGAAACCCAATGTGATAGTTCGGGCAACTCAGCAATTCTGGTTGGTATTACTAAGTCGTCAGGAAGTTGTTGTTACATAAACTGCTGTCCTGGGGATGCTTCTTTGTAAATGTATACTCACCATTCAGACCCCCACAATTTTCAGGAATCCTGACACAGGCGTTGGGCCACACGCCCACATCCTGTCACTTAATGGAGGTATGTATGAACCCATGTCCATGAGGTCATGGGACATGTGGAGTTGTGGGTCAGGATAGGCTGCTCTTAGGGAGTCATTCCTGCTAGCGTCACATCCCCTTGCCTGCAGAGCATTGTTTTCGCCTCAAGATCACAGAACCATGGGTTAGGATCACAGGATAATTCAGGTCAGAAGGGACCTCAGCAGGTCTCCAGTCCTACCTCCTTCCCAAAGTGGGCACAACCAGGAGCTCAAACCAGGTGCTTGGTGCTTTATCCAGCTGGGTCTTGAAAAGCTCCAAGGATGGGGACTGCACAACCTCCCTGAGCAACCTGTGCCACTGCCACACTGTGTTCTTGAGGAAAATTTTCTCCTCATATCCAACATGAAGATGTCTTGTCTCAGCTTGTGCCTGTTGTCTTCCCACAACGCACCATTATGAAGAGCCTGGCTTCATCTTCTCAAGCACTTCCCCATAGGTACTGGGGGGCTGCTGCTAGGTGCTGCTGAAGATGTCTAATCTCCAGGCCAAACAAGCCCCAGTCCCTCAGCCTCTCCTCACAGGGCAAGTGCTCTAGCCCCAACTACTTTGGTGGCCTCTGCTGAACTTGCTCCAGTTTGTTGACGTCTTTCTTGTATTGGGGACCCAAAACTGGACACAATATTCTACCTGTGGCCTAGTGAAGGAGAAAAATTACTTCCCCCTTACTTAATGGGCTGCGCTACCGTTAATACAAGCCAGGATGCTGTTGACTGTCTTTGCTGCCAGGGCGCACTGAGGGCTCGTGTTCAGCTTCCTGCCTGCCACAACCCCATTTGCCAAGAATAAGAGGCTGGTGGATCGCTGATCTGCAGAGTAGCAATGCTTGAAACGTGGGATCTATGAGAGACATCAGAGACACATTGCAATTGAAAGAGAAGCACATTTGGGGGCAAGAAGTCATAATGTGCTGCCCCCAAGAGTTAGTTCTTGCTCACTATGTAAGACTAGATAGATCCAATTCTTTACTGACAGGACTGTAAGCACCCAGACCAGGGGCAGGTGGAGAGAGGATAACATTGGAAGTCAGCAACCATTTTTCAATCAACAGTAGTTATATTAAAGCTGCCGACTGACTTGTCTTCAGGAAAAGGCTCTGTTTAATGGGACACCTCCGAACACTTAACAATGAAACCAAACTGATGGAAAAGAACACAGAAACACAGTTAAATGTTGAACAAGGGATAACAGAAGGCCGATGCACATTTGTTGCTCTAAAGGGACGAAGCTAGAAGCTGGCCCAGACTGGCAAAAGTACAAATGCTGCTAAAAAGCAAGACCTGCACACTCTCAAGGAACCGCACAAAAAGATCCTTAACCATCCCTATTCAAAGATGCTCTAGCATGGCAAGGAAGTTGATTTCTACATATTTTTTGTGTACATTTGTCTTCTACATTTAGTAAAGGAAAAGACAGTAAGATTCTGTGCCATATCTCTGTGTGCGTGTACAAACGTGTGTTTTCAGAGGTGCCAGCAGCCCTTTAAAGATCAAACAGTAGACTGAATTCCCACACAGCTGGAGCTCTGCCAGAGTGTGTATCTAAATCTCTGGGGAACCCAAAGAAACTGCTTGAGGCCCGAAAGGGCAGACAGATTAAAAGTGGGTTGCAGTTTTCATGCGGGATGCTAAACAGGGGATCTGTACCACATATGCTAAACAGTTGTGTGATCTACTATCCTGACGCATAAGAGAGGACATTTTTCACTGAAAGACGTAAAAACCCAATTCCTCGCTTTACAAAACAGCCCTTATAAGAATGGTTCCCCTAGATTTATAACAAATAATCCACATCCAAATCTCTGCATATACATCTCTGCAATTAGTCTTCTATTAAAACACAGGTGAATAAAAAATAAAAAAACACATGTGAGTACATAAACGTGTATATATGCAGATCCTACACATAAAAATCCAGGAAATGTTTCAGAACACTAACACCTCTTGATAAAGTAATAAAATGAAATTATGTGGTTGGTATTTGCACTTTTATGAGACTCAACAAGGTATACAACTCTTTATATCCAGTGTATTTGTCCCAAAAGTGATCTAATGAAAATAGATTGTAAATGTATGTAAATGTAAATAAATTCGTAAATGCATGGGCGTAATGTGGCACTCCGAAACATGTACAATTACACCATCATTGGGAAAAAAGTCCTGCAGCAAGTAATATGAAATGCAGCATCTCTGTGATGTGAGTTCAGTATGCTGTTGGCTTATTAGCTTTAGCGTATGATATGTAGAAGGAAAATAATTATTACAAAGCTCTTGAAATGCTACATTATGTCACCTATCATTACAAGGGGATGAGGAATAAGAAATGGTGTGCACATGAAGACAGTCTTTCAGAATTATGTAATTCAATTGGCCCACGACTCTTCCACACATGAACACAGTAACAGAAAATGTAAGGGTAATGAATGATTTGTTTTATTTCACATATTATTCAACAACTTTTAATTATACCCCCAGTCTTCCAATCCATCAAAGTAATATGAGAATACTGCAAGATTTCATTTGTAGAACAGTGGGCTGTTGACTCACTGGTTTTATGGAAGGCAGAAAATGAATATCTGAGGCAGTGAAAACTAAGAAGGGCTTTATTAAACTCAGGTGGTTTACAAAAACTAACTACAGCAGATAAAACTGATTATAACTGTTTTTCAATAATATCTGAAACTAAAATTTATGGAAAAAACCTAAAAATACCATCTGCAAAAACACTATATACTAAACACTGTACTCAACATGTATCAAATTGTCCATGCACAATCATGAACAGTATTAACTGTCTCCTAAGAAGTTCCAGATAAATATGGAAACGAAAGTCTCCTGTCCTAAATTTTCAAAATCATGTAAAATCCTTGTGCTACCGGAGTTGAAAGCAAAACTCCTGTTCAATAAATGTGAGCAGAACCCATTATGTTTCTAAATCTCATAGTTACACAGGTAACCTTGGAAATGCATGAAGACTTAACAGAATTCCAATTGCGTATTTTTCCATACTGGATTGATCCTGAACTTCCAGAAAGTAACTCTCTGGATTATACTCAACAGACTTTGCTCTTTTGGTAAAAGTCAGTATGAGAGAAACAATCAAGCCTTAAAATGTGATCATCATACGTCTGATCATGTTTCTCTAACCTACCAGAACAAGGGCTGGGATGTAACTGGAGAGGTCTTCTAGTCCAGCATGTTCACCTAATGCAGGATCATGTTTAGGAGCCATTCAGGAAGCAGATCAAGTTACCATGAGGTAACGAGCCACTGGCTTCCAATTACTTGCGATAAAGGACCACGTCGGCAGATTAAAATAGAACACATTATCCAAAACTTTGCTAAAAAAAGGTGTAAGCAACTGTTTATTAACACTCAACACTAGACTTTACCTCCTCCCTGAGAGAAATCGAACCATTTCTTAAGACTGATAAAACGATTGCTCAATCCGCCTTAGTACCTGTTCCAGCACTTAAATACCCTTACCGACACAAGACTGACATAGCATCTGCCTTAAATGTGCAGCCAAAACTTACATATTGTCTTTCTTTAAAAGGGCAGGCATGAAGACTAACTGGCTGTTATGCTCTTATTCCCACAGTACTCAGACTGTTTCTCACAGTTCATCTTTTCTAAGCCTCTTAATATTCCTAATGCCATTCTGTGGATTGTAAACTGTGTGCCAAAGCAAGCAGGACACGTTATTCCAGCTGATACCTGATCAGTACATCAGCTACAGCAGTATATGTAACCCTTTGACATACCTACAACACTTCACACTTAAGAGCTTTTTTCTCTTTATTATAACAGCCACAACATTGCTGATGCACTGATCCCCAGGTATCTTTTTTTGCAGCCTTTTGTCTCTTCTTTTATGTTCAAAATGTTGATTTTCTTTCCCCTAAGCATTGTACCTTGTTTACTGAATTTCTTCATATTGATTTCTGGCCGTTATATTCTTTTTTCAAGAACACTTTAAATCATAAGCCTGTTCTCCAAAGTGCTTTAGTATCACATGAAAATTTTACAAGAGTAATCTCCGTTCTCTTAATTAATGAAAGTATTGAACAGCAACGGAGCCAGGACAGAGAGACAGCTCCGTAGGTAGGATCCCATTTGACAGAACCTCCTACTTTGACAGAGAACTTAAAGTTACTCTTTAGAGTAATGTGTTTCCATTTTACACTGATTTCGTCTTACTTACCTCTACCTACTTATGAGAATGTAGGGCAGTATCAGAAGGCTGACAGAAATGAAACCACATTTGCTGGCCCCACCTTCTCCACACAGGGAGTTTCCCTCTAAAAACTGGCTTAGAGGATAAAACCAGTGTGGACGTACCAAGATGAAAATGTGGAACCTTAGACCTTAATTTTTAATGTTATCTCTGATTTTTTAAATCATATTTTCCAAGGCCTATTCTTTGAGTCAAGCCTCTACAGTTTGTCCTCAGACCCCTTTTATTCTGAAAGAGGATGAGGTGTCAAAGTTTTCTGGCTTGGAAAACCTCAGTGCATAGGTGCTGTAGAAAAGCTGATTCAAGGCCGTTTTGCAAGGGAAATCCTAAGATCACAGTGATGAGAAAAGGCAATGGCAACAAGAGCTCATCATTAACATTACTGCATTCTGATGAGAAGAGGAGGTTAAAAGTAAAGAACCAGATCCTGCTTTTATTTGTACTCATCAGCTGGCTGTCTCAAACTGCTTGTTTCCAACAGAAACCCAAACAGGCGGAAAAACGCAGCTGTGTAATTCCATGGGTGCTCCTCTAGAGCTGCAAAATGCTGATCACAGGAATATAAAAGTTGGAATGACATCACCTGAGTGCTATAATTGCAGTTGTTTGTAGCATTTTGGCTGTGTCACTCCAGCTCCTAGGGAACAGCACAAAATCCAGCTATCAGCATATTCTGCTCTACAGTTGCAGCAAATCAGCTGAGCATGCAACTGTCCTGAAATCATTACCTGCCCATCTGCCCCACAGGCAAGAAGGTGGCAGAATTATCACAGCAGCAATACCCAGGGTTGCGTCTGAACTGTCTCATCGACACATCTCCACGTGTTCTCTGTGTGCTTTTGAGCAGAGAAAGGAAAACTGAATCCCTGAATCCCCATTAACATGCAGAATGAATGGGAATAGATTTGTAAAGTGAAATGGCTAGCCCTAAGGATCTGATGTCCATGCTATAAGGATTTCAGAAGGTTTTACATTGAACTGGTTCCAGTATGATACCATGGACTGAATGTATTGGGTGTACTGTTGTGTTTCTAGTATATCTGGTTTAGGTTCATTCAAAGGGAATGCATTTTGTGTGCTCTGGGGTCACCCTGGTGATGTAAACCAAAGCTTGGTAATTGGGGAAAACTTGCTGTAAAAGCACAATATACATGGACCTAATGATGCTAAAGGATGCTGAAGTCTTTGCATTCATTAGGTCTGCCACTCCCTTTGCAAAGAACGGCACTGGTTTTATTGCCAAGGCCCTCCTCCAGCTGCGAACAGGAGACAGACAGTGGCCAAGACGTACAATTGCAGCATTCATGGCAGAGAAATTAGTTCAGCTGTGTGAAAATTTTGAAAATTGAACAGTATTTTTTTCAGGCCAAATTTACCTTTATGAAATAGAGTTGATTACACAAACGATTCTTTTAAGCCGCATTATGATCAGCTCCCGGATCACCTCAGAGGATAAATTGTGCAAAGTGTGGAGTGTATTAAGGCACTGATACTAGTGCAAATGTGATGCTGCAATGTGATGCACAACAGAGAGATGGATGCCTCTACCCAGTCTCCTAGGCACGCTTCAGGTCTGGAAGCAATACATTGTTTTAGCTCAATATTGAACGTGTGCTAATAAATCCTTCCACAGATTATCTAGCTTTCCACAGGGCCAACCCATGTATCCCTCCACCGTACTCTAGAGCTGGGTCCACCAGGTAACACACTCCAGAAATAGACAGGTGGTTGTAAAAAGACATAACTCCTGTCTGCTGGGCACCATAATCCGAGTTTAGCGCCAGCCCTGTTGGCAGCAAAAGCAGCAGCACTCCTCGCAGCGGGGCTGGGAAGCTGGAAGAGCAGGATGAGGTACGGCCCTGGGCGGAAGGGGAGAATGGAGGAGATGGCAGCCAGAGGGCAGTAAGAGGTTGAAGAGCATGTCTCAGGCCTGGGAGGTGGTGAGAACAAAGCTGTGGTTGTGGTAGCAGCCCTGGGCATGGGAGGGTGAGGTGAGGAGGTGGGGAGGAGATTGTGGCAGTGATTAGTGTCTCCTTGCCTCTCCTTTTGCAAATTTGGAGGACTTTAACCCATTGTGAGCAGCACTTCAGGAATGGGCAGACCTCCCATCGCCTGCCATGTCCTCGTGCGACCTGGAGCACCGGGAAGACGGTGCAGATACCCCACCAGCTCAGCAGCACTGACCTCACACAGCTCTACTTCTCTGGGCATAATCTGTGTCATTTGGATGTATTTATTTATTTCCAGGATGGCCCAGTCCCAGGTCACCTCGGATAATAGAGAACTGACTATTTGATGTCACCTTTCTAAAACCTGTTGTTACCAGAGTTTTCCAGAACATAGTTGAACGGATACTTCTCAAGTGAGTTGGCTGATTCCTAGAGTTAAAAAAACTACCTATCACATTTTCTGGCCTTTGCAATGTTCCCAAGAAACCAAAGTAATTTTAATATATTCAGCTTAAATGTTTCGATATGTGATTCTGTCTTTTGGTAATCGTTTGCCCTGTAACTCATAAGTAGTACACAATTATTACAAGTTTTTTAAAAAAAAAATCTTATTTTGATTCTTCCGAATCTGCATTTGTTCGCATCTACTTTCATTCAAGTGATAAGGAAGAACGTAATCCAAGTGTTCCTTGTATTTTTGCTACAAACTCAAACATTTTAGGCAAGTTACTTAAATAATAGTGTCTGTTTATGCTAAAAATAGCTTTCCATTTTTCCTCTGGTGATCTCAGTCAAGACCGCGGCTCCACTCTTCAAGCACAGGCCTGTGCAACTTACGCCCGGTGGCCAGGCGCAGCCTGCAGCGTGTTTCATCCCACTCACACTGGAGACACACAAGCAGGTTGGTACATTTCAACAAGCTGCTGCGCATAACAAGTTCCTGGTAAGTGACCTGGAGAAGGCTCTTGAAACCACAGTTACTCCACCATCGTTCACCCAGCAGTGAGCAGGCAGAATCCCTGGCCGGGGAAGGGAAGGGCTTGGCAGGAGCTGGGAGAAGCTGAGCGCCCTGGTTGGAGGCCAGGCTGGGAGGGTGCGCGCTGAAAGCAGGAAGGCAAGGGGCATGGGGAGCGCGGCGTAGGGGCTGCTTTGGGAAACCGAGCCTAAAATAAAAGCTGGTGGAAGCTGTCCCCCACGCTTGTAACAGGGAGCCCGGTGAGGGTGTGCGAACGGGGTGGCACGGCCCGTCTCAGACACCTGCACCTCAACTAAAGCAAATTCGGATAATCCCCTGCAACACACCTGCAACGTCCTGGGAACAAAACCCAGGTTTCTCACAAGTCTGCAACATAACGTTGGTAAATCAAAATATCTAATGATCCGCCCACTCATTTCATCTGCAGGCCTGTTATTTGCAAACATGAGGTTTAGTTCAAGTTATTTAAAGTAAGCTTTTTTCCTGGCTTTCGTATTTCTCAAAGCCAAAGCATTCCTGCTTATGAAGAATTCGCACACGGCCAGACCAGCACCACCAGCACGCACTTTCTTACAGAAACACCGATGTTGCTACTCAGTTAAAAACCCCGTTAACGTTGTTTCCACCGAGACCTGCCACTTCGTGCGCCCCCAGCTCCCATCCCCACGCTCGCTGGGTTTGAGCGAGACCCCGGCCCGCCTCCCGGAGCCCCGGGAGCGCAGACACGCCGAGGCGGGAGGAGCGGCCGGTGTGTCCCCCCCGGCCCCCCGTTACCTTGTAGTGGCGGAAGCCGTCCAGCTGCCGGCCGCTGACATACCGGCACCGCCACATCGCCACGCCGCGCCGGGAGGGACGGACGGACGGACGGACGGACGGACGGACGGAGGGCGGGAGGCGGCGGGGCCGGGGGCGGGCGGCTCCCCGGCCGCGCCCCCCGCGCTGGGGCCTGCCCCCCGCGTCCTGCTGCGTGGGGGTGCGTGGGGCCGGGGTGCCCCGTGGGGCCGGGCGGCGGGCTCCCCGTGGGGCCGGGCGGCGTGGGGCCGGGCGGCGGGCTCCCCGTGGGGCCGGGCGGCGGGCTCCCCGTGGGGCCGGGCGGCGTGGGGCCGGGCGGTGGGGTCCCCGTGGGGTCGGGCGGTGGGCTGCCCCCGGGGCCGGCTCCCGACCGCCCGCGGCCGTGGGAGCGGGCGTTTCCCCGTGGGTCGCTGCGGGCCGGGTGCCAGCCTGCCCTCGGCCTTTGCTACAAACCTGGAATTTTCCGCCGGCGCTCGGTACCGGGGACAGGCTGCGGCAGCCTCCCACGGCCACGGCCAGCCGTAACCCAAGTGCCGCGGCAGCGTCAGGCCCCGCTGAAACTGCTTTTCTGGTTACAGGTGTGTTAAAAAATGCCGTGTTTATAGTACGCGCGAAGATGTGCCTGTGAAGACAGCGTACAAAACAATGTTACTTACGTACCGTCTTTTAGAAACAGGTGATACTGAGGATTAAAGATTTTATTGGCATTCCTTTCCAGCAACAACGTGCCTCTCCCATCCCTTTCTTAAAACACCTGCACCGGAGCCCTTCACCCCACACCAGCCTGCAGTACGTTCCGCACCTCCTGATTTCCAGGGAAGCGAGGCACTGGGGTAGGCAAAAGACTGGAAAACATCGGGAGTAATGTTTGAGCTGCAAATCCATTTAAGCATATGGCACGACACCTTGTGTTGCCTTCGCTGTGCACTGTTAGAGGGAGAGCTGAAATCGTACACATCAGGGTCTGAGACCTTACTGACCAAATGGAATCTATCCAGAAAGGAAATCAATTAAAATCCATTACTCGCACCCCGCGAGCTCTTCCAGGCACCTAATGCATTGTGAGAGCCAGTGTTATTTTACAAACTGCGCAGGTTTGATAGGAACTGTACACAAGTTAAAATCGCTAAGTGCAAACTGTATACAATGGTTCTTGGGCTCTATTATTAATCACGCATTCATCACTTGAGATGTGCCTACATCTACGTTCTGCTTCCAGCAGCAGCATGTGACTACTACTGTCCTCAGCGCAATTTTTTTATGCACGTAAGTTACTAAGACTGACCAAACCATTTTCTAGTTACCACTTTCATTTCTTAACTCCAACACTCGTAAGCCTCAAACACAAAAGCAGACATTTGGCTGAATAACTATTAGCAGTGTGAGGGACAGTGGTAGAAAAGGTGCTTGCTTTTCTGAAAGCTAGAAGGTCGCAAAGTATTTCTTCTCTTTGCAGGCCTCTATGTTAAAAGAAGATGTGCTGTCACAAAGGTGTAGATATAGAAGAAAGATAGATAGAGCAGATATAGAACAGGAGTTTTATTTCCTTTTCTCTCAAAACTGTCTTGGTGATAAATGAAACCCTTTTTTTAAAAAATGGTCATAAATACCGCACTAAACAGAGGTGTTAAAGACTGCGTACATGTAAAAATGCAATTTCATGAATTCGCACCTCAGCATGTTCTGTGTCTGCTAACGAGCACATCAAAGGAGGCAGCGTTAGATAAGCTATACTGAAGAGAGGGAAACAGACTGGTGACTGGGTATGGAACATCACAGAGCAAGCTATGACATAAATAACGCGATGTTTGAGAATGCTGTGGAAATCATACTGATGTGTGCTAGCCTTCGATTTAAGAAACTTCCTTGATTTAGGCATCACAATTCATATGAACGGTTGGCCCTTAAGACCAAGCATGCAGGCTAGCCAAGGCCAGGTGCGAGCAAAACCCGCAGCCACGGGGTTTACTGCCACGCCTGACGTTCTCACTAGTTCCATGCGTACCCGTGTATGTGTTTAGAGGTTATTCTATGGTTATGTTTTTCAACCTGAGATGTTTTAGAGTTCTTTTCCAGACAATTGTTTGAGCTGTGATCCAAGACTGTCCTACATGCAGGATTGTGGGAAAAGCAGCGAAAGCAACACATTCTCTGTAGTACGTTCTCTTGTGTCTTTTCTGGAAAACTAATGAGTTGTAGCCTGAGTAAAGAGGAGCTCTAACAGGCACCAGCACGTGAGTATTATAACCTGAACAAACTTCCATTTCGTGAGCTTGAGCGTGGATGAGACAAGCATTAAGACAAAAGCCCAAATCAGAGCACAATTAAGTTTCACTATAGAAAAAGCTTATGTTTTTTAACAGCTGTGGCTGGGACATTTGTGACGGTTCAGACTTTACTAAGTAAACGACCCAAACATGGCTTTCTGCAGCACAGGGGGAAATAATTCAAGGCCAGATTTGAATCCAGTGAAATCAGCCAGGGAGTTCTGAGGTCTTCAGTGCTGTTTACTAATTATGTGTAGTACTCAGAGGAAAGCAGTGATTTATTACTTTGAAAGAGTGGGCATATTTTACCACTGGTACATGCAAGAAGAAGTTAAAAAGAATAGCTTTTCCACGGATACAAATGGTATTTAAAAAAAAAACAAAACCAAACATCAAGACAAGTTATATTCTCAATCAATCAAAATGGTAGGCAAAGAGATGAGGGCTCAGGATGGCTTAGAGTAAATCCTTGGCTTTCAGTTTTCACTCTCTCTGTTACAAGTTACACTAAATTAATAATGATGGAGCTTCCTGCACGGGGAAAAGTGCCTAGTATGGCAACTTTGGCTTTTAATAATTTATGACAGTGTCTTGTTTACTCCCCAACTTAAAGCTGCCTGCTGTCCAATAGCCTTTATCTAGAAGGCATCAAACAGTACATTCCTACCTGCTTCAAAAAGTAAGACAAAGCAGAGAGAAATCATGCAGAGAGCAAACCCAAAGTGATCAGCTGCCAAAGCAGCTGAAGGAGGGACTAATGTTCTGGGAGGAACAGGTAAAGAGGGAGCAGTATGGGACACCTCAGGTTCCCCTAGAATGTGTAACACGTAGGACTCAGGCAGTGCTTCCCTCCCCATCACTGCATGGGCTAGCATGAATCTGTTAATATTCAGGATGTCTACGCTGTGAAAGAAGAAAGCTTTTCTAAGGTGGCTAGAATCAATTTAGAGGCTCAATTTAAGTTTCAGGCTCTCTGTAAGCTTCTCTTGGTCTGTTAACCTGGTTTGTAACTCATGGCTATTTAACCTAGTATTAGTACTGAATGCTAGAAAACGATCACATCTGTCCTCACAAATTGCTGTTATCAGTTCCAAACCAGTTGTCCGTTTGCAGTTTCAGTTTGCTTATGGGCAGATAAGCTCCATTAAGCTAGACTCCTACTGGGAGTTCACTAAAGGACCTTGAAGATGACCTCCAATTTTGTTTGAATGAAAGCTACTTTTACTACATCAACAAAAGCTGATGTAGTAAAAAATACAAATGTAAAAATACAAAAGTATTCAAAAACCAGTTTGTGAATTTGAGAAAATGGCTAGAATGTGGCTAATGGTTAGAAAACAAATGAAACAATTTAAGTAGCGTAACCAGATTATGGCTTGTTAGCTGTTACAGGGCTTGCAAGCAATGCAAATGCAGTGAGCCACCGCTGCGTACCACAGTCCTCGCTCTGCCTCCGTTCTGGAGCACGCCTGGTGCGCTGGGCTTCGTTCAGGGGAAACGGCCACCACGTCAGTGGGCACTTGTCAGTGAGACAGGAAGGATTCCGTGGATACGTGACATGCGGCCTGGCCACAGCGGCAGGTCTGGTCCCCACCGTCTGTATTTAGAGTCTTTGTGAAGCTGGAGTTAGTTACAAGCCATGGATATTATGGTGTGGAGAATCACACAGCTGAGGGACAAGGGGTGCTGAGTATCGTACGGTACCGGTCGTGCTGGATGCGTCTGGGTCTCACCCTACAGCAAGGGGACGGGTGATTCTGGGCAGGTACAGGCTCCCGTGTTCCCAGCAGATGCCATCTGTATGGGGATTCTCATGACGCCTATCCATTTCCTACCTGGAAAGGAAGAGTAATTTGTTCTGAAAACAGCATGTGTCAAAACAGAGTGAGCAGAAGCTGTTGCCTTGTGCAACAGCAGCAAGCGTTTCTGCGCTGATGCATGGTAACTTGCTCTTCAGCAAGGCAGCTCTTCCCAGTTGTGGCCTGTTCATAGCACTGAACAGACCATACAACCTGCCTCTCGGAGTAAAGCAGGCTCATAAAGTAAGCATCATGTGTCAAGGGAAACGTTTAAAGAAAATAAGAAAAGTAACAGGAAAAAAGTAGGGTCTTGGTTTGGGGAAACGTAGGTAGTGGCAGGGCTGTAGCTTTTGGTTCTTAGCTGCTTTACGATGAATTTTGGAATTTGAAGGTAGCCGCTCCTGAGATGAACCCGTGGGACTCATCATCACAGAGGACCCTTTAAACAGACAGCTTAATCCTTGTTTCCTCTGCTGCAGATCACAGCTCCTTAGAGGATTGCTCCATATTGTCATGGTGATGAAATAAAAAGCCTTAAACAAAATATCACGTGAGTGTCACTAGTCAATATACTATACCAATAAATAAAACAGGCTTGAATCCATTCTCAGGCTCTGAGGGCATGTGGCATGGTACGTCTTGTGACCGTATAATTAAACTCTCCTCTTCCAAGTCACGGCAGCCTCGTCCATACTGCCTACTGAAAACAAGTCCTGGCTTGTGCTCTCCTAAACAGCGCCAGGGGCACTGCTTGGGAACACGCCAGCTGGCAGGGCCTGATCCAGGCCCGGGAGCCTGCTGACAGCTCAGCGGCAAGGACAATCACAGGGCAGCACTCAAGCCTGTGCTGTGGCTCCCTCCAGTTTGCCAATGGGAAAGCCTGCTCAGCGCTGGCCCCAGCTGCCCACACCGCTTGCATGTTTACCTTCTTCCCAGCTCTGCTGTGGATACCTCCAGCTCCCTTGAGGCTGCCGCAGAGCAGCTAGCCTCAAACAGTATCGATGTATGCGAATCCATGCCAATCAACCTTCTCTCCCCCAGCAGTATAGATATGCTGGGCTTAAGTGATGCTTAAGATGAACTTTTCAAACGGAGAAGATCTTCTTGACTGTAGACAGTCAACAGACCCCATCCACTTTTCAACATATCCTTCTTCCCTGGGCATGGCATTACTTCAGGTTTTTCAAGAACCATCTTTGTAAAGTCTTTAGCACAAAGGTACACCATAGTCACGATAAAACCAATTATGCTAAAGCAGTATTAACACTGGACCTAAAAAAGGAAATTCAGTTTCTGAAGTTACTAAAATATATAAAGTGCAGTGTTATCAGTACCTCAGTAATTTTAAAATCTTGTTGAATTAAGCTAACAGGAAGAACTTTGGTGGGAGTCAACTGGTCTAATGATTGAAGTTTAAAAAGTGCCACTTTTTTCCAGCTCTGAGTATGTGCCTGCAATTTTTTTTTTAAACAGTAAGAGCCAAACCAGAGTACTTTGATGATAGATGTTCAGTTTCAGCCTGGAAAATCTTATTTTATTCGTGTTTATCTCGTTAAACTACAGAGACTTCTTATAAAAAGCAGGCAAATATGCTTCCCAAACGTTACCATCTGTCAGAAAGTTATGTACTCATATTTCTTTTATAGCACTGAACACAAAGAAATAGCAGGAGAAGACATAAAAACGTCAGCCATCATGTGATGCCATAGGCAGCGCTTGGTGGTGGGATGCTGAGGCACCCGGGCTTGGGCCCAGTGCACAGCCACCCTGTGCTGGTTGGCAGCTGGGAAGCCCCCGAGGCAGGAGCCCCTCGTGGCCTTACGGCCAGGGGCAAAAGCTAGTAAAAAGATGCTTCCTGGGTATGTTGATTCATTTAAAACCTATTTTTGCTTTTGATTCTTAAACGATTGGCTATTAATTTTTAATTTGCATGAATGTAAGAATTTGTCTCTGTTTGCTTTACTAAAATCCAGCAACCCCTGAGGGTTTTTTTTCCTTGTCCTCCACAAGCCTACAGCTTGCCTCGTCATAGCCATGCATCGTACTATGAAATGGTACAGTTTAATTTATAGTGGAACTGACACTGCAGCTTTGGGATTAAAAAGACTGAAGTGTTTCATGTTGTTTCCTAGGAAACCTTAGAAAGCCGGGAATCATCAAATTGTAACACAGTCTGCTGAAGAAAATGTTATTTTGGATCTAGACTGGGAATCTGCCTGGGATCTAGCCTAGGCTTTGGGATCGCTCCTTGCCTGACAGATTCATAAAAATCCAGCTGACCCTGAAAGACAGACTCTAAAATACTTAATGAGATTTTCCCTCATCTGTCTCACCCCAATTAAGCGGCTGGGATGTTTGTGACTTTTAAAACTTTACTAAGGAAATGACTCAAACCAAAATCCTTTCTCTGCGTTTGAATTTGACATTGTCCGTACCAGGCTTTATACGCTGGAAGGCTTTTAGAGCCGTAACTTAATGCTCCGTGGGAGGAAATGAATCCATAAATCCATGTTAGAATGAAGGACAGGCACTTTCAATCGATATAAACAAGTTCTCCAAATTTCAGTAATTTAAGCGTCCTTATCTTTTGATTCATTTGCATAAAATACATTTTGTTTCTTTGAGAGAGAAGTTCTTTCTATACATGGACTGAGAGACATCGATGCAATCAACAGCACCACCGACAAATAAATGCTCTTTTTTCTGGACTTCACTAAGGAAATTCAGTTTTATTGTTAACAGGAATTTTATATTTCTCATAGAATTTTTATGCAATAAAAATATAAAAAGTATAAAATTTCTGAATGTTCCCTGAGCAGCAGCAACTTAGATCTTGAGCCCGAACACAGTCAATCAGATAAAACAGCAGCCTCAAACTATCATTTAAGCCTGTGAGTACACAGGTACGCTTGCATATGTACATGAAAAAGAAGTTTTTCAAAAATTATACCACCAATTGCAGTAAAATATGACTTCCAAAAGGATAATGCACAGAAATTTTTAACAGACTTGAAGAATAGCGTAGTGGTATCATGAAACTTAAGCTTCTGTGAAGCAGCTCGGCATCCATTATTCTTTCTCTACAGAAACATTATTTTAAAAACCAACCACATCTCTATTTTAATTCCTAATATATATGGTTGTTTTCTGATCAATCTTCTCTATTTCCATGTCATTTCAGTACTTCTTTATAAAGCACATGAAAACAAATAAAGGAGTCTATCGATTGGGTTCACCTTCTTGGGGTTCTATAGAAGTAAGTTCCTCCCAGGTGTGAGCATCTCGGAATCCTCAGAAGAAGTTTATGTATAGAAAAAAAATGATGCTCACTAAGCAGACCTGACTTCTGCAGTCCATGTATTTCTCTGTGATTTAGCGCTAACATAGACTATTTCACTGAATAGTGCAATAATGTACTTCAAATATCAAAGAAACCCACTTTCATGATATATAATAGAGTTCTTTTGTCAGTCTGGCAATTTCAGAAGAAATACTGCAAATTTTTGGAAGGATGAGAACACAGTGCTTTTAACTCTGTTTTGAACATAAGAATCAAAGGCAGGATGGGGTTTGGATGATGATATTTCTGGCTCTCTTCTCTTTGCAAAATCCACTTTTAATTAGTGGCAGTTTTATAAAGGGAATGCGAGAGGGGTATTGGCCACAGGGTGCCTTGGAAAAACTACAAACTGTAAACTATCGATATATGTAATTAGGGTTTAATGATAAAAAATGCGGTCACACAGTACCTTCTATCGAAACGTGCTTTACAAATTCTAATTAAGCTACGAGATACATAGTACAATGATCTTGTTTTACAAAGATTGTTTATTATTCTTGCTCTTTCTTAACAGCAGCGCTGACAGTGTAAGCGACCTTCTCAAGAATACACAAAAAGCAATAAAAAAAACCCCGACTGTGCCTTTTCTGCCAGTGTTTCCAGTTGTATCAGAACAACATTTTTCAAAGGTCACCTGCCTTTTTTTCCTTTAGGGGTAATTATAATTTTCTGGAAGAGAGCGCCAGTTCAAATCATTCGCAACTCCAAGTCCCTACACCTTGGCACTGACATTACCCTTTCTTGCCTGTAAGTTGATCTGCCTATTTGCTGTTAGCGTAGGGAGTTAAAAATCTTAATGGCTTAGCAGCAAACCCATTTCTCAGGAAGCATTTTGTGCTTAGACACTGCTCGCTTAGGTATCTCGCCACAGTTTAGGTCCCAGGGCTTTGTTCATTTCCCGGCGGTGTTAAACCACGTCATTCTTTTGAGATTTACTTCTGAGCGAACTCGGACGTCACGAAGGATGCGGAGGCAAAACGCAGGCCGGAGAGCCGCTCCTCCCACAACCACCACAGCTCCCACAGAGCGCGCCGCGCCGCCCCCTCAGGAACCGGGGCTGCGGCCGGCCCTGAGGAGGGGCGGGAGGAAGGGTTACCCGCCCCGCGCCGCCCCGCCCCGCCCCTGCCGCAGAGCGCACGCGCCCACTGCACCCTCCGCCTCCTCCGCCTTCCCCGCAACGTCACCCGCCCGCCCGCCACGCCCGCCCAATCAGGAGCCGCAATTCCCGTGGCGCCAAAGCTGGAAAGGGCGGGGGGGGGTGTGGCTGCCGGCGCGCGGGAGGGGCGCGTCCCGCCTTCCCGCGCGGGGGAGCGGGCCGGGGGGTTCCCTCTTTGCCCCTCCCCCTGGGGCTCCCCTGCCACGTGACACGGGACGTGGCCGCCTTGTCAGGGGGCGATGCCCAGTAGGAAGGTACCTGCGTGCGCGCGCGGTGTGGGGGAGGGGGTTGCGGCGCGGCGGGTGCGGGTAACGGCCGCCCCGGCCTCCCCTCAGGGCCGAGCCGCGGCCCCGCCGGCCGCCGTCTCTTGCGCCCCTCGCGGCGGCCTCGCCGTGCCCGCCCCGGCCCCGGCCCCGGCCGGCCGCCCCGGTGCGAGGGGGGGCGGCGGCGGCGGCGGGGGGAGGAGGAGGAGGAGCCCCGCTGCCCCCTCAGGCCCAAACCCGACCCCCGGCGCGGGCTGCCGCCCCCCCCCCGCCGGCCGAGCCCGGGGAGGCGGCGCAGGGCAGGCCCCCGGCGGCCCCCCGGGGCGGCGGCGGGCAGCGGCCCCGTGGGCGGGCTGTGCCCCCCCGCGTCGGCCCCGCCGGCGGCCCCTGCCGAGGCGGGAGCGGTGCGCGGGCAGCCCGCCCCGGCGGGGCGGGAGGAGGGGCCCGCCTGGCGCCGGCGGTGCGCCGCTGCACCGAGGGGAAGGTGTGAGGCGGCCGGCGTCGTTCGGCGACGGTCGGGGAAGAGTGCGGGGAAAGTATAACTGTGAGCGGAGACGAGACTTAAAATTGCCAGTCCCAGCATTGTTCCGAGTGGCGGAGCTGCTCTGGCCTGAGGGGGAGTGGAGGGAGCAGGGCCGCCCCGTGCTTTTTCTCGCACTCCTTGCCCTGGGGGCTCGCCTGGTGCGTTTGCAGGGTAGTAGTTAGGATGCTGGCTCTGATTTGCAGTGCTTAGGCTGATGTTGAGGTACTGCTGAAAGACGGGCTACAAGTGTCGTTGTTTGCTGTATAAATACAACTAGAGTTCACGTGACGCCTGAATTCTAAAGCATTTCATTTGCCATTTAGCATATGTATAAAGTGGTGTGAATATTCACCGATTTTTCAATATAACCGCATTTAAAATCAATTCTTATGGAAGGAAATGTCAACAACGAGCTTAAAATAACCGACCATACTTCATTTAAATGACCTTGCAATACTGACACTATACGTATCTTCTGAAAGTTTTGAAGTTCTGGACTAGTGAAAACCTGCATGCTTCAGCTGCCAAGGTTTAACCAGCTCTTGTTGCAACTGGATGACAGCTTTTGATAATAGTAGTTTCTTTTGCAGACAAAGGTAGTGTTCGTCATTACTATATCAATGAAAACTGTACTGGTCAAGTGAAAAGACAGCAGTCCTCTCCTCTTGCTGACTACTCTGTTAATTAACCCATTTTAAAAACCAAACCAACCTGACACATAACAAAAAGGTATGATACCATTATTGTATCCTAAATGTGTTGGAAGATTTAATCTTGTGAAAGCTTTTCTAAAACACTTCCGTTATAACCGTTTTGGTAGAGTGCAGATTTCTGTCTAAGTAACTGCTTGGCACCAGTTACTAATGAAAAGTACATTTCAATAGTGTTCTTATTCCATGAGGGTTTTTTTTGTCCCAGGGTGATTGGCACAAATTACTATATGATATATAGTAATTTATACTCTTGCTTAATAAGCATGTATAGATTAAAAAAATCCTGATGTTCAAATGGTGATATTATATACACATATATACATCAGTCAATGAGAATAGCATTTCATTAGGAGTAGTAAAAATCATGAACACAAAGAAGGGTTTTAAAACTTTTTAAAATATCGGTCTCACATCAGTATCCACAGGAAAAGTATTTTGAGTTGGTTTTTGTTTTTTCGATTTTGGTTTTTTTTTTTAATTTCTCAAGTGCATGCTGGTTGTGGAAGGAGGTATGCCAGGTCATTGTGACCGTGGTCGTACAGTTTAGATTTTTTTCACAAATGATTACAAATTGATAAGGTCCTTTCTCAGGATCATACGTATTCTTGTGAATCATCTTTGGAAAATATGCATACTGGTTTTCATAGGAGAAAAAAAAAATCTTGGCTTGAAAAAAAAATACAGACTATGGTTTTAATTCTGCAACCTTTATTTAAATCCTTACTTGAGGGTTTAAAATGCAAGGATGTTTTAATACTAAATTAAAACGTCACTTTCTATCCAGACACTAAAACAAGTAACTACACTTTCAGGAGCTCAGCAGGATGAATACTGAGTTTTGCTGAAAATGAGATGCCTGTTGTCAAATTCAGTTTTGTGCTATCTTAAAATTGGGTTTTTGAAGCCAAAGACTCCTTTCGTTTAGTTTGAGTACTTTTATGTGAAGTCTACAAGGACAACGGCAATCGATGAGGATGGCAGTTGGTCAGTGTTCGATATTTCTGTGTACTTTTATGCGATTGTTCCCTTCAAAATTTTTTTAAAAAACAGGAGAAGTCTCTGGAAACTAGAGCTGTGATTTGCAGCACTTTATTGTTTGTTCTGCTCTGTGTTAGGGAAGAATGCAATAATTGTATTTGAACACTTTCGAATGATGCTTAAGTGACATGACGAACTTCTGGATTTGCATGTCAGTAGCAGGAGGGGTTCATGTAGTAAAATAAACATTTTATTATTATTTTTGCTCTTGAGCTTATGTTCCTTTCTGTGCTAGAGAAGGTGAAGCATCAAAGAAATGCCACTTCCGTATGAGGTAGATCATATATTGGGTCATGTTTTCCTGGGGTTTCATTCCATGGTTTTTGGAGCAGCCCCAAGAAGGTGGGATTGCCTGGAGTGTGAAGGGCTGTGTAGTGAGTAGTCTTTGAACACACAGTCGCAGTGACTTCGTACAGGGTGCTTCTGGTTAACTAATGTTGTTACTTATTTGGCTAAGTACCAATATAGATTGGTTGAGTGGAGATGTTCTAGATTGAACCATCTATCTAAAAATCAGAACCGGTCCCCCCCTACTTTTAGTCATGTGGTGCATAATCGTTATTAAATTTTCAGAGCACGTCTCCCTTTTCCTCACTGCACATCCGCACCCGCGTAGGCTGACTTACCCTTTAACTAAAGGAGTAATGAGGGAAGGCTTGCCTGCTGTGCCCTTTATGTGGAGGGCTCGATCCTAATTCCACTGACACCAGCAAAAGTAATTTAGTTTTTTTCACTCCCATAGAAGAAAATGCTCTGGAGACAAAATGCAGTGCTTTCATGAACAGAGGTCAACAGACAATTTCTGTGTGAGGTAGCCATCCTAGCCTCCCCTTGTTTAACTCAGTATTTCAGAGGTCATATTTTATCTACAGACACTCTACGCAATCCCCAAGATTCTTTGCCTGACTCTGTGTTTTCTAATAAATATTGATTTTTATGAGTTACATCAGGTCTACATGATCTAGCTCTTTTGAGGCTGATTCAGTGATTTTTTTTTTTATACCAATATCTTGTTTCTAGACACTTCGTGCATAACATTAATAAATTAAACAAGATATGTTTTTGTGTGCCCCATTTTTATGCCAGAGGAAAAAGATGATGATTAACCTTGTGACTTGAGATTAAGAGAACTTACTGTTGTCGTTGCATTTCTTTGGGAACAGCATGGCCTTCGGATTAGCTTCTTTATAAATATTTATTCCTGAGAGAAACAAGTTTCTTGAAATATCAGTTTTCCTGTTGCCTTGAAGCAGGCTGGAGCAGGAGCAAAGAACCTTCAAAACTTTCCATTTCTGCGTGCCAGCCGGCGTATGCCTGCGGCAGAGCCCCTTGGACGCCAGACCTCTGTGCCAGGGTCTTGGGGAGCAGCAGCTTCGCAGGGGAAGGGTGACGGTGCCCTCCCCGGCCCGGGCACTGTCCCACCGTGCCCAAGGCAAAAAGCCAGACAGGGGCCCCGCAGGGCTGCTCCCGGCGCCCTCGCCCCTGCTCCTGGGCCGGTGGCCGCGCTGCCTGGCTGCCGGCCTCCCAGCTACTGCACTGCATTTGTCATTTGAAGCGTGGGGATGCTAGCCGCATGTGGAAAGTGCGGTCACTGTGTTTCCTTCCTATTCTTTGGGTTGTAATCTTCATCTCGAGGGAAGCCCCTGGTGTCGTCTGTGTCCCTGAGAATTTTTCTTCTGAATGGCATGTCTCTTAATTTCATGTCTATGTATCTGTAACTCTATCTGTTGCACGCAATGTTCATGTTACAGATTAATAAAAACACGTTTGTGTGCTTTATGTTTGTATTTGCACATAAACATTACTTAAGGCGTATTGAAATGATATACTTTTTACATGGCATATTTTTCTTTAAAGGAAATGTTTGGGGTGTGTATGTATGTGTATGCATGCACCCATACAAATATATGCACACATGCAGTGCTACTATGACAAACTCCCCACTCAGTCACTGTGGATTGAAGCTGTAGGTCCAATTTCCAGAGTTCACATTGGATATTTATGTGGGGAGATTTAAATTGTCAAGGAGTTTGGGATGAGGGGAGTTGTCTTCAGGGTTTCTTTTTTCAATTTTTTTTTAAGGTGGAGTAGGATGTGGGAAATGGTGGAAGGTATCTGCATTAAAGGCACGGAGCCGTAAGTTACTGCTGTCAGTATCAACAATCAAGTCCTCCTCTTCGTCTTCCCTCCAAATGCTGTCTGCCAGAAATTTGTGGTAGCTGAAGAACATATTATATAGAGGGTGTATTTCTTTAATTCTTGTTCTGGGACTTCAGGAACCGTTTTCATTTTTTCTCAGTGACTGTAGTGGCTACAAATTTCCGTGTGGTGGTAGCAGGAACTCTCAGATTTTCCTCTACATGGGGAGCAGGACTCGTGGTGAGACAAAGAGATAATTAACCAGAGCCGTCAGCAGTACTGATGGTTCTTCAGGTTGTAATTAAGCTGAAACGGTGTCAAGCAGCTGCTGGAGTGGTCCCACTGGTCCTTGTATCCTTTCTTCTGCTGCTGTGCCAGCTGTAGGTAACTAGTGCTTCTTCCCAAAGAAGTTTTCTGCTGGTTTGGTTCTTTCTCACTATGTCTGCACAGAGTCTGGTGAGTGCTGAGTGCTTGGGGAGAGGAAGGGGGAGAGGGGACCTCAGTTGTTCTGGTTTGTTCTGAGATCACCTGCGCTGAGATATCCCTGTAGTGCTGCTCTGAAAACCTGAGCAGCCCTGCCCTTAGCCAGGCTAGCGAAGTGGAGGATTAAATAAAACTCTTCTGTCATTAACAGTCATTACCTCTTAAAACTCTCTTTTTGCCTGTCCCAGCCATGACTGTCTAGTGTGTCTGAAGGAATATTCCCAGCTGATTAAAAGTCACTCCCAGTGCCACTTCACACTGCACTCTAACAATCTAAATATGAGCATAACCATCTACACTGTCTAAGCATAAGAACATCTATTTGTTCTATGCATATTAGCATTTTTTTTAATCTTTTCAACTGTAAGCATACCCTTTCTATATGCACCCTAACCCTTCTTACCTAGGGAAGAGGGAATTAGCGTGTAGCTTTTATCCTGCCTGTTTTTATATGGCATTTCCTTCCCAAATCTTGACAGTTGTGCACCACTGGCCGTACCTCAGCTGCCACGTTGTGCTGTTCATCCCCTGCCTCTTATGCCGTGCTCTTTCTTTGCTCTGTTGGCATGGCACAGCATAGAGAAATAGGGGGATTCTCTCTGTCAGGGTATATAATGATTTTAAGAATAGCATGGATGAGAAACTTGACGGAGTAATTCTCTTGTTCTGTTTATTGGGCTTCTTAACAACAGAAGTATATTATGAAGCCTTGTTTTATGTAACTCTTTGTGCATGCATTTGTGTGGCTTTTTCACTTGTTTGCAACTGTTTCTGCTTTTAATTGACCATCAAAAGCCGTGTATTGTAAACCCGTGTGCAAGTCGTAATGCTGTTATTGGCACAAATACACATCCTTCAAAACTGGAGTGTCCCACTTAAGAAATAAGCTTAGATGAACTGCATTTTACCCTGTAAATTTTTATCTGCAAAATGTATCTTGCAAAATCATCTTGAAGCTACAAAAACATTTGTATAAGTAAGACTTCCAGCACTGGCTAAGGTTTAAAAACAAAACAAAACCAAAAAAACCCCAAAATCAAAAAAGCAAACTAGAGCCGTGGCACGGTTTTGAGCCTTGGTGCACTGCTGGCTGTACGGTTAACTCTGACCCTGGCAGAAGTCATTCACTCTGGGGGACATAGAGGTGAAGTGAACGTCTCCAACTGGAGTAAAGCCTTGCTGTGACATTTTGCTGCAGAACCAGAAAATGGGTCTTGACGTGTTTCAGTTAATAGTATTTTCCCCATCCGTGCTTTCTGCTGTGAGGAGGCAGGAGTACTTACCAAGAGGATAGCACAATGTAGAGGTCTGAGTCTAAGCCCTCTGGAAATGGAGACTTGGGCCAGCGTCTTCACTGGGAGGAAAGCAGGACTTAAATTCTCCTTGTGTAATAGTGTTAACCATTCTTGTTTAAACTGCCATAGCCTCCTTACTTGACAACATGTCCTCGTTAAAGTGCTTTTGATTCCTTATTTAATACCACATCAGATTCAAGGTTGTACTTCTTCTCATTTGTATATTGGTGGGAGCAGTTACGGGGACAGTTTGACTTGGGTGATGATGACCTCTTGTAGTAGCCACTTTGCGGTGTAAATACCCAGTGATTTTAGAAGAGGCTCTTAGCAAGGTCAGCTGCCATCAGGGGAAACTGCAAAGCCCATTTGTTTTACTCTGTCTTCTCACCATGCGACAATAGGACTGGCTGACTGGAGGGGCGAAGGAAGATGCTGCTCATTCTATGCTTTTGGAAAGCACTTGTTTTTTTATATATATATATTTTAATATATAATTTAGGTAATAAATATAAATTTATTTTATATTAAAATTATATTTTGTTTAAACTATTTATTATATTTAATTATAATTAGAGGTATTGAAAAGATATTTTAAAAGTATATATTAAAATAATTATATGCATATATTAATACATGATATATAAATATACGACATATTTTATACATTTATATATTTTTATATATATATATATAAAAACCCCCTCACTATTCTTGTGAGCACTCAAAAGATCTAGAGGAAACAAATACACATTATTGGTTACAAAACAGACAAAAGTTGCCAAAGCTTTTTTTTTTTGGCATATGTTTCTTAGTTCAAAATGTATGTTACAGTCCTGATTGACCAGTTTGGCTGGACACGTATGTGCTGATCAACATAACTTTGGAGTAATTCTTAAGTATAGGTAGGAACTGTAGTTGCTTGAGAGAAACTATATCAAAAGAAGACAGAAATATTCAGGCAGATAATATAGTCAGCATTTTGTAAGATAAGTTTCAGTAGCAGAGTGGGCTGTTTGTCGTGCTTAAGATCAATTTATATCTATAAACTGGTGTAGAAACTTAAAGATAACTTTGGGTGTGATAATAGGCAATTCTCTCAGCTTCAGCTATTCTCATATGCTAAAATCTATTGCATGAAATGAGCAGTGGATGCTGATTAGCATCCTGTTTCGTGACTTATCTAATATTCCAAATGACTTCCAGCACCCCATGTAAGGGGAATGCAACACTTCATCTGCCATTTTCTGGGAAATGGCTGTGAAAACAAATGTAATTCTGAAAGTTGAAAGAGTCTGGGTTTTTTTGTTTTGGTTTTTAATGGAGAGCTGGATAGTGATTATCTAGTTTGACCACTTTCATAATACAGCATTCAATCAGATTAAATGCGAGTTTGAAGGAATTATTTAGTTAAAATGTATTTTACTGAGCTGTTCCTGTTTCGGATAATATTTTCAGCTTCACTGGGCAGCTAACAGGTACTACAAGTGTAACTTAGATCAACAGAAAGTAGTGTACTTATAAAAAATTAAATCTAGCCATGACATTGGGTGGTTGTTGTTATATGGTGTTGCATAAAAAATGGTTGCAAGTATTCAAGACTTTTTTTTTCCCCAGCTCATTAAAAACTGGAATTTATATTTCTAAGCATTCAGAAAAAGGGGCGGTCTAGATTAAGTAAAGTTTGTTTGAGAAGAATTATGTGTACGTGGTGTTTTTAATAGGTTTGTTTTTCCTCATAGCGGAAGCGATTTTGGAATGCAGAATGCACACCCTTCCCAGATGAGGCACCCCTACAGCTGAAAAAAGCAAATGTCAGAACATCAGTGGCTGCTACATCGATTTCCAACGCGTGGCTTAGGTGTGGGGATGGTTTTCAGAGCACTTCAGCACTGGAGGTAAAATGCTGGCTTACTTAACGGTGTAAGAGAGAGATTCAGACTGACAGTTAAACCGATTTCCATGCTTGACTGAATTATAAGATGTTGCACTTTTTTGTGTTGTTTCCCAGTTAACAGCATATTGTTACAACTGTCAAAGTAGACAAAAGTAAGGGCATTGTCTTAACTTGTAAGTGTAATTTTCTGAGCATATGTTAATATGTCATGTTCTGGATAGCACTTATCACTTGAAAAATTTCAATAATACACTGAAGGATACAAAACTAATTTGTCATTTGGGATGGAGTACTGCATTTCCTAAAAAATATGGAACAAAAAGACCCTAGTTTGCATCTGAAGATTTTTTGATAGATCTAAAGAGTATGTTTGCAATAGTGAATTCACTGTAGAAAATCCTGCTTTTCGATGACCCTGCAGGTGTGGATTTTGGTGCAGATGCTCTTTTAGATGATATATCAAATTATGCTTAATTTTTTGTGTGTGTATTGGTCTTGTTGGTCATGAAGAGAGACGTTCAGTCAGCTCTGAGTGAGAAGTGCTTTGTGCTGAAAATCTTCTTCAACCAAGTTGCCTTTCTGTTTCTTCTGGTACTGAGCAGTCATGGTATCACATAGCTTGTGGGATTTAATTAAATCAGAGGCGGGGGCACTGAGTGCTTCTTTCTGTAACCTTTGAATAGGGCGCAGGCTTTATCAAGCGTGCTCTTCCTGCCCAGTTTTTGACATTTTAATTCTGAAAATACTGGCAGCTGTTCTTCACAAGGTCAGATGTGATTCCTGTCATAGTTACACTAAGTTTATATTTTCCAAAACAATGAAAATTCAGCTTTTATATTACTGTTCTCATGCTTTATTACCTCACTCATCATATCACAGTCTAGTAGAAGATAGAAAAAGGAGTCTGAAATTGTGCCATTAAGTTGTGGTGGGTGAGTAACAACAGTTTTGAGTACATTACTACATGTTAAAATTGTCTTTAATGCCTTGTGATTAAATCTCTCTCTCTGTCTCTTTTTAATGTAGTCTCTGAGACCGACTGATAAGAAATCCAGGATTAAGAAGCAACTTGGACCACCGTTAATATCTGCTGAAAGTGCAGCAGGTATATTGTAACTATTGCACGTTAGCCTTGTCAGCAGATTGTCAGTTTGTTTTGCCCTTTATCAGGGTAGAAGTTGGCTCAAAATACTAGTTGCTTTCTTCTTCTGTTATTGTAATCAGAAGCTGATTTTGATAAGAGAGACAGACATGATGCTATTGTGATTGGGCTCCTCTATTCACCTAGAGTGCCAGAAATATACCCTGCAAAGCTGCAGGCACTTCAGCTATTGCTCTTGAACAGATGAAAGAAGCATCACTAATGCTGTATATAGTGCGTGTTCTAGCAGGGACAGGTTATTTAAATTCTTCACATTTTTAAGAGGAGGGAATGAAAAACAACACTTAGCTGTCTAGATGGAGGGTGAAATAATTGTCTCTTCTGCTAGAGGCAGACAAGCAGGCATGAGAGAAAACATACATTTTCTAAGTGTGAGCAATAGATAGAAAAACAGAATTTTGTTAACCTTCTGCTTTCAGTCTTCTATATGCACCTCAGTCTGTTTAATATTGTGATAAAAAAAGAACTCTAGGCATAATAAAGAGGAGGAGGAGGAGGACTTACTGACTCCCTCCAGTTCTTTCTCTTTTGAGTCCAGAGGAAAGGAAAGAGAGGGGGCAGTGGCTTCTTCAGTCTTTATATTTCTACTTGCTCCAGCAGCTGTGCTGCCTCTGTTGGAGTTGTGACCTTTTGCCTACCTTTTTGGGGTTCAAAATCATGCTTTTCCAGATTTCTGAAAAGAACCTCTGTGTGTTGCAGGAGTAGATATGGTTGTGTTTCTCTTCTGGGCCCTCCTGCCTAATTCCGAATCTCCACTAATTGTCTAACTTCCATTTACCTAAAAAACTTCAGTAGTTGCAAGCAGTGGCAAATTCTGCCTTCCTATGATTGCTAATTTTGCATGCTCCACTGCTAAGCATTAATTCTTTTCTCCTTGCTTTTGTTATTAAAAATGATGGAGAAAGGTATTTTGAATTTAAATGTCTCACTTCAAAAACACAACAGCTATTCTTTGTTACTCCTGAATAGTTTAAATTTTTTTTCTCTCAGGACAGAACTGGGAAGTCACCTCTACTGATGGCATACTTGTATTCGTTGGTTATTCATTGTATAAAGTCAGAGAAATCCCAAACCCAGAATTCTAAGGGCAGTCTTTGTTTAAACCCCTTACTGTTTGGAAAGGGCACGTGCGGGAGCATTAGGACTGTGTGTAGAGGTCTGTATGTCAGACAGTTGTTACTTGTCCTCACTCTGCTGAAGGACTGATTGATAGCCTCATTGTATAAAATGAAGTGTTAGCATTTATTGTGGAGAACCAAAATGAAAATAATGTGTGTATGTATAAGAAATACATGTGAGTTAATGCTCCAGTACCTGATCACAGATGCCTGGTGACAAAACTGATAATTTTTTTCCCATTCAAAAATAATATAGTTTAATTTTTAAGAATTTTAAATTTAACAATATGATGTTTATGTAGCAATCTGACACTTTACAATTCTTTTTAATAGGATCTGCTGCTGCTGAAAGCTCTGAGGAAGGTGAGGACATAATATGGACCTCTAGTGGCAGTGATTTTTCAGATGATGAAAGTAAAACATTGATTCCAAGGTTACACAACAAAAAGAGTCACGCTTCTAAAACAGAGAGATCACCTAGCAGACCTGATTTCTTGTTCGAGGACAGTAGTAGTGAAGGTAAGTTCAAGCACAAGCAGATTTGTCAAGAAACCTTCTGTCAACTTCAAGTACTGTAATGAAAATTCTTTGAGATCATTCTGACAAAATGACATGATCTAATCCTATTTCAGTTAAATCGGCTGGCGTTTTTTTCATCAATTTCATCTGAGTATGGAATAAGCTCTTAGTATAAATTATGTACGGAAGTTTTAAACCTTGGAGTAAAGGAGCATAGTTGGGCAGATTATACATCGAGTAAAGCATGTCATTTCATTTCAGTATACTATAGTTTATTTGTACCACTTCCTTCTCTGTGCTGTGGTACAGATTCTGGGGTTGTGAACAGTCTTCTCTGCCTGCCCTGTTCTACTGGTGATATTGCTGTCTGCATCTACTGACTGGATGCGGCAGACTTTGCAGCTGCAGGTAGCATCATGTTCTGTGGCGTGAGTTTTCATTTCGGTACACAGTATTCCTTGTTTCCCCTGTTAGCTGTATTGTGTGAACAGCCACGAGTTTTGTTCTTAGGACTGACTTCATGGAGCAGGGGATGACAGCGGGGAGAGAAACTAATTAAAAAGTCCAGCTGAAGACAGAAAAATCTTTACTTGTGTGCTCCATTACATAAGCATTAATTAGGATAATGTTTAATTTGCATTAGAACTTGTTAGGAAGTATTTTCAATGTGACTACTTCAAGAAAAATAAATCAGGTTAGCTATGTAATACTTCATCTTAGACCTAAAGTGTTAGAGCTAGACTTCACATCCTGGATGTCTGGCAAAGTGGTCAAGCACCACTGTGAGTTGATTCTTTTCATCCATACTTTTGTCACTGATTTAACACTGTCATTGACATACCTGATGGTCATCTTTTGTAATTCCTAGTAATTTCCTTTCCTTATTTTTGAAATGGAAGGACTGTCCATTTTCTAGACTGCAATCTAATAGTCACCAAGAATCTTTCTAACCTGCCATTAATTTCATTCTATTGCACTTGTCTCCTGCAAGTATATCCTGCAGATTTTAATCTTCAATTCTCTTTCTTTAAGAGACAATACACAGACTTATTTTTACTTTTGTAAGATAGCAAAATTTGGGTTCTCTGTGTAAATGAAGAAACCCTGATGCATTATGTATCTGCTTGAGGGTACTGAGGAAATCCAATAATTTCCTGTTTTTCTTCTAAACCCAAAATACATATTGAAAGCAGTTATTGAAAGCAGTGGGGAGTAAAAGAGCTGTAATCTCCATGCTTTTTCAAGTAACCATCATATACACTAATTATTGTACGGTACACATGTATCTCTGTGTGTGCACATATAGGTACAGTTCTAAGTATGGGGATAATAGCTGAGAATGTATTTTTAAGTGACATGCCCTTTGACCTGAAGTTCACCTTCAGAGACAGAGTGTTAGTACTTGAGCGTGGCAAGATAAAACTGCTTGTCTTGTATTTTATTAAGGAATTTATACTGCTGCCACAAGTTGCGTGCAGCTTGCCACACAGCTTCAAAAGAGTCCTCTTTGTGCTACCTGGTTGCCCATGTCTGTGTCTAAAATGTCTGATGAAGCTTTCTCGTAGTTAGAAATGCATTCACGCGTGTGAAAAAGCAGGGAACACCAAAGCTGTGTGTTTATTTGTCTGGGTGACTTCAGAGTTTGGAAGTTCCATGAAGAAACTAGTGATTTAGACTGTAGTAGCACTGCCAAGTCCAGAAGGTACTGCCACAGTTCCATGGATCTGTACAGATGCCTGGAGCGCTCTGCAGGTGCCTCCTTCCTCTGCTGCCTCTCCCCGTACATGACTCTTTCTCTGTTAGAAATGTGACATTTACAAAAGAACAACAGCAAGCCCAAAAAGCTTTCATCCCTCCTCCTCCTCCAAACATGCTCATTTATACAAAATACAGTGAGATTCTTCCTCTCAGTCACTAGGACCTGAAGGGTGGTGGGGCTGCTAAGGCAGCTCAGGCTTCCACTGCCTTCAGGAGATCCTCGGAGGTATGAGTGGACTTTTGGAGTTGCATTAAACACCACCTGGTCGTGAGGATGGTGGAAGGACTGTTCTGCATCTCTATCTTTGTTTATTGCCATTTTGTTGTGGTTTTTTTTAAAAAGACTCCGTCTTTTCTTGTGCCTGTTTCTATTATCCTAAACAATCCTCTGTCTGATGGGCTTAGAGGTTTGATTTGGAGACCTGTGTATTTAGCCATGGTGTTTCAGGAGGTGACCGTTTCAACTAGCTTTTTCATTTCTCTGTGGGGGTTACCACTTAGAGCAGGTGCTAGCTTATGCCAAATTTTCGGCTGTTCCAGGTGCCACTGAAGTATTTGCTTAGAACAGTTAATTCTGAACAAGTGCACTTGGAAAATCCAATGCAACTGGGCAAAAAAAAACCCTAACTAAAACATAGGAAAGCTAATAATAACTAAACTAAAAAACCCCTACTTAACTAAGCAGTTAAATATACTGCCTCCTTATGGGCAGTACTTTGAAATCTTTTTTTTAATGTACTTTTTATATCTTTCTTCACAGAAGCTCCTATTGTCTGCTGGTAGGATTTAGCTTTTATGAGAGACAGGATCACAAAATAGTTAAACGTAAAGATCAGTTGAACATATGTAAAAAATAACTGCACTTTTTCCCAAGTGAGGGATAATTGCAGTATTACTCTGTTTGACTTCATGCTTATGAATAATACATGGTGATTAAGAAAAATTCTTTTTACAAATATTTTTGTTTTAGGTGAGTCAGAGTTCATTCACTGGGAGAAGGATAGTGATTCTACTGATAGGTGTGATGGATCAGGAAAAGACGACAGCTTACTGGAGATATCAGACTCGGACTCCTGCACAAATCTTAATTCTCAGCCTGTCAAAGAGGAGAATGATCAGCTCTGTAAGGTGAGAAACTGTTTCAGGTTAAAAAAAAAAAAGCTTCTACTATAATTATGGAGTGTATTCATATTTGATTGCATTTAATTTGGAGGAACGTGAGGTTTTTGCTTACCTCATCTCTCCCGAAGGAATTCTGTACACAAGGAGTTCAAGGTATTTTCTCTGACTGCTAAACCTCAAAACCCAGCAGTGCCCCACACCTAGAGCTTGGCAGTGTGGTCACGGACTCACGGGGTGTCTGGGGTCGGGGGGCACCTCTGGAGATGGGTCTAGTCGAACCTCTCTGCTCAAAGCAGGGTCAGCTGGAGCTGGCTGCTCAGGGCTGTGTCCTGTTGCGTTTTGAGTATCTCTGAGGATGGAGACTCTGCTCCCTCTCTGGGCAACCTGTGCCAGTGCTCAGTCACCCTCGCAGTAGAGAAGTTTGTTCTTATATTTAAATGGAATTTCTTGTATTTCGGCGTGTGTGCAAAAGGTCATCAAGTGGGTAGGTTTCTCACCAGAGATGTGATGATCTGGATTCTCTACGGCCCCTGGCTGCTTGTCGCAAGTTGATGTCCAGATTTCCTGTAATGTGGTGGGTGAGACAGTTATCTGTTTCTTTTCAGTACTTTGAGAGCTTGGCTATATGAAATCCAGGTATCGTGACTAGATTATGTTCTGAGAGTGATGACGAGAGAAGGGACTGATTACAGGACTCCGTGCGCCACTGAAAAGTGATGAGTATTGAAGAGCTCAGGAAAGGGGCAGCAGTAAATATCGGATCATACCCGTTAAGATTTGGGAGTATATTTTTTTACTGTAGAAAATACAACTTTATTTGTAAAGGCGGCGTGCTGTATCAAGCCTAGATCAGAAGGCAGAAATTTTGATCTTTACTGAGTGTCTTACGGCGAAGTGACTGGTATCGCAAGTCTCGAGATGTGACACCATGCTAGGCGAGGCTGACGTTGAGCCGGTGGGCTGGAGGCCGGCGGGGCTGCCGGGTGGGGCAGGCGGGAGGGACTGGGTTTGCCTGGCCGGGAGGCGGCGGCGGGGGTCTCTGGCCCTGCCCGGAGGAGCCCGGCGGGAGGGCCGGGCCCGCGGCCACCCGGTGGCGGGGCACACCCGGCCGGCCGGGGCGGGAGGGGGGGGGGGCCGGGGGCCTGGCTCGCCGCAAGCCCCGGCGCCGCCCGGGACGCCCCGGCCGCCGCTCCCTCCCGCCGGGGCCGGGCCGCTCCGTCGGGCGGCGCTGGGCTCCCGCGGCCCGGCGCCCCGGCGGGAGCCCGGCAGAGGGCGCCGCAGGCCCGGGCTGCGCCGCCCCGGCCTCGGGCCCGGCCCGGCCGCCGCCTCCCGCGGGCGCGGCCCCCCGGCGGCGGGGAGGGGGCCGGGGCCGGCCGCGGCACGCAGGCTGCAGCCGTGCCCCCGGCCGCGGGCGAGGGAGGGAGGCGCGGCGGGCCGCGGCCGGCGGCGGGGACGGGGAAAGGCTGTTACCGGAGCGGATTAAAGCCTTATTAAAACTCATTTAAACTTAGGTATCGATTCTTTATTAACATCACGGTGAGGGCGTGCGGGCGGGGTACGATAGTGGGCTCTGCTCGCAGAGGAGGAGCAGTCCCCAGGTGAAAATGGAGGGTGAAAATGGGTCGGGACGTAGTGCGTGGCAGCATGCCGGCTGCTGCGGCGACACGCGTGACCCGGCCTTCGGCTCGCTCACGGGGGTGTCCATAGTGGTTTAGCACCGTACCTCAGAGTTCAGCAAGGGTTAGTCAAGTGTTTTTCAGGTTCTTGGAGAACTGATTTAAAATAGCTCGAGTCCTCGCCGCCAGCGTCAGGAGAGTCTGCGTGGTCTGCATAAACCTGGGAAGAATGGTAGCGTTGGGCTGACGGTTGGACTTGATGGTCCTAGAGGTCTTTTCCGACCTTAATGATTCTATGAAAACAGAACTGGGATTTACACAAGCAGTAAAAGTTGTTCTGCCTTTATTATACCAGCATGAACTACCCCAATGTAAATGGAGGGTTGGATGAATGTTATGAGACACGTTCATATCAGTAAATGGTGCTCATGAGGGCTTTTTCAGATGCAACCATACTGGAATAAAAAGTTCTTAACCGTAACCGGAATAGTTATACTACTACAAAAGATGTGGGTATGCTGGGAATCTGAGGATGTCTCTGCAGATCTCCCCTTCTCCCTTCCCCACTGGAGTGCCATGCGGTGGCAATTTTCACGGGTGGTCAGCCTCACCAGTGAACTTTCTTCTGGGAATTTGGTGTATGCAAGAGGGTAAATCCCTAGCGATTGCTGTGTCTGTTGCAGTCTTTGTTTTGCTTTACTTGGGATACGCAGTTTTCCTAGAAAAAATTGCAGGCAAGCCCTTTGAGAGGTTTCCAAGGGAGAGTAGGAAAGCAGTGTTCGCTATAGGAGGTCATTTGCTGTATGAGTTTTCTTTAAAAAGGCCTGTTAATTTTGTGGCCTAGTGCACAGTGGGGGAAGGAAAAAACCTTGAATGTTGATATATCATAATTTTTGTGGTATTTACTAAATCTCTGGAACCTATTGCAGTGTGTGGATAATCAAAAGACCATGAAATTTATTTTACCCCACTTCAAAATATGCTAAATACCAAGAGGTTCTGGAGGTTTAGGATGGCTGCCAAAATATCTTTATGGTAGTATTTACCCATGGTAGGAGTGTACTAGGTTTCTAATGGGAAATCTCAAAAGATGAGTAACTTTACGGCTTTTTTTTTTTTTGCCCTTGTATACCAGTAGTTCTAATTTGAAAATTATTTCTATTCAGTGGTAATGAACTATGTAGAAAGACTTCATGTGTTGTTTTGGTATGAAGACAAAACTCTTGCTTATCTGTAGGGTGTAAAGCTACAGTCCCGATTCAGTTTATGTTCCAAGTCCCTGTGCTGTGTCCTTCCTATCAACTAGCCACCTCTGACGTGTAAAGTTGTTTGATAGAGGGTAATGAGGAAGGCAAGTTGAAGCCGGTCTTGTGGTGAGCAGCTGTTAGCTAATTTTTGGTTTCGGTTCAGTTCAGAATTTTTGAAGAAAACATGTGCAAGGTATGACATGGTCATGCTTTACTTTCCTTTGTATATTTTTAGGGGATGGGAGAGTTATTTTTTTAATTGTTAACTTTCTTTTGAGCTATAACTGGTTGAATTTTTGCATAAGGTGATGCAGGATGAAGATCTGGCAAGGCCTGAACCCAGATGGTTTTATTCTAAGAGTTCCTCTGCTTTCAGTTGCCTGTGGTGGATGCCTTGTTGACCTTTTTCTTGGAGACTATGGTGCTAAAATAAAGATTAACCATTGATGTTAATTTTTCAGCATACGTGTTTTTCAGAAGAGCACCATGTAATCACCTCAAAATTGATCTAACGTATTTTTATGCATTGGTCATGACTACTTTTTGCATGACTTGTGCAGTCACCTTTCTCGTGAGCTGAAGTTCCTTATTTTATAAGAATTGTTCATCTCTGAATTATTTTAAACTTCTAAATATTTTAATGCTGGGGATTAAATGAAGTCTAGTGCTCTTGGACATGAATTCCTGTCTCCTGCCACACAACCTTCTAAACTGGGAACTTTCTCTGGCCTTGCGCACAGAGTGGCATCATCTTCTGTACTCAAAAACACTTTCTGCAACTTAATCCTTTAAAGTAGGCCAACATTTTTATGGAGTATATAATTTTGGTATCTTACAGAGTATTGTCTTTTCTTTTTGTCTCATGTTAAATCTACTTATCAGTTTTTGATGGGTAGCCAGATTTGCTTGCTTTATATGCAAGGCAAGTGAGATTTATCCCGGAATGGTGTGAGGAGAATTTTTTCGCCCTTTATATTGCTAATGTGTAGGAATTAGATAGTCTTCTGTACTTGCTATGCAGCATTAATAAAGCTTAACTGTTATAGCAGGCCCTCTTCATTGCAGAGCACACTAATAAGCTTCTCTGCTGATCTTAACTTCTAATTTGGCTGAAAGTTCATCAAAAAGCCACATGCTTAAGAGCTTGTTTCCTTTAATAAAATATAGAATGGTAATACCTCCAGAGTATCTTGCTGTATGATGATAGACAACTGAAAAAGAGAACTGCCGTATTTTATATGTCTCAAAACTCTGTTAAATGGATCACCACCATGTTCTCAGCTCTCTACTGTGCTGTGGCCTGTCTGCACTGACAGTGGGTGATCTGATGTGATGTTGTTGAGTCTCGCGCAAAAATCATTGCAACGTTGTGCAAAAGGTTAATTTTGGGGGTTTTCCTGAGGGAAGAACACATTATTTGAGAAGTCCTTCCTGCTCATGGATGTATGTAGGCGTACATCTTTTATCTGAGGCCTTATCATCTGTCAAAATAAGGTTCACTCAGTTGCTTAGTTCATGGATTTATTACTGTCCTAACTTTTCTTGTAAGAAAACCCCAAACTCTATCCTTCTGTGGTATTACATTGAGGGAGATTCAACATACCTAATGAAATTCTGAAGAGATCACTTAAAAGGTGAGGAGGCCAAGATTTTGCTGTTATTGCTGGGCCTGCTTGTATGTCCTTGCTCTCTTGATCCATTATAAAGGTAATTATAACTATCATTGGCTTGGTAATTAGAATTGAGTCTAGAACTATTGTTGTGTAACAGAATTTAAAATAGGTTATCTCAAAGTAGGTAATCATTATTATGGCAAATGGAATTTGTGTCATCCTGTTAGACTGATGACTTAATACTGATACAGGGTGATGATACGACCATGTTATTGCAAGCAATTATTTTTGTCAGTCCATTACCAAAGGAAGCTTATTAGAATATATACAAGAATACCCACAAGCTCACTATTATTGCTAAATGTGTACTTCATGGAATAATTCAGGTTGGAAGGGACTTCAGAATGTCTCCAGTTCAACCTGCATAAAGCAGGCTCGGGTGCAAGGTCAGACAAGGTTGCTTAAGGCTTTATCCAGTTGGATCTTGGAAAACTCTAAGGATGGAGACAGCATAATCAGTCTGGGCAACATCCTTCTTCCTTCCCTGCCTCTGTCCTCCCTGTTGCCCCAAGAACTGGAACCTTGTTTTTCTGGGTAGAACTGGTCTCTTCCAGCAGGGCTCTTCATGTGGACTTTTTAGGCAAGACCTATTAATCCAAAGACTGCAAGACAATAGTGGTACAGAAACAGATACCTTCTGTGTTCATATCAGCAAGGTGGAATGATTTATACCTGAACTACTAGTCAAAACTGAGCTTGTGCACCAGCTGTTTTCTGCTACATCCCATCTGCAGGGATGTCTCTGCATCTTCTGGTCCAGAAATGAAGCCTTGAAGCTTTTTTCCTTAGTCACAGACAGTAGTTCCCCTCTCAACTTTCTGTTTCCATTATTTGCTCAGATTATCAAAATAAGAAACAGCATGTTTCTGGGTGAGCTGTGGCTATCTGTATTATAACTAGCTTCTCATAAGTCTCCAGTTAAACAATGACCCCATTAATTTTAAATCAGGATTGAAGAGATTAGTTCAGCTAATACCTAACTGGCTCGGATGTTCCTTACTTTGATGGTTTAAAGTGTCTTGGGAAGACTTTTCTTTATAATTCTGAGAGACAGGAGTTGAAATCTCAGTGTAGCTGAATTGGCTCATTATCCTCGTCAAGAATGATGCAGTCAGTCATATGAGTGTCTTAACGCTCATTAAGTGTCTTTTTGGTGGTGTAAAAATGTTGAAAGTCCATGGTGCCCATTCTGAAGGAAGTTTCTTTGATCAGCATTATCATACTTAGAGGTGCTTGGATGTATGTGTGTATGCTCTTGTCGGTGATCCAGTGTCATGGAGGTGGCTGTACTACTTTGTACCTGGTTTTTGAAACTCCCTGGATGCCTTATCAACTAAGTATAACAGAGACTCCTGTGTACCGCGTTCTGGGTGTACAAATCTGATGGATCGCAGGAGCTATCATAGTGACATAAACAGACTTTAGACCTTGCTGCCTTGTGCTGTCATTCCCAGACTGTATTTTTATGTTGTTTGAAGCACCAGGCTGTTTGTGCACGCTAATCCAGCCCCTCTGCTTTGTTTAACTAAGGCTTCGGCTGAGCCCCGTATTTTTTCTTGCACAGCTCTGGAGAGCAACAACTTTAAGTGCAGCTGACAGCATTGCTATCTTGGCATCCACGTATTGGATGCCCCTCTCTTTGCTGTCTTCCCCCCCTCCTCTCCACGTTTGCCTGGTGTTTTTAAACAAGACTCAAGTGACCTGTGTTAGTTTTCCTGCGGCTGCATGCTGCAGGAGGCATCTGCGTTTCCTCAGGTCTGGCAGCACCTCTTGGCAGTGTGGCTCTCTTCTTAGCACCACAGAGGGTCTTTAGGAGTGCTAGCAAGGAGCAAAGCGGTATATGTTTGCCCTGTCAGGGCCCTGACCTCCGTCTCAAGAGGTGAAGCAAAGAAAGAAGGTCTCATCTGTCTCCTGTTGGTAGCCTGCCTGGTGCTACAGCAGAAGAGGCTACAGGGAAGAAGAGCAGAGCATGCACTGCTGGGATTGCAGTGCTCTCCTCTGAAAGGAGAGAAAGGATAAAGCCAGAGGAGTTAACAACATTAATAGGAAGTTGAAGGCTTTTTGTCTTGTTTCCCCCTCTGGTGAGGCTATCTCCTGTTTGCCATTATGGATAGTTTGCTGATAGTTTTGCGCTCTGCGAAGAGCCATGAAGACAGTGAGAAAGCTGCTGGGTTTTGATTTGTCTAACTTTGTCTTCCAAACTGTCTCAGGACTCCTCAGGCCAAACTGAAGGAGAGATTGGTTTGGATTTGTTTGAAATCCTTTTTGAAGGAAATGGTGGAAGAGAAGTTTTAGTGGAATACATAGGACCAGTCTTAATCATTTCTTGTTCTGATAAATGTGCTTTTTAAATACTGTGGTTCTGGAAGGAGACCTGAACAGAGTAGATTGGCTAATGGCTTGAATTCTCTAAAAGCCTTTGGTTCAACCTTTCTTGTGGGTTGTCACTTTGATTTTAAAAATAATTTTATGATCTTTTAGTCGCTAGTGCTGTCACCCATCATGACAGTTTGTTGCGTCAGGAGAAGGCCTGAATATATCAGGGAAAGTAAAATGCTCCTTTACTACGAGGCATGTTTGTTGCATCCACTGGTGAAGAAAACATTTCTTGTCCTTTTAAGGTACCTAGTGCAGTTGCGGCTTGCATCTTTTCACAACCAAACCTTACTGGTCTAGGGGTTTGTGGCAGCAATACAAGACAGACATACACACGGCTATCTCAAAAGAAAATGCATGTGTAATAGTGCTTATAGAATGGCTATTAAGTGAAAATAAGGCATTTAAATGTCCAAGGTTATCCAATTCCTGGTAGAATAAGTCAAGCATGAGGTGTACCAAAATTATCCAACTATCCCTGTATTTAGGCTTCATCTTCTTATGAGTTTCTTGTCACTTTTCACTGAAACAGAAGTGTTCCTTTGGTGGTAAGGGTTAGTATATACCAGCTCTTTGTAGAATCTACTGAATTGTGAAGATCTGGAAATAAATTTAGAATACCTTAGAAAACACAGGAAGACCAAAGTTTAGAAACTATTGTCTGCTAACATTGGGGTTATTAAAAATCCCGAGGTTTTTCCAGTGTGCTTCTCCGTCTCTTTAATGGACGAATCTCTGTATATCTGTGCTTGTTCTTATCTTGCATGGAAGAAGGCGGCTATGTGGGGTTTTTGTTTTGTTTTGTGGGTTTTTTTAAGTCATGCCACTGTATCTTTTGCTTGGAAAGAATGCAGTTTGGTGGTATGGTATGGGGAACAGGACATTTGTTCCTGGCTCCCATCACAATGTGGAAGTGTGTTGGATAGATAAGAGAGGAGTAAATGGGGGCAGAACAAATGGAATAAAACTGAGAATGTTTATAATAAAACTTAAGAAATTTGGAGGTGGGAACTTGTGTTGGGTGGGGGGGTTGGCTTTCTTGGGGACAACGAGATGGGACTGGGGTGGGGTGAAATGCTAATGTCTTTCATATCCAGTTTGGCAGGGTCTGTGTCATGTTCTGTTGCTCTTGCTTTGTGATAAACAGTTTCTATACCAATGTCTGAATCATCTGTAGATGACAATTCAGATTTACAGTTCTTTTGTTATCTGGATGCTTACATTCCAGACTAATAAACCTGGTGACTGTTTAACCCTTTCTGTGGAGAAGGTCTGTAGCAATGGGCTGTAACTCCATAACTGTAACATGTTAAAGAAAATTTTGCCTGCTCTGCAGGAATCTGTTAGCATACTCTCATGTACATGCCAGCTGCATACAACCCTGCTCCCATGCTTTTTTTTTTTTTCCCCCTTTAGCGTATCTCTGTTTACCTTCAGACCAGGGCAGCAGCCTTGACTACTTGATGGTTTTGTCTTTGTCTGTCCTTGGTCTCTCTGGAAATACGCTCATAAATTGTTACTTCGTACAATATCTCTCCCACTGCTCACAGCTCCAGCTCAGCTTTATTATTCCCACTTCCTGGATGCATGAAGAAGCTGTTGCACCTGGCTGTTGATTCACTGCTCAGTCCCAGCAGAGTGGCATACATTTGGACTCAGTCCCAGTCATTCTCCTCCCACGCTGTCTCCTCTTCCCAGCATGGTCACTATTTCACTCACTTGTCCCCATTCACCCTCACCTGGTTATTGCTCAGTCTTAGTTCACCGGTTCTCTCCTGTCTAATACAACTATTTAGTTCTGTGCCACCAAATACTCTCATCTGGTTGCAAATTTTCAGAAATGGTGGCTGTGGCAGCTCCTCCCATCAGGTGTCTCACCAGCGCAGTGCTGTTGTGGCAGCATCCAGTGTTCTGCACGCAACAACTTTTGTTTCTCTATGCGTATTTTTCTTGTCATTACACCAGTGGAGGAAAGCCCCGTTCTCCCTTTGTAGGAATTCCGGTGGGGCTGCTGGGAAGTTTGATGCTTCTGAAAGGAAGTGAGTTGTTGGTGTTTTGCAGGCACCTTGACACCTTCCTGTGCATAGGAAAGGGACCATTGAAGCTAAGTGAGAAAAGCAGACTGGAACTGTCTGCTTGTGAACACAAACATGATGGGCAGAGCAGCTTCATCCTGACATAAAGCAGTCATGAACTAGAAGTGTTGAGGTTTGTGCTGGGGTTTAAATCTCTGAAAAGCTGCTAAAAACACGGCAACTTTAAAAATCCACCAGGTTTGCACATCAACTGTACTTGTGCATAGTACTTTTGGTCCTCCCATTCATAAAAAAAAGGTGCAGTGGAACTAGAAAAGCTTCAGAGCAAGTTAAGTGATCAGATATGTGGCATATTTTCTGCATGAGAAAAATTCTGTAGATAGAAACCTTCAGCTTCCAAAAGAGATTGCTGTGGAGAGGACATGAAAGAAACCCATGAATCACAAGTAGATAGGAAGAAGTAAATTAAATGACTAGGTACTGTGTAGAGCTAGGAGACATCAAGTGAAACTGGCAGGTTGATTCAACATTAAAAAGGAGTTTATTCATCCTACCGTATGAGGTGTAGAGCTCCTTGCCACAGGATGATATGGATGCTGAAAGATTATTATTATTACATGGGTTCAAAACCAATTGGACAAACTCATAGAAGACAAATCTGTTAAGGATTAAATAAAAGATCTTGCCTCTAGTTGAAGCCACAAACTGGAATCAGGGAGACTGTTCTGTGGCAGCATTGCCACATGCTTGTCCTGTTTTAAACTCTTTCCTAAACATCTGACATTAGTCATTGTCGGAGACAAAAGTAAGGGGCTAGAATGATCCTTGGTAGATTCCCTTACAGCTGTTCCCATGTTTGTGTCCTGTGGGCTTTTCAGTGTGTCCTTTTTCCATCGCCACCCTTGCTGCTTTCTCTGCAGAGCAATTGAGAAGTCACATACCAAAAGACGGTGTTGCAAATGGATCTCCACTTGGTGCAGTGGAGTGGGTACCCTTTGTAGCTCTAGTCCTCTACCACCTGCTGCTCTGTGTGGCTTCTGCAGGGTGGTTTTTCATGTAGTCTAGTTTATGCTTACCTCATGTTTTTAATAAAGCTTTCTGAATAGATGTAGGGATGGAGAGGAGCCCTTGAGACAGCATAGATTTTGTAGAGGGTGATGGCTGTAGCCAGACTTGCCTAGAGAAGCATTTGGCTTCCCTGGAGTGAGCTGGTGACAGGCTTCACAGACTAAGTTTCTTTAACTTGCTTGATTGGGTGAGGGAGAAGTGCAAAGGTAAGTTTGGCAGGTGTGTGTTTGTTTTCCTTTTTTTTTAAATTGAAATCTTTCATTCTTATGACTAATTGGAATGGTTTTCTTTTTTTAAACATACGCATTTGTTGAAGTACATTTAAGCATCATGAAATTAAAAAAAAAAGTTGGTGTTGCTGAGTTTCATTGTGAATCTGGTATGTTCCAGTAATAAAGTGATTTGTCTAGGTTATGAAGCACTTCAGGATCTTTTGGAATGGGAGAACAGCATAACTAGCAGTCTAAAAAGTATAAATAGTATAAATCCACAATACTGAACTTTTTTTCTAGGATAAGCAGGGTAATTGCAGCTCCCTTTCGGAGCATGTGTGTGAATGCATGAGTGTATAATGGTGTGGGCTAAAGTTGGAAATAGGTGCATAACGCTAAAGTAATAAATAATGTGTTTGATGACACAAGATTTGTATTGAAGGTTCATCTAGCTTGGGTCCTGAATTATAATACTGTTGGGAGAGAACTGTAAGACTATGTTAAACGTTGTGCAGTGGGAGAAGGAGGATCTCTGTTGCAGTTTAGGTACTTTCTGAGCCAGAAGTTTAATTGAGATTATTAAGTCTGAGAGACGTTGTGAGTTTTATCCTTCAGTAGCTAGCTCAGTCCCTTTCTGAACCAATATATGTTCATGGTCTCCAGACTTTTGGCAGGCGTGGATACCACAATCTAATAATGCATTATGTGTTTAAGACAGAATTAGAAAAAAGGCTTTTTAGCTGTGGCAATTGTAGGTAAAGCGTCACATTTCCTTTCACTCTGTTCTTTGCAGACACATACAGAGAAAAGAATTAACAATATTACAGACAGTAATGTAACAGTTTGAGAGCTGCTTGTAAAACCAGATTGTATACCAAGAAACTTCACCGATGGTGAGCTTTGGCAAATGTCTTCCTCCGTTACAGGACTCAACAGGATCATCCTTGTAATGTAAGATACTTGTGGAGTGTTGGGAGGATGTAAGAGTGTTTGTATGGCGTTTACTTACTGGTTTAGAATGGAAGGGTCAAGGTAGCTCTTTGCACTAAGAAACTTTGTCATCAGCCTCAGACTGTAGTTATTGGAGGAGGAGGTAAGGAGAGAAAGAGATGTATAGTTCTTTTACATAGTTTGTGGGGGAAGGCTGGATTAAAAAATATCAGGTTGTATAGACTTCTCAAAGGGTACAAATTTAGGTTGAGGAAATAGAATAGGGCATAATTGCCACTCTCATATGCCTAAAAAGCAATGAGCTGCACAGCAGATAGGATTAACAGTTTAAACAACAACAAAAAAAAAAAAAAAATCAATGTTTTTAGAGGAAACAAGTTTGAAAAAAATGCAGGAGGGTGATTATTCCCATCTACTTTTTAACCTTTAGATGCACTTGAGTCTCGTTTTCCACATTTGTTTCCCATGCAAACAGTAGAGCTAGATTTGTTTCTTACTTGTGTTTACATTACTTAGAATTTAAAGATACCGTGATTGCTTTTCCTTTCTGTAAGAGCATTTTTTTGTTAAAAACTTAGCACTAACCACAGGAGTTGTGGAGGGGAAAAGTAGTTACATGGGCATCAGAACAGGGCAAAGAATTCTTTTCTTACAAGGCTTAACAATTTTAGATTAATCCTTCCCATACATGTTGATGGCTTCTTAAATCTAATGAGCTCAGAGGATAAACTACCTCTGGGAAAATATCTGTTTTAGTTTCTTCAATGTTTAAAACAAAAAAAGTTACCTAAAAAAGTGAGTGCATCACTTCTGTTGATAGTGAAGATGCCGAGTTGGTTCATCACTTTCGTATATGAGTCTAAGTGAAAAATATTGCACATATCCCCTTGGTTCTTATTGTGGATGCTGAGTATAAATATTTAAGTTAGTTAACATCATCATAGTTCATTGTTTTGGGAGCTAAGTGGAAGAAATAATTGGGGAAATAATGGGAAGGAAAATTAGAACATGATTTTATATGGTATTGGAAGGCAATGTAACTTCTGTGCCACACTTGTGGTGCAAGTCACTTTTTGAAGGCAAGAATGACAGTGAGATTTAGCAGGGTGGGGTTGTGCTATATTATAATAAAGTACTCCACATCATTTTTTGTTGGGTGTATAACTTCGCAACTACCCTAAGCATTCTCAGGTTGGCATTTCTGTATGTTTAATGCAGCAGTTGCTTGTGGATCATGAATTCAAAAACTTGGTTGTGAAGAAGCAAAACCTAAAATTCTCTGCATGCAAATTGCATGGTTTTTTAATGCTACTCAGCTGTGACTTAATTACCATCAAATAATTTGTAAGCATTTTGGAAAGTGGTGGTGGAAGTTTTCTATCTGCCTTGCATGCTCCAGACACTCTGAACAGTCAGAAGTAATAATGTAGACAATAACCATTCTGCTTTGACACAGTCATGATCCTTGTCGTCATCACAGAGCCGAAAAAGTAAGACTACTGGTGATATAATGTGTGGTGCTTTATTTTCACATTTTGAGCAGGAAGGGATGATTTAAGAGCCCACTGAATGCTAATTTCTGTTGCTTTGTTACCATGCATATTTTAAATGGAAGAACAGCAAATGGATTTAATTTTTGAGATTTGCAGCCAGTATAGCGTAAAAATTCTCCATCTGCTTGTTAGCAACACTATGATCCACTTCTAAAAAGAAGGTGATAATGTAGCTTATGTGTCTTCCTGAACTGGAATGAATGAATGACACGTCTAAAGGAGATCCCCAAGTGTTGGTAGTATTGTAGGGTTTAACTGCAAGAAAAGTATCTTTCAATGTATTTATTCCTCCAGCACTATGACTTTTTTAGAATGCACTTCATTGCTCAGGCTCTTTAGCTGGCACAAAGTCGTTGAACGGAGGTCACTGCTGCTTTTTGCATTTTTTGGTACAGGTGTCAGCATAACACTCCTTAACTTTTCCGAGGCTTCTTTAGGTGTTGCACCAATAACAAACCACAATGACTGGATTTGAAACCTATGGTTGGTGACCCACCTGTGGTCCCTTCCAATTACTTTCTTTGCTGACATTAAAAATATTAAGAAGTCGTACAATATTACCTGTCTTCTGCAGAGTTTGGTTTAAAAGTGATTGGACAGGGGTTTTGTTTGGAGAAAAATCCATTAAGCTAATAAGTCAAATGATGCTCCCTTGGGAAGTTCTGGAGTTGCAGATCACTTCACTGTGGAGGAGTATATCAGGGAAGAAGTATTCACTTGCTTTGTACTACTTTGCTTTATGCATCTCATATAGGCTGCTGTCCCAGGCAGGGTGCTAAATTCAACAAGTCTCTGGCCTGACTTGTTCTTGCTGTTTTTACTTTGTTTCCTTGATCTCCACAATTTTTTAATTGCTGCTTTATTGTGTATTTAAGTCCTCAGCTTCCAGAGTCTGGTTAGCGTGTTATCTTCTGTGGCATTATGCAAATGTTTATGAGATTGAAGCAAAAGGAAGTTCTGGTTTGCTGCTTACATCTAAAATGCAGAGTGAATCTGATAGGTTGCATCTATTTAGTGAAACTGAAACTTCATACCTGGTGCCTCAATCTCTCTGGCAGGCGTTAGTCCCAATATGTTCGGTTTCTAAAAAGAGTAATGCTTTAATTTTTGCTAGATAAAACTAGACTAATTGCATGTGTAGAAATATAAACAAACAATGCTGGAAAAAGTTAGAAAGGAATTCTTTTGTTTGGTCTTATGAGCTTAACTATGTAGTGTTGTAAAGAAAGGAAATTGTACTGTGGAAAATCAATACTTGCTAAAACTCTTAAAAACCACACGAGGACAAACTAAGGCAAACTAGTGCACAATGAAATGGAAGCATAAAACTAAAGTGAAGAAGGTGATAGTTACGGATATATTTAACATTGTGAAATTGTGTAGAACCCAGAAGCCTGATGGGTTGTATGACGTTGTTACTGTGGTTAAAATGTGGTCAGTACTACAAGTGTGTGCCTTTGTTTTTAGAAAAATACGTCAGCCTGCACTAGCTTTTGAAAAAGAAAATGCACACACATACCCCCCAACCCTAAGATGCAATTGGTAAAAATAGAAGTATCTGGAAATATGTTCCTATATGTAGCCAGTAATGAACATTGTCTCCTTCACTGCAAACAGTTATATTTAATAAATTGAAAGGTCTTGAGTTTTGTATGTATAGTCAGGTGCAATTTGTCTGCCTCTATCTGCATTTATTGTACCACAGATCACGCAAATCCTGTTGTGTTGCCCCATAGGTAGGTAGGCATTTTTTCTTCCACCTATTTTCTGTGCTTTTCATCTGGTAAGAAGTAATTTCCAAACCAAAGTGTTATGAGGACTGACAGGTCAGGTGTTACAAGACAGCAATAGAATTAAAATTCTTTGACTTCGAATACTCCAAAAGCTCAAATGCAATGCTAACCTAATTCTGGCGTTATCCTGGTTTTGTTTTACTCACCTATGGACGGGATTGTCTCGTGCACTTCCTGCTCCTCTGAAGTCATGTTTTTTAATGTTGCTTCTGCACTTACGACTCACTCTTGTTATGGATCTGTCCTAGATTCTTTTCTCTGACCCTCTAACCGGATATTTTAACTATGTTTAAAAATCGTGGAGGAGAAAGTAAGCAAATGTGTTAGATTGTCAGGTTCTGTAGCATTACTGACACGTCCAATAAGTGCTCTTTGCTTTATTAGCAAATGACCCACTCTCAAATGAATAAATTGACACGTTAACGGAGCTACAAGGTATTGCTGCTGTTCTTCAGTATCTGAGTCTTGTTTACACTTGTTTTTAAGGAGGGTGACCCATCTGGTATAATCTCCCTTCTTTTAAATTGACAAATGGTGTTATATTTAAGAAAATAAAAGTATTCCTCTCACCTAGATTTTTTTTTTCCTACCTGGCAGGTATGTAACTACCATAGTTGTGTGCTGTTATGGTTGCTTTCATATGTATATAGGTGAAGATGGTTAGAGGTGCATTCATAGAATCATAAAATGGTTTGGGTTGGAAGAGACCTTTAGAGGTCATCGAGTCCAACCCCCCTGCCATGAGCAGGGACATCTTCAACTAGATCAGGTTGCTCAGAGCCCCGTCCAACCTGACCTTGAATGACTCTAGGGATGGGGCCTAGAGACATTCATAGCTCAGGATTCAACTGTGCTTTGAAAATGGGGCTTTACCATTAAAATTATTGGTGGATAAATGGGGTTTTCTTTTGTATGTTAAATAAAAAATAACGTGCTGCAATTGAAAGTTTTAATTCAAACAGTATGTACTAAAGTCAGGGATTGTGTTACTCTGGTTTTGGTCCTGGTGCAGCTAATTGCATCCAATCACTTGGGACTCCCTAAACTGCAAATGAAAATATTCCAGGACTTAACAAGCTGAAATACTTCATGTTCCAGACAGAGGAGGTGGTTTAGGAGAAGGGCAGTGGAGCACAGGCCTTGCTGGCTTTTGTGTTTAACTACAAAATATGAGGACTTGTTGCTTTATCTTTTAATTGTAAGAGATTCCCAACATTTTTTTTTAAAACATTCCATTCACAGTCTTGAAGGGTGTAAGAACAAACAATCTTATTGAATACATACTTTGGCAATACAACAAAAAATTAATCTCACCCTGTTTGAGCTAGTAGTCCTGTGCATTTGCTTAGAGGCTGTAAGCCACGCTGCGTGTTAGGAAGACAAGTAGCCTGCGTGATTGCGGTAAGTGTGTCACATCCTGCCCTTAACTTTGCCCTCCTTGGAGGCTCTGGCAGTCTCCCTGTGGTTTGCCCACTAGCTAGCTGGGAGTGGCTCGAGAAAACTTCTCTAACCTGTGGATCTGGTTCTCGAGCAAACTTTCAGACTTAACAGTATCTTGGTGCTCCTTGCCAAGCCCAGTTAGGAGAGAACCGAGGGTGCTGACTGGGGCAGGCTTTCAAAGTTTGGCAGAGAAGTCATCTGTAATTTTGTGACAAATTTAATTGCGTACATTCAGAGCATGTTGTGCGGGGATCACTGTGGGTTTTTTTTCTCCTTGACAACCCAGTAAACTGCTCTGTAAACATAAGACTACCAAAGAGCTTCCCTCTTCTATGAAAATCTTCCCCCATCTCTGCTGCAGGAGTAGTGTTTCTGGCTATGCTTGGAGGGAAATGGGTAGGTAGCTGCTTTGGTGATGCATGCAGTGTGAATGCCAAGGCACCGTTGTTAAATAAATGTGAACTGTTCCTTCATAGGGATTTTTAAAGATAACCTATCAAGTCAAGGCATGTCGTTGGAAATCTGTGTGTCTCAATATGAATTCACTGTCATCTGTGTCATCAGCAATCTGTGTATTTCTTATTTTAATGTCCTTCCTTCCTATAACTTATTTAACTCTGAATTCACTTTCTCTCTGCTACTTATTCAGGTGTCCTCCTTGATCTGGAGCCTGACCATAGAAAGAAGAGATTAGAAGTTATCTCCGCTGTTGTTTCTCTTGCTCTGTGAAAATTTTCACTTATACTTGGTTTTGTCAAATGATTGTTAATTGTTTATAGAGAACTTTTAAATCATTCATTCATCAAGTAGTCCCCTTCTGTACTTTGTCCTGATCAACATTTGTGGGTTTTTTCCATATGCAAATGTGACTTTGGTGTATCCCACAGAGAGGCAAAAGTAAATGGTGTAAGAATTGTATTTTTCTTACCTCTTTAGATTTTTTTAACTTCAGGATGCAGTTACTCAGAAAATGGCATTTTGAGCATCAAAAAAATATATCTACAAAACATCAAACACATGATTTCTTTCTCATTGGTTTTTTTCATCCTTGGGGCATTAAAGCAGACTTGTTTTCCCCACTGTTATAGTACTGGAGCTAATATTTTAATTTGTAAGGCATAAGCAGGGTTTTGGCTGCAAGAAGAGGAGTTTTGAAAGGATTTTCTGTGATACTAAATAGGGACTACTGAAAGGGCCTAACTGCTTCCTATACAAGTTTTATTGTCTCTTTGGTTAGCGGATAGTTTATTTCTATAGCCGTAATAGTAGCTTGCAGTGCATAGTAGTCAAGGTGAAAAATAATCAGTGCAACTTTCACATATAACACAGGCTCCTGATGCTGGAAGGACTGGCCAGAGACGTGGATCATCTCCTAGAAGCATGTGTTGCGCGTCTCATTAGAGAATCTTTTAACTAGACAAAAATGTTGTCGTCTTTCAGCTGATGGATGAAAGGCAGTGGAGTGCTGGATCAGCTATTATCTGATGTAGCCCTTCAGGTTTGCACTGAAATGGAAAAAGGGAAACATTGCACCCGTTTTAAAAAGGGTAGAAAGGAGGAGCCTGGGAACTACCGACCTGTCAGCCTCATCTCTGTGCCTGGGAAGATCATGGAACCGATCCTCCTAGAAGCTATGGGAAGGCACATGGAGGACAGGGAGGTGATTTGAGACAGCCAGCATGGCTTCACCAAGGGTGAGTCCTGCCTGACCAACCCAGTAGCCTTCCGTGATGGAGTGACTACACCAGTGGACAAGGGAAGAGCTACGCATGTCATATATCTGGACTTCTGTAAGGCCTTTGACACAGTCCCCCACAACACCCTTCTCTCTAAATTGGAGAGACACGGATTTGATGGGTGGACTATTCAGTGGATGAGGAGTTGGTTGGATGGTCACATCCAGAGGGTAGTGGTCAACAGCTCAATGTCTAGATGGAGATCGGTGACAAGTGGTGTCCCTCAGGGGTCCGTACTGGGACCAGCACTGTTTAATATCTTCATCGATGACACAGACAGTGGGATCGAGCACACCCTCAGCAAGTTTGCAGATGACACCAAGCTGAGTGGTGCAGCTGACACGCCTGAAGGACAGGATGCCATCCAGAGGGACCTGGACAAGCTCAAGAAGTGGGCCCATGTGATCTTCATGAGGTTCAACAAGGCCAAGTGCAAGGTCCTGCACCTGGGTCAAGGCAACCCCCGGTACCAATACAGGCTGGGGGATGAAGGGCTTATAAGAAAGATGGGGACACACTTTTTAGCAGGGCCTGTTATGATAGGACAAAGGGTAACGCTTTTAAACTAAATGAGGGTATATTCAGCCTAGATATAAGGAAGAAATTTTTTACAGTGAGGGTGGTGAAACACTGGCACAGGTTGCCCAGAGAAGTTGTGGATGCCCCTGGAAACATTCAAAGTCAGGCTGGACGGGGCTCTGAGCAACCTGATCTAGTTGAAGATGTCCCTGCTCACTGCAGGAGGGTTGGACTAGATGAACTCTAAAGGTCTCTTCCAACCCAAACTATTCTATGATTCCATGAAATGGTGGAAGCAGCTGCAGTGGGCTGTCCAGGTAGGGAGCATGTTTGCCTTACCGTCTCCTGAATATTTGTCTAACCGCGTGGATTGCATGCTAGGCTAAGGATGTGTGTGCAGAAGGTAATGAGGATGAAACTGGATCCATCTTGCTGTCGTCGTGGCTGATGGCCTGGCTGGAAGGTGTTGGTGGAGGCTTGCGCCATCAGGACACTGGTGGGGTTGCAGGTGGCAGGTATGGGCCCTGAATAGGTGACTAGGGAAAGCCCTCTCAGCAGGTGTCTGTGAGCTGGTTTTGATCCTGCACCTATGGGTGTCAAATGTCTTGATCAGTCACTGAAGAGGAGGGTAGGACATCAGAGGGAGAAGGGGTGACGGACAGGAGGAAAGGGACTCGAGGCTAGGCTTTGGAGAGAAAGAGGGGGAGTCCCAGAGGGAGGAAATGCAGAAAAGGAGGGTAGTAGCCATATGGTATATGGAGGAAGTACATCGAGTTCGTGGTTCATTAAGTTCATTTTGCGTGTCCTCCTTCTACTTGTTTGCTTTTTATCTCATGAGAGAGCATTAGCATAATCCATTTGTGAATGACATAACTGTATAACTGATCATCCCATACAGAAGTGTTGCATGAGGCGCCCGCCGTGTTGCCTTTGTGTGAGGGCTGGGCGAGGAAGTTAGTCGGGGGCAGCCCTGCCGCAGCAGCCACCGTCTGCCCTCACTGCCTGGCTGAGCGCTGCACTGGAATTTTCCAGGTAGAGCATGGGGAGAGGTGAGAGGGAGACCGCGTGGGATGGGATTTGGACAGGGAAGGGCTTGTGCTGGGAAGAACTGCCACTGTGCCGAGCTTCTGGTACATGAGAGAACACCAAACGATATGAATAAATCGGGGGAAAAAATGCAGCGGATGCATTTTAAAATATCTGATGCTGCCTTTGCATTTTATTACCTTTTCATTACCATTTTCCTTTATTAATTTGAAACATACACTGACTTTTTTTTTCTCTCTCTCTCCAGCGTGGATTTCAACACATTTTTGTATGGGTGCCAAGAACACTGTGTTCTGTTAAGTCACGGGGTGACGTAGGGCGCTGGCCAGCTGCCAACCTGGGTCAAGTTCATTCAAATAAGTTTCAGTGGCGGCTCTTGCTGCCTGAGCCCTGTCAGTCCTGCCTTCACATGGTAGGTGGCTCTGTTGCGTTAGTTTTCTGAAGAGCTTGGGTTTTCAGGGCTTTAAATTTTACAGGCTTTTGAAATTTGTTTAATGTTTGCGGAAGGATTAAAAAAAAAAATAGGCAAGCCCGACCTCACATGAATCTGTGAGGAGAGAAAAGGAGATGGCCATGGGTTTACTGAGCAGAACAAGGCCTGCAAGTTGTAGCGTGTGTTTGTGTTTTCCTTTCTCTGCCCACTGATTTTTTTGTTTTGTGTTTTTTTGGTTTTTACTCCTGTCCTTGTGATGGCTTTATTCACCATGTATACTTTGTGTCTTTAAAGCAGGAGCTACTCCTGAGGTTCCAGTGACAAAATTCAGCTCGTGACAAAAATAGATGAAATGGCACAAAGTGCGTGAAGCAGCAACGGCTGTGCTACGTTAATCACTTCCCTTTCCTACAGGATTCTGTGTTTTGCTCTCTTAGCCCTGGAGCTTTGGACTGCTCTTAAAAATGCATAAAGAAATGTTGTCTTTGGGGTGAGCTTCCCGTGTACAGGATTGTCTCATGTCATGGTGTTGAAAAGTCAGACCAGTTTTCTTGGTCTCTTTATTCCAGCTTCCCTTTCAGGGGACTGTGTTGTTGCTACTTTGCATAGTAGCATACTTTTCCTTCCTGTAACCCTACCACAAATCACACTAGATCCCTTCCCCTCCCCTTCACTTCCAGTAACTGCTCTGTGAGCAATAATTTTGGAACTACTGGCAAAATAAGAGTCTTTGACAAGCTCATAAAATACTTACAACAGGATAGCAGTTATAACACCAGAGACATCACTAAGTGGTCTCTAAGACAACCGTTGATATTTTAGTATTTGATGAGAAACCCATTCTTCCCGTTTGCTTCTGGGATATATTTTTTCCAATTAAGATGAGATCTCTGGGAAGACTTGATGTTTCTAGAGAGAGGTGATTAGTTTTAAAGAGAATGGAGAAGTGAATATACAGGTCATGATTTAGATCTGTTTTAACCATCTCTTATTTGGACAGATTAGCCAATTTAGGTTTGGGTTGTTTTTTTTTTTTTTTTTTCTTTTTAGTTGTGCACCAAGTTTCTAGGTCTTGGCTCACTTGATGTTTGGCTTTTAAGGGAGAGAAACATAGTAGTGTCAGGTTCCCATGATTCAACACCCACTCCTGAGTTACCTGTCGGTGCTTGCTGGCTTATCTTCTCTGTGTGGGAGAGTGGAGGATGATCAGATTTGTGTTCATCACTAGGTGTCACTCACTTGCAATTACTTGAAGTATGTTTCAGGGCAAAATTAAAAGAAACAAAAAAACCTCTCTTGCTTCCTACCTCACCCAAATTGGGTGTGTGTGGGGGAAGGAAATGGTGTGAAATCTGGAAAGGAATTTTTTCCCATCCTTGTTTCCCATAAAACTATTGTATGTGGTGTTTTGTAACTTTATTGCTTTATGGTGTGTCTTGATCTGTATTTTTGTTATTCTTGTATAGTTCTGTTGATGCAAGATAAAATTTTCTCATATATTTTCAGTGATATTTTCTTCCCTCTATTATCAAGTGTGTAAAAACTTAAAGAATAGCAGATAGCATTGTGAAAGATACTGAAATCTAGCTCAAGGGAGGTGCAGCAATGGAACTACAGGATCACTTGAGAGAATGCTTGGAAAAAAACAGAGATGACAGGACCCATAAAATTGTTCTTGGGACTTGACCACTGAGCTATGTTGGGCAAAGGATGATGATTAAAAACTGTGCACGTATAAAGATGATTTATACTTCTGTTATCTAACAAATTATGTGGTATGTGATGCCTCGGCTGGGTCCTGGTCAGCATTCTCTGTCGTCAAGCGATTAGTATGGGGAATGTATGTTCAGCTGTTGAACTATAAGATATTTCAAAATTCCAACACCAATGCTGAAAAAAGAAAAAGGAGAGAGGAGGAAGGTTAAGTAGCAAAACTCCATAGATTTGTTCAGAGGTTTTGAATGCACACCAAATGCTCTAAATATTTTATTCCAGAGGGAGAGTTTCCAGAAGAATGTACAAGTGTCCATGTGGATAACTGGAAACTTTACTGGCAAAGATGACCATTTTCTCCTGTATCTCCCCCTGTTCCCCTTTCTTTTTCCCTTGAAATGTGACGTGTCTTTTATCCAACCTGGTTCTGTCGTTCGGTTTTGGGGCTGGGACTGCTGGGGTGTGGAAGCTGTTGTGTAGGCCTTGCTTCCCCTCCTTCAGGTTCAAATGAACTAGGTCTGTGTTGTGTCTGAGTTTGTCTCAGGAAACTAAACCTCTGGAGGCTCCTCAGGCGTTACTCACTGGGGAAGGTTCTCTAAATGGCTTCAGTGGTGTTAAACATGGATTTTCAGTCAGTAAAAAACTGGTGAAAAATTAAAGCTTGTCTATTGTGTGTTTTCTTTTTCACCCTCTCTCCTCTGTAACCGGAAGCGTTAGTTCAAAAGGTATAGCTATATACAGAACTTACCTTCCCTCACCTTTTATTATACATCAATAGTAGTGGCTACTTGAGATCAACTACTTTTCTGTGAAAGGTGACCTAAGCCAAGGAAAGCCCTCTTAGACAAAAATCACTATTCCGGTGGACCTGAAGTGATGATTTGCTGAAGGTAACAATAACGGAGCAAATCTGTTGCGGGGTTGAAAATACAGTGAGAATAGAAGGTTTCTGTTTTGTTTGTGCTGAATAAGATTCTTAGCGCCAGCCTACCCCTCTGCGCAACATGTATGTGGATATCCACAGAAGTTATGCGCTAACTGTATAAACAAGTAAATCTCAAGCTCTGTGTCAGACCCCATGTTTGCAGTGTCTTTGCTCCTATTTAGGCCTTAAAACCAGCATGAATTTCTTGTGACAGTTGAGAAGAAAGCACATAGCCTCCATTGATACCTATACAGATATGACAGAACTCTTAATCATAAGATTTAGTTTCCCTTTGTGAAGATTATAGGTTAAAAGATTCATCTCCTTGTTCTATCTTGGATTACTAAGTGTTTGTGGCTGTGTGTCACTGTATTTATCTAGTCCACATGTTGTATTTGAATTTAACTGAGAGTGTGTTTGGATGAATAAAGTAGCATAATTTCCTTCCCTTCCCCTGAAGGAGAGGTGGGTTTCTTTAAAGTATGGCAGCTATTATGACTAACTATATAATTACACCTTTAATCAGAGTAAAATATTTTAGATACACAGTAGCCCCATTTGGCCCCTCAGTGTTGAACTGAAAAGCCTCTAAAGATACATAGTATGGCCTGTAGTCATCATCCTCACTTTTAATCACTCAGCATATTAAAGCCACTGTGCAGGAGTGTACATGGCTGCGTGATTTCCTTTTTGGCGGTGGTGGCGAGGGCAGGGAACAGAGGGAGACGTTACCATGAATTCCTTTTTCTGCCTCTAAATCTGCAAGGACACAATTGTCTTTCTCTTATTGTCTCTGATCATCATTTTGCCAGCATTCAATAGATTTCTTCTACTGTTGTCTTGTGTTTGGAGGCAGATGTGGCTTAGAAGATGTGGCGAGAAGTTTTTAGTACATTCGGGCTACTGAACCTTTTGAGAGGCTGATGGGTGTGGAAAGCAACTTGTTCAATGCACGGTTCGGAGGCACGGCCTTCAGAGAGCCTCTCTTCCTTTAAACAACGAGCTAGGTGCGCTTGTCCTCGCAGCTCCTCAAAGACCCAGCTCAGCTACTGTCTATCCTATTTTATGCAAGGTAAATGCAGGTCTCTAATTTCTGGCATATTGGGATTCATCCTCAAAATAAGAAAAAATGTACTGCTACAGCTAACATGAGTTTTGTAATTTATACACTTCACCCCTGGTGTTAATCCTATAATTTTAATAAAGCCTAATAAGTGCTGTTTCTTGCAGACCTTAATTATGCTAGCAGCTAGTTTTAAAAGAAATCTTTTGCTCTAGTTGAAATACGGTTACTTCCAGAATTTACTTCTGCACTGTTTCATGTTTTGCCTGATATGTTTATTTTACATCTTTTTTTTTGTGCAAAGAGGATGAATAGAGGAGGAGCGGCAGGGGCAGATGTCACATAGTGAAGAAGGAAGGACAACACCAGAATGGCAGTTCTGTCAAATAGAGCCAAGTGCACGGATTTCACAAAGTGACGCATATGGCTCATTTTTGTTGTCGTCTCTGAAACTAATGTAGGCTAGTTTTGGGCTAAAAGGTTAAATGTTGTTGGGAGAAGAACTGAAAATGGCTGAGAATACTATTCAAGAAGGTTAGAGCTTAGGGTTGTGCCGTAGCAACTGATCTCACATGGAACAGCCCAGAGTTCAGAAGTCAGCAGATCTGTAGTTCCAAGACACATGTGTCTGACAGTTTTCAGGCATAATTATGCATGGTCTATGTTACTCTGTCAGGAGTAAAAAATTTTGAGCATTGTGTTTGCAAAACGATCATGAGTTTGTTGCCTGTAACTGCATGTTTTCTCACAACTTACTGGGTATACAAACATTGCACAGGGATGTTAGTGTACAGCACTAAGAGCAGTGAATTAAAACAAACATAATAAATGGGAAAGCCTTTGTAAAAATGTGCAGACAACTGCATTCAGCACAACTGTTGATGGCTTGGCCTTGAGCTTAGTTGGTGGAGCTGCTGCTGCCTGACTGCCAAGATAATGTGTATGATGTAATCCTGCCAAGCCCACACTATCACAGTATTAGAGCAAAAGCTGTGTCTGTGAACTGGGCGCATTCCCAGTTACATTCAGGTACAGTAACAAGGTAATTGGAAAGGTTTTACCAATACTGTATGTGTATAGTTACAGCTTGAAGTGGGTGTGTTGGGACATGAAAGGCAAAGTAAGTCTCTTTTGCTGGCCAGGTACTAGAGAACATAGTCTTTAGTCAGTACCTTTTTTATCTAGCTCTTGTTTTAAATGACTCTACAAGCATGCACCTCTTCCCCAGCTGCAGAGGAACATTTTCTGATAAGATGTAAGAATGGCTATATAGGATAGACGGAAGATCTGTCTAGCCCATTGCCCTTACTGTGCTTGTGACCGGAGGCCTACAATTTGGACACTGGATATAAACGCTGGTTAAGCTAAATGGATTAATTGGCTAAAAATCATAATACCAGTTGCTTTGCTACTGGCTGAATGTGCGTTAAAATAATCCCTGATCTTCAGAGAAGACTAGATATTTGAATGCTAGAAAGTTGTGAGTGATAGGGAGAACTTCAACAAAATGTAGCAAGTGTTCTGGTTTTAAATACATTTGTTACATATTCCATAACTGTGAAGGTGCATAATATAAATAGCTTTGTATTGGACACCCAGTTTTAAGGTGTCTGCATCTAGCCTGTCTAATTGGTAAATAGGGCCGGAAGTAACAACTGCTAGGATATCTGTTAAGTCCTTTCAGAAACACGTGCAACCTGATGGGAGATTTTGTTTGTTTGTTTGGCTGGTTGGTTTTTGTGTTGTCAGGGGGGTTTTATTTTAATTGGAGACATATTCTTAAGATATTTACATAGTCCTAAACTGAGCTTGTTTATGTAGTTGCCTGCAGTTTCTTCATTCAACCTTCACAAAACCCTTCCTGCTTTCTGAAGTTTTTCGAACAGTTAGTTAATTCTAACTCTCCATCTTCCTCTTTGACTGAAAATTGCAATTTCCTTTCGAGAAACAACTTCCTATTGAGTACTAACTTATCTGACCGCTTTGATGTATTTGAAATTTTTTTCTGAAGTCCTGAATGCATTGCAAAATCCAGTGTTGCCTTCACAGTTTGAATTTCTGCACTGTCTGAATTGAGGAAGCATAGAAGTGGGTAGGAACTCATCTAGCAAACAAATGAAAATCCCGTTAAGTTGTGCTTCGTCATGCAGTATCATTGTAAAATTCCAAACTGCAGTAATTGTAATCTGGTTAGGCAGCTAAAGAGGACTGAATTGTCACATATTTGCTGTGATCAGCATTTTCTTTGGGAGATTTGCCTTTTGGGAGTTGTGTGGATTTCCAAAAAATGCTGCAGCATATTTGGAGGCAGATAAAGAAATGGGCTGATTTCTGCGGTGAAGCTGATCATCATGCCAGAATGACAGGAATCTAAGTTCTAGCCTGCAAAATAGCCATTAAACTTAGATTTAGATGCCTGTGTTCTGTATACAACGAACAGAAGAGCTTAAGTGCTAAATACCAGGATTCTCAGCTACTGTCTTTCTAACCAAGGAACGCTTAAGCTCCCTGGTGTTCCTGCATTTTATCTAATGCCTGTTTGATGTGGAGCAGGGACTGGAGCTCTTGAAGACTGTTTTAATCTTGTGGTTTCTTCCACAGTGGCCCAGCCTTCAAGGGAGAGGTAGAAATTACCTCCTCATTGCTCTGTTTGGTGGGTTGAGCGCTTCCCTGAGAGGGAGGGATTTAAACTCTCTTAAGCTAAAGATTGTCTTGCTAGAATTTGGGGTTTTTGCTGCTTAGGCTGAAATGTCTGGAGTCTTGCTGAAGAGTTATGTGTTTACTGTTGTGGATGTGCTTTTCAATGCAAACAATGCATACAGCATGCTGTGAGTGGAAATCTCTGCAGAGCATAAACCCACACCTACTGAATTAAGCCCCTAAGCAGGCTTAGGTACAGAAGTACCAACTTTGTACTCACAGGCTTAAGTGTGACATAAACCACAAGCCTGTGGAGTTGCATTGCATCTGGGTATGTCCAGAAGCAGCGCTTTAAGAAACTCTTGAAATACTCGGTACTGAAAAAGCTGGGTTCATCAGGAGACTTTGGTGACAGGAGTGGAAGATTTTGTGACTCACCTCTTGGACTTTGATGTCTAAATGCCATCAAAGTGCCTCTCAGAGTCTGAGTCTTAGCTTTTATAGCTAAAGATAACCTTATGTATTTACATGCGCAGAACACTTAACTGTTTGTTTTTTTTTTTCTTTTGTGGTCTCCCTGAAGTTATCAAAGTGATCTGTAGTCTCCTATTTTGAAGAGTAAATTAAAAATTAATAAAATTAAACAATTAATTGAGGACTTTCAAAAGTCTCTTAAATTTGAATGTCTGCTTATGCTAAATTTGAATGTAGCTGCTTTGACAGTTCTACATCTCTCATCCCTGGATGCTAAGCCTTGGTGGTGCTCAGTGCTTTTATGTGGGAGTCAGTGTCTAGCACCTGTGCAAAATAAGATTGAGAGCCAAGTTGCCAGATACGGTTGAGAGTCATTTGTGAAAATTTTGTCTTAAACAGCATCTCCCCAAACCGCAGGAACTGATGTTAGGTCCAGTCTTAAATGTCAGGCTTTCTGACTCAGTCCTGTGCTTACACCACTAGATCCCATTTTATTGTGAAGGTTCACATCTTCAGGCAATACTTCATAAACATCATGTTCTTTTTAAAGTAGATCCTTGGGTTCTTACTACAGCTATGGTTTTCTCTTCTGTACCCTAAACAGGGAATTCCCCAGATTTCTCCCAAGGGCAATTTTTTTGTAAGTTCTGGGTTGTGCTCTCTCCCTAAAAATCTTCTGGTTCAATTTTACTTCATCAGGCACGAGCAAACTCTTTTTTTGTGGTGGTTGCCATCTACAGCAAATAGCGTTCCTCTGCTTTCACCAATGTGGTTTTATATATTGTCTGTCAAACTACTTTAGACATCTTCAGTGCTTCTTTCTGCCAGGGTTGTATCCATAGAGAGTCCATGTTTGTGCACCCAGTCTTCACAGTCTTGGCCATGATATGTGGTAATATTATAATATCTAGAAAACCCATGCACATAAATCCAGTGGTGTTGTTTTCATAGAAAACCTGATTTATATCCTTTCTGGATCCTCTCCCTACACTCTGCTTTTCGAACAGTTGTTGAATGAAATAGAGGGGCTTTTCTGATCTGCCTCTGTTTTCCTTGGACTTCCATACTTGCTGTTCAGGGCACGAATAAGGCATTGGTTTAATGTTGTCAAAGTCCTAGTTTGTCAGTATAGCACCACTTGAAACTATAGAACCTCTTGGGATATTGGCCTTAGGTTTTGACTTTTTGAGTATAGGAAAGCATCACTGCTTTTGCTCCCTATTTTTGTGTGATATGTTTCTGTAATCCTCCAAATGTAAAGTTAGCTGCCATGAAAATCCTGCAAATATTTTTCTATATTTGAAACCAATTTCTAGACTATGTTTGCATGTGGAGTGATGTGGAGTTCAGTTTTGGGGCAAGGAGGAGGGGATGTGTAGGTGCATGCATCTGCTTTCTGCATATGCTGTTCTTCCTCTTCTTTTTAGTAAAACTTATGTTGAATTATTACAGCCTTACATAGACGTTAGTGAATGCTATTCTTCAAAAAGCAGAGTGAATTCAGGAACCCCTTTATAGCCAAGAGTCCTCATAGTTCAGGCAGAATAAGCTAACAGGTTAACATTAGGTGTATAAAAATATGCAAAGACAAACCTAAAACTGGGGAGAAAGGCATGTGATGTTTCCTAAATGGAAAATGACAGGTTTGTTTAAATATAAACAAATAAATGTAGCTGTTTGTGCTTGGGATGTAGTGGGGTGTGTGAGTTTTTTCACTGCGGTGTTTGAGAGTGTGGGTGACTTTTTAAACTGAATTTTCAATTTCTTGAGCGCTTTTTCTTTAAGAAGTGGTTATTTCATCAGGTAGTCTAAATGTAATTGTACATTTCTGCTGTTTTGCATAGGATAGGCTTTGCATTCCTTCTATAAGTGCATTCCAGGAATAATAATACTTATATTTGGCTGTAGTGGTGCAATTTTCCAGGACTTTTGTTAATAGTAAAATGGAAGAAAAAACCCACTTTTTTGATGGTACTTTTGCAAATTGACACAAATGGTCAACTTTTGATGTAGAAACTCAGCTCCTCCTCCTCCTCCTGAGTGATAAGTACATAATGGAATCCATTTGCTTTTGGCAGTTTGGGGGGAAAATGCATTTAAAATGTCTAAAATTTCCAAGTGTAAATTTGGCTGTAGTAGATGTCAATAAACATGTCAAAAGGATTTTTATCCTGAAGTCTTGGGATGTGTTGTAGTTATATTAATGCTCTGAATTGCAGTAGCTCCAGTGGAAATCTTAAGTCAGTGTTTTGGAAACCAAGGGTTTAAATGATGCACTTATGAGTGTATTTTTACATTATTTTGACAGAGGAGTTTAAAACTGAGAAACAAACTTTTCTACAGGAATTTTCAAGTTCTCTTCTGAATCTTGAAGTTATATTCCCCTTTATGTGTAGGCTAGATCATCTTGCACCATTATATGACACAGCTGCATCTATTTTTATTCTGAATTTTTTAACTGACTGAATTTTTTCTTTAATAACATAATTAGCGTGTAGTTTGCTTTTAATGAATTAACTCTAGAAAAAAACATAGTAACTACCATTCTGCCATTGTCTAAAAACTTGCTTTAACTTTGGCTCTCCTTGTTTGAGAAGAGTTATAATACATTGATAGATCTGTGTAGTTACTGTCCTACGCACTGAATGGAAAATATACTGTATGAGTTGGAGTTTAAATCATTAGAACAGCTATATAGACAAACTGATTGGACTTTTGGCAAGTAGAAAGCAAGATCTTGGGTCCACTGCAGTCCTGCCCTATATTGTATCCTGAAAAATGACCCTTGAAGCATGTGAAATTCTTTGGATTTTAAAAGACTGATTTTTTTTTTTTTTTTTTTTTTGTAACCAACTCTGCTGCAATGTCTTGCTCATCTTTCTGACCAAAATGAAATTACTGTTGTCATGAGCTGGGGAATGCAGATCATCCAGATGGCAGTTTAGGTTACTATATGCACAAGTATAATAGACTCTGGGGACTGTTCGTTGCTACTGAAGTAATATGACTGCATGCTACATAGCTGTCTAACCACTAAGAAAAAAAAACCTGATTAAAACAGTTGCCAATAAGATGAGCACAAAATTGATACAGTGGATGCCAACGTTTGCACTTCTGCGTTTAGGCAGTAAAGCTGCCTGTATCGGACACTTCCTAAAAACGGTGTAGCCAGATGCCCAGAGCTGCTTGAGCACTTTCTTCAAAGCTGATGTTACTGCCCCTCTCCTTTCTCAACTCTGCTTTTCCCTCTCCCCCCACCCCAACTTCTCTGTGCTGAGCAGAGCTCCCAGAGCAAGACCTCCAGCTGCTGGTGTTTGAGAGTTAATTGCAGTTTAATAAAAAATATTTTTCTTCCATTTACTTCTAGAACAAACTTTGGGCCCGGGTTTGTGGCCCCAAACATTTCAGGAAATTGCAACTTGCACAGTATTTTTAGTTGCTTCATACATAACGTGAAAGTTTTTGATCAGAATGCTAATAGGTCACTTATAAGTTCAAGAAAAAAAGATTTGCAACACTTTTTTAAAATCCTGCTAGCTGCAGAATTCAGTGTGAAGGACAAATATCACATGAGTATTTTGACTTTAGGAAGGGGAAAATAAGCAGAGAATGTTTAATAGTATCTGGAAGGACACATTTTATTTTTAAATGCTCTTCCTAGAAGCTGAATTAGCTTGTATTATTTTAGCATTATCTTGTCAGCTTTGAGCTTCTCTTATGTCTTGAAAAAAGAAAATGGGGGACACACACCACCCTCTGAATTTTGCAGAGGTTGCATTTTCCATGTGTAAATGCACATTGATGTACTAACCTAATAGAAAAGAAAATGACAGTTATACGTGATTTTTCTCCCCCTTTCCTGAAGTAAAGCAAGCATTGATTCAAGAATGGAAGTGAAACTGAGCCATCACAATCTCTCGATCTGGTTTAAGATAGTGGAGGCATGAAGCCAAAAGATGTTGGTGACTGCTGTGGAAACCAGTCAGCTATTGCTTTTTAAGTGTGTTAAAGTGTGCGGACATGTACTGAGGCTCTCTTTTTCTCTTTGCCTGTAATTGAGAAGCATTATCTTAATTCATTTTAATCTTCCTACTTTATGCAAGCCTTATAATCCTTAAAAGGAATTGCTTAGTACAAATTACTGATGTTTGTATTTCAGGGCTCTTTGCTTTGCAAATTCGGCATGCGAGTTGCTAGCCAGTTCTTGGAGACTTGCAGTCCATTGAGTTTAATTGTTCAAGGATTGTATTTGATTACTGCCCTACTGGGACATTTCAAGTGTGTTTTTCCTGGTATGTTCATGTTGTATGCTTATTTACTAATAAAAGTTTTAAATATCTGTGATTGTCTCCGTGTGTCCTATAATGTATGTTATACCCATATTATGGAATTGTGTCACTGTAATGTAACACATATATTACAGCACACGTGTTTTTATTCTATCTAGATCTCAAAGGAGTTTTAATTGGTCTTCACTTTGAAATCTTTTCATGTACTGTGAACAATCAGCACAACTAAATGTGTCAAACTTAAGACAGTATTGCAGCAGTTAGCACCTCTGAATCTCTCTATAAAATGTGTATTTATAACAGCATTATAATTTTCAAATACAATGCCTTACCCAGTTGATGGTTATTTTATTTTCCTTCTGCTCCTCCAAAGTTTAGGCACATGACTTAAAAGAAGATCTGTAAACTTAGTGTTGGGCTCCTTTTTCTTTGTTCTTTCTCCAAACAGAATTAATTTTAACAGAGAACATTTAATGTATTTTTTTAACTAGTTTTCTTGCTTGGTGTTCTTTTGGCTTACTTGGAAAAGCAATTAAATGGGTCTTCTGTTTCTTCAGTCTGCGTATAGGCAGGCGCACTCTCATCGTTGTTAAAAATCAGCTTAGGTGAAGGTGGTGCTTTTGTATGCATACACGTACTGTCATCACTAACACAGTATTTCAGACGTGGTAAGACATTTCCTGCCCTGAAATGTTTGCTGTTTTAAATAGTTTTAACAGTGCAAAAACATGAAACAATGTTCTAGAAAAGGTAGGCTGTGGAAAGACTTCTGGAGAGGAGGGAAAGGGTCGGAAGAAGTCAAAAATGAAGAGGAGGGAAGAAATGAAGCGACTATTTTAGGCTTTGGGGGCAGTACCGCAGGCACTGTGAAGCAATAAATGGGGCAAAGGGGAGAACAGTCAAGTGAGAAGAATGTGGAGTGAGTGGGAGTAGAAGAAAATGAATGTAATGCGCTGCACTGCCCAGCAGCCCGGTGTCTCCTTAAGCTGCCAGTGCTGTAGCTGTGAACGCTGACACTGCTGGAGCTGGAAGCGCAGAGTCTGAATTTCAAGACGTGTCTGTGTACCTCTGTGGAAATTATGAACAACAAAATTTCCACTAAGTGTTGAGCATTACTGCAGAAATGATGCTTGTATTGCATTTGTGTGTTATACAACACTGTGCTAGTTGAGTTTCCTCTCTCTCTCATTTTCTTTTTTGTTTTTCTCCTTTTTTGATAAGTGATTTTCTAAGGGGTTTCACAGGAAGCTGCAGGCAGATCAACCAAAGATGAGAAGTCGGTGTGCATAATTTGTATTTCACTGAATATCTGTGTGCAATCTCTCATTTAGTTAGTTATCCTGGAATTGTTTCCTTTCATCTCAAAAATAACATGCTTGCAGTTGTCACCTACTATTTGAAAGAGAATTCATAATATGAAAGATGTTTTAAAGTCTTTGACTGTTCCCTGTTTGGTCTAAACAGTGACATTATTGTGAGAGGTATTCTCTCATGGTTTCTTTTTCTAAAAAAGAATATTTTTAAAAGCTTGCAAGATTATTATTCATAACTGTATAGGCTAAAGATATGAGAGAAGCAATTTTATAAGGAAAGATTTAATTTATTTAGATCAAGTGATCTATTTGGAGTAAAAAAAAACTTGACAAACTTTTGCGACCTGTAGAAGGGCTTAGTGCTGTGAAAGCTCGTCTGTTTTCCCACAGTTATATCTGTTTGTCTAGTAAAAGATATTACCTCTCATTACAAGTATTTGTTCTCTCTGAAGCCTTGGAACAAAACAAGAGTTGCTTGAAGATGGAAATGTATTTCCTCCCTTAACAGTTCCTACTGAATCCTGTAGGTGTTTAGTCTAGGTGCTTTAGGATTTAGCTCATAAATAATAATTTGGCTTTTAATCATGCCTTTCAGTTGAGCCTTCTTGTTACATCCAAGCTTTAACCTGGATGATTACCATAGCATCACCTAAAATAGAGACAATAAAACTGAGGTTTCATGGCCTGAATCCACTAACTTTAATAAATGAAACAGAGTGAATAACTATAAACAAAGAATGTGAAAGTAGGTTATCAAACCATGTGATAACATCTGTTCCTTGGAAACATGAAAGAACCTATTTCTGTGTCAAGAACTAAACCCTGTTTAAGTGGTATTATAAGCTGACTACAATTTTCTTCTGTGCCCAGACTTCAGTGCATAATGTTGAGGCTTCTATGCGGAACGATGTAATTATCTGTGTGCCCTATCAGAGTCAGGTATTTATATTTGAAAACCTGGGTGTCTGTCATCTGGAGGATCCTTATCAAGATGAGAGCTCAACTGCGTGGGATAATACACAGTTCCATGAGAGGAGACCTGGTTCTGTCCCGGAATAGTTTGCAAGATTCAACACGTGAAGTGGCGTCTTCCCCCCTCCCCGTTTTTTTAAGGAAGGAATGGAGAGCAAGGGTTACGGTAATTCACTTGATTGTAACGTTGGCTAACAGTATGCATAAATTGGTCCAAATTGTCTTTAACAGCCACTCATTTTCCCTGGGAGAAACTGAAGATGTTCTTGTATGATTGGAAAAAAAGATTAGACAAAGCATAAAAAACACTTGCAGGTTGCCTGTATTGACATTTTTCAGCATTGTTGGGTCTATTAGAAGTTGACTATTACTCCAGTCACAGATTGATGGAGAGATCAGCGGTAATGCAGAAAATTAGGAAGTGATAGATTGACTTCTTAATGCCAAAGCTTCATTAAACTACTAAAATGGTGCTTTTAAGAGGAGCAGTTGCAGTACAAATGCTACAGATGCCAAGACTGCAGCAGAGTTTTCCTTACACTCCATACGGTGCACATCAGTATCCCTTAACTGCTGTTGGGTAAACTTCACCTTCACCATTCTGTACCTTAATAGCTCACTGTCCCTTACTATTCTTTCCTGCCCTTGTGCCCAGCAGACAGCCATTCTGTTCCATCTTACCTTCTGAATCGCGTTTTAGTTCTACATCTAAAGAGTACACTTAGAAATAAACGCAGTGCTTCTTGCTTTACTGACTTATTTTGTTTAAAAAACGCACTTGGGCTGAGAAGACAACCTCACCTGTTTCGGTTGGCTGATCCATGCCTTAGAACAACCTGTTCTGGGAGAGGCAGGCTGGAACAGCTTGTGGATGTATCTCCAGAGGTATAGCCTGCTAAACCTGTTTGCCTTGTAAAAGCTGAGGTTTCTGCTCAGGATTAGAAGTTATGGCTTCGATTTCATCTTCCTTACCTCTTGTGTATTCTTTACCTGGCTTAAAAAAAACCAAAAAACAAACAACCAAACACAAACCAAACCAAACCAAAAACCAACCAGTTGGTAAAATACCAACTTTTCATTAGGTCTATAAAAAGTTTGTTTTGTTGTGATTTAAATCACTCCTCTCCCAAAGTTTTTCCTTCAAAGATCAGATATTCATGTTGATTTTTGTGTATGTGTGTGTGCAAAACCTTATTCTAATATTATTTTTTCCATTCTTGTTTTCTAAAACCATTAGTGCTGTGCACAGGATACTGCCTGCCAATGGCGTGTGTGTACAGGATTATGTGTGAGAGAGCTCAAACCAAACAAACCTCTCCCTTTACAAAAGGGAACGCACAGCCAAACATAGTGCATGTAATCCTAATCGTAACCTCATTTCCCACTTCAAGGCAGTATGATCTACACAAGATATGGGAGCTGATAAATGACGTTACAAGTTACTTATTTTGTTAATTGTTGTCTCATGTGTGATATAAAACACCATTTGTGGGCTTATGTACTGTACTTCAACTTCCTCACGCTCTGAAGTGTAAGAGGGAGTTTTCCTGTCCATGTCACCCTCCACACCTTTTCTTGGTTTCAGAAATCATGCAGGAAGCCCAGTGTCGGAGGATAACTGGCAGTTGGACTCGAGAGCAGCTGTATCGTTCCATTAATTTCTGCAGAGTTACATCCATGCCCTTTCAAGTCCTTCAGTCCGTGAAAGCATCTCTGAAACTGTCTTATTTGCTTTTCTTTTGATAACAGCTATTGGTATTTTTCCTTTGAATTGAGTCATACTTGGGGTAACCTTTTAAGACAGTAGCTAATGCAGCTGTAAGTTTTGACAGAGCTTGCAGAATAAATGGGGACAAACATGGGTAAGACTTCCCCAGGAGCTCTCCAAGGGGAAGCCTAGCAGTGTAAGTAGTGGTGCCTAAGGTTTAGTAGCTGGCCTCCTTCCTCCAGAGGTAATCATGAATCAATTTCCTTTACGATAGGAAGCACTGGGCTGCTAGATGCAATGAATCCTTTTTAATTAGTCATAGAAGAGAAGTCCTAACCACTTGTTTAAAAGTCTCAAAACACTATTAAGAGGAGATGAGGGTGCAGTCTGTGACCAAATTCTGCTTTGAATAATTACAGTGTTGCTGCCTACACTTCTCCATATTCAAGTAGATACAGCATTCTTCTTTGCTACTTGGCATAAATGATTTTGTGTGCTAATAACCACTGCATTCCAGCCTAGGGGTGGTGGCATCTAAGAGATAGCAAAAATGCATTCCCATGTCTGTGTGAAGGGAGACGTTCCTGAAGTTCAGTGGTGGCTGAGCAGGGAGAAAGAAGCAAACCCTTTGTCAGCTCAGTGGTAGTTGCCCTTGGAGACTCCCAGAGAGATGCTCGAGGTGGCCGTTCTCGTGCCCTTGAAGAGCGTATGGCTCTATTTCCCGTAATGGCAGCCACAAAATGCTAATGTGTGTGGAGCAGGACGTGTCATTTCCTAGTGCGCTGAATCAACACCACTGATAAATATTTAGGACAGATCAGATGGTCTGAGCTCATGTGCTGAGGAGGAATGCTGTACTTAGCTAAACAACTAGACATTATCTGAGATCCATTTTATATATATGCTGTCTCTGTAATAACACTGGGTGGTTGTTCCAGATACAAAATTTCAGTTAATCTGCTGTGTCAGTTTGGGCTTGCAAGTCCAAAAATATCTTATTAGTGATTTATGTCTTTCATTGTTGTTCTTTTTTGTCATAGGGTTATCTCCGCCCACGCACTGCTACCTAATCTTGTATGTTTTGCGTGCTGTTCCTGTGGTTATTCTGTGAGAAGAAAGCTTGGTGTCACCCACAGAGCGGCACACACCTAGCTCTGCACTTGAACATTAAGTTTCTTGTGTGAAGGTGTATCTGAATTTTATCTCTGTAGAGTGAAAGTAGCTAGCTTACCAAGAACCAAATTATTTCTCAAGATACTAGGAAAATATTTGGCATAGACTTCAGTGCTTCAGTTAAAGCATCAGGAAACACAAAGCTTTGAAGAGAACTGCAAGCTTTAAATCCTTTATATCTTTAATTATATTTATACAGCTGAATAATATCCTGTACTATCTGTGCGCACAATGCTCGAGTTAATTTTGTGTTGATTAATTAAGGGGAAACTTCTTTTCTTTTACCTTTACCCTACTCCCTATAATCCTGCAAGCCAGCTTCTGGTGGAGTTAGCTTCAAGCATTCATTAGCATAGGCTGGGCCTTTGACATACTGCACTAGTGATTTATGCTTGTGAATATTCATTGTAGCAAATCCTGTGGCTTTTCTGCTCGCTCTCTTTTTTGGAGAGTACCGTGCAAGATATAAAATCTCCTTGTAACCTGTAACTAACTCCCTGGGGTAGAATTTTGCTGCGTTTGAATCCCTTTGCATGCTTAACAGCAAAGAGCAGTAGTAGTAGAGATGCAGCACTGCTTATCAGAAAGGAAGACGTATAAAAGGAGAGGTGGTAGGATAGTCGCCTAAGTTCACTGTGTGTGTTTGTTAATACCAGTCAGCTTCCACCCACCTTGAGAGCCCTCATGAGAGGGCAGTTAGGAGAAACGCACATTAATTCTGAAAAGACTAAGGGATTCAGAAAAGAGAAAAAGATAGTCCATGACAGAACAGGCAGGGGAAAACAGAAAATGCTTCCAGAGCTAGAGGCAAAGATATGTGAAAGAACAGGTAGGAAAGGAAATGCCACAAGATTAATTTTCCTCTGTATGTACAGTGATCAAAGTCCGAAACTCTCAAATACTATTTCCATTTCTGACATAACTTGGCTCTGTGACCTTGAGATAGCCTGGTTCCCTAAGGGTGCCATCTGAGAAACCATGTTAGTGCTTCTGCCATTTAAGCTAAGCTGTAGTAAGATAATAGGAGGGAAAAAAATTAGTATTTTTAGGGAAGGAATTGACAGACTAAGTGACCTCTATCTGCAAAAAGTTATTTCAGCGTCTATACAGAATTTGATAGCCTTTTTTGTTTTCTCAGTAAGAGGAGATCTGGACTACTGCAGCATGTTGAAGCATATTAGTTTCAACTGATGAGCTTGTTCAGAATACCTATGAGTTTTTATTGAGCGTTACATCTGCAAAGTATCTTCATACCAAGTGGAAAAGATTTACATTTTCTGAATGTACGATGACTGAACAAGTGAAAGTGTTTGACCAATACAAAAGCAGGGTGTATATACTGACATTTTTCTGTAGAAAAGTTTCACTGAGTGATGTATCTTGGGAGGAGAGCCAAGGGGGATGAGGAACTCTCCCAACTGCTCATCTCCTTGCCTCTGATTAGTAATAACTGTATGAGAGCCTTTTTTAAAAAATACAGATTTATTATTTTTTTAATAAGATTGATATGTTATCTTTCTTTTTGTACAGAGTTTTGTGCAGTGCTGCTTTCTGTGCTGAAGCTGGAAACTTCAAATGGCAATTTAACATTTCTCATGTTAACTTACTGCTATTTTATTGATAAGAAATATCAAGTGCTTATTAAAGTGATCAAGTGCAGATATTTCTTGCTTCCGTCATTATTGAAGTGAAAAGGTAATTTTTTCAGACATTTTAGAGGCTAATGCCGTGCAGATTGCAAAGGTACTCCCAAAGAACTCACAAGGGGTTCAACACGAAGCAACAGGTAGCTGAAGCAAATCTCTTGGGGGTGAGGGAGGGAGTACTTGGTCACAGAAGTAACAGCATGGTATCTTCTGTGCTGTCTGCATGCAAAATCTACATGTTTATGCAATGCTATCTTCATTTCACTGAAGTCAAGAGTTTTGTCTCTGAACAATTTGGGCCAGGATTTTACCATTTCAGTGGCTGGTTTTTCGGTGATTTTTTTTTTTTTTAAAAGAGGAATTTAAATTGACACAGGTAATCATATATTCTTTAGCAATCTTAACTGTTCAGCCAGGGGGGAATATTTGCTGTTTCTCATTCTGGTTTCTATTTTTACATTTGTACCATCCTCTATGTTAGCTAGTACTGGTGAGTGCTGTCAAAAATACATCATAAATTAATTAATCTTGAGAGCTCTCTTTTGATGCATTTTGATTTAACATGCTTATCTTTAAAATATAGGGTTCTGAATGCTCATCTACAGTACTCACTGATTTTTTTGTTTTCCTGTAGCCAAATTTCATCACAAAAAGTGACAGTATTCTGTGCATTTATACTAAAGTCATTTTTCCTTAAAAGAAAGAGCCATAAAAGGGGAGCATTTAGAACCTTTCAAGTGAAACCAGTCACAGAGCAAATCAGTTTATTCTAAAAGTGAACAAAATGTTGTTCATTTTAGTGAGAAAGAGATTGAGATCAGCCCCTGCATTTTTTTTCCACTCAGTCGGTGAACATGAAAAAGTAATTAGCATGATATAAAAAAGGGTGTTGCGGCAAGGCCATCATTGGAAATGGTAGGTAAATCTTAGTGAACAGTCTACTACCAAGTATTTGGAGTGACTGGGATATATGGGAATCCCCAGGGTGGGGTTGATTAGATTGGGCTGAGGGCTTGGAGGGAGGGACTGAGGTGGAGAAACTGAGCCTGTGTGTAGTGGGGAGCGTTGTACCTTCAGCCACCATAACCAAAAATTACTATATTTTGAAATAATAAGCAATGTGGAAAAGTAATCTACTTTTAATTTGACCCTTTTCTGTGCTTAGCAGTGATGCTCTTCAGAAACTCTTAGTGATATTGCTGGGATATTATTTAAAAAAAAAAAAAAAAAAAAAAAAAACACAAAAAGAAAAAAACCCAAACCTCTTGAAAATTCAGCTTCCTGATGTTTAAGGTATTGATAATCGATAAACAATTTCTTCACTATTAATCAATGATTGTGTTGAAGTGAACCTAAGAAATTAAATGGATTCTTTTTTGTCAGCTGCCCACCACCAATAACGTTGGTAGACATGCCAGCTCGTTTACTGGATACTTGAAAAATTGTGTTTGTATGTTTTGAAAATATTTTTCTCTCCAGACTCTATTTCTGATGGTGGCTACAGTTAAATAATGTACGGAATTGGAAGGCCAAGTTTTTGTTCTTTGTTTTTCTTCTCCATTTTTATAGCTTCCTCTTTTAAGAAAAATTTCTAACTAACCAATTAAAAAAAAACCAAAACAATCTCTAACAAGCAAACAAACGAAAAACAAAAACCCCAAAGTATGGTTTCCTTGGGGAAGTTAAGGCTAAACAAGTATACAATAATAAATATTAGCAGAATTAAATGATTTATTAGACAATCTTAGGAAAGCTTCTTAATTCTTACAACAGTCAGTGGGATTAAAACATGTGCTTAACTTGAAGCACATCCCAAGGGCTTTCCTGATTTGTATTTTACTTGCTCAAAGAAGTCTAGATTTGCATCCTTCTTTTAGGTGCAGTAGATATCATAGCAATTCGAACAAAATTGAAACATTCCTAAAGCAAAAGAGTGCATTGGAATGGTGTTTTAAGAATTAAGTGCTTGCTTACTGCTTTCATACTGTTTGAAACCTTTTATTTCTGGCTCTTTTCCAATGTGGAAGGAGTTTGTTTTCAAAGAAATATTGTTGCCAAGGGACGAATGTTGACTGTGTTGTGTTTAAAACAGGCTGATATTAATTACATTCTTTTAGCTATTCTCCTTCTCTGGATAACTTTAAAAGGTCCTTCTAATTTCCAGAACACTTAGGTAAGTTCTCAGAACATGAATTGCAGTGTCTCATCACTTACATGAAGAATGTCTGAAAGAACTGGCAAAAGCTGAATTCATTTTTGTGCACAGTCGAGGAATGTTGGTTTCGGATGATTACACTAATTAATAACATACAACAGCATTAATGAATACAGTGATTTCCCTCCCTTTACTCTCTTATCTGTAAAGGCTTGATCTGAGCCAGTTGTCAGGCAACCTGTGTGAAGAGCTGCTTACTGCATTAGACCAGAGGAACAGGCTAATTTTTTTTCAGGACCTGTTCTGTGATCAGGGCAGCATGATGTGGAGCAAAGTCAGTCTTTGGGGTTTTCCAGTTCCCTGTTGATAATGCGAACCTAATGTTTTGCATTGGGTTTTGATTCTTTCAAGAATCAGTCTGAGTTACTTAACTTGCCTTACAGAACAGTTTTGTGCAAGCCACCTTGAGCTGGGCTAGTGTTGGTGGTCCCAGTGATGGGACTGTTACTATGCTCGCCCCACCAGAACTTGCACAGGGTGGGTTTGGGTTTTTTCCAACTTGCTCCTGAAGACTGAGCCCAGCTCATGTTTCTTAGTCTCCTGCCTATTTCAGAGTTTTAGATCATTTTGTTCTGTACTAGGTAAAATGCTACTTTCCAGGTATTTTTGCTTAATATTCAGTGCTGTAATACTAGGCCGAGAGAGCATAATGTACATAACAACGGTGCAGAGTTCACCTTAGGGTGTCAACCCAGCTGCCTTGCCCTGCTTATGCGGGAGCCCTAGAGGAGAGTAAAACTAGCTGAGCCAGCAGGTAAATTTTCCCTGCCAGCCCCCTCCTCAGCCTTCCATGTCTCTTTGCAGACTTGTTTTTGGGCCTTCTCATCCTCCTCTCTCATCCCTCCCTGAGTGGGATGAGTTCAGTGTGTCCTGTGAGTTTCTGGGAGAAGAGCTCCAGCGAGGTTTTTGAGAGCCTGAACTCCAGCCCTGCTAGCTCGTGGCCCTGGCTGCTGGCCAGTGATCGATTCTCGCTGGAGCTGCCTGGATGCGGCCTGATGGCTTATGCTCAACTTCTGAAACCTTCCTGGGAAGCTATAGGCCTGCTGGACAGGGGTGAAGGCCAGCTTTAGTGGTCAAAATCTTGTTTTAACAAATAGTTACATACTTTTTGCCAGCTCTGAGTTCTCAGTAGAGGCATGTGTTTCTTCCCTCCATTCAGACTACAGAAGCCAGCCTTCCTACTTATTTGAATCCTGATGTGAAAGCTCCCTTTCTCTCAGCTTTCCTGCCAGTCATAATCCCTGTCACTCATTGGCCTCTTTCTGCTTTCCTGAAAACTTGCTTTAATTCTAACCATTCTAGAAACTTCTCCTGATAGAGATAAACATTGGCTGATCGTTTTGATAAATTCTCCAGATCTAGTTGTTTGAAAAAAAGTAAATGTTACTTATCTCAGTTGTCTCTCAAGAGATGGTCTTTATATTCAGGAGTTCATACTGACTTAGAAAAGATTAATATGCATTTACAGTGAAGTTGTCCAAGTTAAATTAATCAATAAATTGGTATTCAATTTATGGATTACTAGGGAACATGAATAACTGCCTACATAAACCTGTACTATCTCATCAGTATTCTGTTTCAATAGCTTTATATTTTTATTTGTTTAGACAATTTCGACAGAAATTTCTGAGTATTCATCCAATAATGACAGCGAGGGAGAAGGCGAGACGGGCCTGGCAACCACTACTCCAGGATCCACTAAGAGATTACGGTCGAGGTCAGGAGCGGACGCGGGGGATGTTACAGCACGACCGGCCAGCGAGTGGCTGAGGTCTGCCCAGGCCCTTCTCTGCACCCCCGGGAAGCAGGCGGGCAAGGCCCCTCGAGCCCCCGCCGAGTCCGCAAAGAAGAGGAAGCTACTGAGGTAAATGCGCTGTCTGCCTTAAGGAGGTTTTTTTTAATTGTAAGTAAAATAATACCTACAGAAGAATTGGAATGCATTTCAAGGATAAACATTTTAGAGATGCGGATTCCAAAAACTTAAAGAAAGTAATTTATCTGTAAACAAGCAAATAAGGCAAGAAAGAACTCGGTTCAGCTTTAATATCTGTGGTGAAAGCTCGCGATCTTGAACTCCTGTGTACAAATCTATATGGTTTTTGCACTTCTAATAATGTTTCACAGTGCCTTACAGGTGTGTGAGTGGACATACTTCTGTTTTAGCCTGTAATCATTTCATTGCTTTGTGCCTCTTCAGATAGTCTGCAGAAATGCTGTACCTCTGATTTTTCTTTGGTCCTCTCCAGATTTGTCAGGGTAAAACTATCCAAAATACTGTAGGAAAGGGACGGATGAGCAATAGTGCTGAATAGCACAGGACAGAGTGATATTTAGGCAAAGGTGGGATGTATTTGTTAATCTGAAATTTAAATCTCTGTGACTAAATTAAATACATTGAAAAGATATCTAACTGCTGAAAGAAAACAGCCTGAGCCTGCACAGTGGAAGCCTGATGTTCACAATTCCTAGTTCTCTAGTTAATTACAGTGCAGAAATAGTCACTTCCTATATTGAATTAATGACAGTTGCTTTAACTAAATGGTATATGTGAAGGTATGCCTCAAGCTATGGAGACTACAATTACAAACGGTGCTGCTATAGATATCTATCATATTTTTAACAACACGGTTCTTTCTTTTTTTACAGCTGATTCTATGTACAGTAATCAATCAATTACTTAAAAAGTAAATACTCACTTTGGTTAAATAGCCATGCCTTAGTTTTCTCTAAAATGTTCTTGGCTATTTCAAAATGCTGACTGAGGGAGCAGATTTGAAAGTCCTAATTACTGAGGATGTCTATACTAAAAAGTGCTTTGCTTGTGCAATCAAGCTTTATTTCTTGTTACTTTAAAAACATAAAGACACAACTGTACTAGGTCAGACCAAAGCTGTAACCCCCAAAAATGCCTGTTAGTGGCCGAAAGCAAGTATGTGTGAGGGTAATAAGAACAGGACAAGCGTATAGTGGTATTTTGCCCAGATGCACTTCCAGCTTTCAGCAGTTTACTGCTCAGGAGCTGTTTGTTACCCTCAGTGGGTTTGTCTTTTCATGAGTTTGCCCAGTAGGTTTCTGAAGCCATAAAAACTTTTGGCTGCTGCAATAACATCCCAGGGTTAGGAATTAAACATGACGTGAATCTGCACCTACCAGCTTCATTTGATGACCCCTACTATCAACAATCTTAGCGCAAAAATATATTTTACAGCAAAGATACTCTGAAACAAGTGTATAAGAGAATAAATAGCTTTAAAAATAAACAAACAAAACCAAGCAAACCACAATGATATAGAATGTAATCTGTCTGGAGTGGCCAGAGGAGCAGAGCTTGTAGGGTTTTTCACTCTTCCGTCCTGTGGTTCCACCTTGGGTTCCTTTGGGAACAGGGAAGCAGGCAGGAAATTCCTCAGTTATGAGTTTTGTTTATGTAGTTATTTTGCTTGTCCAGGTAATTGTCGTCTTTTCACTCTTCCTGTTCAGGGCATTAATTCCATGTGCCTCCCTTTGCCATCCTTCCTTTTACTGTTGATGGAGAACATTTTCATTATATAAATATATAAAAGTCTGAATCCTTGATAGGAAAGCTCAGGTTTTCAGTGCTGTGGATTGAAGGCCAGTTTGGGGAAAGGGTTGTCAGCTTCTTGACTGATGAAGTGACAATCCCTTCTTTCTGGTTATATAGCTAAAAGTTACATAGCAGTTGTTGGCTTGTCCTTTCTCCTTCCTTCCCACCTCTGCTGCAGATCAAGGCCGCAGCAGAAAAAGCAGCGAGCAGGGGAAATCATCCTGCAAGCTGGATCAGGCCCACGGGCTCCCAGTCGGACCATTTGGAACTGCGCAGTAGGTGGAAGAGAGCCGATGCCTCTGTTTAGCTGGGCTGTCTTTTTCCAGGCTGGTGGCTAGGGAAGCATGGGTTGAGCAGAGATGGTGCAGGTGGTAGAGCTGCCATCTTCCTATGAGAACACCTGTGCAAGAGGTTCTACTCCAAATCCAGACTGTATAAAGTATGTTTACTTCACAGAAGAGTCCTGATGTGGGTAGAATAGGCCTCCTGTGGTTTTGTTTCCACTTTGAAGAAAATAGAAATAATTTCTATTTTCATCTCTCTCTGCTGTTTGAGATGACTAAAGCCATCTTCAAAAGTAGAGAGAATATTTTCAAAAAATTTTAGCTTATATTTTCTGAAAAAATCTTATAGCATGTGTAACAGTCTCTTCCAAATTCTTTCGGCATGCTGCAATCTGCATTTATATTTGTATCACCTGATTACAGCTGTGCTCCTATTACCTCAATGGCTACATTTTTCTACACAACCTCAAAGAAACCTCCCTAACATCCCCCCACACCGCAACCAAAACCAAACAAAAAACCAAAAAAGAGCCGTAACAGTCTGTGGAAAAATTCAGATAGGTTACTTTCTACTGTCCTCTCCTCCTGGAATGCTCCTGGTGCTAAAATGGAAGGGAGTAGTTGCCTGGATGGGAGGAAAGAGTATTGTTTGTTTAATCTTATTACAGATGTAATTGTCATACACTACAAAAATGAAGATGTAACCAAACCAACAGAAATCTTTAGAAGTAAACTGATTATGGATGATTGACTGGTCTGTTCTGTGCCCCTTTTGCCAAATTCTCCTGTGTCTTCAAGTATCCCCTGTAATATTACTTTTTGTTTTCAAAACTGTTCTAAGTAAAGATTGTTCTTGTTTCTACCATGGTCCGCAGGTGAGAGCAGGTAGTCTGTGTGGTGGTGGTTGTCCTTCAGGGGTGGTCCTGGGCAGATTCTGAAGCAACCTGAAGGGCAGTGCTGTAGGAGGTGCCAGTCTGTCATGCTAGTAGCAAAGTATCATCTCTTTCATTCACAGCCATCAATACTGCTGCTTTTGGACATCCTCACCTTAAACATTGGTTTTATATGCCGTCTTGTGTAGCCACCTTCCTTTATTTAAACAAAATTAGTGATGGATGGAGTAGTAGTATAATTTTCTCCAATATGCTGAGAGATAAATGTCATTGTATTGCACCCATGAGTTACTTCGAGAGTTGATAAAGAAGTGCTATTAGTGGTACTTGATGTGGAGGTGAATTGCCTTGGTGATCAGGTCAAGAGGTGTAGGGTTTAGATGTTCCTGCCCTTTTATTCCATCAGGAAGTTTGTTTCTCAGCTTGAGTCAACACTGCATAGGAAAACAATGCAAGTGATTTCCAAACCTGAGGGGAGAGAATATATACTGCAAATACCAGTTTTCAGGGAACACTTCTTTTTAGATTTGGGATTCATGTTAATGCTACAGGGGGAAATGTCTAAACTATACTAGTTCTGAGTCTCTCAAAGTTCCCATGTGAAAGAAGGGAGAAATGAAGAGTATTGAAAGTCTCAAAGTTTGTTACATAGGTTAAACCAATAACTGGGTTAATTCAGTATTTATAAAGAAGAAAACTCAAAATGCACACACTCGGCTTTTCTTGTCTACAAGTAAACCTTTCTTAAAGGTTTTAAGAATTGTTTGCCTTTTCTATTAAGATTTTAGTTCCATCAGAAAAAAAAGAGTCAGGGTTTCAGTGCAGGAAATAGATATCTTAAGTTATATAATGTTAACCCTACTTCTAAATCTGTCACGTTGCAAGAGCTTTTAGTTGCGAAGAATAGCTGCTTTTGCTTTTTGTGGTTTGGTGGGTTTTTTTGGTTTGTGTTTGTTTGTTTGTGGTTTTTTTTTTTTAATATTTAAGTGGCTGTTTTTAGTTTAATAGTGAAATAAAATCTTGGGAAATTCTGTTTAATTATCTTATATCTACTTGTATGCAGACCACTTACAGATCTGATCTGCTAAAATTAACTTTTGTTATCAAAAGAGGAGAAAATTACAGAATGTCCTGGTACTATGTGCAGTAAAATGAAATCCGGTTGTCACATGAGGCCAACTGAGGTCCTGAAAATAAAAGAAATTGCCAAGGGAGGAAGGAGCTGGCACAAATGAAGCAGATTTTTACTCTAAAATTTGGTCTGTTCTTTCTTAAATGCATCCACAAGTAGCATGAGGGTGTACAGCAACAGACAAGCCCTTTTGACTGTCATGTTCTTATGCTGATTTTAACTATTGGATTAAGTTTTCCTTGCTAGTGAATTTCTTGTTGGATTAGGACAATATAACTGAGGAATAGCATGGCTGCACTCCAGATTTACCACTTGTAATCACTGGCAATGTACACAGGCAAATTATTTTGCATTTACTGAAAGTTAAAGTGTCTTGTCTTTTTTAGAAAGCGTGGCTGGTTTCAATGGACCAGATGTTTGGTGTTAACAGGAAAAAACCTACACATTTAGTAAAAAAAACAAAAACAAAAACAAACCCCAAACAAACAAACAAAAAACCCCAAAAACAAAAAACCCCACTTTCCTTAAAATGACAGATTTCTTCAATTTCATGTGCAACGTATTTTACTGATTGGAATGGTTTAGCAGGGTACAATTGTTCCCCGTCAGAGGGAAGTCATTTTGGTGCTTTTGGTTTGTTTAACCATGGAACTTGCTTTTCTATGCAAGGTCTCTGCTCAGGCAAGCCAAAACCTTCAGAACTGAAGGGAAGGCTCTTCTCTGATCTTGTGGGGCATGGCTGTTCTCCCATCAAAACTGGTTCCTGCAGAGTCTTCCTCTTAACTTTGTTACTCTATTCTGTGAGAAATTGTGCATGTGAGTCTGGCACTTGATTTTTTTAGTTTTGTTTTGTTTTTTTTTATACTGGCCAAAAGGGGTAACTTATTTCTGGAAAGACTCTCCTTATTAAATTGTCTTACTTCTGCTGAGAGCCCCTGCTGTAAGAGAATTAGGACAATCGGAAATAATTTTTTTCTGTTAAGGAGTCTGAAGAGCCAGAGAGCTGTGGTAAACTTTTTCAGCTGTGGGTTTGTTTTTTTTTTTTCCGTGGCTAGTAAGAATGGGTGATCAATATTTTGAAAACTATGAAAGCAGCAGGCCCCAAAAGCTTACCTATTTCCAAAGATGTTCCTAAATTATTTGAAATATTTTCTGTGAGATAACTTGGCTAAGTAGAGGCATGGGAAAATCAACTGCCTATAAAGTTTTACTTAAAATCTTTCACTGGAGGCCATACGGGATGTAGAAAGTGCTCACCCACCCTATTCTCAGCAGCTATGACTGTAATCCCTTTTACATCTCTTCCTCTGCACTGTCTGAGGCAACTAGGACCTAGAAACCAGATCTCACTACACAAGAATGATGACGCTTTGGTGTCTATGACAAAGAACTATTTTTGATTCGCAGGAGTAATTGTGGTATAGTGTCCAGACACTACTTGCAAAAGTTTAATTGCTAAAGGTGGTATTGAGGATGTCTCTAGTATATGCTGATTGGAATTTACAGCTGAAGACATTGTAAATTCTCTAGCTGGTCACTTCTGTCTAGTGCAGTGGCTGAAAGATACCTCTGGCTCTCACTGTGCTATGGGGACTCATGAAAATGGTATCTTTGATCCACATATGTTTTATGGAGGTGATCTCCTTTGTGGAACAATTGAAAAAAGAGTGGTGAGAGACTACATGGACTTGAAAAGACTTTTGGCATACTGAACTCTTTTAAGAGAGGCTCCAAATCCATGAATCCTTAAGACTCTAGAAAAGGCTTTCAATACGTCTGCCTTGTTGATTTGGCTAGTGTAAAAAAAAAAAACCTCTCTGGTTGAGTACAATAGATCAAAGCGTTGAAACGAGTGCAACTGGTGTGCAAGAAAATCCAGCATCCAGTGCAGTTTACTGAATCACTGCATTGGCTGTCTACTCAGTTTGTATTTTTTTCCAATAAATATGGAAGGTCTTTTCTCTATATTTTTGTATTGGCAGATGCAACTGGTCCTTGATAGCTGTGTGTTAGAAATTATCATTTGTGTTACAGTACACATCTTCCATTTTCCTTTCATTTTAGATGTGTACCTCAGATGCCGTTGATTTGACATGGAAATTGTGGGTTGGGAGAAACACTGATTGCTTTCCAAGGGGAAGACCCCAGAACTTGTAGCAGAATATAATTACTTGACAAGTTTTATAGGGACTTAAACTTACTGCTGTCTACTTTGGTCTTTGCTTGTTCTGTCACACAGGAAAAGAAATTGTGTTATGCTTTGATTCCAGAGAAGTAGCCCACATTTGACAAACAGAATAATGCCAGCAGTCATAGTAAAGGTGGTTCATCCAAGGTGAAAATTTATAAATCTAGTTGTTGAGTCAGAGCTTGAGTGGGGCTGTGATCCGTAAAGCAAAAATTACTCGTTCTGATCCCTTGTTACTTCACGAAGTCAACAGATTCTCTTCTGTGCTGGAGAGGAGGTGGGCCTCTGTAGGAGACTTGTGCTTGTGTGGCCAACATTCTTCAATCACGTCTTTCATACAGACCCATGCTATTTTGTACACCAACGGAGCACTTGGTAGTGACTGTCAGCATTCAGTGTTGCTTATTATTTTGCAAGTTGTAAACTAGCTGATAATAGCTGATGGGTTTGCAGTGTTGACAAATTAAATGCCAGCATGCTTAGGGGTCCTTTTTGTTCCTTTAGCAAGCACCCCATGAAGTGGAAATGGACAGCTGAGAGTTGCGGAAGTCAGTTACTTCACCAGTTAACTTGGGAATATGAGAGGAGTTCTGTCCTTGCTTTGAAAAGAGAGGAGGGAAATTGCCCAGTCCTGAGATGGGGATATATATTTGTGTAACCTATAGCGTTTTGAAATACGTAGAGTCCTGAATATAGCATATACAAGATGACAACTCAGTAATGGGATGCTTAAGTGTTCACTGTTCTTAAATTCAAGTAAAGTCTGGAAAGAAGTAAACTTGGATGAATGTGGGGTTACTTTTGGTAAGTGCCCTGCTGAATGAAAACCTTAATAAATAAACACAGAGAGATCTCCAGCACTTCAGAAAGATTGAAAATAACTTTTCAAAAGACAGCGTACTCACTAATGCTCTTTCTCTTTTCCTTCCCCCCCACCATTAGCCTCATTGGAGTTGGAAGCTAGGGACCAGCAGCCTGAGAGTCACAGATCAGGCTCAGTGTTACCTTTTGGTGATACTTGTCACATGGTGGCACAAAACTTTCTCACTCAGAAAGAAAGAAGAAGGACTCAGAAGACTCACTTAGTCTTGCTCTTGGAGTTTGTGGAAAGGGGCAACCACCAGAAACTGCGCTTTTGTACTAGATGCTGAGCTTTCTTATGGTCATCAAAACGGTCTTTTATGTGGATATTTTTGGACATGGACAGTAATGGCAACGTGTTGTTTTAAATACAGTATTTTAACAAGCTCAGATCTAGTACAGAAATAGGACATGGATCTCTGCCTGTTAAATCTGTGGGCCTTGAGGGATTTAAAGGAACAAAAGCTCCTAAATAAAGTTCATTGTACTGATTAAGTTTCATGATTAAAAATAAAAAGGTTGTGAGCAGTGGAGATTGTATCTGAGCAGTTTGGCTTCACTGAACAGTCTTTGCATTAACAATTTGCCAAATGTGCTCAATTTGCTCATATTAAAATATTTTGGGGGCAACTTTGAAGTGCTGGTCAGTAAAGTATGCATCTCAAATTACAGTTTTTGTTATTTAAATGCAGTTTGTCAGGTCCCTTGATTACAGAAATTGTACATTAGTAATCAAAATCTATTTGCCAATTATATATATATACACACACACACCAGATGTTGGGTTCATCACAGAGGACAATTAAATGCATCATAAGAGCTAGATCTGTGCAGAAGAGGGAACTTGAATATCTTTTTGTAAAACTTCTTGAAGTGGCTAGGTCTGTAAATAAATACAGACTGCAGATTAACCAAGACCTGGGACTGTAGAATCCAGTCTCCACTCTTGATGCCAACAAACCTCTCCCGTCTGGCAAAATTAAGCCAGTTTCTGCAGCCTGAAAAGCCAGGAAAGCCAGGGGATTTTTCAGGAGCATAATGTGTGGACAGTGAAAAGTGAATATTATTCATCTCTATCTTGTATTACCAAAATAAGAAAAAAGTTACTTCCATATGATAGAATCTATGCCAAAAAATGACTGTTAGTCCTAGTAAACCCAGTTAACTACCAAAGACCGAATATAAAAGCTCATTAGGTATGTAACAGTCTACAGATGTACAGTTAGGAATAAAATAATAGTAATTTTAATCATTTAGTTTTTTTCAAAACATCAAGCTCGTTTTTACACTGAAGCCGGCACCTGCTTAATACCATGCTCTGCTTTGTGTAAGCTCTGTGTAACTGTCTCATCTCTCATCTGCACAGCCAGGAGTGACTCTGACTGTATAGCTCACAGTACCTCACAGCGCATACACAAGTGTTTTCAACAGTGTGGGCACCTGTACTGTTTGAGAAAGAATTAGTAGTTTTCACATGCTGTTGTCATCAAATCTGTTAGAATATGTAACAGAAAGCACCTTTTTCTTTGTTTTTTTATGTGTTTGAGCTAAAAAGTGGGTTGATTCTCCTGGTGGTGTTTAAATGTCTTTGTTTCTACCTTTTAAAAGAAAAACGATGAACTACCAACTCAACTCTCTGTATTGCCATGGAAATTCCTTTTGTGCATGGCCTGTTCTTGAATTGTATTTTCCAATTTTACAATGTATGAAACAGACATTATAAAGAAAACATTTCCAATGACCAGCTGAGAACCTCTCATAAATGCATTCTTGGTTATATTTTATATTCTGCAATCAAGCAGATGCAGAATGCTTTATGATGTTTTCTGTTTAAGCTATTTTTAACTGCATTTGGAATGTGAATGGAAGGATGATGATTAATAAATATCACTGAATTTTATTAGCACAAAGGGCTGCTAAGGAAAGGCACAGTTTTACTTTTCATGGACCTTTGTGATAACTATTATCCTAATACAGACATGGTTAGCAAATTAGTAATGAAGTTGTGTCAGTGAGACCCTCCCTGGTAGGCAGGTATATCAGGCCTGAAAGAGGAATGGTGTGTTACTGTTGTGTGCAATAGCCACGAAACCAGGAACTTGCTTTCCTTCATGCTATAGGGCATTCCTGCCACAGGTGAAAGAGTAGTGGGCTTACAGAAGAGTAGGAACTGACTGAGCAGACACAGCCATGGCCCTGTTCAGGGAAAGGGGAGGAAATCAGGTTGTGATCCAGTAATAGCTGCTCTCTTCTGCGGGTACCTTAAGGCTTTCTAGCATTATTTGAACAAAGAAAATACATTTCTTTGTCATCTGTGGAGGGAATGGAGTAGGATTTTAGAACACTCCTGTTGAACAGTTCTCTTTCAGCAAAACAAGTTTTTGAGCTACTAGCTGTACTGTGTATTGCTGTATTCCAACCACAGACTTCAGTTGCAGACTCATGCATGCAAGACTTAAGCAAGCAAACTCAAAATGCGTTTAACTGCTGCATTTCTAAGCCTAGCTGAGCTGGCATCTACCCGTTCCAGCAAGGCTCGTGTAGGCCACACAGCCAAGCTGAATTACAACTGCATCTGAGAACAGTTCCCTGGCAAGAAGAGACACTGGGTGGATGGTTTGCTGGAGTTTGTAGAACTGTCTGGCCCACAAGTGTTGCAGTGCGGTAATGCTTGAGTGCTCAAGTTTCGGGGGAAATGAGGCTGAGCAGAGTGTTATCAGCAGAGTAAATTATCCCGTATGAAGTTCTGTGCTGCTCTTGGTACCAAAGCTTCCATTGCACTTCTCTGTATTAGGCTGCCCCTGTGTCTTAAAGTCCATGTTGAAAGCAGGATTAAACAAGGTTGTTAAGCTTATCTGGAAGTTCAGTGGAGCTCAAGATTTCATAAATATTTTTGTTCATTTTCCTCCTTAATATAGCAGGTTTTATAGCTTGCTACGTATGGGTTCTTTATTTTGGGGGTTTGGGGATTTCTTCCTCCTCTGAAAGAGTCTGAGTTTCTCTCTTCCCTGCCTGAACCACACCAGCCATAGAAGAGATGCAGTAATGTAAACTACAAAACCTTTATGGATCGTTCTGGGTCAAATGTATTTCAGAGTGTTCATTCGGTAATCTTTTCTACTAAGATGTTTAGCCATGCGATCTAATACTTCTTGTGATAGTTACAATTTTGCAGAGTATATAGTTGTTCATGAGAAATTCAGCTGAGACTGCTAACTACTTTTCATATAACCTGTTGACTTGTCTGCAGATGAAAATGCTTAGTAATTGCTAACCAAAGAGAGATTTTTACAGCCCACCTGAAGAGCTGCTTAGTCTTTTTAGCTCATTCTTGGTTTCCACAGGTGGGAGTCCTCCCAGTTTCTTGTTTGCAATGTGAGCTTTAGCAAGCTATTTGGCTTTTTTTTCCTAAGCCAAAAAATTCTACTCATGTACACAAATAATCATAAGGTGATTGTATGTTATCTCTGTTGATTCCTGAACCAGTTTAATCCAAGGACACATTTCACCTTAGTAGAAATCTTTATTGATATACTGGATAGTACTTGTTGTGGAAAAACTTACAGTATAAGGAAAGAATGAAGTAGGTTTTTATGCAAATAACTTCTCTGCAGCCAAAGAAAAATGCTCAGATACTCCCATAGTAGTCCAGAGCTCTTTGTAGTAGACCAAAGACAGCTTCCGACACATTCGTCTTTTTGTTCTTGAAGTGAGAAATTATGTCGTCTGGCTTTGAATCCAGTGGTAGAAATTGCTTTAGTGTTACCTTAAATGTATTTGTGCTAGATGCCACTCCTCTGCTCCTCACCTTGGGAATGCTAAGTTAATTTCATCTTGGAGAGTGTTCAGACCACTGAAACTGCACACTTGACCCAGCTTGTGAAATGAATCATAGGGTCAAGTATGGGTAAAAGAATATTTTTGTGATCACTCCTTGCCAACAGACAAACAAATCGGTGAGGGAAAAAAAACCCAACCTGTTACAACTGGTGGTTACACTGGTTTGTTTTGAATTCGCAATTGTCTGTAGTATCTATCAGGATACATGCATAAGTGCAAAGAAAAATTGGGAACCTTTTGTTAAAATCCTATTGGAGGCAGGACTGAAAACATGAAGATTTTGGACACCAGATAGTAAAAATGTTTTATTGTGTGGATTGACCCTAAATGTATGTTTTATTGAGAATATATCCATTGGAAAATGAAAATTAGGAGAACTAATCTGCAAAATGTGGTTTTACTGTATGTTTCTGTCTCTAAGGGTCAAAGCATACATGTTCCATCTGTCCTATGGCTTGTCACTTGGCAAAACTGAATGCTGATTGCTGGCAAAATTGAGCATTCCTTTATTCTCTGCAGGGGTGGGCTAGCTGAGAGGCTATGTCGACTGCAGAACAGAGAAAGATCTGCCATTAGCTTTTGGAGGCATCAGTGTATTTCAGATGCTAAAATCCCCTCAGGTAAGAAGCATTATATATATACTGTTGTGTGAAAGTGTATAATTACATGTGTGTATATGTGGCCCACAGAGGGGGACAAATGAAGTTTATATTCTTTGTGTGTTTTCCCTGACTTGGGTTTAATGCTCTCTTGATTGTCTTCTGAGCTAATACTGCATTTCAGCTAAATATGATGGTTTATAATGTCTCAGTCATCGAAGTGCTTGAAGGCGAGGGGTGAAGAACTTGTTTTAAATAGCTTCCATCTAGACTTTTCACAACTCCTTGATTTCCAGCATCACGTGGGGAAATGGTGTTTCTAGCAGGTTGTGGGACAATTCAAGGTTTAATTTATGGGTGTGCAGATGGTTTTTTGGTTCTTGTTGTTTCTTTATTACCACCTTTTCCTCTTTCCTTGTTCATTTTTCTTTGGTTTGAAGTCAGCCGTATTAATGGCTAAGTGCTGAAATTCTGAATGACAGCAAATATGGACAAATAGAACACAACCATGAAATGAGTGTGGAGCATGACTACAGGGGGCACTTCACTTAAAAAGAAATGGTAGGAGTTAAGCAAATTAGTTACAGGTGACTGATAGCACCACCTTTCAGTAGTATTTCTTGAGAGATAATGGATTCATAGAGTTTAAGTGTAAAGAAATGGTTAGATTTTTTTATCAACTTGTGTGTGTGTGACTGTAGGCTACAAAATGCCAAGCATTTATTCTGTACTAAGCTGACTACTTGTTTCTGAGCAGATATTAACTTCCATTTACTTTTCAGAAAATCCTCTGATCTTAATTTGAAAACATGCGGATGAGGGAATCTATCACTTGCCCTGAGAGTTTGTCTTTAATTCCACTCCCAAATTTTTAAAAACGTGTTTTCTTCCAAATCTGAGTTTGTCTGGCTTCAGTTCCCCTCTTTTGTTTCTTGTAAAGCCTTTCTCCACTAGATTAAAGAGCTCTTCAGTATGTGGCATTTTCCCTCTCTGGCACTTGCATAGCAAAATCATGCTGCCTCACAATTTTCATAAACTAAACAGACAGCTCTTTAAGGCTCTTTAAAGTATTTTTACCAGTCTTCAAGTGATTTGCATGGCTTTCTACTGCACCCTTTCAAACTTTTCAGCGTGGTCTTAAGAACAAGGACAACTACTCTGTATGTATTCTTCTAGTTTTAGTCTCATCAAAACCATTGGCCAGATCCAGTTCACTACTCAGCCTCCTGTATCTTCAAGGCCTGTAATAAGTGTTTGAGTTTGGTGTGGCTTTGGTCACAGTGTGATGCTGAGACTTCACGTTGAATGGATTCTCCAATATAATTTCATAACTTCTGTAGCTGTTGTTTTCTGAGATCCAGTTTCCCACTCTCCAGCTACTGTTTGTGTTTCTTCTACCTAAACACAGGGAAGTATTTGGTGCTCTATCCAGGTCTGCTTCGTTTGAGTATGCCCAGCTAACCATGCAGTCCATATCATTATGTATGTCAAGCCTGTCCTCTTTTAGTCACAAATTTGCTTGAATTTGTGATATCCAGACAGTTTCTTGTATTTTTTTTAACTTGTGTTTGTCATTGACGAAATCATTTAATAGCATGAGTGTTTACTTTCAAATCCTGCTGGAACTGATGTTACTCAGTTATGATTCTCCATTGGTAAGAAGCTCTAACTGTAATTCACAAAGATAGTTCTCTGAAATATTCTTTTTTGGCATTCCACTTAAAGGGTACATTACTGATAGTGAAAATGGTTGTTTTTTCATAAGAAGGTTGTACAATTTTAAGTCATACCCTAACTGTTGGCTAAAGCTAGTCTCACAGTTTCTCACTGGAGTTTTAGAGAGCTTACATCCCGTGGCCACTTGCATGCTACATGTTCAAAATGCCACCCATGTGGAATGGCACGTTATATTTCTGACCTTAATTCCGTACTTATTTTTCCAGTCACTGCCTAGATCTGATGTCAAGCTAGCTGGTCTCCAGTTATTGTAGGTCACTTTGTTTGCCCTTCCTGAATACTAGCACAATATCATCATGTTTTCAGTCTTCTGGAATTTCCCCAGTATTTGAAGGCTCACTAGAAAGTGACATCAGGGAACCAGAAATGTCTTTAGCCAACTTTTTTCAGAACTGCTATGTTGAAAATTATACAGGCATGCTGACTTAAAACCAATCAAGCCTTCTGCATGTTGTTTATCCTCCACCTGAGTTACTAATGGATAGGAGTTTAATTCATCATTCTTATGTGGTATGAGGACATCCTCTTGCTTCTTCTGAAATATGGAACAGAAACTGATATTGAATTGGTGTCTTTTTAAGAAAATGAAAATTTTTAGTGTTCTCTATAGTAACAGACCTGCAACATTGCTAATATGCTAATATTCTTTTTGTCCTAGTTCCACATGTGTCTTTACAAAACCTTGTGTTTGGCTGCTCAGCATTTTGTTAGTCTTTAACTCCTAGGATGAAATATTCCATGCTAAACATCTGCCTCTGGCTGAATTCCTTTCTTTGATTATTGTTCTTTCTTTCAGAAAATGAGTCAGAATTTGTTAGCATTTTATGAGAAAAGGGCTATGGGAAAATACCTTGCTCTATTCTAAAGTACATTTAAAAAATTCTGATGAGTGTTTTCAAGATAATTTAATTTTGGCAGAAAATGAGCCGTTTCTGGGATATGCCTTTTGTCATCATGGTGAAAATCTCCAAGAACTTGGGCAAGTTAGAAGTCTTTAGGACAAACTACTGTTTCATTTACCCTGTGAGCATTTGCTAAAATTTCTGAAAGATGCTGGACATGCCATAATTTAGGAATACACATCAACTTCACAGCCTAAATTTCACTTCCAATTCCCAATCCATATTCCAAAGCATGAGGATGATAAAATAATAATTAAAATAGCTGTGATAATATTTTGGGGGTATTTTTTCATCTAGGGCAAAACTTATTTTTGATAGTATGGCCATTCTAAGAACCAAAATGTTTTGTGTCACCAAAATAAAATTGGTGTTTGATTTGGAAAATGTCAGTCAGAATGGTTGAAATTTTTGTAATGTAACTAGATAACCTTCTAATTCCTTCTAGTCTGGAAATGTGAAGTGTCAGCACAGCAAATGCATACCACTTTCAGCTTTCATCTTTATAAGTTCATACTAAGGGTGTCTCACTAACCTGAGATTCTTCTTGGATTTTGTTTCCCCTCTGTTTTGCCCAGTAATATTTCTAAACCGCACTGTTTCCAGCACTGTTTCTGACTTCGGCAACAGAAGTAGAGGAAAGAACTTCTCAAATGACAAACTGAAATGAGTTATCAAAGGAGCCTGAAGATTAATGACGAGGATTGAAGTAACTTAGTTGCTGGGAGAGCTGTCATGTCATTTTGGATATCCCATAGACATGCAGACCAGAAGTTCATTGCTAAGGCAAAGGGGAGCAATTTCGAATGAGATCAGTTTGAAGTCGTCCTTCCATTTGAGATTTAAGGAAAAACATTTCCAGAAGTGCAGGCTATTCCCCCTGTTAGGCATTTAATTTTACAGAATTTTATGCCTTTGTTTTGCTCTTGTTTACTTTTATGTTGTATCAACATCCATGTTATCCAAAAAACCCTTGTTTTGGCTTTATTTTTTGAAAATTCCTTTCTGTTTGCTCCCCTGACCCCTTTCTGAAAGTAGCCATTGTGGTTTGGCTGCCTCTTCGTCACTGGGATGAATCACTACCCCAGAAAAGAGCGCCTCCTTTCAGCACACGCTTTCTGGGTTTTATGCAGTGCGTGGGGGTCTCATTCTTGGCTGATTCACTCTGCAGGGTAGAAGAAATCTTTGTGCTTTCTTCATTTTGACAATTTTTGGGTCAAAATTGAGTTTGGTAGCCTGTCCCTGAGTTGGGATAGGCACTCACTAAGGATGTGCATTTTTGCAAGGCGATTGGTAATTCATTCCACTTTTTGTAATGAAGCTAACCATATCAGACAGAGGCCTGAAAGGAGAGAAGACCAAAGCTTGCCCATGCCACACACACAGTGTTGGTTGGATGCTTGCTGTGGTTTAGTTCTAACGGAGACAGGTGTCAGGCTCTTCGCCACAGATTCAGAATTTTTTTTTCTTTACAAGGTGTAAAAGAGAGGCTAAGAGGTGCGCAGTGCCCATAACAGCAAGTCTCCCCTCAGTTAAGCTGATGGTTTGAGAGTACTATGTGCAAGGGCTTTTAGACCATTTGCAAGCTTTTTTTCTGTATGCAGCGCTGCAACTTCCCTGTGAAGTTTCCTGTTTGGGCAAAGAAGAGATCTGGACAGTTGAGAGAAAGAAAACCACAATAAAAACCCAAACCTTTTTCCTGTCAACATCTGCTGGTTATATGGGGATTGCATGATGCAGAAGAAAAAATAGTGCTTTTCTGAGTTACATTCAGACAACTTTCCTATCTATAGGAGAGGACATATTGAAGGATATTTGAAGGAAATATTTGAATATTTGAAGGAAACTCATGTTGATTCTTTCTGTAACTTCTGAATTTTTACTTTCTGTATGTTTTATTTTCTATTGTTTTTCTTTTCCTTGTACTTATCATCAAAGCAGCTCTTTACCTAAAATGCAGAAGCGTGTTATTCTCTAGCATTTGTAATCTGATACAAGGTATTCGGTATTTGTTGGCCTGAGATTAAGATTTGGGATTGGATTACAATTGAATTTGAGTAATAAACTTATGATAAGTCCAAACCATTGATGTTTCTTTCCAAACTGCTCCTTCCTCTCAGGGGTAAGTGACCTTCAAGGGGCAACAGTTCTTCAGTTTGCTGAGGCAAGTGGAACACACACATGAGGGGAGGAGGGTGAAGCCCTGGAGATGAGGACAGGGTTTCACACGTAACACCACATTTTCAGGAAGGCTGAAAGACTTATGAAAGAGGACATAAACAATCAGTCCCCCCACTTCCAGTTTCAGTGACTAGTTAAGGTGATGGGAAGAAAGGATTTTAGCAGTTTGAATGCCATGAGACTTGCACAAAAATTTGTTTCTGTGGATGAAGAAAACAAGGGTAGTCCTTAACAGGGTATCCTTTTACCATGCAAAATTCTACGAAAAACACTGAAGTCTGAGCTTTGCTAGTTGTTGCTTATTTTCTTAGTTCTTGATAGTTTGTTTTATTACTTAAGAGTTAATACTATAAATTAGAGAGATGGCAAGCGGCCAAATTTATGTGGGCTTTTGTTTTTTTCTGCTAGCCAACTGTCTGAACTTATTACAGCATTGGGAAGGAAAAAATCAAATGTAAACTTGTCTTTTTCAAACAAGAAGTTTTTGTATTGTTTTTGTTTTCTTAGGAGAAACAATAATGGCATGCACAGTCACTTTAAGTAGCTTACATATGTTCTTATAAAGAATGTATAATGTTTAAAGCACAGCCAAATTCAGCAGCCTTTTTATAATGAATATAGATGTGGCAAGAAGCCATCATGCCTGCAAGACTTGGTGTGTTTTTGAGAAAAATCTTTTTGAATGGCTTCAGAAGTTAGCAGCCCAGGAAGAATAACAACATGTATAGATCAGAATAGCAACCAGATGTTTTTGTACAGGCTGTGAAAACGTTGGAATCTCCACCTGCTTTTCAACGTTGACTTTGGATTGCCAGGGTATGCTTGGTATCTACCTGCTCGCTGAGTTTGTTGCGCCTGCACCTGCAATCTTTTATGTGAGGGAGGAGGAAGAACAATAATGGGATGCCAAGCAAAAGGATGTTTCTTTTTTGATTTATGCCTGTAATTTGACATTTTATACTTTTTACACTTGAGAATGAAAATAAAACTTTGTGGCCTGAACCAGAAAACGTAGGCTTGGCTATTTTTCCACTGCAGATAGTAAGTGCTGTCCCAGGAGGGTGTCTTATCAACTGCAGTTTTGGAACCCAGATTAGACAATTAGACATTAAATGATGTTGGGATGAAATAATGCCTTTGAAAATAACTGAGGGAGAAAAATTTGGAAGTGTGTTGCTAGTTTGCTTTATTAAGCAAGGCATAAAGTGGGGTTTTCTTTGTTTACTTTATTCTTCCGTAATGTGTATCTGATCCATCCCTCAGAACCAAATGCAGAGTTGACTTTCATTCTTAGTGCAGTAAGTACTATTCCCAACATTAATTGCCCAAAACTCTTTGTACTTTCAGTGGGAAATATTATTTTATAAAAGCTTTTAGCCTGGATTAATAGAAATTTCACTTGAGTGTAACACCTGTATTTCTTGCAGTTCATATTTCTAAAGAATTTGGCGGTTAAGTAAAAGTATAGTTTAACTTTTCAGCCATGTTCTTTAGCAATGTGAACTAACAATGTCAGGTACAGTACAAAATTTGCTTCTGAACTGCAATTCATATATATGATTTGTTTGATAGCACTCTGAGCAAAAGGAACAGTGTTTTTCTAAAAACATCTGTCCTTCTCTCATATCATTCAGACATCATTAAGATCAAGAATTTTGCATTGTGACTATTTAGCTGGTAAGAACAAACACAGGTTGTCCTGACTGCCTTTGCACATGCACAAAACAAATATTCATTAGCAGTTTTTCAAAGATTAACATCACTTCAAGCAATCTCATCTTCCTCCTAGTCCCTTGGGTTTTCTTATGAGTTTGTCCTGTTTTTTCAAAAAGCTCTACTTGTATGAGTATAATTTTTTTACTGATTTAAAAGGAAGGTGTTGAAGTACTCTTGCTTATGACTCTTGCCCTGCTTGCTTGGTTTCTTTCATCCATGTGACTTCTGGGGTAAGTCTTGTAGCTGAGGAGTTTCTCTGTTATTTCATCATTCTTGCTTTGCATGATAGTCTACATGTATATTTACTGGTAGGTGTGTGTGTTCTTTATTACTACAGACTTTTTGCTATCACAATAATAATAATAATTTTCACTCTGCTATTCTTCATGTTTGCATATGAGTATTTTTTTTTTCCAGATTGCTCAGCGGAGCAGAGCTGTACACTCCAGTTTTCTTCTGTGTTTGTAAGACCTGTTCTGTGTGCTTGTAGTTCACTGTCTTCTGCATTGGTACTGTGGCCTTTATGAACATCTATTTCTACCTGGTGTCGTGTATGATTGCTACATTCAGTTACACTCAGATGCACGTATCGTGTCCTTCAGCCCTGTGGGTGAGATGTATTCCCTCAACGTTGCCAGGTTTTTGAATTCTCATGGAAGAATGGAAAATTGAAAAATTCAGGCATACCCACTGCCATCGAGCCAGCCTGCCTTTGGTTCGCTCTTGCTGATGTGGTGGTGGTGGTGTTACTTTTACTTCTGCTGAGCTGATCTGCATGGAGGTGCACTGGCTATCCCAGCTAACACTTTCAAATTGTGCAGAACGTGGTGGATTGCCCTCTGCCCTGGCTTCCTCTACAGGACCTGGGAGGTGTTGCATACCCCAGCTTGTTGTCCTGAAGCACTTTTCCTTCACCTGAAGCACTTTTCCTCACCTTCTAGGTCTCATAGGGACCGCTCTGCTGCTGGAGTTCTATCAACTGACTCTAAAGAGAGTTTTTGCCCTTTGAGAGCTTTCCATTCAAGGCTACATGTGCTTTTTTGGAACACTTGAACGTTGATGTTTTGGCAAAATTCACCTGAGTGAGGTGAAACTGCGTAGTCTTACTTATGTCAACATCTAATGCATTTCTGTACATCAGGTCCCAGGGATCCTCTCCCTGCAGTGTGTTCAGCTTCCTGTCACTGTGTAGCAAAAGAAACATAAAATATGCAGTCATATTTCTATATTCTTCTCCTCATTTGTCTTCCTTGTTGGTAGTGACGGAGTTATTAAAACAAACTTCAGAGTTGTATTTCAGGCACTGAAGCCAGAATGTCTAAACATTTTTTTTTTTTTTTAAATTGTACTTCTCAATGTTTCTCCTTTTCTTCTCTTCAAACTGCTTTTTGGTTGTTAGGAGTCAAAGCAGACTGGCCTTCTTCCTAGCCTCCCTCCTAGGCTGCCCTTGGCATAGCCAGTGCATCATCTGTGACCATGTACAGTCGGTGTTGATGTGGCTTAAATATATGCATCTGCTGTGAAGCCACTTTGTTAGGTATGAAGATTAAGGGCCTTCACTCTGCCAGTTTTCAAAAGGCTCAAGATCTCAGGGTCCGTGTTCTCCAAAGGAACAGGGAAGGATTGGGTTATTTTAATTTTTTTTCTTTTTTTTTCTCTTTTTTAACCCTCCTGGAATTCAGAGTAATGCAGAACATCTGCAAAGTACTGCGTCAAAACATGTTTTGATGTCATGGTATATGACATGGTATATGATTGAAGGGCAGCATCACCCTGCGTACTGAAATAATAAACAGAAATGAACTAACTAGGGAAACTGATACATTCAGCGTGAAATTTGTTTGTTCATCTCCCACGCACTTGAAATATCTTTGTGGATTAATTGAGGTACTTCATGTTGGGGTTGCAAATTGGAGTGAGAGACTGACATCGCAAAGGTCACCTGGAATTAAATAATTAACTGTGGCCATAAGAGCAGATCTGCTAGGTGGTCAACTCAAAAGTTTGTCTAGCTTAGGATCCTGTTTCTGGCAGTGACAAGAGTCAAAATGCCTATGAAAAATCATAACAGGGCTAACACTTGATGATATTACCCCAAAGTATTCTCCCAACCGTCTCCCAAAGATCTCTGACTGTGGGACTTTCTGAACCACAACTAGTGTCTGTGTTCTTAGTAGTTCTAATAAATTTTTTTCTCCTACCAAGATGTTACTGGTTGTTTTTCTGAACCCATACATACAATATAGACCTATTTTAATCACACAATTGTGAAACATCAGGCTTTTTTTGGAAATTGTGCCCAAGGTCTTTGCCAGGTTTGTTCCATTACTACTGTTGCCAAAAAGGCCTTTCCCTGTGATTTCAAAGGTTCTGCTAATTGTAGCAGTGAGAGGTTGTTGTCCCATTTGCCTCGGTTTGGATCAGGATTTCTTCCATCAGTCTCTGAGGAGCCTGAAGATGTGGCTCCTGTGTATGCTGGTGAGGTGGTGCTGAATCTGCCTGTCCAGCCCCCTCATGGCAGGGGTGCTGGATGGCTTTTGTCAGAGCTTCTTGCTTCTTGGCTGGGAGGTGAGGGAGGTTCTTGTCAATCATAGAGAGGCTTCACCAGAGATAATTCCCTGCTTAAATGGCTTGTTCCTCCCACCAGTCAGTCTCTCCTGCTGCTTTCACTCATTCTGGACCACTTGTGAGGTCTGGAGGAATTAATTTGTTTGATCATGGTCCATCTAGCAATGATTTGTGTCTGTTGCCTTGCAGTGGGTGGCACTTACCACAGCAGTGTTCTGCAGATTGATGATGTGACCTTTACGAGTGGAAACTAACCCAATTCATCACTGGTACCTGATTTTTCTTGTACTCCGGCCCTTCTGTGACCAACCTTTTGAATCACTAGTAGCCAGCATGTTGCTGCATGTCTTTGTGAAGTTTTTTTCTTATGGAAGATTCTGTTAGAAGTAAGAGAGCATTACAGGCCCTGGTGGCTGATTTCCCGTCCTTTTAAATGGTGCTCTTTAGAGGAGACGTCCCAAATACCTCTTCAAAATTGACACTGAACTAGATTTATCAGTGCCTTTCTATCTCTCTTCGTGGCAACTCAAACCTTGTGCATCAGGGATTGAATTTATACTTCATGACCCTGGGATGAATAAGCTCTTGGTTTATATTCACGGGGCCAGATCTTTCAAATGATCCTTGAGCCTTTGTCAGTGGATGTTTTCTCTGACTTTCCAGCTGTCTTTGTATGAAGGCTACAGAGAGGTGCTGGAAGGGGCAGCTGTCCTTGCTAGGCTGTCTTCCAGGACCACTGAGCTGCAGCAGCCCTCTGTCACCAGGAGCTCAGAGTGCCCAGGGCTTTGCTGAGAAATGTACCTATGTCTGACACTGATCAGGCAGCTCTCTGGTTTTCAGTCTTTATCTCCCTCAAGCATTGCACTGTTGCAGAGGCTTCTGGCACCAAAGAAGAGCTTTGTTAAGCAATCCTCAAGCTGCTGCTTGGATGGAAGATTTCTAAACGTGTCCAGGTGGATGTATGCTCACTTTCTGTGAGTGTGCATGTGGACTTGTCTTTCAATGGGAGAAGAAAGGTTACCTTCAAGTAAGTAAACGGAAGTTTTTTTAAATGAGCATTCCATAAGTACCTGCAGTTCTTATTCCTTCTCTCTTTCTCAGGGTCCTTCTACTATATAGTGTTATGCCTAGAGTCAGTGGTTGAAAGATGACACTAGGTACGCTCTGAACAGTGTTTTCATTACTGTAGCATGGTGCCTATCCATTGTGGACACTGAGGCTCAAAAAGGATGAAAGAGAGTCTGGCCAAGAGTTGTAGAATGCATGTATGCTTATGGTATCAAATGTGCTTGTGAACCACACACCTTGAACAGCTGGTATCTCTGTTCAGTGACTTCATCTTGCTTGTCCTTCCTGCATGCTGAAGGAGCTTCTCGAGGACAATCCAGCCTGGGCACCATAGGGGAAAAGAAGTAACTAGATAGTGTTTGAAACTGGCTTAATCCAGCCTGGTTGGGCTGTCACTGAAAAGAACCATACTCCCTCAGTCCCTTCTGGCCCACCTCCCCGCTTTCCATCACTTGTTCCTCTCCTTGGTATCTGCTCATGTGCTTTGGTGGCTTTGCAATTAGCTGGATTAGCTCATTGATTTTGTTAAAAACTAACCCGGAAGAAAGAAATTCATAAATGCTCTGGACAGCAGAATGGGAAATGAAGGAATATGCAGTGTAGGAATGGACAGGATTGCAGCACAGTTATTGCCTGCACCTTTTAAAATACATATTATTGTAAGATATTCTTCGTTTTTTAAGACTACTAGGTATTGCCGTGAAACCTTCACATCTCCAGGTTTGAATTTCTTGGGCTGTAATTCTGTTCTGCAAGTGAAATTAAGTGAATGAGGACTTCAGCAAACAAGTGAGAACTTCTGTGAATTATCCAAGGGTGACAGAGAACATTGCAGAACCTTAAAGTAAGCTTTTCACATGGATGAACAAGCAAGTAAACTTCTCTGGAAGCTGTGGAAATTGCAGTGATCCAGCCCATCTCCTCACCCACAAATTCTCCCTTCAGTGTGCAGCCACATATGTTTGATTTATTTTTGATTGACATAACAATACAAGAGCCAAATGAATTAAAAATGAAGCTACATTCTGAACTTTGGTGTTTCATCACATGCCAGGAATCCAAAGTGCTTTGCCATGTTGTTCGAGAGAGCATTCTATCATCAGCAGTAATAATAATTTCTGAGTAATTAAATTAAACTATCTCTGTGCATCTAAATAAACAAATAGATTGTGGTTCTGTAGAATGTGCATGTGTGCCAAGTGTGAGACTTGGCTAATTGTTGAAATTGTGCCGCTTTTAATGTAGAAGCATTCAGCTTCGTTTAGTATCAGCTCCCAGTGTTTGCACCAACTTTAAGACTAGCTTGCAAGAGGCTCTGGTACCTTGGTAGGGTTTTTTTCCTCCGATGCCCTTTAGAAACTTTCATATAGATAGAGTTCTTGATTTACCTAGTATTTTTAACTGTTTTATAGTCAGAGATATTTAAAAGAAAAATGTTGTTAGGTTGTCATTCATTGTCTTCAAGCTGCTTTATTAGATGAGTAACGTATACGCTGCTGACCAGTAAGAATTGTCATAAAATTCTGCACGTAAGAAATGCGTAGCTTGGAAGCGATGAACAGTCTCTCTCACGAGCTGTCTTAATACTTTTTTTTTTAATAAACTCGTGGTGTGTTTCAAAATTGAAGTTGATTTTTTTGTGACTTGGTTTCTAAAGTGGATGAAAATGCAAATTGTGCAGTATGTCTAGAGGGGAGAGGTAAATGCTCAATTACTTTGAAGGCTGAGAATTTTTGTGGTTGGGAGAATTTGTTTATGTGTGCCAGATGACTTGGGGTTGACAGAGGACCACAACTGCAGCTAGTCAGGCAAAACAGAATTCAAGTGTGAATATTCTAAGTCCTTGCCTTTAGGCATAGAAAACCAGTCTGTGCTCGCACTTAGCAGGAGTTTGCACATAAGCAGACCTTAACACAGCGCAGTGAGTATTTGGAGTGGCATTACGATCTCACAGCTTTCTGTGAGAAGGTGACAGTGGTGAGGAGAATAGCAGTGGCAACCATCTCTCTTCATCAGCCAATCTCAAAGGTCTTGGCAGAAAGGATCAGTGCTCTTACTCCAGCTTCTCAGATCTGGAAAAGGAGGTCAAGCTGTAAAGGCTTGGACAGAAATGGCTTATGTACATCACATGGGGGACTTTCTGGTGGAACCCTTTATCCTTCTGGAAAATACCAGTTCATGGGAAACAGAACGCTTTGCAGAAGCATGTTGCGTGTGATAAAAATTTGGTTCACATAAAAGTGGTTTTCAGAACATTTCAGTTTTATATTTCAAAATTACTTTATTTCAGATTCAATATAAAATGTAATAAAGACTGTTGAATACGAAACAGGGACAAAATATTTTCTTTTTTTTGTAGAATTGAACTTTATTTAATAAACGTGAAAGGTTTTAGGGCCCAGTTTCTTCGGTTTGGGTTTCTTGAGGGTTGGGTTAAATTTTATTTTTTTTTTTAAGTTTCTCATAAACTGAAACTAAAATATTTTGATTTATTTTCCAAAGGAAAGGCATTCACAATTGTGAAATGGGCTTTAAAATAAACAAACAAAGAACTAGTACAGCTCTGCCATTAAGTTCCAGTACCATGTTCACAGTTAGTCCCCTGCTTCTTCTTTGCTGTGGGAAGACAATAATTTATATCAGCTGTTTTTCTTGGGATGCTGTGTTTTTCCCAGTGCAACTTGTGAATCAAAATGGGTAGAACTGGGGCTCTGCTGCCGCCGTCCTCCGGCATCCTGGCTTTCCCCACTAACTCCTCGTAGCATTTGCTAAGTGGGTAACAATAACTCTTCCCTCAGTGACCAGAGTGCAAATCTGAGCAGGGCTAGGTGAGAAAGAGAATAAATCTTACATAATCTTACAGTACAGACCCAGGTCTGTCTGAGTAGCCGTTGCCCTGTGCCAACTGCAAAGGGAGCTAGAAGTAATTTCGTTTCAGTGCCAAGTTGTTCAGTGTAGAAAAAAGTGCTTAGAATGGAACTGTGGGGATGCTGGTATCTGTTCATGTTGCTTTAAAACAAGAGAGCCATCTGTATCCTGATTGCCTACTGATAAAATGGATGATCAGTTTGGCAATAATTACTTTTAGGCAGTGCATCTATCTTGCTCCCTTTTTCTCCACATTCATCTCTAAATGTGAATCATCAGGTTTTAGATGCTTTGTACCTAACAGGTACTCTTCTAACTTGGTCCCTAACAACTGTTGCTTTGAGAAAGGTCAAGGAGGGAAAACACAGCTTCACTTTTAACACAGTGGGATTATTTTGGTTTTAAATAAATGTATTTTGTGCAGTATCTAATAAAAAAAGACTGAACAAAGTGAATGAGTTGCAAGATGAAAAAGTTCAAATGTGGTGGGAGAGGGCTTCTTGTAAGGAGTTTGTGATTTCATTGGTGTTTGGAAGTGCAGGTAGGCTTTTGTCTCCACGGTTAACAGTATCTATAAAGAAAAGAAAAATGACCAAAAACCCTTAACATAAGTCTTTTGGTGGAACAGTGTAGTCTACTCATATGTGGATTTTTTGCAGTCACATGGATCTGCAGAGAGCAGTGATGCATGTCTTCAGAGTGCCAGAATTTCTTTCTCCTCATCCAGACTTTGCATTTTTATTTTTCATTTTAATTTACTTTCCAGATAAATCTGGTGTCTTAATTGTGAAGATCTTAGAAATGTTTGAGGAGTGTACAATGCAAGTTGCCATCTGCCAGCAGCTGGAACAGTCTCCTGCTATGCTTTCATCCGAGGATGCTGTCATCAATGCAGGAGAACCAATACTCAAAGTTCTCTTTGCGAGAGAGACAGCAGCTCACCTGAAGAGCAGGCCACAGGATGTCATCCACATCTACCCTCCATGGTGAGTAGGGAGACCTGGCCACGCTTGCCGTAGCACTGCAGACCAAAGTGGGATTGGTAGAACGCTGACTGCATTGTTGTAGAATAGACCTTGAGGGGTAGGGGGGGAGCAGGACTCTCTTGTGGTCATCTGTCTCTGGCAGCTGGAGAGACACTGACAGATACCTTCAAGATAGCTCAGATAACAACTAAATGTGTATCATAATGCCTCCAGTGTTGCTCAGGGCTTCAGTTTTGTTTTCACTTCATATTTTCATGTTTAGGGCAATGGAAAGGCCCGGGCAATGTCTTATCAATGATAAGGCCAATAAAGTGCATACTTTCTGGTAGCAAAGTAGTTCAGGAATGCTCATCTGCTGCTGTGAGTGTGGGTATAATGTTTCAGTGGAAGAGTCTGTATTAACTGTATAGCATTCAGCAAAACTGACACGCAGCTTAAAAAATGGGGAAAAACCCCAAGAAATGAGAGATTCACACTATTCTTAAGGAATCCGTAAACACCTTTTTGGTAGTTCCATATTGCCGCTGCTGTCACTGTCTTCAGTTCCTCAAATCCCTCTTCAGTGCAACCCTTCTGGAATTCTTCAAAATGTTTGGTCTACATTTGTGATTTTTTTCTGAATTGGATTACTTTCCTGATCTTAAGGGGTAGCATAAAGTGATGGGACTTCTATTAAAGTAGCTAGTTGTTGTTGGCTCTAGGCTGGAACGTCTACTCTTCATAAAAATTCAAGACAACTTTGAGGTGGGGATATTGCTCCTCTTTTCACTCTTCTTTACCCAAATTATAAAAGAGGAAATATTTTTCTTCTTACGTATTTTAGCATTCATTATCTGAGTTTTAGCCTCCAGCTGCAGTAGAATTCTGCCTCTAGTGTTTGACCATATCCTTTTGCAAAATACTTTTTCCTGTTTCGTAAAGGTCCATATCCAGTTTTTTTCTTCATTGATAGCTACAGATCTTTTTTGGGTTCCCCAATTTGTAATCTTTCGCTTCTAAAACGTTGTTTAACTCTTTTTGGAGGCGATTCAAAAATTAAGAGAAGATACTTAATCTGTGGTTTATTATGGCTACAGATACAATTATTGATAGTTTAGATGTAAATAGATCGGTAGCTAAGGGAAATACAGTTGAATATTAATTAAGTCCTAGTCTGATATGAAATAAGTCACCGCTTTTTTTTTTTTGCTTCCTCCTACCCCTAAGGTGCTAATGTTTGTTCTTGTTTACCTTTTCCTTCAATAAGCTTCTTTTCACGCTTTGGATTTGCTTTTGTTTCCCCCTGTTTTCTTCTTGTTTCTCTCCCCTACAAACTTCCATCCTAGTTCTGGTTTTCTCTTCAGGTTTCCTCTGTTGTTTTTAAACCACGAGGCATTGCATTTATGCTGCTGTATCTTTCTGTATAGACCTTAACTTACACAAAGATTGTTGTACCAGCAAAACTGTTTTAGTTAGGGCGTGATTCAACTCCCTCCCCACCCCCCACCCCCGCCTCCTTTTTTCTTTTCCTGAACGTTTACTGTCAGTATGCTTAGCATGTGTAAGTCCCAGACTGCTCCAACTTGTTCCGTGTCTGCTCTGGGAAGATATAACTCTGCACTGATATGATCCTTTCCAGGCTACAAGCATCTGTAACTGTACTAGTGTAGTCTTCTCAATTGTTTAAATTCTAAGATATTCTGGACAGAAAACTCAATCCTATATACATGTAAACTGAGAAAACTTCATAGCTGTCTGTCTTGAAATAGCCCTCTTTATTTGCTTTTGTTTTTAATTTTAGTAGGATGTGCTTTTCATGTAAGCAAAAGGTTATTTCAGAAAACCAGAATGTTTGGGCAGGGGATATGTCTGCATTGTCAGAGTTACTCTCCTTACCTATGTGGCTCTCAAGGCACTTTATAAAGACATTAGTCAATAGTGGCAAAACTGCGTTATATCTCTAGTCCTATTTTCTCTCATTTTGGGAATTATCTTAATGTCAGTCGTCTCTTTGTTTACTCAACTAGAAGTCAAAAGAAGTTGGGCTGGATACTGTTAAATTAAACCTACTAGAGGCGGGGCGGGGGGAGGATGAGAGATGTTTTTGTTTTAGATTATTATTTGGCACTTTTAGTTTACATTAATTGGAAATTGGACTTGTACACTTAATGGAAGTTTCCTCTATCACATTTCCAAGCTTCTATTCTGTTAAACTCTTACTTGAGAGCTCCGAATGCTGAAATGAGTTTCTGTTACGCTGCATTGAATTTGTGCTTTGTTAAAAACAAGTACTGTTTTTAACTGTGTTAAAATGCTTTCCTGTCGATTCAAGTGTGTGACCAGTGTAAAACCAAATTAACTAAATCTCACCCTGACATGGTGAAGTAAGCATATTTACATATCTTATTGAAATCACCAGTCAGAAGCAAAAGGGAACAAAAAAAGAAGTAGGTGCAAGGGGAGACAATCCTTGAATGATCTGCACGTGCTTGGGACACACAGCACACTGTGCATCGTCGTCCTGTATTTTGAGATACTTGTATGGTAAGGTAGAATGAGATGAGATGAGGTGGTTTATAAGTGGACTGCTTCTGCTGCTGTAAAGTGATGTCCTGAGAGTAGAATGTCCCAATATCTTTAAAATAGCACCCCAGAGTTATGTTTGGACTTTGCTTTTTGCTTTCTGACCAGGCAGCTGAGTGAGTAGGTAAGATGCAGACACACAGGCTGCTGGCTTCTGCATGTGACTATTCATGAGCAAAATTTGAATGCATCATTTTGGAGCCTTTGTAAAATTAGACTTTGCTTTTATAACTGTATTTTTATGTGTTGTGATCTCAGTGCACAGCTTGGTATGTGGAACGTCTCTGGCAGTAGACTTGCATAAATACTTTGGGAAGGGAAGCAGCGTTTAGAGATTTGTTGACATATTTGTTGGTATTTGTTTGCATACAGAATCCCATGATACTTCAGCACTAGAATACAAGTAATTTAATTTATAAAAATATTGACAGGAGGTCGGTTATAAGAATTTTATCCACCTGGACATTGCTCATGAGAACAGTGCCGCTGACTTTCAGAGGAGCTTTGTGTCAGAGTAAGAATTTGCAGGACTGAGCCCTGATTTCTTTATAACTGGGTGTGGATTTCTTCAGTCATAGTGTCTTAAGGTACATATTTACAGTCTTGAATGAAAGGGACTTCATGTGAGAATTGTCACTTGCTATAGGGAAAGCAACCCTGACAGGCTGATTAACATTTTCAAACCAGCATGTCTGGTGGAGGAAGGAGCTCAGCTGCCTGGCCTCTGAGCCATCTGATGGGAGCCTGCTCTGATCTTGAGGCTATATAGAGATATTATTGCAGTGTTGTATCTAAATAAAGCCTATTAACTTGGACACATCACATGAAAACGGTTGCATGTTTTGGGCTGGAACTGGTTTGTATCTGGCCGGATGGAAACACAACAGGCAAAAGAACTCAGCCCTGCCTGCCCCTGCCTGTGTAGGCTTGCCTTTGGTTGTCTTTGCAGTACCTGAGCAATTTCTTGGATTAAGATTTTAAACAAACACGTCATAATTTTTACAAACTGAATCTGAATCATTAAGTGTTTTTAACAGCTGAAAAAGGAAAAGCTTGTTACTGAGTGTAATTAAATTGATTACTAAGTCTTTATTCACTTCGCAGAAATACATATCCAGCAAAAAGTGAAGACTGCTTGATACTGCAAAGACGTGAGCGAATGGGAACAAAGGCTTCCCTATTCCACTGCTGGTGATTTTATGGCTTCAACTTACCTGGGGTTTTTTTTGTTTGTTTAATTGTAAAAATGATGGAAATAATTTACCATACCTAACAGAAAGTGGTAAGAGTTGGTGTTTTTAGAGACTTCAGGATTCATTTTTTCTGCTGACAGCAGGGCTTGAGTATAGACAGTTTCCTTCAGATACTCCTTCCTCCTGCTCTTAGATCTGCCTACTCTTGAATATTCAAGATAAATTAACCTGAAGAAAATGGTGCAGATTAGATTTCTTCTCCTTGCCATTAAATTTAACAACTTTGAAATGTTTTTCACATATTTCTGAAGTTAAACTACTGGAAGTATGTTGTTATTAATACAGTTGTTGGCAATAGCAATATAGACCATAGATAATATTTGATTTGGACAGGCTCAGAGATCGATCCATACCTGTTGAATGTGATGGTCTGGTATGAAACCCCTGGTTTAGGAGGTTCACATGCTGCTGATAACTGCGGGGCTGGGACGGTATGAAGGGGACAGAAGCACTTTGTGTTCTGTTCTTACATTGCCTGTAAACACTGGCCATTATGTACTGCAGAAGACAGGATCCTTGGCTGGATAGCTTCTATGCAACTTCTCTGTGCTTAACCAAAAAAAAAAAAAAAGAGAGTTTATTTTAGGAACTCAATATGGTAAGTATATAAAACACTTAACTCTGTGACATCAACAAGCAACTTCAAAGTTGTTCTTTAGTTTCTCTTAACCTATGAAACCACAGGGGATCATAATTACTCAGCTTTGAAAGTGTTCCAGTGCCTGGTGAAAGTGTTTAATGTGGACTTCTCATTTCTACTTGCATTGCACTAGATTCAGTCTCTCCTCAATGAAAGAGGTTTAGAAGAGCGTGAATTATTTACTGCCCAGAAGAGCTCCTACAAAACATTGCTGCAGATCAGCTGATGTAAAGTGATGAAAACTTGACTCTCAAGTCTTTTAAGGTGGGCCAATGGTGGAAGTTGCTGTAGAAATACACAGACAGGCTCTGAACAAGTTTAAGTACGGGAAGCAATCTAGCTATGTGGACTTACATATTCTTCTACTTTAGAATTATCCTGGATATGCCATAGGCTGTTTTGTTGGCTCAACAACAAACTTTATGATAAATGGATATGTTACTGTGATTTTTGTGTTGTCTGACTTCATACACTGTCATACATTGCATGGTCTTACATAATCTTGGTGAGCAATAAGAGTACCAACACAGGGAGCTAACATGAAATAGGTGTTTTGAACTAGCGCAACTGGTGTTAAAAGAGGGTTTGCTTTCCACGTGATGAAGGTAGAGACTTTTTATCGCTGTTCCTCTCACCAGTCAAGGGAAGTATTTAAGAACATTGTTACAGAATACCTCCCTATCACAAGAAAGATCATGTGAAAGTAGGATCTTGGGCTTCATATATTAATGAAACGCAGAAATGACCCCCTGCTGCTCTGTAAGAAGGAAAGCATCTATATCCTTTAAAATTTTCTCATTCCATAAAGGTAAAATACAAATACGAATTAAAGACATGTATGGAACATCTTTTGCATAAATTCAGTTTCTCTACTTACTCGACAGAGAGGCAGCTTCTTTGAATGTTTGACTGATCAGTTGGACAAAATTGATCTATGTTCACCATCTTTCTTTGATGAAATCTAAGCATTTATCAATATATATAAATGTACACATATAAATATTCAAACAGATGGAAAAGAGGTGGGGGGGAAAGATCACCAGTCAGATCCTTCCTATCAGAAAGATGTTAGCTCTGCCTTTACATTCTTTCTTTGAAGATGTTACAATAGCAGAGTGGGAGAACCCTGATAAGAGGGACAAGACTCACTCAGAAGATAAAATTCTACAAAACTTGAGAGCTGTAAAGCCAGTGTGGGCACTATTTCTAAAGTACATATGGGAATGGCCTTGGAGCCAAAGATCAGATCATATCATCTGCTTGGAATTGCTTCTCAGAGATCATGCAGTTGTGAAAATTGAAGCTCCTTTCAGAATAAGGTAAAGTGTTTATATTTTTTTTGTTAGGATATACCTTTCCTAGTGCAATCACTTCAAAAGAGATGAGTTGTCCTTTGAGAACTGGAATACATACATTTTTGTGAACTGAAAGTTGTCTCTAACACGGTTTTAATATAATTTCTTCAATACTTCTGTTGCTTTATCCATTTTGACAGAGCAGTCCTTAGGATTTTACCAATTTTTCTATTTCTTAAGAATAAATTCGATTTTTTTTTTGTCCACTCCTTCCTGTAAAGGGAGAAAGTTGTATCTGTAGAGCTGCTCAGGTATATCCTATTTTATGTGTCTAGAACTAGTGACATTAGGCCATTAGTATTATTTGTGTTTGTCCACTTTGCATGTAGAAAATCGAAATAACACCATTTCTTAGTAATCAAATCAATGAATATGTTTCTTCATAGATGGATGACATAATTGGAAAAATACAGAGCTTTGATTCCAAGAGGAGAACAAGTCATTTATGACATTTCTGTGATTTGTCAAATCCACCTGAAACAACAGATACCTGGTATTTCGGATATGGGCTGTGTCTAAATAAACATAGTAACATGATCACACTTTTACAGTGAGATAGACTTGTTATAACTTTTTGTAACTATGGTATTAGATAGATGTATTGTATGAATGTCACACATAAAATATTAGTACCCTGAAAAACAAAGATGAAAGAACTGCTCTCTGTGAAAAGGGTTTTCCATAGAAAAAAGAATGGAAACATGTTTGGGGAGGATGGGAGTCTCAAGACAGTAAATCCAGAGTTCTGTAGAAGATTAAAACTGGATTTTTAAACATGACTGTCTGTCTCTGGGCTGATAGTTGATGGTGCCTTGGCACGTTGGAAGAGGGGACTTTCCACTGTATTGTACCAATGAAGTTCTGGGTTTTGTTGATTTGTTTGTTTGCTTTCAGCCAAATCAGAGGGGTCAGAAGCGAGTGGTGTGTTTGCGAAGCAATGGCTTGTTTTTTAGATTAAGGTTGAAATGCATTGTTGTCAGCACAGAAACCTCCAGCAGGGGTAGAATACGTCTCTCTGACCAGATGGATGTCTGAACTGGGTGCGTGCAGTCAGCTGTTCTGCTCCTGGCTCACGCGAGCAGCAAGGGCTACCCAGGCAGCCTGCACAGAGCTCACCTAGAAGGAGCATTTTGTGGTGTTCTCAGGAGGTAATTCTGTGCTCTGGAGGGAGCCTCCACCAGGATGACCTTCTTCACTGTGGGCCATTTCACTTGTAAGAATAAAGGAGGTGTAGAAAAGAGGCAGTGAATGTAAATAGCCTGGTTTCTGCTGGGGGGGTAGGGGGTTCTGAATTTTTGTTAAATACTAGTACCGTCCAACACTGATCCTACTGGAATGATGGTAGCGTCCAGTGGATGGGAAAAAATCTTAATCACCTCACTGTGGTGGTTACATGTTGAGGAATTAGCATACATTTGAGTCCATGGTTTTTAGGAACAGAAGAGGAAAATTATGTTTTTAAACATCCATTCCTTACAGTCAGTGGTGCTGTTTACATTTGAGTTCTTAAGTTACTGGAAAAAATATTCAGTGAGAATGAAAATGTCCTATCCTAATAATCACAAAATATTTTCATCCTGAAAATCTAATAATGTGTACTTTTTTTTTTAATGAAAGGTCTGTACTTGAAACTTTCCAGCTTTTATAAGTGAGGAAATTCCAAGCATTTTGTAGTGACAGATACTGTTAGTGGGTAGTTGTCCACTGACGTCAAAAACAGAGGATGGCGAACAGCTTTGTTCAAGTCAACGAAAAATGTACGGTCTTGGATAAACTCTGTGTTAGCAACGGAGCTATCAATGATATACGAGCAGCTTCTCTTGAGTTCCCATGTGCATTCAATCCAATGCTAAATTCCAGATCTTGTTTAATGAACAACTGATGGAGCCAAGACCTGGCACTGCACAAAATCCTGCAGTCTGCTTTATCCAGTCATGAAGGAAAAACAAGCTAAATAAGTTCAGATGAACAAGTTCAGAATTACTGCAGGGTTATTAAAAAGTTGTGATTTGTATTCCTCTGCTAATGTTTATGACTAACACATTTGGGACGTGTAAAACAATACTTAATTTGTAAAAAGACTACGTGCCAAAATTCCTGCAGTAGTTTAACCACTAAAGAGCAAGTTTTGACTATGTGAGTGGGTTTGTTTAAATGTTTAAGATTATCAGTAATCAGCTAATCTTTTATTAAAATTTACATTTTGAAAAATTATGATTTATTCTTGTTGGATTGCTGTTCAGCACTTTCACTCTATGAAATACATTGTATTTCCATAGCTCATCGTGGAGAAACAATGTTGAAGTCAAGTGCCATTCTCTTTGGCAGGTGTGATTTGCTCGGTAGGTGTGTTGGTATTTGGTAGGTGTGTAGTTATGGTAAGATTTTCACATGCAGTTCTTATGCAGTTATGTTGAGCTTTGAATATGCTGGATATTTTATACCACAGTGGGTTTTCACGCTAAGCATGCTTGTGTTCTTACGCAATTTTGTATGGGCAAAGAGATGGGCAAAGTGTGAGTTTATCAAATGGTCGTGTCTGGCGATTCCCCTCAACATGAAGGTATGCTTTCTCAGACTCCTCCTCCTGAATGTCATATTTAAGTGTAGGTAAGCAGAAGTTAATTACTATACTCCTAGCAGAAATAATAATTAAGTATTTCAGCAGGGGAATGTTGCTTCCAAATATTTGAAAAATTTGGAACGTTGTTACCCAAAATGCAAAATTTAAAACACCTCTGCTGTCCTGGGGGACAGGAGCACGGGAGGAAGGGGGAGAACAAATTTTGCTGTTACTTCTACCAGGCAGATTGCTTGCCTTTCATTAAATGCTCATAGAAAAAAATGCTCATGGTTTTGTGTATTTTTGGCAGCAAGAACATACTTCGGTATATAAAGCAGTTCAGCTGTGAAACATTCATTGCAGGCTTTTGTGTGTTTGATGAAGCTTCTCTTCCTACCCATCTTCTGAGTCAACATTAACCATGCAGATTGCAATGTATTACTTCTCCCTGAGTGGTAGGCTCCTTTCACAGCTTCCTGAGATGTCTTGAAAACTTATTCCTCTGTCACTGCCCCAGTACAGCCTTCTGGCAGACCAAGTTTCTCCCAGCAAAAGTATCAGAACAGTATCCATGACATTAGAAGTGGTGTACAACCATTAATTTTACCTTTGAGGGATTCACTGTGTGTTTTGAAAGCCAAATCACTGATGTGGCTCCAAAAAATCGTACTCAGCAACATGTGGGATGGGTTTTTTTTTGTGTGCGTGTTTGTTTTTTTTTGTTTTTTTGTTTTTTTTTTTTTTTTTTGTTGTTGTTGTTTTGGTTTTTTATTTTCCCTCTCCTTAACCTCTTTGGACTCCTGAAATTATATCTGTTGGGTCTCTCCTTGATAAAAGAGTTAAGCCTAGTGAACATTTCTGTGGATGTTTCTGGTTTTAATGGTTCTTCATCTCCCACTTTCTTAATTCTTGGATTTTTATTTTTTTTAATAAGTGGTGTGTGTTTGTTGTAGAGCAAATCATGATGATGGGCTTTGCATAGTCTTCTTGGGAATCATTGTCCATAGTCTCCACGGCCCTTGGCTGGTGTAAAAGAGAGGACTGCATGTCCGTCTTGAAGCTGCTGCTGCTGTTCACAGCACATCTGTTAGTGCAAACCCAAGTCTCTCAGCATTTTCAGCTAATACCTTGTAATTTGAACTGAGGTTGTGAAGAAATAGCCCCTTTTGCCATCTCCGAAGTATTGTTGGGACAGACGTTTGAGATCATAACTTAACTACTCTGAAAAAACATGGCAGAATATCTACTAGAATACACACAGAATCATATAGGTTGGAAAAGACCTCTAAGATCATTGAGTCCAAGCATAAACCTAACACTGCCAGTTCACCACTAAACCATGTTTCTGAGCACCACATCCAAACGTCTTTTAAATGCCTCCAGGGATGGTGACTCAGCCACTTCCCTGGGCAGCCTGTTCCAATGCTTGACAACCCTTTCAGTGAAGTAATATTTCCTAATATACAGTCTGAACCTCCCCTGGCGCAACTTGAGGCCATTTCCTCTCATCCTATCACTCATTGCTTGGGAGAAGAGACCAACACCCACCTCACTACAACCTCCTTTCAGGTAGTTGTAGAGAGCGATAACATCTCCCCTCAGCCTCCTCTTCTCCAGGCTAAACAACCCCAGCTCCCTCAGCCGCTCCTCATCAGACTTGTTCTCCAGACCCTTCACCAGCTTTGTTGCCCTTCTCTGGACACGCTCCAGCACCTCAATGTCCTTCTTGTAGTGAGGGGCCCAAAACTGAACACAGTATTCGAGATGCGGCCTCACCAGTGCTGAGTACAGGGGCATGATCACTTCCCTACTCCTGCTGGCCACACTATTCCTGATACAAGCCAGGATGCTGCTGGCCTTCTTGGCCACCTGGGCACACTGCTGGCTCATGTTCAGCCGGCTGTCGACCAGCACCCCCAGGTCCTTCTCCGCCAGGCAGCTGTAACGTTGCATGGGGTTGTTGTGACCCAAGTGCAAGACCCGGCACTTGGCCTTGTTGAACCTCATACAGTTGGGCTTGGCCCGTTGATCCAGCCTGTTCAGAGCCCTCTGTAGGGCCTTCCTACCCTCAAGCAGATCAACACTCCCGCACAACTTGGTGTCATCTGCAAACTTACTGAGGGTGCACTCAATCCCCTCGTCCGGATCATTGATAAAGATATTAAAGAGAACTGGCCCCAATACTGAGCCCTGGGGAACACCGCTTGTGACTGGCTGCCAACTGGATTTAGCTCCATTCACCACAACTCTTTGGGCCCGGCCATCCAGCCAGTTTTTTACCCAGCGAAGAGTACGCCTCTCCAAGCCATGAGCAGCCAGTTTCTCCAGGAGAATGCTGTGGGAAACAGTGTCAAAGGCTTTATTAAAGTCTAGGCAGACAACATCCACAACCTTTCCCTCATCTACTAAGTGTGTGACACTGTCATAGAAGGAGATTGGGTTAGTTAAGCAGGACCTGCCTTTCCTAAACCCATGCTGACTGGGCCTGATCACCTGGTTGTGCTGTACATGCTGCGTGGTGGCACTCAAGATGATCTGCTCCATAGCCTTCCCTGGCACCAAGGTCAGACTGACAGGCCTGTAGTTCCCCGGATCCTCCTTCCGGCCCTTCTTGTAGACAGGCATCACATTTGCTAACCTCCAGTCAACTGGGACCTCCACAGTTAGCCAGGACTGCTGATAAGGGATTGAAAGTGGCTTGGTGAACACTTCCACCAGCTCCCTCAGTACCTTTGGGTGGTTCCCATCCAGGCCCATAAACCTGTGTGTTTGTGCGTGTAAGTAGCGTAGAAGGTCACTAACCATTTCCCCTTGGATTATGGGGGCTTCATTCTGCTCCCTGTCCCTGTTTTCCAGCTCTGGGGGCTGGGTACCCAGAATGTTGCATGCTACAACACACTGAAAGCACTGAACTTGAGAACACTTTAGATTCAGTGTAACACCATAAATTGCATTGATTGTATTTGTTTTCATTTGTCTTCCCAGCATGGCACAGCATGTCTGCCTTTTGTGTTGCCTGGAAACAAATCACTCCTCTGAGTTGAGGTTCATTTTCAAGAAACATGGGCAATGCAACTATGTGAGACTTGCACATTGCATTTGTGCCTTAGCAAGTACTGCTTGTCTTCTGGTTCCCTGAGCTTGTCATGAATATTAATTTAATAGGGCTGGTACTATTTTATGCATTGTGAATGTACAGATTGAGGAAGAGATGAATTTTATTGATATGGGCTGTTGCTGCAACTTAGAGGGTTTGTAGGCTTAAAGGAGCTCAGATTTACAATGTATGTATATCATAGTTGTTCTTCAAATTATTTGAAAACTTTTTATATAGAATAAGATAGTTCTTTATTATCTTCTCAAATATTTCTTACCTTCCATCTCTCACACAAAAATGAATAAGCTGCCCAGTATTTTCTTTGTCTTTTTGCAGCCTCCTTTGGCTGACACTCATGGCTTGCGGTTTGAGAAGTTGTGCATGAGGTGATTGTTTAATTTTGCTCGGAGATATTTGACTCCAGGAGTTCACTTTCTAATCCTGCTGTATAACAGGGAGCCATTTGCTAGCTATACTGAAAACCAAACCCATTTTAAAAACAAACATCAACATACCACATTATCAGCTTCTAGAACAGTCCACCTAAGCCTTGAGAATTGCCTTTGGTTGCTGGTCACTTCAGATATGGCTGTCATTTCCTGATTTTTGAGGACTGCTGCTCAGGGTGGAATGGAATCCCATAAGGTTTACTGGTTACCGTGAAACTGCCCTTAGCACCAGCTCAGCTTAGAGGAGAAAACAAGGGGGGGAAATTATTTACACAACCTAAATATAAATGACACCTTTTCAGGGAAGAAAAAAAAAAGGCAACTTTTATATCTATTTAGTTTTTAGATTAGACTACATATAAAGAGAATATCTTCCTGTGTCTTGTAGTTGTTAATTGGTCAGGATCCTTACCAATATGTGACCACAAATCTTGTTCTTAGGCAAACCCTCCACATTGAAGATCGCCTTCGTGGAAGAGGTCTGCAATGTGGAAAGATGTGTAACTCTTACATGTAAAGCCCCTCTATGTCTATTTAGATTAAACTCTCAACACCCATTTTCTAAATTAATATAGGTATTACTTGGTTGCAATGTTGATTTTTTGAAGCTTTTCTTGAAAGGTAATTTCCTATCCCACATTATCGGCTGTGTTGATGTACTTTGGCTATGTCTATGTAGAGCCATTTTCCATCCAGAATGTGGGCTACATGTGTTAGTTATACATTAAAGTTATTATTAACTGTAGTTTGTTTATTTAACTGCTATCTTTATGCTACTACTTTAACTATCCACATATTGCAGATAATTTGGAGGAAAATATCCCCTATAAGCTAGGAGGACAAAATCCAGCCTTACTGTATAACCTCTTCAGATGTTAAAACTTAAATAAAATGCATATATTGACACGTGTAAATCCTACATTACGAAAGCATAGAAGTCGGAGTAGCACACGTGGTTTGTTATCGCTCTTGACTGAAACTGGGCATGATGGTAATCAAATGGGTTAGGGCTGGAGTGTGGAATGAGAGGTCCTCAGTCTGGGCATCAAGAGAGCAGTACTCACGTCCCCTTAACTTCTGCTTTGGCTTTCTTTGGCTCCTTCGGCTATTCTGGAAGTGACACGAGCAGTTACATCGGTGACGCATTCGATACTATGTTTATTTTACTGTGTGGTGAGGAATGCTTTGCCTTTATTGTATTTGCCCTCTGCGTGCTGCACTCGTCCCTCGGTTGTACCAGACCAGTTGTTCTTGGGACTGTGCTGTACACTGATCAGTTAAATCATTTGCTTTGAAAATAAAATATTTTAAATTAGGGACGTTGAGCAATACGTTTTACAGCGTGGGCTTGCGGTGGCACCGAAGACCCAACCGAACAGGCGTGCAGCTGGGCACGGGCCGGGGCTGAACCTCGAAGGGTGGGAGCGCTGCAGGTAGCGTTGCGAACGTTACATAAAATACGCGTATCTCTCTTTGAGAAACGCCTGCCAACAGGAATCATTTTACACAGCGCAGCGATAGGAAAGCCCTGTTCTGAACAGCATTTCCAGAGTAATTCCCCGGGGCGGCGGGCAGCTGGCTGGGCCCCTCAGCTGCAGGTACCCGGGCCAGGCTTGCTGCCCTGCCATGCCCTGCCCTGCCCTGCCATGCCCTGCCCTGCCATGCCATGCCATGCCCTGCCATGCCCTGCCCTGCCCTGCCCTTCCCGCTGCCTGCAGAAGGTGGCAATGTTGTCAGCAGAAGCCCAGGTAAAACTGCTCTCGGGTGACTGAGCTCTCCGAGATAGCCTCAGCGCTTATGTGTCCAGAACTTTTTCTGGCGTCAAAGTTTCACATCCGTGAAGTTAAGGGTCTGTAAAAGGGGGATTTGTTCAGTTTCGTGCGCCGTTACTTTTGCACAACTTTTAATAACTCGGTACAGTGTGTGTTTTGAATGTAGGGATGTGCATAAGGCTGTCACCACGCTGTTTACACAACTTTCTCCTTCATAATGCTGAAGAAGGCCGTGTGCCATTTAATTCAACACCCTTAAAGACTTCCCCATACTGGTTGTCGCTGACCTGCATACTGAGGAACCGTCCTCCACCCGGTGAGCAAAACTGATCTCCTTAACTGAAGTTTCATTTCTGCAAAACACTTGTGAATGTTTCTGAAACCCACTGTAATTTTCTGCCCTCCTCCCCCAAGATGTTTACAAACTTTGCTTTGAAGTGAGCTTGCCAGGGGAGAAACTGAGAACTTCCCTGCATGCCACGGATTTTGTTAAGAGCTACCTCCTGGCTATGACAGGCTTTTAACCTGTTGAAAGCCCAACAGACCTGTTCCTGGGTTTGGTGGGGATGTTTTTCTTCTCTTTTCATATTTCAACTAACTCCTTGAATCTTTTTAACTACTTCAAATGATCCTAAGACTTTTGTGTCTTGTGATTTTTAACATTTTATTCTGTCTAATGCTAATTCTCCACCCTCGAGGGAAAGTACACAAGTTTATGTGGATGTTATCCCATTCCTTCCCTCTTGACTCTTGTCTCTTGGTTCTGCTGTGGTAAATCCATTATTGATTTAAAATTATCATGGAGCCTTTCACCATATTTAATTACTGGGTTCACCTCTCATTCTGTGTTCCTTACCTAAGCCTCTCGGACAAGATGTAATGGATTTCATCCATTTAGGAGGTCAAGTGGGGCAAAAAATACAAATTCTTGACGTACTTTACAGTAAGCAGAGAGCAAATAGGATGACGTTACCTTGTAATCCTCCACCCTCCTACTTAACTTTATTTGCCACACAGATGACAATTTTTGTTCCACTTCTTATCTAGTTACTTGTTGTTTTTCATAACGAAGGAAGGCAGAGTTTAGGTGCCTAATGCTGTACAATTTCTAGGAGTTCAGTTAATCAGTCTGTAAAGTTGTGTGTGTGTGTCCCCTTCCTGACTGGTGTATTTCTTGAGGATGCTACTCACTGCATTTAATATACACTGAAGGCTTCTAGTACTACAAACTGTTTGCTGAGTAGCAAGATCTGTTGCTGTATGGACACTTTTCCTACCACCGCTCTTCACTCTATTGTGCAAATGGTCCAGCAGTTGTCCAGGGGAACCCTAGATAACGGGTCCTTAGTATTACAAAAGAGTGAAGACAGGCTTTCATAAACCAGCGGGGGTTTCTGAGGAGTTTGTCTGGCAGAATCTGCTATATTCTATCTCTCTAAATCAAATGACAAGCCAGTGAAAGCTTTCTTTTGAGAAATCTGTTTTGCTGAGCTGCGTGGGAGACTTTTACTTTTCAAAATTGCAACTGGAAAACCAATAATCTCCAGCTCCTAAGAGGAAACAATTTAAGACACGGTGGGTTATTACCACTGTAATTTTTGTAATTATTTCTTTTTGTAGTAATTGCAGTATCAGTCTTCTTATTGCTTTAAGAATAAAGTGAATATGAAGAAATACTTCATCTTGGGACTATCCATTGGACTTTTCTTTCTTTAAAAACTGTTAAGTATTGTGGTCTCATACTGTTGTGATAATAATAACAATATAGCTGTCTGAGCAGTAAAGCTAAACAAAGCGAGGCAAAAGCTTCATGATCACAAAATTTTCACATTAAAGGAAGTAGGTGCTACGTGCAAATATAAAACGTGGAAATAAACACATTTAGAATTTTTGTTTTCTCTTTCTAAACCAAAGGAAAAGAAGAGACCTCATAGCTCTTAGGAGCCTGAAACAGTAAACATCTTAGTAACGACATAATTATATCAATAAACCTGACATCAAAATAGCTCCCAAAATTTATGTACAGATGTTTCCATTTTACATTACAAAAGAAGTTTTCTGAAGTCCATTTGCCTAAACCAAAGTGTTTAATGGAACAGCTTAATGATTTGGCCTCAGATCTAAATATCCTTTTTCTGAATGTGAATATGAATACCAGGGCAATTAACTGGGTAATTTACCCAGTCAGGCCAAGCTGCAGTTCTGTAGGTAGGTATTGCTTTAAGCGCGGTTGGCATGCTGTCTCCTGCATGCTGATGGGCTCTTGTTCAAGGGTGTATCGGGCCCTCGAAGTATCTTAGTGCTAGAGATAGTTCACCCTCAGGAAGTTTGGTTTAGGTAAGTATCTGACTTTTTTTGGGTACCGAAATCTGGAACGCTGCAGCGAAATCTGATGAGCACAGGCTCTCAGATCTGAGTCAGCAACAGGGCTGGACCCGCTCCTGTTGTTCAGGAGTTCCACTGCCAGGTCCAGCCAGCAGCAGCAAACAGATGCATGAAAAGAAAAACCGGAGGGAAGAGGGGAGGGAGCAAACTACACAGAAGTACAGACAGACTTCAGAACAGAGTTTGTGTAGGTTGTGTGCAAAGGTGAGAAGCTGTGAAGAAATTGCCACCTTCTCCCAGTACCGCCTTCCGAAACCTATGGGGGAGTTTTGGTTCCCAGGGGGGTCTGCTCTTAGCCCTGTGTAAACAGGACTGTGCATCATTAGCAGCTGGTGCCTGGGCTTGTTTCACTTGTCAGAGGTCAAAATGAACCTATGAAATTAAGGGCTTTTTTTCCCTGCATCTGATTCTTTGCAGTTAAAAGTATTTCAGGTGTTACAGGGCACACTGCTATCAATTGAAATTTTAGTCTTGGAGAAAGAGACTTATCCACTCAAATAGAAGTGTAAGGAAGTAAGATATGGAAAAGTAACCAGGAGAAGAGAGTCGATCTGTTTTTCTTACTGACCTCTGGCTATTACTCAATTTTCTGATCTCTTTTTCTTGGCACCCGTTGTTTTCTAAACCTTGTTACTCATGAACTTCTCCCTTTTCTATAAGTTCGAGAAAAGAAAGATGCTGCTTCCCCTAGAAGTCAAGCAAACTGCTGTGGTTCTGCCCACTGGGAGCAAATATGTATCACTCTGTGTTACTCTTTTGGTGAAAAATAATCTTTTCATTAAACTATCTGTAGTCTTCTGAGGCTGAATTTCCAATCTAGTGTCCACTTCATCTGTGGAGATCAATGGATGGAGATCAAATCACTTGCCAGGTTTTGCCAGGAGAAAGTTGGCCATGACTGTATGGCACTGCGTGCTTGCTACAAGGCTCTTGAGTCACAGGTTCTTGAGGCGGCCTCCTGAAACACACCTGAAGCTTAATTCTGTGTACCACACAGAAGGAAGTTCTCACTGTGACTTCATTCAGCTTTTGGCATCCCAACGTTATTGCTGGTGATAAAAGAATAATAGAATGAATAAGTAGCTAAAGCACAGCAGAGGATAATGAATTTAAGCTTCAGAGAAACTGAGAACACACCCTGGTTCTCATCACTTGTGTACGCTGTGCCCATTCTAATCCCCATCCAGACTTCAATACTAGGGATTAAATAGTCAAACATTTTAAAATGTTCATCTTTCAGAAATTCTAAAGTCTGCTTTTCAGAAGTTACCTGGTATGATTTGCATGTATTTACATTTTGATACAGGGAACTTTATTTTAAAAAAAAAAAATAATTTCTGAAGAAAAAAGGGAGCACCTTTAAATCCCTAATGTACAGCTGAAAAAAACCTGTGTATATCTATCTCTATATATAATATAAAATAAAAAATTGAAAATGTCAAGAACCAAAAAGTGTATAGTATTCTTTAATGGCTGCAGGCCAACTTAGGCTCGTGCTTAATTTTAGAAGCTACTGAGGACATATTTCAGTTTCTTTGCCTTTTAGCTTAGCAAATTGACCAGTTCTACTGAGCCACTGCTTTTATTTTATTTAGGTAGTAGAATATTTTTCTTATATTTCCTTATGTTTTTCAGTGATAGAAAGTTCTTGCACTTTCCCTTTCTCTCATTTTGTTGCAAAAGATGAAGAAAAAGGTACTATTTTTAATAGTCGGGTATACTGATGGCTGTCCGTTGACATCAGTGAACTTCAGTTAAATTTATATATTTATATATACAAGCACAGATCAGCTGTTTTTTTTCAGTAGCCACTGGCTGCAGTGGCTGCCGGAAGCTGACTAGTGCTTTTCCAGGTCCCCATCAAGCTTTATAATATAAAATTAATAAGTCTTCTTGTTGTCACGTTTTCCAACAATACCAGTTTGTTTAGATGATACATCATTTGAATATTTGTGACCTCTGGAGAAGAGGGCAAAAAAGGGTGGCTTTGGATTTCCTAGCTGGTCAGATGTGGCCAGCTGGTGTAACCAACGCTTGCAGGCTTCTTCCTAGGAAAAAATGTGTTTACTTACCACGCGGTTCTTCAGAGAGCAGGTTTCCTTAAAAAAGTCATAGATAGCATGAGGTTGGTCAGAGGGTAGGCATATTTGTTTGACCTTTTAGTAACAAGTCCCTACGTTAGGAGAAAACCCAAACTGTATTTTTATTTCTTAAATTGCTACAAATGGAGTGAGAAGCTGGAGAACTGGGACTGACAGACCACCTGCAGGTTTGGGAGCCATCTGGATCTTGATGTGTAGGACTACAGCTGAACAGATACAATAACCCTAACAGCACATAGCTGATTAATTATGATGAATATTGAAAATGATGTAACTGTCTTGCTTAGTGTTTCTAGATCTTTATTTTTTCATTGTGGTCAGTCAACATTGAGAAATTTATATTCATTATGTAAATACTTGGGGGGAAAGTGATACATGTGAACACTTCACTACCACCAGTCATACTCCTTAGCTATTCAGGATGAGTTTTGGCTTCCTTTGAATTCCCTGGAAAATAGTGATTAAACTAACATCCACATGTTAGGGTTTTGTTGATTTTGGAGTGATGAGATTACATATTTTAAACTTTTTTGTTGTATGATTAGAGACACATGAAATGAAAAAGTGTTTCTTGAAGAGCTCTTTGTTCACCTCCTCTAGAAATGAAGGTTTTTCCATATTCTCTTTTTTTCATAATCCCTAACCTACCTTCCTGTTCCCTTGGTATGGAGGAATCGGGGAACTCTCCTTCAGCTTCATCATGGATCTGGTAACAACTACTGTTTCTTTTTACTCTTCACCATCTTTGATACGGTAGTTTATTAAAATATGTGGAAATTGTGGGTTTTTTTCTCCCCAAGCAGGACATTTTGTAGAATTTTAAAAACTTATGTCCGTCCCAAAAATACCAGACTAACTGGACTAAACATATTAAAAGGAGTAAACTCACTGACTGCAACTCAACCGAAAATTTCTTTTGTATAATTTTAGCTAACGGTTAGTTTAAGAGTAGAATAAAATAATGCCATTTATTGTTAGTGTGTTCTGATAATTGAAATTAAAGAGATGTGCAGAGTTGAAATCCCACCCCATCTTCTCATTTTGTCATGCGTTAGAAGGTAGATATTGTATGAAAAGAGAAAAAAGTGAGAAGATCCGCGTTCCAGAGCTGTTTGATGAAGGCTGGCTGCCTAGGTATCCTTATCACGTCATGATCTCTTGGGAATGTCTTGAAAGTGAAAAAACAAACCGCCCCGCAACAGCGCGTCACTGTTTTTCTTGGCACCCTTCGGCAGCGTGCCTTCATGTGAAGAAACGAGAAGTAAAATGAAAGAATCATAAAAGTCGGTGTCTAAGCTGATTTAAACCTACCAGGGACCCGAAGTTGATCCGAAGCAGAAACTCCTCTTTAAGGGCAAGAAGAAGGGGTGCGTGGAGCGGCTCTGGAGTGGCTTGAGCCCACGTAAGGACACCTGGCTGGGGCACCATCGCCCCTTCCTAAGTTTATTTAAGCTCTGTATTTGTGGGGAAAGCAAGTAAAAAGCTCTGTATTTGCGGGGAAAGCAGGAATGATACGCAGTCTCTTAAACAAACGCCATTTTTGCAGGACCGAGAACTCGGTGGCTGCTGTGTCCGCCTCTAACTTTAACGGCGGGAAGCTTTTGGGGTGACTCAGGACAGGCGGCAGCTGCCGGCAGGCCCCCGGCGCTGGGCCCAGGCCTGGACTTTCCGGGCCGGGCGGTGGCGGCGGGCCGTGGCGGAGAGGAGGAGGAGGAGGAGGAATGCTGCTGCCCTGACGTCAGGAGCTGCTCCTGGGAATGTTTTGCATTCCTCTTCCTGGCAGTGGTCAGGTGGCTTCCAGCAAGAAGGAAGGAACAGCGGCTTCCAAAACGAAAAAATGGAAAAAAAAAAAAAAAAAAAAAAAAAAATAAGTGGGGGGGAGAGAGTGCGCGAGGAGGAAAAGAACACTTTATAATAAAAGTATTGTGGGGGAGGCACTTTTATTAAAAGCCAGATTGGGAATTGGAACCAGATGTTCTGCATTCGAAAGCTGCACGAATGTTAAATGCGTTTATTAATGACTGTGATGGCTGAGGTATTTGGCTATCTGCCTCACTTTAATCTCATTGCTCTGCATTTAAAAACAGTTGAGAAAAACAGATATTTTTTTTTTTTTGTACCCGACTTCAGGCAGCTTCCTTTATACAAATGTTAATTTACAAAAAAAAAAAAAAAAAGGCAAGATTTTTCTGGGACGATAGCCACATATATGAAAGCAAGAAACAAGTAGGGAAATGATCAATATTTGTCTTGCTCTTTTGTTAGTTTTAACGTACGTTTTCTGCTAAAAATTAATATCTTTAAATTCGGTTTCCTTCTTGATTTGTGGTTGTTGGATAACGCGTATGATGTAAGCTGGAGAGGTCAGAACATGCAATTGCTCTTTTTCATAAAGTACTTCCTATTCCCTTAACTCTCTCTCTTTAATGTCCCTGTCAAAGTGTGTGTGTTTAAAGCAAAACAAGAGTAGATGCTCAATCTGAGGTGAGTAATGTAGGAACTGCATTCACTACAGGCAGCACTCATGAAATAACTTTATATCTAAAGACAGACCCAAGTGCACGCTAGATCTCAGTTTCAGGAGCAGTGTCTCTGCCTTGGTGGTTGTACACATTTGGGAGTATTGAGCACCGAGACCTTCCGTGGGGACTCCTGGTTTTGTGCCTCAGTGGGGATGAGATAACCTGACAATGCCTTAGCCTGTACGGATGCAGGCAGATTTGGGGTGTCTCCCAGGCAGGCAGGCATCCTTCTCCCATCGTGAGGCTCTGTTGTATGCATGTTGTAAGATTTTCTGTGTAAAGCAAGGACTGCTGGAGGGAGAGAGGGAGCTGCAGTCATGTCTCCCTTCAACTCACAGGCATGGCGATGCCCTAAACCTGTGGCTTCTTTGTCATCTTGAGAGGGGAAAGCAGCCGCTTTCTCTGTACCCCATTGGAGAACCCCCTCTTTACCTGGTAGGGCACAGCTTTGGTTTTTAAGAACTCAAACTTATGCAGGCAGGGGACAGATCCTGCCTGGGGCTGATGGAGTGGAGCTGCCTCTGGGTTCGGGGTGGAAGAGCCCATATGATTTAAATGGCACCATAGAGCCTTGTCAGCATCCTTGTCTGACGTGATTTTTGGGTTTTTAATTAGTCTTGTATTTTCCTATTCATCAGCACTGCATGAAGTTGTATTTGTCTGCTGACCAAGGAGTGAGCCAAGCTTATTCCCCAGGCAGTGTGTTCTGGGAGGGGGGTGGGCTGCGGGAAGCTGGCAGGACGGGGAGCGTTTGGTAGTTTCGGTGGAGTTTTCTTGAGCTGTGTGCCTAGCTCAGGTGAGGCCCGTGACCGCCCGCCTGTTTCCTGGTACTGGCTGAAGTGGACAAGCAGCTTCCTGCTACAGGGTGGATGCTCTGCTGAGGAATTTCCAGAAATGCTGAGAAGTGCTGACTCACGGCTTACAGCCGGGCTGGGCTGAGGGGAGGTTTTCAAGTCCTTGGCTGAAGCCAGCAAAAAATGTTGCTGTAATGTACTGTTTTATTTTTAGCAAGGGGGGAGGCCGTGTTGCTTAGGATGAAATGCTTGCGAGTGGTTTCAAAATGACAGACACTTTTAATATTTTTTTTTCTTTTCTATTTTTAGAACTTGGAAAACAGGTTGTTTTGCTAAAATACAGACACTTCTCTGTTTCCCCAGTAAAAGTGTTGTTGTAAAGGAGCCTTAAGGAGTTCAGGCAGCAAGGTTTTTACCACCACTGCGGCTCAAAATGTCCTTCAGGGTGGGAGATACTAAAGTATCTGAGACTGAAACTCAGTTGGCACCTACTTGCATGTATTTCTCACTTCTGCTGAGGTGGGACTGCAGCTCCAATTGTTGGAGCTGAAATGTGGCCAGGTATTTGATCGCTGCTATTAGGAGACCATTGTAGAAGCTTGGTGCTTGGGTTTGGTTCTCCCTTGTTTTTAGCAGTCACTTCACAAGTAATTGGCTGTGCATTTTCTTTCTTTCTTTCTTTCTGAGCAGAAAGTGCCCTATACTGTTTTCTGCTAACGTTAGACAGAAACTAGAATGAGGGAGGAGTCATTTTGAGCTGTACCACCTCTCAAAATACAATTTTGGTGATTAGATTGTAGGGGCAAAGTTCATTTTTCTTTTGTTTTACATTCAGTACATTTTTTTGAACAAATGTCTTGTGTGTGCGTATTGTTTTTCTGTTGAACAAGCACTGAGTACTGTGGGATCATCTCCAATGTATGCACTGTCCCACAGAGTATCATAAATGGAATATAAATTTATAAAAACTCTTTTACACTTGCTTCTAATTTCTAAAATTTTATATCAGCTGTTCTTCGTTCACAGCTCTGTACCTCTGCATATAGAATAGTTTAGAGCCCTTTTTTACATCTTACTAGTGAACTATGTAACAATGAATGATCTGCAGACTACTTATGACCACAATGCCAATAATTTTTGAACCTGTGGCATGAACCAGCACATTTTGCACACCAACCGCCCCCCCCCTCCCCGCAAAAAAAGAAAACAAGCCCCACCCTCTTATAGCAACCCTGCAGTGTCTAGCTTTAGAATAATTGATGTGCAGCTTCCCTGAGGAAGTACATTTCCCTCTTGCAGTTAACTGCTCTCCTCAGTTTTTGTCCTGGTACTGAGCGATGGTTCGTGTCCTGCAGGGTCCTCATCCGACAACAACAAAGGGAAAAAGGATACTTCTGCGGAGGAAATACAGGAACATAGGACAAGGCTGTTTCCATGATGTGCAGTGAGCTCATTTATTAGCTCACCACTGTGAAAAAGTCCCAGTCTTAGTCATTTTAATGGAAATACAGCATGTGAGCTGATGATGATGATTTTTGTGGACAGAAATAATTGTAGGCTGCACATATATCGCAAAATTTCCCAATCAAATTCACTTTTACTAATGACTCCAACTTTGCCAGCTTCCCATCTCCAAGAGAAAGTTCTTCTCCTACCCGTATCTGCCAGTTTCCTCCAAGATTTTATAGCAGCTGCATAGTCTCTTTTAAGAGTTGCATAAGCATCTTTTCATCGGTTGTGTGCTGGCACCTACCACTACACTGGGAAAAATAATATAGGCCTTACATTATTTCTAGCCACCTGTCAGTAAATTCAGGCCAAGAGCTGTGAACTAATAGCCTTGCTTGTGCCCCCTTTAGATAGATGTGTCATCTGACCTGGGTGGACATGCCTCAACTGGATTGCCTGAACGCGGATAAACCGTTCTACAATCCGCTGCTGCTTGACCCTTTTCTAGTTTGGATGAGGCACAGAACGTACCTTTTTGCGAAGATTCTGTCCCCAAACTTTAAAAAAGAAAAAATCATGCATGAATGTTGCCCAGCTTTCCAGGAAGCATGTTGGTACGACATGTATCAGTGTAGTAAGAACATCTACTCATTTTACGGTCAGCTTTTTGTAATTTTATCTGCCCTCGTAGAATCCAGGAGTCCTTTCTAGTAATATCATACTTCACAGTCTGGTTCCTGTCTTTAATACAGACATGCCCTGCAAAGAGCTTTCTGCTTGTGGCAGTGTAAGCTTGTGCCTTCTCAGATATCTTGGTCTCCTCATGCTACCTGTTCTGGCATAGCTTTCTGATCTCTCCACTATTTGATAGGTTTTGCTGCTAGTTGCACTACAGTCTTGGTAGCTGTATGAAATCTCGGCAATTCATGTCTATGCTTCAGTTGTCATGCTACTTTTTGTTATTGTGTCATTGTCTTAAATAATTTTTCCTTTTGATCTTGAGGAATTTCTTACACCCTTCTTGTACCTTCACTTTGAGTCATCGTGAGAACCTACTTCTTTGTGATTATAGTGGGTACCCAAAATGAGCAAGAAAGCTAGATGGTAAACCTTGAGCGGTCAGCTGCTTTATCATTATCATCACTTACGTGATAGCATAATCATTAATTGTCTCTTGCTCTGTTTGTCCATAGTAGTCTCTGTTGGTGTTCAGAACAACTCATTTCAAGAACTGCAATGTGTATTACTTTCCTGTTTGCTGGGTGCGGGGATCATACATTGATTTCTGTGTATAGATGAGATTACAGTGGTAAAAAATAAGACATTTTAAAAATTAGTAGTCAGAATTTGAGTATCCTAAGTAGTGCAATTAAGCCAATCCAATTGTTTTAGTAAAGATTAGAGGAACCCTTTGTAAGAAATTTTAAAGAATATTCACAGTAGACACATGTATGTGTGTGTATAGATATATGAATGATAAATTTCAAGAATATTGACTGATAATTATAAGCAGTTTGAAACAGTGAATAGAAATCAGTCACATTTTGTTTGAACCAATAAATAATCCAGAGAGACTGAGGATAGAAAGGTAGAATAGGTGGTTAAGGAAAAAATAGCTTACCATTATTTCATGAGGGTCTCCAGCTCTCTCAGCCTCATCTCAACTCCTAGTAAGCCTCTTCAGTCATCGTTTCAGTTCTCCTGGTTTTAAGTCTTCTCTTTGAGTTTTAACATTTTTCCTTTATTTTCTTTTGATTACCATCATGATTCCATGGTGTAATCAAAATTAGAAGCTGGGTCACAAACTATCATTTAAAACTTAAACTAAATCAAGGTTTGCCTCTTCCAAGGTAGCAGTGAGACGAATGTGATGTCAGTCTGCTTTGGGATTCCCATATGTCTGTTGTGGCCTCAGTAATCAATATGTCAAAAAATGAATACATCTGCAGCTGTCGAGAAGACTTATGCGAACATTGCTGGTTGTAGGCTGATAAGGGCTTCATTATTAACACATATTCACATCGAGAGCCTGGTGGAGTATGCAGCTTCAGTGCATACCATAATCTGATCATCTGTGTGCCTAGCACTGCTGGGTACTGTGAACAACACAGTTTGGTGATTTCCTTCCTGTGCCATTGATTCCAGAGTCTATTTCGAAATGTCTGTGCTGCTGTATAGCTAGGAAAATTTGTCTGTCTTTCTGCGTTCCTGGCCTTCCACAGTAATACGTCTTCCTGAAATAAGCTCAAAGGATGGAGGTGGGGTCGTGTCTACGGAAGACAAACTTGCCAAAGGTCAGGAACATGGTTTTGACACAGACATGTCTGTACTAGCAAGTAATGCGATGTGTTGGGAGCAGCTCTATGGCGTAAAAGTTGGTGTGGGAGATTCGGTCCTGCTATATGCATTGTGGGGTTTTACTCAAGACGGGCTGTAGGCTGGTCATGGTGGACTGAATGGCTTTTAGCAGTTGGAGCACATCTTCAGGTTTAGTTTCGTCCAAAAAGAATCCATTTTGTGAGCTCAGAAGGCTGCTCCACAATCCAAACCAAAGTACAGGGAAGATTGAGAGATTTGCTTCAAAAGCACACCACTGATCTGAACTGCAGGACTGGTGTGGACACACCCACAATGACCAGACATCAGACCAATCCATCTTTCTCAGTTTGGCTTGCTCTGAGAATTCCTATTGTCATACATATACACAGATGCACAGTCGTAAACAGATAAAACCCAGACAATAAGCTGCTTTTTTAACACTAGGAAGAAGGAAAAAAGTGGATGTTCAGCTTTTAAATACCTGGGCGTTGCTCAGTCTGGTGATGGTGACCGAGTAGCCATCGTTGCAGTTGACAAAGTTCTGGACCTTGTCCTACTGCATCCTTTCTCTAATGGAGTCTCTAAAACTGTGCTAAAATACTAACATTGTTCCTTTGTAGCTGGTACGTATTAACTTGAAAAACTGAGTTTTCATTCCCATGGCTACCCTGGAAATCACTGACAACTTGTGCCATACCATATACTTGATGGTACAGCAAACAGATACTTGGAATTGTGAGTGGGGAAACCAGTCTTAAACATTGTAGCTTTCTATAGAGGAACAAGTTCAGAGCTTACCATAACATGGACACTTAAAAGAAACTTGTATATGTTAGCTAAGGAATGTAAGATGGTGGTCCTTTACCCTGTTAATGTAAATAAAGAATTCCTGGCTCCTTCAGGCGTAATTTTGGTGAAGTGATAGGATAAAGGTATCGCCTAGATAGAATAAAGTGCCCACACCACAGCAAGTAGAGACTCTTGATCTCCCTAGCATCCAGCTCAGGTGCCAAGGTTTCCTTCCAGCAGAAGTAAGCAGGCGCATGTGGCCTTTTACCTTGTTCCTTTACAGGGCCAGGTTAGAGCTGGGAAGTGTAAGCAGGCCAGAGCAATGGGTCAGTCAGACCCAGTCAGGTATGGGCATCTTTTAGCACATTGTTACAGCTTGTGCTTCTGAATAGAAGCTGCAAAGAGCCAACTTGCAAGTAGCAGGTTTTTGCAAACATTTATTGTGTACAAGTGAGCTGTCAATATGTACATCAAAATATCATTGCCTGGAGACAGGATTGCAGTAAGCTTAGGTAATAAAAACTGGCTGAGAAAACAACTGGTGTACCATACGGAAGGGATGGCTGCTTTATGAATTTTTCCTTTTCCTGTTTTCCTCTTTCCATAGAGAATACGCATTGCATTGAAGACAGAGACACAGAACGTCTTGGCAACTTCTAGTATGCCAAAGACTTTGTTCTGCTCAGTGAGGAGGGGCGCAGTTCCCAAGAAAGATGTCAAATACAGTAATTAATGTTCTTCCTTCATGTGATGGATACCGTCTGTATTTAGAAACATCTGAGCTTGCTCTTGAATACAAGTCACGTAGCATTTTTATTGGTATAGTGAAGAACTTGGGTGTTTTTATTCATGATACTTGAGGCTTCACTCCCAGACATAGTTTAGAAATGCATGACATTCCTTTTACGTTTCGAAGTGAAAAGTGAGCCAGGGTGAGCAGGAAGGACATTCTGTAGCTCAGTGAATCTTTTAGCAGTTTTTCATTGTGTCATATTTGTTTTTATAGAAGCAACTTCAAACTAGGGCAATACGAGCAGCAAATTAGTTTTTGCCTCATATAGAAACAAACTTGATCAGGATCTGCTCTTGTGTAAGGGGGTGTTCATGGAGTCAGTTATTATCAGGATATACAACTTTCCTCTTTCGACAGCCTTCCCTCAGACTGCTCAAAATATAGTATCTTCAAAACAAACAATGTTTTTAGTTTTCCTTCCTTCTTAGCTTCCCCTATTTCCCTAACAGTGAAACGCTAGTGACCTCATTTGAAATAATCTCTGTGTTTGTATCCATGTTTCTTACTGCTGGGATGTGGCTCCAGTAATTCTGCTATTTGGCAAGTTACTTCCTATCTTAGTCATGTAATATATCTTCTTGTATTTTTATTTCCCTTTTATTTCAGAATATAAACATCAGCAGATATTATCTTGATTAATCCTGTCCCTGTCCTCCATCTTTTCTTTCCCTCTCCCTGTTTCAGGGAAGGGTAATAAAATGCAAGTTTATTCTTTTCCAGCCAAGGACAACTAGTTTCTGTGAGGAAGAATGTCCCTTTTGTCTTAAACATACTTGTTTTGTTTTGTTTTGTTTTAACCTGCGTGGAAATAATTGCTGTCTGAATCAATACACCTTTTCTGTAACCTCTCTGAACTGGTAAGAAAGAGTTAGTGGCCTGGGACAAAGATTTTGGGCGACAGCCTCAAAATTCTTAACAATATAACATTGCAAATGGTTAATTCCATGGTCTAGCAAATATATGTAAAAATTTTTAAGATACTGTAAACCCGATTTTGGGATCAAGAAAGGAGATGCCAGCTAGCCCAGATACCTTACTGTGACAGCACGGGGTCAGAGTTTTCTCTTTAGGCAAACCTAAATTTAAGACAGTGCATGTAGCCTCAACTCTGCCAAAGCCCTCCTGGGTTCACAGTTTGTCCAGGGACAGAGGAGGATCATATGCCGTGACCTCGTACACTTACCACCGTGTTGTGGTAGCTCGTGTCATACAGCTGGACGTATGCCAGTCACATGGTCAAAATCTCATCCCCTTCTCTGCTGGCTCTTGACCTGACACACACTTGAATGTCTTGTAATATAAGGAAGGAGCATAATCAAAGACTACTAGATGAGGAAAAACAGACTTTGTATTCAAAATACTCTTTGCATTCCTGATTTCATTTGGCTTATGCCACAGGCTTCCCAGAAGACCTCCAGCAAGTTGTGAGCCTTGATTTGGCATTAAAAAAATGAAAATAATGGTGCTTCTCAGTTTCACTGGATTATTAGTAAATAGAATCAATGTTAGTGAAACACTGGCCTGCTGGGTTTGAGGAAAGGCCAGAAAGGGGGCAAAAAAATCCCCTTTTCTTAGGGAGTTTGGATGTGCTGTCTCAGAGGCTGCTATAGTTCCCAAGAGCAGCGACACATTGAGAGAGACTTAAAGATGCTACTGGCTACTTTTTTATGAGCTCTGAATCTTGCGCTGCTTCTCTCTAGAGGCATGTGCAGACTCGTACTTAGGATGTATTTGTTCATCTGGAATGTGAGAATATAGAACTCATCTAAATTTATTTACTGCCAGCTAGCCAGAGAAATTCACTTTGGATTTGAGAGGAAAGAGGAGAACTTTAGCTCAGACCAAGTAATTTGTCTGTGTTGTAAGCGGCTAAAGAGAGACTAATTAAGGAAAGGGTAGGTGGAACATAAAGAAAATTGGAATTTAGTATGTGCAGTCTGTGTCAAATGGGATACCTTTTAAAGCAGAGAGTGAATACGCTGTGAACTTTGAGACATTTTCATGTATAAATATATGCTTTACTGACTAATGCTGCATTCATTTTCTTTCTGAGTATGTACCATTAACCACGTTTTTACCAGTGTCTTCAATGTAAAAGCCAAATATTTAAGACCATGTGTAATAATTCAGAACATTACCACATGAAATCATCATAACAAACCAAAACAAATAGCTCTTAAGCAATTTTTGAAGCTTCTCTAACAGGAAGCCTTTCTTGTGGGAGAATAGCTTTAATAGCCAGGTGTGAAAGTGAATGAGGGGATAGCCCACCTTTGTTTTGAGCTGGATTTTCTGTTAAAGCAGTGGTGGAAAGCGTTCTTCCCGGAGGAGGATGTATGCCATTATGCTGGGTTTGCCTGAAAAAGCTGAATCCAGTCACTGTGTCTGTATTTTGGCTTCTTTCCCACCCTGAAAGTACAGAGCGAAGTCCTGCCTGCTGCTCCCTGTGAGCTTGATATCCTCATTAAAGATCAGGGAAAAGAAAGGGGAAAACCCAAGGAGGTGAGTGAGTTCATTTACATACCGTGCCAGGGCCAGCACACAGTTCAACATGTGATACAATAGTGAACCTTTTTGGTGAACTTGCTAAAGCCATTGAGAAGCATTTTGAACTGCAAAGATCAAAGGCTGAAGTTTCTTATTCACAAGAAAGAGTGAAAGTGTTTTCTAACTTAATTACATAACATAAATAACATTTTGCATTTAGTAAAACAGAGAGTTGTGACAATATTTGACATTTACTCTTCTGTTCCTGTTCTTGTTATTACTATTAATGCTTGAAGTATTTGATACTTGTTATCATTTCTGTCTTAAAGATCTGGGTTCTTGGGAGTCTTATGGTCTAGCTGGTGACTTAGCTAGGTGGAAAGGGCAATGAGAAGCACCTAAAATGAGCTACATTGGTGTTCATCTTGTGCTGTGACATCTGCTTGGACACTTTTTTTTGCCTTTGAAACTGGATTCTTTTACAGTGCTGTTTAAATCCATTCCTGAGCAAAGAGCCCTGGCTGCTGCCCCAAGGTGGAGCGTGTGCTCTTGCCATTTCGCCTGTGCTGTCTCCAGTGCGCAGCACACCCTTCTGGGAGCAGGTTCCATTCACCAGCTCTTCGCCCGTGTGTTCCTGCTGGCGAACTGAACCAGCTCACAGACAAGTGGGGAGCAGGTCTGGGTCCTCCCTCCCCTTTTTAGGGTTAACCAGCCCTTAGATAGGCTTAGCTGAATCATTTAGCCTTATGGTTTTGTCTACACTAATAAGTCTTTTCTGGATGCAGAAGGGGTTTCAAGAAAACATTTGTATCTTCTTTTCTGAATTTACTTGCATCCTTTGGACTGGAAGCTGACTGTAACCTCTTACAACTGGGTTACACACAGGTGGAGTGGTAACCTTTTTACATGGCTTAACCAAGCCAAAAAAAGGCAGCCTGGGTATAAAATGTGTTGTTTAGTAGTATAGCAGACTTACAGTTATGAAGACTGTAGCTTGTAGTATACCCTGTTTAAGAATAAATTGCATTACAGTAATAAGCATACTTATACTGATATAACTGTGTCTGTATAGTGAATACAACGTTGGTAACTGAACTGGTAAAGGGAAAGAAGTGCAAGTTCATGTTGACAAATATGAGGTTGAACGGCGTGCATAAACACAGGCCCCTGTACAAGTATATTGAGCCTCAGTATAGGTATAGCACTTGTTCATGCACTCACATCTTAGAAGGTCCATAGTGGGTTTGAGGGACTTCTGGAGAAAGAGGTTAGTTTTGTTTGGGCTGAGGGAAGATGGAGGTGAGAGGAGAAAACCAGCAGTATGGCACATGGCGGGAAAAAGTTTCCATATGCAAGTTTGGTGAAGTGAGGTAGCTCCTGACTTTTCTGTCCTCATAATTTTTTATGTTCAAGGATACCTTCAGGGGACATACATCACTAAAATGATTGTTTCTGGGTAAGAAATCTCCCTGGCTTCCTGAACAAAAATTAAATTCCAGGTCTTGCATGGCTGCACATAACCATTGTACTGTCTGGTCTACCCTACTCTCAGGTTGTTTTGCATGTTTTTGGTGGTCCTCCATATGCATATTTAATTTTCAGTATCAGTTCTTTTCTAATTTGAAGTATATATAAGAGGGAGGGAAGACTGAAAATTCAAAGTAAATTAAGTCTGTTCTCTTCTTCACATATTTTTGGTTACCTTGAATGCTAATCGATTCTACGTATGCTTTAAGAAACTGCATCTCCTGAGGCTTTTCAAAGAGCTGTGGGGCTTCTCTCTGCTTGGACTCAGCTGAAAATATGAGACGTGTTTATTATGATCTCAGTTGGTCCTTAAAGGTCAGAGCACCAGTTTAATTTATGACTCAGCACTCTAGTTACTAAAGTCTAGGTAAAATGGAGACTGTAAATCATTTCCACCACTGCTTCTTAATTTAGAAGCAATGTGTTCCTTTTGCACACAAAAAAGTGCTTGGTTTCTGCCAAGGTGTTAAAATTTCAGTGAAGAAATTACAGATTTCTCCACTTTGTAACAACTAAGTAAAGAAGAAATTACCGCTTGTTTTTCTTCGCGGCCATATACTTTTGAATAAGTGATTTAGGAGGCTGTATTCAAACAGACGGATTTTGTTCCTGGTTATTGGAAAGCTGAATTTTTATCTTGTGTTTGGGAAGCTGTATCTGAGTTTAAGTAGAAATAAAAGTGCATTGCAAAGATCAAGACTTAGAGGGAAAGGTTTAATCACAAAATAGTAAAATATAGTTAAAAGAGTCTGCGTAGGCTGATCATAGAATCTTGGAATTTTTGTTTGTTTGATGGTTACCATTAAAGCAAAACATCATCACATTTCTGGGAATCTTGCGTGATCAAGGATTATAACACTGAGACCATGTTTATATTCATTTTTCATTTAAATTTTTAAAAGCAAATACTTATCTGTTATATGATTAAAGTTCCTGTTGTCTGCTACCAACCAAGCACATGCCTAGCAATTTTTGCTGTTGCTGGATTTTTCACCGTTACCGTGAAAGGAGCTCCCTTCCTTAACATCTTTGTTTTGACCGAAGAAGTTCAAAGCTGGTGGCTGGATGACAGTGAAATGAAGAAACAGCTTTAAATCATTGTAATTGACCCGATTCCAAGTAAAGATAAACCTTTCTGATTTACAAAGTGTTCATTTTAGCTTGGTCTGCTCTCTCAGGACTTTTGTCTGAAAAAATAAAATGTGAAGTATATGCTCAGCTTGGTTTCAAGTAGAAAAGCTCCGAAACGGCAGTTGTCAAAGCTTGCTTTGGCTGTATGTGGTTTTGGCCCAGGCAAATAAGCTTTCCGCTGAGGGGAAAAAAAGAAACTGAAATCCATACTAGCTTTAGCAAGCCCTGATACAGGGCTAATACGTGTCAACCTCACTGGTGTCGAGGGTGCTTGCTCAGAGAGGGGTGGGGGTTTGCCCAGTGCTGATGCTTCCAGCTGACGGTTTTAGGAAGCCAGGCTCTTCGTTTCCAGAACAGAAATGCCTCTTGCGACATAGCACTTTCCTACTCTCCCGTGAAAACTAGGACTCTAATAGAGGCGTGCTATGTTGCTTGTGCAGTATGCAATGCCATGGTTTGTTCCTTCACCTTGAAGGCGGCTTGAGAAAAATCTGTCCTTGTATCTTTTCTCCAAGGCTTAAAGCATCTTTACATTTAGTAAGTCCTTCTGCTAGGAAGCTGATGGAAAGGTTTGTGTAATGAACTGTCAATAGCCCAAACAGAAACGTTTGCCATATGAACCTACTTGAATGATTTCACTGTTCTGTCTTTTTTTTCCTTATACTAGTGAGGGAGGGATTTTTTTTTTCCTGACTCAAACGTTTTGGAGTTTTTTCAGCACTTATTGAACTTCAAAAGGACGCCAAACGCTACTAGAGGTGTGCGATGGATTCCAATGATAACTATGTGCTCTCAGACCCTTAGAAAACAAAAATATAAGGCCTTTTTTAAATCCAAATACTTTGTAGGTGTCTCACTCCATGATACTGGTGCTTGAGGCATCGTGTTATCATGAATTGTCATGTTACACCTTGGAGTGAAAGTTTAGAAGGATAAATGACCATACCTGTATGTGGGGTAATTGTCTTATTTGAAATATATGTCATCACTATATATGGGCTTAATGACAACAATGTAAGTTATACTATTGCAACTTTGAATATAAAGCAGCAGTATTTGTCTTGTACCCTTTACTCCCCTCTTTCCACTGGAGTTGACTGTTTTGATTGCCTTTTGCCTGCCCTCGATGGTTGGTTTGAGGAGCAGTCTGAAGCTTGCTTTGTTTTCCTTGCAACTTCTCCTTTGGGCTGCCCCATCCCTTTGTGCTTTATTTATTGCCAACTTGTTTGATTAGATTAAGGAAGGATTAAGGGATCCAGTACCCTTAACAAAAGGCAACCCACTGTTTATAAATTTGTAAATATAATGTAATTACTTCTTAATTCCTTGTGTTAAATTAAAAAGGGAATTCTTCAGCAGATAAACCCTGCCAGTTTTTTTGAAAATCAAATGAAGGCAATTGCTGACTCAGAGATGTGTATGCCAAAGGTGAGTATCCCCGACAAAGCTCAGGTTTTAGTTGATATGAAGAACTTCAGCTACTTTGATCTCCTTGCGATCCAGATAATACACCTTGTCAGTCCACACTAATTTCTAACCATTTCTGTCTTCACATAAGGAAGGGAGGTCTTATCTCCGCTTGGACAACTTAGGATTTTCCATTAATTAGTAGTTCAGCTCTCTTTACATTGGCAGTGGTAAAGGATACAGTAAGGAGAGGATTCAGCTTTTATTAAAAAAAATAATGTTTAAAAGCCCTAACACCCATTTTGCTTCTATCTCTACCAGTAACAGAGCTGTACTAGTTGTAATTCTGGGTAAAGGACTGTCATAAACGCATAGCAAAAAAAAAAGAAAAAAAGGTAACTTCCTGCTTGTAGGCTTAGTTGGTCCCCTTGCATTTGGGGTTTTTTGGTTTCACATATTAAAGTAAAAAACCTCTTTAAAACAAAAGAGTAAATGGGATTCTCTTAGACATTGAGGTAACACACTGTGTGCATCTGTGTGCGGTCTATTCTGCAGGCCATTTAAAGGAGTGTCTCAGTGATGAGCAGAACCATTTCTGTGCAAGTCCTGTCAGTTTCAAATTTATAATATTTTACTATTTGAAACTTAGTATCTTGATTTCTAGATTTCTTGTAAATAGTTTTTCCTACCTCTCATATGGAAGAGGAGTCAAGAAGCATTCCTCTGGACAGCACCATGCCCTTGTACTTCTGTAATGCATTAGCAATAGAACGTTTCATGTACTTCATTCTTTTGTGGTTTGACGTGCGTTATTGTTCTTCTTTCTTTCTCTGGCTTGTTGTTTATACTCCGTATTGTGATTGGGACTGTTTATTTTCATTATACCTCACAGGTCTGTAACTGGCTAATTCTGAGCTGGCTACCTGCAGGAAGCTGTCTGTGATGATTAGAGCAAACAGCAGGGCTTTGCTTACCTGCCTCTGCCAAGCTGGTGTCAAAACACTGGTATCAGAAATTACGCCACTTCTGTGGCAGAGGATTCTGTAGTCTTTTGTGGGGTATTCTTGTTTGTTTTTTGTTTTGTTTTTTTTTTTTTAAGCCAAAGACCCTGAACATGATCTGCTAAGAGACCATCAAGCTCTTGCTATGATCACTCACATTTTACCATAAAATAAATATCTACAGCTTCTCTGTTGGCCACAAGGCACTTGAAGGGAGTTGCTGAAAGGTTCAGGGCACTGCCTTGGGTGTAGTGACAAGCTTCCTTATAACAAGCTCTATTTTAAAGAACAGAGAGTGTAAATCCTTACTGTAAGAAGACTGAAATTAATTCTGGATAAATTGTGAATGACTTATACTGACATGAGATTAGGCAGAAGAGTTTGAGAAAAGTATTTAGATCGCAGTTTTAGTGTTTGTGCTACCTTACTACTTTGACTTTTGCTAGCTTAGGATTGGGCCTGTTTGGCACTTCAGTTTTTACAGGAACTAGATTACATTAGAAGAACAACGATGGAAGCAGCTATCGCACACATGGGCAGTTCCTGGCTGTCTACTGCAACTGCAAAGGAACAAATTGCAATTAGATAAGTGTTGAAGAGCGTGTTTCCTTTGGAAGCTGGCTTTTGAATGCATTAATTGGTGTGGGCGTTTTTAAGGCAGTAAAGAGTATGAGGTAGAGGATGATACGTTAGAGGATTTCACTGGGAGCTAGGCGCTCTGACACCCGAGGCTGAGACCCGTGGTACACCCTTGCCTCAGCTGTTCTGGCCTCCTCCGACTGTTCCGGCTTGTTCCTGCTCCTGCGCTGTGGCACGCCTCGCTTCTGCCAGCCTAACGATGACGGGGCTCTGCCATGACCTGGATCTGACCAAGGGGACTGCTCCAGCTATAAGATTTTCTTTTTTTCTTTCTTTTTTTTTTAAAGGCAGGCGTTTTCATTTACTTTGTTTTTCAAGTAGGATGAGTTCTTGATCTGCTTTGCAGCACAACCCACAGACACGTCAGCCTAAATGAGGGGTGGGGGGTGGACCACAGGGTGAGGGTATTTTGAAGCCAGAGCTTCCTTTTCTGTGTTGGTTTAGGCAAGTTACCATCCTCTCTACCTTCATTTGTCATTTCATGAGATAAAGGGAGAAAAACTTTAATTAGAGCAGGAGTTATAAGACACCTTTTTATTAAAGCTGTTGTGTGAGCTTTTTAATCTTTGTGCAATACTGTAAAATCTTCAAGGAAAAGATACTATTAAAGAACTGGGTATTGCTTTCAGCTGTCTTACCACCTGCATCTTTAGATGTTGATGCAGTAACAGTTCTAATTCTATAAAATGCCTTTGTCAGTAGAGGAGACATCCTGCACTCTTCGACACAGAGCTACCCATGCTGGGTTTCCAGTCATCATGCCAGTAGCTAGCTCATTCTTGTTCTGAGGACTGAAGCTATGTGCTTAGAAAAATGTTCAATTGGTTCAGCAAACCTGTCTGTTTAGCAGAGGTTCAGCGAAGTCACTGATGTTCTCCTTTCTGTTTTGAATCTACACTAAGCATCTCTTAAAATCTGCAGGACTAGCTTAAAACAACCTCTTGTTCCCTGATTTCCTGTGGCATATCAGCTGCAGTGGAGCAGGAACACTGGTGAGAAAAAAAAAGTTGTTTAATAGCATGAGATACAAGTTTTTGGAGTTAATTTGTCCATTATCTTAAAACGTTGTTGCAGAGTGAATGTCTGCAATACAAGATTATTGCACTTTGGAAATGCAACTCCTGAGCTGCACTGCAGCATTTTTTGTTACAGTGAGTTAAGTGAAAGCATTGGAACTAGTAAGTGTTTTCAGTCTTAAGTGTGAAAGTCTTTATGTCAGTTTAGCTTTACCTCAATTTCCTCATGCACTTTCTTTGTCTGATGGAGGCCAATACACCCACATATGTCTACAAACAATCAACAAAGCGATGAACTGACGAAGGCGTTTCTCTTGAAGGCTGGGAAGGGAGGGATTGATATTGCCAAGACACACCGATACCAACAGGCTCATGGAGCCATATAAATGTGTAATTAGTGAAACGCGAAACTTTATGCTTAACATTTGGCAACTCATATCTCCAGTGGGTGTTTCACTAGACTTTTGTTGAAAATAGGCATTTTAGATTTGTGTGGTTGTTTCAACAGGGAGGAAAGAGTTGGCAAAGTGTCTGGGCAATTAAGACTCTTGCTGTGTGAATAATACGTAGCAGAGGTAATAGTTTGATAAAGGTGGAGTTAAAATTCTCTTTAAGCTGTATACTGAGCCCTTAAATACCAAAATATGACTTATGTTATACTCACGGTAACTTTCCCTTTGATGTATTCTGCTGAAGACTTAGACTTAACCCTGTCTTTGTGACTTATCTTCTCGCTAAGTTGAGTGGGCTCAAGAGCGAACATCGCCAAGAGGGCAGGCAGGCCATGGGAAAAGCACTGTGTTTTGGTTTGTGCCTGCCTATCTTTCTCAACATTTATTTCTGTGAAAGCTGCAATTTCAAAAATAAGATTGCCTGAAAAAATACTGCTAAATGCTTTTCTTCTTTGTTGTGTTGTAATGGCATGAACCTAAATAATTTGCCCTCAGTTCAAGAATCAGCCACTCTTGTATTGAACAGGCAGTGAGAATCTGGAGCTAACCCTAGGTGAAACAGGCAGCTGTTATTTTCTTCACACTGTAAGTTTCAGTCATACAAATATAGTAGGATCAAAAATGAAGAGAAATTGCAGGAACAGTCATAATGCAAATCCTGAACTTCTGATTTTTGTCAGATGAAAAAAATAAAGCAATCTCTAGTTCATGGTATTCAGTAGCAGTCCCAAAAGCAGACAAGGAAAGACCCTGTTCTAGGTAACTAAATGAGTAACTAAATTACAAAAATGTAATAAACCAAGCACTCTTCTATTTGCCATCAGCCGGCACAGGGCTTATCTGTGTTAAAGATTTGGGTTTCTTTTTTGCATTGGAGGAACTAAACTCTGATGCAACCTCTCTGTTCCACTTCCCATGGTTGTAAAAAAGGCAGCGCAGTGGTGGAATGTGGGGCTGAATTAAGGCAAAGCACCCCTACCTGTATTCTGTGTACCCATGCTAGTATAAAAATCCCTAGGGATAGCTATGCCTCTAAGACTTAGATTTTATTGCATTATATTCATTTTGTTCTGTAAAGTGGTAATTTTGTGGCTGATTTACATTTTGTTTATAAAGTGAAAATAAATTATTTTGATTTTGTTTCTTAGGCACCAAATAACTCAAACCTAAATCTTGCCAGCATAACTGATTAACCTTGTAATAGCATCTTGGAGATACTGATGTACGCACTACCTTGCCTTGTGCTTTATCTGACCTTTATCTGCTGATTTTAATGTCCTTTGTGGTTGCTAGTGACGTGTTTTTGTTGTAGACAGTGAGGGATTTTGGCTCCTGTTTATTTCTCTGGTTTATCCCTATTCACTCTGTTCTGTCCTCTCAAAGAAATAACTGCATTAAGCAGAAAAAAGCAAGATGATAAACCGTAGCCCAGAAGCACGATAGGAGTTGTGTCTGCTTGAAGTGTTCAGAAAGCATGCTGCGAGCTGCATGTACAGTTACCACTCTCATGTGGATTGACAGTGAAAAAAGCTGACAAATTAATTTCTCATCCTGACCAAATGCAGATGAGTCTTTTTTACCCCTTTCCAGCATAATTTACATCTCTGTGAATTATGTAAAATATTAATATAGGGTGAAGTTTAGCCATTGCAGGTGCTTGCAGCATCGTATCCTCTTGCAAGGCTTGAGTACTTGTGATTGATATCACTAAGCCAGCAGAAAACTCATCAGAGAATTAGAAAAAAAAAGATGGGGAGGGGGGAAGAGTATGAGTTTTTGTTGTTCTACTGCATTAAATTGGCCCAGCAGGATCAAGCATATCCTAGAGTAGCAGAGAGGCAAAAGGCAGAAAGGAAGTGAGGCGACCGGTTTCAGCTGCAGTGAGTCTGCCTGTCGTGTGGATCGTCACTTGCCACTGCCGCTCTGCGGGTGGCAGACGCCTGCTCACGCCTGCCGTCTTGCTAGAGATCATTGCCCCATGCCAGCAGATGGTGGAGATGCATGTCTGAAAGTTCTTCGTGTACAGTAGTGTGAAATCTGAGAGCAAACTGATGATTTAAGGCAGTTTGTGCTAACCTGGCTGTCTTTGCACTGAAAGGATTAGAGCTCTGCAATAGGGGTGGTAAAGTCCTGGCGGTACCCAGTGCTGAACAGCTCTGAGGGACAGGTATCCTGTTCAGCCACTGCAGCTGGGTCTGTAGAATGAACTGGTTACAGCACACCATGTGCTCGTGGATGTATTACAGTTCTCGGCTGTATGGCCATGACTATAACCTCGCTATATCTGCTGTGCTGTTCACTTCTTCAGAGTCACTTGCACTTTTTCTGTGTGGGGCTGTGCTAAGCACCAGTGTTGTTCCCGTTTGTGCAACTGTTTATCGGTTTAGCTCCCACAGCTGGGAGATACGTAGGAGAATGTGGAGTGTAATTCTTCTGCCTGATACCATGCTAGTTTCTCAGTGGGTGTTTTCCTTGATGCGTGACATCTGATTTGGCTTTCAGGGACATGAAAAAACCTGTGTGGTTTCTCTGTGAGTGATTTAGTTAATTTTTTATGCAATTCTACTACAGTGTTCTCATCGTTGAAAAGTAAAAGAAAGCAGAAATAGGAATGGAGATCTCTTCTTTTAGCTGTATCTCTCTATCCACAAAAATAGGTGGATGAGAAAGACCTCCCTTTTCCCAGCGTCAGGGAGAGAGTGATGCGGGAAGATCTCTCTCTTGGGCAAGAGGTACATTAATTCCAGAAGGCAGGGAGCAGTTTGTAGTAAGGTTTCATTATGATTTTTGACAACCCAGTGAAGCCTCCGTGATGTGATGATGGAGCTTGCGATGCTGAGAGCAAGCTGATGCTGTGAGAACCTCTGCAGACCTTACCTCTGCATAACCCATCTCTCCTGCTCTGGCAAGGGGATTGCCAGGTTACAGGTTGCCTCTACGCTGTGCTGGCCCTGCCTGAGCAGCGTGGCGGGCAGCATACAACTCAAGGCACCTGTGGTATGGCTGTGCAAGTGTGGGCCCCTAATCCTTCTGTAGGAAACAGGGAGAAGGAAATTGGCATTTTTGGAGTCTATCTCCTCTCCTCTTAAGGACATCAAATGAACCTCATTCTGAAGTTGTTCGTTTCTGCTCATCAGCTGTAAAAAGAGTCTAGGGGACCGGTTGATATAGTTAGCTAGATAAATCCCAGTCTTAAATGTCTGATAAATATTTTAGGCTTGGAATGTCTCCAGCTATTTACTGATATCATAGTGTCTAATGTAACACTTTACATTACCCTGCAGTCTGTACCGCTCTACCCATCCATGTGACATAGTATATTTTAAACGTTTGATTTTATGAGTATACTGTAGCTGAAGTGAGCACCAAACATTCCTACCATGTACCTAGTACATGTGATGCATTTTATTTTAGATGTACAAATAAACTACTATTTTTATAAGCAACCATTTTCTTTCTTGGCGCAAATTACTTGGGTGAGCGCAGCTTCTAAGACTGCATTTAGAAAGACTGCTGCTTTGTTTATATTACCTCTTTCTGTTTACAGATGTGCCCAAATGTAAGGTATTATAGCTATGAAGGAAAAAAGGGCTAATTGTAATCCAAAAAACCCGATAGGACAACTGCCATCTTGTACTGCTGACATGTAGTAGATGTGCTGCAGATCACTTTATCACGTGAATGTGGGGTTAGCAAATTCTCCTTAGCACCCAGCCTGAAGAGTTGGCAAACTATAGAATAAACTTATTAACGTAAGCATTTTTTGTTTGGATGCAACGATTATAATTTGTTCTCTTGAAGAATTACATTCATGTTACATCCTGCTTTTAGCAGAGCTCATGGCAGTTGCAATTTGTCAAAATTTGCCTTCTTTATGAACTTTGGTTTTGCTGACAAATTAAATTCAAAATTAAAACAGGAAATTGAGTTTACACTCTTTTGCTGCCAGGATCCTTCCCCAAAGATGGTTAGCCTAAGCGTAAAGTTCTCAGGAGGGACTCATATCCTCTACTTTCATAGGAGGTGTTTTAATTAGCCACCTGAAGGCAGAGAGAAAACAAAATTACTTCCTTTTTTCCATCATGATTATCACTTAGGGCAAGTGTTTTCAAACAAATATTAGAAGTCTCTTGCTATGTTTACAGTCTGGGAGGAGGGCATCTGCAGGTACTGTTTTTTCCATGTGTAACTTTTATATCCAGTTTCTATGAAAAGCATAGAGATATTTCCATGGCATAAAACAAACAAATATGTATATGCCAGTAGATATAATTGTTTTTATCAAATAATGTGTGCCCTGTAGCAACCTTAATCTGGCAGCAAGGAGCACTGAAAGTAAAACTAACTGAATTGATTTTCAGGGTAAATAGGTGAAGTTAAGGGACATAGCAAGGGAATTTATTTGTTTTATTGATTTTATTTACTCGTAAATTATACTGATCTAAATAGTAATAATTATTTCAAAAACTTATTTGAAGAATGCACTGGCCTCTGGAATATTTTCTGTATTGAGCATGAGATACCGTGGCTACACATACCTGCGGTCCTTGTCCTGCAGGTCTCCGTCTGACCTGTATTTCCCATACACAGGTTCCCTCAATTACGTCCTTTGACTGGGGAACCGGCCAGTGCTCATAGGTCTCAGTGTCGAAACCGTTTTTGTCATCCAGGAGTAACACTGTGTTCTGTTCTTTCTGGAAGAGCCATCCCTTTCCCTGGCTCAGAGGGGAAGAGTGTGAAGATTTCAGCGCTCGGGGGGATCCCATGAGCTCTCAGCCGCAGTCTGGTTTTGTGGCTTCGCCTGTTCAGCTGGCACTTAATCATAACACTGTTAATCATAACTCTGCCTTTGAGATCCGGCACCATGGGGTGATGTTTGCTCGTTGTTGGAATACTGAGAGACAGCAAAACAGCTGGCAAGAATCTTTCTGGGAAAAAAGAAAAAAAGCAAGAACAAAACAAAAAGAGAAGGCAGTTTTCAATACTGAGTCTGTTTGTAGATGGATTTTTTTTTTTTTTTTAATCTTCTTACCTGCAGTGTTCTCTGTATGTCTGAGTCTGTTATGGTAGCGAAAAGATGTTATTACCCTTTCAGAAAGTGCAGGACCCTTGATACAGTCCAAGCCTAGATGCGATGGAAGCATGGTACAGGCTCAGCCTCAGAGAAGATGATACAAGTGAGCACAGTGGCAAAGTGTTTGCTTAAAATTTTACCACCCATTCGTTCTGCTGCATGAATTACTAATTTTCAATATTCTTTTGCTATGTTTTCTGGTCTAGTATATCCTTTTTTCCCGCCTATGCCTACTCAAAAAGTTGCAACTATTTTTGCTCTTCATGTGGACCTCGTTACCTCATTACAATGTTATCAAAATGCAACAGTGATCTCTATACAGCTGTTTCATCTAAATAGAAGTAAGCCAACCTTGCACGTAAGCACATATTTTGTAATGGACACGTAATTTTACTACATTCTAAAAAATTGTTTGATGGCTTAGGCCTGTTTTTTGGTGATTTAAGAACCTGGAAAAGGTTTAGTGTATGTCCTTAAGCCAGATACCCTCAGACACCACGGAAGAGAAACTCCCTGGATGACTTCAAGAGGCTTTCTAAACTAACATGTGCTCTCCTGATAAGAAGCAGCCAGACATTCAGGGCGCCCTGTAAAGGCCACCTACCTTCTGAAGTGAAAGGGGGAGGGTTTGGGTTAGGAGGGTTTACATTTACAGAGAGCTGTTGTGGGTGGTATGTCTTTTGGTGCTCTCTATTGGGCAGACACTCTGGGGTTTATTAGGGTCTTGAATTTTTTCAAAACTTTTTTTTTAACCTTTATAGAGTAGACTTAAATAAAAATGGCAGTCTCAGAACAAGTTTAGAATAAAATGAAGTGAAATCTCCTTGCATCTCAAGCCTTTCATGCATTCTGTGACAAGTTTATAAAATTAGGTGTTTGTATACTCATACATGTAGCCATGCAAACATATATTTCTTACTGTCATTACACGATTGCTTGTGGTCGTGGTCTGTGGCAGCAGAAGGTGTTATACTGAACACTCTCACGATGGGATGAGCTTGAGACACAGCAGAAATGCACATAACGCCTAACTGCTTTTCACGATCTGCTTTTCTGTTAGCCTATGCCTTTATTGGCATGGAGGCAAAATGTGGTGGGTGTGATGAACAGACCAGCCCTATCAGATGAGATAGTAGTTCTGCCTATCGGCGTACCCTATCTCCAGGAGTGCGTGTTGGTGGGAGAATAGAAGGACTGGGCAAACACAGACGGATTCTTCCGTGGATTAACCTGCCAGCCTTCAGTAAACTTCAGTTCAAGGACTTCCAAGGCCAGAGGTTGCATTTCTGCACTTGGCAACATTTCTTTCAAAATGCACTTAAGCAAGTTTTTATGGGAAGGACAGTAAGTTAGATTCACTTTAAAATGACTGCTCCTGTAGTTGAATCGGGCTTTGAAATGAGATTCTCTAATGCTGTTTGGTTCTGTATAGCTAGTTACCCAAACAATATCTGAACAATGAAGCTGTGTTTAAACAAGATTCTTTAAAAGATTTTCAGCCCACATGTACAAGTAACCACAATGTAGAAAACAGATACGAATGTTTTGGTAGATACTTAAAGATGGTGGTGGTGTAGGAACTTGGAGGACAGCAATGATAACGAAGAAATGGAAAGACAAGTGATCTGGGGGTAAGGTTCTCTAAAGAAAAAAATAATCACCTTCATTCTCTCCCAAAATGTAGGACACCAGTGTTTTTGCTGTGTGCATCAGTATCACAGATGTAAGGCTGTGGAAGGCAGGTCTCCTGTGCATGCCATGCACTTTCTCAGCAGTTAGCCAGAGAGTGCTAACAGCATTAGCCGAAGGCTGAGGGATCTGACCCTCTCCTCTGAGACAGCAGCACTGTTCTCTGGCGGGTGTCCCAGGGGTGCTGGAAAGCAACGCGGTCTGCACAATCTCTCTGCCTCTTGACCAGAGACAGTCAGGGTCATAGACGTGAATATTATCTTTGTGACGCTTCAAGCAAGCAAACAGATAATTTTTTTTTTTTTAAAGGAATGTTGCATGCAGTCAGTTGAATGTAAAAACGCCATATCAGATCTTTCAAGAGGTGTTCCCTTGAGGGGATGTTGCGCCAGCTCACCCACCCTGCCGGGGCAGGGGCAAGGCAGGGAAGGGAAGGGAAGGCAGCACACATGCATGTGCATGCACTTTTGTGTGTATGTGCACGCACATACTAGAGTCACGGAATGGCCTCTTTTCTCTTGATGAGTCCCTTGTGTCTTCCCTCTGATGTTAACTAAGCCAGGGAACTCCTTTTTTTTCTTGTATTGTAGTCTGGGAATCGTGCCCTGGACATTTTTTCAGCTGAACACATTTACATACAGGAAATCAACCCAAAGACTCCTCTTTGAACAGTATTTGTACTAGACAGTTTTGCACTGGTTTCAGGTATCCTTCTTTTTTTTTCTTTAAAGCAACTGATCAAGAGGAAAATACAGAACACAACTAACTTTGCTTTAAAAACAGGTGTATAAATATGTGTTAAAATCCAATATCCTAAATATATTTACTTGCACAAATTAAAGCAAGAATGCGCTAGTATTATTACATTTATAGATAGTTTTTTCACATCCTGTTTAGTGATGCAGTTGAGCAAGAGATTAATTTTTATTTAGGTCCATCTTGAATTGCACATGAATACGAGTGTGAAGCTCTCTCCTCCCTTGCAGAGTGCCAGCACCAGGAGGAGCAGTACAGGAAGGGCCTAGCAGGGTGGCTGCAGACCAAGGTGCGCTCCTTGGGAGAGGAGGCTAACAGAAGCTGGCCCTTGGCCTCGCTGAACAAGAAGGGGACACTCTTTTAAATAAAAAACAAAATAAATAAATAAGCAAGCAGGGAGGGGTTTTCCACCAGAGTGGGAAAAAATGAAGAATTTTGGCTTACATAGGGATGAGTATCAGCTGGCACAAACATATTTCTGTTGCAGTTAGAAGATGGTTTCTTACCAATAGTACTTCAGTTGTAGTGGGAGGAGTCAGGAGGAAAGGCGGGTAGTTTTGCTGGAACCTGATCATTTTGTCAAAGATTTTTTTTCTCCTGGTTTTGCCTGTGATGGCACGTGACTCAACTCAAAAACAGAGGCCAGTTTAATCCTATTTACGTAGTCTAAAGCCTGGCGTATTGTACAGTGATATTGTATTTGCTGTTATTTGAGTGAAGGTACATACAGAGTGAAAAGTATAGAAAAGAAGAACAAAATGTGTGATGATTCCTTTATAAGAAGCCAGTCAGCAGTCCTTTAGGTTCATATTTCTCAGGTTTTCAAATTCGGCTGCAAAATCCCTGCTTCTGAAACTTGGTATGGAGCTTCCAGGCCTGCAAATAGGGATGCCATCCTTTGTTAAACAATGCGGGATGTATTTAAGCCCCTGATTAGCTTAGTTGTTCACTTGGGAAATGTGTGTGTAGGGGAGTTGTTTCACCCTTTATCGTATGAACATTTCTCTGTGCTGGCTAATTTCGCTACTGTTCTTGGAATGTCATTCTCACTTTAAACTCCAGGGTTTTTTACTTTGCCAGGACCAAGATCTCCATGATGACACACCTTCTCCCTTCTGTCTCTCTCACCAGTTTTCTGCAAAATCTGTATGTTTTCACAGGTGTGAAACCACAACTTCAAATGCTTTTTTTCTGCTTTTTTTGACAACGGTGGGCTGGGTGCAACAGTGGGAGATACCCATGCTCCAAAACGCTCCTTTCCCTTGGAAGTGTGTTGCTTCTGCAGCGCTCTTTAGCCGAAGTGCGTTGTCCGAGAACTGGCCCTTCATGCGTGACCGTATGTCACAACCTCACTGCTGCCAGGACTCTTCCCAGTTTTTAAAGGTTATTGATGGCCCCCTGTTTTGGTGGGTGAGTTTGTATCAGGCTTGTAGAAGTTTTGCTTTGTTTATGATAGTGCTTCAAGCAATTACTCAGGTTGCAATTCTGTTTTCTTAGGTCCTCTAGGAAAATACAAATCTCATTCTTGTTCTGAAAAAGTTGGTTCTTAGGTTTTATTTCTGTAATGATTTGTCTGGTATTTCCCCCCCCTCTTTCAACTTGGCTTATAATTAGTTTCAAGGAGCTGTATTCATATGACTGTGCAACACAGAGAATTATGGTAGGTAAACTTGTCTTATTGGGTTGGTAGATGTTGAAGTATTTTAAAGAAACATAGAAGCAGAGCTGTGTGTACTTTTTTTTTAATAGTAAGGGCTTTCATCTTTCCAGTATATCTCTGTAATTTTCTTCTATCTGAAGCAGAAAAGTCTGTTTCTTTATAAAGATAAATATTCTCTGAAAACTCTTCTTCTTCTTTTTCTTTTCTTCTTCATCTTCATCTTCATCTTTCTTTTCTTCTTCTTATTCCTCTTCTTTCTTCTTCTGCTTATTCTTATTCCTATTCTTACTCTTATTGTTGTTATTCTTACTCTTCTTCTTCTTCTTGTTCTTCTTGTTCTTCTTCCTCTTCTTGTTCTTCCTCTTCTTCTTCTTCTCCTCCTCCTTCTTGTTCCTCTTCTTGTTCTTCTATTTCTTCTTCTATTTCTTCTATTTCATCTTTTCCTTCTTCTTGTTCTTACTCTTCTGTTTCTTCTTCTTCTTCTTGTTCTTTCTCCTTCTATTTCAAGGAGCTGTATTCATATGACTGTGCAACACAGAGAATTGTGGTAGGTAAACTTGGCTTATTGGGTTGGTAGATGTTAAAGTATTTTAAAGGAACATAGAAGCAGAGCTGTGTGTACTTTTTTTTTTAATAGTAAGGGCTTTCATCTTTCAAGTATATCTCTGTAATTTTCTTCTATCTGAAGCAGAAAAGTCTGTTTTCTTCTAGAGATAAATATTCTTTGAAATGGAAAAGTAAACCTAGAACATACTCAAGCCTCTGAAGGATAATGGGATCACAAAAAAGCAATCTAGGGGTTCATCCATCTCATTGCATTACTGAGTCTGCTCTGCCGAGTCATCAGCCCTCTTACATGAATCTGAAAAAGAAATTTGGGCATGTAAGAATAGTGTGATACATTATGAAAATTCTCCCAGATGTGATCTGGTGGCTAGTTGTCATTGCAGCTGTTCAGTGAAATAAAACAAACCAAAAGTTAAGCAATGACCTGGAGACCGCCAGTGTAAGATTTCAATATTAGAAGTTTTCACTTGTTCTGTATAATTATGTCTTTAAGGTAGTGCAGGAATATTAAGATTGCTCTTGTTTCAGAAAAGAAAAAAAAAAGACAACGTTAAGGAGAATGTTGAATTTAAATGTTATTTCTCTGAAAGTTTTTCCTTGTTTTGGCTGCAAGAGAGCAGTGCCATAGAATCCATCTATTGCAATCAAATGGAGAAGATATGTACTATTACATAGAAGCAAAATGAAACTCTGAAAGTAATTCTTGTGAGTGATAACTTTAAAGTATATACACTATTGAGGGCTGTTTTCCACCCTGAAAAGAAGAAACGTATTTTGTTTATCACAGAAGAGCAGTGTTTCTATGGCAGGCTGAGCCACTGGGCTTCCGTTGCACAGAAAGTTTCATTCAGGCTGTGTCTACACCAGGATGTTTCAGGAAAGAAGTTCCCACTCTGGTCGCTAGCGTTGCTGTCTTTTCACTGATGACTGTGGTGGGTGGATTAGTGTAGGCAGGACTTTGCCTAAAACAGATTTCTGTGGTACGTGGCTTATCCACACCACCTTTATCTTTGTTACACATTTTTCAATGGTAGCAGCAAATACAGTGAAAAAAATTATTTTTTTCAGCTCAGTACAGCTGAAGTGGACTACAGTGCAGGTAAATTTGGTCTAAAACCTGCTTAAGGACCTCTGGAGCTCTGCACAGCAGCTCTCTATGCCAGGGATCCAGCCGCTTTCCTTTGCCTGGCGCTGTTCCTTGAGACCTCCAGGCTGCTGCCCACCATCCTGCTGAAGCAGAGTTTGACCAGCTCAGAGGGAGTCTTCTGCTTTGCTGTTGCGCTCTGGGGTACTGAGCAAGCTGTTGCTACCTTTTGTGATCCCCTTTGTGTTACCAGAGAACCCAGAACTACTGCTACTTTCAGCTACTCTCCCTGTAGTAATGTGCTGATAGCACTGGATTTGTCTGTATAAGAAGGACCTCACCCAGCCAGACCAGAATTTGGTCTTGCTCCATGTCCTGGCCAAGAAACAATAGGAAATGCCCAGAGATGAGTACCAGAACAAGAGAGGAGTACAAGAACAAGTCTGATGGGAGATTTTGTTGTGTTGTTTTGTTGTTGTGGTTTGGTTTTTTTTTTTTTAAATATTAGGTTTTTTTTTTTAAATATTAGGTTTAATAATCAAATACTTAAATAAAATCAGGCATATTAAGTAGTCTTTCTGAATACTAGAGTTTGCACAGGGATAGGTGTTTGTTCTTGCTACTGTGCATGTGAAGACATTTGTGAGCATGTATGCGAGCACGGACTCATAAAGAGTCCTTGCCAACAGCAAATGCCAAACCTCTATGGGAGAAAAGGCTGGTGTTCTTAATAATGTCTACAAAATGTAGAACAATGTGTTTTAAAATGGAATTTATTTGTTAAAGTTTCTCTGATAATCCTCCAAAATTGAACCAACCAACCAAGTACCCTGACTCTTCATGCCTTGGTCAGAAATTCTGAGCTCAAGTTCTTCACTCGTAACACATGGCCCTCAGCTGCCTGGGCAGGTATTGCAGAGCTCTTCTGGCCTGAGAAGCAGCTTCTCCTGATACCTCAGGAGTAACGGTGTGTAACAGTGGCAGGGTGGCCACACTCCTTACCTTTCCACCACAGGCAGAGGAGTTGTTGGTGTAACCTGTTGCCTCAAATCTGCATTGTGTCATCATGTCTGAGAAAGAAATAAAGAATTGGACACCTTTTGTACAACAGAATACTATGCAGATTTTCTTTCTCTTTGATGGCAAACTGTAGTCTTCACAATCCTGTGGACAGGGAAACATGTTCATCCTCCTATAGAGTGCTCTAGAACTGGGGCTGGAGGAGGGATTTGACCTCTCTTACTAGGAATTGTAGGTAAATGCAAAGTGCACATATAAAATTATGGACTCTTGATTGTTACTATCCAGGATTGTGGTGTTACTGTTCTGATAGCTTCATTAATGTGTCAGCGTAGTTTTCATCTAATGACCAGAAAAACATACAGAATGGTAAGATGGAGTTGGAAGCATCATGATGTCACTGTAGAAATTAATGGTGCATTTTTAGGTTGGAATTTCAGTCCCCCAAATCAAAAATACATAGCAGAAGTGGAAAAATATCAGAGAAGAGCAACACAGAGAGGTATGGAGCAGCTTCCCTATGAGAAATTACTAAGATAACTAGGGCTCTTCACCTTGAAAAAGCAGTGGCTGGGAGAGGATGTGATAAAGGTCAGTATTAGGAAGTGCATCGAGAAGGATGATTGTTCACTGCCTCTTAAAAGCAAGAAGTGGGGGGCAGCAATGTAACCACTAGGTGACAGATCAAAACAAATAAAAGGAAGTGGTTTCTCACATGCGTATATTTAGACTGTAGAGCACTGTGGATGCTGCAGGATGTTGTGGATGCTGTAAATGTACAAATCGTCAAAAAGCAGGTACATAAGTTCCTAGAAGAAAAGTCTACCAAGGACTGTTAACTGTGAAGACACTACTTCTGCCTTAGGAAGTCCCTAAGCTATTAGGACTCCCCTCTAAGTTATTAGAGGAGAGTGTTCTGGAGAACTTTCACTAGTTGCTTGGGTTTTTTTTTGTAGTCTTCCTCAAACATCTCGTTTGCTGCTATAAGCTAGAGTATGCGGTAGGTGGGCCTCTGATCTCATACCAGTACAGCCATTTTTGTTATTTCTAACATTCACCACAAGTTTTAATATGATGTCACTTTGCAGTTTGCTTGCTTCCCTTTTTTTGACTTTCAGAATCCCTCTGATACATCCCTAGACTTTCTGGTGGCTCCAGATATCCTCCCTCAGCCGCCTCAAACTCTACGTGCAGTTTAGCACTGGAAGCAGAGGGAATAAGTCATCTGAGTAATGAGCTTGTGGCTAGTCAGACACAAGTTGATATATGGGGTAAACACACAGATTGGAATTCTTTCATAACATCCTGATTATGAAAAGATAACCACGATATTTATATCTCCCCAGTTACTTGTAACACCCTCATACTGTGTGGGGGGGAGTGTTTTTGTTTTGTTATTAAAGCAACTTTCTCATGTAGTGCTTTATTGCATGCAGGTTTTTTACCAATAGAACTTTAAATCTTTTAAAAATTGGTTTGTGCCCAGCTTCTGCACTAGGTAGTAAAAAAGTCCCAGCATCCCAGTTGGAGTAGGTTTTTAGCAAATTCTCTCAAAGTATTTGCCCAATGAGCTCAAGAGATTGTTTTCGTGCCAATTTGTGTGTAAGTGCAGCCTATGAGTGGAATTTTATGTTTGGTGGTGCCAAAGGTTAAGCTTTGTCATGATGAACTGTGGTCCAGAATGCTAGAAATTTCAGGTGCTTTCTCTGTCACCGAAGCAAGTGGCTGGAGATCTTTGAGAAACTTCCCTACTTTCCAGTCTTGGTAAAGCCTGGTATTACAGTAATTTCCTGGAGGTGGATGAGATTTGCTTTGACATCTGCCTGTGCTTTCCTACATCAGAAGACCTGTACGTCCTCTTCAGTTAGCACACGGTGCACCTCCCTACACAAGTGAGAGCACTGGGCGTGTGGTATAGTAGTGCATAATGTTAACCACAAGCTTTTTATAGCAGAGCTCTTCTTAAATGTGAGAATTTCCATACAACTTTTTTTCATGCTACAGGGTGTCACATTTCAAAAGGCAGTACTATGGCAAACCAGTGGTTAGTTTATATGATTACTTTGAAATTAGTAAAATGATACAGTGATAAAAATGTTGGCTTTGTGTGCAGTAATTTCTTGCTGGAGTGATTTCTTAGGTTTACATGTAATTTTGTTGAGAAGTGCAATATTATTTTGCAGAAAGAACTTATGCCACTATAGAGAAGATTTTTTTCATTACTTGTGTTGTTTTTTTAATTTCCTTAGGCTTTGCTTTTCACTTAAGGTTGAGTGACAAATGGCAACAGATTGGGTTATAACAATATATACATTTAATAGCTTTTCTCTGTGTGTTGTATTCATGGAATAAGTCCTCAAACAAAATATTTTTCCAATACGGAAACAAAACAAATGTCTAGCTGTTCACAAATAAAAAATGCATCAGATGCTAGAAGAAGACATTTTAGACATAGCTTGAGTAGCCTTTTATTTTTGTATCTTCTGCAGAGCTGCTGTTCTGAGGTGCTGAAGCTACATTTCTTTGGAAACCTGACACAGTTGAGAATTGTATATTTTACATCTGTGACACTGGACATTGGTCTAGATGGTTAATACTATTTCTTCGTGGAAAAAAGAGTACAATCAGCCTTGAGAACTTGTCCAACAATAATCTGTTTCTTTGAATAAGATAATCTCAAAGAAAGAGATAACAGCTGATTTTTGTTTTCTGTCTTTGAGGTTGGGGCAGGGGAAGAAATTTTGCATTACGAAAGTGTGAGCTCACAGACACAGTATTCATACAGATCATTCAAGTGATGGTAAATGACGCTGATGGAGGCTCACACACGAGTGCTGAGATTACTCACGCATGGATGAAAATTCTGTGTTTAGGCAATCTCTACGCATGGCAGAAGGTAGATCTGTCCCAAATGGCTTTTCGATTTGGGCTACATATTGGGAGGATAGTTATTGTCGTTGGGTGGTACATGGGCAGAGATCTGTCTGGACTTGGGAAATTTGTGTTTTTGTTTTTTTTTTTTTTTTAATTATTATCATTATTGTGGTGCTCAGGCATTTCTTGGACACGTTACCATTTTTCACAGGTAAAACACTGCAAATGGCACTCAACCCCAAGTGAGAGGCAGCATGAGCAACTTCCTCTATATTGGACAAAATAAGCAACTCTTGGGAAGTTAGGGATGGGCCCTGTATGGTGTTCCTATGGGCAACAGAGTAAGGCTCTGGCGTGCTCTTATCCTGCATGTACTACTGCTGTTCCACTTGGTGGGCATTAAACCTTCTTTACGCAGAAATCATTGTTCTGAGACTTGGAACTAGCCTGTTTCATAATTACAGTGCATGTTGTACGTCGTTGAAACGTTGAGAGTCTTCAGTTAATGCAATGTACTCTTCAAAAAATGCTCTAGGCATTTTACATTTTGTCAAAGAAGAAAAAAGCCCAATAAAATACCCAGGGAGAGCAAACAAAAAAATATGTTCCCTAATTTAAAGTGATCCAGAGTCATCTCGAGTTCATGAACCAGCACCGCCGTTTGATGTCAGCAGAACTGAGCGGAAGTGTGTGGTTTGTGAGCTAGCTGCTGCCATAGAGTCAAAACTTCTCGCTGGCTGAGGCTGTGGATGGGCTGCGCACGGCAGACCGCAGTGCAAACCTGCCGACTATTTGGCAGCAGGATTAAGACCCTGCCTCAAATTGAAACTTCAGCTACTTTATACCATGCCATGCTGTAAGTTTCTGCAGTGCTTCGTATCTCAAATGGTGATACACCACAATTAATGGAGAAGTAGGCAAGAACATCTCCTGCTTCTACTCTGCCAGATAGCCATTTCATCATAGAAGGGAGGAAGACAAAAAGCAAGCTACGTCCTTGGAGACAGAAGCAAGCTGCTGCTGGAAAAGAAAAAAATAACATTATTGCCTCATGTTCCTTTAGCATGTGACCAGTTACGGCAATTGCTGATTGTCTACATACCAGAAAAAAAAAATGCCCTGTAGTATAAAAAGTTCACAGTCTCTACTTCAGGTCATTACAAACAACCTTTCCTCTAAAGGCAGTTATTAAGGAAGTTGACTATTAATCCAACATTTAAATATGCTTTGCTGAGCAAGAAGAAAATCAGAGAGTACGAGAGGGAATTTTTTTTGTAAGTCTGTAGTGAACTTCATTTTCTTTCCATTGTCTCTGTGTGATTTGCTGAATGAGATGATGTCTCTCTTTGAAAATAAGCTTTTAAATATAATGAAGCAGATAGAAAGGAAGACATTTAAAAGAGGTCACAGAAGACTTGAAATGCCCATTTAACACTTTATCTGTTAAGAGGATGCAACAGGGTGTACTCTGTATCCTACAGAGTGGGGCTACTTCTGGCTGTCAAGAATCTGCAGCTGGAACAGATAGAGAAAGTAGAGGTGATCATTTGTGTCTCAGGCACAGGGGCAACACATACAGCTCAGGACTGCAGGGATTGCTTGGGGAAGTTGCCCCCCCCCCCCCCCCCCCAAAGTGTTCCAGCTTGATAGGCTTTCATTGCCCTATGCCGTATCTTTCTAGAAGACAAAAAGAATTATGGGGGGGGTGTGTTTCTAACATGGTTGCCATTGTTGCAAAGAGAACGGTATGAGCCATATACGGTGGCAGTGCAGAGTTTTCTGCCGTGATGATGATCGAAACTCCCAACCTACAGAGCTTGAGCTGAGCAATACACTAGGAAGAATTTCTGGAGAAGGACAGAGTTTTCATTCAATTAGTTCATATTATATTAATAATTCTGTTTTTCATGTTGAAGAATATGTATATATAAAAAACTTGGGAATCATATATATAATATATTTTTATTATATATTATATAGAGATAATATACTTTTTATATATATTTATATGTATATATAAATTTAAAATATTTCCATTTAGCCATCCACCTGTACACTAAATAGTGAGCTTATTACAAACTTTTTTCTTATTTCATAGAAACATAGAATCATTAAGTTGGAAAAGACCTGTAAGATCATCAAGTCCAACCATCAACCCAACACTACCATGTCTCCTAAACCATGTCCCAAAATGCCATGTCTACAAGTTTTTTGAACACCTCCAGGGATGGTGACTCAACCACCTCTCTGGGCAGCCTGTTCCAATCCCTGACCACTCTTTCAGTAAAAAAATTTTTCCTAATATCCAATCTAAACCTCCCCTGACGCAACTTGAGGCCATTTCCTCAGCTCTTATCACTTGTTACTTGGGAGAAGAGACCAACACCCACCTCACTACAACCTCCTTTCAGGTAGTTGTAGAGGGCGATAAGGTCTCCCCTCAGCCTCCTCTTCTCCAGGCTAAACAACCCCAGCTCCCTCAGCCACTCCTCATTAGACTTGTTCTCCAGACCCTTCACCACCTTCGTTGCCCTTCTCTGGACACGCTTCAGCACCTCAATGTCCTTCTTGTAGTGAGGGCTCCAAAACCGAACACAGTATTCGAGGTGCGGCCTCACCAGTGCCGAGTACAGGGGCATGATCACTTCCCTACTCCTGCTGGCCACACTATTCCTGATACAAGCCAGGATGCTGCTGGCCTTCTTGGCCACCTGGGCACACTGCTGGCTCATGTTCAGCCGGCTGTCGACCAGCACCCCCAGGTCCTTCTCCGCCAGGCAGCTTTCCAGCCACTCTTCCCCAAGGCTGTAGCGTTGCATGGGGTTGTTGTGACCCAAGTGCAGGACCTGGCACTTGGCCTTGTTGAACGTCTTACAGCTGACCTCGGCCCATTCATCCAGCCTGTTCAGATCCCTCTGCAGAGCTGGTCCTTTTTATTTCCTATTGGGAGGAATCTGTCCACTGAGAAATAGGGAAGATTTAAGTAGACTGCTGTGATTATTCCTCTGACCTAGCTGAAGAGTTACTGCTAAGTCAGTGGAGATCTCTGCAGGAATAAAATAAGTGATTCATTACGGAAAGTGTTTATAGTGAACGAATTGCAGGTAAGAAATCGGGGGCTTCTCCTGAAAGTGTTTGTACATCCCTTTTTTGCTTTGTGAAAATGCCAAGTAGCCATTAATTTATGCATTACCTGTGTAGAGATATGATGAAAACTGAGTTGAGAAAGCTGTTGGTGGTTATAAAAGTACTTGAGGCATGGAATGCATATATAGGCATAGCAAAACCATGGTACACGCAGTTTGGGTATCAGTAAAACCTACCTGCCTTACAAAAAAAAGAAAAGCTGATCACATATCTGCACAGGAAAATAAAAATAAAACCATAAACCTCAGAGTTCCTGCGAATGATTTGCTACTAACGTCAGTATTTTTTAGAGAATGAGATGATTTAGATCAAGCAAACATTCTTCTGACATTAGTGACGTAACAGTCTCGTGTTCAGAGAGATTTCCTGTTTACTTTGGGTTTGAACACAGACGTCTGAAAAAAGTAGGTGCTAAAATTTTCATTCCACATCTGCATATAAAGACAGCCCAAACTGTTCAGGGATCTATAGCAAACTTTATATACATTTTCATTCTTCAGAAAAAAGGGGGTAGTGACAGTTTAAAAATCTTGCAAGATCAGAGATGTTTTGGTTTGCTGACCAAGCTAATTCCTCAGTTTGAATCCTGTCATGCAAAAAATTATCAGGGAATGTCAATTTGGCAGCCTTGTGAGCCACTGTCATGCTCTTCTTACCTGGGACCTTTGTTAGCAAATTCACCTGGAGTCAAGGGACTGAGTGTCCCTTAGGGATGAACTACTTGCTCCCGTAGATCTGAAGAGTTTACAGATGGCAGTAAGGCATCGTGGTAAAGTTCAGTACTTAGTTTTATGCTGTAACTTTTCACGTATTTTCTGTTTCAAACCATAGCTTCAGTGAATGTTCGCAGATAGAAGCAATACATATTTTTTATAATTTATGTGTATGATTCATAGTTTTAAGTGCAAGCTTGGTTTTAAATGTTTACTTTTTTCTAAAAGGCAGAGATCATCTTCATGTTGCATTATTTTCCTAATTATAAAAAACTGGGAAATATATCTAATAACTTGCAGCAACTCTTCCTATTCTTTTGAAAATACATATGCATTAATTTCCATTTAGCTAACCACTCTGTAGAGAATGAAGGAAGCTGTTATAAAACAGACCATGGTCAAAATCATGTATGGACCAAGATCAGAAATAAGTGTTATGGACTCAGATCAGAAATAAGTATTTGTTTGTTTTGGGGGTTGGTTTGGTTTGGGTTGGGTTTTTTAACTTTGTATGGTTGCATTTTGAGTAATAATGTCATAACTGTGAAAACCTGCTTCATCTCCATAATGTGACTGTTGAGCAGTCTGGAGACTGAAGTCCTCAAGTTCCTTCTGAACTCAGGTCAGCTCAGCTTTGCTGCCAAGGCAGGAGGCCTTGTTTTACTCCCAAGCAATACAAATCTAATAGTAGAAAAACACAGCCTGCAATAAAGTCACTAAGTGAATTTTGTTTCTGTTTTGATAGTCTCTAGAAAATGAGATTACTGATTGTTTTTGTTAGCTGACTTCATTAGATTTGTATCCTGTGAGTATAAAAAGTGTATTTCTGAATGTATGCGTGTGATACTAGCATATGAAAAAATCCCAACATTGAGACATGCTTTGTCATTAAATTATTGTGCGTTCAGAGATTCTGCAACCATTACCTTAATCTGCTAGGTGAGAAATTGCTGTATGTGAAGCTGTTTGGGAATTTACATTGTCACCAGAAACCAAAACTGGGTCTTGGAGAGCATGTTTATGACAGCAGCAAACACACAGGCAAAATAATATGCGGGATATCATAGGAAAAGCATAAGATTTTGCTCTTAGAAAAAGAGATGAGAAAGAGTGGAAGGAACAGGTTGCTGCTGGCTGCAGTGAGAATGGTTTCAGGCTGGTGGGAAACACTCACCAGAGGGGTGTCCTGGTCTGCGAGGACCAGGCTGGGTCCAGCAGAGCCAGCGCTCTGACTTAGCACAGAGCAGGACTGATAATCTTTCATTTATGGTTTTTACCTCAGTAACTGTATGCAGGGATTCCTGGTGCTCTTGGTTCTTCACTGTCAATGTGGAGACACCAGGTAGCATTTTTGTGAAGCCAGATGGGGTTCACGGGGCTCCTCAGCTCGGCTGGCTTCCAGGTGTAAGTTGTCCCTGAATGCAGTGGAGCTCCACTTGCCCAGGGCTATGCTTGAGCTAATAGGGCTGCTCCAAGCTGAAGGTGTCTATGGGATCGTTTATTTGCAATTTGGATAACACACCTTTGAGTGTTTTAGTGGTAATTATAGAAAAAAGGGGAGAGAAATACAACACAACACACATTTTAAAATAGTGCTTATTGGTAGTTTAATTTGTAATGGATTTGATGACAGTTAAATTATTTTTTTTCCAGGCAAAAACTGCTTCTCAAAAATGCAGATGTTCCTGTTATCATGAATACATATTTTAGTCAGAAGGTGCTGGTCAGTGAATATTCAGAAACAAGAGAGAAGACATACGGTCTTACAAAAATGCTTATTAGGAAGAATATTATATCTTTGGCACAGACATTCAGACTAGATGACCTTGATGATGGGTTACACCAGGAATCTTCAGATAATCAGGTAAGGTCCATTTGGTTCACAGTTTAGCACTTGGTAAGAAGTTGGTGAGCAGATGTTCGGAAATCATAACAAAAACAAAAATTCTAAATTACTGACCTGTTCAGTTTCCCCTTTCATTTAGCCAAGGCTGAATAATATGCAGTGTTTATTTTAATAATATTTTCTTAGCGGAGGCTTTTGGCCCATCCAGATGCTGAACTGCTGTGAGGTTATTTTGCTGAAGTCTCACTACTGTGCTAAATAATAATTGCAGCTTGATTTTTCCTTAATTTTTTCTCTTATTCTTTATACTTGAATAGCTAAGCTTTATTTGAAGTAAAATCTGTTTTCTGCTAACTCACTCAAGATAGTATTTTAAATAAACATTCACTTTTCCCACTCCTATTTCTTAAGTCATTTCCTAATCGATCCTATCCTTTCTTCAAAGCATCAATTGGCAACACAACCCCCCTTTCCTGCCCCTTCAATTTGTTTGCTTTCCTATTTTGACTTTGTTTATATTAAAATGACTACTGACTGTGCATGTCTAGCTGTGGTTGTACAAGCTGAGGTATTTTAAGGGATCTGGTTTTCTGATAGTCTGTGCCAGCACTTTCTGAAAGTAAGGCTCTTGTAAAGGCTTTATACTGGCGACCCAAAATCATTCTTAGTACTTTATATTTGAGAATTTTGGCCCTACAAGTTTGATGAACAACACTTAGTGTCAACATTTTGTATTTGCTTTATATATAATTACCATTATAGGCCTGGGAAAGAAAAAGTTACATAAATCAAATCCTAATCTCCTTTCTTGCTTCAACTCTATCTTGTAAGAAGCTTCTACCATGGTATTCGAAAACCAGAACAATTTACTTGTTCCCCTCCCAGTTCCTTACAAACAAAACCACTTCATTTAAAACTCAGTAGACAAGTCTTATTGCAGCACTTTCTAGGCAAGGGGAAGTGTTGTACCACAATTTTCTTTTAAATACTGCAAATTCTCCTTCTCTATTGGTGGATAATACTTACCGCACAGTCTGTAATACTCTGAAAACCTTTCTTGGCACCCAGCTTTTTATAAAAATGGGTTTCATTGTGAAAATAGAAATTTGGCTTGTGCTGGGAAGGACCCTATATATATAGACCATGTTAGTCTATACTTGCATATAGTTTTTAATAAAAGATTTATTCTAAAGTTAAAATTAATGAAATTATTCATTTAGATTAAGGTAAAATGTAGCATAATTTTATCAATAAAATTTATTGTGAAAGTTTGGAAGATTTTATTTGTGAAATATGTTTTGGAAGTAATGAAAGAATAAATTAAGTTTTATTCTTCTAAAGTTTTATACTTTTCATCCAATTCTTTTACACTGAAACATTTTACATTGAACTGTGTAACTGAGGACTAGCTTACTGTTCTATAAATCTAGACACCCATTTATTTTCAACTTACTCTGAAAGTCTGGAAGCATTCAAGGTGGATTTTGCCCCTTTCTTAGAAGAGGGAAGGAAAAGAGGAAGGAAAGAGCATCAAAGAAGTAAAAATGAAACTCAATTCAAGGTGAAGAATCATAAATAGTAATATCAATTCTGTTTTCCTGCTGGTGTCACCCTCATCTCTCATGGATTGAGTTAGCTCAGTCCAGAGCACCAGTTAAATACAGGAGAGCACTGTGTGCTCAACTCTCTTGAGTGTTCATTAAAAATCCATAATAAATACTGGCCATTAGTCTGAAAGTTAGTTTAGGTGCAGTAAGTATTTTGAAAGTGATTTTGCACTTCTTGCAGTGATTTTTCATGCTGAAGTTTTTACTCTTTAGCACTACATTGTTTCAAGGTCCCATGAAATGCTTCTATTAATGGGTTTTCCTTCACCAGGTTGCTTGTGCTCCACAAATCCATAACAACTGTGATTCGAAACGGCATCCCTTAGCCCAGAGTGCTGTTAATGATTCTCTGCTTGAAATGGTGGAAAGCCAGGGAGCAGTGGGATGGAGAGAAGCGCAGGTACGAGTTGTTATCCAAAGGGTATACTGTTTGCCTGCAAAAGAAGGTTACAGAAGCCACGTTCAAGGAAACAAGCCTCTTTGTGCAACACCCATCATAAATTCAGATCCACCAAATGTTAGGTGAGTAGAAAGATGCATGGGAATTTTCCTGTTGAGGCTGTGATACATGAGAAACCGAAGAGGAGGGAATCCAGAAATGCATTCTTCGTCGCCAGCTTGCAGGGAATAAGCATGCTCAGCAAGGCACAGGGCTCTTGATGGAAGTGGTGTAGTTTTTTAATAGGTATAGTGTGACACAAAAGTAGTCCTGCCCAGAGGAGGGAAGGATCTGTCTATAGTTCATGTCATCAACAGATGACAGGAAGATTGAAAATTAATTAAGGGGAAGTTAATTTAAAACCAGTGATGATCATTGACATCTTCCTTGTTCCTTGAGTTTTACAGAATAACTGTTACTTCCCATTTACCTATTTCAGTCTGCGTTATGCTCTGCTCGTAAGTTCTGCTCATAAAGTGGTCTTTTGAAACAAAAGAGAAATACATAGAGAGAGGCTTTTCTAAAATGGGGATTTTGCACAGATGCCAGTAGAGAAACATAGGTGTGCACATGCAAACTTCCACTGTGAAGCCACTGGAAAAAGCTCCTGTTGACTTCTGGAAATCTGGAGGTCACAGCAGTTCAGCTCCTCTGCAGGAAAAAGTGATCTGGTGTCAAAACATTGACACCAATGCAGAAATCTTACACACAAAACCCATGGAGCATACAGCTTTAGAACAGTGGTTTTAGCGTCTTCTAGTTTAGTCTTTGCATCCTAACACTCTGTCTTCGGTGTAGGGAATCAAGAATGGGACCTTGTTTTCTTAAGTACAAAAGATATGCCAGACACAGTTTTCCTTTCTGATGGGTATTGGAACTGTTGAATCCTTTCCTTCTCCTTTTATGACCCTCAAGGTCTGAGAGCAAAGACTGATTTCAAAGTCTTTCTCAACAACTCTGGATCTGAGATCACTGTGTCTATTATTGAATTTCCTTCCTTTGGTTTTGCACTAACTTTTGGTTCATGCTGGCTTAAAATTTTAAAAGGTAAGATACATTCGATTTTGTTTTTACTCAGGAAGCTTATTAAAGTGAGTTACAGTGGCAGAGCTTATATAAAGCCTCTAAGTTCAGCCTTTCAGAACATTAGGAGATCTATTTTCCTGCAGAGTTTAGGACCTGAATGGAGAAGTGTAATTAGTTTAAAAGGTCCCATTGAAAACTCTCCAGATCTAAATTGCAATGGTCTTTGAAGGCATTCTTCAAAGGTTTGAAGAATTTGAGTTCCTCTAAGCCACGCTGCTGGTGGATAGTAGCATGCTCACAGGTCCTTCTTCCTGAGCTTTTGAAATACTGGATATTCTCCCACTTCTTGATACGTTGTAAGCCACTGGATAATTTACAGCACTCATTGATCAATAAAATTCCTCCAGGAGGAATTTAGGAAGATTGTTTTTTCCTCAAATGCAAGCTCGGTCATCACCCACAGGAAAGTAATTATCAACAGCCTTGTCCCCAATATTTTTTGAAAGCTCCTTTACATATAATAGTTACATTGACCTTAACTTGCATTATTTTTGAAAAAGTAATTAGTACATCTTGTTGTGTGAACTCATTGCTTTATATTTAATTCATTCTTGCTATAATATATATTCTTAAAAAAAGTGAGAGGAAAAGTACTTTACCAGCCCCACATCAATATGAGATTTTGAGGACAGTATTCCTCCATGTAGATTTTCTTCCAGAGGGCTACATTTGATCAACAGTCAGGGCAGCTGACAGTCTATTATTCAAGCTGATTTTTAACAACATCGATTCTAGCAGAGTTCAAATGATAATACTGTCTCCATATTTCCGTTCCAACTTTTAACCAAAAGTATATTGACTTGCAGTCACACAGTCTGAGGTAGTTAACCTGCCTGAGCCCACACCTTTCACAGGAACAGGATGAAAGAAAACAAATCTCAGATTGCACTTCTTATGTCAAACTTGAAATAGAAATAAAATAAAAAATGAGAGTCCTTTGCTTCTGAGTACATGCTGTAGCTGGGTATTCTCACGTGCAGTTGTTAAACTGGCCTCTAGGAACTTCCTCAAATTTTATAGGTGTCCCAGCTCAGAAAAGAGCTTGGTTGTTGTCATTCGCAGCTATCAGACTGTCTTTTGGATCCTGAAGAGAAAAATCAACCCACTTTCTCTTTTGCTAAGAAGAGAACGAACACTTCTTTTAAAGACTGAGGAACAGAAAACACTTCATACTGCTTTATCAGCTGCTATTTCCATGGCTGATAAGCATCCACATGAGACTTTTCTCCTCTATCAAACATGTCTGTGTCTGTCACCTGATAGTGAGCAAAAGGGTCCAATGCCCTTTGGCAGTCCTTTGAACCAACTGATGGCTCATTCTTTTGTAATTAAAAAATCCTCTTTTCTTCTTTGTAAACTTCTTTTTGTAATGTAAAACTACCATGAAAGCAATGTTTGTATTTTATGAGGCAAGATGAGTTAGATAATTCATTGTTTCGTAAACAAAAGTTTCTAATTAGATATCAAGGTAGATTAATAGTTAATTGATTTGTATTTTAGACAGGCTGTTTTATTGTATATCTTCTTTTGTATCACTCCACAATAACCTAGATGTTGACACAGGAAAGCATAAAAAACACAGTAAGCTGAAAAGAGGCATGAAATTAAATGTGGAGCAGGGGAAGTAATGCATTTTTTTCAAGGCATCCAGTGTCTAGAAAGAGACTGGCAAATTGTGAGAGAAACTTCTGTTTTCATTGTAAGGAAATGGATTCATTTAATTGGTTAAAACTAACACGGGCAAAGCATAGGAAATACAGTAATGCCTATATGCATCTAGCTTTTTATTGTTCATAAATACGCATATATAGAATACGGCCTTTTACTGGTAGACAAATGGATACGTCTGATGGGTTTAAGTCTGTTTGGCTGAAGTATCTGAAGCATTTTCTGAGGACGCTGAGAAATCATTACAGAGAATGAGTTCTCCGGCTTCTGTTGTACATAAATGGGTCCCACGTTCCCTGCATTATTGTCGAATCATTTGCCTTCCCCCCCCTCTAATTAACTGCTCTCGCAACTGGACTTTTCATGCTGAAGGAGTTTCATGGGGAAAAAAAAAAAAAAGAAAATATTTTGCGTCGTGACTGTCTGCCCATTTCCAGCATTCCTGACATACTTTTTGCTGCCTTTTCCCCTCTGATGAGAGAGATACTTTTGCTAATGACACAACACATGTTTGTGTAAACCCGATTATTTTGACTCTTTTTGAAAAAGGCCTGGCTTACACATACGAGGATCCCAAAGAGACTCCTGTCAACCTGAGGAGCTCACTGGCGCTGAGGTGTCTGACTCACTGCGTCGGCCTTGTACTTTGTGTTCCTGGGATAAAGCAGTGTATAATTTGGATTTTGCTCTTGCCAGTATCTGTTTGTTTTGAGCGGGCCACGTGAGTTCAGTAAAAAATAGAGCTGGTCAGTTTTATGCCTTAAAGGACAGGGCTGGTTGTGTGGTAGTTGGTGAAACTAAAATAGATGCATTTTTAGGACTATTAGGCAGTTAAACTGGTCAGAGCGCTCAAAAGATTTGGGTGAGGAGGCTGGACAGAAAAGGGTGTTGCCTATTAAGAAGGAAAAGTTAACCACTGCTAATACAAAACAATGCTAGCCAAAGCTGTGAATCCACATTTTAAATCTTTGTGGGTGACTAGAGAAATTTTCCATTCGCTTCTCTTGGCATATGTTTTGACCTACTTCGTACCTGAATGTTAGCGCTCTAGCCTGCTCTAACTTTCTATTCCAAGAACAAAAGAAAGACAGTACATTTACTTTAAAAAAATAATGTGATCTGCCTGTCATCGATAGTTCTTTTGGTTTTGCTCTTTATTTTGTTTTCAATTTGCCAGATCTTAGAGAAGTGGAAAGGCCTGCTACCATGCAAGCAGGACCCTTGGGGAGCAAAATATTTAGAAGAGCCGAGGCTTTGTTTGAGTGGCTGGAAGAAATAGAAGTGTGGGGAAAGTAATATTTCTCTTTCTGAGCAGGCCCTCAGAAACATGATAGTTGCTGGGATTCATTATGCTCTAGCAAGTTGCTGCAAGTTTCTAAGTAGTCTGTTCCTATGTAATTCTGTGTAAAACAGTTTTATTAGCAGGAGGTAATTGTGTAAAGCTAATTGATTTCAAAGTTGGATTTCCTTTTTTCCTCTTTTTCTTCATCTAATGATCTTTGCTGTTTATCTTTACACAAATCTAGTCAATGGGTTAACCTGCCTGGCAGCATGCACAACTAAAAGTTGAGTGTCAAGTACTGCAACTAGCATTCCAAGTAGGTGGATTAATATATTGAAAAGTCACCCTTCTGGTGTGGAAAACCTAAGTTAAATTTTATAAAGCGTATTGAAACAAACAACAACAACAAAAACCCCAAAACCCTGGAGGTCGTCTTATTTGAAAAGAGCCCAGATTGGAAAGGACTGTCATGAAAGATCCATGTTCACAGATGGTAACATCTGTCAGAATGTTTTTTGTGGCTGACTTAAATCTGTTTACAGCATTCCATTTGTTTTTTGTGTTTTTTTCAACAAAACATTTTAAATGGAATGGTCATAAATGCAAGTTTTTTAAAATTACATTATGTTTCTGGGATGTGATTTTTCAAGTGGGAAATAAACAGGAAATAGGTAACTGAAGTGCAGTAGAGAGTACTCCATAAGCTAGAAGTTTTCTCTGATTTCCCCTTTTCAGATCCTTCTCAGAAGTGAAGGTACATGCTTTTAATATTCTTGCAAAGTAATCTAATTGCTGCTTGACAGACTTGTAATAGTTCTCCTAACAGCTGTGGTTCTAGGCCTAGTAACCTCTTTCTGCTTTGAAGTCTCTCTTTTATTTCTTCTTTTTCATTCACGGTTAAGACTCCCTGACACTTGGCTTATTCCCTTTTGCCTCCACCCTGCTCTATTTGTAATTCTCAAACTGGAGTCACCAAAACAGAGTAAGGACAAAAGACTGTTGGAAAAACAGCTTTGGTATCACATTGCCCAGCTGAGACATTAAATTGTATTATATATTTAACACTGTAGCTTCCCTGTGCTGTTGCCCAGATAGTCCTGAAAGTCTGTTTTCCCTGCTGCTGATGCTGCAGACAGATAGATGGAACTTGGGCTTCTTCCAGTGCCACTGCAGTACAACAATTTGTTAATTTGACATTACCGTTTATTTTTCGGTGCTAAATATTTACATAATCTTATTCTGTCCAAGGGCAAGGTGAAAGCACTGTTATCTGATATACTCTGTACAAAGTAAAAAAAAGGACCCCTCAACATACATCACTGGTTTTCGGCCTTGCACTGGGAATAGGCAATTAAACAAATTGCCATTGTTCTAAAATATGTCAGGGCAGTCGTAAAAGCTGCTGGTACAGAAAAGAGTCTCAAGAAGACAGTAGCCAGCACAGACCACAAGTGTGACAGGGATTCAGTCTCTTTGGAAAGCAAATGGGCAGGAACAGAAACCAACAGTCAGATGGCCACCACCGTGTGTGCAGGCTTCTGTATGTGTCTAGCAAAAAGGAGACACTGGTTGTCTGTCTCTGTATTTCCTCCATACTCAAGTGCTTAGGCTGATCAGTAAAGTGCCCGTATGTTCACAGAAGATATTCTCACACACCCCGCCCCAAGCCTTTTGTTGGTCAAGAAAGGGGAGTAGCTCTACTTACAGATGTATTCCCCATGATAGAGAAACTGCAGAGATATGTAAATAACATAGAGGGACAGATAAATGATATGGAAGCATCATTATGTAGAGTTGTGTATTCACCACCACTTACCTTTTATCCATACCTTTTCACACCTCCCACATCTGATGATTGCATACAGGGCTTTAGAAAGCTGGAGAAGCTTTATTGCACCTGAACACCTAATTTCCCGCTGCTGTCTGTTTTATGGCTGTATCTACCCCAACCGATTGTTTTCAAGTGAATATGTAAATGGGGGGAATGGGAAGAGTGACATGGTCCCCCATATGTTATCCTATAGTGGAGACCATTACAGGGAGGAGAAAGCGAACAATTTGAAAACGTAATTTTCCAGCCCTAGAGCCACAATCAAGGTACGTGCTGTTGTACGTTGTCTGGTTTAAACCAGGAATAGTAATTTTCCAGCACCTGTTATTTGTCAAGAATTATTCTAAGATAGCCTATGTAAAAGGTATGGAATCTTTCCCTTGGTTTTGACCTTTCTTCCCCTTGAATTTTTGTATCGCTGAAAGTAATGTGGCTGACAGAAGTGAGAGCAGAAATCCTCGATGTGTGTTTTACACCTCTACCTTTCACTGACTACATGACTTCAGTCCTGACCTGGAAGAAGTGTTGAAGTCATGCTGAAGCTCTCTGAAACTTTTTATAAAAGCCAGATTGTGTCTCCAGGTTTTGTTTTCCTACAACCATGGTACAGAAGGCAAGGACCATGAGCAGTGATAAATGTTACAAATGCCTAGAGGGACACACACTGAGCTAACAGTTGGGAGACAAATTTAACCACCCAAATATCACTCATAATTTCTGTGCAACCTGGGCAGGTAAATACTCTTTGTATGCACAGCCTTAAGTATCTGCATAGATCAGCAGATGTGCAAAGAAGCATCAGCATAGATTTAATAAAATAGCAGGTTTCCGAAAAGGAAGATTCTTAGTAATAACTTTTTGTCATCAGCTTTGTAAAAGCTTCTGTCTGGATATAACAAATCAATACTCCTTGGAAAGGTGTTGTGAACGTACTGTTACTCTTTTGGGAAGAAGGAGGTCTTTTGTCCCAAGGAGTATAGAGTCAGGAATACACTCTCCTATGTGGTTTTAAAATTATGAGCACACTCTAGTAATTAAGACAAGACAGACTTCAAAAGGGACAATATTGCTGGGACATAGGCCTGTAGATCTGTAGAAGCTTTTAAACACTTTTTTTTAGAGAATAGAAAAGATTAAGATACAGCAAACAGTATGAATAAAATAAAGCTCCTCAGAGAAGACAATCTTAATTAGTTCTTTCAGTAAGCATTGTGGTTTAAAATGGATATGTAACTTATAAATGCACTTAACGAAGTTATCTTATGCTCACATGCCAGTCCTGAATGGCTGCAGTGCCTGCTGGTTTTGTTCCATTTCTCGCAGCTGACGGCAGTCAGCAGCATCACACTGGGTAGGGATCCGCTACAGGCTGTGCTGTAATCCTCAAACTCATTTCAGTTAATGCCTCAACCCTCTCTTTGGCTAAAGGGGGCTTCACAGGGTTTGGAGAAGAACATACTCCTCGAACGAGAAAAGTGATGAGCCAAAGGCCTGGGATGAACTTACTGTGTATTGCGCTTCACAGTATAAGGACTCAGGTGGAATAGTGGTTAAGAGAGATTTAGTTATTTTTGTAATTTTAGTCCTACAGTAAGACAAAAAGGAAATTATTCACCTGATACGTACTGCCTGATAGACGTTTGAAATGGTCTTGTAACTCACTGAATTCACATACTTGGTTTGAGGCCTATGTTTGGCTGCAGTGTGAGCTCCTCTGGACAACCTGCTTTACAAGTGCTTAAGGCTAGGACTGAATGCAAAATATATTTCAGAGAGGTTTCATGTTTTAAGGGACCAAGAATGATGTCCTGAAGGTGCAGAGTATAATTTTTGGTCATGTTTGTCTTGTGGGCTGTGTTTCATTCAATATCACATGATAACAGGATTTTATATGCATATTTTGAAAATTATTTCTCTGTATCAGTGGTTTCCCACCTCTGGCACTCTTTTGGTGGTATGCCAGTCATTGAGAAGGATCTCACGGAAGCAGCTCCAGATCCTGCCCTTCTGGAGGTGCTAATCTGAGCCATCAGGCAGCTACCACCAGCCAACTGTAAATATCTTTGTGCAGCTGCTTACTCCAGCTCAGAGGCACTTACTGATCTGTGCAACTAGAGGTGCAAGGGCTAAATCTGAAAGCTGACTTCATACAGCCACCTGAGAGTGGGGTGAGGGTATTGATTGCTCCCAGTAGCCTTCCTTGTGTCTGTGGCAGTGGAAGGAAGGAGGCAAAGATGGAAGTGAAAGCAGCAGGCAGTCTCTCCCTGGCTTTGTGCTGGGTTCTCTGCCCAGGAAGTTGTAGTCCGCTGTCTTTCACATACACACAAATGTAGATAGCAGGTAGGAGCGAAGTTCCAGTGCAAGACGCAGTGAAGTCTCTACAGTGTTTCCACTTTCCATGCATTTGTGTTGCAATTTGACACTTGGAACCTGTGCTGTCACTGCAAAATCTCGTCTTGTCTTCCCCTGTACAGCATCATCCTTACCTAGGAAGATGGCTTTAAGTTATTATAAAACTATAAAATTATTTGATATTTCTCAGTGGTTTCCCAACTATTTTAGACCAAGGGCAGCCACGTACTTAAAAGTGCCTGCCTAGCAGGTGGGGTATGGTCCCTTCCACAGCTGTGCAGTTGTGGTCCCGATTTAGCACGTGCGGCAGGAACTCCACCAGCAAGGCGACGTTCACTTCTGTTTCTGAGTGAGTGAACAGGCGAGCTGCAAGGAACACACCAAATAGTGAGGTGGGATAAGAGATTGCACTGGAGTCCCAGTTTCACAGAGGTGGGAAGTGTAGTTGGGATCATGGAAGTAGAGTCCCAGGTGAGGGAGTGTGTGGTAGGTCATGGGAGAAGGAATTAATGCGTAGAGCTGAGGTCCTCATATTAGGAATATGAGAGTGGTCATAAGGTATTAAAATACCATTTTGTGCGAGTTACCTTTCTGTCTGCCCATTAATTTCTCTTAACCCTACATAGTTCCTGCTATGGATTTTCTCTCTGAGGCAGGAACTTTCCCTGTTATTGAACTCAAATATAATCTAGTCATGACAGCTACAGATGTTCTTGTCTTTGTCCTGTAATGATGGGATTGTGCATTTTCCCTTGCCTCTGAACAAATGCCAAAATTTTTAAGTTCTGTTTGACCTGAGGAAGAATGTGCAAGGAAGTTAATTTGATTGGAACAAGTTATGTCACATCTTCAATATAGAGCTATAAATTAACTGAGCGTAGTAACAGAATGTAAATGGGAAGTGGAAGAACTTGTTAGCAAAAACATTCAGTGCCTAATCTTTGCAAAAGTTTAGTTTTAACTTTAAAAAAGTTTTTAATTTCTTTATTTCTATTTAATTGTAAGTGCATATTTCCTTTGCAAGGGAGCTGAAAACTGCCAAAACTTTCTTGCTGCAGCCTGGGCAGTTTAGTCATAATCAAAAATATCTGTGATAGGAGCTCATCTATACCTTGGTGCTTCTGTGTATCTGAGTCATCATCCATATTTGGACTGCCAGGGTTTGGGGGAGAATTGTAGCAATAACATCCTGAGAAAACAGGCATTTGAAGTGGACGCCTCCAGTCAGGAAAATCAGCGGCTCTCGGACTGTTTGCACTTCGACAGTGTAAGTGGGGAGGGACTCTGCTAAGGTCATGGATCTGTAAGAAATTAGTTGAAAATCAGGTTATATGCACCAAGTAGAAGGGGGCGAACTCAAAGCAAAAAGAGGTGCCACCTCTAATTTGGAGGTTGTAACTTCAGCAAATCAACAAACTGCAATCGGCTAATTTATTTTTAAATGCTGCAAAGGGTTGCGCTGTGTTGGAAAACATCTGTATGTTAGATTTAGGAAACTCCTGCATAGCCAAATAGGTTATATTCTAACCTTCTTTTGATCCCCATTAAATACATAGAAGCTGGATTTGGGGGTGACTGACATGGTTGTAGTTGCTGTTTGGGTAGTGCAAATCAGAGGAAATTAAAAAAATAATGCATTAGACAAACTCATGAGAATGAAGAATCATGATACTTGGAAGTAAGAATTTTTTAAAAATGTACTTTTGAGTGTTTGTAAGCTTTTTGGGTGAAGAACCCAAAATTTCATCATCCTCATGTAAAGGATTTCCTCTATAAAAATGGAAAAGAAAAAATACTGATTACGGTTCTTACTTACTGGTGGGACTTCAGAAGCTGAGGTTTTAAGATATACATCCAGTATTTTGAAATGGAAAATAAATACGAAAACAGGCGGTACTGTTATATGCTTTATGTGCTTCTGAAAGAAGGCTCCCCTTTTTCCTGTAAGGTGGGCTAATGTTCAGACAATGCTGGCTTGTGACTATTGTTGGGAACCAGCAAACACGGGACTGGAAGGAATTGTGTTTAGCCTAGTGGGATGGGTAGCAAGCCAGCACGCCTGGCCTCCCAGCAAAGATCTGGAAATGAGTTGCTGCCTGTGATCACCTGCTGAAGAAATGCATAGAAACAGACAGTGACAGAGTAACTGTTTTCAGGACAAAACCAACTATTTTAAAATAGCAGATTAACAGTCCAATAGTCAAAGAATAACTAAGAATGTGTGTGTATGTGCAGCATGGTTGAGTAAAAATTGCTGAGTGTTGTAGCACTTCAGTATCCTCATGTTTCTGTCTGAATTTGTAACCCTGGAGTTGCATGCATCCTCTTTTCCATTAAATTGATTTTTTTCCTTTTCTGTATGCATACTGGATAAATCTGAGTCTCCTTCTTTTTTCTGCAATTTTGTTTTATATTTGGCACAATGAAAATATAAATCCTGTAGTAAGTTTTGAGAGCGCACAGAAGTGTGAAGGATGAAGTGTCATTTCTCTGCTCTGTGTACATCACTGCATGCATTATTTATTATAACCGAATTCATAACAGCAGTACAGCAAAGCAAAGTAATATTACAGCAAAACACAGTAATATATTGTAAGAATTGGGCTGTGTTCAGCTTCAGCGTGGACTGACATTTTTATGCCCATAGGTCAGTCCCTTGGTTAAGAGATATTTCCTTCCTTTATCCGAGCCATCACTAAAAGCCCAGGGCTCCGGGTTGCAGGAGGATTTGCTGGGCGAGCCGGGCAGCCACGTGGTTTGTCTCTTCCCCTGCGTCCCCCATGCTCAGTGTGTCTCTGCACACGCTGTTCGGTAAACAAACTTTGGAGAACCAGAGCGAGCTGGTTCAGAGCAGCCAGTTCATTCACACAGACCACTTGGAAAGTGATGCCTTTGCGCAGCCTTGACGTACAGGCTGAGGGAAGTGGAGAAGTTAGTATTTATGTTTTCATTAATGCTTTTTATAGCTGCGAGCCAGCTGTAGCTAGTTAGCATTAGCCTAGGACATCTATTAGCGTGCAGACCTCTTACGCAGGATAAAGGGCTTCTGATGGAAACAGAGTTGTTACTCATGGTACTCATGGCTGTGTGTTTACATGAAGGCTGTTTGTGCTGACATAGGATATATATATTAGAACAGCATGCACCTTTTTAATGAACAAATTTCCCAGGATTCAAGAGGATTTTGTGTAAAAACTTTTAGCATAGCAAATCATAAGATTTGCATCTTTAAATGGCTTAGTGCTTGTTTAAAAGCTATTCTTTTTAAATAATGCTTTGCAGCTACGCAGATACAAAACGTATTTTCTGTTTAGCTCTTAGGATGAGTCGGGAATAAGCAGTATTCATGCAAGTCTTGAACACACCAGTTTGGACTGCTGAATTTTTTGCTATGAATGATGTAAGTGGCTGGCAGTAGCACAGGATGAATTGGACCTAAGGGTTTGGCCCAGAGGAATTGATGGCTCAGCTATCCTTCTCTGGTTTCTCCCAGTTCTTGCTTTTTCTTTTTTTTTTTCCCCTCTTCTTCTGGAAGATAGTTAGTCAGAAGGGTATTTAAAAATAAATAACAAAAGCAACTGCAAAACAGAGAATTAGGAAGGCACAAGAAGTGCTGTTTTTAGAACTCCAGTATGACAAGCACCATGGTCTCTGGTATTTGCGTCAATACAACACTTTCCTTTCCTGGTCAGTCAGTGTTCCCCAAACAATTCTGACAGCTCCATTCGTCCAGGCAAGGACAGAAGTGCCTAAAGAAGTAAGAAATTTTGTCTATCCTCTGCTTTGCATTTCTGTAGAAGGTGTGGAATGAGTTTGCTACTTTCTCACACCTGATTTAGTCATTTTAATAGTTAAAGCTTTGGAATGGAAAGTTTCAGGACTGGCTTCCTTCTCGAATTTTCTTCTCCTGAGGAAGGTAAATCGTGCTGAAGGCCATCATTGCTACTCCTTTTCTTCCCAGGTCTTTTGCCTCCACTTGCAGTGTGCTTTACAGAGACTAGAGAAGATTCCTGAGCCATTGTAAAACAGTCTCAGCATGAATTTCCATTCCTCTTATCTTCGTCACAGTCCCACTGATTGTTAGTGATGAACTCTTCAAGTCTCAAAAAGTTAATTGTAAAAAGCTTTAGTTTGCCTTGTTAAGCCTAGCCTCCTCGTGAAAATGTTGATTACATCAGTCATCATCATGGCAGAATTATACCATTATGGTTCACAAAGAGAAGCTTTATAATGCTATTCTTTTTCATCTGCACAACAGTATCTGTATGTGAAACTGCTGAGTAGCCCCAGACGCCAGTGTCAACTCACATGGTTGAACTATAGTGTTACCAAGACAAAAAGTTAGGTTATCTCCCAAAATTGAATCACTTCTAATCTCCTGTTCAGATAAATTTCCTCCACCCATCCATTTAGGTACACCACCCTTAATGATCCACTTGAAAAGAATGTGACAAGCTCTTGGAAGTCCTTTGAGACTGTGGAAGCACAGCTCATAAATTATGCGTGTTCAGTGCCTATAGCTGTACCCTCAAAATACAGGTGGGAAAACTTGTATGAGCAGTATCTCGACTTCCCTACAGAGGTTGTTCTGTGATTTGGCTCGGTGTTACCTTTACAAATGTGGGTCAAGGCTCAGTTCATTCCAATTTCGAAGTCAGCTAGTCTTTTGAGGGCCAGAAGAATAATTTCTTACTCAGGCAAAGTCGAGCTTTGATGTGCTCACATTCTTCCTTCTAATGCAAACCAGCAAAATTGTGCTGGAATGTTTTGCACCATTCGGTAAATCTGCAGGAGACTTCTGTTCATTGTGATCTGATAGAAAACATTTTTGTTCATATTTACTATTTTCCTAAATGCTTCATAAGCAGTTTTTATTATGTACATGGAAATGACCTATGCGGTGTCGTCATGTGCTGGCACTTGGGCTTGTTTTGAATTGACTGTTCTGCCATTCAGGGTCCTTTCTCATTTGTTCCTCATGCTTTTGTGACTGAAACTAAAACCTCTGTGCAAGAACTTAGCTGGAGGAATGTGGAGAATTGGGAAGAGCAGTTTTATCCAACAGTTTTCCCACAAAGATGGCTGGGACAATCAGCCTCGTGCTGCTAGCTTTGGATATTGTGGACATAGATCGGTGTATCGGATACTGTATTCCAGGACCATGTAGCCTAAAAAGCAATGTCCTTCTCCTCCAAATATTTGGCAAAGGTGTTTTTAGTGTTTTCTCAAAGCCTATGCTTCTGTGACATCTAATTTAATACAGCCAAATTTAACATAGCCAGATCTTGACTGACCAATCCTTTCCCTGAGTCAGTTGTCTGTCCTCTTTAATTTATGGGTCTTGCTAGTTTTTCCAACACACAAAGAGCATGTGTTTGGAGGTAAGGAGGCATTTTTGACCCTGGCAAGGCACCTGGTTACAGGATGGATTTTCCCATTCGTCAGATGCTGTGATAGTGTAAGATAATACATAATTATGCCCTGCAACCAAGCAAAATCTTTTTGACCAAATCTGGCAGGAGTTTTTCCCTGCTTTTTTTGATGGCTTTTTCTGATGGCTTGAGGACGGTCTTTTCCTTGTGTGTTCTGTCCATAGCATCCTAATGAGGATGTGTGATATGTGGGAGGCATGGATAGGAGAGAGATAAAGCTGCAATTTCTGTCATCAGGCAGTACTGGGTTGACAACTACTAATTTTATCTAATCTGGTCACCATATACCTTACTACTTATGCTGAGTAATTAATTGCCAGAGAACTCCCTTCTCTTGGCCTCTTTGCAAAACAGCTTAATGCATCTTTTCTCTCTCTGTATATGTACGCATTATGTAAGTATATTTGAGATCTCAGAAATAATTGTGTTGCCTGCTTAAAAAAAAGGAGACGGTTGCCTTGCAGTAGACGTGCAAATGAAATGGATGCCGAAGAAGGGGGAGCTTTAAGGAGATATTGGAATCGGAGACCTTGGTGTGTTTAGGAAAGCCATCCATACACATAACAGCATTAATAAAGATAAGAGACAGCAGAAGAAATTGACACTGATTTCTGTAGATTATTTACACGGCAAATTGTTCTCCACGCACACACACATTTGTTTCATCCATTAAAATTTGCTGAAGCATTTAAGCAGTCTGAACAAACCGCTGCGTATCTCATGTGCCTAGTCTGATGGGGCATGAACCTGATTAAGGTTTGTAGACATTTCTGTGATAATTGGCATGCGTATCTTATGGCAGAAGAATGAAAAAAAATCTCTGTTATTATTCATATGGTGCCATTTACCAATATCAGTTTTTCATTTCTATTTCTATTTGGAAATGCTGAGCTGAGTTAAGCTTCCAGGCTAATCTGAATTGATGTCTCTGCTAAAATGTAAGTTACAGTGTCTATAAACCAATTGTCACTTCATGTTGAGCACTTACAGTCTTTATAACAGTCCTTATACACCAGTGACTTTGACAACATCTTAATTACTCCTTTTTTTTCCCCAGACCTTTAACTACATTTCCTCCACCAGTCAAGTCCCATTTTCTCAATCCCCCACATTTAAAATCTAAAAACTCAGGTGTTTTGTTCTCAGCAGTACCTCCCCTAGTGTATTTGAGTGTGTTCTTGCAATTAGTCAAACTCATAGGTTTTCTTCATCCTGTTGTGAAGAAAGCATTGGCTGACCAGGCTTTTCTAAGTGGGCAAGGAAAAGGAAAGGTAAGATCAGAGAAGTGTTCCCATATTGAGCACTTCAGGTCAAAGATGAATGTACAGAAACATGTTGAAATCTTGGGAGAATCTGCAGGCAGTGAGAGTGATGGTCTTGTTGGGCAGCTTCCCATGGGAGTTGGCAACATGGTGATATGTGGAAGATGTGGTAGGGTTAATTCTTTAATGAGCAAGTGCTCAACTATACTTCCAGTCACCAGTTCTTCTGGCTTGTGTCTGCTAAACTATCCAATAGGGGAGTGGGAACATAAAAAAGAAATCCAAAGCAAGCTCTTTTTATTATGAAATTATGACAATTTTGGTTTTCAACATAATGAGTTGCCCTGAAAATTCAGAGCCTTCAACCTGTGCCCCCCACTCCCTTCCTCCACTGCCCCAGCAATGCAGAAAAATGCAGATAATCAGTTTCCTTCTTTGCTGAAGGCTTACCTATATGAAGAATTCACAGGGAGATGAATGCCAGATATCTGAGGTGCACATTTAAACTCTGTTAATTTCCCACAGTAAAATTATTTTGTTATGCACATCTGAAGGGATTTCAGTCTAGCTAAGGTTTAGTGCCAGAAAGATGTACAGCGATAGCTTGTCCAGTATTTTTCCCACTAAATGCTTCTTGAGTCACCTTCCGTCTTCTGCTCTTGGTCTTGGGACTAAGAGTTCACTATTCATCTTCAGCACAGCAGCACTCAGACTAGGTATCACAGACTTCCTGCCAACCCCTCTGCTTCGGAGAGGCAGGAGAGAGGGAAGACCACCGGCGTGTGCTTGTGGAGGAGGCAGGGATGCCGATGCTGTAGGGGAGGGGAATGGAGGGTACGTTTGGGTGGCGGAGGGCAGGGTGGCCACAGGGGAACGGGACCCCACAGGAGACTGCTGCACTCGCAGGGCTGGGAATGCGCACAGGCAGAGAGCAGGAGACCAGAAAACATGTGGCTCCTGCTGTTGCTGAATCCCATCCTGCCAATTCTCCATGGAAGCCTCTAGTATGGGTTCAGTAGCTCCTGGCAGCCAAGGGCTCTCTGCATTGCTCATTTGTCCTTTGGCTAGAGCTTGCAAAGCACAGCTCCATCAACAGCTTATCACATGTTCTGCTCTTCTCCCCAAAGCTCTCCAGTAGCGCATGCCCTTTCTCCTTTCCCCTACTTTGTGCGCTGCTTAATTTGTGAACTGCTATTTCAGAACACCCTACAGTTTGCTTGGCTTCGTACCATATATAAGTGCATTCCCTTCCCAAAGAACTAAAAATCTCTTATTTTTAACACCTGACAATTAAGGTGATTACAAAATAGCTAGAGGGAGGATGAATTCGAGTTAAATCATTGGGACCATGCAGTATCTCAGCAAAGACTACTTCAGCTCAAAATTAAGTGTATTTGCAAGCATGTGTAGTGTTGTTTGTGAGCTGGAAGCAACCCCTGCCTGTAGGTAGTCTGATATTTTCCATTGTGAAAAATTCTTGTGACCTTTTATTTGCAAAGCTGTTTCAACTCCATTGTTTGCTATAGACTTTTGATGTTCAAAGGGGAATGCCCTTAAGGTAGGAAAATGCCTTGTTTTCTTTGGCAGCAGCTACAGCTGGCTCTACCATGGAAACAGTTGGGGTTAGAAAGGGAGAAGGGGGAGAGAGATAAGAGGTAGACTTTCCTCCTCCAGCCCAAGAGGTTCATGCCACCGGAGGCAGGAAATACTTCAAGTTGAGAGACAGAGAGCTGAAGTAAAGCTATTCCCAAACCATCCTCCCAATTAGGGCATAGACCACACTGGTCCAGCTTCCTCTGTAGGGGCATCACATGATACTTTCCATACGTCTGAAGCAGCAGCTTGGGTGGCACTTACATATAGTCACACCCAGGGCTGACAGCTTTCCTCTTACCCAGCAGTGGAACTCAAATGTCCCCTAATTCAAATGGTAACAGACTGTTCAAGCTACAGACCCTCCTAATACAAATAGATATTCTTTAACCGTATGTTGAGAAGCACAAGTGCAAAATACTCAAAAGAGATGTAATACCAGATTTCCTACAGCGCAGAATGTGTATACTAAAAACTGAATGTGTTCTCTGTTGATTTCAGGGTACTTAACCATGCCACCTTCAGATTCCTAAGGCAGGAAGGTTTAGTAAGTTTTATTTATATTTGCTTCATGGATTAAAAAGAAAAGAACAACCAACAACTTAGAATGGGTGAGGTTTGTATGTATATTTATATGTATGAATGATACATATAAGCTGTCTGTTTATTCTTTCTAGACCCATGTTTTCTCCCAGAGCAGCACAGCGTCTTGCAGTTCTGATTTTTGGATCAGGTTGCTCTTGCCATTTTCTGCTCTTTTGTTAGCCATGGATTTCTGTTCTCACAGCACAAACTTGAGATTTCTATACTAGATAGTTTGCAGTCAGTATACTATTTATCCATGGACTTTAAAGTCTTACCTTTCTCTCTACCCCCAGTTCAGTATTATACAGCAGAAGTAGATTAATATTGCTAAAGAGTAACTATTTGCAGAATTGATGTGGCATGTAAAGCAAATAATTGCACATACAAATAGTACTGGTGTTCACAGCTATTTCTCTTGCATACGCAAATAAGGGATTTACACACTTGTAAGGTCATATTTTGCTTACATAAATGATCTTATCTTCTTGCACCCTGTGTAGTGTGGTATTCCAAACATTGTGGGGAACGTAAAAAATGTCCACACTATATATACAAATCATTTTGGCATATGGCATACAATATATACCACTTACAGAGCATGTGGAATAGGGCAGTACAGTGATTAGACTTTTGTTCAGGAATTTGTATTTCTTTTGTCTGTTTCATGTTTAAAACAGTTTGTTCATTCAGGGTGAATAAAAGTTTTCTCTGAACAAATGAACTGAGCTGGGCTAAGGAGCTGCTTCTCTGAAAGGAGCTGAGAGATTAAACAGAACCCAAAAAAGTAGCATTGGAGGAGTAAGGAGAGTCAAGGGATGTTGGGCAATGTAGGACCTATTTTTGAGGAATTCTGCTAGAACTGAAATGCTGCAACCGTCACTGACGCTCTTCCAAAACATGAGAGCAGAATGTGCTGTGCAGAAGGTAGGCTTGGGACCAGCATCTCCTATTCGCCCTGTATCGAAAAGGTATAGAAGACTCTCTAGTTTTTGGATCTGACACAGGAAAATAAATCCCAGAATGTGTTAATCTGGGGGGAGTGGAAGAGGGAGGAGGGGAAGGAGAATGTGGGAAAAGAAGAGGAGGAGACGAACATTCATTTTTTTGTATTGTGGTTTGAAAGGTGTGCCTGGAATTAGTTGATGGGGATTGGGTTAAGTGGTAATTGAGTAACAATTTATTAATCAGATAATCATTAATTCTGACCAGATAATGAGGGAGGGTAGGAGAAACTAAACTGTGTGTTTAAACAAGTGTGGTTTTGGTTGGGAGCAACTATCTATTACTTAGGGGGGCTGGAGGGAGGGGGCTACTGAGCACGGCAGTTTTGCTTTCTTTGCCAAGAAATTCTTCAAACCCCGATTTAGCCATTTTTCATGGTGGATTGACCCAAGATTTGACCTTGCTTCCTTTTTGTCCCCTCATCTTCTCTCTCAGAGGTTGTGTGCACCTTCATTGCTCATGTCTGTGGGTTGCTGGGATTTCCCCACTTGAAAAACACATCCCTCCATGTTATTTTTTTAAGTTGATTCAAACCACTGGCCAAGTGTGAGTAATTCTTTATGAGTAACTGAAGAAACCCTCTTTTGAATAAAAGAACATTTTTAAGCTTATATAGGTGTGTTATGAGAGAAGTGGAAGGAAAGGTGAAGTGAACCCTATGTGAGGATACTTTCCTCTTATTAAAAAAAAATAACCAAAACAAACCCTTCATCATGTAGGGCTTTTTAAGTCTTGATTACACTGTCAGGGTCTTTTTACTTTCTTCATATTTCCACTTCTTACAGTTCTGCTAACAATTCTTGATGTTACTGATAGAGTGACAAAATACAAGAATTGAGGTAATTGCATTAAGGGAATACTAAAAAAAAAAAAATCCTTATAATTCAGTTTTTCCTGCCATAAAGACTTATAGCTACCTTCTTGCTTTAAACTAGCATAATGACAGTAATAGTAAGCATTTTTGATGGTATTTAAAACTGTCTGGTGAAGGTTTTAAAGAGGTTAAGAAAAATTTCAGCTTGCCATTAGCTTTTTGGTATAGTCTTAGGTTGGCAATTTAAAAGAGAGGCTAGGTAAGAAACTGAGGAAAGATGTTGCTATTTGAATACTTGAAGTAATGATTCATTTCATGCTTTAAATAAATAAGGAATTTTTAACTAGCATGCGTTTATTTAGGTCCAGATTATCATTTATGAGTTGCTTGACATTCCGAAAACCACGGAACAAAAGACTCCTTATACATAATTTTAAAAGGTGTGGCAATCAGGTAGGATCATCTGTTTCACCGTGTCATAATATCTTGATGTTTTGTTAGGGCATTTTACCCTTTTATTATTTCCTAGAAGAAATATAGTAAGCCACATGCAAATAAGCTTTTCATTTTTTAAAAAAGACGTTATTTTGGCTATATTTTGGATATATTAGGCAACAGTTAACTGAGTTCTGCAATCTCCAATAAACTGAAGTGGAATGCAGCATTTTATCATTCATCAGTAAGAAGCTGCAATTATTGCACCAACTTTTTTGAACAAATATGATTAATGTTTGAAGTCATACCAGCTAATAAATACTCCCAGTTTCCCTGAGAAACAGGCAACAGTTTGACTAGTGGAACAGTCAAACAAGTGTGGTACTTGAGGCTTTTTGAGAAGGATCAGTCATTTAGCATAGTTCAGTTCCCAGGAAAGAGTAGTTTATTTTCCTCCTGTCAGTCCTGTTTTTTGAATTATTTGGTGCTCTCCTCAAAGGCCAAGCTGGATGACATCTGTGCGCATAGCCATGGCGACACACAGTGCTGTGAAACTAATTGTGCCATGTATTTTTTGTCTGTTCTTTGGGAAGGTTAAATCTTTGGCATATTCTTCCTTTGGACATCTGAGGAGCAAAATTTGCAAAATCGTTAACTGACTTTTCCTGTTCAGGTATGACGCTGTTATGGTGGTACCACAAAGAGAAATCTTCTAGATGTTTGCCTAACATTTCAGGAAAACATACGCCCTAGATTTTGCTATACTGACAGTGCCCCAGAATTATTTTTGAGCTACACTGGGGAGTTTATAGGAAATTGCATCAAATATTGGAATTACTAATAAAACCTTGGCCCTACCACAATCACGATAAAATTTGGAAAAGCTGCCTTGTCTTTGCAGCCTGACTGGAAGAAGCTATCAGGTTGCTCTCGGAGATTTGCCCATTTAGTGCAAACTCTTTTGACTTCAGTCTTGACAAGAAGAGAGGAATCAGGAGAGGAGCACCCTTCCTAAGGAGCCAGAGAAGACCAGCTTTGGAAATTATTTGCCGCTGGGGAAAGCAGTGTACTTGCTGGTGTACCCATGTGCTCTATGTTCAGGAACTGCTCCTAGGTTAGCTGCATGTTTGGAATAGTTTCATGGAGGTCTTACCCTACAGTTGTTGAAGTCAGGAGGTGTAAATTGTGCAGGTTTAATCCTGGAATAATAATGTGAAAGCCATTAATGTAGTGATAATGCAATCCATCTGCATGCCCAGGAAAGCAGGACATGGCATTCGGTCTCTCTTAGGGCAGGGGCCATTTGGCATGCATAATTTTGTAGATAAAAGGAGGAGGAGGAGGTGATCTTCTATTTTTTAATAGTTAAAAATCACATACGGTTTAAAGTGCAGCAGGGGTGGTGTGCCTGCATTTGAATTTTCTGTAGAGAAAGTTTGTATCTTACTTTGGTCAGAGGAGGAAGAGAGCTTTGATATCCCTGATCCACATACAGTCAGGCCAACATGTTCCTGCTTGTAGAGCTAGAGTAAGGTTCTGCTCTCTGTACACATGGATCAAAACACATCTGATATACATTCTTAGGTGTTCCTGTAGATTTCTCAGACTTAACTTAGACATATGAGCTGTAGTGCCGAGGGCTAAAGCCAGGAGAAAAACCTGTATTCTGCCTTTCATTACAACTGTGCATATTGTCCTCTCGAGCCTCAGACCCATCTGCAGGATGACTTCTTTCACCAGAGTGAATAAACTGTGTTTCGTATTTGTTTAAAATTCTGAAATCTTCTGCAAGCAGAACATGTTTTGTATTTAGAGAGAAAATTTTCAGATGGGTTTCATCTTTCAAGAGTCTTTTGGAGTAAGAACATTTAAAACAGTGTATCATAAACTGAATTGCAACAAACAGCTTTCAAAGGCTACTGGAGTTCAGTGAGAGGTTTGGGAAGTGACCAGTAGTTATGTATTACATCAGGTGTTGTAATAAGTATCATTACCCTTGTAAGTATTTTCACTTCCTCTGTAATGCTAAATCTAAGTGCAAGTGTACATAGGACCCAAATAATGACTATTATCTCCATATGATGGAGCAGCCTAATTGGTCTGCATATTCACATATGGATAATGCTGTCCCTATCTGAAAATAAACATCATATGAGTTTGTGAAGGGTAAACGGGTGCAGGGAAGGTTAGTCTCCTAATAATAAAGCTCTGAATGCCTGTCAGAAGGGAGCATAGATACCTCATTTGCCTTGCTGAATTTTGATAGTTAGAGACCACCTTTAGCATTGTGTGGAGGGGTTGTTTTTGTTTTTATTTTGCCTGCTACCTTTGTGAAAGGAAATATTTAATAATTTTTTCCCATAAATGTTTACCCGTAGTTCTCCCGAATTAAGAATGTCTCACTCTACAGGAATGTGAACTAAAAACCAAATAAAGCTTGTAGGCTTCACAACACAGTCATTCGTGCCAATGCTCTGGCCTATGCTTAGTGATGACCCAGAGTCTGACAATTTATATCCATTTAGTTCTTTAAAAACAGCAAACATGATTTCTTTTATTTCCCCCCCCCTTTAAATGAGCAAGAAAGATGTTGTTGGTTTTGTCACTACCTCCTGATAGTAAAATGTTCAAATAGGTAGTATTTTGCTTATTATGAAAAAATAAAATAAAAATTTAACTGTCCATAATTCTTGCAAGTACGAAGTGATAAACTAAAGGAAATGGTGTTTGCAACAATCTCATTTACCAGCTGATCTGCCTCAGTCTGAGGAAAGGAAGTGCTAAACTTAATATATTCATTTGAACACAATAATTTTTCACTCTAGTATATTTCAACAGTTGCAGATATCACTAGAGGATTTTTTAAACTATTTTTTTATAAAATTGATTTATAAGTAAAATAGAAAGTCAGTAAAGCAGACCATTAAATCGCATCCACATTTGAAGGTTTAGGTAAGTTGGACAAATTCAGTAAACTATACAGAAGATACATCAGAAGAAATATGAGTCAGAAGTATAGTGGCTGGCACTTGGACACAAATTGAAATTTGAGTTTGAAAGCTTGGACTTCACTTTTGAAGACTATGTTTTAAATATTCAGTGTTAGTGAACTAATTCTGCTATGGGAAATTAGGTTATGTGTTTGTGTGGTTTTGTAGTGTATAGCTGTAAATGCACAGTGGCACACTGAAAAGACTAAATGAACTTTAAAATATGCAAAAAAGTAAACTTTTTGTAGGGTTTTTAACATGTTTTCCATTAGACTGGCTTTCAGTGTTTTTGAAGTGTTTCTGCTTTTCCTTTTAGGTAGCTTACATTTTTAAAGCAGTCTGTGTCTTCTGCAGTTATAAAATTAAAATGTGATATTGTTTCTAATGTTACATTGTATGCTATCATTTATGTAAATATTTTGTGTAAAAATTATTCTTACTAGAGTTATTCCTACAAGGTGGAGGGATTCAGACCAATGCTTCCATTAAAACCAAGCCAAAGGACAAACACTTGAGGCAAGAGGGTAGTGATGGGCCTCCAGCCAGTGGCAGAAGGCCCATTTGTTTTTCTGCTTCATCTGAAGCTGTGATGTGTCATTGAGGAAGTCCATGATCAATTATTCTCTCTCTCTCTCTAAACTCGCTTAAAATTAGTCTCACTCCACATCTCTCTCCCCACCTCTCCTCTCCCTGGTGAGCTGTCTGGTCACCACTACATGCCAGCGTGTCCATTCAGTTGAGCTGGAACAGCTGTTTGTGATGCTAAGTCAGCAAACTGATGCAAAAGAAAAACAGAATCATAGAATGGTTTGGGTTGGAAGGAACCTTTAAAGGTGATCTAGTACAACCCCCCTGCAGTGAGCAGGGACATCCCCAACTAGATCAGGTTGCTCAGAGCCCCGTCCAGTCTGACCTTGAATGTTTCCAGGGATGGGGCATCTACCACCTCTCTGGGCAACCTGTTGTAGTGTTTCGCCACCCTCATCGTAAAAAATTTCTTCCTTATATATAGGCTTAATCTACCCTCTTTTAGTTTAAAAGCATTACCCCTTGTCCTATTGCAACAGGCCCTATTAAAAAGTCTGACCCCATCTTTCTTATAAGCCCCCGTCAACTATTGAAAGGCCACGATAAGGTCTCCCCAGAGCCTTCTCTTCCCCAGGTTGAACAACTCCAACTCTCTCAGCATTTCCTCATAGGAGAGGTGTTCCAGCCCTCTGGCCATTTTAGTGGCCTTCCTCTGGACCCACACCAACAGGTCAATGTCTTTCTTGTACTGAGGACTCCAGAGCTGGATGTAGTACTCCAGGAGAATAACTTTATTTTTACGTCTGAGATTTGTTTGTTAAAGCCAGATCAGTTCCCTGATCTGAGTTCTCATGCTGCCTCAACCTGTTTTGCCATCACGGGGTGGGGGGCAGTGTACTACAGCTGAGGAGTGGGGAATCAGTTGTGTATGGCAGATACACCTTGATCTGGTATCTCCACTGAATACTTCTTGACATGAAACTGGTTTTTAGTTTGTGGATGCTAAATGCCGATACTGCCTGACAAGCAGTATTTTCAGTCTGCAGGTTTGATATGGATGTAGTGAGTGGATGTGTATATATATAGATATATACATTTCCATATGGAAATATGTTTAGTTTAAAATTTTGCTGTTCTTGCAGAGCATGAAAAATACAGAATTCTATGATTTGGCAGAAAAATCCTTCAGTGGACATGATTTCAAGTCATAGTTAAGAAGACACACTACAGAAAACAAAAATTATCGTGAAATCTACAGAGCCCTCAAAGGCATGTCATGAGAAGCTGGACATCTTCCTAGCTGAATCTGGTCATTAAAAAGTTTAGGTTTAGGGGAAGTGTAGGTGGAGATGTTAGTATTTCTTTCATTACTCAACTAGAAATTTGAAAACAACATAAAAAGTTTGCTGTGTCCTGAGATTGCCTGTGTTAAATTTCAGTCCAGAACCACTTTTAATATCACAAATCTTAAGCAAAGCAAGTTGAACATGGGAGGTAATTTTGTCAATTTCTAGACAGACCAAGTATTCTGAGCCTGAGCATTGCAAGTTCTGATCTTTGTTTTCTTTGAGCAGTTTTACTTAGATTAATACAGCCGTATGTCATCAGAGATAGTATATGTCTGTATTTCTTTTCACATGGCATTCTTCTGTGTCTTACCCACATACTGCAAACTGGCCCTGTCACAGATCATTGTAGTTTGATTTGATTGTACAGAGGTGTTGGAAACGACTTGGAAAGACAACAGAAAGGCATTCCTTGCCTTCTTCTGCTGGCATGGTTATATCTTGGGAAAACTTCTGGCTAAAACCTGGTGAAGTGCAAAGCTTGTGTGGAAGTTTCTTACTGTACATTAAAATGCTGCTGCAGTGCTTTCTGGGAGCATCACTTTGTGAGCAGCCATGATGAGATTCTAAGTCATTTTTGTGTGATGTGTACATACATGGTACTTTACCTCTGCCCAGTGTAGGCTTCGGATAAATTATTTTGAAATCTCTATTTACATGATGTAAGTTACACAAGAGTTGAAGCTGTAAGAGGTATTTCTGTAGTGGAACCATCTCTTTACCTGTATACCAATGTACAAAGTAAGGAAAGCATGGAGTTTGTTGTGATTAATTTTGGAAGTGATGGTCTACTGGCAATGCACAGCTTTGTTGGCTATCCAATAACCATTCTTGTATTATAAACCAGAATTTACCATTTCTAATTTTTCCAGCTAGGTCGTACACTTGTAAAACTATGTAATGAGATACTTTAAATATATGCCAAATGATTTTTAGCAGATTTTATTTTGGGTGTTTAAAGTATCAAAGGTAACCTTTAATTACTTTGGAGATTTTATGGCCACTGAAGGAGAAGTAAATAGGTAAAGAACACCTCTTCAGATTCTGATGTAAATGCAGTCTATTTTAATATTAATTATTCCTCCCAAATTGTGCATTCTGGTCCCTTTTTGCACAGTCGACAGGACAAATGAGATATAGTCCATTGACACTTTAACTGTTTTCCAACTTAATGTTAGTCAGGTCAGCCTGCAGGTGAAAAAACTATAAAGGACGTAAAATCCAGACAATTATTTCCCCCTTATTCCATTTCACCCCCTGTGATGCTGAAATCATGCAACCCATTCCACAACTGCAAATCCCCAAAGTTTGAACCACTTCATAACTCTTAACACAGTGGTCAGGGTTAGGCAATCTTCTCTGGCAACTTCAATAAACTGAGTCAGTAGAACAAGAAGGTCGGTGTGGTAGTTATCATAATTTAACAGTTATAACAGTAGCTTCCATCTGTGTGTTTCTAAACCTGAATGAATGACACCTTATAAGCACTGTTGAAATGGATGAATTGTCAGTGTTGTTCTTCAGGTAGGCAAAAATACAGGTGGTGAGGACAGTGCTTCTCCCAAGTGTGTGTCCTTCCAGGCCAGCATCAGCATCTTCTATCTAGGTATTGAAGTGGTTGTTTGGAATTGGTAAGCTGTTCCTATGACCTCATTTTGGAATAACTGCAGACAGTGTTTCTCTCTGTCACCTGACGGCTGCTTGCTTTCTTTCTGATGCTTATAAGCACTGATGCTAGAGAAGTCAACCAGAGTCCCAAGACAAATCTGCATTGATGCTGTAAGATTTCTATTACACTGTTGCTGACTCATGTGTGTAAAACAGAAATAAGTTCTGTTCGCTTTCAGGTTCTTCTCCTACTCACCATAATCTTTTGTTAACTGGTGTATTTTAGCTGGAAAAAAGTATTGCCCACTAGGGAAGTAAAACTGACTTCAACAAAACATTCTTCCCACTTCATCAATTAGATGATGTTAGTGTATAGCTGTACATACAAAGTTGATTTGCCACAGCTCCCTATCACTTAATAATAATAACTTAATAATAATTAAAAATTATAATACAAAACATGCAAAGAATACACTATTTATATAAGTGCTGTAATACATTAACATCCCAGCTGTAGGATTAAAACTCATGTGCACACTGTGGAATGAAGAAATGAATACTGGGAATCTTTCATTGATAGCCAATACTGAAATTTGGGGTCAGTATGTATACAGAGGTCAGTATAAGCAGCACTGAAAAACACATGTGGTATAGCATAGGGAGAAAGGGGAGATGGATGGGGGAAGACAGGGAGAGTTATGAATTAAAATTAAAGAACCGTAGCATGAAATTAAATGTCCTCTTGGTGGCTCATCCCAAATGAGATGATACCACATTTGTTTGCTCTACAAGAACACAAATCTTTGTCTGTGCTGCAGATAAATAACTTTTTGGAATATAAAAATTTAATTCTTAAAAAAACATTGAATAAGCAGTATACAGTTTTCAGCATTGATTTGGCTGGCAACTGGGAAAGCATTAGCCTTTCTAAAGAAAGTCAGTTCTTCCTACTGTCTTGTTCTGCTACCTTTCAATGCTTTCTCAATCTTAGAGCTTTTTCTTATGCATTGTATCTTGTCATATCAGGTCAAGCTAAGCTGGGGACATACCCCTGAAGCAGAATGCTTTTTTGTGCCTTTGCAACTACATATTTGGTTTAACACCCTATGAAAAAAATATGTATTTTTATACATGTATATTTGTTTACAACTAACTGTGCTTAAAGAGATGTCGTTTGGTCAAGAAAGGAAAGTTTGTGGTGAATTAGACTTCCATACAAATTTTAAAAAATTCAAAATCTAGTTCTATGTGTGGAACGTTTTTATCATATTTTGTGGGACTGCCATTAAAAGAACCTATTTAGGTAACCGGCTTAAAAAGAGCAGTGAAATATGGTTCATGCCTGTTGCCATTTTCAAATTAAAATTAGTGATGACACATCACATGGGGTTAGGTACAGGTTGTAGTTATCACCTTTTCTCCAAGAAAATTCTCATGAGTGTTTCTTCCTCTTTTCTTTGGAAATGGCACTTAAACCACCTTTGAAATCCATAGGTGCAGTTAAACTGTAAAATCCAGATCAGATCCTGCAATTGCTGTTGGGAGTCAGCACTGCTTCATGCCTGGCAGAGAGTCCAGGTAAGGTAAGGCAGCGGAGGAGGTTGGAGTAAGCCCCTTTTCTTAGTGACGTTCAGGATCCTCACTGGGCTTCTCCACCGCCTGCCCCCAAATACCCAGTCGCGTGCAGGCAGGCTGCTGTTCCGGCACGCAGCCCAGTGCCTTCTTTCCACGTGCATATGAAGGCAGTATTCTGTTCTCATGTTACTTTTGTTCAGGATCAGGGCCTGGACCCAACCCCCGTAGCCCTCCAGGAGGACAGCCATAGCCATGTTTCACCTCCAGGGACGGCACTGGCAGTCTCAACCTCTTGGCTTTCTGTAGAGGACCCAGGCTTTTTTATTTTTGCATTCTAAATTTAAGAATTACCTTTTTTTCCACTAGGTTTCTACTCCTCCTAAGTTTTAACAGGCTATTTTTAAAAACCAGGAAGAGATGTAGGCACAGAAATTCAATTTTATTTTGTGTTAAGTTCTGTAACTTAAAATTTGCATGCAGGAGTGGTTTTCTTATAGCTTTCCCTACTGTTTTGCTTCTGCTTAGAAAGAAGTTTTATGTTCAAAAATATTTCTACAGCTACTGTGAGAGAAAGAGAGGAGGAAAAATAATATATATTACATTTCCATCTCTAACCATTCAGCATTGCTTCTACTTACAGGCATACTGGGTAATTATTCTTTGGTATGCTGGATAATTATGTTTTGTCAAAACAAACCTTTGAAAATTAATGAATAGTTACTGCATTACAGTTTTGAAAAATATTTCTAGGAAAAATGGTTGGGAATTTTTCAAAGAAATAATTTTCTGTCAGATCACCTTGTAAAAAAATGAAAACTTTCTTACGAAAAACTTGTACAAGCAATTGAAAAATTATGGAATTGCTGAAATGCTATGTTTTGAAACAATGCCATTTTCCTACTCTAAAACCACTTGTTTAGAAATTCCATTTCAGTTATGATTTTTAACTTAGTTTTTTAAATTGGTCAAACAAAATGCTTAGATTGATCCAAGTGGGATTCACTTACTGTGTTTTCATTTATTGTATTTTTGTCTTGTTGATATTTTCACACTTCTTGCAGTGCTGGAAGTTGGGAGACATGTTTGAAAAATGGCTGGTCAGAAAGCACCTTTATTAAAAATATAGGCATTTTGTCTCCTATTCTTGCGAATGTCATTTGGAGGCTTTGTCTGTATTTGTTTTAGGGTGTTCCCATTTTTTAAATTTAAGGTCTTTTTATGCTTCACCTTAGGAGTACGTGAGTTACATGGTGTCACATGAGCCAAAATCAAGGGTGTCTGACATTACCTGGCAGTGGAGATAACACCATGAACAGTGTGTCCCATGACAACAGACAATGCATGAAAATGTGGCCTATATTTATGTAAAATATAACCATTTTATATGCTGACGATTCTCTGTGTCTTGTATTACACATCCAGTAGGAAGGCGCCCCCTTGAACCAACCTTCAAACCTCCCTCTGACGGTTCCCAAATGCTTTGTTCTGGGGGTGGGGGTGAAGTCAGGCTGGAGGAGCAGTCCAGCAGCCTGCTTTGAGACCCTTCTTCGATGCAAAGAGATTCGACTTAGTGGTGGGGCTGAGAGGGGAAAATGCAACTGCTAAGAGGCTGACAGTATTCTGAAAATACAAATACTAGTCCTATTGCTTGTTGTCAAGAAGGATAAGCAGCAGTGACTGATGTTTAAACGGCTACACCAAAGCTTTGATCTGGTTTTGTGACACAGATACTCCTGTGAGGATCAAGGCTTGTACCCTGTATCAGATGTTCTACAGGCATGTAGAAGTCATCGCTGTCCTAATGCTTCCTCAGTGCAGTTCAGTGAAGTCTCCATTAGAGAAGCTATGTGTGACAGGAAAAAGAACACGAGACAAGTGTGACAATACCGAATACGATCAACAGGAAACTGCATGTTTTAAAGACAAAAGGTATCTTGTTATCTTGGCTGTGATGTTATATCTCCTGCTGGTCTGCAATGGGTGACAGCTCAGGAAAATCCAAACTGTGTTTAGCAGTGCCACTCCCTTCAAGTCTGTGCTGAATCGCATCAGAGGCTATAACACCAGCGTGGTGGTAGGAGAACAATGTGCTATTGTTGATATTCTTTTGGATAAGACACAAAACCAGAATCTTAACCACAGAATATTAAATCACCTCTTTTGGCATGAATAGATAGGTTTACTAAGGGCTCTAATCCAGTTCTCATTTACATGATTATCTTTTGTCTCTCAAAACTCTTCCTGTAGTTTTGATTAGATTTGGTCCTCTTTTTTTTTCTTTCCCTTGGAATATAAATAATGAGAACAAACTGTGCTGTGCTGATATTTGAACAGATTCTTACTCTCAAGACTGTTTTCTTTTTTTAGGGGGAAGGAAAATTAAATTGAGTATACCATGCATGTAGTTTCTCAGTATTTGACCAGGGTTGTAATATTAAGTCCAGTGTAATGACTGATTATGTCAGTACAACAAAATAGTATCCCATATGCTATCATCTGTACAGAGTAATTGTGATTAAGATGCTGTAGTAGAGATTTTTTTCTTTTAGGATACTTTCCACTAGCACACATAATTTTTGAAATCTCCATATGCATCCAAAGATGACCAAAATGATGAAAGAAGTGAGAGATTTTCTATGCATGTCTTAAGATTGCCCAACTAAATGCAAAAAAAAAAAAAAAAATCAGAATATGGCAGATTTAAGATTCTTTTTTATGTACTGTGTGCTGTGCTCCAAGTCCTGCTAAAAATGATTCCTTGTAATTATAGGAAATTTTGTGTGATGTTTATGAAATCACTTCAGTTTATGATCCTTGATTGTGTTCAGTTTAGATAGTTTTAAAAGAGAAACGTGGAATTTGCATGAACGAGTGAATGAAGTCAAGGTGGAGGAATGTTACTGGTGCTCCCCAGGTGTTTTTTCTGCCTGTTGTACAGCATGAAATGAAGCTCATTGAAATCAGTGGAAACCAAGTGAGATTTGGACAATGGCTCAAACCTGCTACTTATTTAAAAGTCATTTGTAAAGTTTTACTTGACCTAGAATGGAAAATGTGGGTGCTTCACAGATAGCGCTGTGGACTGTGCATCAATTTGGGGACAAATTTGACGGGCCAAACCCACGATTATAAGAGAGCAACCATACTTTTCTTGTGCAGGTGCAGCACTGGGAGGGAGGGGGTTAAATGACAGGGTGCACTTGGAGCAAGATGAAGTGTTCAGCAGTCCTGTCCTACCAATACTGGCTCTTCCAGTCTTGGCTGGAGACATACTTGCTCTTCCAGTCTTGGCTGGAGGCCATGGTGGGAGAAGGGGTGGACTAGGGGGGATAGTCCTGAGGCTGCTACTCTGGGGTTCCAGCCCTGGCCTGCTGGTCGCTGCCTCCCCAGCCCGGTTTCTGTAGTGGGAAATAGCGCTGCTTTCTCCTGCTTTGTCACTTTAGAGCTCATGAGAGCGATGTAAATTCAGCAACTGCTGCAAAAGATTTAAAAATAAATGCAAAATAAATTAAGATCTCAAGGCAGAAAAAGCATAAAAATGTACAAGTTTTACATGTGAAATATTTTAAAAAATTAAAATCTGAAAATCAGACTTTCATTCCCAGACCTGGATTTACATTTTTGCACTTGATGACATTGGTTGCACGGAAAACCCAGAATCTTAGAGCTTGCAAGATGAGTAAAAATAAAACAAGGAAATATTTTCCTTCTCCTCTTTCAGTTTTGCAAATCACGTATTTTTATGATTATAAATAGCTAAATCAACAAAGTTTTACTGACTGGAGATGTTAAGCACACTTTTGTTGTTGACTTCCAGAGCTATTTAAACTCCTGAGTGCTAAAAATTAGAATTCTCTTTGGAAAAGCTTGTACCTTTCAGGGGACTTGGTTAACGTCCCCAGTAAGAAGTAGTTAATAAGTAGGCTGTGGTGACTCCAGCAAAACAAGATAATCAATTCCATCTGCTTTTCTAATTAATCACCCTTAATATTGAAAGTCAGGGACATCATGAATTTGCACAGTAAGCATATATCTTGAAAAAGAGAATAATAGTTTGTTCCTTCATTTGCAGTTGATTAGTCTGACTCTTTTCACCTCCCAGAGAAAACCTGGGAACAGCTGCCCCCCTGCTCAGCAGCTAACCTGCACTCTCCAGGCACCTTGTGCTCAGGCTGCAAGGACGGCCACGCATCCTGATTTTTTTGTTTTAACCAGATCTGCTTGTTCTTGTCAGAAAAGGAATAGTTAAAAAGGATGAACAGAACGCTCTGTTTGGGACTTCAGTTTTCCAAAATAAAGTATGTAAGTGAGGGAAAGGTTTCATTCAGTTTTGGCATCACTTTGTTAAGTCAGTTTAAGCCAAGGAAGATTGTTATTCCACACTGTTTGCCGATAGTAGAAAGTTTACATATTGAATTGATTTTTTTTTTCTTGAAGGAAGAGAAAATCAGTACAAATTTAAGGGACAGAGCTCTTATTTGCTTTGCAGAAGAGATTTTTCTGTTAACAACTCATCAAGAAAGGAAAAAAAAAAAGATAAACAGGATTAACTGTTTACTTTAAGTGAGCCGAAGTCTGGTTGTTTTTTCCGAAGAAGAACACAATGTACTGTTGTATCTGGTTTCCAGAGTGGTGTTTATCATAATTCCTCGTGCGGTGGTTGGTAGAGTGCTGGGAAGGCTCTCCGCCCACTCGCAGCTTGCTCCCTTTCCCTCTCCCATTGAGGCCTCCAGCCAGGACTGCGAGATGGAGCGAGCTGTCCTGTGTGATCTTTACTGCCTGACATGAGCTGACATTGACCCAGAATAAAATAACAGGGGCTGTTTCCTAGAACTCTCAGTGGACTGCTGAGAACTGCTACCATAACTCTTGTAAACACGCGACGCGCACACACAAACACCCTCCCTCTCCCTCATTTAGAAACACACCTAGGAAAGGCAGTCACTACAGGAGAGTAAAGAAAAACAGTGTGAGTGAAAAATAGAAACAGCAGACCCTGCGAGAAAGAGTGGAAAATTGCCTTTCTGCCAGGGAAGGAGCCCCAACATGATTTCAGTTCTGCTTTTCTTCTTTGCTCTTTTTCTGCCTTTTATTTCAATGAATATTATAGTTTTGTGCTAGTTCGGTGGGATGATTGAAACAGCAGAATGTCTTATTGAATACAGACACAGCTCTTTAAGAAATCCCGCAGCATTATTATATTTCATTTACCTTTCACATGCACTGGGAAAGCACATGTGCTTCCCTATACTTCCAAGAATGGGTTTTAGGATGTTCTGTGCCTGCTGAAATGGGTGGCTATCTTTTTTAATACTCAGTTCACGTTGGTTTTTTTTTTTCTTTTAAATAAAATCTTCTAGGATGCCATTCATGGTCTATGTGGCTCAGAAGTAAATCTGGTGAATCCACAAATAATACAGTCTTGAAAGATAAGCGACCCCAGTACTGGTGCTGCAGTGTTCTTGCTTCATTCCAGATGCTGTAATTTTGTAAAGCCCTTGCCATGGGTTTTGCAGGGGGAGTTGAGAGTTCTCCAAGCCCTGTAGCGTGGAAAAAATGGGTTGATACTGCAAGGAAGCCCTCTCTCTATATGTATACATGCAGATATATATAGCCTCCTCCCCCAACTCACATGGGTTCTAGCACACAGAATAGGCTTTGTGGACCTGCCCTCCTAGGTACCACTGTATTATTCAGCTATTGCTTTCAGATCATGCTTTGAAGATAGGACTTTTATTCTGATTTTTATGTATAAGGAACTGAGGCATGGAGGAAACATAGTGTGGCAAAGTTGATGTGAAATGTTGCCAGAACCAGCAACTGAATGCCGATTTTCTTGGAAAGGAGGGTGCTGAGCACCTTGCAAGAGAAGATATTTTGGCAGCACCTCACTGACTGTTGGAATTCTTGGATGCCAAAACAATAATTATGAAGTCCTAAGATTAAAAAAATAAACAAAGAACCCCTCCTCAGATTCATAGATAAGTACTTTAAATGACTGGGTGGTAATTACATGTTATATTTGGAACATGATTTTTCTATTGGAGATCATCCATAAGAAAGACTTGCAGTTTTCAACTGAGCTTGTAAGTTTCTTAAATGTACATTTTTACTCTTGATTAGTAAATCATGACGTACAGGAGAGTAATATTTTCTCTGAATTATATACTGAATTAACCAAGGGATTGTAATAGGATTCCGTCCTGAAGTAATGGTACACTGAGGAATCCGAGGAGTATGTGCATCATTATTTTTTTTACCAACTACAATTAACAGCATAGTGAGTCCGAAACAAGCTGGGATGTTCTGATGTGCTTGCTTTTTTGTTACCACCCAAAATTGTTTTTATTTACGTAACAAACTGCATGGAATGGATCTTAGCAGAAGGACCATAAATTACGTGCAGTGTAGTGCTGTACGGGGGAGACGCCTGGGGGATCTGGAGGGAGGAAGGCCTTACTGGTTTCTTGTGGCTGAATCTTTATACAAACTTTTAGGCAGTACTTAGGAAGTTTTTTTTTCCTTAACTTTCTGTGTCTTCCAAACCAACCGTCACTATAAACTTTTACTTACGTGGCATAATTACTTTGGATTTAAACTATTAATATAAAACAACTTCAATATTCATTTAGGAATCTGAGATAAGTGAAGCTATCAGATAATACTGAAAATATTTCTCAAATGCAACTCTGTGACTGTTTGAAATTATAGCCTAGGCTCCATATTGTGTTTGAGTGGATGTCAGGAATGTCTTTTCATGGTTTTAAATGTTTTGTTTACTTTTGAGTAAAATTCTGCATACAAATAAAACACACACTTCAGCAGTTTAATTTGAAAGTGCACTTAGAGGCAGTGTCAGATGGGGAGTTTTAAAAGTTCATTTGGTGCTGCATGAAAACTTCATACAGAAGTGGTTTATGCTGAAAAAATAGTCACGTGTGAAGCCATGGTTGTCATTGCAAATAAGAAAAGCTGCCTGTTTTTTGTGCTACACCCATTCCCGAGATGTACGTTGTTCCCACCAGGCAGGTGGTGTTCTGCGTTTTGAGTAGGAACATTTACAGGGCTGTGGAGCTCCGTTCTCTACGTGCATGTTGTGCCTTAAAAAGGTAGCTCTGCTGATATATTTGGCTCGTAGAGGTCTCTTCCTATGCACAAAGGCCGTTTCCCACAGAAGAGCTGCTTCTTCAGGCCATAGGCAGAAAATAGTAGGTGGAAGGATTAACCTGAATGAAGAAATGGAAAAAGCAATCAGCAGGCAGAGATTCATAAAAGACCTTGTGGAAGTTGCATTTGATTTTCCCATTTGTATTGAAATGACTGTTCAAGGAAGTGAATAAAAATAAGAAACAGTTCTTTTATAACCTCTCTCACTCTTTCTTTTTTTTTTAAACATATGCCTAAAAACATAAGGAAAAGCAAGGAAAATCCAAAACGATGGGCTTGGTATAGTTAATCTAGTGAGTTATTTGCAAGGTGTATTATATAAATACTCTGTCACACACGTGCTAAGAAATGCCTGCAAAGAAAAGATACCTTTCCTGAGACTGGGGAGGCCTTTGCTGCATATTTTCTGTCTGAGAGAAGACTTGCCCTGGTGATACTCTGGTCACATGTGCAGTTTCCACCACTACCTCTGCAAGGACATCCTGTCTCTCGCTGGAGGGAACTGGAGTGTCTGGTGTTAACCATGTGCCCTGTTCCTGCTCTGCCAGGTCCAGCACTCCTGAACTGCCTTCTCCTTTCTTTCCTGATGGGTCCTTCCGCAATTATCGAATAAAAATGTGCATGATTACAAACTCCACCTTTCAGTAATTTTAAACCTCCAGTTTTCAAAGCAAATGATTGCTGTTTTGGTCATCTCAGTGCTTCAAACCAGAGCACCAGTCTGGGTGCTAGAAACAGCTATACTTTGAGAGAGTTATGACCAGGATTCTTCTCTGAGCTTGACATTCCCCTTACAAACTGGAAGCAGCAGTGCTTGTGTTTTCCTCTGTACCTGTGTACCTCTGCAACCCATGCATAGAAGGGGCTAGTCACCGTCAGCATTAATTTTTGTTTGTATTGTTGAATCCATAGTTATGCTCAGTAGAGCTTCACTCTCTATTTAGTGACAGCAAATGGCATGGATTTTAAGCAGAAAACTCAGAATCTTGCGTCTTCCAAAAGAAAGCTACAGCCAGCATGTACTTTTCAAAAGGGAACGTGAAGCAGTTTGTGATCTGGAGAATATGGTGCTTTTGAAAGGAAAATCCTGCTGGTGTTACAAAGGAGTGGGGGAGATGGATGGTTGTCCTTCTGTGTTTAGACCTGAGCCCTGGGCTTTGATTTTTCAGAGATAATATGGGTATGGTGAATGCAAGGAGTGTGTAAGGTAGGGATAAATTAAATCCTGGTAGGGTGGTGTCCTGCAGGTTACAATTTGAATCCGAGCCATATTAGCAGGAGTTAATCAGCTCCACCTTGAGACTTGACCAGACAAGTTGCTGAATTGGAGTTGTGTAGGTAGTGTTGTGCCTCTGGTGATTAAGGGAGAGGGGGTTTTTGTTTATGTGTGTTTATGTACGTGTGCTTTATGCCTCTGCTAGGACCACACCTCAAAGAGATAAGAAGTCCTTCTGACAAACAAAGCAGCAGCAGCTGGCTCTTGGATGGTTAAGATAAAGAATGAGCAAATATCAGAGCTAATACAATTCAATTAGTTTTCAGGCATTTTTCCCATTCCCCCCTTTCCCTTCCTTCCAAAGAAAGTAATGAAGTCCCTGCTGAGCATTGCGAAGGTGGTAGCACTTGCCTGGTAGTCTTGCTCCTCATGCTGTACTGCACAGTTTAGCTGTGAATGGAGAAAAGCTGCTGAGGGCCACATGGTTGTCCTCCTACCCTAGAGTAAAACAATTATTTGTTAGTTAAGATCTGTTCATGACAAATTTCTGCTGTTTGTTTTCACAAAACTCGATAAAGGCAATCTGTGTGTCAGTTCTGTCAGTTCTGGCCTCCATGTGCTCTCATCTCCTCTGCAAGGCAGATCTTCTTTTTCTTATTCTTTTCCACTAGCCACTGAGGAGGCTGGAGGTGACCAAAGCTGAAGAAGGCCTTTGTCACCCTTACCCCTCCAGAAAGGCAGCTGCCTGATACAAGACAACAATATGGAGAGAGATGATTTTTTCATGCATAAAAAAGTAATAGGAAAAGAAGGTTTTACCCTTTACCCATGAGGAGTGATGAACTAGGAGGAGAGCATGGTAGATAATCCTGTAATCCTCACCAGATTTCTACTGGAAGACATTTTGTCCTAAAGATCAGCACAGTCATAGAAATAATGCAGAGTAATCAGCCTCATCTTCCCCCAGCCCCCATCCTTGCTCCTGGCTATTAGCAAATTAACAAAATCTTCCCAAGCTTTTACATGAGACTTACTGTGTCATTACTTCAAAAAAAAAAAAAAAAAAAAGAAAAAAAAGAAAAAGGGGAAAAAAAAGGCTAATCTCTGCCTCACTTCTTATCATTCCCTATCTTCACCCCCTTTGTTATTACCAATGAGTCATACTTCACCTTTTCCTTAGTCTGCATCTCCCACACTCACTCCTCTACTGGCTTTCCTGCCACCCCTCGCTCCTGGAGTGAATTCTCTGCTCCTCTGCATGAGAAATTTCAGTTTCCAAAACCATATTTTAAATTCAGGTCTTACACAGGGTTTCACCCTATTGTCCCAAAAATAGAGATGGCTTTTATTTCCTCCCTACATGAGCACCGCTGATAAAAATGGAGATATTGCCCTTCTTTTTTTTTTGACAGTTCATTACGATGCATACTGACAAGGCATGGGTAAAGGTATGTTTTAGCTGATTAACCGATTCACTACAAATCCACATTTTACGGAAAAAAAGTATTAGTGATAGATGTGCACAAAACATAAATACTGAATTCCTGGGGGCAGATACTTATTTTGGATTTGCAGCTTGCCTCATAATTTAGATGTGGGTTTTCATCCTGGCAGTGAGCTTCAAAGGGGGGAAAATCATGGGACAAACTGTTGCTTTAATCACAGTTAGACTTGCTGCTAAAATTTAATTTGCAAGAACATTTGCTGCAATATGGGAGCAACACTGTAACATGGGAAAATAATACAAATGCACTTATTTGGGGAATAAAGAGAAATCAAGGAAGAAAACAGTGCTGGAGAAGAGGTAAAGGCCATGAATCAACAGCCTCTGAAAGCAACTGAACTACTGTTAGTGATGCTAACAACATGTGCAAAATCCATAAGAACAGAACTGGTTTCAGAGAATCATCGAATGGTTTGGGCTGGAAGGGACCTTTAAAGGTCATCTCGTCCAACCCCCCTGCAGTGAGCAGGGACATCTTCAACTAGATCAGGTTGCTCAGAGCCCCGTCCAGTCTGACCTTGAACATTTCCAGGGATGAGGCATCCACAACTTCTCTGGGTAACCTGTTCCAGTGTTTCACCACCCTCATCATAAAATATTTCTTCCTTATATCTGGTCTAAATCTACCCTCTTTTAGTTTAAAAGCATTACCCCTTGTCCTATCGCAACAGGCTCTACTAGTCTGTCCCCAAACACAAGAATAGTTCTCCAAATGCATCGCTGAGTCTGTTGTGGGATTCAGCTGATTTCATGATAGTCGTTAAGTAGGAAAAGCAGTTGTCACTCATCATTAAATACCTTTAGCATTACCTGTGTGAAACAGATCAAATTATGTTGAGAATATTTCAAGTTTTTGTCATCATTCATTAATACTGTTTTGAAAGTGCGCTGAAGCAGGGAACATGCATTTGTAAAGTTCTTTTCATAGTGTTAGTTGGGAATATTCCTCATCTTTTAGTCTGAAATTGGGCATATGAAGGTTGTGAAATTCTGTCTTCTAAGTGAGTGAGTATATGCATTTCATTTTAAACGCATGTTGCAGAGAAATCCTGACTACCTTTTGGATACGGTTAGAACAAGTGTAGTATAGTGGATGTGTGCTCACATGTATGGTACTAGTAGAGCAAAAGTACTTCGGGTCTGGTGCAAGAGTTTCTGCTGCTCTGTTTCTTCATGATGCCAATAATCATGAATGCATTACTAGTGTGAATGGGAACATTAGTGATATAAGCCTCAAGTTATACAGTTCTTCCTTTACTTCTGTATATCGAGCTTGGTCATATGATAACCATTCCCCCATCACCTGACCTGGGATGTTGTGCTGCATACACTAGACAGCTGGAGTGGGAGCTTCAGCCTCATAGTCCTGCATGGAAAATACAACCCTGTCTAGAAGTATTACTCCGTGCAAATAGGAGTTTACTTCTACGGAGTTAATTTTCAAGGAGCTGATCTGATGATGATGGTGGTGATAATGATGATGATTATTTGGCTACAGTATTTTTTTGGTCAGATCAGTTTCCTGTCCTAGCCATTTATGCTGCCACCACAAAGGGATGAAAATATGCAGCCAGGGATGCAGGGAGTTGAGACTCCCATGTCTGACAGCAGCCATCTCTTTGCTTGGCTTAAAAGGACTGGGAAAATTCATTTTTAGTGACTGATGTCTTCGGCACCAACCAAGCTAGTTTTATTTGGGCAATTAACATGTCCCAGAGGACTTAATATAAGTGTGGTGCCAGCTAGTCTGAGACTTACTTGTGTTCAGTTATGTCTCACTAAAGATATGAGAAATTCCAGTGATCAGTTAAGAGACTGCTGAACTGATCAGATCTGAGACGCTAACTCAGTTGGCCCTTGCTTGCTCCAAGATACAGAGGCCTAATTTTTCACAATTAACAGTCACTGAATGTTCTGTTAACACAGGCAAAACTGTTTGCTTTCTTTTTACTCTTCCCCTCAATCTGATTTTCAGAAATATCCAGAGCATATTAGCTCTGTTTTTCCAAACAAAACAATAGCATGAGGGATTTCAGTCCAATCAGTTAAAACCCGAGAGAGTTTTTAACCGATTGCAGGGTCCTAACACGGAAAGTGGCTGGCAACTGTAGTTTTTCTGCTTCTGGGCTGTCATGTTCATAGCACATCATCAGTCTTTGTTCTGTTGAGTTGGAGATGATCTTGTGGTATGAATTGAGAGGCATCTCACAGACTGTTTTACACAGAAGATGAAAAGAGTGCTAGAGCTGTTGAAGACACAGGTCTGTATTGTTAGGACAGTCATCCGCTTTCTAGGCTGGGAACACCACTCATCCCAGAGATGAGGGTATGTATCCTTCCAGCCTACACATCACAGCAGTGTTTGGTTTCCTCGTATTTGTTGTTGCTCAGGGTAGAAGCAGTGTTTCATGGCTCTAAAGGACTTCTTAACCTTGGCAGGCTGTGGAGGAATTGGACCTAAGCTTTCTTTGCCTGGTGAAACCTCTGTTTGTGTGGGACCCTTGTAGCTAGAGATAACGGGGAAAATACGGGAGCCTTCATTTGTGTTCAGTCCTACCACTCCTTGCTCCTCAAAACCAGCACCAGAATCTGAAAAATGAGGACTCTCAGCTGGTGCTTGCACAGCTGCTCATGTCTAAAAGGCTTTAGAGTTGTATCCTATGTCCAATACAGCCCTCTCAAGGGTGTAAGCCAAAGTTAGGTGGTTCATAATGAAAAAGGAAACTGTGATTAATGGTCTTCCATGTGCCTAAGCTTCCCTGTGAAAAAATACGTGGATTTCTTCCAGAGAAATGTAGGAGCTCATTTCATTTAAAATGTGTTTTATAAAGTTATAATGACTACTGTTGAATGCTTTCAGGATGCATATAATATGTTATATGATGTGCTCCAAAAGCAGTTGGAGTTGGCTTGCTGTGAACAATGGTACTGCGCCGGAGAAGGTAGTTTTGGCATGTACCTTTGAAATGAACTGAATTCTGCTGCCTCGTGCACCCCTGAGTTTTATTTAGAAATAAAGATGTGTGCGCTACCCTCAAAGGTAATTTTTGTCTCCCTTTGAAAAGTTTCCATGCTTAACTGTCTCTTTCTGGGGCAATTAAACCAATCTTGTAGACAGCAGCCTCCTTCCTCCAGCACTGCATGACTCATGCTATCATGGCTGCTCATCTTGGGTGCAGAATCTTGTGAAATGCATTTTTGACTATCTGAATGTATGACATCCACTGATTTTGCCTTATCTGTTATGACAGTAATATCTTCTCGAAATGCCAGCAAGTTGGTTAAGCAATGCTTCCCAGCCCTACAGCCCCTACTACCATAGATTATTTTAATCAAATTGTTTGTTTAGCAGGTTCTTTAATTACCTCCTTAAAATAGTTTCCTGGGCTTCTTCATACCCAATATTGAAAGTACTAATCTGTAGTTTCATGTTGGATTTTTGTTTGTTTGTTTGTTTTTTAAAGAAAAATTGACATTTCACTCTTCTTTGCATCCTCAGGACCCTTTTAAAAACAAGTTATAGAAAATGTAATGCTTGCTTTGCCAGTTTCAATGTTGGTGATTATTATCTGTAAAATATGTTGCTTTGTTTACTTCTAAGCAGAATTTTTATATTTGTATACACACACGTATACGTTTGCATCATTGCTCTGTCTGCACTGCAGAATTCACAAGTTAGGCAAAAACTCAACCTTCTTTCTTTATAGGTACACAAACCACATAGTGCGTAGCCGTTAGTTGATCTAATCCCCAGTGCAAGCCCTTTTTGCTTTTTTTCAGTCATGCTTCTTTATTTCAAGACCCTGTGAAATGCTCCTGCAAATATACATGAGAAAACCTTTAATGATGATGATGGTTTTGTTTATTGATATGGGTATTCATTATTTGGTAGGAATTCTCCAGATACTTGTAGAGGTTAAGCCCTGTTTTGAAGCTTGTAATGTAATTTTCAGAAACTCGCTAACTAGTTTGTTATGAGCAGGAGCCAATGAGTAACAGAGGAATGTTTTGCAGGTTATGCCTCCTTGTCCAGGATGCCTATGGTATGTTCAGTGAAGTGCAATTGCAGTCCCTGAGTTCTGCAAATGACACTGAGCAGTACTGCAGGAGATGGGAAGGAAAATTCTGCTGCCTAGCTGGAATGAAAATTTTGCAAAGGACTACAAGAGGAAGGTGAGAACAATTCATGGGAGAATGTACTGTGTGCCGTGGCAGGCAGAGATGACCTGCCTTTTTATTCACTTCTGTGATCAGTATTCTTTGGAACAACTGAATTGGGCTTTGTTCAGTTAAATGTCCTCATTGCCGTTTTTGGGGCATCCAGTAGTACTTAAGCCAACCATACTCCAAAATGAGCATAAAAAAACTAACACACAAATACACACTTAGCAGAGCAAGGGATAGAGAAGAATTAATGTATGCAATATTTCATAAAATACGAGTGTTTTCTTCCTCTTTAGTAGATTCAAAGTCTTAAAAACATCAGTTCACCTCCCTTTCATTGCAGAACTGTTTATTACACTATGTTTTTCTACAGTGCTGCCCAATCTGGGTTGAAGATTGAAGCACAGACTTTCCGTTAGTATATGAGAGCTTAATTCAGATAAGTCTATATGGTTTTGGAAGCACATTTTAAGTCTCTTTAAAAGAAAAAATCTCACAAATTTTAAAGCCATTCTTATTTTGGAATAAGAATGTCCACAGGTTTATAGAAAAATCTCCCCAGGTAAGTAACAAATTGATGTATGGTACCTCTCAGATTTTGCTTATTCTGTGATTCCTTTTACAGTCTTTGAATAAAATAAAATATCTTTAATAAAAAAAAATTTAAATAGATCAATTATCTTATGGAATATCTTTCTAAGGAAAGTCATATGATCTTCACATGGGGACCTAAATAAATATCATTAGATTGGTTGAATTCTCAACATAATTTATCCGTACAAGCATCCGATCTAGATAAGCTTTTAGTATTAGAATGGCTATGATATTTCTGCTGACACTTTTTTTTCCTGTTGAAAAATGCTGTTTCATCAAAACCAGAATGTTTCATGGAAACATTATCTATTTTGGAGACAATTTTGATGGGAAGATTTTTTCAGGTCCAGAGGGAGCGAATACTCTCTCTCTCATTCTCATTTCATGAAAACTTTCAGAAAGTCTCATTTTTGTTTCATATTGGAACAAAAACAAATTTCAAAGCCTTGAAGTGTTTAGCAAAATGGAATTGTTGTTTTCCAGCCAGCACTATTCAGTATGCTTTTCTTTTTATGTACTTGCAGTGTTAATTTTCAGATCCTTTGGATTTCAAGCCTACTTGCATTTTTATGGATCTTTAATAACAAACACGTCCTCTTATTTAATTATTTTGTTGGCTTTTTTTTCAAGTTACATTTTTTCCTAACAAATTAAATAATGGTGTTGGAATTCTGGATACAAATGAAGTTTTACAACTGGCTGCTGGTGTTTCCAGTACTCTGCCTAGCTAATAAGAGACAGACTTTTTCTAGTGTAAATTGTGTTTCAAAGCAGCAGTAACTTACTTCTGGCTATTCTGAGGACGATTAGAAGACACACTGCTGAAAATGCTGGTGGCTCAGCTGGATCTGTGCTGGTGGTAACCCTGCTAGGACACATTAAAAGAAAAAGGCTAGTGTAGCTTCGGGGACAGTGCGGTGGTTAAAACGTGATTTCATTGTACAAGATGGGTGGGTGGGGGAACTGTTCAGGGATTTATTTTTTTCTTAATTGTTTTAGCCTAAGTTCTGCTTTATAACTGGTTATTACTTTTAAGTGTTGGGACACGTTTTGTGTCATTCTAGGTGTGATGGAAACCACACTAAAGCCATAGCTGAAATGAATATAAGGGAGTACTTATTCACACAGAGCATAATTAGACTGTAGAACTCATTGCCACTGGATAAATGGGTTTCCAGAGTCAGTGGTATACCCGAGCACATGATGGGATATGCCTGTGAGTGCCCAACCTTGGCTTGCAGCACATAAGTGAGTAAGAACTACGTGGTCTGCCCTGCAAGAAAGACTGCTGCCTTTTTTGTTTTGTTTTGAGAACGCCAATTACTTTTTGGAAGGAGATGGCTTTTAAACTGTTTGTTTCCTGGAGTCTGACAGTGGCTTTTAAAATGGATAAAAGGGAATAAAATGTAGAAAATATGAGGGAAGAGTCATGACTTTTTTTTTTTGTGCCTTTGAAGCACATGATCTGGAGAAAGCCAAGAACGGCTAATAAGATCCCATACGTGCATGTTGTCCCACAGTCGCATGGATTGTAATCTCTCATACAGAGACAGAGTGCTTCCTCAGTCCCTCTGTGTGACAGAGGAGATTTTCATTTAACAGATACAAGAGGTTCTCAAGGTTTTTGCGTCAATGGACCACTGTTACTTTTCAAAAAATTTTCCAGGCCATCATCCATCCTCATCATCAAGTATTTAATTTAAAGTACTATTTAACATCATTACAGTAAATGCAATTTTAAAATCACTCTTGTAAGCTGAAGTTGCATTTCAAGGACTAAAAACCTATAACAAAGGGTATTTTACATCCAGGCAAAAACCTGGCTGTAAACCTAACTTGATCTTTGGAATGGAGCTGTACTGTAAGAGGTGCTAAAGAAACTAAACCCATTTCTTCTCCTGATAAGAAAACGCTTGTGTTCTGAAAGAAAAGTGAGATGAGAACTTAAACGACCATGTCCTGTTTTAACCGAGATCAACCCTGTGAAAAATTAGAATTATAGTAATCTTACATTGAGAGAAACACTATTAATGTTGAATATTGTTTTTGAATACCCATATGCTTTAACAAGTGCTAGGGTCTTGTACTAGGTCATTTGAAGGTCTTTCACTGATTTAGGTGGTTTTCAGAACAAGTCCCATACCCCACATAAAACATACTCCCCAAAACCATTGCTGCAAGAAATGCTTCCCTTTGTAGTCCAGTAGAGGAAGTGGTGTTTCCCTTTGCAGTCCAGTTTCTGGCAATCCTGTAAGACAGATGGGCATGGCTGAGTCACGGCAAAGTTGCAGTGGCTTGTTTGGTGTCTTATTTCCAGCAGTTCTTCTAGTACTGTTCATGAGGCTGTTGAATAAGGTAGGAACCAGTATTATAGCAGCTGAATTAACAGCACGTATGTGTTTCAGTGTCTGTTTCTTGATACCTTTTCTCTTCACCTCCTCATTCATGCTTGTCTCCTAGCCTTTCCTACAACTGTTCCCTGAACTGCACACTTAGTATCAGCAGAAAAGAAAGATTGTGGTTTAAAGAGAGAAGACAGAAAAATGTTCATTGGTCTGCCACTGGTGGTGTTGGCTCCTTAGAGGTGTATGTTCTCTCTCTTGTCCTTCCACTACCGCATATGTCAGTCTTACAAATTCAGCCCCTTGAGAAAGAGGAAGTGAAATTTTGATGGTGTACTGCTAGAGGCAGGAATTTTGGTTAAGGATCTGTATGCAGTACAACTAACATGTAACCCCCCTATTTTAATAGATCCCAGGCGTGTTTCAGGTATGTCCGGTATAACCAGTAACTAAATGGATGCAATTAGATGCAGGGACTGAGCACTCACTAAAATGCCTCAGGAGTAAATAACCTATAAATTGTCATAGCCTGGTGCTTCCTACCAGAAATTAATTTCAGTGAGCTGGGGTAAACTGTGTAGTTAGATATCTGTCTTTATCAACAAAAATATTAATTTTATATTTTTAGCCCTGACTGGAGTCCAGCACAGAATAATAATTTGGATTTTGACAATTTGTGTCTTTACACCTGATTAGCCAAGCACTGAGTTGTTTACTGCTGAGTATGGCAGACCTACCTGCTTCTTCTCTTTATGCTTTCTTATAAGGTAGAAATATGAAGAGTTTCTCTTCAGCAGAACAGAAGGAAGACACCAATTTAAAAATGGAGGGGAGAGGAAGAAATACTTTAGTGTAATACATAATTAATGCAGGGTGTCAGTACCAATTTTGTCGCTAAATTGAAAAATGCTTAACAGGTTTCAAAAGAAGACACAACTGTTGCATGGATAGTGCTAAAATCCACACTTATGTTGGATAGGGTAAAATACTTTGAAAGATACATCAATTCATAAGCTTTGGCACATGACCCAACCTTTAATTCATGGCAGGTTGTTCCATAATAGTTTGCTGTACTATCTGTGGCATTTACCTCTAAAGTTAAGTAGACTCTGAATATTGAGTTCATCAACCAGTGTTATGTTTCTCTGGGAAATTTCTGCATTTTCAAATAAAGTTAGCTTCTGTTGTTTGTCGTGTTAAACTTTCAAATGTTAGGCACTGAAATGTGAAATCTCCCTGTATTTGTCTGTAGTGTTGGTCACTATTGTGTCTGAGGGTTTTCTTTCTTTTTTTTTTTTTTTTTTTTTTTTTTTTGCCTAGGTCCCATACTTCTCTGGCCTCTCTCTCTCCCTTTTTCCTCTACTCTTCACCATATACTTTCTCCTCTTTTTGCTTTACACTCAGAAGAGAGGACCACCGGTAATTGCTGTACAAGAAAGTGTTTCAATTGCTAGATGTTGACAGGAAATGTAATAGTAAGAACCTTCCACAGAGCAAGGAAGTTATAACTTCCTTCCTTTGGTTTTCCCTCCTCCAAAAAGACTAAAAGAGCCACCCATACCTCTGAGGTTTGGAGGTCCTGAAACACTTCAGTAACTGCTGTGGTTAAAAGTTGAGTTCCACTGAAGCATAATTTAAGTAATCGCATTGAAGTTTTGCGTATTTGCATTACTTTTTTATTATTTTTAATGACTGCTTATGTATCAGAAATTAATTTTTTTTCCTGAGTTTTCTTCTCTTTAAACAGGCACAGACTGCTGCTTGTATCTTCAGTGCTTCTGTCATGAATCTGTTTGGTAACCAGTATTGGAGAATAACATAGGCATATCCATATTGAATAAGAAGTACTTTTATATTATTATTTTAATGTTTTAATGTAGTATATGTAATTTCTAATGTACTATAGGAAATGGAGTTATTAAAGTATGTGAATAAAATATTCAATAAAATAATTTCATATATCTAAACAAAACTTAGGGACAAAAAGCCAGCAATCCTTCCTCCCTGTTTGTATTTTGACTGAGATGCTGGTTTAGTAAGCTCGGATTTTTACTTTATGATTTTGTTGCTTGATTACTCAAGTCTGAGAAAACATGGTGTTGCGTAGCTTGTGCACTGCAAGATCTTAATAGGTCAATTAAAGGGAGAGCTAGCCTGCAGTATCAGCTTTATATTTGGATTGCTTGTCTTTTGATAGTTGAAGCTTATGCAGTCTAGGTGATTATTACTGAATTTCTTCTTAGTTTTGAGCAAGATGTTTCACAGAGGCCTAGGAATTGCTTTATTTTTGAGTTCTTAATAATTGAGACAGATACTGCCAAAAGAGAACTGTTTCGGTTTAAACTAAAATTGGGAGAGTAGGAGAGGAGGAAACAGAGAAGTGCCAAGTCTTGAGTCCCCCAGAGCAAAGCCGTGGAAGATGTTGGAAGAGAATCCTAGCATCTTTCTTCCTGTCCCCTACTGTAAACCTTACATAGTCTTTCTTCTTTTGCTAGTTGTGGGCATTGTTTTCCTTCTACTTTCTTTGATATTGCTGATATTTTCTCCCTGTAGTAATTTTCCCCTGAACCTGTGGTATGATTATTAAAATTGAAAAATCCCCCAAACTATAAGTTGTAATGTTAAAAAGTTGAATCAGGCATGTCACGGACAAAGTTCTTGGACCCGAACTGTAGATGCAACTTCATGCTTGTGAGAGAAATAAACAAAATATTCTTAGTAAGTTATGAAATAAGTTGTCAGATCAGAGTCTTGATCTCTGTTTTGAAAAATCAAAATTTTATTTTTGTAGTATAGCTTGTAGTGTGAAATAAATGAAATTTCCATAGGATCAGAGTAGATGTACTGAGACTGTAGATACTGGTTTATCACTTTACTGTCTAAGTATAATTACAATGGCTTTTCTCTTTAATTTGTATGTTTTTATCAAAAATCACAGAGCAAACATGTATATGCATGTGTACACATACGAATGTATGCCATTTGACTTTGCAGTGAAGGGCTAAACAAGCCAGGAAGGTTAGAAGCAGAAGGTGACTTCTGTCTCCTGCTGAGCTGTGAAACTGAGAACGGAGGTGGTTAGGTGAGCGAATGAAAGCAGCTTCTCCTGTACAGGGCGGCACAGTCATCACCTATGGCGAGACTTGTGGGGAGGGAGAAGTAAATGCTATTTTATTAGTAACACTCACTATCTTCCAGTTATTTTTCTATGGAGTAGTTTAAGACACTTTGTTAAATAGGTCAGGATTAATTTCTGCACGAGCTTCGTGTATATTTTGCATTTTCTCAGCCATGTGTTTAGCCTGTAGGAAATCTTTAAAATTCTCTGACTGCTGTCTGGGTACACAGCAGACAGTTTGTGTTTATGGATACACAGAAAAGACATACCAAAGTTCAGCAAACAAAATTTCAGTTGAGAGGGATGCCTTTTGAGCACGTTGGATAATAAAAATAATCAAGGATACTAAAAGGAATTATTTTGCATATTATGTATATATACATATGTCTCTCTGTGTGTATACACGGACACACACATATATAAAAGTATCATTATATATAAGCGAAGCTTGAAGATGTGGGTTTACAGAATAAAAGAGTACCTGTGTGTAGAGGACTGCCTGTTGTAATTCCATAGTTCTATGGAAGTCTATACTATAATGCTCCATCAGAGTTATGGGTGGCTTTGCTATGTTGGTGATAAACAGTGCACATCTGCATATTTAGTATGGGACAAAACAATTTATACCAAACATAGATTTCAGTTTAGCATGGGAAGTACGGGGTTTAATCTGTCATTTAGAATCCAATAGATGATTTCTGTCCTCCTGGTATGGATTCAGTCTTCTTTTCTTTTTTTGAAGAAAAGTTATAGAATATTACAATAGAGTGCTTGTCTCTGAAATAAAAAAGTATGATTCAAAATACTTTAAATACTCTTTTTTAACCTTGAGCTTCTTTCTTCTCACTTCTTACTGTAGTTTTCCTTTTTTAGAAGTCTGTCCTTTTGTGATCAAAATTATTTGAATTCTTTTTTTTTTTTTAAATAGTGACTAGTAATTACACTGACAAAGCAAAATTTTAAAGTTTTTATTTTGTCTTCGGTAGCCAGAAAGGCTCTTTGTGCACGTGGGGGCTAACCATGTCCCTCCACTGTAGCACAGAGCCAGCTGTTTATCCCTCATCCTGACTCTATAGGTGAAGAATGATACACATACTGGATAAAATACACCCACTGTTCAAGTCAGTTTGAAGTGGGATATGAGTGTTGCTTGGCCAATAAAGAGAATGAATTTTATTCTTTCTATAAGGGTAATGATTTTCTACAGAGGAGGACACAATGTCTTGCCGTTTCACCACTGTCACTGCCTCAGCCTCATTCCCCCTTCTGCTAAGTCGAAGTCCATAAACGTAAAGCACGTGTTAACTTTCTTGGAGGCATATAAATGGGTGGAGCAAGAGGGGAGCTCCTCACCAGGGACACTGACAGATGCAGTCCCTGGCACATCACTGACAGCTGCAGGAGAGGTCATCCCCTTTGGTAGAGAAGGATCCCAGCAGGATGTGATCTGGAACTTGCAAATCCTTCTTCAGGTAGCAAATGTCCCTGCCATTGGCCTGGCTGGTGCCAAAGAAAAGGATGAGGCTAAGATGTTCAGGAGACACTCTCTACACAATGCTGCTCCTCTGCCTGTTTGTAAACAAATACTGCCATTTACTAATAATTAAGTGCTCCTAGTTCAAGCAGTAGATGGCCTTCTCCAAAAGGACACAAGTAATTGAAGAAAATGTACTGTATGTCTTAGATATTCTGATATGGGGTAGCACGCTGGAAGAGAGCTAAAGAATAAGGGACAGCTTCATGTCCCTTGTGCAAATTTAAAAATACAGATGAGGTATCAATGTACAGTCTGTGTGGAGATGTGGTTATACCGGCACTGCAACAACATAGCTTATTTGCTGTAAGTTGATAAACGCATGGTCTCTGTGCGTATACACACACACGCGCACACACACACACAGAGTCTGGGACGTTCGTACCTGTGCTGTGCCCTTGCCCTCATGCTGCATGTGGTGTGAGGAAAGCTGCTTGTGTAACTGCCTGAGTTGTATGGAAGGCTATGCTCTCTTTTTGTAACTCTTCTTTCTCATATCCCAATTAGCAAGACCAGTTTGTTCCACTGGGCATTGGCCCTCCTGTAACCGTAGAGAGGATATCATTCTGTACGATACAAGACAGAAAATGTCACCCTGATCAAGGATTCAAGAAGTGGTCAATTTGCTGTAAAGTCTCTTTAATACCCAAGAAGTGTTGCTTTGTATGTTGTAATGTTCTCACTGTTTAAAAAAAAAAAGGACAAAAAACAACCCAGCCTCTGAGCTCAGCCTTCTCCTTTTACAGACTTGGCGATGATGCCCTAGAAGTCAGGAAGTTCATTTCTGTAAAAGAGCAGCACATTTGGTTTCTAGTCTGTTCATTAGTGGAGAACACGACAACAGATAGCAACATCATCTCTTTAATCTGACAGCTTGTTACCTGAATTGTGAACCACAAGCTTTATTCCACAAGATCCGGTCTGAGATTTACATTCATAAAACTTCTTACAGTGCTGGTCCAAAGGCATCACTATTAACACTGAACGCAGATGATCCCTGGCGCTTTATGAAGAAACATGGGAAGAAGTTCACTGTCTATAGACACCCAAAGTCTAAGTGCTTAAGGATCCAGAGAAGGACTAGGGAAATACAGAAATAAATAAGCTTAAGCAGAAGTGAGCTAAAAGCAGAACTTTAAAGGAGAGTTTCCGTGACCCCTTGAAGAGAAGCAGCATATTGCAACATGCTTCAGCCCTGTACCACACAGAGTATGCCTTTTCCTTCTTCTGAACAGTTGAGTTCAGAAGCTAATCTTACTTTTAGCATTTTTTGGACTTAATTTTTTAGAACTGTTTCAGAAATAGTGGCTTTCTTAATTGGAGGAACAGAGGACTCGTTCTTGGAGGCAGTGCGGGGTTAAAATCCAGATCTCTGTGCTTCAACTACACAAAACAGAGAGCTAAGGCAAGATAACTGAGAGCTTTAACCCAAAAATGCATGCCTCTTCAAGTTGGTTATCTGTAGCTATTTCCCCTCCCTCAGCTGTTTTCTTGGCCTCTCCCTCATATGTTCTTGCCTGTCCTGCAAGGATGCCATATCAGCTGACAAGGCAGCCACTGCTAAAGCTAAAGAGTCTGCAGCATTTTACCTTAATATGCTGGACTGTTAATTTTATGTTTGTTTCTAAATTAAAAGCGGAAAACTTACTAAATAAATAAATAAGTAAACAAACAAACAAACAAATAAATAAATAAGGTAACTAAATTAGCAGCTGTGTAGGAAGGAGACCATCCTCTGCACATGTACTTAAGATAAAATCTTGCCTGTTTCTCTGTATCCGATAATCGCTGACTTTCCTGAAAGCAGTTACAATCGGCTGTTAGAGAAAAGCAAGAAATGAAAATGTTAAAGCAAAACTTTTTTATTTTTTTAATCTATCAGTTGAAATAGTTAAAAGCTATTTTTTAAAAGAAGTTGTACAGGTACCTGTGTCCTTCCCAAGCTAGCATTTACCCCAGTTCCCCTGAATTTTATCATGTAGCAGGCAGTTCGTGGCAAAGGATTAAATATGACTTGCTTGTCACTGAATGTGATACATCCTTTCCCGCCCTCTCCACCCTGCAGTGGAAATGATGGAGATTTAATTAGACCAAATCAAAACCAGCTTCCAGAAAACAAATATGATTTGAAATTGTTTTCATAATCATGCAATCGTTTAAATTATATTAATGAATCTTTTTAATATAACATATAACACTGGAAAACATTTTAAACCTGGTTTTATTGATCTTTTTGAAGGGCATTAGGACTTTTTAGTCTGATAGACAGCCTGTGGCCTCCAGTAGTTCCTGTAAAAGTTCCTGGACAAAGTCAAGACTCTGAAATGGTAAGTCTTGTTATTATGGAAATCTATTTTTTCACTCACAACGACTATTTTTGTTGGTAGTATAATTGTGTTTACTTTGGGAATCAGATGCTCTCCCTCTCTTTAGCTATTGAGTTTTGTTTTACTGGTTCAGGCAACCTCCTAGGCTAACCTGAAGCCCTCTGGATCAGCAGCATCTTTCCAAAATGATGCAATTAGCCCCTTATTAATCCTCTAGAGCTAGAATGGTAGGATGTCCAGACAAATCAATCCTCTCTTCTCCTTGCAGGAGGAAAGAGATAGATAGCATGGAACCAGCTGAGAAATGTGTATTCAAATATTAACTTGTTCTCTGAAGCACTTTTCAGCCTCAGATTCAAAAGCACCTTTATGAAGATTAACTTCTGTGAGAACAGACTGACTGCTGGAATCAGGTCTCCTACTAGTTAGTTAGAATGATTTTTCCTGATATTTGTCTCATGTGAAGACAGTCAAAGGATAAACACAAAAATAATCTATGAAAAAGTAATGAATGTTTCTGTGATTTTAGGGGGTGGGGAGGTATTTAAGGTTTTAAAGTTAAAGGTAGTTAAAGATCTAAAGTACGTTACTATATATTTGCAAATCTAAAATTGCATCTTTAATTTTCCTTTAATTAGCTGTTGTATTTGAAAAGGTGTTCTGTCATATTAAGTGTGATTTTGGTAGTACGAGATCATTTGAGAAGCTTCTGGGTAACCGAGTGCTTGTGCTGTCCTGCTGTTCTTGTATAGCTGTTCTTGGGGGAAGAAGTTTGTGGTAATAAAAATTTTGCCTAGGGGAGTCAATCAAGATGCAAATTCTAGAAAAGAAGAAAAAGCTGGAAATAAATTTCAAAACCAGGGGACATTAAAGGTGGATATTACTAGTTATTTCTAAAGTCTGAGAATCTTTTCTCTGCAATGTAGATTGTTCTTTGTATTGTGCACGGATTTATGTTGAAGAATAAAAAGGTCAGATCTTGGTTATATATAAAACCAAGACCGAAACTGAGTGAAACGGCTGTTCTCTCCTTGACTCTCCCTTTCATCTAGACATTTCAGAAGTCTCAGAGGAATGGATTGTTTTGTGCCTTAAAATACTGTGGACAACAGAATGGGAATATCCATGGATGGAGCAAAGCTCTTAAATGTTTAGCGTTGTTATGACTCTCATTTGTTCTTCACTTTCTCTATTTTTATTAGCAATCTAAAAATGGAGGAAACTTTTAATAGTCATGTAGTTTACACTTCTGTCATGGGTTTGAAACACTAATTCATTCCACAGAGGATCAAGACTTGCATTTTGCTGCTGCAGGTTTTTGGCTGAGTGGAGTTTTTTCAGTTGAGATACATTTTTCTTGATACAAACGGTATAGTTTCATGCACAGTTTTATGGAAGCAGTTTTATACATAGGTACATAAATAATATTGCCAGCACGCTGATAATATTGGTGGGAAGAGATGTGTGGAACTGATTTCTTTTGACCCATATGTACACTCAAATACCTTCTTTAGTGCTCTCAGAGGCAAACAGAATTTCAGTTGATGTCTTTTGCTTTTTTCCCTCTTTATGCAGATTTTTTTACTGGATATTCAGCTGTCTTTAATAGTTCATATTTCTTTTATTAAATAAAATGCTTTATTAATAACAAACATTGCTAGAAGAATATCTTACCATATCCGCAATAAAAATTATTTTCTAGCATTGTCTTTTTTTTTTTTCCTGAGAAGCCTTTCTAGTTTGGGACCTCTTTAAGTGGTGATTGATAAAGTTGTTACGTCACGGTACTTTTTAAGGGAGAAAGAAGAATCTGGCGTAACACAAAGAGAACAGTTCTTGTAGCTGTTGCGTTCCTGTTCTTCATTATCTCCTTGTGCTGTCCTGGATTTAATTTGGCAGCTTTAAAAGTTAGTCAGCTGTTTACTATCACAAAAACCCACCCACATGCAAAAGTCCCCAAATCTCAGAAAAGTTACGGATGTTTAAAAAAAAAAAAAAAGGAATAATCAGGGCACTCCTACCATGTAATAAAAAAATGCAAAACCAACAACAAGCACCTTGAAATAGTCAAAGTGTTTGCCAAGTGTGCCAAATCATGAGATGTTTTTGTGATGAGAATCAATGTCAGAGTATGGAAAGAATGATACGCACAAGCTGATTTCACTTATAACTTGTGAATGTCGGTTTATTAACTCAACTTCTACTTCAGAGTGTCACTGCTATTAACCATATAATTTTGTTTTCCCATCCCTCTTAAAATGTAAATTGGGTGGTTCATTTTGGCTATTATTATAAAACCCGACTGGCCAAATTAAAGTGCCTTTTTTAAGGTCACATTTCTTTTCCTTTTCAATAGATGACAAATAATCTTCCTCCACCCAGCTTCTGTTATATTCTTACTGTTCAGTCTGGTGAAATACATGTGGAAGTGGATGAGGAAGAACAGATTTCTAATTTGTACCAGCCACCAGCTGTTCATGGTCTAAAGGAAATTCTTCAGGTAATCTGCTTTACAACTCAGATAACAAATACTTTGTACCACTGGATTTCTGGTATCATGTTTGTCTCATTCCCTGTTTTTGTACTATTTTCAGATCAATAGGTGTAATGAACGTTGTAGCTTTTGGGCGCAAGTGCTGTATCTGAGGCTGCAGGTAATCTTTTCATTTAGCAATGAATTCAACATAAAATCAATGTAATATTTATGTGAAGAAGCCAGTGTTTATCTTGTTTGGGGGAAAACCCAAAACCTTCCTGGATTTTCACCAGGAGTTTTATATGCAGAATTACCACCAGGTCTAAAATGCTTGTGAATGGGTAAAATGAACTGCATCTCCAGTTTCAATACCATCCAGTCTAGAAAGTGAATTATTTCTGAATAAATCAGTATCTAACCAGAGGTAGTTTTTCACCCTGGTAAGGGAGCTTGCAGGAAGTTTGCTGGGACTCTGTTTATAGATAAATGCTATCCTTAGATAAATAGCAAAAAGTTCCCAGTCAGTTGAGTGTCTGGGGATAGAATTTAACAGATGATGGTTATGTAAAAATACAGTTTTGCTCTTTGCATGCAAGTGTGTGGACTATTTTTGTTGACTTCAATAGAAGCCCCTCAGGCAAATTTCCTTTTATGGTCCAGTCAGTAGAAGGGACCTTAGGACTCTTAGGTAAATACATCTGCCATCCATACTATGTTGGAAAGCTTATAATTATGTTTTATTTATTTGTTTCTGAACGACACTACAATTTTCTTTCAAAATGTTGCAAACTCCCTCAGTAGTTAAAAGATTTTTTTGTTGCTGATTTATTTATTTTTTCCTGGCGACTAGATCCTCAGTACAGCCAGCACTGAATTCTGGTGGAGAATAATTTGCAATTGTCCATCAGCTCCACAAGAAACAAAGTGTGAATCAAAGCATATGAACCAAAGACAAAGAAATTCCAGAACAGCCAGCAAAATAGCTGGAGATGCTTCCCACCAGTGTGAGACATAAATTTAATTTAGGCCTTGCCCTTTTGCTTCAAAAGCCAATGAGTTATTTGATTTTTAGGCAAGGAGTACTTTTAACTCCCGAGATGAGGGGTATCTCTTGTGTTTTCTTCACGCTAAGTGAGAATTTAACAGAGCATTTGCAAATGTGAAATTAGGGCTAGCTTGATGGGATCTTTAGGGCGCTAACAGAAAGGCGGACACATACGTACGTAAACTTCTATTTCCAAGAAACCTGTTCTATTTAAAAATAAAATAAAATTACAGACTAGTGGTATCCTAGCCAAACATTTTTGTATTCAGGAATGTCTACATCTGAGATGCTGTGGGTCATCAGTATTCTTGTGTAGATGCACTTCATCACTAAACTAGAGAAAAGATGAAGCATGCAGGAACAGATGTGATTTTGAAAAATGGAAGCTTGTCTAGCAGAAAAAAAGGTCTATGATTTGTTCTTGCTACTAGGAGGTTTATTAGCTGTTTTTTTTAATGGCTATTCACTTACTGAACTGTAAGCACTAAACTTTCATAAGTGAACAACATGAGTGCTCATAAAGTTTTCGAAAGTAATGTTGGAAAAGCAATAGGAGATACCCTTCTTCTGCATAACTTTTGGATAACTGCTCTAGGAATGAAAAGGAATGTATTTACCTGCTGTTAGTGGATCGCTTGCCTAGTCCTCCCAGAAGGCGGCCACTAACAGCAGCTTGTTTACTGCAGTTGCCTTTGCCAAGGCAACATCCTTCGCATGCAAAATCATCAAGCTGTAATAAGTGAGGAAGGGACTATGATATGGTTTATTTTGCAGATTTATTATTATTAGATAATCTGCTATGTGAGCTAATTCAGAGGTACTTTAAAAATAATATTCTATGTAGCTCCAGTATTCTGAGATACTTCATTTGTGTGAAGGAGGAATGGAAATATGCTTTTATTATTACTCAGAATCTGTACTGTGGTACAGAAGGAATATGAGGAAATATATTCCATCTGTGGTTAAGGAGCTGTCCTTCCTTATAACTCAGTCCTGCTGCTATTTGTCTGTTGTGCCCTCTCTGTTCAGAACAAATTGTCACACATAGCTAGATGATGATTTTATACTGACTTGTGATTTTTGCTGTTATTTTCTTTTTGGATGATTCTTCTGAAAGCCAGCTTTTAATGTGTTAGTAATTCTCATGGGACAGCTGTAAAAATTCTTTCTTTGAAGCTGTCCTAATGCTATCTGCACCGAGGAGGTACTCAAATGTATGTAGTTACTAGGCAAAGAAACAATGCCAATGCAACAGGCAGCATATATTCTATTAAGGCATAACCGTAATATTTGAGTTATGAATTTTTCCCAGTCATTATTTACAATTACTGCATTTGTTCTAAGAGCTGCTAGCATGAACAAAAAGCTAATTCTAGTGTGGTTAAAGGTTTCAAGGTTTGAATTCAACCAAAGACAAGAAGTTGGGGTTCTCATTGCACTACCTTATGCAAAAGTCATGCAACTTTGAGAATAAAATACTAATGTCATATGTGTGTCTCCAATCATTGCAGTATTTTAATTTCATTTAAATGTTTTCAGTATGAATTTTTAATCGGCAGACTAATTAAAAATAGTAACAAAAGATTTTTAAATTAAGAAAGTCATTTAATTTCAGTTAAATATTTTAAAATATTAGAATCTTAAAAATTGCAAGTTGCTTGGACTGGTAAATGTGAAATATGCTTTGTTACTAAACCCATTTTTTCTAAAGCGTGGGAAAATTTACATACACAAGCAGGTATTATAGAAGTTGTGCTTAAAAAAAAAAGAAGAAAAGCATGAATTGTCTAACTGTAAGCCATCTGATTTTGTTAGAGACCCTGGAATAAGCGCTGATGTGTATACAACGTCTGTCTAGTCTGTCTTGTTCATCATCCCAGTGGGAAAAATTTTTAAAACTCTACTGATTTTTTTATAATTATTTTCAGATATGAAGCCTGAGATGAAATGTAGATATTTTGTTTGTGACATCAGTAGTTGCGATATGCCTTAATTTAGGCACACCAGAATATTTTTATATCTTTCTTAGGCAGAAAACTTACATTGTCATTGCGAATTCCTATGTTTCTTACTTATGAGTTATCTACTTCCCTCTTTCTATGTATTCAAATATCATCATTCAAATATTTAGAGATGTTTGTTCAACAGAAAAAAAACCCTCCGGCTTTGTAGCTTACAGTAGCTATTAGCCAAGGACTGGTGCTCTTGGGAATCAGATAACAGTACATGGAAAATTTGCTCACACAGGGATAATATTAGTAGTAGTGTTAGCCTTTCTTTTTTTAAGGCGAAAATCGTATAAGACTTCGTTCATAAAACCAGCCAATTAAGTTTTATATATATATAAAAATGTGTATATATGTGATATAATTTTTTAATATAAAATATATTTTCAAATTCCTAGTACAGTCCAAGTGAGTTATGATAAGGCACGATAGTTGATAGAGGTAAAGCCAAGGTTCCAGTGGGTCAGCCTCAGAAAGTTAATTTAAGGTAGAGATGTTTGTATCTGCAGTAAGGAGTAATGAAAAATTCCAATAAAGCTGTGATTCATTGTCTTGTACAAGCCCTAAATGTAATAATTTCTGTCAGTTTTATTAGTTATTTAAATATGAGGATGTTATTTTAGTCTTTCCTCTACTAAAAATTAACAACTGCATTCCAAATTTATTTTTTTTTTTTAAATAATAGACAAAACACAGTGTTCCCATAAATCAAGGAGAGATTTGGTTGTTTGTGACTGACTCCACATTGCAAAATGTGGTTCATATAATTCCAAAAGTTGTGGCTGTGTCCGTTGCTGCACCGTGTGTTCTCAGTATGGAAATCACAGAAGCCCTCAGTGTTGCCTCACAGCTCATCTTCTTCAAGGATGCGCTGTGGGGAAATGGTAAGCTTTACGCGTGGTTTTGAAGCAGTTGGAATCAAACTGCAATAGCATCCTAATCTCTGACACTGCAATATGTGACCTACAGAGACTTTCATTCTCAGGTGAAGATGAGACATTGCAAGTTTGGGATGAGAAAGTTGAAAGGGGTTGTAATTAGAGCTTTCCCATAAGGTTTCTTTTTTACATTTTTGGCTTGATCTCCAAAGTAAATGAGAAATTCGGTGATCTTGGTGTAAGTCCACCAATATTTCTGTCAGTCTTCCCCGATGGCTGTTGAATCTAATGACCAGTGTCAATCAAATTTGCTAGACTCAGCAATATTAAGAAACCTAGTTTCATTTGTTTTGATATTCTTGCAGAAACTTGTTTTATTGACCTTAACTGCCTCTAAAAGGAGCAGAAGGATGAATCTAAAGACATGCGTGTCCCTAGATACAGAAATTTTACAGACTCTCCTGTACCATCTTAGCTGTGAGCCTTCGCCACCATACAGATCATGTAACAATGGTAGTTCACTTTACATTCATTTTTAGTCACTGTTTTTTGAGGTTCAGGCACGGTTCTGTATTGGTGCCTGCATGTATAGTTCCCATCTCACACCTTCAGTCCCTTCCCAAATGTAAGTGGACTGGAAGCACCGACCTGTGTAAATGGCTGTGTGTCCCAAAGCAAAAATCTCTGCTTTGGAGAATAAAGCACTGCGTGCACCTGCTCTTTGTAACCTTTGAAACAAAGTAAGACCACCTGAAGGGGTGCCCAAGCTTATTATCAGGGAATAGACAGTAACGTTGTGTTTGCAGGGAGTGTGGTGTGAGGCAGTCAGAGTGGAATCAGACTCTCTTTTGCCATGTCCAAATTTTTAAAACATCTTTATTCCCTGGGAGTCACAAAGTGTAATGAGAGCATGGTGCATGTATTGCTGAAAGCAAATATTTTGTCATTGAGAAAACCTGATGGAGTCTATCCATCTGTTTGGTAGCTGGCAGAGATCGTTGTCTTTATTGGCCATGACGATTAACATGGTCACCTTTTTCCTTGTTACTGTACTGAGTTGAAATGTCTTTGTTGGCAGGTAGGATTATTTGTGTTGAACGTACTGTTCTCTTATTACAAAAGCCTCTTTTGTACTCGGCTGCCGGTGCTGACCTCAGTGAGCTGACTGGCCCTGTCAGACTCGATGAGCTGGATTCTACAACACAGGCCAACTCCGTTTGTGCTGTAAGAGGTTTGTATGGCCTTTCCTGAAATGAATGCTGTTAATTATTTGTGCTCACTTTAATCATATTGATTTCTTGCACAAACAGCCGTGGAGGGATAAAAAAGCACAGTATCGCTGTGGGTCATTAGGATATTCAGGTTTTTATACTTCTTTGTGGGCTCTGTTTGCCTTTTGCTGGCCAAGCTCTGCTCCCACTCCTTCATATCCCAGAATACATGTTTGATGCACAATCTGTTTTATTATATTCCTTCCTTCGCCGTCTTCTTTCAGGAGCCTTCTGTTCACACCAGCCTTGTTGATGTTGGCAACAGTAAGGTATACCAATATTTTTTAGGCAGATGGATAAGATGTGTTAGCCAGATCCTGAATGGTAGGGGTTAGTGTCTGATTTCCCTGGAGCTTTGTTGCAATGGGGCAATTTAGTATTTCACCATAGTCATCTAGCATAACTTGGCCAATATTTGCTCACCAGCCACTTTGGATCATTGCTTTGTCTAATATTTCAGTCCTACCACTAACCATGCAGAAATATTTCTTACAGTGTATTTTCTAGCATTTCCTAATCACACAGAAACATTTCCTACTCTGTATTTTCTAATGCTTTGCCCAGTCAGCTTCTTAAACCCCCTAGCTGTAGCGTGCCTATAGGGAAAAGTCCTTAAAAGCCCAATAACTCTTGGCTTTTAAAGACAATTTTCTTTCTTAATTTAACTCTTAATGATTCCAGTAGCCCTTGCAGAAAATTCTTGATACTGTTCTACATTTACACTTTCAAGTATTCACTGAAGCATTTTAAATGAGCTTTAAAATAATAGCAAATAATGGTTACAAATTAATCCTTCCAGCTATAATGGGATGCACTGAAAAGACAGTTTGAAACCACGCAAAGCTGTTACTAAACATACCTTCTCTTATGGTAGAGCCACAAGTTAGCAATGCCTCTGTGATTAATAAATGAGCACCTTGCAGTGGTGAATCTTGAACTCTAACAATGCATAATGAAAAACAAGCACAACTAGAGGCACGTCACTCAAAGCCTTGGTCGTTACGTACATCTCGCATAGATATTGTGAGTTACTTGAAAGATATTTCTGTCACTGCGTGTGAAATACTTTTTGGCTTTTTTTTTTTTTTGTAACCTTTCTAATAGTTACGCTAAGATTTATCACTTCTCCACTCTTAATTTTGTAACTATCTATGAGAAGTGCCTGTCTTCTTTTGTCCCATTGACAATGTGCATAGTAAGATAAAGCAAACATTTCTCTGTCCTTTCTTTTTCCAGCAGAACAAAGAAAATACACCTTTGTGATCTGTTGTGTAAACAAGTACTTATTTTACACACATGGGAGGTGTCATGCTTTCCCTGTTTTGTATTACAGATGGAAGAATGACAAAAGGAGAAATTAATCCTACAACCTTGTCTTGCTTCATCTGAAATTTGTCCAGGGTAGCTGTTATCAGTATGTTCCCGCACATTTGTACCAATGTAGTATATAAAGTGTCTTGTTTATACCTGTGCTAATGCTATATATAGATGATAACTCTTGCTTTTATGTGTAACTAAAATTATTTCATTTTAGCATTTAAGCTATATATCCAGTGTTTTGGAATTCAGTTAGTTATTGCTTACGTCTTTCTACTGAAGAAGTGAAACTAATAGCACTAACCCTACTTTGTTGGTGGGAGTGTATATATTTGATGGAGTAACCCACGAAGGAAAATTTAGCATCTCTAAAATTCACTCACTGTCTCTGTCTCTTAACTGAGAGAGTTGTTAGCCTGGCTTTCAATAAGAAGCAGTATTACCTCGTTCATAATTTTTCTCTGTGCCCTCCTTTCACTTCCTGTACTTTTGGTCACTTACGTATGCTGTACGTGGGCCTCCTCTCACCTAACACTCAGAAAGGCTGCAAAAGCTTTACTCTACCCCTTCGTGAAGTAGTGTTCCTTCCTGCTCCTTTGCAGTCATGGCTGCTCCTCATGGCTCTCAGGGATTCAGCAGGCCCAACCTTCCCTAGAAAAACTTCTTTTTAACTAGTGAAAAATGCAAGTGGTCATTCAAGTCCCCATCCACAGACGCAGCAACTGGTCACAGTGTCAGAGCTTCCACAGGTGCCGGGATTGGGAAGGGGCACAGGCCATGCTGCCTGCTGGGTTTTAGGTAGATTGGTCATTTGTTGGAAGGTGTATAAATCAGATAAGTTAGGTTGGAAGGAACCTCTGAAATTCCTCCAGTCCTAACTCCTGCTCAAAGCTGGGCCCTGAGCAACCTGGTGCAGCTCTATAGCTGGCCCAGCTTTAAAAGGACAATGCTGCAGTCCAAGCAGGTCCACTAAGTTTGTCAGAAATCCTGTTTCAGAGAGGTCCAGTCGTATCAGCTCTGGATTGGAGTGTGTTGCTCTTCAGTAGATGAGTGAAGACCTGTGGTTGCTTTCTACTGGAAAGTCATCTTCTTTTAAAGATAAGCCTGTGGTTCTCACCTGTGAGCTCATGGTTAATATATTTATTTTCTTGTCACTATGCATTGCAAAGTAATTTCTAGCCTCTTTTTGCTGTATAGTAGCAGTCAGGATGACTTAAGTGTTGGCAGTTCATACTGCACAGAACTGTTTCTCCTCTTACGATGCTTACGAGCAAATTCTAGTTAGCCATTACCACATGTTATGTGGGAATGTTACTTGATTAATGATATTTGCCTAGTATATGACTCACCACCAGTGACTGAATTTTGACATTGGATATTTTCATACCCGACACCCTTACTCAAGGGTGGTGTTTTTTTCAGTTTCCCTCTTACCGGTGTGAACAAAATGGGGTCAGTCAGCTTACCTGGGTTTCTCTTTTTGATTGAACTTTTCCCCTTCCTGTCCATTAATCAGGGTAACTGATTGGAAAAAAAAATATTCACATTCACGTTTTGAATGTTTCAACCAGAGCGTTACTTTTAATCCTCAGCCCTTCTTTGCATTCCTCACCAGAGACCTGTTTTTCCAGGTGTTGTCCTATTACCAGTCTCTTATTAATTGTGTCAGCCACAACCCATAAAAATAAGACGAGGTAAAAATCAGATTTTGGCTATGTGCGTTTCCATTTAAAAGAAGGATCTTGGGAAAATATCTGAAAGGTTTGTGAACGTCAAGCAAAATCTAGAGTCTTGACAAAGATGTACAGCGGTTCATCAGCTTGAACTTGAGCGTTCAATTAAAAAAAAACAATTGAGCATTGAGCACTTTGCGTGCGGGATGCACAAGACTGTCACTAGATTATTAGATCTGTTGCCGCCTTCAGTTGTGTTTGTTGTGACTTTAGTGATCTCTGGTGGTTTTCTCAAGGGAATTCTATGTTGACATCAAAATAAACCTCTCCACTAGACATCACCTCGTCATTACGATCCCGATTCATTTTCTTCACATGTACGTGCGTTACTTGTGTACTGGCGCCCTGCAGTTGCAATACGGCACACAGCTGGGGGAAAGTTAAAAGGCTTAGAGAGAAACAGATCTGTCAGAAAAGGGGATTTTGTTTTGTGTTGTTTTTAAAATGATTTTTTAATGAAAAAGGAAACATATTCAGCAAACTAATTGGTAGCTTGTCTTTTCCATGAGCAAGGGAAACATGCCCATGCTGCGGCAGAAAGCATCCTACCTTGTAGTAGCAAGTGCTGATGGAAGCTCCCAGTTTGTCACAAAAACTGAAGAATCAAAATTATTCCTGTAACAGTCCAAGGGATTAAATGCACAGAATTGCTTATTCTGTCAGTGAAATCCATGTTGTTTCGTTATACACATAGAAATTGGGTCATAAATGTTGTATTTGAGAAGTACCTTTCCTGATCTTCCGACTTGCTGTCCTTTGAATTGCCAAAGAAAATTATGGTTTTGTTGTTTATGTGTAGCTCCCTCCTTCCTGCCGGTCCTTGTCCCAGGAGAACCAGGAAAGCAAGGGATTAATGCCCTATCTTACAGACAAGACAGTGTAAATGCTCCCTAGTCTCCAAGGGTTTCCTTTATTGAACACAGTATACAACTGTGAGATCCTTGCTCAGTAGGAGCTGGGATTTTTAGTCTATACTTCTGTGGTATCAGTGAGGGTTTATTTTAGTGCAATTTCATCCTTACAGGTGATCCACTTTGTATGCTTCAAAATACTTAGAAGTATTTTCTCCATAAATAATGCTTATAATTTCAGCATATCGTTACCATAAAACATAATACATTCTTTACTGGCTTCGCATAAAACTCTGAATATATTTTTTCTTGCCAAAACTAGCAAGGCCCTTTATACTTGTCCAAAGTATCTTTGGCATTCCCTTCTTAGGCACACACTTAAATCTGTGGGCCAGATCTAATCTCTGTTAAATCAGTATAAATGAAGAATAACTCCATTGTTAATGGAATTTAACCCGCACCGTTGTTTTTGAGAGGGATTGGGTCTTCTCATTGGTTTGTGTTTCCTAAATATCAATATCAAGCTATGTGACCCAATGATTTTTATAGCTATTTATTGCCAAGGAAACATCAGAGGACCAGAAAGAAAAGAAACAAACAAAAACAAATCAGAAAAACAATAAAACCTGAACCAAAAGAACTGAACCTGTTTGGAAAGTTAATTATCAATTATCTACCTTCTGGTATTTTTAGAATGTAACACACTTTGACGTACAGTCATCCCTTGTTGGAGGGACAAAGGAGAAAGGGAGTGAGATTGTTGGAAGAGCTGGTGCTTGCTCCGACAAGTCTTATTCTTAAGCTGAGAGTCAGAAGGGATCAACCCTGCTGTGAAGCCAGGAGTGAGTGTGTTTGCTAGCTTACCGTTAGTATTTTGTAAGGATTTCATCTTCTGCAGGTACTGTTGTTGGAGTTAATGAGAGCACTGCTTTCTCCTGGCCTACATGCGACAGATGTGGCAATGGAAAGTTGGAACTGTGTCCCCAGGACAGGTGAGAGTCAGCATGCTCTGGAGCACTCCAGGTGTTTTGCAGATGTAGCCATAACAGCAACAGGTGATGCAATGATTCCTGCAGGCACAGGCTGCACTTTGTTCCTTCCTAGAACTAAGACGTAGTATTTTTATTGCTGATGAACTGATAAAACCTGCAAGGTTAGATTAATTTATTAAGAAAGATACAAGTAGATATGAAATGGTTTGAATTTGCAGTTATCACATTCTTTTTCAGACTAATCTTAAAGTATTGCTTATAAAGATTTCATATCCCACTGCATTATAATATTAGTTTGAATAAACATCCACATATATGACAGGTCTGATTTTAAGCTCCTTTAGAAGTAGCTTCTTGTGTTTGTCTACCCTACCTTGTTACCCTGTGTACCACCAGTTCACCTCAATTTTATATTGAACTGTGATCTTTGCTGTAACTTACGTGCGTGTGAGTCAATTTCAGACCTATTAAATTTATAACCTTTCTAAGAAGGTTGTTGAATAATTCTGGGAGTACGACTGTCCCAAATGTGAAGACTGATCCTACAGGACCTGTTAGCACCTGAAATGCTAAACCTGCGTCACACTGGCATGCTCTTGGAAAGCCTCCCCTTCAGCTGCTTAGGCAGCTTGCTCTTGCAGAATCCGAGATACCTGATGGGGTAAAAACACAAGGGGACAAGAGAGTAGTCAGAGAGTAGAAAGAAGGAAAGGGCGGGTCTTTTCTACTGGAAAAGCTTACAAAAAGCATAAGGAGAAGTTGGGTGGGTTTGATCCCATTGAAATGGATAACATTTTTCTAAATAGAAGAAGCTTTACCGCTTATGCTTTGTTACGTATAGCCTCTGGGGGAAAAAGGCTGAAAATAAAACAAAAGTTGTCCTATAGTATACCATCATGCAAAAAATAATGGCGTGTGTACGTTCATGTAGTAGCATAGTTCAATAAAAAAAAAAAATCTCTACCGTGAAGGACGCTTTTGCTTCATTTGGAGAACAGTGTAGCATCAATATTTGTTTAAGAGACATTATTCCAGCAAGAACTTAGAGCTGAGCTTGATTTTATACATATGACTTAAGCCTGTGCCGAAAACGTTGACCGTTTGCTGAACGAGGGCCTAAATCAGTAAGTCACTCGGGCCAAATCGATACTACAAAATTTCTTTTGCCATAACTTTTACAAGGTTATGAGATTAGTATTTGCTTAAGTGGGGTGGCTATAAATAGCAACCTCCCCTCAAGTTGCCAAAACTTACAAAAGGAAGATCCTTTTGCTAGAAGAGTTTAGGTCTTCCAGGAGAGTTACTTAGCTCCACCAGCAGAAGATCTCTATTTGCTGTTATCAACTGAATCTCTACCAGAGCTTTCCTACTAAAAGTCTACCAGCAAAGTATTTTAGAGAATAAGCTAGCTGTTTTTTTCTGTGGTTTACGACTTCTTGGCTTTTCCATTTCTCTATATTTTTCCATCATTATTTGTGTGTTTCAGAGGATTGCTATATTGCAACCAGTGCTCTGAAGTTGTCATTTCACCGGTTTTGAAAATGCAGCTGGAAGTCTTCTTGAGTTGTCCATCTCGATCTCAAAGTACAGTAAAAGTAAAGGTATGGCACAAAATGAGCTTCGGTGTATTGAGTATAGTGAGGCTAGATATGTAGACACGTAGGTACTCTAAGTCACACTTTTATAAACAGCTCTGTCAGAAGAAAAATTAAAAGATGTAAGAGTATCCCATAATTTAATCTGATACTGAACTTGTGTATCATTGGACTAAGAACCCAGTTCCCAGATCTTACTCAAATAATACAGTCACTGAGTTCACCCTGAGGCTTGCAAACTGTTACGGTCCAGCTGAAGGGCTTTGCTGGGTTGGGCCTTGGGAAACCTCAGTCTCCACAGCCTAAAAGGAATGTGTATTTTTAGACTCCCATTCTGAACACCTTGTGCGTCACCTCTCCTCTGCTTTCTTGGCCAGAGAAACAACACCATTCTGTATTAAAATGGTAAATCTGTGTCCAACATGACTGTTTTAACCTGCGAACAGAACGTCTTTGCATACCTAAGACCTTTGTCATGAACAAAACCTGTTCGTTTTCTCATTCCAGCTGTTGCAAAGGACAATCTCTTCTCTCCTGAAGTCCTCCGCCAGTGAGGATGGGGTAGGTATAATGAATGTTGACAAAAGAAAGTTAAACTACATAACTTACTGTAGAGGCAGAGTACAGGAGACGTGAATTAGGTGGGAAGATACTCGAATCATAGAAATGGAAGGGACTTCTGGAGGTCATCGTCCGACCTACCACTCACACTGGGCTATTGCCAATGCATGGGCAGGTCAGCCGTGCCTTTGGCTGCCAGGGTCTGGAAAACCTCCAGGGATGGAGATTCTGCCTTTCCAGAATCTCTGGAGATTTCACTAGAAGCAGTTCATTTCTTTCTCGTGTCCAGCCTGGGATTTGAGAAGGCTGGACCCACCGGGTGATGCCCTGCTGTTGCGTGACTATCATCAGGCCGATGCCCTCGTTTTTGGAAGAGGGATGCCGCAGATGTGCAGACACATCAGGCATGTGCAGACAGCTTTAGCTCAGCCGCGGATCTGCAGAGCTATCTGCAAATAGCACCATGTCCAGACATTCAGAGCTGCGACCAGCAGTGCCGGGCTTTACTCCCTTTTCTGGCTGAGGATCCAAGGACAGCGAAGATACAGTCCAAGCATCCCACCTTTTCGGGATGGTCTTCTAAACCCTATAAACCACGACTGCTTTCTGACAGCACAACCGTGAAATTACTGGCAGGCATTAATAGCAGAGAAATTTGCAAAACGCGGGCAAGATAATACTTTATAATTGTATGAATGAAACACGTGTAAGCCACGGGGATCCATGGGCTAAAGTACAGTTTATGTAATCGTGAGGTAGTTATTCCTTTAATCTGAGATATCAGAAGAACCCTGACATTTGGCACAGTGACCCAGATTTATCGCAGGTGAGGGAGGCACCCGGCTAGGTGCCTGGCTGGCATTGGCTGCCGGATGGTCAGCAGTGAAGGAGCAGCTCCTTCAGAGGGTGATTAAGGCCGGTTAGGATCCCGAGATCCCCTCCTCTCCACCGCACATGGGAGCAAAGGTCAGCTCGTTGTCTTGTTTAATCATCCCAGTTAAGTATCTTCAGTTAGGTGACATGTCTTGGAGGCATTTTGCTTTCCCTATCCTATATAGTCTTCTGGCATTTTGCTATTACGTGCTCCGTGGTTTTAATGGGATTTATGGATAATTTTTAAAGTGGAACATTTCTCTGAAATTGTAAAATTATTTATCTCGTGACGGAGGGTGTATATTTCGTTTAAGCGAAGAGATAGAAGCAATTTCCAAAATATGTTTGCTCTTTTAATAGGAGTTAAGTCTTGCTAAGTTTTACAGGATGTGTCTGGTTTGGTTACAGACTGACAAAACATAGTCCTCTTTCAAGTTATTAGAGTGCAAACAACCTCTTTTTCGTGTTTCAGTTTTTAGAATGCTAGGGTTTAGAAGTCTGGCAACTTAGAAACATTTTTTTTTTTTTTTGCCTAGCTGAAATGCAGGGATCATTTTTTCCTTTTTTTTCATAAGCATTTCCATCGCTGAACCGCTGCGTTTTAAAAAGCAGCACACCTCAACAAAGATTAATCACAAGAAATACCACTTGAGGTGGCATTTTTTTGCCAGTCCTGCTAAAGTTTCGAAGGATGTAGCTTTGTAATCGCTTCTTTTGGCAGGGAGGTTGGTTTTAGCCGTCGCTGGCCCTGGCCACTCGTTCCTTACCTTGTGGCAGCCCTTCTTGTTACACCAGTATAGCTGTTTGTGCAGCTGCGTGGTGAATAGGACTGCAGAACCGGTCTGGGGTAAAAATAATCCAGGAAAAAAGAAAAAGAAAAGGGTTGTTTATACCTTCAACCAGGCAACAGATGTGAGTATTGCGTACCTGTACAAATGCACAGCCCAGCTGGAAGCGGGGACGTGGCCAGAGGCTGGTCGTAGGCAAGTCCCACTGAGGGAAAAAAATGGATGTAAACTGGCCCTCTGAGATACCCTCTCGAGCGAGCGAGGCATCAGCTATTGGTGTCACCAGTTCTTCTTTGGATGTGCTGTCTCCTCTTAGAGAAATCCTCCCAGCCTCGCATCCCCCTCCTCCACGCAGCATGCAGGCTCTACAAATTCGCTCAGGCACAACTCATGCAGGCACAACCGCCCGTCAGATCATGAAAGAGAAGGACTGTGTAGGTGCCGGCGGTCCTAAAGGATGCACGATACCACACAAAGTTAAAAGGGGGGAGGTGGGGAGTAGAAAGAGTTATAAAATATTTCTTCCTTTAGTGGATCTGTTAGCTGAGGTGCTAGCACATGTGAAATCCTGCGAGTGTCGGCGAGCCAGGTAAAGGGCGCACGCGTAGGTTTTGCTTCAGCAAAACTGAGTTCAAAGTCACAGTAGCTTTGTTTTGGTTGTTTTGTTGTTTTGTTTTTTAACCAGCTCATTTTTAAAAGCCTGGTAGGGAAGCAGCACTTGACGCAGGAGTGAGATCTAATTATTGAAAATCTAATGTATTCATTCCTACCATCAGTTCTAATGCACCTTTCTTTCTGAGTCCTTAAAAAAAAAATCATCTGTTGGAAGAGGGCTTTACACCCTGCATCTTCCCAGCCAAATGCTGCTTAGAACAGGATGTCCAGGACTGTTTGTTTTAATCAACATGCTTTTATCACTGCAGAGTTACGAGGTGCAGAGCGTGCTGGGAAAGGAGGTGGGGTTACTGAACTGCTACGTCCACTCCGTAACCAGCCACCCCAACTGTGTTGCGCTGGAGGAAATTGTTCTTCTGGAAGCAGCAGCAAGACGCTGAGCTGAACTCCGGTCAGCTGCTCTAGTATCTGTGGACTTTGTAATGTGGTTATCTGTTAACTAGCGCCACAGATAATGTATAATGCGAGCCTGATAAGTGCTAAGATAGTTTATTAAAACTGTGATTTACAAAGCGCGTTGTGCTAACGCTGAAAGAATATCTATGTGAAAAAAAGACAACCCATCTCTTCAACTTTCTGAACTCTTCTCTTCTGAGGCGGTTCAGAATTTAAGAATACAGTTCTCTGGCACGTTTGCCGTTTATGTATGTAAAACATCTTGTTCTGGAAGTTTTGAACGCTTGTGATTTTTTTTTTTTTTTTTTGTAATTCTGTATTTATTATGTGTCGATGGAAAATATTTTACTGATATTTGTCAAAGAAATACCTTGCTATAGGCAGCGAACATTGGTCTAAGCTGAGTTTTATCAGCACATTCCAGATGTACCACCGGCTGCAAAACACTGCGTTGTCGTGCGCGAATTCTGAGTTGTAATGTTTGTTATCGCCTTGCAATAAATGTTATAAAGACGGAGATTCGAACAAAGCTTGTATTTTGAAGTGTCAAGCGTATGTAAAGTTAATGTTTTACAGCTATTTGGTCTCTAAGCACAGAAGTACCGTGTTATCTGTAGCTTCCCACAAAGCAGGTGTTTCATTTTACAGTTTCTGTTACGGGTAACGAGCAAACTGCTTTGTAGGCCATGTAACTATCCTCACCCTGACTATAGAGACGTGGATTACAGATCAGATCAATAATATCAAAATCATCCTAGGCGTTCATCGTTCCAGGTGCAAGAATTGATGTAAGAGTTCAGTCAGAGATTAGGGGTTTGTTTTTTTTACCCCTTTCCCGGTATTTAAAAATCCCGTGCAGGCCGGAGGAGGAGGGATGAACAGTTTTGCGCAGGTCCAGTGTGTGATTCCCCAGCAGAAACGGAACAGCAAACTTGTTGCTACGCGGATTGTTCCCGCAGCCGAGGCCGGTGGTGGAAAGTCTTATACGCGTCACAATTTCTAAAGGAATGACCCAGCTTTTGAACCCCCTTCCCCCACCCCCCCCGGGCATCTCTCAAGTGTCTTACCTGCCTCCCTGTAAGGAAAAAAGGGATGTCAGCCCATTCCTGCATAGAGGATACTGCCCAGTACGCGACCAGGGGACCAGGGTCGCCCCTTCGAAACCAGCAAGACCTCTGCGTCTCTCCCAGCGCACCGGCTGGTGGCGGGGCTTCTCCTCCCAGGGCGTTTTTCTCCCAGCGCCCTCCAGACGCTGCCATCTGCACGGGCACGATCCAGCCGAGTTGCCCAACCTTTCGTACCACGGTCCCTCAGTCAGGGGACGAGCGTCGTTGCCTGCTCTGGCTTTCCGCTGGCAGCGCCCAGCTCCTGCGCCGCCCTGGCCTGGTGCGTGCGTGGGGGCAACATCTCCCGTGGGACCGCGGCCGGCCGGAGCGTGGGAGCGTGGGAGCGCGTCCCCGCCGCTGCAGCTCTGCCTCGGCTGCCGCGGGAACCGCTTCCACGTTTTTCTTAACGGCAAGTTCAACTAACGGTGTTCTCTTCACGCACACTTTTTTTTTTTTTTTTTTTTTTTTTTAATAAGCTCACACTACGTTTCTGGCCGAGCCTGGCCCAGGAGCGGCCGCTCTCACCTCCCGGCTGGCGACTGACCCGGCAGCGCGGCCGCTTCCCAAGCGCCGCCTGCGGGAGCCCCAAGCTCTTCCCCCCCTGCTTTGGGGGGCAAAAAGGAAAAAAATAAAAAAATAAAAAAATAAAAAAGCAGTGCAACTCATACACCACACCCCCCCCCCCTTTGCCCTTCTGCTGCTGGAAGCCCCCCCCCCCTTCCCCGTGTCCGTGTGTCTGTCCCTCCCCCCCCCCCCCCAAGCGCTGCGAGTGGGCAGCAGCCCCCGGGAAGCGCAAATCCTTCCCCCCCCCCACCCGCCGCTGCCTTCAAGACACGGAGCAGGGTTGATTTAAAATGCTTTTTTATTATTCTTATTCTTAGAAATGCTGTAAAAATTGATATAAAAGGTCGAGCATGCTCAGTCTCTTTTTTTTTCATCCTACTGTCTAAAATACATGGGGGTTTCGAATCATTTTAACAGATTTACCATAGCTGCTTCTGCACGAGTAAAATGTAGAAAAGGCGAAAAACTACCATTACAAAAATAATTTAAGGGGAGAGAAAAAAAAAAAAAAAGACATTTCGCTTTTTTCTTTTTTTTTTTTTTTTTTTTTTTTTTTCGGTTGCAACTTTCGCGGTGGAAGGAAGGACCCACGCATCGCCCCACGTCGCCGCAACGCTCGCAAAGCGGCGGCGGGTCCCGCGGCGGCTTCGCGCCTCCTCCCCGCGCCCGGCCCGGCCCGGGGCGCCGCGGCCCGGCCCGGCCCGCCCCGGCAAAGATAGGCCTGGCCCGGCTCGGCCCGGCCCGGCAAAGATAGGCCTGGCCCGGCTCGGCCCGGCCCGGCCCTCTGAGGTATTTATCCACGGTCTGCCGGAGTCCGTCTCTCCGTCCCGCTCCCCCCCCGGTTACCGGCAGTCGGTGCCCGAGCCGGGCTGCAGGAAGGAGGCGCTGGGCAGCTGCTTGAAGAAGTGCCGGAGGCTGGTCAAGTCCCGGGTGAGCTGCTCGATCTTCTTGTGCAGCTTCTCGTTCTCGGCCGAGAGCTCCAGCAGCTTCTGCTGCATCTCCTGGTTGCGCCGCTTCGCCTTGTCGCGGCTCTTGCGCACGGCGATGTTGTTGCGCTCCCGGCGCTGCCGGTACTCGGGGCTAAACCTGTCCACGCACTTCTTGCCGCCCCGCTCCTTCCCGCCGGGGGCCGGGCCCGGCGGCGGCGGCGGCGGGACGCCCGGGGCCGGGCCGGGGGCGGCGGCGGGGCCCGGCGAGCGGGTGCTGCAGCTGGAGGGGGAGCTGCTGCCCGCCGGCTCGGGGGACGTGGGCGGCGTGGGCTGCCCGCTCAGGTTCATGATGGTCTGGGCGCAGGTGGCGATCTGCGAGGGCAGCAGCGAGGAGGAGAGGTCGCTGTCGCTCCAGTCCGGCTCCTGCTTCAGGGCGCCGCGGGAGGAGGAGGAGGAGGAGGAGGAGGAAGAGGAGGAGGAGGAGGAGGAGGAGGAGGAGGAGGAGGAGGAGGCGGTGCGGGGCTCGGCGCCCAGCAGGGTGGTCATGGCAGCGCCGAGGTCCTTGGCGGGGTCGCGGCCGGCGCCGCCGCCCGGCGGCAGGTACTCGCCGTAGTCCCCGCCCCGCTCGGGCTTGTGGTTGCTGTTGAAGAGGTCGGCGAAGAGCTCGTCGTTGCACAGCTCCAGGTTGGGCACGGCCGACATGGAGTCAATGTAGGAGCTGAAGTCGATGGCGCTCTCGTCCTCGTACATGGCCGGGGCGGCGGCGCTCAGCTCCGCCAGGTTGGTGCCGCTGCCCCCCAGGCCGCCCCCCGCCTCCTCGCCGCTCATCCCGCAGCCGCCGCGGCCCCCCGGCTTGCAGGCGGGAGCGGGCCCGCCGCCGCTGCCCACCTTGGCGTCGTAGAAGTTGGCGGGCTCCAGGCACCAGCTCTTATAACATGCCGGGGAGTCCAGGCTGTAGAGAGCGGCGGCGCTCATGGGCGAGCGGGACGCGGCGCCGCACGGCCGCGGCGCGGGGGGTCCGAGCCGCGGGCACCAGCCGCCGCTCCGCGACGACGATCGCAGCTCCAGCCCTTCGCCGCGGGCGGGTGGGGAGCGGGGGCCGGCGGCGCTGGCGGCGCTGGCGGCGCTGGTGGCGCTGGTGGCGGCGCTGGCGCTGCCCGTCCCGCCGTCGCTTCCCCGAGGCGGGCCCGATCCGGGTGCGGCTCACGCCGTGCTCGGCGACAGGAGGCGGGCAAAGGGCGGACGAAGCGTCTCCGGACCTGGGAGCGAAACGCTCGCTCGGTCCCTTCTTATACGGCGTCGCCCCGCCTCCCGCCCGGACCGAGTGTTCTCGACACCCCCGGGGACCCGGGGGCGGGAGCGGGTGGGGTGCGCGGCCGCGGAGGCTGGGCTCCCGCCGCGGAGAGCTGCCACCTCCCGGTGGAGGGGGGACGCCGGCGGGGGCGGCGTCCCCCGGGGGGGGACGGGGCCGTGCGGGGAGGGGGCAGGCGCCCTTTCAGGGCGCCTGCCCCCTCCCCGCACGGCCCCGTCCCCCGGGTGGGCTGCCCCGACGCCGGTACCGGCCCCCTCATTCCCCCCCCCCACCCCGCACCACTCCGGTTGAGCCTTCATTTTCCCCTTTTCCTGCCTTATTTCCACGCGGGCCAGCGGAAAAACCGGCGGAAAAGGCTCATTTAGCACCCCCACCCCCACCCCCGTTCCCTCCCCCTTCCACTTCCCCAGCGGCTCCTCGGATGAGGCGAACCGGGAAAGATGCTGCCTGCCCCACGCGTGTCTCTGTGTATCACCCGAGCGCCCTCCCGAGGCCCCGCTCCTTCTGCTGGAGCACGGGCAGCTTCACCGGAGAGGGCTGTAAATCCCTCCCCCCCCCCCTCCCCGTGACATGCTGCTTTTTTGGGGGCTGCTCCGGTGGGAAAAGGGGTCTCTAAGGGCATCTTCACGCTGCTTGCGTGACGTTAAGCCCCTCTTAAAAACTCCTGGTGAGTAATCATGCATTTCCACCCCCCCCATCCAATAAAACGACTACTGTGAAATTGCCAAGTATCAGAGAAATTCAAATATTTTCGTTTCGGATGTGCGAAACGCTACGTTTTCCAGTCACATAAAACATTTAAAAACCCCGGCTTCACGCCCAGGTGCTCCACTGACCAAATTACAGAAGAAACACACACCAGAAAAAAAAAAAAAAAAAAAAAAAACAAACCCAAACTTTAGAAAAGTCTATTCTAAAATTTCTTTCGGGGTTTGTTCGTGGGTTTTTGTGGTTTATTTCCAGAAGACCTGGCTGGATTTACGATGCTTCGGCAGGACTAGCCCAGCCGCTGACTTTTCAGCCCAGCGCTTGGATTGACGCTGCTGCTGGCGTGAAGCTGTGCCCTGCGAGCGCCGGGGCTTTCGGGGGGACGGTGGGTACGTGCCGGTCATGCCGGCCCTCGGGCGGCCGGGTCCGCTGCCTCGCTCCGGGCTGGGCTCCATCTGCCGCTACCGCAGCTGTTGCAGTAACGCAGCTGTTTATCAAGGGGTGTGTATTTTAACATAAATAGTTGGGACAGGACTGGTACGCGCTCGCCTTTTGGCCGTAAGCTCCTCGTGGGAAGGCTCGGGGGATCGGGGCAAGCGCGCTCTGCCTGGCAGGTGGGGTTTTGCATCTGGCAGGTAAGGTTTGGCGTGGAGGGGCTTGGCTTTGCTTTTAACTCTAGTGCTGCAGTGAACCCCACAGAGATGCTGTGTTTAAATAAACTTGATTTGCTTTGCTCGTCAGGGCTTTGATCGTGCAACCTCTCTCTACGTGAGCATTAAGCACCAACCTTCACAGTGGCACAAGAAGTGCTTGGGAGTTTTTTGGTATTTCTTTGCCGCAAAAAATTCTCCTTCTCCACATCGGCAAAAAATCATATGCCCGAAGCCAGTTCTGCACGTTGTTGCTTTCTGCCCTCCAGCAGCGGGGCACATTAGCGTCGCGTGACTCTGCGCCGCCTGCCCTTGGCCTGGCTGTCCGGCACGGAGCTGCAACCCTCGCCGGCTGCTCCTCGACTTTTTCTTCTCTGCGTGAAGGGTAGAGAGGTGGGTGCGCGAAGCACGGGAAGGTAGTTCAGAAATGCAAGGCTCTGTCCCCTTTTGCTCGCTCTGTCCCCTTTCCTCTGCGACAGGAGCTGTCGGTTGCTGGATGGCGATGCACCTCACCTGTCGTAGCCGTAAAATTATAATCTGTCTTTGAAAGCACCTCATTTTACTGCTTGTGTGTGGAACTGTGGTATGCTCTCAGCTCACTGAAGCCCTTAGCCCCAAAGGGCAGCTGGTCATCAGACAGTGTTGGTGTGCAACTGTGCCAGCCCCAACAGTCTCATTTAATGCCCATCGCATGTTACCCCAGACAAGGGTTGCACAGCCAAGGTCGCCACCGGGCCCCCTGCCCTACGGCAATTAGAGTCTCAAAAGTCCCTCGGTAAACCGCGACCTGCTGGGCACGGAAGCCTTGCGTAAGCCCCCGTATCTGCCACCCGTGTCACACCTCAGCCCCATCGTGGAGGGTGCAGCTTTGCTTATGGTGCCGTCGGGAGCTGGAGGGATGTTCAGAGCTCGTGGTCAGCCCTGTCACCACCCGTCCCCCAAAACCAAGCGACGAGAGCCGTCCCTGGAAGGCGAGTTGGTTGCGTTTGTTGCTGAGCCTAACTGAGACGTGTGATTTCAGGAGCGCGTCTTGGGGTGTTCCCCCACGTGCCTTGCAAGGTACGAAGCCCTGCGGTGGTACTACACCTGCAGCGACGCATCCAGGAGCAGGTGAGTAAGTGATACTTGTCGCTTACCGAAGTGCTGGGCTGAAGGCAGGACTATATCCACACCATGCTCTTTCCTGGGGTGGATTTGTCCAGCATCTCGGCAGCTGAATCTGTTCCTGTTTGCGTAAATAATTTCATGGAGAATGAAGCAGAGACAGGACCTTGATTCCCCCACCCGTCCCGCCGAGCACCTGACCCACCGAATCACGGCTTCTCTCTGGGCTCCAGTGAGTTTTAAACAGCAGTAAGAAGTGTCTGGATTTCAGAATATTTTTCTCTAAAACCTCTTTGAGGTTCCTGCTCCAAATCAGGAAAAGAGGAGCAGTTACACCCAGAGAGAAAGGGCAAGAAACCTTTCTCTAAGAAACCTTTGCAGAGAAAAGGCAAAACCTTAATTTACTCTGGAGTGCTGGCTGTGAATCCCAGAGAAGTACCAGGACCCTGAGCCCTCCAGGGACAGGTGTTAAGTCACACTGTATTTCTTACTAGTTTTTCCTGATAACTGGGGGTCAGGCCTCCCAGGGAAGGCGAGGAAATGGGGCAGTGCTTCAGCCTGGCTTTAATCCTCCCCATCCTCCTCCCGGCGTGCTCACCTCTGGCAACCCAGCCAGCCATGCAGGACTTTTTGGGGCAGCGGGGCTGGGAGCCCGGCGAGGCTGGGCTGGTCCTGCGGCACCCACGGAGCCCTTCTCTGCTCTTGGGGCGCTACGGGGCCGAGGCAGCGCCAGCAGGACACTGGCTCCTTGGCGGATCCATGGGCTGGGCTGCGGAGCAGGACTGCGGGAGGGATGCATCGTCCGGGGGAAGTGCCTCACGGTGCACCACCAGGTTTCACAGGGGAAGGCTGGCTGGCTAAAATAGCCAACTGACAAGGGGGAAGAAGATGGCAGGGCGGTTTGCCTGGTTTTCTCCCCCCGCCTCCAACAAGAAGCAGGAGTGCAGCGACCGTTTTGTTCCACAGCTAGAAGCCAGGAACGGCACTTGGGGGCTGACTGGGGAATGGGATGTGCAGATGAGGAGGTGCAAGTTGTTTGGGGAGAGTCAAAAAAAAAAAAAAAAACACCTGCCAACACACTCCTGGGGAGGGGCAGTACCTCCCTGAGGTTGGCGTTGGCTCGTGGGAGCCAGCACAGTGACTGCTGGACAGACCCTCCCTACCCCCTCGTCCCACCTCTGCCGGGGGCTCGTGCCTCCTCCCACAGAATCACAGAATCCCTGTCTTGAATCACTGTAACAGTATTTTGCTCATCACTTGTACTCACTTGGGTCAGTTCATTGCACTGCTCCAGCCTGCGGCCACCCCACTGTCAGCGGCTGAAGAACTTGCTGGTAAATGAAAGGATTTTTCTTTTTAAGCTCTTTTAAAATCTGTGCTCTGACTTCCTGCGGGCGTTTGAGCCCTGGCGGTGCCAGCCCCGGCTGGATTTGTTCAGCCGCACCTGTGGCTGCTGAACTGCTGAATTAAATCTTCACCTACCCGCGCTCCCGAAAGGCCAAGTGCGCAGCAGCAGAACGCCTCAGACCTCACGCTCCTCGTTTTCTCACGCTCCTCGGTGGATGCTCTGAACCTTTTCCCAATGCAGGTTTTGCATGAGTTTCCAGCAGGGACAAGATTCATGAGAGCAAAATCACAGCTAGGTCTTCTGCCTCACCGAATGGTATCTTGCACAGTATAATTTACTGGGAGTTTAATGGACAGGTAGAGGGAGTGTAACCCTCTCCTGTCCCATCAAAAAGGAAAAAAACCCCAAGCAAACAAAAAAAGCAAACAAAAAAACCCCTGTAAATAATGTGGAAACTGTAACCAAATTGTTTCCAGTCCCTTACTGGCAACTCCTTCCCAAAACGTTTTGCAATCAAAAAACCTAAACACCCTATTCTGGACACTGTAGGTTTAACCTCAGATGTAGCTCTTCAGTAGCTTTGCTACAAGACTAGTGACACCACTCGGTGCTGTGGGTGGCTGCCAGGGTGCGACCTTTCTGCGTAGGTGCCTTTTCTTACAAGCAGCATAGCTTAAAAATGAAATTTTTAAACCCCAAGTCATTTCCAAATGAGGTACACGGAGTTAATGAAGCGACTCGGCAGACCCTCATCCTCAGTACTTGCGAGGGGAAAAAAAAGGGTTTTAAAGCAGCACTAATAAATTCTTATTTTAGGACCATGGTTTTGAAAAAAACGTGACGTTTGGGGATAAGCATGTCTAAATGTAGACGCTTACCTGACTTCAGGAAGCTGCTAGCCAAACCCTTCAGAGTGAGGCCAGAAGAGCTGTAGAAAATTCCTTATTCCCCGGCCAAAGACAAGCCTGATTCATTGGTCTTGTGGCGAGCTTGTAGGCTCCTTCCTGTGCCCAGACGTGTGCTGGTGCTGCACCATGTCTCAGCCACAGGCACCTCAAGCTAACACGTAAATTGGGGGGCGGTGGTGGGGGCTAAGGAAAAATCCCGAGAACGACAAGCAGCGCGCAGGAACCTCTTTGTCAGCTGGGAAGGGAGACAACTGCAGGCTGCAGAGCTTTCCTCTGTGTTTAGCAGTATTATTATTTTTAATTAGAGGGAAATTTTAAGATTGAGAGGGATGGCAAGGACGAGCTTAAACATTATTATTCTGTACGCTAAGAAAAACCTACTGAGAATGTATGTTAATGATTTACATAGCTTTTTAGATACAGCTAATGAATTTCCAGATATAGGGCACATCTGGTTATCTAATCTGAGAAGGAACTATTCTGCCATACTTGTGGAGAGTTATTAAGTTTTGTTTTGCATCATGAGACCTGCAGCAGACTCCGACTCTGAGCCACACATCATCTTATTCTTTTCTGGAAGCCGAACAAACCCGCCACGTAAAGCACCGAGCCCAGCGACTTGAGGTTTTCATCGCGTCAGTACTTTCCTTGCCGCTTCACGGGCTGGCTTCAGCCTCTCCATTTAACTGCTGTGTTTTACTGAGAGCGGCACCCTTCATCAGGACTGGGGACGGCAGCCGCGATTCGCCTCTGTTGGAGGTTATTTCCAGGCTCATTCAGCTGCACAGGGAAAGTGCCGTTAGGGCAATTCCACTTGCTTTGCAGAGGATGCGTTCCCGCTCATGAAAACCCAGCAGCTTTGTGCTTTGCTCCTTAGCTGACACTTGAGCTTGCCAAATACATCACTAGTAGGACTGATGTAGCTGAGGCTTCCAATTATAGCACTTATTTTAGGGCCAAAACTGAGCTTTTAACTATTTTAAGTGTCACGGACACGTTCTAAGCTCTTTT